>CM060934.1:531312754-532645611 GCA_030765085.1 Allium cepa
TTATCATTAACATGTATTAAATTGTCAATTGAATTCAATATTAAATTAAACGATGATTTAACTCAATAAATGGTAAATTTAACTAGAATGACAAATTTAAATATATCAAACAACAATTCCAAATCACATTATAAATTCTATTTAACTAACATAAGGTAATTTAGTTGTTGTGGGTGGGTTAAAACACTCACCTTTGATTTCGAATCGATTTGAAATCCAAATTAAGTCCCAGAATTCAAGAGTCTCAGAATTCATCCAAACTAGTTCCAGAATGTCCATAATTTCGAAATGATCCAAATGAAACAAACCTGCATAAATCCGATCTCGTACGTAAAAGTTATGCAAACTAGAAGGTTACACGATTTAAATTAAAATTAAATCACATAAAGAAAATGAACCAATAGGATTTTCCACGTCACTGCTCAGAAACGCGTGAACCCCAGCCATCATCTTCGAGCACGCTATCATCACACCGCCACTGATCAAATTTATCAACCATGCACACTACGGCCACACGAACCACGCCAAAGGAAGCACCGACCTCGCCTGAACCCCTTCCGCCATCGACGAACCCCCACCTCCCCCTCCCGCCATGTCGATCGACGTGCAAAAGCTCCAGCCGTCGCTGAGTCCTCTAAACCCTAATCCAATTTTCAAGCCCAATCCAACCATCATCTCCATCCATGAAATACACGCGATGATCTCCACCCATCCATGCCACCTAATCGATGATCCGTGGAAGTTGATCAAGATGCGATGAACGACCGAGAATTTTTCCTTAAATTCTGACCACACGGAAACCCAAATCATAAAAAAATTGTAGATTTGAATTGCACTAGTCGAGAGTTTCAAATTGGTATGTAATATGATATGGTTTTGAGAAATTTGATTTTGAAATTGGTTTCGAAATTTGATTGAGGGTCTGCAATTTGATTTTGCTTTTGCCATTGAAGAAGGAATAGACAGGAATTGATGTATGTACAGAATAAAAAAATGACTGCTAAGTTTTGGGAAACAAGACTATTTATATTAACAAAGCCCGATAAGAAAATGAACCCATATCAAATTTGTACGAACGACGAATAGCGACCCAAAAGCCCGTTCTGCCTCCGAAACGAAAATGGTACATCCTATATATCAAATTATATGTTTTTGATAATTTTAAATTCAATGGAAGAGGTTTCAAGTCCTAATTCCATTGTATGAAGAAGTTAGCTTTTAAAATCATCTTATTACAAATTGATTTCAATTGAATTTAATTAAATTGATTTCTACGTGTTTCGAGTACGTACGATCAAACGACTAGTCCGATCGATACGAAACTTGAGTCCTATAATAATTCACCGTTATGGATCTGATGAAACTGGTTTCGTCGAAATCTGAGACAGTTGCCAAAATGGCTAATTTCACGTTAATTAAATAAATTGATTAAATCGCTTTTTAATTCCACTTTTAATAACCAACAAATTTTCATCATTTTTGATTACTTAGACTTTTATAATAATTTTAAAATAAATTACATATCAATCCAGTGTTAAATATTACACTAATTACAGCGTTCAATTTCAATTGTAATTAAATTCAATTAATATAATTTAATTTCAATAAATTGATTAAATTTAATTTCAATCATTTTATACAAGCAACCATTACTCTATGGGAATAGTTAACATTGGTTTATTTTTCGATTTCATCTTAATTTCCATTAACGTAATATTTAATTACATTTAATTGCAATTGATTTCTAATTTATTTTCAACGAATTAAATAGTGAATTGATAATCAACAATTGTTATAACTTATGATTCCGAACACATTTCTATGTTTATTGTTAACGAACAAAACTAATAAACTCACATATGGATTAATTATTTTTTTAGTCAATTTCAACTAATTACATACGAGTTCACCATTTAATACAACATTTTGTTTATTTACTCATTTACACTATAACCAAATTTTTATATTTACAATCATTTTAATTAATTGGACATACATTAAAGTAGTTATCAATTACCTTAAATTAATACTATTACATTTCAGTCCAGTTATATTCTTATTATTAAATCATAAATTTTTATTTTTTTAGCATTAAATCACAAAACCTTATTAAATAAACTATTTTTAACTATCAAAAATTATAGGTCGTTACAAGATTGTGATGTTAATTCAAAGGCGATGTGAAGCAATAATACATACATACATACATACATACATACATACATCTACATGTATGTGTATTTATGTGCGTTTGTGTATGTATATGTATAGTATATGTACACGTGTGTGTGTATAAATATATGTAGTGTGTACAATCATGATAAGAGTAATATAGCTAATATAAAAATCTAAATTGAGAGTTCACCTTATATATCTGGCTATTAGTAACACCTTGATCTAAATACCCTCCATATTTTCCTTAAGTCGACATCCGGACTTTGCTAGAATCGGATGAAACACCATATTTTTATTTGATTTTTAGGTATAAAAAAATAAATTTTTCAGCCATTAATGAAGATGGGAGGGTCGTTCATGAGAAGGAAGAATGGAGAGAAAATGACACAAAAAAAGTGAGAATCAAATGAATTAAAAAGGAGGGTTTTATTTTTATTTAGAGAAGGGAACCTTTTGTCATTCCTCTCTTTTAATAATTTCCCCTTTGACACCCATTAATAAGATCTCATCAATATCTCTTCCTCTCTCTCTGTTGTGGTTGCCTACATTATACCATTGCATGGACCAATGTTCACAAATGCATGTTAAGTAATTAACTGTACTTAAAACCAGTTACATCATATATCGATATGTGTATATATATATAATTTACATATATATCCAAATAATTATCAATAGCACTCAAACATCAAATAAATTAAAAATTCTTACATATTAATTAATTTATAATTAAATCATGTGTATTTTCGAAGAATTTGTAAAATGTGGCTATGAGACATAGACGTGTGAATGATTGACACTGAACAATTCAAATATTAATGTTTACTCGTCAGCTTAGTTATTGGTGTGACAGTTTGATTGAATTCATCGCTTACAGATCTGTTTAGTATATTCATACTTTATATTATCTTAAGCGCTACCAATAGTGATAATAAATTTACACATGTTCTTTTCGCTAACACTATATTGCATTTGGATGGATGGAGTCTGGTATTTGTCGAAAAATCCAATATTATCCACTTTCAACTCAACCGGCCCATAAGCAAAGTCCTCAGTTTGGTAATAACAATTATTATTAACCGTTCTACTCTGGCCAGAGATTCTGACTTTGAGTTGACTACATTTGACTATGGTCCTAACATAAAACAATTGAGGAGACTAAATTTCTATTGAACAGTGCTTCACTTCCAATGCTTCTACTCAAACACAACTATAGTTGCTCAATGGATCACCATGTCATTGATTAACAATAATCAAAGTGGACTACTCATGTTAAAGTTTCATATTATTCTCCAGTCAAGGAAACTCTATAACATTATCACCTTGAGATTTCCTGTTAAATCCAGTTATTCTTAACCAACAGCAAACTCTCAGACGAGTCATTCCATAGCAATCCAATGAAGACAAGTATTAGTGCTCCAACAGCCATGAGTAATACACCGTCGAACATTTGGAGAGCATTAAGTACTTTGGTTTAAACGGATGTATTGATATCCTTTCTAAAATCATCCTTACTAAGTATATTTAAAATAAAATATTATTTTTTATTGTGATCGATCACTCACAATTGCAACAATTTGCAACTAAAATCACATAACAGTTTATTTAAAGATTTTCTTATTATATATTTTAAATTAGTTTCTTAGTTAATTGTACCACAATATAATGAAGTATATATAAGAAAACAATTACCTATATTACAAAAAAGATTGATTATAGAGTTACATATATCAATCAAATTATATAATTGTCCATGGATATACCACTAACTCTTTTAATTTAGTGCGTTGAAACAACTTGGGTGAAACTAAGTAGAGGTCCAAACTGACTGATGTTGAAGAATCAGCGGATGAGTTGTGGTTATGGATGAAATACCACTCAAACCCAGAGCAAGCTGGTCCTTCCTGAAATGTGTTGAAGCGCAGCGGTTGATTAGATATCTAATGGTAAAGCACTATTTTGGTGCGGGCTACGGGAGCGGTACCGAATCGAGGCAAACTTTGAATACTAGATATGATTCTAAAATTACAGGAGCCAATGTAAAGAGGCCAATATAGAGGGCATACCTGTAACTCTATCAATTATTGCATAATTGAAACTAGAACATGTCATATATCTCACAGTGTACAGTATAAAATATAATAAACACATAAACATTGTAACGATCCGTATTTTTAACTGTTTTAAATTATCGGATTTGATATGATTATTGAATAAAAATGGTTAGAGATAAAGTTCAATGAATTTTAATGTATAATTAAATTATTTAAAATTTTGATATTGGAATTATTTAAATGATGGAATTTTGGATTTAATGTGAATGAAAACGGCATCAGAAATTGATTCAAATTTTATATAAATATTAATGAAGATCATTTACTTTCAAAATTTGATCTAAATGTGAATAACTAGAATTTGAAATTTTTTTATATTAATTAACGAGTAAAAATAGCCATTTTGGCAACTGTCTCAGATTCCTACGAAACCAGTTTCATCGGATCCGTAATAGTGAATTATTATAGGATTTCAAGTTCGTAGCGATCGGGCTTGTCGTTTGGTCGTGCGAGTTTGAAATGCATAGTGTTTAATTTTAGAATTTAATTAAAATAATTCAATTTGAAAAGTTATCTTCAACATACGATTGAATTAGGCCTCGAAACTAGTTTCATTGCGTTTGGAATGGGGGTAAACCATTATAAACAACAGTCGGCATGCGTAATTTGGAGTTCGGAATTTTCGTGGGCATTTAGTTATATATTTTTTTATGATACATACATAGATATATATATATATATATATATATATATTCCTTTTCTCCAACTCATCTCATACCAAAGCACCCACGTTCTTTTGGTTTGCCCGTGCTTCTTGCTTCCTTTCTATTTGCATATGATCGAATAAATCAAATAAAAAAAACGAGTCAGGTAGATTTTATATAAATAAAAATCAATCCCCCGTAAATCACTCTTCCTTTTTCTCTTTATCTCAAACTCCAGATCAAAGTAATGAAACAAAAAAGAGAAATCACACGTGAAAAATAAAAATAAAAAGAGATCATGGAAGATTAAAAAAAAGGGATCTATTGGGACAGGTCGAGCTCAGATGGTCATCAAGTGAACGCGCTAGTGCGATGGAAAGACAGAAGGAGTCACATGCGTTAAGGGTTCGACGTTAACCTTCGTACGTGCTATTCTCGACCGTGGGAGACGATGCGGCGTAGCAGCGCGATGGGATTCAGATGGTGGCGCAGTGCTCGATGGGACGTCGAGGGTTAGCGACGTGCTTGTTTGATTGGAAAAAAATGGGGGGAGGACTATAGCGTGAAGGATTGGGAAAATCGCGTGAAGAAGAGTATGTATTGAATTTTAGTTGGGTTAATTAAAATTTTAATTTAGTTAATTAATTTTTTTATTATATCGTTATTAATAAAGTTGTAATTAATGCATACGTGGTCCATTTCGGGTGAAATAAATTACGTTGGAACCGTGTCGACGCCATCTAAAGCTTGGCGTTGAAGTGACATTTATTTGAAGCTAAAATATTTTCAATTTCAGATAAAAAAAGGTGAGTGTTTTATATGCTTACGTTCGACTAATATATTTATTTTCGTTAGCAAATTTTTTATCATGAAGTGATTTAAATTTACTGATGGTTGTTTGATAAATTGAATTGACATTTAATTGACATCTAAATTAATATGTTAGAATTTTGAATTAACAGTAAATTGAAGTTAGAATTTAACGGTTAGTAATTCCCGATTATTGATAATAGGTTAATTGTTGTGACTTATTGGTTGTTTGGATGATTAATTACGATGATGAAAATTGATTGATATTATAGATGATTTGGATGTTTGTTTATTTTGATATATCATGTTATCATCCTGTATATTATTTACAGTATATAAATTATTATTTGACATATTTCAAATAAATTAAGAAATAGGTTGAAATGATATATACATATCACATTTATTTGGATTGAAATGATACCATCCCTGTAATTAAATTGAAATAATTGATTCACTTGACCATAGGATAGAAAATTATGTGCAGACACCGGATTGGTTAAATTAAATGATTTTGAAATTGTTCAATTTGAAATTATTTAAAATGATTTGGTTTAAGAAATAAAAATTGAATTTATGGAAATCGAATTATTTTCGAATTTGAGCTCGGAATGTTAAATTTAAAGTTGATACCGGGAATGTTTTAAATAATGGAAGTTGAGATTTTTAAGTTATAATCGAAATATGATTTGAATTTCAAGAATTGATTTATTTTAAAAGATTGGACTTTTATTCGAACTTTGAATATTGCTAAGTAAAAGTAATACAAAACAATATTTCAAATTGAGCTTGGAATTGAATTATATTTGGATTTTGAATTGTATATTGAAAGTTAATTTGACTTAAGCGATTTGAATCGATATTTAAAAAAATAGAACTCGAAATTTATATAAAACGGAATGGTTTAAATTTGAGAATTGAGTTGAAATTAAATCATTGAATCGGATAATTTGAAATTGAATTAATTTAGAGTTGAAATTAATTTGGAAATGGGAACTCAAATTAATTTGAAATTAGAATTGTTATTAATTTGGGATTGAAATTGATTTTGAATTGAAATTTATTCAAATTGGAATTGAAAATGGAATCAATTAGAATTGAAGCGAAATTGAATTAGTTCGAAACCAAAATCGAATTTATTGAATTGGAATTGGAATCTAAGAAAAAATCGACTTTGAATCGGAATTGAATCGACTAAATCGAAATGGAAATTTAAATTGATTTGAATTGGAAATTTGGGAATTGAATTGGTTTGACTTTGAAACTGTTTTCAAATGAATTATTGTAGTATAAATGTTTTGAAACCTATATTCTTTAAATATTCAAATTATCTTGTTTTTCCAAACTATTTTACTATATAAACCATTTTTACTACTCAAACTATTTGTATAAAATATTTTAACTATTTAACTATTTTTAAACTATTTAAACTATTTTCTAAAATTCAAGCCGATCAAAAGGGTGGAATGTTATATTTAAATTTTAGATTCAAATGCGAATTAGGTTAGAGTAAAGTTATAACCAAAATTGAAATTTGAATCAAATCTTGAAGTGGAATCAATATATCGAACTGAATTGACATTTTGAAGTAAAATATGATGTTTGAAATGAATATGATGATTTCGAAATGGATTTCATTTTTTAAATGAATATGATGATTTTGAAATGGATTTGATTTTTGAAACAAATAGGATATTTTGATACCTAGTATGCATTGGTTTTGAAATGTAAAAGTACCAACTGGTGTGTAAAACGATGATTGTTAGTTAAAGAGACCGGGGCCTCTTATTGGCATACTCTCTGTCAATATTGAAACCACTTTGACAACTGTGTACATGGTGGATGATATCCAGAATGTAGTGGGTGAATTGGCGACGTTTACTGGAATTAAGTAAGAGAACGATGATGGATAGCTTTGACATTCGTGTCATAATTAAAATGACTAAAACATGAGCTTATGTCTAGCCAATGATGTAACAACCCGCATATTTATCGATTTTATATTTAAATATTTTATCGTTAGTCGGATTTTAGTCCGAAAAGCTACTTTTGGCATACGATCGAATTAGGACTCGGGACCACTCCCATTGAGTTTAAAATGCCGTTTGCGACCTTTTTGAGTATAAGCTTCGATGTGTTTGGAGAAAGTTGATTTTTGCTACTTTTTACTTTGGGTTTGGTTTTTGGGCTCAGCCCTATGTTAACTTATACTCCAAAACTGAACCACTCTCCCTCACTTCTTTCTCTTTTCAGTTTTCTTAGCTTTAATGGTGGGAGAGATTGGAAATTAAAAACTCCAAAACCCTAGTTTCACTTGCAAATCAAATTCCTAGCTCCAAACTCAAGAAGAACCCATTGGTAAGCTTCTCTCCTTCTTCTCCAACTTATCCTCTTACCAATTTCAGAAATTCCTAAACCTAATTTTGGGAATGTTCTTGTTTTGAGCATAGATTCAAGCTCATTTGGGTTGTGTTGAAGAGAGGTTGATTCTCCATTTGCTTTCAAGCTTCTTCTTGTTTGATTTTGTGAAAAGGTGAGATTTTTAATCTCACATCTAAGTCTATGAATTATCTTCGAATGTTAGGTATGAATTCCTAACACTTATTCGTGTGCATTTGCTTTTGGTTTGGATTGAATTGGTGTATATTCCAATTTTTGGTGTTTTGAGTTCAATTCGTTAAAAATCCTAACTTCTATGTTTGTAAATGTTTTTGGTGATGCATCGAGGAGCATATAGGGCCGGGTAGTCGATTGGCATAAACCCTTAGCGCCGTTGCTCGAGAGAATGAAATTTGGATGAGGTTGGAGCTCATTACTATGGGCTGGGAAGAGGCTGGCAACAGGTCCGGTCGACCGAGCTCCCTGAGTCGGCCGACCGACCTGCTGCCGAGTGCACAAGCACTCCTCTGTTTACGGCTCGGTCGACCGACTCAGGGAGTCCGGTCGACCGACCTGTTATTAATTGCCAGATTAGCCTATTTTGCTAATCCGTTTGAATATCCAACTTTAATCGATTCGTGTTGTCTCCCTTTTGTTGTTGTCATTTATTATCGACTTAGATGACCTTTTCTTTGGGAATTTTAGATATATCCACTTTGATGGATTTTATATCGATTTCTTTGGATTTTATTCACGTTTTCGAATGTGAATCTTAGTGATTGATTGTTCCTACAATCTTCTTTGTGTTTTGTCACTTTAAAAATATAAAGGTTTTCTATACTAGTAGTAAATATCAAAACTCTTTCCTCAAACGATTTCAATACTATTTTAATACCAAATTCGTTTATAAAACCGTTTTCCAAATCTATTAGTATATATAAATCTTTACCTCACTCGTATGAGAAATCTAATTAAACGACTTAGTAAAACAAGTGGTATGAAACGCTTGCGTTTACTTCGTCGGTTAATTCTTGGACTTGTTCAATTGAACCTCTTGTGACAATTTTCTAGTGGAGATTTACAGTTTGTTCGTAAATATTTAAGTTAAGCAAGTGGTTGTGGGACATGAAGCTAAACTCATATATTTACTAGCTTAGTGTAATTGACACTTCTCGTTGATCATGACGATCATCTTTGTGATTTAGACTAGCAATGTGTGATGTCTCTTTGTCTGCGAGGGAGACTAAACCCCGTTTTGTGGAGTTTCGACTCAATTTGGTGGGGTAGCAACCCATGGTCTTCGGGCCGTTTGTGGAGCTTCGGCTCAATTTGTGATGGTTAGCGACCATGGAATTAGCGTTCCGTTTGTGATACACGTGTTGGTGGGCTTTATGCTCCCGTTTGTGATAGGCCTCCCCCCTTTGTGATTTCTGGATTTCTTGTGTAGATTCCTAGAATTTGTGTTTCACCAAGTTTCTGATTTCCATTGATAAGTTTTATCAATATTTGTGCATTGGTGAATTTGTGTGTCATTGATTTTAGTGATCTCTGGATTTCTTGTGTAGTCTTCTGGAATTTGTGCTTCATTGACTTTTGTGATTAACATTGATATTATCGTCAATATTTATGGTATGGTGAACGAAATAAGGAGTATGACGTTTCTTTGATTCTTGTGTAGATTTTGTGATATTGATTAATCTCTTGTTGATTATCAACTACTTATATATCACAGCTTGGCCTTGTGATTATTATGTGTTTAGTCATATCTCTTATTCTATATCGTTTCATCTGATATTTATAGTTAGACTGATCCGTTTATTATTTTCTTATTAAATAATACTCGGGTCAGACCGAGATGTTACAGGTGCTTCTGCTTGACTTCTCATCCGGGATTAACTCCTTGACTTTTGGGTTAACTACTTAGATTAGTAGTTATTTTGTTGTATACATTTGAGATATAGACTCCTTAATGTATACTTATTCTTTTGTGTAGTTCATGTAACTATTCTTTTGTGATATTGTGGATCTCTTTAGACCACTACTCTGATGTACACTTTCTAGTGTAATATTCATATCTTATTCCGCCTTTGTGATATGAATTGTCTGTGACTGATTTGTGTTATGCTTATTTCTATATTTGTTTTCTGAAGGATTTATATAGCCACCGTGTAGTAGCTTTGAGTTTGTGTCGGTATGTCAGATTTCCTCTTGAAATAGAATGCATGTTATATTATCTGACATATCGGTGCTTGCTCAAAGAAATTACACGGATGGTCGCTCCTCAACAGCCTTATTCTCCGTGCTAGTCGACAGCATTCACCGTAATGTTCTTGGCTAGCGTGGGTATAGAGGTAGGGTGTCACAAATGAGATTAGCTACCTATAGCGACGTTGATCCCTCGTATTACTATTGTGATTTCGTATTCGATGGGTGCACCTTTGTCGCTTGGATTGATTGTCGCGGTCGGCCACGGATGGGTTATGACCGGCCAGAAAGGGTAAACTGGTAGAATCCTACCTTGGGCATTGCCTCACGTGCCTTGTCATATGTATTCCTATACAAACCCATTACGACTTTGGTTTAGAACTGTAAAAATATGTTAAGGTGGATCAATGTAAAGCCTTAACGTTATTTTGATGTTTATTTTACTGTTAGACATTACTATTATAGCGTATTCTATTATATATAAATAGTTTAACGGATCCTTAGGAGATGGAAAATCCCAAACATCTCTTAAGTTATTACGGTCATATTTTATGATATTGATTTGACTTACAAAAGAGTATTTTAGTCCTAACTCGAGTGTTTTGTCTTTTCATTACGCTCGGGTCAACCCTGAGTTTTTTTCCAATGCGTTGAAGATCAGTTTCTGAAGGACGAGACGAAGTTGGTATATTATTATTATTATTCCCTTATTCATGCTATCCTGTATATTGTTCATTTATCCCTTATGTACATATAAATATGATAAATTTTGTATATAGATTTTAGTCAAATTTATGATATAAACAACTTCATGAACTGTTAATTGATTATTATATTTTTATCATTTCTGCTATGAGATTCTATTTTTGTTTCTTGTTCTTTTCTTCTATTTCTTATTTTAACCCATTGATTATCTAGGTTTTAGATTGTTTAAGTTGGACATGTGTGAATTATTGCCAATTTAAACCTTCCGAAATATGAGTCTTCACAGTTGGTATCGGAGCCAGGTTTAGCGATAACCATGGCATTATGGGGTTTGACTCATTAGAGATAGGGTAGTAATAACCTAGAATGAGTCTGTTTGAGTGTTCATATATGAGGGAGTCTACTTGTTAGTGTTATAAAATGTTTTATATTGTGTTTACTTATCTATTAATATGTTTATGAATTTTGGTCGATGTGCGGGACGCCGTGTCATCAATAGGGATTTCTAAACACTTAAACAAGGCAAGTCGACATAATATTGTTTTAAAATCTGGTAAATGAAATAATTTTACCTAAATTGTATTATACATATAAAATGATAATTTTTAATGAAATTGTTGTAAGGAAATGATAATATTTAATAATCATAATTATTTGTTGAATTAAAACAAAACAAATACTTAAAGAATTTTATTTTATGAAGCATTTGATAATTAAATTGAATTGAAATCAATGAAAATAAGAATTGATTAAAATGATCAATTTGTAAATTAACGGAATATTTTGATAATAAGGTAAGGAAATTTGTTTATGTACATTTATAATATAGCTTATAAATAGAAATGATTTTAAAAATTGAGAATTTTAGAATTTAAAATCCTTTTTACTTCCAAAATTGTTTTCGAAGACTTTAAAATTAATATTGATATTTTGAAAGAGTTATGAATAGGGAAAACAATATTCGAAAAGATTTTTGAAGAAAATAAAAACATTAAACTCGCTCTAGTCATTGGAAAATAATTCTGGGAATGACTGCAGCATCGTCAGTATTCATTTCTGAGTTTCTAAGTGAGAATTTCAACCAAAGGAACTTTATTTTCGATTAAAACAAGTTTTGATTATGAAAAAATAATATTCTAAGTGTGATTTAATAAATACATGGAAATAGTTTTGAACTTAAAAATTTGAAGTAGTATAGATAAAAAAAAATAGGTTTATAACTTATAAATTTGAACAGGAAAGTAAAATTAAATTTAAAACCGTTGGACATTTTGTTTGAGCAAATAAAAGAAAAGTTGAATTTGAAATATGAAATAAAAGAATTCCTAAGAAATGTGAATTGATTGAGTTAGTGAAATGAAGTAAATAAAATATATTTTAACTTGTGATAGCTTAAATAAAAACGAATTGCATTTGAAATGAAGTAGATAAAATAATAAAATGAATTAAAAATTAATAAGCTAAAAAAGAATTTAAATTTTTGAATGTGAGTGGTAAGAAAATCTAACTTGCATAGGATTAAATAAAATGAGTAAATATATTAAAATAAAATGAACTTTAACTTAATATTAAATAAAAATTGAATTAGATATTAAGTGAAACTAGATAAATGAGTAAAGTGAATTAATTCATTTTAAAATGAAATTAATCAAATGAATATGAACTTAAATTTTAAATGAAATGTAATTTAAGTGTGAAGATGAAATTTAATGTGAGAAATTAAATAAAAATAAACGAGTGCATGAAAAATTAATGTGAGTAATTGGATTTAATTTAAAATTTGATGAAAATAAGTTAAATACAAATGAAATGAGTTTTAATAAATTGCATGTTAGCTAATTGCATATGAAATAAGTTAATGAAACAAATTAAAGGATGGAAGTAACTTAAGAAATTTGAATGAAATAAACTGTGAATTTGTTTATTAATATGAATTGAGTTATAAACTAAAATTTTAATTTAGTAAATTAATAATATGAATTTGAATAAATGAAGTGAATCGATGAATTAATAATAACTTAAGATATGAAGTAATAAAATAAAAGTTGGTTGTCTTGTATAAAATATTTATAATAAACTTAGCTATAATGTTAGTATAACTAAAAGGAGGACATACTAAGTGGAAATAAAACAAATTTAACATAAGCAAGGTTAAGTGGAATATTTTTATAAATGATTCACCAATAAATTTATATGAAATAGGATAAATAAAAAAGAGTGAAATAATTGGAATTTCACAAATTGAATTGGAAAAAAAATGAATACAATGAGTTGGTAACGAGTGTTAATAAATTGAAAGAAATCAATGGAATGTAAACCAATAAAATGTGGATGAAACAAATGTTAATAATTGAAAGAAATCAATTGAATGTAACTATAAACGAGTGTAAATTAATAGAATGTGAATTCATTATGTTGATAAGTGCATGCAAATCGATTAGAAATAAATAAATTGAATGAAAAATCAATTGAACTTGAATCTAATTGAATAAAAGTTGGTTGAATGCAAATAAATTGAAACGAATCAAATAAAATGTTAATGGAATGAATGTTAATAAGAATTACGGGTATAAATTAAAAATAATAATTGGATAATGTAAATTCACATGGTTATGAATTAATTGGATTAATTAAACGGATATTGATGGTTCAATGCTTTTTTTGTTGCAAATCATTGTTACTACCATTTTGATTGCATATGATTGTCGTATGTTGTGTATTTGTGCTTGTATTTATTGTTTGGATTCAAAATCCATGTTATATGGTTATATTAGACTTATACATGCTTCTATATCATTATATGCAACTAATAACTTAAATTGAGTTGAGATAGGTACATACGAAGACCATTTGGGGGTGTATATGAGGATTTATATGCTTTTGCTTACTTAATACGAGTGAACTCGCTCGTATTATTAATAATAAGGTACGTACCTCTAATTATATACCATGATTTTATATTTTTTCCCCTTCGGGATGCCTCTTCATTGAGATGAGATGTATAGTTGATAATTATTTGGTATATTGTGATATATATTGTATTGTAAAAAAAATTTGATCGAGCCGCGCAAATGAGACACTACTGAAATTTTCTGTAAATCCGAGAGTTAGAAAAATTTTAAAGTTTTAAAATTTTTATAACTAGCTTTTTATATAAAATTATATTTTTTGTAAAATCGATATCGAAATAGTGTAGTAGAAGCGTGATAATAGTTTTGCAACTAAGATAGTTATTATTTTATAAGTAAGTTATTTCAAGAAAATATATCAAGTGTTAAATTCTGTACTTAAGCCTTTTCGATGATGAAAAGTTTAGAGTGGAGGAGTATGTAACGACCCGTATTTTTAACTATTTTAAATTATTAGATTTAATATGATTATTGAATAAAAATGGTTAGAGATAAAGTTTAATGACTTTTTATTGAAATTCATCGTATAATTAAATTGTTTAAAATTTAATATTGGAATTATTTAAATAATGGAATTCTGGATTTTATGTGAATGAAAATGACATCGGAAATTGATTCAAATTTTATATAAATATTAATGAAGATCATTTACTTTCAAAATTTGATCTAAATATGAATAATTAGAATTTGGAAATTTTATATATTAATTAACGAGTAAAAATAGCCATTTTAGCAACTGTTTCGGATTTCGATGAAACCAGTTTCATCGGATCGTAATAGTGAATTATTATAGGATTTCAAGTTTCATAGCGATCGGACTTGTCATTTGGTCGTGCGAGCTTGAAACGCATAGAATTTAATTTCAAATTTTAATTAAAATAATTCAATTTGAAAAGCCATCTTCCATATACGATCGAATTAGGCATCGAAACTAGTTCCATTGTGTTCGAAATGGAAATAAACCATTATAAATGACAAGCGACATGCGTCATTTGGAGTTTGGAATTTTTCATGGGCATTTAGTTATATATATATATATATATATATATATATATATATATATATATATTTTCCTTTTCTTCAACTCATCTTGTACCAAAGCACCCACGTTCTTTTGGTTTGCCCATGCTTCTTGCTTCCTTTCTATTCGCGTATGATCGAACAAGTCAAATTAAAAAATAAGTCAGATCGATTCTTTATATATATAAAAAAATCAATCCTCCATATATCTCTCTTCCCCTTTCTCTTTATCTCAAACTCCATATCAAAGTAATGAAACAAAAAAAGGGATCGATCAAGGCAGGACAAGCTCGGATGGTCATCAGGTGAACGCGCGAGCGCGATGGCGAGATAGTAGGAGTCGCACGCGTTAAGGGTTCGATGTCGACCTTCATACGTGTTGTTCTCGACCGTGGGAGACGATGTGGTATGGCGGCGCGATGGGGTTCGGATGGTGGCGCTGTGCTCGATAGGACGTCGAGGGTTAGCAATGTGCTTGTTCGATCGAAAAAAAGGGAGGGCTATAGCGTGAAGGGTTGGGAAGAATAGCATGAAGAGGAGCAGGGTTTGAGTTTTAGTTGTGTTAATTAAATTGTTAATTTAGTTAATTAATTTTTTTAATTATATTGTTATTCATAAATTTTTAATTAATGCATACGAGGTCTGTTTTGGGTGAAATAAATTGCATTGGAACAGTACCAACGTCATCTACAGCTTGGCATTGAAGTGGCAGTTATTTAAAGCCAAAATATTTTCAGTTTCAGATAAAAAAAGGTGAGTGTTTTATATGCTCACGTTCGACTAATATATATTTTTGTTAGTAATTTTTTTATCGTGAAGTGATTTAAATTTATTGATGGTTGTCTGATAAATTGAATGTAACGTCCCGCCTTTTCGCACACTTTAAACCGACACACGTGCCAGTTCAAACCATACGGAAGGGCGGATTGTTATGGGGTAAATAAGAAAAACAGAGAAGAAATAAAAACAAAACAGAATCTCACAGCGGAAGGATAAAATATAATAATAAATATACAGTTCAAAACAGTTTACAAACACTTGATTTGCTTTATACAATAAATATCAGAGTTACACATACCAATACAATCAATGCAGCGGAACAGTATGAGTGTGGTGCAATACTATAAATAATAATAATACGAATTCTTCGTCTTCGTCCTCCAAAGCTAAAGTCTTCGATCCTGAAACGCTCGAACTGACCCGAGCGAATTTGAAAGACAAAAACACTCGAGTCAGACTAAAAGATCTTATGTGAGTTAAATTAACAGAAATAAATATGAGTACAGTAACTCAAGAGATGTTCGGGATTTACATCTCCTAAGGATCCATTAAACTATTTACTATGTAGTATATTGCGCTATTATAATAGTGTCTATTTATAAAATAAACTTACTTTTTAATAGCGTTAAGGGGTTACCCATATAGCCCTTAACACAAATAATGCCAATAGTCTATACAGTACCGTAATACCTCCTGATCGGGAAGCTACCAGAGGATACTCCATAGGTACGACACAAATAGAAACTCGTAGTAAAGGCTCGGCATGGTAGGTGACACGGCACAACTAGGCAATGCCAGGGTAGATATACCAATTGCTATCCAGGCTGGTGGAAACGCGTAGCCGCAGTTACCGCCCACCTCGGACTAACTCCCCAAAATCAAAATATAGAAGTGGCCACTGAATCAATCCAAGTCAAAGTATAATATCGAAGAGGAGGGTCCGATCAGAGGAATGACCTCATTGGCCTGAGAATCGCTCCTGTTTTAGCCACCTTATGCCAACTCACGGGAGTCGGGTCCACGTATTTACCTTACAGGAAACGTCGCCACCATCTACTTCATTCTGGAATCTCCACCGCGTACACGGTTAGTCAAAGTGGTTTTCGATATCGACAGAGAGTATGTCCATATCCAACCCCGGTCTCTTTGCCAACCCATCGTTATTATAACACCGCGGTCATTTAAAAATAGCTCATACTTTAAAACCAGAATAAACATTTCCATTTTAAAATTATGAATACGATATCATTTTAAAACCCAAACAATATGATATCCTTTATCCCAAATATAAACCTTTTCAAAAATCCAAATGCTTTAAAATTTATAACGTCTGAAAGCCAAATATCCTTTCAAAGCATAATATTTCGAAATTCATAATTTAAAACCATAACTTTTAAACTTGAATGGCTTGGATATTCAACGGTATATGAATTAAAAGGTTTAACTTAAATGTTACTTTGTAAAGAAAATAGTTCTCATGGCTTTACAAATGCATTTCTTTATTAAAGTCTAACCCAAAATTTGTATTATCTCTCTCAAGTTCCAAAACCACTTCAATTTATATATATATACGTATATCCATTTGGAGTATTAATATTTCAAACTAAAGTTGGATTTAATTCTTTCAACAAATCGAATGTTCTATTAATTAGTCTTGAATATTCACATAAAATCCATAAATAAATAAAAACTCCAATTTCTAGTAATAAAGTATATAATTTTTTTTCAATTCAAATTATACTAGAATATTCATTTCAATTTATCTTGGGAAAAATCCAATTATAAATATCATATCTTAAAATTTTCAAACTTAACATTTAAACATATGATATAAATTATCAAACTCCATTTTCTTAATTTTTTTTTCATTTTTAATAAAGAGATTTATACACCTTTAAATTTCAAAATTTTCAACTTCATATGTGTATATATATATGGAAGAAAAATATTTATACAATATAAAATTTAAGATTATTATAAACCGTATTCCATCCAAACCATAGAAATCACATTAAAATAGTTATATATAGACCGCGGTGCCTGTATAAAATTTTCTATCCTATGGTCAAGTGATACGGATATTTATCATTTCAATCCGCAATTTAAAAGATATAAAATTTTGCGGTTGTATATCATTTCAAACCACAATCCCGAATGAAAGGAAATATGCATGATAATTTGCAATTTAATGATATACAATAAAACATCCATCAACATCACCCATCATCCAATCACAATCA
Organism: Allium cepa; assembly: GCA_030765085.1. NCBI lineage: Eukaryota > Viridiplantae > Streptophyta > Magnoliopsida > Asparagales > Amaryllidaceae > Allium > Allium cepa. Next base: position 531,330,736 of record CM060934.1, read on the forward strand.
TCAAGCAATATCAATCAATAACAATTTATATTTGATAATATATAACAGGTAATAACTGGCAATTTTATTCAGATTAAATTTAACAACTATTAATCTAACAGTTTATATTCAGTAATAATCTATATAACTGTTAACTAGCAGTTTATAGGCAAACAAATAAATTCTAACTATCAATTAATACGCAATAAATAAATTAAATTAACAGTTAAATTTAATAAATGCAATTCAACAAATATGAGTGAAATAAACATGCCAAATACTCATAAATAAATTTCTATTCATTTCTAAAATTAACTTAACAAACATAAAAGCTTCTAGTAGTTGTGAGTGGGTTAAAACACTCACCTTTGGAATTTAAATCGAGTTTAAATTCAATTTAAACTCAAAATTTTGACGGTCTCAGAATTTGTCCAAACCAGCGTCATTGGGTCCGAAACTAAATAACGATCCTAACAAAAAAAATTTCGCGTGAAACCGAATTCGTATGAGAAAGTTATGGCGAAAAATGGTGATTGAATTTCAAATTAAAATTAAATAAAAAGGAACACAATCACCTTAACAACTATCCACGTCATCACCAAACAGACAACACACATCTACAGCAAGACGCACGCGAAAAGCTTCAGAGAAAAAAACACGGACCCGAACCCAACTATCACGGCCTTGACCCATACTTTGACCGCTGCTATCTGCCACCACCGGCCTCCTTCGACACGTCACCACCACCAAACGCCTAGGCTAGCCGAGGCGCACGCCCCAGCCAAGTCCGGCCTCTTATAAGGCCGCTGCCACCACGGTTCTGCCCAGCAGCCGCCACTTGATACAAACCCTAATTGAATTTTAGGGGCCAATCCGACCGTTGAAACGACGAACAAACCATATGGATGCGATCCCCATCGTCCTCTCTTCAATACCCAGAAATGTTTTCCCGATCCGACAACTTTTGTTGCGACGATGATGTGAGGCCGAAAATGATTTGAATTTTTTTGGATGAACGATGGCTCCAATCGAAAAACGAATTGCACCGGTAGATTACGTGTCTCGAGAACTATGACATATATTTTTGTGGAATTTTTCTGGAGAGTTTGAAATTTCACTGAAATTTGAAATGGAATAGATCTAGGTTTGGCACCATTGAGGAGAAGGAGATGAAGAAAATGAACATACAGCAAATGGCAATAGGATGGAGCTAGGGTTTATAACTGTATATTTATAGTTAGGGTTGGGTTAGAGCGTATAGACTAGAAGGATGAACGTACGCAACAAACTATGGCCCAAAAGCCCGTTTAGCCTCCGGAACAAAATTTATTAAACCCATATATCCAAATAGGTATTTTAAAATATTCTGAACGCGATGGAAAAAGTTTCACGACCAAATTCGATCGTATGAAGAAGTTATGCTGAAAACAAGATTTCCAAATTGATTTCAAATTGATTTTAATAAAATCGATTTCAAGGCGTTTCGCGTCCGTACGATCAAACGACAGGTCCGATCGATACGAAACTTGAAACCCTATAATAATTCACTGATACGGATCCGATGAAACTAGTTTCGTTGAAATCCGAGTCCGTGACAAAAATGGCTATTTTTAATATTCATTAAATAAATTAAATAAATTATAAAAATCCAATCTTATATTAATATTCTAAAATTTGTCCCAATTTTATTGCTTATATAAATTAATCAATTTCAAATGATTTAACAAGCTTGGACGTGAATTAAAATTGACAAGATATCAATTTCAGTGTTCATTTCTGCACTTTCTTATGTTTAAGAATTTTATAAATTATATTCTCAAAAACCCATACTTTAGATTTTTCACCTTTATATCCTCAACTTTCACCTAAAATAAAGATGTTACTAACATTAGTTCAAGATTTCACTCTAATGTTCACAAATTCCATTTTATATTCAATAACGTAATATTTTACGTTTAATTCCATTTTATTTGTAATAGATACCAGTTGTTGAATTTTATACTCAAATAAATCCATAAATCCTGGTTTCTAAAATTTATATCAATAAGTGGTCCAACCCTATAAATAAAATTTGCATTAGCTTCATCTTATAAAATTAACTACTGTAGTTACACAACAAAATTACGCTAACTGCACTATTTAAATGAATTAATTGAGATTAAATCTAAATAAATGTTATAAATTACAAATGAAATCTAAATAAATTCATCTATGTATTTAGGCTCTTCCTATACAGTAATTAAACAAATTTGTGGGTATAAATAATCTTTGGGTTATAATACGTTTCATTTGTGCATTCTTTATTCCTTATAAATTCTCCTTTATTAAATAGACACATTAACAACCAAAATAATTAATTTAGATTTATTTCAATCTATTTCCATTCTTAACTGAATAAAATAGATAGTTAACCTAAACACTTGTTATCCTTTTATATTCCAATTCACTTACAACATTTATTAACAAAATGTTGCCATAGGTTTAGATTTAAATAAATAAATTTGATGAATAGGTAAAACTTTGTAATTATCACCAATGTCCAATACATATGCATTAATTACTTCTTATTATGAGAATTCATTTATTAATATACCAGTTGCCATAGTTTCTTATTCTCTATTTACTAACAAACTTCAGATCTAGTTGTAACTTATCAATACATAAATTTCCTAGGCAAAACAATTTTTATTACCATTTTAAGTACATTTATTATTGACAACATTCATTAAAGTTACTTATCTACTTATTGCATTGATTTATCTAACGGACACTTTTATTTAGTCACTATTTATTATTACAACCAAATGTACAATCTCCACTTATTCATTTTATATTAAATGAATCCATTCTAGTAAATATTTTTATTAACATTCACTGATTCAACATTTATATTGGTTTCTTATATTTAACGTATAACAAGGTGTGCAAATTTACAGCATTCAAATCTATTTCTATGTAACTATTAAATTGTTAACATTCAATTACAATTACTACATCAAATCCCTACATTTACTTCACTAAAATCCTAAGACTTTTAATTTATTCTAAATTAGATTAGAAATTATATTAATTTAATTCATTTAATATTATCAAATTTAACGGGTCGTTACAATCTCCCCCACTCAAAACTTTTCGTCCCCGAAAAGGAAAAAGAAGGGAGACGGAAGAATAAAACAGTGCATCTTATTTCAAATATTATTTATAAACAATAATTTACTAAATTTATTTTCTTAAATAAAATATACCTGTTTATAATCATTATATTCTTTTATACTTAAATTATCAAAGTTGGGAAAATATTTTCAACAAAATTCTAAGTCCAAAATTTACGGAAAATTTTGGCAGTCTCCTTTGTACGGAGAGACTCTGGAGAAAATATAATATCAAAATATATATATAAAAAAAAATATTACAAATATTATCAAAATATTATATCCCAACACGGGCAACTATATAAAATAGCGCTTTAAACGTAATCCGAAAACGTACCTATTTGTCGGGCAATATACGCTTATTTTTATGGAACCAAAGCAGTAGCAGTTGCTTCCATCACCTGCATTTCACTTATATAATCTAAGAAGGTTAAATATTTATATTTAAAGTGAAATGTTTAGGTGGTTTCAACCATTAATCAACCAATCAATACAACAACCATCAACCTTACAACCATCATACATACACAAAGCAAAGCGACCATTTAATCCATCAAACAAATAGTTGTTTGGATTCAAACTTGAAATTTGTATGAAATGAAATTAACTATCAAGTGCATCCTTTACGCAACAGTCTTAGATGGAACAAAGATAGATTATTTATTCATCCAACAATTTCAAATTCCTTACCCAACAACATACATCAAACAAATAACAATTCAAACCAATAACCAAATCAACTTATTATACATTTATTTCATGCTTCAGTGGTTTGATTTTTTTTTTTCATTTATGGAGGGATTTCTTTTATTTCTTAAAGTTTTCACTTTTTCATTTATTACAAAATTCATTATATTTGTATTCCAATTTATTGACTAAAGTTTATATCATTTATTTATACTACTTACCTTCACTTATATAGTGAAATTCCAATTTAACTTAAGCTTATATAATTTTCTCATTAATAACAGCAAATTTATTGAATTCCTTAATTTCCTCAAGCTTCACTTGTAAGATTTCCCCTTACATTTTCTTATTAACATTGCAACTTTTATTATATGGTAAGTTATGTATGTTTTAAGAATGTAAGTGAAAATTTCCAAGTTTCTTTTCAATTCCTTTTTATTAATTAATGGTTCACCAAACATATATCCGTTTTATAACTACAATTTCAACTTACCCTCAATTTCATTACTTTATTTAATGTTTATGTTTCTATAATATTTAATTACAATAACCCTCTACTTACACTTAATTTATTAACCTTATACTTGCATTTCTATAGGTGAAAGATTTTACTTATTCGTTATCTATGGATTTCAGTCATTTAAATTTTTCTACTTTCCATTATATTAGAATAGGGGAAAATTAAAACATACTTAAATTAATAATCCTACAATCAATTCTTATTTAGAATTTCATTTTATATAATTAAGTTCATATCACCTATTAATAATACTTAACTTTATTTTCAGTAAAATTTCAATTATAACCTAAGTTTATACCATTAAATTCTTATTTATAACAGTAGTTTATTGAATACTTCATTATTTCCTAAATTCCTACTTGTAAAATATTCAATTCTAGTTTCTTATTTAACATTTCAACCTTTTATATTTGGTAAGTTATTTATGTTAAAGAAAATTGCAATTGAACTTATACAAATTTAATCTCAATTCTTTTAATTCGTTGATTTTCAATAAATCTTTACCATTATTTATCAGTTAAAATTTTAACTTCCTTTATACCTAGCATTAATTTTCTTACTTAAATTAGAGGTTTCAATCCATTTATTACTTACTTTATATTTCCTTAAAAATAATTTAAACCATTAATTAGTGGAAAATTTTAGAATTAAATACCGGGTCAAATTTCAATTTTATTTTAAAAATAATAGATAAATGAGTTTTTACAACTTATATCTCAATTTATATTTAAAACAATTAAAAATTCAATCAATTTCAAAAATAAATCTGCAGTAGAGTGTACCACAGTGGCCTTTCCCCTTCGAAACTCGAAAATGAAAGTCGATGATGCGGCCGCCATCACCGAAATTATTTTCCAGCGATAGAGAGGAAAGTACAGAATTTATTTTTCTCCAAAATCTTCTTTTAACAATTCTTTCAAATGATACTAAATATTATATAAGAGAATACTTATAAACCGAATCATTATTTTCATAAATTCTTTGAAAAAAAAAATTTCAAAAATCCCGGACTTAAGTTCTAAAATCTCCAATTTGATTTGTTAAAATTCCAACTTAGCTTTAATTATTATAAATATTTTTATTACCTAACACCCAATCTATAGCAACCAAAAATATATATCTTTATAAAATATTTTTATATATGGAAAATATAATAGGCAAAATTATTTCATTCACCTATATTAAAAACAAATATTATGTCGGTCTGTCCTATTAAGTGTTTAGAAATCCTTATTGATGACATAGCGTCCCATGCATCAACCAAAATTTATAAATACAAAACGGAACAGATTAACACAATATTAAAATCTTTTTATTAATACTAACAAGTACGCTCTCTCATATATATACACTCAGCGACTTCCATAGGGTTTTACTACCCTATTAACAAAGAGTCAAACCCCACAAAGCCAAGGTTTATCGCTAAACCAAAGCTCTGATACCAACTGTAACGTCCTGCCTTTTCGCACACTTTAAACCGACACACGTGCCAGTTCAAACCATACGGAAGGGCGGATTGTTATTGGGTAAATAAGAAAAACAGAGAAGAAATAAAAACAAAACAGAATCTCACAGCGGAAGGATAAAATATAATAATAAATATACAGTTCAAAACAGTTTACAAACACTTGATTTACTTTATACAATAAATATCAGAGTTACACATACCAATACAATCAATGCAGCGGAACAGTATGAGTGTGGTGCAATACTATAAATAATAATAATACGAATTCTTCGTCTTCGTCCTCCAAAGCTAAAGTCTTCGATCCTGAAACGCTCGAACTGACCCGAGCGAATTTGAAAGACAAAAACACTCGAGTCAGACTAAAAGATCTTATGTGAGTTAAATTAACAGAAATAAATATGAGTACAGTAACTCAAGAGATGTTCGGGATTTACATCTCCTAAGGATCCGTTAAACTATTTACTATGTAGTATATTACGCTATTATAATAGTGTCTATTTATAAAATAAACTTACTTTTTAATAGCGTTAAGGGGTTACCCATATAGCCCTTAACACAAATAATGCCAATAGTCTATACAGTACCATAATACCTCCTGATCGGGAAGCTACCAGAGGATACTCCATAGGTACGACACAAATAGAAACTCGTAGTAAAGGCTCGGTATGGTAGGTGACACGGCACAACTAGGCAATGCCAGGGTAGATATACCAATTGCTATCCAGGCTGGTGGAAACGCGTAGCCGCAGTTACCGCCCACCTCGGACTAACTCCCCAAAATCAAAATATAGAAGTGGCCACTGAATCAATCGTCAAAGTATAATATCGAAGAGGAGGGTCCGATCAGAGGAATGACCTCATTGGCCTGAGAATCGCTCCTGTTTTAGCCACCTTATGCCAACTCACGGGAGTCGGGTCCACGTATTTACCTTACAGGAAACGTCGCCACCACCTACTTCATTCTGGAATCTCCACCGCGTACACGGTTAGTCAAAGTGGTTTTCGGTATCGACAGAGAGTATGTCCATATCCAATCCCGGTCTCTTTGCCAACCCATCATTATTATAACACCGCGGTCATTTAAAAATAGCTCATACTTTAAAACCAGAATAAACATTTCCATTTTAAAATTATGAATACGATATCATTTTAAAACCCAAACAATATGATATCCTTTATCCCAAATATAAACCTTTTCAACAATCCAAATGCTTTAAAATTTATAACGTCTGAAAGCCAAATATCCTTTCAAAGCATAATATTTCGAAATTCATAATTTAAAACCATAACTTTTAAACTTGAATGGTTTGGATATTCAACGGTATATGAATTAAAAGGTTTAACTTAAATGTTACTTTGTAAAGAAAATAGTTCTCATGGCTTTACAAATACATTTCTTTATTAAAGTCTAACCCAAAATTTGTATTATCTCTCTCAAGTTCCAAAACCACTTCAATTTATATATATATACGTATATCCATTTGGAGTATTAATATTTCAAACTAAAGTTGGATTTAATTCTTTCAACAAATCGAATGTTCTATTAATTAGTCTTGAATATTCACATAAAATCCATAAATAAATAAAAACTCCAATTTCTAGTAATAAAGTATATAATTTTTTTTCAATTCAAATTATACTAGAATATTCATTTCAATTTATCTTGGGAAAAATCCAATTATAAATATCATATCTTAAAATTTTCAAACTTAACATTTAAACATATGATATAAATTATCAAACTCCATTTTCTTAATTTTTTTTTCATTTTTAATAAAGAGATTTATACACCTTTAAATTTCAAAATTTTCAACTTCATATGTGTATATATATATGGAAGAAAATATTTATACAATATAAAATTTAAGATTATTATAAACCGTATTCCATCCAAACCATAGAAATCACATTAAAATAGTTATATATAGACCGCGGTGCCTGTATAAAATTTTCTATCCTATGGTCAAGTGATACGGATATTTATCATTTCAATCCGCAATTTAAAAGATATAAAATTTTGCGGTTGTATATCATTTCAAACCACAATCCCGAATGAAAGGAAATATGCATGATAATTTGCAATTTAATGATATACAATAAAACATCCATCAACATCACCCATCATCCAATCACAATCATCAAGCAATATCAATCAATAACAATTTATATTTGATAATATATAACAGGTAATAACTGGCAATTTTATTCAGATTAAATTTAACAACTATTAATCTAACAGTTTATATTCAGTAATAATCTATATAACTGTTAACTAGCAGTTTATAGGCAAACAAATAAATTCTAACTATCAATTAATACGCAATAAATAAATTAAATTAACAGTTAAATTTAATAAATGCAATTCAACAAATATGAGTGAAATAAACATGCCAAATACTCATAAATAAATTTCTATTCATTTCTAAAATTAACTTAACAAACATAAAAGCTTCTAGTAGTTGTGAGTGGGTTAAAACACTCACCTTTGGAATTTAAATCGAATTTAAATTCAATTTAAACTCAAAATTTTGACGGTCTCAGAATTTGTCCAAACCAGCGTCATTGGGTCCGAAACTAAATAACGATCCTAACAAAAAAAATTTCGCGTGAAACCGAATTCGTATGAGAAAGTTATGGCGAAAAATGGTGATTGAATTTCAAATTAAAATTAAATAAAAAGGAACACAATCACCTTAACAACTATCCACGTCATCACCAAACAGACAACACACATCTACAGCAAGACGCACGCGAAAAGCTTCAGAGAAAAAAACACGGACCCGAACCCAACTATCACGGCCTTAACCCATACTTTGACCGCTGCTATCTGCCACCACCGGCCTCCTTCGACACGTCACCACCACCAAACGCCTAGGCTAGCCGAGGAGCACGCCCCAGCCAAGTCCGGCCTCTTATAAGGCCGCTGCCACCACGGTTCTGCCCAGCAGCCGCCACTTGATACAAACCCTAATTGAATTTTAGGGGCCAATCCGACCGTTGAAACGACGAACAAACCATATGGATGCGATCCCCATCGTCCTCTCTTCAATACCCAGAAATGTTTTCCCGATCCGACAACTTTTGTTGCGACGATGATGTGAGGCCGAAAATGATTTGAATTGTTCTGGATGAACGATGGCTCCAATCGAAAAACGAATTGCACCGGTAGATTACGTGTCTCGAGAACTATGACATATATTTTTGTGGAATTTTTCTGGAGAGTTTGAAATTTCACTGAAATTTGAAATGGAATAGATCTAGGTTTGGCACCATTGAGGAGGAGAAGGAGATGAAGAAAATGAACATACAGCAAATGGCAATAGGATGGAGCTAGGGTTTATAACTGTATATTTATAGTTAGGGTTGGGTTAGAGCGTATAGACTAGAAGGATGAACGTACGCAACAAACTATGGCCCAAAAGCCCGTTTAGCCTCCGGAACAAAATTTATTAAACCCATATATCCAAATAGGTATTTTAAAATATTCTGAACGCGATGGAAAAAGTTTCACGACCAAATTCGATCGTATGAAGAAGTTATGCTGAAAACAAGATTTCCAAATTGATTTCAAATTGATTTTAATAAAATCGATTTCAAGGCGTTTCGCGTCCGTACGATCAAACAACAGGTCCGATCGATACGAAACTTGAAACCCTATAATAATTCACCGATACGGATCCGATGAAACTGGTTTCGTCGAAATCCGAGTCCGTGACAAAAATGGCTATTTTTAATATTCATTAAATAAATTAAATAAATTATAAAAATCCAATCTTATATTAATATTCTAAAATTTGTCCCAATTTTATTGCTTATATAAATTAATCAATTTCAAATGATTTAACAAGCTTGGATGTGAATTAAAATTGACAATATATCAATTTCAGTGTTCATTTCTACACTTTCTTATACTTAAGAATTTTATAAATTATATTCTCAAAAACCCATACTTTAGATTTTTCACCTTTATATCCTCAACTTTCACCTAAAATAAAGATGTTACTAACATTAGTTCAAGATTTCACTCTAATGTTCACAAATTCCATTTTATATTCAATAACGTAATATTTTACGTTTAATTCCATTTTATTTGTAATAGATACCAGTTGTTGAATTTTATACTCAAATAAATCCATAAATCCTGGTTTCTAAAATTTATATCAATAAGTGGTCCAACCCTATAAATAAAATTTGCATTAGCTTCATCTTATAAAATTAACTACTGTAGTTACACAACAAAACTACGCTAACTGCACTATTTAAATGAATTAATTGAGATTAAATCTACATAAATGTTATAAATTACAAATGAAATCTAAATAAATTCATCTATGGATTTAGGCTCTTCCTATACAGTAATTAAACAAATTTGTGGGTATAAATAATCTTTGGGTTATAATACGTTTCATTTGTGCATTCTTTATTCCTTATAAATTCTCCTTTATTAAATAGACACATTAACAACCAAAATAATTAATTTAGATTTATTTCAATCTACTTCCATTCTTAACTAAATAAAATAGATAGTTAACCTAAACACTTGTTATCCTTTTATATTCCAATTCACTTACAACATTTATTAACAAAATGTTGCCATAGGTTTATATTTAAATAAATAAATTTGATGAATAGGTAAAACTTTGTAATTATCACCAATGTCCAATACATATGCATTAATTACTTCTTATTATGAGAATTCATTTATTAATTTACCAGTTGCCATAGTTTCTTATTCTCTATTTACTAACAAACTTCAGATCTAGTTGTAACTTATCGATACATAAATTTCCTAGGCAAAACAATTTTTATTACCATTTTAAGTACATTTATTATTGACAACATTCATTAAAGTTACTTATCTACTTATTGCATTGATTTATCTAACGGACACTTTTATTTAGTCACTATTTATTATTACAACCAAATGTACAATCTCCACTTATTCATTTTATATTAAATGAATTCCATTCTAGTAAATATTTTTATTAATATTCACTAATTCAACATTTATATTGGTTTCTTATATTTAACGTATAACAAGGTGTGCAAATTTACAGCATTCAAATCTATTTCCATGTAACTATTAAATTGTTAACATTCAATTACAATTACTACATCAAATCCCTACATTACTTCACTAAAATCCTAAGACTTTTAATTTATTCTAAATTAGATTAGAAATTATATTAATTTAATTCATTTAATATTATCAAATTTAACGGGTCGTTACATTGAATTAACACTTAACAGACATCCGAATTAATATGTTAGAATTTTGAATTAACAGTAAATTGAAATTAGAATTCAGCTATTAGTAATTCCCCATTATTGATAATAGGTTAATTGTTGTGAATTATAGATCGTTTGGATGATTGATTGTGATGAATGAAAATTGATTGATATTTTGGATGATTTGGATGTTTATTTATTTTGATATATCTTGTCACCATCCTATATATTATTTACAGTATATAAATTATTATTTAATATATTTCGAATAAATTAAGAAATATGTTTAAATGATATATACTTATGGCATTTATTTTGGATTGAATGATATATACCCATCCCTGTAATTAAATAGAAATAATTGATTTACTTGGCCATAAGATAGAAAATTATATGCGGACACCGAATTGGTTAAATTAAATGATTTTGAAATTGTTCGATTTGAAATTATTTAAAATGATTTGATTTAAGAAATCAAAATCGAATTTATGGAAATCGAATTATTTTCGAATTTGAGCTCGGAATGTTGAAATTTAAAGTTGATAATAGGAATGTTGTAAATAATGGAAGTTGAGATTTTTAAGTTATAATCGAAATATGATTTGAATTTCAAGAATTGATTTGTTTTAAAAGATTGGACTTTTTTTCGAACTTTGAAAATTGCTGAGTAAAAGTAATACAAAACGATATTTTAAAATTGAGCTCGGAATTGAATTATATTTTGATTTTGAATTGAATATCGAAATTTAATTTGATTTAAGTGATTTGAATCGATATTTTCAAAAAATCGAACTCAAAATTTCTATAAATCGAAATGGCTTAAATTTGAGAATTGAGTTGAAATTAAATCATTGAATCAGAAAATTTGAAATTGAATTAATTTGGAATTGAAATTAATTTGGAAATGGGAACTTAAATTAATTTGAAATTAGAATAGAAATTAATTTGGGACTGAAATTGAAATTAATTTTGAATTAAAATTTATTCAAGTTGGAATTGAAATTGGAATCAATTAGAGTCGAAGCGAAATTGAATTAGTTCAAAATCGAAATCAAACTTATTGAATTGAAATTGGAATCGAAGGGAAAATTTGACCTGAAATCGGAATTGAATCAATCAAATCAAAATGGAAATTTAAATTGATTTGAGTTGGAAAATTGGGAATTGAATCGGTTTGACTTTGAAACTATTTTCAAATGATTTATTTTAGTATAAATGGTTTAAAATCTACATTTTTTAAATATCCAAATTATCTTGTTTTTTCAAACTATTTTACTATATAAACCATTTTTATTACTCAAACTATTTCTATAAACTATTTTAACTATTTTTAAACTATTTAAATTATTTTCTAAAATTCAACTCGGTCAAAAGGGTGGAATGTTGTATTTAAATTTTGGATTCAAATGTGAATTGGGTTAGAGTGAAGTTATAACCAAAATTGAAATTCGAATCAAATTTTGAAGTGGAATTAATATATCGAACTAAATTGACATTTCGAAGTAAAATATAATTTTTGAAATGAATATGATGATTTCAAAATGGATTTCATTTTTGAAACGAATATGATGATTTTGCAATGTATTTCATTTTTGAAATGAATATGATGATTTCGAAATGGATTTGTTTTTTGAAACGAATAGGATATTTTAATATCTAATTCGAATTGGTTTTGAAATATAAAAGTACCAACCAGTGTGTAAAACGACGATAGGTTGTTAAAGAGATCGGGGCCTCTTATTGGCATACTCTCTGTCAATATTGGAATCACTTTGACAACTGTGTATGCAATGGATGATAACCACAATGTAGTGGTTGAATTGGCGATGCTTACTGGAATGAAGTAAGAGAACGATGATCGATAGTTTTGACATTTGAGTCATAATTAAAATGACTAAAACATGAGCCTACGTCTGGCCAATGAGGTTAGCTACCTCTAGCGACGTTGATCCCTCGTATTACTATTGTGATTTTTTATTCGATCAGTGCACCTTTGTCGTTTGGATTGATTGTCGCACTCGGCCATGTATGGGTAACGATCGGCCAGAAAGGTTAAACTGGTAGAATCCTACCTGGGGCATTGCCTCACGTGCCTTGTCATATTTATCCCGAACAAGCCCATTACGAATTTGGTTTAGAACTGTAAAAATGTGTTAAGGTGGATCAATGTAAAGCCTTAACGCTATTTTGATATTTATTATACTGATATACATTATCTAATATAGCGTATTCTATTATGTATAAATAGTTTAACGGATCCTTAGGAGATGGAAAATCCCGAACATCTCTTAAGTTATTGTAGTCATATTTTGTGATATTGATTTGACTTGCATAAGAGTATTTTAGTCCTGACTCGAGTGTTTTGTCTTTTCATTACGCTCGGGTCAGTCTTGAGTATTTTTAGTGCATTGAAGATCAGTTTTTAAAGGACGAAGATGAAGTTGGTATATTATTATTATTATTCCCGTATTCATGATATCCTGTATATTGAACATTTATCCCTGATGTATATATAACTCTGATAAATTTTGTATAGATTTTAATCAAATTTATGAAATAAACAAATTCATGAACTGTTAATTGATTTTTATATTTTATCCTTTTCGCTATGAGATTTTGTATTTGTTTCTTGTTCATTTCTTATTTTTCTTATTTAACCCCATTGATTATCTACGTTCCGGATTGTTTAAGTTGGACATGTGTGGATTATTGTCGATTTAAACCTTATGAAATATGGGTCGTCACAGACATAATATAGGGAAGACATAAATATAACTAAATGAACCAAACATAATCTGAGTGTACTGTTCATCATAGTTATACAAAGAAAATATTGGTAGAGGTTACACATTACATAAAATAAACTCCAAATAACAATTTCTAATAACAATGGGCAAGTGTTGAAATACCACCAAAGAACTATTAAGTAGAAATAGCGATAGTAGCTCTAAAAGTTTGAGAGAGAGAGAGTGTGTGTGTGTGTGTGTGTGTCTGTGTGTCTCTATCTATGTTTTTGTGTGTGTAGCCACACACATATATAGTGTATGTATATGTATATATATATATGTATGTATTTATATATGTATGTGTATATGTATATGTTTGTGTGTGTGTGTGTATATACGTATATGTATGTGTATATGTACATGTATAGGTATAGGTATAGGTATACGTATATGTATATGTACGTATAGCGCTAGCCACACTCCTCCTCCGCACAACTAAATGCACAATCTTATACCTGCTATCTCTAAACTACTCATTTCGGCGTACAGAAGATGACAAAAAGAAAACAAAAACCTTGGATCAAACATAAATCCAAGATGAGTGAATCTAGAATCTAAAGCTATACAAAAACAGATATAGTAAAGAGGAACACAAGGTATAGAGAATCTTACATACCATGTCCTTAAATCCAATAATTTTGCACATCACATAATATATGTTGTACAATCATCATATATGTGTACTACACTAAGTGCAATATAGGCTGTTAGGGTACCTAATTCGCTAGTACCCATGAAACATGACATCCATACCAACTACTTAGCATTCAAAGAAAATACAGCGATTTTAGCATACATAGCACTAATAGACTACACATCGCGTCACTGGCCAAGATGTCATTGGATAAAACTTATATGACCCCTAGAGATAGTCGGCAACTACTCAACATTTTGAAAACTCGATGCTTGAACTCATGTCATACACAAATTGCCCAGGAATTGGACACACATAGACGACCAATCACATGGGTACATAGATTATCCATGGTACATATAGACCACCCATGCTGAGCATCCTCACCTGTGTCCATTTACGAGAACAACTTTGTTCCTATAGCTATCCAATGATACTATTTCACACATCAATAGTAGTACACATTGTACGTTCCACCCCAATAGCCAACACATCAAAAGTTCCTCCTTGGACCATCACCATATCCTAGGAATATCCTCCACTTGAAGCACTCAATCAAAACAAGAGCCTTTGAAGCTTGGAGCTCCATGCATAGTTCCTAGGATCACCCTACGTAAATCCTAAAGTAACACATCACTTCTCTCACGTATGCCCGAAAGCAAAATCAAGGAATCCCCATGTCTCAACTACACTTCACAGTGATTGTCTTTCCACAATATCTTTCCATCCATCCATCAAAATCACTTGTTATTGCCCAATCTTCCCTCATCCCTATGACCATCCCATATTGATCATTGTGGCAGATGATCAACAATTATCGATCAATGTCGATCGATCGCCTTTGATACTTAGCTAAATTATGGCTAAGTCCAACTCTCCAACTCCAAGCCAAAGTTCCCTTAGCATTCCCTGAAGCCCTTGTTGTGACTTTGCTTAATTGACCCAAAAGTCTCTCATCGCTTTATCAAATGTGCTATCAATCGGTCTTTTTGCTCTACTTCCAAATCCATTGAAACGAACCGACTCGACCTTCGAAAATCGGCACCGAATACATCACCTATATTCAAATGCCGTAGATTCAAACATCGAATCTGGTTCGCCGGACCTTATAACACATTAAGTATAACAACACAGCATAAGAAAATGAATATATATCAATATGCAATATTGATACAATATCTGATACAACTGAATATCAAATACAAATAACTAACAATATATCCAAGATAGATACAAGGAAATAACAGAGACAACAGCAGCGGAAAGACAATTTCTTCAATGCCAACTCCAAAACTCCATCTCCAATCCAAAACTTTGAAGACTCCAAAGTTCGAAGGCTATCGATTCTATATCTACTATTTGACTATCTGAAAAATTCAACTCTAGACTGCCCGTGCGGAAAATTGTGGGCACCCAGAGTTTAGAAAGGGAACAATAAATTCCAGGTCAGTCATGAGACTGGTATCAGCAAACAAAAACAGTTTTTATCTTTATCAAAAGCAAAACAATTTAAAATTGAAATTCGCAATGCTTTTTGAAAAATGAAACTACCATAAGGCCTCCCACCGCACACACAATGCAAACACAGAATTGGAGGAGATTTCTCCTTATGATAGTCAAACATGCTTGATACGCAAAAGTCATTTAATATTATTATTAGTGCATAGTGCAGAAATTTTTTCGAAAGTATAATATTAATCTTAGCCAGCATAGGCATTTCACACTTATGCCTACTATAACTACCATGTTCAATAGCAGGTTACCGCCACATTCCATGGCAGGTTATACAACTAAAACCGTACAGGGCGCGTATTGTTTCTTTGGATTTTCCAACAAATGGTCAGGCTAAGGAACTTCCTACTGCCACATGGGTACGCCTCTGGAGGGATGTCCCGAGAACCTACCCGGCTCTCTGCCAACACAAGGTCGGGTTACCTCTGTGACTAGGTAACTACTACTCGAGCATGCCATCCCCCGGTCGTTTGCGACCTTCATTCGAGGTACCTCTACACCAACAACCACAAAGCAATCGCAAAGTAATAGATTTACAGTGACCACATGAGTTAAGTATCTGGGCTCCATACTATGATACCACCTATTTCCAGAAGGGAATGACACACCCTAAAAGGCGCGACCCTCATAACCTTGTCGTATCTTTCCTGTTTCGACCATTTCCGGGTATGAGGTCCTGATGCAGATTCGTCCACAAAGCTACGCTTTATACAAAAGCCATGCTTTGATCAATAATTGATCAACAAATGATCAACAACACACAGCAGCACTTAGCATGTCACACTACCAAATTAGGAGTAGATCACTTATAACTATCAACTACACAACCTCTGAGCTCGTACGACTCAGAGAAGGGTGTTGAGCTAACAGAATAAATTCTCAGCCACCAAACAGAAATGTATTTGATATAGATCAGTTTTATATCTCAAAGTGTAATGTCAAACATACAACCATACAAGTCTGTACCGGGTTCGAACAGAACCGAAGGCACTTCATCCAGTAAAGGAAGAAGCCCTTGTAATCCAGGTATCCACAATCCCGATCGGAATCCCCATCACGTATGGAGATCTCTTTACCGGAGCAACTCAGTGTAGAGTCAATCGACAGGTTATCCTATCGTTCTCGAAAGAAACCCAGTCTTCACCACCGGTCTTCAAATGCTATCCATAACGTCGTTTCACTATTCAGAATGGGTTATATGACACAAAGTCCTCTCCCGGTTAAACCAAATAGTGAGCGCAATATTTAAAAACATATAGATATGGGATTTCAGTTAAGTCACAACTTTTAAAAACCCAAAACCTTTCTTCGAATGGTTTAAACAAATTACCATTTCAAATCTTTAAACAAAAAGATTCATTTCACAAATTTCACCCAGTTTCACAAAGATCCATTCACAGATTTCAAAATAATTTCCATTTCAATTAGGATTAACTCATGCAATCTTTAAATCAAAAATTTAACTTATAGCTTTCAAACCCGTTTCCAAAGATTTATTCACAACTTGGAAAACCGTTTTCATTTCAAGCTTGAAATCCCTTTAACACAAATTGGAAAATTCATTTCTTATATGAAAGCTTTTATTGTTTGAAAATAAATAGTTTTCATTTTGGAAAAATTTGATTTCATTTATACAAGTTAAAATCTTTGGGTTAAATTCAAATTCCCAGAACAACACTTTAAAAATGGTTTAAAACACATATAAACTTGTATAACCTTTTTAAATCATAAATTCTCAACATAGAATTCAATCTCATTTTTTTTTAAAATTTAAATTTAAATCAAATTTCAAAACTAAATTAAGTTATCCGAAAATAAATTTTATCTTTGACATTCCTTTTCAAAAGCTTTTCAAATTTAATCCAATTAAATTTCCAAAACCATTTGGATTAAAAATTCAATTTTAAAACCATTTCAAAAATCTGCGACTTAACCAATTTCCTAGTGCAATCCATATTTGTGTGTGTATAAGTGTGGTCCAGGGGTTTTACAAAATAAAAGTGCAACATCATCAATTAGTACAGATTCAAATACAACAATATATTTGATAAGCGGTATAAACTATAACGCTTATCTTTATTCACAGATCACAGATAAATAACATAGGCACATCGTAGATAAATAAATTACATTCATCACAGATAATAAGTCACATTTCACATCTTAATCATATCACAGAACATCATATATCAGGGATATCACACAATTCAAAGCATCCAATTCAATCCAAACACTCGTAAGTAAGATCAGTTAGTTGTCTGATTAATTCAAATCAGATTAATTACTTATGAATTACTAATCCTGGTTAATTAACATTAATAAATTACAAATCATTTTGATTAGTTATTCTTTAATCATTTATTAATCAAACATTAATAATAAATTAATTAACCATTAATTATAATTAATCAACCTTTAATTATTAAATAATTAACCTTTAATTATTTAATTCACCATTTAATTAATTATCTTTAATTAATTAATTAACCCTTAATTAATTAATTACCATTAAACGAATTATCCTTAAATTAGTCACGATAAGTGACTATCCCTAATCTTAAATCAATGTTAATCACTTGATTAATCCACCTTTAATCATTAATTAATTACTTTTAATTAAGTAATTATCTTTAATTACTTGTCATTAATTAAAATTTACTTAATTAATCATCCTTAAATGTAATTACATAAAGTAATTATCTTTAATGCCTATTATTAATTAAATCAAGTAATTATACTTAACCATCATTAACATATTTAAAAATCATTTTATCTTAATTAATTTCATTATTCATTTAAAATAATTAATCAATAAATAATGTCACAAATTGATTAAATTTAAATTTAATTACTTTCAAAATAATTAATTTAAACCTTTGCTAATCCATTTAAATAAAACAATTATCTTTAAAAGAATAATTTAAAACATGTTTAAAACTTGAATTTATTTTAAAACTTGAAAACTGTTTTTAAACCTCCCCGAGTCAAACCCGAGGGCTCCCCGAGCCATTCCACCATCTGCTTCGAGTTTTACCCAACATCAACCCGAGCAACCCCCCTTATATATATATATATATATATATATATACATATATACTTGCTCTTATTTTTTTAACCTGGTTCATGAACGAAAATAACGCGATGATTTACTCGAGCCAAACCCACGATTTCATGAGCACGACTTCGAGTTAAACTTCTTCTTCCCCGACCTTGATTCACCCAGTCACGAACATCAACTCGTGCACGTGCACAACCACCTCGATCACCTCCGACCAACACCCCGACCATCAACACGTCATCGTTGATCAACTCAGACCACCTAGGTCCCTGAATCAATGATGAAAACGAAATCGAGTAATACGAACCCAAATTGGAATACACCCATACCAACAAAATTGGTCGCCGACGACCAACTCGACAACCTGGAACCATGCCGCTCCACCCAAAGACGTGCCAGACCTCCACTCTCAATCTCCCCCTGGTCTGATCTCCTTTAATTCACCATCGATGACAAATTTGGCCTGTAAATCTCGACGAACCAAACATCCTTTAAACCCTAAATCGTTTTCGTCCATCACCCACAATGAATTATAAAATCAACAAACATTTTTATGATGATCAATGATGCTTAATCCACCCTCAGACCAAAACTCGAAGAACATGGTCACGTCGATCATCATGGATCAACAAAAAACTAAAATCCATTCATCTCGAATTTTCTCAACAATTATAGAATTAAAAGTCATGATATTTATATTAAAAATCATAATTCCTAAACACGAATGCAATTCTATAATCAAAACTAAGAATCTTAACAATCAAAAATTTGATTTGAATTAATTCTTCACTATATATTTGTAATTTCAAAGTATTTACTCAATTTAACACTTGAATTTATTTTCATAAATGTGATGTTACAGCCTTGCCAGTATTTTTCATCTTGAAATCAAAGTTTAATATTGATTGTTTGAAAAGGAATCAGATTTAGAACTCGCTTAAAAGCTGGATATTTCAAGACATCTGGATAATATACAGACATGCATATTCAAATTTACATAGATATTCACATCCATGCATCATATTTTATCTCATGATTTCAATCAAGCATCAGACATATAATTAAGGTATAAACAGAGTTAAGATCAAAGGAGGATAATTTTGATCACCATAAGTTTGGAAGCAGGGAACAGATTTGAGTGCTTAAACCTGGAAATGTTTTTGAAACTTGGAACCAGATTTTCTTTGAGCTTGAGACTTGATTTAAATGATCTGGTTCTTGTTTTTTAATTGCTTGATCTTCCTTCTTTTTCTTGCTTTTGTTTGAGTCCCCCAGATTGAAGATTTTGATTTCCAAAAAACAGAGACAATTTTTTTTACTTTGCTCTTGATCTGCTTTGCTTGATTTCCCAGGTTTGCCCTCTTTTAAACTTGTTTGTTCATATTTTTTTATAAAAAACCTGATCTTTGATTCAGGTTGTTTGCTTGAACTTAGCTTGTTTCAGATTCGAACATGCAATAGACACATTCCAGGTTATTTCAGAAAATTTCATAGTTGAAGAAAATTTGTAGGGATTTTGAAGATGAAGATATGTTAATGAATGATGTCCAGGTTTTTAAGAATGGTTGTAGGCTCTGGTTTGAGAGGATTTGAAGTTTATTTGCAAGCTTTTAAATTGATTTTATTTTCAGATTTGAGGAATGATATTCAAGTTTTGATGTTTGATAAATTTTCTGGTTTTCAAGGAAGAACTGATTTTCAGATTTGAGAAAGAAGAGTTGTTTAACTTTCTTAGCTTTTGATTTTGAAAAAAGGAATAGAAGAGGAGAAGTATAGGTATTATAGGCTGAAAATCATTTAGTAAAAATATAAGAAAAATAAATCTAAAAAAATTCCACTTGTTTTAAAGTTTAAAATTTGTCATTTGATGTTATTTATTAGTTAACATTTGTTACTTATTTTACAAATGTCCTTTATTGTTAAAATTATGTTTAAACCCTCTTTTCTTATTTATTTATAACTTTGTTTTATATCTATTTTAATTTAATTTATGAAACATGTCTTATTAATTTATTTTTAACCCTTATTGCAAATAAAATTTCATATCTTAACATATTCTTTTTATTTTAAATTGTTTATGTTTTTAATATTTTTACATTTGCACAAATAAATTTTATTTCAATCACTTTTCACATTCAAACTTAATTTAGTTCAATATATATATATATATATATATATATATATATATATTACATTCATACATTTCTTATGAATTCCCAAAAGATATGTATATTTTAAAACTTTTATTAAACCTGTTTTAATATCTTATTATATTTACAATTCTAATTATATACATATGTAATATTTTTTTCAAAATATAAAACTTTTAAATCTAGTTAAATTTTATAGAATATTTATTACTAAATTTCCAAATCAACAAAATATTAAAATCTACTTTTAAATACATTCATTTCCAAATTTTCAAATTAGTTCACAATTAAATTTAAAAATTCATTTAAATTACAAATTTAAATTTGTCTTAAAATTGGGATCGTTACATCCATCCAACCAAAACCCATGCAATCAATATTATAACCCCCATACATCATGGAGAACAACCCATATTGATCAGATGACGACCCGGAATTTTTAAGCAATTTAAATCGGAATATTTAATCAATTTTAAATATTCAATAGTACAATTTTAAATTGAATTACGGATATCACAAATTATTTGATAATTGAATAATTAAATTAAATAAGTGAAGTTGGGAAAATTGTTGAATCTGGAGTTTTAAGCCTATTAAAAATATATCATTGTTATCATTCACTTTGTGGCATAGTATTGGATAAATTTCGGACAGAGTGGAATGTAATTAAGTAAGGCCCATAACAAGACCACTAAGCCATTTTGGTATTGAAGCTAATTACAGCTAATTAGACAACCTATTATCACTTTCCCACTTCCCAAAAACTATCTCCAAACACCATTAGTTATTTTCAAGCCAATAACAATCAAATTTCTTACCAACTCAAGTTAAATCAAGCAATTAAAGAGATATTAGCAAGGGATTAGCTATTTAATAATTTGGGTGCTTTTGAGTTCGGGACATTTACAATTCATCTTGGATTCACCTTGGATTTAATAACTTACATAGAAAATGAATGATCTATCATCTCTCACTACTTTATAAGCTTTTAAATGGTTAAGAATGCGTTTTTGAATTGTTTTCAAAGCTAAAAAATGCAATATTGAAATGATTAAGTTTATAAATGTTCATGATTGAATTTAAATGCCTTTTAGTCATTTTACGTTGATTTGATATGAATTTCCATACATTGATGTGTTACATGCTATTAGTCTAGACTATGATTGATATGATGTTTGTGTTGTATGGATATAATGCTTATTGGCTGTTGGTTTGTTTGTGTGCTTGTTTGTTTAGAATATGAGATATTATATTAATGTGCATTTTTGATATGGATGGACTCTAGAGAGATTAAGGGTGTATCGAGAAGAGATTGGAGCTTGCGCTTAGATTAGGGTCAAAAAATCAAGGATGATTGATGTAAAAGACAGGAAAATAACTTTGGGATTTTTTAGCAAAATTGAACCGATGGGTACCAATCCATATAAATCATTACCGATTGATTATAAATACGCCAAATGTAACATGATCTGTAACAGCCCGCAAATCCGTACCCCTTGAGTCAACACTATTCTACAACAATCAACTCAAGTTGCACAGAAATACGAACCATTTGGGTTTAAGAAGAAGAGGTAGAAGAAGAAAATAGAAAACAACAACAGAATCTAACCATCGCAGCGGAATAAAATATAATAGATAATAAAGGATCTTTACTCAAATCAAATATATCTGTTACATATTACATCATCAGAATACATCAATCATAGCTCAACATCAATATCATACAAATGGGTACACAACAGCTCAACAAAGCGGAATATATGTATATATATACAAGTACGGTAGTACGTATCGCCATCTTGCTCGTCACCTGAGCTCCACAGCATCTCCTGTATCCTATAATACTCGGTCTGACCCGAGCATTACAGTTAAATAACACCCGAGTCAGTCTGGAATACCAGCGTGAGAAAAGCACACTCAATTGATTATTAAAGTTTCAAAAATCCTTTGAAAACAAAAGCATCTCGTAAGACCACGCCACAAATAAACATGTCGGATTTTTACCTTACGATAGCTAAAACAATTTTTATAGAAATCCTCTGATATTATAATAGGGTCTATATACAAATACTTATAAAATAGCCAAAATTGTTACATGATTAAATTCCAGCTACTAGCCACAGAGTGGGTAATACAAACAAAACTCGTACAAGGTTCGTAGGGAGAATGGATTTGCAACCAATGACTAGGCACTGAGGTACCACCTATCACAGTACGGGGCCTAGATCACCGTACCGAGGAGTACCCCCGCTCCCCTGCAACACAAGGCTGGGACTACCCCTTACTGGATAATCCCGAGTGAGATCACCCCGCGGTTGGGATCAGCAACTGCCCACTAAGCCGAATAAAAATGGACATCTAGACTGGAATGACCTCACCCTGCTTGGGTGCTACCCACCTAGCCTTGCTGCATAACCCCTGATTTTCAGTCATTCCCATTTGATGAGGCTTGAGGCTAAGCGTTACCTTTTTAGAATATATTCCTTAGAATGCCCATCGTCCACCTGACGATGTTTCGCAAGCATTCAACCATACAAGTCCGTCTCGGGTTCGAACGGAACCGAAGGCACTATTCCTACTACACCCATTTGGAAATATCCTCAGGATTAGTAGCGACTAGCCCTTGCACTTCATTGCTCCATCTTCGAATCCAAAATCGTTTTCACGAAACGTACAAACCGGATCGAAGTGGTTTTCGAGAAATAAATCTCGATCCCGGTCTCTTCGAAACGATCAACGCATTTGTCCAATATTGATAGTCGGTTATTTAACTATCAATTAATATCCACAAACATCCATCAAACAATAAATAATATCTCAAAGATATCTTCATAAGATATATTTCTATTTTCAATCCTTTGAAAACAGTTTCAAAACATCTTTCTTTTCAAAATCAACTTTCCCAAATATTTTCTATCTCCTCTGAAATCACCAAGCACAAAAATAGATTTTTAAAATAATTTAAAACACTTTACTTTGAAATATATATACTTTTAAAACATTTAAATTAAACTACTTTAATATTTTGTTAAAAATATAACTTATATGAATATTTGAAAATAAAGTTACTTAATAAAATATAAAACTAAATTTTCACTTTTACAAAACAAAACACCAACTCGCTTCTTAAATAATTACTGCTATAATAAATTAAAAGGAAATACTTTAGACATAAATATTAGAAATAATAAAATTTTCAAAACATACCTTTTAAAACAATTTTAAAACTATTAACTTATATTTAAAAATTTACTTGAAAACGTACTTAGTTATCCAGGGAGAATGCTAACTTCAATCACTTAAATCAATTTTCCAAATTGATTCCCAATTTATTCCATTTGAAATAAGTTTCTTTAATTACTCAATTCATTTCAAATTTCATTAATTATGCACTTAATTATTATTGTTATTATTTTCCATTTGATTTTAAATCTTTTAACTGAAATATACAAATTTCAGCTTTTCCCAACTTCTTTATTTTTATTTTTCTCAAAAATTTAAATCTTAAATTTTAAATAAATGTTTTATTCTTTTAATTAATATCATTGACGATTAAATTCATTAACTTCCTGTTTATTCAAGTTTCCATTCTATACCAGGATCTATTTAGTGGAATTTTAAAGTCACTTTATTTCTTTCCAATTCATTTAAAAATTTATTCAACTTTTCTATAATTATTTTACTTACAATTTCACTTCTTTTATTTTCATTTCCAAACTCAAATTATATATTTGGTAATTCATTATTGCCCGATTTTAACAATCAAGCCATAACATTCAATATTTCCACATAATTCATTACAGGATATCAAATATTCAGAACAGAGAATATTAAATAATTAAATAAAGTTGAGGGGTCTAGTTGGATCCCTCCAACCTGTTTTCCCTGCATCCACAGATGTTAGCACAATATAAAATGCCAATTCCAAATATATACCCCACTACAGCACATAAATCAATTCAACCATTTCAAACAATTATTTAAATTTAATCATTTAAATTTAAATTTAACCGAGTGAGATTAACTCACCTTGAATTTGTTTGTAGTCCAATCCAAACTAGCTTGTTTCCCTTATTTTCGACCTTGTACAAGCATTATAGGTTTTGTTAATATTTGAACTACTCGAACAATTTATTATCATTTATTTAGTTAAAATTTTACCTAATAATTTGATCTAAACAAATTTCCTTTTTGAACTATATATATATACATACTTATAAAATAGATTATAAATTCTAAGAAACTATTTTATATATACTTCCAACATGTTTTATTTTATAATTTTTTTCAAACCCCTATATATGTTTCCTGTCTATTTACCTAGTTATTACTTTTTAAACTGAGACAGACATTTTATAACTTACTACAAATATTAAAACAATAATTTTCCCTTACCGTAAAAAAAAACTTCCTATCTTTTATCTGTTTTGAAAACCTTTAATCTATTCCTAATCTACAAATATAAATGAAAGAAAAACAAGACAGTTATACCTACTGCCTCCACACTCTTGTGCTTGACTTCGAGCCTCCGACCACCTCACTGTTGAAGTCGATGACGACAACCAACCCATCCCCTGAAACCCTAGCTCGAAGCATCTGCACCTCGACCTTGCGTCGACATCGTGCTCGAATCGAGCAGCCATCAATCACCGCCTCTCAGCCTCAGGCGATGTCGCCGAGTCCATAAATCGCCACCCCGATCCCTAAGCTCTTCGATTTACGTCGAAATCCCCTCCCCCAAACCGCGAGCTTCCAGAAATTCCACGCAACTTTGTCGCGATTCCCCTAAGCTCGAACGAGTGGGCTCGCCGGCAGCTAGGGCCGATTCGACTCGAAGCGGCTGCCCCCCCTTTTTTTGTCGAAACTGATTTCAATGGGGAAGAGAAGGCAGTTGATTTCCCTTTTTTTTATCGAATGATTTCGATTTTGTACTGAAAGAAGGGAAGAGGAACATGCGAACGAAATAAAGAGGGTGTTGCGTGATTTTTTTTGTTTACAATAGTTCGGCCATTTTATTTTGATTTTCGAATTGGGGAATGAATTAGAATTAGGGGAAAAACTTGTTCATCTATTCGGCTGTGTTGATGAAGTAGGCTGGAAGTGATTGAAAGGATGGAAGCGTGCAAAGGAAGCTTATAATGATTTTGACCAGGCGTACACAAGAAGCTTAATTAATTAAATTAAATTTCATTAGCTTAAAATCAATTAAATTTTCCGCGTTTATATATCGTACACTCACACACTAACTTCGATCAATACGAAATTTGAAATCCGATAATAATTCAATATCACGGACCCAATGGAACTGGTTTCGTCAAATTCCGAGACTGTGCCTCGGAAGGCTATTTTCAAATTCAATTTAAACAATATAATTTAAAACTGAACAAACCTCTGTAAATTTCAAATTTAAAACTTCTGTTATCTTCAGCGTTATCAATATAAATTTTATAAGCCTTCAAATATATTTTTAATAGGCTTAAAACTCCAGATTCAACAATTTTCCCAACTTCACTTATTTAATTTAATTATTCAATTATCAAATAATTTGTGATATCTGTAATTCAATTTAAAATTGTACTATTGAATATTTAAAATTGATTAAATATTCCGATTTAAATTGCTTAAAAATTCCGGGTCGTCACATTCCTCCCCCCTTAAAAGACTTTCGTCCCCGAAATTAATAATTAGGAAGAATGATCCAATACCCGTTTACTATTTCCCTAAAACCAAACAGTTCAACATCTATCCAACTATCTTATTATAAAAGACCCATTATCAATCTTATTAACCTTCCGAACCTTTCCCTAGTTTGCAAACGATCCTATTTGCTCAACCATTCCAGTTTTAATCTTAAAACCAATTTTGAATTATCAAATTTTTTTTCTAACTCCCTAAATTCCCAAAAAATTTCGCCAGCGTTTCCTTTGCGCAGCTGACTCGGTACAACTACAAAATGGCTCTACGGCCTCCCAAATCCAAAAAGAAAACAAAAGGCCAAGTGGCTCAATCCAAATCCCAATCAAATTTCATACCAAATTTAAATACATACCTTTTTGTCGAGCATTTCAAATTTTTATCTTTTGAAATCAATCCAATTCTCTTTTTCCTTCAGATTACCTGCATATCCTGCTTAGCACTAACATCCAATCACAACTTCCAAAACATTTTATCGACTTTCTTACCAAATGTCAATATTCATCCAAATATCAACTTAGAATACATTTGCAATATTCAATTTCCAATTAAGAATTGACCATTCCTTACTTAATTTTAGTATAAGCATTTATATGTTTCTTATATTTATTTTCATCTTACCCCTTTAGTTTATATCCATTCGTATTCAAATTGATTTATCTCCATTCCATATGAATTCAATTTATTCTTCAACTTTGAATATTTAAATTTTATTTTTCATTTATACTAATTCATATCATTATTTTAATTAGTTTCATTCACTAACCCTTTTCAATTTCCAATTTTAAACTATTTTGTCGTTAACAAAATTTTCCCAAAAATTTTCAACAATTTTCTAACTCCCAAAATTTCCGAAAATTTTTGGCAGAGTCTCCTTTGTACGGAGGAGCTTTTGCAATTTGACAAAAGAGATAAATAAATATACATCGACCCATACGGTCGGAAAAATAAAAAACAGTTCATATTTCCTATTTTTATTGCGTAGGCGTACCTTATTTAGCATTTTAAACAAGTGGCTTATTATTTTTAGCAAATAGCACAACCAAATCCAGCCACACGGCTTACAGGTACCTGTACTTACTCAATTTAAACATGTAAGTGCCAAATATATGCAGTTTAACTATATTTCACTTAGTTGCAATGGTTAAAACATATGAATTCTAAAGAAATGCACACCCAACATTTTCCGAAAGCAATTTTTTTACACTTTCATAGTAATTCAACTATTTCAATTAATTTACAAACCATTTTCATTCAAATTTGAATGGTTTAAAACTCAGTCGCTTGCATTTAATTTATTCTTAAGCAAAATCAATTCATATTTAATTCCATTGCTTGCAAAATCAATTTATTTCACTCCTATTAATTCATAGAATTTTAATTACCTCCATTTTCATCCAATGATATTTATTCTATGCAAATTTGACAAGATCCATATGAATAAACAAGTATTTATGTTTTATAACCAATTTAAATGGATTTCAACTCAATTTATACTTAATTCTATTCCATTTTTAAATTTATCCACAATTCATATATTCTCATTTTCATTACATTTCAGATTTGAATACATTCACTTGCATTCATTCCATATTTGTTTATTCCAAACTATTTTATTTAACTCGAAGACGATCCGAGCCATTCCATTCAATAACCATTTTTCAACTCATTTAATCCACATTTCATTTGATACGTATTTATTCCATCATTTACTTATTCAATATAATTAGTTTATCCACATTTACTTAAACCATTCTAATAAACTCGAAACATTCTATTTTCCTTATTGTCTCAAGTTATTTCAATTCCTAAATAATTTTAAACGGTTTACAATTATTTATTCTGGAATTTCATTCCATTAATATTATTTATAACTCATCGAATTTTATTTCGATTAAAAAATTATTTTCACTTGATTTAAAACCAATCCAATATTATTAAACTTTGTTTAAGTTGAATTGAATTCAACACTTCTTCATTCATTTAGCTTAAGTCAATTTCCTTCAATTTATTCAAATTTTATACTTAAGCTCATTCTCATTTTGCAAACTAGTTCTCTTTTCAATTTAACTTGATTCTATTTTAATCCAATCCCATTTCAAACCACAGATTTATTTAATTAGTTATTATACACTTTAACTTCCCAGATTCAACTCATCCAATTTATTACATGGCCATTTCCAATTTATTTCCACTTATTTGGATTTTATTTGCACATTCAAACCATTACTATTTTAATCTATTTCAATTTCCTTTATTCGACACATTTCCAATTATACTTAACTTGTTAACACTTCAAGTTAAATTTTAATTTATAACTCAAGTTCTGATTCTACCATTCAATTTTATTAACTTACATTGCAATTTCATTCACATATCATTTAACTAAATTCCAAGGCCACTTCAATTATATTTTCTTCTCTAATGATTCAAGTCGAATTTGATTTATAACTTGAGTTTTATTTCCAAACTTCATTATTAGCTTACAATACAACTTCTATTTAACTACATTGAACTCCATTTACACATTTCATTAACTAATTTATTATCAATTAGTTCTTCCCTTATCTATAATCCAACACTTGAATTTTTAACCCCAAATATCACTCCATTTAACTTTCTTAGTTCAATTTAGTTTATAATTCAAGTTTTGATCTTCATTTTATTTTTCAATTCATCAAACAATATTAATTTTTTTTGGGCATTGCATTCCATTTTAAATTTTATAAGTCACAACTTATATTTCATACAATCACACTCATTCTAGGCTTGAATATATTCATCCTTTATTTTTAACTCAAGCCTGCTATTTATTTATAGCCCAAGCATATTTTATTTCTATGGATTTTTAATTCTCTTATAAGTTATTCTGGTTTATTTATTTAAATTCTCATTTCTTATCCAATTTATTTTTCATTTATCCAGGTAAGAATTTAATTCCATTCATTAATTCAATTGAATTCTTATTCCAATTTAATTTTATTTTAACTCAGTTTTCTTTAACTCAATTCGATTCCAACTTGATTCGAACACAACTGGATATTATTTTCAGCCTATTCAATCAATTTCAATCCAGTTAAGATTTATTTCCCAATCCAAGTTAATTTCATTTTTTACTTTTCACCTTGTAAATTTAAATTCCATTATCCAAAGCTTAAAATTTCTTTCTGATTTACAAATCATTTCCATTTATAAGCTTACAACTATCTCATCAGGATTTTTAAACACCCGGCTTTTGGTTTCAAATCATTTAAAATCTCCAACATCACCAATCAAATTTCTCAAAGGCCAAACCAATCCTGGTTTTATTCCCAACAAATTTCCTTTGAAATTTCAAAAACAAACAGGTTTTCTTGAAAAATTCAATTTGGTAGCAATTCATCACTTAGAAACTCGAAAATGAACATCGATGATGCTGCAGTCATCACCGAAGTTATTTTCCAGTGACTGAAGTGAATTAAATGCTAAATCTCTCCCCAAAATTTATTTAAAACAATTTACCTTTCCGAAATACCCTAAAAAACAATAATGCTACTATTTATTTTCAAAATACTTTCAAAATCTCTGGGTTTAAAGTTTCAAATTCTGTTTTAATTCAAATTTTAACTATAATGCATTTGTACAGTTTATGCTTATACAAATTCCCATTTAATTATATTTCCATTTATAATTTACGTTTATAATCCATATTTATGAATTTCATTTTATAATGAATTTATTCCTTCAAACTTTGGTTATATTTTCAATTTCTAGTTAAATTTTCACTTAACAATTGTAATACTTTAATATTATCATTTCTAACATCCAAGCAACCATATATTAGCTAAATAGTTTACAAAAACTTTCTTTATATCGAAAATATATTTTTGGCTAAAATTGTTTCATTTACCCACATTTAAAACAATACCGTGTCGATTGTTCTATTCAAGTGTTTAGAAACCCCTTCAATACAGTTGCGCAAACTGTGTCGACGAAGGTTCATATGCCACTCAATAAATCAATCAACGCAATATTATAACAATTTATATTCACTAACAAATACGCGCTCATATCTATTAACACGCTCAAACTCATT
Organism: Allium cepa; assembly: GCA_030765085.1. Lineage (NCBI taxonomy): Eukaryota > Viridiplantae > Streptophyta > Magnoliopsida > Asparagales > Amaryllidaceae > Allium > Allium cepa. Next base: position 531,361,680 of record CM060934.1, read on the forward strand.
CTAGAGTACTTCGGACTCTAATTTAAATGAATAATTCCCACCAGAGCCAAGGTTATCACCACCTTAAGCTCTGATACCAACTGTAACAGCCCGCAAATCCGTACCCCTTGAGTCAACACTATTCTACAACAATCAACTCAAGTTGCACAGAAATACGAACCATTTGGGTTTAAGAAGAAGAGGTAGAAGAAGAAAATAGAAAACAACAACAGAATCTAACCATCGCAGCGGAATAAAATATAATAGATAATAAAGGGATCTTGACTCAAATCAAATATATCTGTTTACATATTACATCATCAGAATACATCAATCATAGCTCAACATCAATATCATACAAACGGGTACACAACAGCTCAACACAGCGGAATATATGTATATATATATACAAGTACGGGAGTACGTATCGCCATCTTGCTCGTCACCTAAGCTCCACAGCATCTCCTGTATCCTATAATACTCGGTCTGACCCGAGCATTACAGTTAAATAACACCCGAGTCAGTCTGGAATACCAACATGAGAAAATCACACTCAGTTGATTATTAAAGTTTCAAAAATCCTTTGAAAACAAAAGCATCTTGTAAGATCACGCCACAAATAAACATGTCGGGTTTTTACCTTACGATAGCTAAAACAATTTTTATAGAAATCCTCTGATATTATAATAGGTCTATACACAAATACTTATAAAATAGCCGAAATTGTTACATGATTAAATTCCAGCCACTAGCCACAGAGTGGGTAATACAAACAAAACTCGTACAAGGTTCGTCACTGGGGTACCACCTATCACAGTACGGGCCTAGATCACCGTACCGAGGAGTACGCCCGCTCCCCTGCAACACAAGGCCGGGACTACCCCTTACTGGATAATCCCGAGTGAGATCACCCCACGGTTGGGATCAGCAACCGCCCACTAAGCCGAAATAAAAAGGGACATCTAGACTGGAATGACCTCACCCTGCTTGGGTGCTACCCACCTAGCCTTGCTACATAACCCTTGATTTTCAGTCATTCCCATTTGATGAGGCTTGAGGCTAAGCGTTACCTTCTTAGAATATATTCCTTAGAATGCCTATCGTCCACCAGACGATGTTTCGCAAGCATTCATCCATACAAGTCCGTCCTGGGTTCGAACGGAACCGAAGGCACTATTCCTACTACACCCATTTGGAAATATCCTCAGGATTAGTAGCGACTAGCCCTTGCAATTCATTGCTCCATCTTCGAATCCAAAATCGTTTTCACGAAACGTACAAACCGGATCGAAGTGGTTTTCGAGAAATAAATCTCGATCCCGGTCTCTTCGAAACGATCAACGCATTTGTCCAATATTGATAGTCGGTTATTTAACTATCAATTAATATCCACAAACATCCATCAAACAATAAATAATTTTCCAAATTATTTATTTATCTCAAAGATACCTTCATAAGATATATTTCTATTTTCAATCCTTTGAAAACAGTTTCAAAACCATCTTTCTTTTCAAAATCAACTTTCCTAAATATTTTCTATCTCCTTGAAATCACCAAGCACAAAAATAGATTTTTAAAATAATTTAAAGCACTTTACTTTGAAATATATAAACCTTTAGAACATTTAAATTAAACTACTTTAATATTTTGCTAAAAATATATCTTATATGAATATTTGAAAATAAAGTTACTTAATAAAATATAAAACTAGATTTTCACTTTTAAAAAACAAAACACCAACTCGCTTCTTAAATAATTACTGCTATAATAAATTAAAAGGAAATACTTTAGACTTAAATATTAGAAATAATAAAATTTCAAAACATACCTTTTAAACAATTTTAAAACTATTAACTTACATTTAAAAATTTACTTGAAAACGTACTTAGTTATCCAGGGAGAATGCCAACTTCAATCACTTAAATCAATTTTCCAAATTGATTCCCAATTTATTCCATTTGAAATAAGTTTCTTTAATTACTCAATTCATTTCAAATTTCATTAATTATGCACTTAATTATTATTGTTATTATTTTCCATTTGATTTTAAATCTTTTAACTGAAATATACAAATTTCAGCTTTTCCCAACTTCTTTATTTTTATTTTTCTCAAAAATTTAAATCTTAAATTTTAAATAAATGTTTTATTCTTTTAATTAATATCATTGACGATTAAAATTCATTAACTTCCTGTTTATTCGAGTTTCCATTCTATACCAGGATCTATTTAGTAGAATTTTAAAGTCACTTTATTTCTTTCCAATTCATTTAAAAATTTATTCAACTTTTCTATAATTATTTTACTTACAATTTCACTTCTTTTATTTTCATTTCCAAACTCAAATTATATATTTGGTAATTCATTATTGCCCAATTTTAACAATCAAGCCATAGCATTCAATATTTCCACATAATTCATTACAGGATATCAAATGTTCAGAACAGAGAATATTAAATAATTAAATAAAGTTGAGGGGTCCAGTTGGATCCCTCCAACTTGTTTTCCCTGCATCCACAGATGTTAGCACAATATAAAATGCCAATTCCAAATATATCCCCCACTACAGCCCATAAATCAATTCAACCATTTCAAAAATTATTTAAATTTAATCATTTAAATTTAAATGAGTGAGATTAACTCACCTTGAATTTGTTTGTAGTCCAATCCAAACTAGCTTGTTCCCCTTATTTTCGACCTTGTACAAGCATTATAGGATTTATTAATATTTGAACTACTCGAACAATTTATTATCATTTATTTAGTTAAAATTTTACCTAATAATTTGATCTAAACAAATTTCCTTTTTAAACTATATATATACTTATAAAATAGATTATAAATTCTAAGAAACTATTTTATATATACTTCCAACATGTTTTATTTTATATTTTTTTTCAAACCCCTATATATGTTTCCTGTCTATTTACCTAGTTATTACTTTTTAAACTGAGGAAGACATTTTATAACTTACTACAAATATGAAAACAATAATTTTTCCTTACTGTAAAAAAAAAAACTTCCTATCTTTTATCTGTTTTAAAAACCTTTAATCTATTCCTAATCTACAAATATAAATGAAAGAAAAACAAGACAATTATACCTACTGCCTCCACACTCTTGTGCTTGACTTCAAACCTCCGACCACCTCACTGTCGAAGTCGATGACGACAGCCAACCCATCCCCTGAAACCCTAGCTCGAAGCTTCTGCACCTCGACCTTGCGTCGACATTGTGCTCGAATCGAGCAGCCATCAATCACCGCCTCTCAGCCTCATGCGATGTCGCCGAGTCCATAAATCGCCACCCCGATCCCTAAGCTCTTCGATTTACGTCGAAATCCCCTCCCCCAAACCGCGAGCTTCCAGAAATTCCACGCAACTATGTCACGATTCCCCTAAGCTCGAACGAGTGGGCTCGCCGTCAGCTAGGGCCGATTCGACTCGAAGCGGCTGCCCCCCCTCCTTTTTTGTCGAAACTGATTTCAATGGGGAAGAGAAGCAGTTGATTTCCCTTTTTTTTATCGAATGATTTCGATTTTGTACTGAATGAAGGGAAGAGGAACTTGCGAACGAAATAAAGAGGGTGTTGCGTGATTTTTTTGTTTACAATAGTTCGGCCATTTTATTTTGATTTTCTAATTGGGGAATGAATTAGAATTAGGGGAAAAACTTGTTCATCTATTCGGCTGTGTTGATGAAGTAGGCTGGAAGTGATTGAAAGGACGGAAGCGTGCAAAGGAAGCTTATAATGATTTTGACCAGGCGTACACAAGAAGCTTAATTAATTAAATTAAATTTCATTAGCTTAAAATCAATTAAATTTTCCGCGTTTATATATCGTACACTCACACACTAACTTCGATCAATACGAAATTTGAAATCCGATAATAATTCAATACCACGGACCTAATGGAACTGGTTTCGTCAAATTCCGAGACCGTGCCTCGGAAGGCTATTTTTAAATTCAATTTAAACAATATAATTTTAAAACTGAAAAAACCTCTGTAAATTTCAAATTTAAAACTTCTATTATCTTCAACGTTATCAATATAAATTTTATAAGCCTTCAATCGCTCAATATAAGGTAGATTTTCTATTATTCCACTATTTACCACTGTTTCACACAACATACGGATAAAATAATCAATTATTTGAATAGCCCCTGAAATCTCTATGTTCATACTTGTCCTTCAAACAACATTTTATTTGTTGTCGGATTGGAGTTGTCAAAAAATTTAGTTTTGGCTCCATATTTTCCCTCTCATTATTTTCATGACCATGTTCCGTAATATTTACCTCTTCACTTTCTTTCCATTTCATCTTCACAAAATTTATTTTCCTCTTCTCAAAATTTCCCCCTTCTTAAAATTTATTTCCCTCTTCTCAAAATCAAGTCAACAGAACCCTAAACTTAAACTCATCTTCGATCCATCTTCGACCCGTCTTTTGAAATTAGGGTTTCAAATCGGCTTGATAATGAAATCACTCTACCGATACTCTCTCACTTTCAAACAATGATTGATAAAGAAATTGGTTTCTATTTTATAGCCGTGTTCGTTCAAGCTTGCTTCAATTTGTCGAGTATTCTTCAATTGATATATGGTATGTTCACTGCCCCTTTCGATTTTGTATTGATCTCGACTTCGATTTTAAGAGCCAATGATGAGATGGGTTCATGTAGGAATTTATTTCCTGTATTTTTATTTAGATTTTAAACGTTGGATGTTGATTTTGTATTGCTACATATATTTTTGACCGCTTTGTTTTTTGATTTTCTGCTTTATGGCCTTAACTCATTCAATTTTTGAGTTCTCTGATGTACTTGAATATATTTTTACTCGGTTGAATATATTAATTTCGAGCTTTTTGCCTTGTTCACCGGAATTTGTGTATCTGACTTGAATTTATTGAATTGGCTGGTGATTTGAGAGTTTTGCAAGGCATTAGCACTTATTTGGTTGTTGAATTAGTTGTTCAAGGCAGTGCACACTAGACTTATTTATGCACTTATTTATGGCCTGTGAACTTGAACTTGAACCATTATCCACTTCATTGTTCGATTTTGAGTTGCTTTCCTTGTTCATTTCATTGTTCGACTTTATTAAGTTCATCGTTTCACTAGTTTCCCCTTACTTGTTTTATTGCCCCGTGCACTTATGATTTTTTTGACTTCATTGTCCGATTTTGGAAACTTCTATGTATATACATACATATGTATGTATGTATGTGTGTGTTTGAGGCACTGTCTTATTTTAATTTGTTGCACTGCCTTGTTTTAATTTTTGGCACTTGCTATTTGTAGCACTGCTTTGTTTTAGTTTGTGGCACTGCCTTGTCGCATTGTTGGCCTTGTCCATGTACTTGCACACATAGTACATACATATCTACATGTATATCCATATATGTATGTATATATGTATATATATATATATATATGTGTATGTGTGTGTGTTAGTATGCTTGAACTCTAAATGGTTTTAATTTTCTGATGGACTTATAAGTATGCCTTGCCTTGCCTGAACCTTAAATGGATTGAACTTTGCCTTGTTCTGTTTAACTGCCTTTTGAATGTGCTTGTCTTCATTTACTATGTGCACATGTTGTACCATTTCATGAACCAGTTTGTGAAATCCTTGCACTGGTTTCACTTGTATGATGCATGTGTACCGTTACAAACATGTTATTAGCTTCTGAGTTTAGTTTGTGAAATATCTTCCATGTATATACATACATACATGCGTACCACTACAAGAAAATTAGGCTTTCGATGCAGAAATTCGTGGCGTTTAATTATAAGTGCAACTAAAAATATTTCACCCTATACTATAAACGTAACAAAAAATATTTCAGTATCCTGCCTCAACAATTTGGTACCAATCTGGGTGATATTTCTGTGGTCGATAATCTCTTCTTTTCTTTCGTTGCCGCTTAAGAAATTCATTAATAAATTTCTCTCGCTATTAGAAAACCCTACTGGAAATATTTCTAAAGTAAATGGAACTAAATGTTCCCAAATTCCAAAAACTAAACCCTTAAACCATAATTCTTCTTCCATCTTCCCTATTTTCGCATAGTTCTAGAAATCAATTTCTTTTTCACACTCTATCAAAATCGGTTTGCCTCTATGTGAACTCTCAATTTCAATACCCACATCCATTAGATTTTGAAAACATCCTTATTCGGGATCGAATGATAAGTCGATTTTGATTTGAGAGAGGGAAGATGGTGCCAACTACATGGGATACCCTTAGGTTTTTAGAGATCATAGGAAAGCTATAATGAGCATTTGTGCGGTCGAGATCAGCTTGGTGGTTAGTGGAGTGATGGATCGAACGATGAGGATGTGGAGAAAGTGAGGGTTTGGGGAGGGGTACATTTGTCTTTGCGTGTTGGACGGATATTCAAGCAGAGTGAGATCGGTTGTGGCAGGAAGAGGAGATAATGATGATGGGTTGTAGGTGTGTATCAAATGTTTGGATAGTGGTGTTTGGGTTTGGTGGGTTTGGGTTGAATCCGATAAGAAACTGTATAGGTAAGTAATTTTTCCTCTATATATACAAAAGCAGCTTATTTCATGGTTTGTTGGATTTGAACTGTGCTATCTACTCTATAACATGTTTCACAGGTAGAAAATTCGTAGATTATAATGTCAAACTTTTCAATTTTTGACATCTATTTATGCTTTCTCATCAAATTTGAGGTTGGTTTGTGGTTGCATTGCATAGACGTTGATAAAAACCATTTCGCACCCAATATCTATGATGGTTAATGAAGAATTATTAAGCATGCTTAATTTAGAATTTCTATTTATTTAGTTGTATGTTACTAGATCTATGCCTTTGGTACATATAAGCATGTAGTTTCAACTTTGTCTTAATATAAAGACTTATCAAATTGCATAAAAATTGTTTCAAGTTTCATAGTAGTATACTTTGATGACATATTTTATATTTTATAATGTGAATTGATTAGTATATATTGTAGTGGGTAGGGAAACACTAAATTGTTTGAGACTGAAACTAATTATGTGTAACCGTAACTGTGTATGTTTCTTTACTGTTGAGGCTTATTTTAATATATGATGGTTTTCTGTAATGTTTTGGCTTTAGATTTGGTAGCTTTGTGAAAATGAGTTAGACTAATCATATTGTTTTTTCTTATATCCTAAACTAGCATACGAATTCAGAAATTCTCACCATTCTAATATATTTTTCTTTAAAATGAAAGATTTTAAATTATAATCCATAAACATTTAAAAATGTTTGTCTGTAATTATTGTAGTTCTATAATTGAAGCATCCTTCAGTGTTTGGAAGCAGTTGAAATTGGTAACAGGTCAGTCAAGGGCAAATCCTGAGAAAGGTTAATATTCTCTCCTTAAATTGAATATTACCCATCTATTTGTAGTTTGTTTGAGTTTGTTAGTTCATCATTTTAGTGAAAATTTTAGGGTCATAAATCACACCTTTTTTGTTTAGTAAGTACAAAAAAAATTCATTGTTTGGATAATTAAGTGGTTTCTTATTTACAATCTTTCTAGATTTTTGCTTTATTGTGTAAAGTTTTAGAGGTGATAATTATGCCTAGTTTCAACTGATAACAACAAAGAATATAAAGTATAGTGGTTTAACCAAATCTGGAAATCACATAGCATACATATTATCATTGCAAGCAACTGCATTTTAAGTTAATAGTCTTCTTTTGATCATTTGTATCTCTAGCCATCATGTGTACATGGACATATATGTCATTTTAAAAGATGAAATCGAAGATTTCTTGTTGAAATATGATGGTTGGTTTAGCATGAAATAATTTTTAGCCTGGTTAAGTTGTGATTCACAGTTTGCATTTGAATTTTGGATTTCGAGTACAGTTTCAATTTGAATTTTGAAAATGTAAGTGTGTTTTCTAAATGGGTTTGACGTAATATATTGGTGATGATCAGGAGTGATCATGATGCGCATTATAGATAACATGCAACATCTTTTGAGAAACAAAAAGAAAACTTAGAGCGTGTAATATGGTAGTTGAAGTTTATCAAATTGATTTCAAGTGTCTAAACCTTTAGTTCTGGGGATATATGTAAGATCATTCAGGGGATGTTGATGCAGTTAGCTGAAATAAGAAGTGTTGATGATTGTTTCGACCTAGTGATTTGTGGGGATGGTGATTTGGTTTTGTTTTTTAATGGTGTGAAGGGGTTACAGTGATGCAGCATTGTTTCAATAGCTTTGAGGAAGAGTTGAAGTGAACTGCAGGATGCGGTGAGGAGATGCAGGGAGGAATGTTGTAGTGATGTAGAGGTGTAGATGGTCGCGGAGGCAGTGAGGTAAATGTTTGGTTCTGGTGAAAGTGTAGGTTGCTGGGCATGAGGAGTTATGAGGTTGGTGATTTTAGTAAACAAAAGTGATTTGTTATTTTGATAGGAGATTGGAACCAGGTGATGGTGATTGTGTGTTGAGTTGGAAGAGTTTGCAGTGAGCTGGTGGAGTGTTTGTGTAGGTGTTGGAGGTTGATTTGGCAGGTTATGAAGTATGGTAGTGGAGTAGGATAAGCATTTAGGTTAAATATAAAATAACCAGTTCTCTAATACATTGCTCTCTGATCATTGGTTAAAATATAAACCGATTCCACATAATGGTTAATACGTAGGGGGTAAGGAAGCTGCTTATTCTATATATAACACGATCATTTTTGCTAAAAAGAAGAAGGAGCAGTCCAAAATACTACCAATGCTTCTTGTTTATTATTCACACTTTCTGTATCTGGTAATTCTTTTATATATAAATGTACATATATATTACCATTGGTTGTTACTAATAGCCTTTTTAATAACAAATTGATGTATTTAATTTCATCTATTTCTAAATAAGTGCAAATGGTTCCTTACCAAATTTATGTAAAATTTTAAACCTATAAGGAAGACTAAAATTCCAATCAAAATTTATTTTGGTTTTTTATTTTGAACTTAAATGTAGTTCAGTTCAAGGTGATAGGAGTACCGGACCACAGTCAATGGAAGCAAAAATGGAGGATCTGACAAGCCTGCTACCGCTAGGTCGACAATTGGAGTTGATTAGATGATATGCACTCGAAGTGGAGATGGGTCAGATTATGGTAGTAGTCTTCTACCCGTTGCTGCAGCAGCCAATATAGATCGTGGTCCACAATACTAGTAGTAGGACTGTTACCGATCAATGGAAGAACACGATCTCATCATTGTCGATTTGGTTGCACTCTCAAGTACTGCATTTTTATAGATATAAGTGAACTTTTTCTAGAATGGTGTATAGTCGGTATAAGTTATAATTGATTTGATTATGAGAGTAGAGTTGATTGATTTAGGATTGTCTTTATTAGCTTATAGTAGACATCCGGTGTAGTTTATATTAGTTTTTAATGGTTTTATTTTAGGAGGAGATGAATTTGGTTGCGGAAGTGGAAAAAAGCTTGGTTTACAGGTAATATGCTGAAACATTGATTGACACATATTGGGTATAGGGAGATGGGTAGTTATCCACTTATCTTATATCTTTAGTTTTTAGCCATAATGTTTCCCTTTTAAGTCATACAATCAGCAAATTTTTAGCTATTTTAGTTTTTAGATATAATGCCTGACATGCAACTTGATTGCAAGAAACGAGTGTGGGAAAAGAGAATGAAAAAATAAAGGGTAGACAAGAGATAGAGTTAGCTGATAATATTAGTCATCCTATCACCTACATTTGAAGACATTAGTTCATTGACATCAGACCTTTCGGCTTTGTATAATCCTATTGACTTGATATTTTGTACATGAACTATTCTTTGTCTTAATGAATAAAATTATGCATAAAGCTGCATCTTATTCTACAAGTGACTAATTATCATAAACCATGGATTTTTTGTTGATTAAGGTTACAAGTCTTGAAAAGGGTGGTTAGCCTTAGAGTGGAGTAGCCCTAGCCCATTTTATCACTTAGGCCAGCACTCTGTTACCATGGAGGCGGGATCCAGGTCGTGACAAAGAATCCTTGCATCGACGACCACATTAGGTGGATATATTCAGGATACTAGGCAGGTAATTGAAGACTGTATGAGTAGATCTAGGTGGTGTAGCCCTAGGCTCCTGGAGCAGGCGGGTAGCTGTCAGTCTCCCTCCTGGTTCTACACTAAGTGGAAGATAAGTACATATTATTTATACACCTCATCTAAGTATTAGGAGCGCATCCAGGTGGATAACCCAAGTGCTCTTGGAGATGGCGGATGACAGGAATTGACTGTGCAAAAGACACAAGCACCCAAGTGCTCTTGGAGATGGCGGATAGCCGTATTGTGATATGACTCTACTTGGGAGCTTGTGTCTATCGCACAATCAATTCCCGTCACTATATATTTCTATACGAGGAAATGAGACTATACCTGTGATGTGGTAGATGTCCAAAGTATAGGGGATTCTCATATCTTTTATTATATATGATTTAGCCGATAGGCGCCTTATATATATATATATATATATATATATATATATATATATATTACATTGATGTTAGTATTATATTATTAAGATTGAGAGAAATATTTGGGTAATGCTATATGCCAACCTGATTATTGGTGATGTTTCATATATACTGGTGATTATTGGATTTTTATGAGGACCTCTGGATATTGATTATTCACCAATTTGAAGTTGTTTCGTGATTTATGATTTAATGAGTTTTTATGGGTGATGACATCTTTATGAATGGTTTTGTGGTATTCTACGTTATATGACACTTTGGGGATTTTTTAAAATATTATCATTATATACCATGCTTACATTACTATATACATTAACATTACGATTATTGTTTCAAGTAATTCTATTGGTGTTATCATACTATATTATACCTAGATATGTTGAGTTCCATATGTATATTGACCCCTTGATTTAGACATAGTTTGACCTGTGTGTTATTTACGTAATACTTGGGTCCGTCCGAGACATTTTAGGTTCAGGAACGAAGATTAGCTTGTGTTTTCTGACCATAGAGGAGACTAGATATTTAGTACCGTACATTATCATCATGTATTACATAGTCTCTCGTGTGCATATCATTGTTATGTATATTAGACATATATTGTATATTTTGTATTTTATATATATATATATATGTATATATATGTGTGTGTATACATATATATATATATATATATATATCCGCTGCTACATTGACTCTGTATATTTGGTATTTACCGTATATTGTATATTTTTCTATTATGAAGGCACATTTGTTTATTGTGTTGTGCCAATAATGTGTGGATATAAGTGAGTAATTTATTCGATGTTTAAATACGTGTTAGCTGAATGGATATTCTCGTGTGTACCTCGTATCGCCTAATTCTCCCTATTATCTGATAGCATTACTGTAATACCCCTAATTTTTAATAACATTATTCAGGAGATTTGACTAGATAAATTAAATAGAATAATGTAAATAATTAGAGTGATAAAGGGATTTGGATTTAAATAAATAGTCAGGGGTCGTGCTTAATTAAACAAATGGGCTTAACAATGGCTTATATGTTAATCAACTAAAATGAGGGTATAACAGGAAATAGTCGCACTCTTATATATATATATATATATATTCATGGCTTTATCATCCATTCACGTTCATTTTCATTTCACAAAAACGTAAACAAAGAAAGGAATAGCTGGTCATTGCTAAGGAAGAAAAGAGAAGAAAATTAAATCAACGTTAAGGATTTAAGCAAGGAGGATTAATCTCAATCAAATCTCAAAGTCCTTATCATAACCAAGGTGAATAATAATCTAAATCATCTCTATTATGTTTTTATAATCATTTGATTTTCGGGTTTAAGATTAAATCCATTACAATGATGATTTTGATGATGATATGCTTGGGTTTTATAACATGTTTGATCTAAACAAGATTGTTTGAATATAGTTTTACACGATTTCAAGGGTAAAACCAACTATAATGAATTTTAAATGTTATGATGAAATTATATGTTATGTAAAACATGATCTTGGAGATGGGTTTTATTTTTTATAATTTTCCAAGCTATGGGAAATTTATTATGAATTTTCAAAGGAAAATATATATAATTGGGTTTAGAAATTAATTTCGGCTATATTATGAAGAATTTGGGTCTGAAATTTTTATGTGTTAGACAACATGTTAAAAATGAATTTCTATAATTTTTGGGGATTTTTCCTTAGTAATTAATTATGGAACTTAAACTATTTTAGAAGAAGGACTTAATTGTTTTATTGGTTTTTCTTAAGGGAAGGGATTATTTGTTAAATTAATCCATGTTTAGTACTGAAATTATGCGGCAGTTAATTTTGTAAAGAATTCGAAAAGTTATGGCAACTAATCAAATGTATACAAATAGGAAGGTTAGTTATTAAGTATTTACTTTAATTGGCCTTAAATCAGTCTTTACCTAGAAAAGTGGGTTCTGCCTCTTTTAGAATTACCTTTCGACCCATTACTTCCGCTTCGACCAAGTCAAAACCTGCCAAAGCCAAAACCAATACACAAGATATCACATTGATGGTACGTAGTGGATTGGAGAAAGGCAGAAGACATGGTATCGGAACCATTGCTTTCGGTGGGGTCAAAACCTTTGTTTCGCTTTCCAAAGATAAGCACGTGCCTTGTTTTCAAAAGAATGCTTTTGACCAAGTCGAAAGCTTTACTTTCGAATCTATTGCCGCCTCTTTGTCTAAGTGGAGCTTTCGAATGAGTACCTTGTTTATAAATCAACACTTTCAAAAAGGGTGGTTTCGACCAAGTCGAGACCTAGCTGCCAATCTTATGCCTTTTGAATATCAACCTCTAGATGGATGTCCTGCGGCACAGAATATATGTCCTCTACCAACACAAGACTGACATGCCTCTGTAACTAGATAATACCGAATAAGTCATCACTCGGTCATTACCGACCTTTTCCTAGGGCCCTCATAACATACAAACCACATTAATCAGATACATGATGTCATAGCATGTAAAGATATATCTAGAAGAGGATGATCATATCCTACTTGGGCGTGACCCACTTAGCCTTGCCGCATCTAACCTTGTTTCGGTCATTTTCCGTTGATGAGGCCTGAGGTAACGATTACCTTTCACATATCACATATCACATCACTTTGAATACCACACGGCCATTTCCGTTGACTACTAATTGTCTTCCACAAAAATACAACCCTTGAGCTTGTACGTCTCAAGGAGGGTGTTAAGCTAAGATAAGTTGCCTTCTTCGCCACCATTGATGTACGTTTGTAAAACCAATGTATGTAATCTTAGAAATGCAATGTCAGACAAACATCCATACAAGTTGTCCAAGAATAGAACAAACTGAAGGTATTTTCCTACCACATCCTATCGAGAAATCCCTAGGATTAGTAGCGATTTCATAACGAAGAGATTACTGCTACTGGATGTATATTGGGATTTTAACCCCAAATGATCAACAAGCAGTCATCCACTATGAAAATCCTAAATATCAATATCATCACAGCCAACCTGCACAATCATCACATAAATGTTGGTTCGAAATGGTTTTCAGATAAATCTGATCCCGGTCTCTTCGCACCAATAACGAAAAAGCATTTCTCAACCTCAAATAGAAACTAAGTCTCATAGACTTATCACATCTCCAACTTCCAACTTGCTATCCTCCAGCCAAAAAGGAAGCTCGATGGATTGGAGTAATACTCCGCACTACACGAATCAACATACTCAACACAAATGATAATCAAGCCTACACAGATGGCTCCGTACTAAGTGTACGACTAAATAGTTCCCACATTAAGTCGAGGAACTAAAACGGCCAAATTTTGATAGTCGGTTATTTAACTATCAAAGCAAACAAATATCTAGCACCAAAAGCAATCACTAGGCCCTTTTAATTAATCTTTTATTAATTAAATCACTTGCCAAATATTCACTTCAAATTATCTTTAAAAAGATATAATCTCAAAATCATTTCAATATTGGAAAACATTTCCATATACTTATATATTAACAAGTAATTCACAAATCAATTTATTTTCAACACTTAGAAAATATTACATATACTTAAATCACGATTAAGTTTTTATTTTATTCTTTAAGGAAAACATTCTGTTAAACATATTTATTTAGGTCAAAACGAATGTTGCGTAAAACATCATTACGACAACCCAAAATTATTAGTATAGGGATTCGAAAATTAGATAGATATATAAATCTCATATACTATACAAAACATCTTCTTTCGAAAATCATCTACTATAACAATAATGTTATAGTCCATCATTTCCTTATTTCTCGAAAACATATATTTCAACAATGAATGTTGAAAACTTTATCCGCTACTTAACACATTTTAAAACATCTTCAAACCATTTAACTTCATTTAAAAGATCACTTCCCAAACGTTTATTTTAATTTGAAAGATTATTCACTGTCCAAAATCGTGAATATAATTCATTTGCCAAATCCAATATTCCTACACATTTATTAATGGATAATCCACTGTCCAAAATCGTGGATTTAATTTCTAAACAAGTTCATTACTGTTGCACTTTTAATTAAAGAATTATCCACTGTCCAAAATCGTGGATGAAATTCCTTTAATAAACTTCTATATCTAGTTTATCAATTTTAAATTGATTTCATATTTATAAAACAATGTTTATAAATTCCATTTATATTTTATAAAAAATTCCATTTATAAAATCCCTTTATTAATCAATTCCATTTATATCTCGTTTATGTGCCAAAATCCGATTATAAGTTAATTACTTATAAATCTCTTTATTTACAAATTCATTCTTTTATATAACTTCATAAATTCATAAATCTTATCCACTTATAAGATTCAATTATAACTTCATTTTAACATTATAAAAACTCCTTTATAATTCCATTATTTCGATTTATAAAAATTATATTTTATAAATCTTATATAACCGTTTATAATAAATCAAAATCTCATTTTTAAACTATTTACAAAATAGTTAACTCCATATTTCAAAAATCACATTCTGATTATATTTCACAAAAATCATAATAACATTTATTTAAAATAAATTCATTCCTTAATAATTTAAAATTTAATAGAACATCTATTTTCAAAATCACTTGAAAATCCTTTTTAATTTTGAAATCATCACTTTAACATTTTTAAATTACCAAAATAGGCCCAATGCAGCAACAACACTAAATACATCAATCACGGCATCCACAACATCGTATGATAACAGCATATATCATAATATCTGTAAATAAAACCAATACTGGTGAGGAATCTAGTTGGATCCCTCCAACCTGTCACTTGCAAAAAATATACATATCAGAATATGCACACAATGTCTGCTTCCAGGCAGACGCACGTACAAAGGATCATCCGCTCATACACGAGAACCTGTAGGGTCTCATCTGCTCCAATAGGCAGGAATATATCCAAATACCAATCAATATATATATCATATATCATCCAAACAATCATCAATCAACATAAAATAAATTTATTCTCACTTATATAAAAATATCAGTGAGTTAGAAAGAGTGAGTTGTACTCACTTTGGTTCCAATAGCAATTGCGGTGTTTTATTACGAATAAATTAAACAAGTGTTTAAGTTTATCCAAAATTTACACTAGCTATAATCAACTCCAAACTAGCTCTAAATTGTTGTGCTCATCAATACGGACCCAATGCAACTTGTTTCGTCAAAAACAGACCTTGTATGAAGAAGTTACGCTATTTCAAAGTTCGTACGAATTAATAAATATATAAATTTCACAATTTTATTTATTTTAAAACCTAGTCAATCTAGGCCGTTCAATCTCTCACATCAGATCTAGGCCATCCCCCTATCTTTCTTCTACCCTCATACATACGAAAGAAAAAAACCCACAGGCTGCCATTATTCACTTGATTTCCATGCCACCTTCACGCGATCGGACGCCACTACAAGTTCACCGTCGATAGCCCCATCCATGCCTCGACCATCGAGGCAAGCCTCGACCTCCCTAGTGCCTTTATCGCCTGAATTTCTCCAACAAACTGCGCATGGTCGAAAGCGATTTTCCACTGATCTGCTTCGCCATATTAGATCATAGTCGTTGGATTTGAAGTCCTCAACGTCCTCCACGACTTTGTAGTTGAACGTTTTTCGCGTAAATTGATGAATTGGAAGAGATCGAGGGGGAAAGATGATGATTTTCTGGCCATTGAATATAACATGGCGGCTAGCCCTAGAGTTGATTAGGGTTTTGAAGAAAAATGAAAATTATAACGTCCTTTTATAGAAAATTTACGGGCACTATTCGTCCGAAATTTTTCGAACTCCAAACGAAGCATGCCGCCTGGCATTTATAATGTTTTACCCCTATTCTGAACACAATGGAATATATATCGAAAGCCAATTTGATTGTATTTGGAAGATTGGTTTTTGAATCGATTTGTTTAAATTTAAAATTTCACTTAAACAAATTTCTACACGTTTCAGCTTGCCATAACTGAACCGTAAATCCGATTGATACGAAATTTGAAATTCTATAGTAATAAAATATTACAGATCCAATGAAACTGATTTCCTCGAAATCCGAGACTGTGTGAAAAATGGCTACTTTTACACGTTAATTAAATATTAAAATATTCAATTTCTATGATTTAACTTTTAATTCAATTTTAAAAGTTCTCTAACATCATTCTAATTCAACTAGAATTTAATTCAACTTTATAAATCATTTTTATTCACAATAAATTCAATTTTCAATTATTTACACAATTTCAAATATTAAATTAATAATTTAATTATCCAATTAAATCCTTATATTCGAAATATAAGTTATTCAACTTATAAAATTAACTTGTGAATATTTAAAATTGATTAAACATACGAATTTCAAATGATTGAAATTCTGGGTCGTTACATTCTCCCCTACTTAAAAGAATTTCATCCTCGAAATTACCAAGTAAGAAAAAGTCCCAAAATCCATTAATTTTTCAAAACAATTCTTTCAAACTAGATTACCAACATTATTTAAACCTTTTAACTTTTCCAAAATCCACTAGTTAAACTTGTTATAAAAACTTTTGTTAGTTTCCAAATCCATCCATAGTTATCTATCAAAACTATTAATATCATTTAATTTACAACTCAAAATCAAAATTTTAGTTATAAATTTTTTCCAATTTTCTCAAAAAAATTCTAACGCTTTAAATTTTCAAAATATTTCGCCATAGCCTTCTTTGCACGGTTCAATCGTAGTAGGATCACAACATTTATATATCACAAATATACATCTCATATTTGAGAACGGGGCATCCCGTAGGGAAAAAATATAAAAGTACGATATGTAATCCGAGTTATGTACCTTATATATTATTAGCAAGCATATACGGCTAATATAGCACGAAAGCGAGCTCCAAATGCGAAGCAAGTTCTATATGCACCTACTATACACTCAACAAACAAATGAGAAACATGTATATAGAAAGTAATATCAATATACAACCATCAAACCATCAAACAACTATCATCCAACTAACGTCCATCTAACAACCAATGCATATCCAACATTACAACCTTTATTTAATTTACATTTAACATTCATATTTACTTTGTTTACATTCAATTTGGTTTAATATTCTATTTAAATTGAATTCTAGTATTCACTATATTCACATTTTACAACTAAAGTTGAATTTCATTATATAACTCAAGTTTATATTCATCACCTCATTTTATTAATTCATTTTGATATCAAATACTATTTCATTCAACATTAGTTAAGTAATATTTTATTTCATCCTCACTTAGATTTACTTTCACTATACATCCTAAATTCACTTCTAATTTAATTCAAATTCTATTTTATTTAACTTTAACTTAATTCATATCACTATTTAAACTCGGATTTTGTTTTGCTTAACAAAATTGTTTAAACATTTTAATATTTGATTTTATTTACATTTTCTCACTTTATAAGTTATACAACTTATTATTATTTAAACTTCCCAATTCATATTATATAATCACTTACCACTTAAGTTTAATTTCCATTTCAATAGCTTATCTAATCTACTTCAAATTCAATTCAATTTATTTAACCTTCCTTTGGTTAAATTTCAAATCATATACTTATTATGTTAACTCAAATTTATTCAACTGTACCAAAACTAAATTTTTATTTCATACTATAAGTCCAAATTCATTTTACTTATATCTATCAATTCCAGTTAAATTCAAATTTTGTTTATCACATCAAAGCTTAAATTTCAATTTGCTGATGGTAACAAATCAATCACACGAAAACTCGAAAATGATACTGATGATGCTGCAGTCATCACCCTTATTATTTCCCAGCAACAGCAGTGAATTCGCTGCTTTATATTCTTTTTTAAAAATAAATCCATTTATATTTGTAAATCACATTTACGAATCTTTTACTAATATAATTTCACTTATTCTCTTTACTTATATAAGATCATTTCAAATTTATTTATCTTATTTAGATTTATAATAATAAAATTTCTTTAGTCTTTGAAAAATAACTTTCAAAATCAATAGGATTCAAATTTTCAAATTCTTAGTTTAAATCCAGTTTTATTTACAACTCATATTTATAAATATATCCATTTAGTTTCATTTCTTATATATAACATTATTTCACAATTGTAAATCATATTAAGAATAATTTCATACTTTATAATTCATTTGCTTATATAATTTATTCTTTTACAAATTGTTGTTTCTATTTATATTATCCAAACATCTTTTATTAACTTATTTATATTTGCATTTTCAAACAACCAAATAATAAATTTATGAACACTTTATTAATTTCAAAAAAATATATTCCTTTATATATAAAATATAATCGAGGTAAAATTATTTCATTTACCCAATTTAAAAACATTACTACGTCGACTTGCCTCGTTTAAGAATTTAGAAATCCCTGTCGATAACATGGCGTCCCACATACCGACCAGAATTCACAAACAGCACAATGGATAAGTAAACACAATATAAAACATTTTATATTCACTAACAAATACGCGCTCATATATATAATACACTCAAACTCAATCTAGGGTGCAATTGTCCCTATCTACACTGAGTACACATCAAAGCCTAGAAATATACAAAATCTAAGCTCTGATACCATGTGTGACGACCCATAAATCCATACCCTTTGAATCTATTGAATCACAAGTTTTGATTCATGACAAGACGGTTCAGAAGCTAAAAGAAGAATTTGCATTCGTACATGACAAAAAGAAGACAACATAGGATCAAGACTACAACTCTATGTTTAAAGTAATTATTATATGTGTTGAGTCTTAGACATATTTTAAAATCAATCCTCAAGTTTTTAATTTTTTAATTTTTTTTCTTTACAAACAGAGTTCACTATGCAGTATATGCACAGCCAGTCGACTGACTATTCGTGCCAGTCGACTGACTATTCGTGCTAGTCGACTGACTATTCGTGCCAGTCGACTGACTATTCGTGCCAGTCGACTGACTGTGCATATGCACAACAGTGAACACTGCTTATAATTTTAAACGGGCAGCTATTTTTAAATTTTCAAACACCAGTCGACTGATCAAATATACCAGTCGACTGAACCGACTTCAACTGTCAAATTTCTGAACGGAAACCTTCTTCCATGAAGTGTTGCACTTCGTCAACAGTTGTCTCTCTTGGCTGAAACTCTCCACTAAGAGTTGCATCTCTCTAAAAACTATATATAGGAGTTATCTCATACTTCATAATTACCAATTTTCTGATTCTAATTCTTTCTATTCTCTCTTGTGATTACTCTAGTGCTCTCATACTCTTCACTACTTTGAATCTTTGAGTTATACTTTATATGCTTTGATTCTTAGCAATATTCTTCCTTTCAAATCTTCACATACTCTTTATATTCTTGAGGATTTGATTATAGGAAGTTTGTAATCTTAATAGACAAATCGGTGTTATCAAGAACACATTGAGTCGACTACTTTTATACTTTGTTAAAGTCCTGTTCTACTGCTCAGGCAAGGGAAAGTCCTCTTCTGCTGCTGAGGCAAAAATCTTGTTCTGCTGCTCAGGTGTTGTTTACCTATTCCTCCGGGTTAAGTGAGGGTATTGTTAGTTAAATCTAGAAGTTAGTTTGGGACCAGACGTAGGACGGTGCTCCGAACCAGTATAATATCTCTGGTGTCATTTTATTTACTGCATTTATATTCCGCATTATTTACCGTTTATACTCTGTATTACCGTTTATCCATATTATACGGTCCTACACACTTTCATTTGGTATAAGAGCAAGGCATCTTATAACCGTCACAAATTTATCTGATATCTTGCTAATATGGAAAATAACACCAACACTACCACTAACACTGTCACTAACACTAGTTTTATTGAAGGTCAATCCACTACACGACCTCCATTTTTAATGGTTTGAATTATAATTATTGGTCTACTCGTATGAGAATTTATATGCAGTCTAATAGTTTTGAATCATGGAATATTACACAGATTAAATACATTCCTCCTACTGGAGAATACTCCACTTGGTCAAACACACAAAAATTAGATGCTATTGCCAATGCTAAAGCTATGAACATGTTATTCTGTGCACTAGATAGAAATGAATTTAATCGTGTTAGCATGTGTCAAACTGCTTATGAAATATGGAGAACACTTAAAATCACTCATGAAGGAACTAACAAGGTCAAACAAAGCAAAATCTCCATGCTCAAAAATCAATTTCAAAAGTTTAGAATGAAACAAGATGAATCCATCAATGATATGTACTCTAGATTTCAAGATATCTATCATTCACTATTAGGATTAGGAGAAAAGTACACTGATTTTGATATTGTATAAAAAATCTTAAACTCTTTAACGGATGAATGGGAAAGAAAAGTCTTGGCTATTGAAGAAGCTAATGACATCTCTACCATAAAACCTGAAGAATTAATAGGAAATCTAATGTCCTATGAAGTGAATTTGCAGGCAAAGCGAGTACAAGTACAAGATAAAAAGAACATAGCTTTTCATGCTGAAGAAGAAAAAGATGAAGATTCGGATGAAGAGGATCTAGCATTTATTGCTAAAAATTTCAAAAAATTCTTAAAATTTCGAAAAAATTAAAAAAAATGGAAAAGGGAACTTTCCAAACAAACCATCTCTTCAGTTCTAGAATGTTTCAATTATCATAAGAAAGGTCATATTCAGAAGGAATGTCCAGAATTAAAGAAAAAATATTTCAAAGGGAGAAAAGACAAGAAAAAGAAAGCATTCTCGGTAACATGGGATGATTCAGACACTTCTTCATCAGAGAACAGTAGTGACAGTGAAAACGAGCAAGCAAATGTCTGCTTCATGCCTACTGAAAACGAGGTAAGTGATTTTACTTTTGATGATATGATTGAGATAAATTCAGAACTAGTTGACACTCTAAGAAATCTCAAAAGAAAATATAAGGAGACTCGTGAACACCAGAACAAAGCAGAATTCAAAAGAGATATGCTTAAAGATGAAAAGAAAATATTAGAGGAAGAACTTGAAAAATTACAAGAATCATTCTCTAATATCAATTCTCAACTCACCCCTTTGAGTTAAGAAATTGAACTCAAAAAGAGAAAAATGATGCTCTTGTTTCTGAAAATCATGAACTAAAAACAAAAGTAAAATTGATAGAATTGGATAATACTAGTCTCAAAACTAAGTTAGAAAGCATCACCAAAAATGTTTCAAACTTTAATAAAGGAAGAGAAACTTTATCAAGAATTATTGATAACTCTCAATCTGTTTCAAGTAAGAAAGGATTAGGATATGTTCAGAAAACAACAGCTCCATCTAAAAAGAAAATTAGGAGAAATATTAATCCTACTACAGTTCAGACAAAAAGGAATTCTTACTCAAAAAACATAAAAGTTTGGGTTCCTAAAACAAACAACAATTTGATTAGAAAAAAATATATAAACACCTTTTTAGAAACTGTTCATAAAAATAAAGATTATATTTTTAAATGGGATACTAAACCCTCTTGGGTTTGGTTTTCTAAGATTTAACTCTTAGGACCCTATTAAAAAAGTGGGTACCAATATTATCTTATATTTTTTGTAGGTCCCACTCAAGAAAAGAGGAAAATGGATATTCGACAGTGGTTGCTCAAAACATATGACAGGAGACAAAGATATGCTATCAAATATTATTTACTCATATGAAGGCTCCGTCACTTTTGGAGACAACTCCAAAGGATATATCATCGGCAAAGGCGATGTGAGCAATAATGGTATTTCAAATTTATCTATTATTTCAAATGTTCTTCTTGTCAAAAATTTAAAAACATAATTTACTTAGTATCAGCTAATTGTGTAACAAAGGATTCACAATCACTTTTTCTGAAAACAAATGTAGTATTTTTGATCAAAATCAAAATCTTATCTTTGAAGGGAATAGAGACAGAAATATCTATGTTCTGAATATGAAAATAAATCATAATTCAAATATGTGTTTAATAGCCAAAGAAAATAATCCTTGGTTATGGCACAAACGATTTTGTTATATTAATTTCCAAACTATAAATAAGCTTTCTAAAAATGATTTAGTAAAAGGTCTACCAAAAATGAATTTTAAAATATATCACATTTGTGATGCATGTCAGTTAGGAAAATTAATAAATCATCTTTTAAATCTAAAAAGGTTATTTCAACCTTACAACCACTTGAATTACTGCATATGGATTTATTTGGACCTACACAAGTACAATCCATTAATCACAGTAAATATGTGTTTGTAATTGTTGATGATTTTTCTAGATATACTCGGACTATTTTTATGAAAAATAAAAGTGATACTTTTGATAATTTCAAATCGTTTGTGAAAAGAATTCAAAATTTTAAAGGATTGAAAATCAAAAACATAAGAAGTGATCATGGAGGTGAATTCGAAAACGAAGCCTTTGAACATTTCTGTAAGAAAAAAGGAATATTCCATAATTTTTCATTTCCTAGAACTCCACAACAAAATGGGGTTGTAGAACGTAAAAATAGAACCTTACAAGAATGTGCAAGGACTTTGTTAAATGGAAGTACGTTACCAAAACATTTTTGGGCTGAAGCAGTTGCAACAGCTTGTTATGTTTTGAATCGTGTTTCTATTCGACCACTAACTAAGAATACTCCTTATGAACTTCTTAATGGACGAAAACCAAATATTTCCTATTTTAAAATTTTCGGTTCAGAATGTTTTATTTTAAACACAAAAGATCGGCTTGGTAAATTTGATCCAAAATCCGATGAAGGAATCTTTTTAGGATATTCGGATCATAGCAAAGCTTATCGAATTTATAATAAAAGAACAATTATCATCGAAGAAACTCTTCATGTATCTTTCGATGAGAATTTTAAACCAAATCCAAGTATAATAGATGATGAAGATTTCCCTGATAATACCACAAATACAGAAACTACAACTTTTGAAATTAATGAAAACATTGCTCAAAATAACAATGAACTAAGATCTCCACCTAGAGTATTAAGAGATCATCTTTCTATTAATGTTATTGGAGAACTAAATTCATCTGTTAGAACAAGAAGTCAATTAAATCAAATAGGTGATGTAGCTTTTCTTTCTCATATTGAACCTAAAAATATTAAAGAAGCATCTACTGATGAAAATTGGTTAATCGCTATGCAAGAAGAACTAAACCAATTCGAAAGAAATAACGTTTGGGATTTAGTTCCACGGCCTAGTAATCAATCAGTTATTGGTACAAAATGGATTTTTAAAAATAAAGCAGATGAACAAGGAAATATTACTAGAAATAAAGTTAGATTAGTTGCTCAAGGTTATAATCAAGAAGAAGGAATTGACTATGAAGAAACGTTTGCTCCAGTCGCTAGACTAGAAGCAATACGAATCTTACTAGCATTTGCATGTTTTCATAACTTTAAATTATATCAAATGGATGTCAAAAGTGCTTTTTTAAATGGTTTTATAAAAGAAAATGTTTATGTTGAACAACCTCCATTATTCATACACGAATAATTTCTAGACCATGTCTATAAGCTCAAAAAGGCTTTATACGGTTTGAAACAAGCACCCCGTGCTTGGTAGGATCATCTTAAAAGTTATTTAATAAATTCTGGTTTTGAAATTGGAAAGGTTGATCAAACTTTTTTTATTAAAAGAAATAAACAGGATATTTTAATTATTCAAATATATGTTGATGATATAATTTTTGGCTCTACAAATGAAAAGCTTTGTCAAGAATTTTCTAAAATAATGACAAATGTATTTGAAATGTCACATATGGGTGAGTTAAATTATTTTCTTGGTTTACAAATAAAACAACTAGAAAATTGTATTTTTATGAATCAAGAAAAATATTGTAACAATCTAATTAATCACTTTGGTATGAAAAATACTTCTACCAAACCAACTCCTATGAGTACAACCATACATCTTGATAAAGATGAAAATGGCAAAAGAATTGACCAAAAATTATATCGAAGTATGATTGGATCGTTACTATATTTAACTGCTAGTAGACCTGACATAATGATGAGTGTTTGTTTGTGTGCACGATTTCAAGCAGATCCCAAAGAATCACATTTACGAGCAGTGAAACGTATACTACAGTATCTTAATAAAACCAAGGACTTTGGACTATTCTATCCAAAGGAATGTCCTTTTGAATTAGTATCATATAGTGATGCTGATTTTGGAGGAAGCCGGATAGATAGAAAAAGCACAAGTGGGACTTGTCATTGCACTGGACGGTCTCTTGTATCCTGGTTTAGTAAGAAACAAAACGGTGTTTCATTATCGACATGTGATGCATAATATATTTCTGCCGCTCTGGCATGTGCTCAAGTTATCTATATGCAACAAACACTACAAGATTTTGGTTTAAGTCTATCTAAATCAACTATTTACTGTGATAATTCTAGTGCTATTAATTTATCTAAAAATCCTGTTAATCACTCACGAACAAAACACATTGACATTCGTCGTCATTTTCTTCATGATAATATTGAAAAAGATTTGATAAATCTAGAATTTGTTTCCTCTGATAAACAATTGGCAGATATATTTACAAAACCTTTAAACGAAAATACTTTCATTAATTTAAGACGAGAACTTGGTATTATCTCTTTTAAAAATTTATAAAATTATATATATACATATATACACTATCTGTATTTGTAGCTTCTAATAACACATGTGTATATATATATATATATAACTTTCACTCAAATTTTATCAAAATAAAAATAAAATTTTTATGACTCTAGCAAGACTTGAACCCATGACCTCTCCTTTATTGTGTTTCAAATGCTTCATACCATTTGAGCTATGATTGTTTCTTGTTTCATCTAGAAGAATGTTTTTAACTATTCTGAAAATTTTCGTTCAAAAATAAAATAACATAGCCACTGGAGCTCGAACTTGGGTCTCCTAACTGGTAGTTCAATATCTTACCAGTTGTGCCATGAATGTTTTCCTGCTGAGTCATATGTATCATTCATTCTTAACCATTTATCCTTCGACTAATTCTCATCCACTATTATTTATCTCTGGTTGTTAGTTATTGATTGTTCATAACCACTCAATCTCAGCTAAAATGCATCTATATAAGCTGCATTCTTTTTATTTTCTTAATCATCGTTACAAATTTTTCAAACAAACTTTATAAATTCAAGCTCCTCGCCAATGGCCTCTCATGACTCTTACGATTCCTCAAACTCCAAATTGTCCTTTGCAACTCCAACATCCTCTAGTAGCTATAAATCATCCAGTAGCTCGACACCATCATTGCCAACTCCTACCCCTGTACATGAACCAGGTCGGTATCACACTGGATTCTCTCCAAAACCTAAGAAGTCTCGAAAATCATTGTTTGTTTCTCCAAAAACAAAAGAAAAAATTGATGAAATCCATCATTATCAAAAGGAGAAAATTAATCTACAAAGAGAAATGTATTGTGAACAATGGATGAACTCAAGTCGCCTTAGCTTGATAGAATCAATTGCTCTTAAATTTTGTGGAAAATCATCTAAGCATGACGTTGTTGAACCTTCAACTTCTCATCGGCAAAATTTATCCAGCTGGAATAAATGGGAACGAACTCCGCCTCAACCTCCGGCATCTCCAAACTCATGGGAATGCCAAAATTATTGGTCTGCTTTGCAACCTTATGTTGAGAACACCAAGGCTGAACCACAAGAATCCTCTCCAAAAAGTCCTAAATAATCATCAATTTTTTTATTGTTCCTGATTATTTGTATTTCAATTATGTATTTGTTTTGTTTTATTATAACATTTTGTTTTTTAGAACTTCACTGCAATTTTTACCTCCAGTCAGTCGACTAAAATTATAAACCAGTCGACTGTTTGCAGGTGCTCAAAACTCTCGGGAAAACAGTCAGTCGACTGACCTAACACGATCAGTCGACTGACTGTTCATAATTTTTGTACATTTCAGTATACCAGTCGACTGAATGCTTTTCTCAGTCGACTGGCTGTTCAAAACTGCTACTATCCTCCTTATTTAGTTACTATTCTCCTAAGTTTCACTTTACCGTTCTCAGTTTTAACCCAAATCTATTTCGTCCACAAACCCTAAAATCCCAATTAAACTCATTTTTTTTCACTAAAAACTCAATCAAATGGCTCCTCCAAAACGTCATAGGCAAAGCTCCTCTTCAGTCGATCCTACCGATGCCCAAATTGCACAATGACTATATAATGATGTAGCAATAACAAGATGACATAAAATGAAAAACTCAAGGATCTTTGAAGGTTCATTCATTGTCTACAGCGATTTCGCGGCTTATGGTTTACAAGAACTCTTACGTAGATCCGGATTGGAATCTCTACTTGACTTGAATGTTAATTCTCACAAGATCAATCAACTCATGGTAAAGCTTTTTTATGCAAACTTAAATCTTCCTCATCAACGTCCATCAAATAGGGATGATTGTGTTTGGAGTTTAGTTTGTGGGCATCAAGTTTTCTTCTCCTTAGATCGAATGGCACACATACTTCAAACTCCCAATCATGGTATTCAACTTGATGATGTCGATTGTAATATTCAACAAAGGATTCGAGTTATCCATATGTTCATGGGTGACAATATGACGGAACAAAAATCTATTCTCCTTCGACCAAAAGCAAGAATTCTTCACAAAGCTTTCATGAGGAGTATCCTTCCAAGAACAGGGTCATATGAACTTATCTACAAACCTCAACCGGAATCCGAAACTTCTTCCGTTGGAGTTATCAACATTCGCACATTAAGTCTCATGAAACTACCATCAGCTCCTCCAGCTTTTATCTCATATGAAGAATGGAATCGCCAACAACAACAACGTCCATCAGGCGGACCAGTTATTCGAGAACGAACATCTCATCCCGAAGAAGACGAAGAAATTCGTCTTGCAAAATCGGCTAGTTTACGAGAATCCGTAGAGATCCTTTCTAGAAATCAACAAATACTAGGATCTCGTTTAAAGAAAGTTGATAAAAAATTAGACGAAGTAAAAGGATTCTTTTCTATACTATGGGATGCAATTTCATGTTCGTCTTCCACAACTGCTTCTTCAATAGCACATGGTAAACGTCCAGAACCAAGATTTACATGGTCAACTTCCGAAGAGCATACTAGTAGTGATAATAGTGGCACGGGCAGTGGTGCTCAAGGAACTTCTAGGCCAGGAAAGGAGCCCGCACCAGAGGAAGATTACAATTGGAATCTTGTTGACTAGGTCTTTTGGTGAGTGAGTTGGGTATGAATTATTTGCTTATGTATAACTTTATTGTCAATTTCAACATATTGAATCTTGCCACTTATTTGTCTATTGAGACTTGTATTAAATAGTCTCTCTTTTATATTTATTTCTGCACTTTACATTTATATTTTGTTTGCTGTATCTCCTTTTTGTCGATGACAAAGGGGGAGAAAAAGTATGTGCACTAATATATTTGATGCAGGAAAAAGATATCATACATACAGGGGGAGAAATTTTTTCTCTCTAAGATATATACAGGTTGTCATCAATCAAAAAGGGGGGGAATATTGAATCACTAGTTTTGATTCATGACAAGACGGTTCAGAAGCTAAAAGAAGAATTTGCTTTCATACATGACAAATAGAAGACAACATAGGATCAAGACTACAACTCTATGCTTAAACTAATTATTATATGCGTTGAGTCTTAGACATATGTTAAAATTAATCCTCAAGTTTTTTTTTTTTTTACAAACAGAGTTCACAGTGCAATATATGCACAGCCAGTCGACTGACTATTCGTGCCAGTCGACTGACTGTGCATATGCACAACAGTGAACACTGCTTATAATTTTAAACGAGTAGATATTTTTAAATTTTCAAACGCCAGTCGACTGATCAAATATACTAGTCGACTGAACCGACTTCAACCGTCAAATTTCTGAACGGACACCTTCTTCCATGAAGAGTTGCACTTCGTCAACAGTTGTCTCTCTTGGCTGAAACTCTTCACTAAGAGTTGCATCTCTCTAAAAACTATCTATAGGAGTTACCACGTACTTCATAATTACCAATTTGCTGATTCTAATTCTTTCTATTCTCTCTTGTGATTACTCTAGTACTCTCATACTATTCACTGCTTTGAATCTTTGAGTTATACTTTATATACTTTGATTCTTAGCAATATTCTTCCTTTCAAATCTTCACATACTCTTTATATTCTTGAGGAATTGATTATAGGAAGTTTGTAATCTTAATAGACAAATCAATGTTATCAAGAACACATTGAGTCAACTACTTTTTACTTTGTTAAAGTTCTATTCTGCTGCTCAGGCAAGGGAAAGTCCTCTTCTACTGCTGAGGCAAAAATCCTGTTCTGCTGCTCAGGTGTTGTTTACCTTTTCCTCCGGGTTAAGTGAGGGTATTGTTAGTTAAAGCTAGAAGTTAGTCTGGGACTGGACGTAGGACGGTGCTCCGAACCAGTATAATATCTCTGGTGTCATTTTATTTACTGCATTTATATTCCGCATTATTTACTGTTTATACTCTGCATTACTATTTATTCATATTATACGGTCCTACACAATTTCAGAATCGACAATAATCCACACATATCCGACCCAAAAAGCATAGACTGAGGGAAAGTCAAGAGAAAGAAAAGAGGAGAGAAGAAGAGAAGAAAGAGAGAAGATAGAACCAAATAAAACAATATAGAATCTCACATCGCAACGAAAAACATATTATCATATTAATGATCTTTACAAAACAAAAACTGTATATATATACACCAATCAGAGTACAATGATCAATTACTAATCATCAACCTGGATAGTTATAATAACCTGTCATCACAATTGCCGATAATATACAACAACAATGTGTAAAGCGGATAATCAAAACAGGTACGTGTATACGAAAATGAAGATCTCTAGCTCGCCTGCTGAAGCTCCAAAAGCACCAAATCTGAACCGCCACAATGCTTCCACCACCTTCATCACCGCCTTAACCGCCACCTACTCCACCATCACCACCTCCAGCTGACCTGAAACCCTCTGCCATGTCATCCTCTTGACCCCACCAGAGAAGGCCGTGCCCATATGGCCTTGGCCGTTCCCTACTTAGGCCTTGAAACCATGCATGTTGCCTTAGATTGTGTTGTTTCACATGCACACCTTTGCACCATCTTCTAACCATGTAGGCCGACCCATATCAATCCACAGCCAGATCAAAACCTTGCCTTAGCCATGTATTCCACCTTATGGCCGAGCCTAAAGAATGTTGGAAGTAAGTGCAAAGCATTTCATCTTTGTGTTATGCAGCTAATTCTAGCATAGTTTAATCGTATTTTGAGTTGAAAGCTTATATTTGTTATATTGTTTTGTTTGAATTGTATTCAAGAAATTAATCTTTGGCTCTTCCACTCGAATCGTTATCGTGCTTTCGTGCCTCTGAAGATCGTTGTTTGTGTGTTTCAGCTGTCATCTCCAGCTATACCTGTGAGTTATTCTCACCAGACAGTTTATACCTATATAACTAGTAAATTGACCACTTTTCAATCTGTAAAATGCGTCACTATCTGCTATGCTATGATTATGTGATGTTCACCCATACTTAAACACCTGTTATATCATATGTTACTGTTATATTATGTTGTTCTGTTATTTATATCAGTTTATCACACTGCAAGTTCCCTTTAGATTAGAATCACTATGGGTTGAAATGATACATACCCAAAGGGACTTTAGATAGGGGAAAATCGTTATGGGCTGAAATGATAGGCCTGAGCGATTTTCAAATTATTTCATTTACTTGGGACTGTGGGTTTGAAATGATAAAACCCAGGTTTTCTTTTTAAATTACGGGTTGAAATGATATATTACCCGTATCACTTTTCCTAGTGTAGAAAATGATATACAGACCCATAGTTAAAATATGCTTTTCTAAAATAAAATTTTAAAATATTTTATAAATGTAAATATCATAATATTTTGATTTAAACTTAATTAAAAATGATTTTTGTAAAGTATTATTGATTTTTCTGAAAATTTATAAGTGAAATAAATTATGGAAAAGTCAGAAAATCTGAAATGTAAGTTATTTTGGAAATTTTGATTTAATTAAATAGAATTTAAATTAAATCTAGAAATATGCTAAATTTATGATAATTTGGAATAAATTAACTTAAATGATTTTATAATATATTAATGATTTTTGAATAAAGTTAAAATGTGAAATGAACGAATATTTAGGTTGAAATTTTGAAATATAACTAAAATTGGAAATTTGTGGATTTGGCTTAAAAGTGAATTTTAAGTTAATTAAATAAAAATGAAATTAAGTCATATTTGAAAATTTAAACTTAAGTGTTAAGTTAAATTTAATTTAATGAATTTAAAATTTAATGTTGGAATTTAATAAGTGAATTATTATTAAATCTTGATTTTTGAATGGAAATTTAACTTTATAAAATCATGAATATAAGGGTATTTAAATGATTGTTTTAAAAGTGATAATATATGATTTTATAAGTTTAAAATGATTTAAATAAAATTTAATTAATTATGAAATTATATTGAACATTTGGAATTTAATTAACAGCACTTTGAAATGTTATTATTTCTAATGTAAAGGATATTACCGCATTTCTAAATGCTGTAGTTGATAGAAATGAACTAAATGGCTAAATTGAATTAAGGGCCATTATAGCACTTTGTAAATGATGTAGTTACTGAAATTAACTAAGGCTTTATTTGAACTGTGTAATCCTATTACAGCATTTTTAAATGCCGTCTTTTATTAAATTGAATTGTTTTAAAAGTAACTTTCCGTAGCATTTTCTAAATGCTGCGAAAGTTGAATTTTCATTGTCTTAATAAATTTAAGTGAATAAATGAACTTTGAAAGATTAAAATTTTGGAAATTTAATAATTTAATTATCAGATATAATAACTTCATTTTAATGATTTAAAATGATGTAATTTGTTTCGAAATATAAACTATTTTGAAATGTGTGTTGAAATGGTATTTTAAATAAAATTAATGTGGTTTTGAAAAGATACGATATTTTGATATTTTGAAATGGATTTTGATTGATACTAAATTTTGAAATGATATTTGATTTCGAAGTATAAATTACTATTTTGAAATTTTAACCACGGGATGTATTTGATTTATAGTTTAACGGATCCTTAGAGGATGGACGGTCCCAGGCATCCTTTAAGTTACTTGTATCTTTACTACAGTTCACTTGAGTTGGTTTACATTATATAAGTATATATGTCCTGACTCGAGTGTTTTGTGTTATACTTTACGCTCGGGTCAGCCTGAGTATTTACAACTTAGCTTTGGATTTCTTTTCTAGAGTTAGGAATCGCTGGAGATTCTGCTTGTCTAGTTATCTGTTCCCTTTCAGTTCAGTTGTTCTATTTCAGCTCTGGTATTTATGAACTGCTATGTATTTGAGATTTCTATTGTATATGTTTTTAGACTGTATTATGTATTATGTTTTGAGAGTTTGTTATAGTAGCTTCATGAACTACTATGGTATTTTTATTTCCGCTGCGAGTTATTCTTATATTTCTGTGTCTGATTCTGTGATTGTATTTCATTTGCTCCAAATTTTATTACAATGCGGTATTTTGAGCAATTCAAGTCCGGCATGTGTGGATGCGAATGGCTAAAAATATCGAGTTGTTACAGTTGGTATCAGAGCTTTGGTTTTAGGCAAACCATAGCCTGCGAAGAAAAAACTCATCAGAGACAGGGAAGAAATACCCTAGAATGAGTGAAATCACTCTCAGAATCCTTTCTTTGTGGGAGAACCTATTTTCGAAGTATAAAATGATTTTCAAATGAATTTCAAAGTATTTTCAAAGATTATTTTGGTATAAAAATCTTCTTATTTTGAAACCAAGATTTTCTAAGATTCATTCCTTCTGTATCCACCTTGTTAGAAATCTCTTGGTTAGGATTCTTATCGATTAGAATTCCTTGAACTTTGGAACACTCCCACTTGTTCTGAAATCCAGTCTTGTCTTCCCTATGGTATCCTATTGATTTTTAGGGCATTCCATAACACCACTTTGGAATTACCTCTCTAAAGATCGGTGGTTCCATAAATCTTTGAATGATTGGTAAAGGGGTGAAACTCCTTTGCAATTGGCATTGGTTAACCGAATACTTCTGTATCCTCGGTTTACGATGTTGTCTACCTTTTTCTATACCCAGATTCTATCTCTAGCGATCGAATGTCGGTTTGCCTTAGATTTCCGAATTGATTATATTCCTGAATTCATGGTTGACCGGGTTAAGGTCGCCCGCGATTTATACAGGCTTATCCATATTCTATTTGGTAATTAAATTATCTTATCTTCGTTCGAGCTTATATTCGAACCAGAATTATATTTAATTAGAGCCCTCTAAATTTTAATTTCTATTTGTTTGAATCTATCCTTGAATCATTCTTTGGAAATTTGTGTTCGATTGTACTTTGAATTTGTGCATACATCGAAATTATTATTTTGATAAGGATGACCCTATTTTGTATATAAAGGTGAAATGTTTTCGATAAGGATTATATACCTTTTAAAAATGAAAATTTAAATTTCGAAAGGATTTGAAATTTTGAAAATTTTATAAGAATTTGACTTATATAAAAATGATTTATAAATGAAGGGTTTCGAATTTGAATTTCGAGGAATCGAACTCCGGTGTTTTGAAATCGGTTTCAAGATTTTGGAAAATATATAATAATAATATGATTTAAAGATATTTTATGAATAAGAAAATTTTCAAATGTATACAAATGAATTCCAATGATTTCGAAGAGATTTCAAAGAAGTTTCAAGAAAATAAAAGTCTAGAACCCACTTACGTTGTTGGAAAATAATTTCTGTGATGAATGCATGTATCATAGACATTGATTTTCGAGTTTCTGAGTGCGGGAGAGGCCTCTCTAGTAGCTTTGCTATGTGAGTGATTTTGTGAAACCAAATTCTAGTTTCAGATTTTGAAGTATGGTTTGATATTCGAAAGATATATGTATATATATTTGAAATGATTTAAAGTAAGTCGGTGTTCAGTCCTCAAGATTCAGATTTTATTTTGGTATAATCCTATCTTTTGGGATTGATTTACTGATTTGTTGGTGATTTCCAACTCTTGGATTCAAAATATGATTTCTTCGACTATTTTGAAGGTTCGGGCACTTCCAAATCAAGGTTAACTTTTCAAAGCTAAGAAATTTTGAAAGGTATAGGGTATTTGATAAAGAATATAAGTTTAGTTTGGTTTGAATTGAATTGAAGTTGGAAATTTTAGATTTGGGTTTAAATTGAATAAATTTGTGAAATGTAAAGAATTAAAGGAATGTTTTATGATTTCAAATGTATGATTTCGAAAATTTATGATTTTCAAAGTGTAATGATTTCAAGTATTTTGGTTTTTAAAGATTTATAACTTTGAAAATATTATGATTTTTGAAAGTGAGTATATGTTTGAAATGGAAATGAATTCATTTGACATAAATTTTGTTGAATGGGAAATTTGGATTATTTTCTAAATCTATTGTTTAAGAAACTTTGAAACTGAATATATGTAATTGGAAAGAAATGATTTGGCGAAATCATGTATGATTTTGAAACTGAATTGATATTGAAAAGGAATTGAAATTGAGAACCTTGTTTTACTAAATACTGTGATTTGGGAGTTATCGAACTTATATAAAATGGATTTGTATAAGTATGAAGTTGATTTGAAAACTGCTGATTCGAAAAGGTACTCATACTCAATTTGTAAATTGAAATCTTATATAATCGAAGTCTATATAAGTGTGATTTGATATACTATGGATTTGGAAAATATTCGATTTGAAATGGAATCTTATATATAATGGACTTTATATAAGTAAGATATTTGAAAGTGATTTTGAAAGGTATTATATGATACATATTTTCGAAGTAAAGATATGAAAAGTGCCATCTGCTTGATATCCGCTTTGTGGCCACATTGTGGATTCATTCTATCGATATTATTCTCTCTCTGATTTGGTTTTTCCGGATATGATACTCGAGTGTCCATCGAATTCTATGGCGATCTCCATGGTTTTATGTTTACGACTTCATAGCGTAATTCGCCTGGCTGAGATGGCCTGGGGGTACGGATGTTTCTTGGGGGATCCAGGCGTAACCATTGTGTATCCTGCGATCTATGTAGGTCGTAGTAGTAACGAAATCCAATGGCTGAGATAACTTAAGGGTATGGATGTTTCCTGGAGGATCCAGGCATAACCATTGTGTATCTGCGGTATACTAGTCATCATGGCGAAATTCGCAGGGCCGAGATAGCTTACAGATACGGATGTTCCTACGGGATCTAGGCGTAACCATTGTGTATCTGCGATCCATGGTTAGATAAATGTATGGTTTGGTTGATTTGTTCGGATTGTACTTTCCATATCTGTTGTTTTAAAAGGTTTTCCAGTATTTTCACTGGATGTTGAAACAAGTCTACCAAGTACCTGGAGAATTCTTGCTTTGCGCCTGATCAACGCATAGCCAAAGTCTATAGGAACGAAAGTAAACTTGTTAAGACATCGAGTTATAAAAGTATTTTGATAAAGTATTATATAAAGGGCATTTTTGATCATTTATTTTTCCTTTCTAAATGATTTAAAATGTTTTAAATATTGTTTACTTTGAGCTATCAAATATGAATCAAAGACTATTCATCATATTATAAAATGTTTAAAATGTTAAATATAAAATTTTTAAATTGAAATTTATATGGTTGAAAATAATGGTTCATCCTTGTCTTCCAACCTACTTTCCCTTCTAACTATTTCTACCTTCTTCCTCTTCGAGGGTCCTTTCCGCATTGTGGAAAGAGTTGGTTCTTTGGCTTATCGTCCGGATTTGCCGAGAAGCTGTCTAGAGTGCATGATGTATTCCATGTCTCACATCTTCTGTAGTATCTTCATAACTCATCTCTTATTATTTCAGCCTTCTGCTTTTGATAGTTTGGATATTTGGCTTAATTTGACTGTCGAGAGTAAGCCTCTTCGTATTGTCAACTGAGGTACGAGGCAGCTAAGAAGGAAATCTGTTAGTCTGATCAAAGTACTGATGATTGGTATTGTACCTGGGAAACGGAGGAGAGCATTCGTGCTTCGAATCTGAAATTGTTTTCTAGGTACTATTTGTTGTCTATCTTGCTTTTTCTTATTTTCCTTGTTCGTTCTTTTCGAGGATGAAAAGATTTGAGTGGGGGTGAGTGTAACAACCGAGTTTTTTTGTGATTATTTATATTTATTTTAATTATTTAAATTGAAACTCCTGATTTAAAAACTTTATTTTATTTATTAAAATAAATAAATTTTTGTTATTTTAAATTTTGTGTGAATTATAATTTCAAACATGAATAAATACGATATTTCCAAAAAAGTGGATTTTTGGTCAATCTGGTCAAACTTTGACTTTTAAATTTAAATATTTGAATTTTTGAATTTTATATTTTATTATAAAAATATATATTAAATTTCAAAAATACTGCTTTTCATTTCGTTGAAATTCGATTTATATTGTGAAAGTTATGCTTTTACAATATTGTATGTAAATTGATTTATTTAATAAAATTGTCTATTTTAAATTATATAAATAATATTTTTATTTGTTAAATCATGTTCACATATGACATGTTAGGTATATATTTTATTTTAAATATTTTTAAAATGATGATAAAAAAATTTCAAAATTTATTGCATTTATTTTCTATTTTTAAAGGCTAGTTTCTATTTTTCTGCTATTTTCTTCATTTAAATTATATTTAATTAAAAATTTATTTATTTATTTTTGTGAATGCATTTTTATTTTGTGTTCTTATCTTTATTTATAAATATTTTTCAAGTGCGTAAAATTTTCCCAAAGTTTAATTCCATTTATTTTCAAATTTTCTAGACTACTTTACATTTTCTGTGCTATTTTCTTAATTTGATTATATATAATTAATATTTATTTATTTATATTTTGATTATTTGTTATATTTACGTATTTTAACTAAAATTATATATATTTCAGTTATTTAAAATTTCAAAAGAATATGGTGGATATTTGAAGAGTTTGTGACCATTGGTTTGCTTTTGCCTTTTTGTATTCACACCTTTTCACACTTCAACCAACACCTGTCCATATTTGCTGCCTTAACTCTTTTCTCCTTAGCTACTTCCTCATTTTCACGTGAACTTTCCTTCTCAAACTCAAGAAAAAAATTCGGCCATTATCTTGAACAAATTTTGGTAAAATTATATTCTCTTTTCATTGTTTTATACTTGTTTTCATGTAATTTTGCTCTTGCTTCCTTCACTTCTAGGTTCGGCCCCACCACTCCATCAGCCTTGCCACCTCCACCACCATTGGAACCCATCACCACCTCCTCCTCACTGACCATCCCTTTCTGAGCCATCCCATGATGATGATCCATCACCAAATGTACAAAACTCCAACAATATGACCCTAGCCGAGCACACAATGCTTCCACCACCTTCATCACCCCCTTATCCGCCACCTACTCCACCACCACCACCTCCGGCCGACCTGAAACCCTTTGCCACATCATCCTCTTGACCCCACCAAAGAAGGCCGTGCCCATATGGCCTTGGCCGTGACCTATTTAGGCCTTGAAACCATGTATGTTGCCTTAGATTATGTTGTTTCGCATGTACACCTTTGCACCATCTTCTAACCATGAAGGCCGACCCATATCAACCCACAACCAGATCAAAAGCTTTCCTTAGCCATGTATTCCACCTTATGGCCGAGCCTAAAGAATGTTGGAAGCAAGTGCAAAGCATTTCAACTTTGTGTTATGCAGTTAATTCTAGCATAATTTAATCGTATTTTGAGTTGAAAGCTTATATTTGTTATATTTTTTGTTTGAATTGTGTTCAAGGAAATTAATCTTTGGCTCTCCCACTCGAATCTTTATCGTGCTTTCGTTCCTCTGAAGATCCTTGTTTGTGTGTTTCAGTTGTCATCTCCAGCTATACCTATGAGTTATTCTCACCAGACAGTTTATACCTATATAACTAGTAAATTGACCACTTTTGAATCTGTAAAATGCATCATCATATTATATCTGCTATGCTATGATTATATGATGTTCACCCATACTTAAACACCTATTATATCATACGTTACTGTTATATTATGTTGTTCTGTTATTTATATCAGTTTATCACACTGCAAGTTCCCTTTAGATTAGAATCACTATGGGTTGAAATAATACATACCCGAACGGACTTTAGAATAGGGGAAATCGTTATGGGCTGAAATGATAGGCCTGAGCGATTTTCAAATTATTTCATTTACTTGGGATTGCGGGTTTGAAATGATCAAACCCGGGTTTTCTTTGTAAATTACTGGTTGAAATGATATATTACCCGTATCACTTTTCCTAGTGTAGAAAATGATATACAGACCCGTAGTTAAAATATGTTTTTCTAAAATAAAATTTTAAAATATTTTATAAATGTAAATATTAAAATATTTTGATTTAAACTTAATTAAAAATGATTTTTATAAAGTATTATTGATTTTTTTGAAAATTTATAAGTGGAATAAAATATGGAAAAGTTAGAAAATCTAAAATGTAAGTTATTTTGGAAATTTTGATTTACTTAAATGGAATTTAAATTAAATATGGAAATATGCTAAATTTATGATAATTTGGAATAAAATGATTTTATAATATATTAATGATTTTTGAATAAAGTTAAAATGTGAAATGAATGAATA
The DNA here is from genome assembly GCA_030765085.1 of Allium cepa. Lineage (NCBI taxonomy): Eukaryota > Viridiplantae > Streptophyta > Magnoliopsida > Asparagales > Amaryllidaceae > Allium > Allium cepa. Next base: position 531,399,953 of record CM060934.1, read on the forward strand.
TTTAAGTTGAAATTTTGAAATATAACTAAAATTGGAAATTTGTGGATTTGGCTTAAAAGTGAATCTTAAGTTAAGTAAATAAAAATGAAATTAAGTTATATTTGAAAATTTAAACTTAAGTGTTGAGTTAAATTTAATTTAATGAATTTAAAATTTAATGTTGGAATTTAATAAGTGAATTATTATTAAATCTTGATTTTTGATTGGAAATTTAACTTTATAAAATCATGAATATAAGGGTATTTAAATGATTGTTTTAAAAGTGATAATATATGATTTTATAAGTTTAAAATTAAATAAAATTTAATTAATTGTGAAATTATATTGAATACTTAGAATTTAATTAACAGCATTTTGAAATGTAATTATTTCTAATGTAAAGGATATTACCGCATTTGTAAATGCTGTAGTTGATAGAAATGAACTAAATGGCTAAATTGAATTAAAGACCATTATAGCACTTTGTAAGTGTTGTAGTTGCTGAAATTAACTAAGGCTTTATTTGAACTATGTAACCCTATTACAGCATTTTTAAATGCTGTCTTTTGTTAAATTGAATAGCTTTAAAAGTAACTTTCCATAGCATTTAAATGCTACGAAAGTTGAATTTTCATTGTCTTAATAAATTTAAGTGAATAAATGAACTTTGAAAGATTAAAATTTTGAAAATTTAATAATTTAATTATTAAATATAATAACTTCATTTTAGTGATTTAAAATGCAGTAATTTGTTTCGAAATATAAACTATTTTGAAATGTGTGTTGAAATGATATTTTAAATAAAATTAATGTGGTTTTGAAAAGATACGATATTTTGATATTTTAAAATGGACTTTGAATGATATTGAATTTTGAAATGATATTTGATTTCGAAGTATAAATTACTATTTCGATATTTTAACCACAGGATGTATTTGATTTATAGTTTAACGGATTCTTAGAGGATGGGCGATCCCAAGCACCCTTTAAGTTACTTATATCTTTACTACAGTTCACTTGAGTTGGTTTACATTATATAATTATATATGTCCTGACTCATGTGTTTTGTGTTTTACTTTACGCTCGGGTCAACCTGAGTATTTACAGCTTACCTTTGGATTTCTTTTCTGGAGCTAGGAATCGCTGGACATTCTACTTGTCTAGTTATCTGTTCCCTTTCAGTTCAGTTGTTCTATTTCAGCTCTGGTATTTATGAACTACTATGTATTTGAGATTTCTATTGTATATGTTTTTAGACTGATATTATGTATTATGTTTTGAGAGTTTGTTATAGTAGCTTCATGAACTACTATGGTATTTTTATTTCCGCTGCAAGTTATTCTTATATTTCTGTGTATGATTCTGTGATTGTATTTCATTTGCTCCAAATTTCATTACAATGCGGTATTTTGAGCAATTCAAGTCCGGCATGTGTGGTTGCGAATGGTTGAAAATATCGGGTTGTTAAAATTGTGCAATTCTATGTCAATCTATATCAGTTAATATTTGATGATCATAAAATGTTTTCGAAACCTGAATATTTTTATATAGAAAAATTGTAAATCATCTTCTGAGCAAGTCGTCATAGTTCGTTTCTCCAAATTTTGAATTTTATTGCTCCGTCGATCTTAATTTCGGTGAAATAGCAGCATTTACATACTGATACCGATTTTTGATCGGATAATTGTACCACTGATATATGTATACTGTTTTGATCGTCTCATTGTGATGATCTCCACTGTATATTCATTTGCGCGTTTTAGAGTCCGGTACGCGGCAGAATCTACGAAAACGGTAACCGTATCGTTGTCCGTTTCGTGCCTTTTGGGGTTCTTGTGTCCATTCAATTTCCACCGTGCATTAACCAACAGCCGTAACATTTATTTTTCCCAAAAAATAATTAATGCGTGACTTTATGCTATTACCCATTTCAATATATTTATTTCGGTTCATTCTGTCTTCCTCTTTGCTTCTTGACTTTATCTATTCATTCCCTTGTGAAAAGAAAAAATTATATAATCATAAATTGCTTACCTCTCACTTTCTGGAAGAAAAAAACTTCTTGTACGTTTCTTGCCTTTCTAATTCCTCCTGTAGCCACTCATATTCTATACTATATATAAAGTAATATATTATAAGCTTGTTCATATTTTGTTCATATTTAGCTTAGAGCAGCTCGTCATTTTTCCTTTTGTCTATACCACTGCTGGATCTACTACCCTCCGCAACCCAGCTTACAGCATCATCTCCGCCCAACGGTCGTGGCCACCTTCTCACCGTCGAGCAAAAAAACGAGAGGCCATAGAAAAATTTTATTTCTAAAGCTATATATGTTGCATGCGGCCTGCTTCCTTTCATTGCCGTAAAGACCACCGCTCCACCTCCTCTCATCCGCGCGCCCGCCGTTCAACACCCTGTCATTGTTCCATACCTTCCACCGCCTAGCAGCAGTCCTTCCACCTCACAGCCAATCACCGACAACCCATTACCTCCTATGCCCATTCCGCACAGACCCAGCAACCAAACCCGAAACCCATCGCCTACTCTGCCGCATGGCCACTCTCCAACCACAGTCAACCCATCTCCGCCTGCCTCTCGCCACTCATTACCAGTGCGGCCCTTCCTCCATGCCTATGTACATGAAAACTTTTCAAAAGGTTTATATAAGTTATGTTATCTCTTATTTTTTTACACGAGTGTATATATAAGTAATATACAATGTGTTTGTTATAAAAAATAAGAATATGTTTACAGTTTATAAAAAGAAATATGTTTCAATCTGTGAGTCATATGAAAGCATATATTTATATGCGTGTTATGAGTTAGCTATATGACAGTTGATTTATGGAAGTCTAGTTATTATATGTTGTATATATTAGTAAATTTTTACATATGGTTTGTATATATTGGTTGAAAAAATATATATCGATTTTACCTTGAAATGATACGATTCTTTGAAAAACTTCTTACTGCTTAAGTATATTTAATAGTATAGTATATATATAGCTTTATATATGTTTTGTCTGCTAATGCACCTATTATATAGGTTACATAGGTACTAGTTCATATATATATATGTCAGAATAGTAAAGTTTGAGATTAATGTTATCAAATACTATACTATTTGTTGAAAGGTATGTACATGTTAGCAAATATAAGTTCATATCAGTTTACGTATATATATCAAAATTTATCAATCTGTTGTTGTGAAAGTTTTATAAACTAAAATCCTTTCATTTATATAAGTTTATATTGTTTATATAATATATGTTATATTTTAATCTAGTGTATATATATATATTATCTGTTTTACTCCTCTGTTACACTAGTACATATACTTATTGTGTTATAAATCTCTAATCAGAACTGATATCTACTTATAGTTAACCTATGCGTAAAATGTTGAAGTTTTGGATAAAATTTTATAAAGTTTATATGTATGTTGTTATTTAAATTTATACAAATTCAGATCTGCTGCTTAAGATATACATATATGTTAGTCTGTTATATGGGCTGTTTTATACTAGCCTCTATTTTGTTTTAAAGCTATATTATACCAAGGTTATACATTATTTTATATACAAACTTATACTTATATGATGGACAATATATAAATTTTAACATTGTAAATTTGGTTAACTGTGTATGTATATTTATATATTTTTATTTAAAATTTGAAAATGTGTTTGAATATGAACATGATTTTATATATGTACATAGATGTATATATATTTTCATTTTTTCCATTTAACTTCATCAATCCAATCTGATTTGATTTCGTCGATTACTATTGATCAGCCTTGCTCGTCAAATTTGTACTCAATCTTGATTTGATTTGGAACTCATGTTTGGATCTCTGTAACCCATTTCATTGTCTATTCTTATCTAGCCTCGAAAGGTAAGCAATCACTCACGATTAATGTTCTTTCATTTATTAAATTTGATTTCAATTGAAACGATAATTGAAATATACCGCTGTTAGTTATTTACACTATTATATATATGTCATTACCTGTATCATTTCATCTATGACATCTGACACCATTATCTGTTATGTATGTTGATGATATATGCCTGTTATATTATTGTCATATCTGTTATCACTCTGCAAGTTTCCTGTTAGTATATGATTCACTATGGGTTGAAATGATACATACCCAAACAGACTGTAGAATAGAAGAAAATCGTTATGGGTTGAAATGATTAACCCAAGCGATTTTCATTTTAATTGAATCTGGGATTACAGATTGAAATGATATATATACCCGTATATATATTTAAATTGCGGATTGTAATGACAAATATCCGTACCACTTAACCATAGGATAGAAAATTATATACAGACACCGTTGGTCTATATATAAATAATTTGAAATGATTACTATGGTTTTGGAAGGAAATATATGGTTTTATATAAATGTTGATTTTAGATATTATATAAATGTTATTTTATATATAGTTAAATTCTTGATTTTAAGCTATGCATAAATTTGTTTTAATATAGAATAAGCTTAATAACAAAGTTTGATTTTATTAAAATATAATATGCTTAAGTATTTATTTAAATTATATTTTAATATAGAGTTTATGATGATTTAATAAATTAAGGTTGAGAAGATAGATTTGAAATTGTATTTAATTAAAGATATATTTAATTAGAAATCCACTTAGAACTTAATGAAATTGAGATTTTAAAAGAATATGGTTTTATAACTTAATTCTGATTTAAGGTGATTTAAATGGATATATCAAATTTAAATAAATTCAAGGAATATTTGGTTATTTCAAATTTGGGGATTATCTAAGTGATATTGGATTTTATTATGTGAACATTTCAAAGAAATAGTATTAAGAAAAATTTAATGAATACATGAAATTATCGAATTTAGTTTTGAAATTTTGGAATATGAAAGCTCTGAAATATATTGATATTGAAACGGTTTATTTTGTGGTTCAAATTTGTATTTGAAATCGAATTTTTGGAATGGTTTATTGAATAACTGAATTAAGTTGAAATTTATGATTTGAGATTTGATTAAATTTGGATCTGGAATTCGAGTTGATTTAGAATTGATTTGTGAAACTTGAGGAAGCTATTTTATTATATAAACTATTTTAAATTATAAACTATTTTATTATATATACTATTATTTATATTTAAACAGTTAAGTGGGAAGTGTTATGATTCCAAGCATTATGATTTCTAAATTTTGATTTCCAAAATGTTTGATTTAGAAAGTGTTATAACATTGAAGTACTAAGATTTCGTAAATGGATATATTTGAGATGGATATATTTAAAATGTAAATGATATCGTATTTGGTTTGAAATGGAAGTGATATCGTATTGATGTAGTTTTGAAATGGAAATGATATTTTGGTTTTGAAATATAAACTATTTTGAAAGTTTATTAAATGACCAATCGGTGTAATAATTACGTAGTTATTGAAGAGTCCGGGATCGGTTAGGGAAACACTCTCTGTCTAAACCGAAAACTACTTTAATAACTATTATACGCAGAGTGTGATCCAGAATGAAGTGGTTGGAATGATGATGTTGCTGGATTCGAAGAAAGAGAACGATAATGGATAGCCTTGACACTTGTGTCAAAATTTGAAATGACTTAAATAGGAGCCGTGCCGGGCCAATGAGGTTAGCCACCTCTAAGCGAACACTCTTCTTCATAAACTACTCATTACTTGTTTTTGATTAGTGCACACCCTTGAATTAGGAGTGTTCTTTCGTGGTGTTGCGATCGTTGCGGCGATGCGTTCATACTAGTCTGGATCAGGCAAACGGTAGTTTCACTACCTTGAGTATTGCCTCATGTGCCTTGTCATACTCGTATCCCTATATGCGACCACTACGATTTCTTTTGTGTTATACCTATGGAGTACTCCCTAATAGCCCACTAGTTTACGGTGGAGTTTACAGTGTTGTATAGACTATGACGCTTATATAAAATGTGTTAAGGGGGATAATGGTAACGCCTTAATGCTATTTTAATAGTTTACTTAACTTTAGACATTATTATAATTGCGTATATTACTACATAGTAGACATTTTAACGGATCCTTAGATGATGGTTATCCCAAACATCTTTTGAGTTACTTGTATTTCATTTTTTATTTCACTTGAGTTGGATTTATTGATATAAGAATGTTAATCCTGACTCGAGTGTTTTGTGTTTTGCTTTACGCTCGGGTCAGACTGAGTGGTTCAGCTTTTGAGACTCACCTTTGGAGTTGGAGCTTCGCCTGGAGATCCAGCTATCTATCCAGATTCCAGATATTCAGTTGATTCTAGTGATGTATTCTGATATTGTATTTGACTATTATATTCGAGACTTTTATTGTATCTTATTTAACTCTGTTATATATATAGTAGCTTCATGAACTACTATTTATTTGTTTCCGTTGTATATTGTTATATTACTCTGTGTCTGTGATTTTGTGATTATTTATTTACTGTATATGATGAGTTTTGCCAAATATAAACTTACAATCTGGTATTTTGAGCAATTCAATTCCAGCATGTTTGGATGCGAGTGGTTGAAAATATCAGGTCGTTACAATAAAAATTATAACATTTATTTGTTTAAAATAAATTTAGTCCTTAATAATTAAAAATTTAATAGAACGTCTATTTTCAAAATCACTTGAAAACTTTTTTAATTTGGAAATCATCACTTTAACATTTTTAAATTACCAAAAATATGCCCAATGCTGCAGCGACGTTAAATACATCAATCGCGGCATCCACAACATCATATATCATATGATAACATCACATATCACAATATCTGTAAATAAAACCAATACTGGTGAGGAATCAAGTTGGATCCCTCTAACCTATCACCTGCAACAAATATACATATTAGAGTATGCGTACAATGTTTGCTTTGAGGCAAACGCGCGTACAAAGGGTCATCCGCTCATACATGGGAACTAGGTTCTCATCTGCTCCAATAGGTAGGAATATATTCAAATACCAATCAATATATATAATATATCATATGACATCCAAACAATTATCAATCAGCATAAAATAAATTTATTCTCACTTGTATAACCATGTTTCATATTAAAGGGATTAACCATGTTTTATATAACCATGTTTTATATAACCATGTTTTCTTGATAAAGTAATAGGTTAAAGGGATTAACCATGTTTTATACGAAACTAATTTCAAGGATAGTAAACCACAAGTGCTGGTATTATTATGTTATTATGTTTGCTTCTTCTAATATATATATTCACTCTAAAAAGGACCCATAACTGAATTTTTAGGGAAAAGGGGCAAAATAACTAGCTAGCTTAACCCAGTAGTGAATATAAATTGAGTTAACTTCTGAATGAGTAGAATTGCATCCAGGAGGTCAGATAGGCCATAATATAGATGCCTACATAGTAAAGTTGTCAGATAGACAGGTTTATAGTAAACCCATGATAACTATGTTTTGGAAAAGTTATTTGCATGTGTCAATAGGTTCATAGTAAACCCATGAAAACTATGATTAGAAAGAGTTATTGGCAGGAGCCATTAGGTCTGTTGTAAACCCATGAAAATTATATCCAGATTAAGTTATTGACAGAAGTCAATAGGTCCCTAGTCAACCCATGAAAACTAAGATAAGTGAGAAGTTGTTTGATATACCAATAGGTTTAAGGAGAACCCATAAAACAAGGAAAATATTGGTAGGGGCCAATAGGTTCTTAGTGATCCCAAGAAAACTATGAAATCGAACAGAGAGTCCATAAACATTAAACATGTTATTATTCAGCCCATGAAAAGTATTAGGTTAATAGTGACCTTAGAAACTATAACTAAGACAGATAGTCAGAATGAATGAGGATGAGAAATCCAAAATTGATTTACTTGTTTGCATATCATCATAAATATTTTAAATTGCTATGTTTTAATCATAGTGGATGCAGGAGCACGGTATATGGTTTTATAAAGTTTTGAATAAGGTACTAGTGAGGGGAAAACTAGTTTCGTAAAGTGGCATGGTCTTACTAGATATCTAAATGGTTTCCCCTTAAACTCTCAGGTGCTCAATTAAATTTCAGTAGTTTGAGAATTGAGGTTTTCAGGTACCTCTTAAGAAGAATAAACTTCTGGAGACATGTAGAAGGCATGAGAGCTATTTAGAGTTCTTTTCTATTTTGATTCCGCTATGTTTTGTTGTAAAGGAAAAAATGTTTAATTGCCTAGTTATATACTCTGATCATCTAAGGGGCATGTTCATATGTCGCTCTTGGCGTATGTTATAATTATTATATTTTCTCTGAATGTGGTTCTTGTATTGGGATTATGTAATGAATTTGAAGTGCTTTGAAATGGAATAAGAAAGTTGTTTGTTGATTTTAAAAAATTTCCATATCCATGTGTTTCTATTATATCAATGTGTCTAACATTACCGTATTTGGTCGCTGAGGATTAATAACTATGGATGACTGCAACATCCGTAGCCGTTAATTTTGGGCCTTCAATTGGGGTATGTTACCAGTTGGTATGAGAGCATAGGGTACTATTTGATATCGATGCATCAAATTCATTTATATCTCAGAATTTGTTTGATAAGTTATGTTTAGAACCCACAGACCTTGTTACTTCCTTAAGGGTTGTGAATCCAATAGGAGGGTATGCAACTCTAGGGATGAGATGTGACCGGTTAGAACTAGAATTGTTAGGTATAAGTTTGCGTACAATCTTATATTTTCAGTTTCGTAGATTTGGGAATCATTTTGGGTATGAATTGGTTGAGTAGGTATGAGACTAGGATATTTTTCCAGGATGGGGAGATATCACTAAAACACCTTGATAGTCATAACCGAATCATATTCTCGTTGGAGAATTCTGACCGGAGTAGTTATGCTTTGTTAAGTGCTATGGAAGTGGGAGAAGAGTTAAGTCGGGTTCGAGTAGCAAGAGATATTGCAGATGTCTTTGAGTCGGTTATGGGACTACCACCGAAACGAGATGTTGAGTTTCAGATGGATCTTGTACCACGAGCTAAACATGTAAGTAGACTACCTAGCAGAATTACACCGACCGAGATAAAGGAATTGAAGGTGCAGCTAGTGGATCTAGAATGAAAATTTTATATTAGACCAAGCAGTTCGCCTTAAGGAGCGATAGCGGTGTTCGTGAAGAAACCAGATGGGTCGTTGAGGATGTCTGCCAACTATCGTAAGTTGAACGAGAGGATAATTAAGAATAACTATCCTTTGTCGAGAACAGACGATCTATTTGATAAGTTGTGTGGAGCCAGAGCGTTTTCCCGATTAGATTTGGCGACAAGTATCCATCAGTTAAGGGTGGCAGAGGATAGTATTCCATTGACAGCATTTCGAACTATGTATGGTTCATATGAATGGTTAGTGATGCCATCCGGATGAACGAATGCACTTGCTTTCTTCGTTGATTTGATGAACTGAGTTTTCTGAGAGTATTTGGATAGATTAGTGTTGGAGTTTATAGATGACATTTTAGTACACTCTAAGGATGAATGGGAGCATGAAGATCATCATAGAGTAATGCTTGAGACACTGAGGTAGCATCAGCTGAAGGTGAAGTTTTCCAAGTGTCATTTTTGGAAGAAAGAGGTTAAGTTTCTTGATCACGTGGTTTCAGACAAGGGGTTATCAGTCGATACAGATAAGATCGAAGCTATTAATAATTGGAAGATTCCAGAGACAATGACTGAGATTAAAAGTTTTCTTGGACTTGTTGGCTATTACTGAAGATTCATCAAGGATTTCTCGTGGATAGCAGCACCTTTGACTAAGTTAACCAGGAAGGAGGTGAAGTTTGTCTGGTCCGGTAAATGTGAGCAAGCATTCCTTAAGTTAAAGCATTTGTTGACCAATGCACCTGTGTTAGTAGTTCCAGACGGAAGCCAAGGGTTGGTGGTAGATATCGATGCTTATGGAACTAGATTAGGAGCTGTGTTGAGGCAGAAGGGTAAAGTGATTACCTATGCTACATGACAGCGTAGACTGCATGAAGTGAGATATGCTACTCATGATTTGAAATTGGTTGCGATGATCTTTGCATTGAAGATTTAAAGGCATTATCTCATAGGGAGAGATTTGAGATATATACAGATCATAAGTCTTTAAGGTACTTACTCTCTCAAAAGGAGCTAAATATGAGACAACAGAGGCGGCTGGAGTTTTTGGCTGCTTATGATTTTGGTATAGAGTATACTCTTGGGAAAGGAAATAAAATAGCAGATGCTCTTAGTAGAAGACATCAGAATGTGGTGTTATCTACGTTGGAATAATGGAAAGATTTAGAAACTTTGACTACTTATAGTGTGTAGTTAAGATTAACTACTAGCTCTAGTCAGAGTACCGCTATGTTGACACGTTTATAAGTTCGACCAGTGTTGATCGAAAGGATTGCTTCTAAATAGAAAGAGGATCCAACATTAGCCGAGAGGATTACAAGGCTTCAAGTTGGAACTAAGATTGATGATTTGAAGGATTTTAGTCCAGACCAGAGAGGATGGTTGAAAAAGAAGGGACGGTTGTGTTTTTCGAATGTTGAGAACTTAAGGAAAGAAGTTCTTGGAGAATGTCATCGATCTAAGTTTACGATTCATCCTGGAGGGACCAAGATGTATCAAGATATGAAGAGGAGACTCTATTGGGAAGGTATGAAGAGAGATGTTGGCCTGTGGGTTAGGCAGTGTGCAAATTGTCATGGAGTGAAGGCCGAACATCAAAAGCCGAGTGAGTTGCTTCAACCTTTAGAGATTCCAGTTCGAAAATTGGATTCGATATCTATAGATTTTATAGACGGATTGCCAAGATCAAACAAGGAAAATGAAAGTATATGGGTCATAGTGGAAAGTTTGACAAGAGTCCCCATTTCATTCCAGTTAAGTCAACCAGGATGACACAAGTTTTAGCTAAGTTGTTCATGAAGAACATAGTTAGACTACATGGGATTTCTAGTAGTATAGTCAGCGACATAGATGCTTTGTTTACTAGTGAATTTTGGAAGAGTCTACAGGATGTATTATGTACCAAGTTCAAGATGAGTACTGCATATCACCTTTGAACAGATGGGCAGACAGAAAGAGTTAATAAGGTACTCGAGGATTTATTATGAGCTTGTGTATTGGATTTTGGTGGATCTTGGAAGGGTCACCTACAGTTGGTTGAGTTTTCTTATAATAATAGTTATCAGACTAGTATAGGAATGACGCCTTTCGAAGCTTTGTATGGAAGGCCATGCAAATCACCAACATGTTGGTCGGTGACTGGAGACAGATTAGTCTTAGGTCTAGATTTGGGTTGAGAGGCGACACAGAAGATTGAGTTAATCTGAGAAAGGATGAAGGAAGCTCAGTCCAGACAGAAGAGTTACACAGATAAGAGGCATAAAGACCTATAATTCTCAATTGGAGATAAGATTTTTGTTAAGGTATCACCTATGAAGGGTGTGGTATGATTTGGAAAGTTATGGAAACTGGAATTGAGATATGTTGGTCTGTTCCAATTTATAGAGAGGATTGGCAAGCTCGCATGTCGAGTAGAAATTGCCGAGCAGTATGGCAGGTGTCCATAATGTATTTTATGTGTCTCATCTTTGCAAGTATGTGCATGATCCAGATACTATTATTCCTCCAATAGGGGTGGAAGAGTTGATAGTAGAGCCTAATTTGACTTTTGTTAGACAACCCGTTCGGGTTGTAGCAAGAGATGAGAAAAGATTGAGGAACAAGATAGTCAAGTTGGTGAAAGTTCAGTGGAGCGATAATGAGAAGGACTGTACTTGGAAGATATAAGATAGGATTAGAGATACTTATCCTAATCTGCTTTGAGGGTATGTATTTATTCGATTTATATAGATAGTTGTTAGTCAGGTGGGCTAATATGGTTGTTAGGAGTTAATATAGAGGAGTGCTATATTTAGCGAATATTAAAGGATGGGAACCTGAACACCCCTAATTTTTTATTACATTATTCAGGGGATTTGATTAGATAAATTAAATAGAATAATGTAAATAATTAGAGTGGCAAGGGAATTTAGATCTGAATAAATAATCAAGGGTCGTGCTTAATTAAACAAATGGGATCAACAATGGCTTATATGTTAATCAACTAAAATAAAGGTATAATAAGAAATAGTCGCACCCTTATATATTCATCGCTTTACCATCCATTCACGTTCATTTTTATTTCACAAAAACATAAACAAAGAAAAGAATATCCGACCATTGCTAAGGAAGAAAAGAGGAGAGAATTAAATCAAAGCTAAGTATTTAAGCAAGGGGAATTAACCTCAATCAAATCTCAAAGCCCTTATCATGACCAAGGTGAATAATAATCTAAATAATCTCTATTTCATTTTTATAATCATTTGATTTTCGGGGTTAAGATTAAATCCATTACAATGATGATTTTGATGATGATATGCTTTGGTTTTATAACATGTTTGATCTAAACATGATTCTTTGAATATAGTTTTATATGATTTTAAGGATAAAACCGATTATAACGAATTTTGAATGCCATGATGAAACTATATGTTATGTAAAACATGATTTTGGATATGAGTTTTAATTTTTATAATTTTCCAAGCTATGCGAAATTTATTATGAATTTTTAAAGGAAAATATGTATAATTGGGTTTAGAAGTTAATTTCAGTTATTTTATGAAGAGTTTGGGTCTAAAAATTTTATATGTTAGATAACATGTTGAAAGTGAATTTATGATATTTTTGGGGATTTTTCCTAAATAATTTAATACTGAAATTAACTTATTTTAGAAGGACTTACTTGTTTTATTGGTTTTGCTTAAGGGAATGGCTTATTTGTTAAATTAATCCATGTTTAGATCTGAAATTATGCGGCAGTTATTTTTGTAAAGAATTTGAAAAATTATGGCAACCAATTAGATGTTTACAAATTGGCAGGTTAGTTTAAAGTATTTATTTTAATTGGCCTTAACTCAGTCTTTACCCAGAAAGGTGGGTTCCGCCTCTTTCAGAAGTACCTTTCGACCCATTTCTTCCGCTTCGACTAAGTAGAAACCTACCAAAGCTGAAACCAATATACAAGGTATCGCATTGATGGTACATAGTGGATTGGAGAAAGGTGGAAGACGTGGTATCGAAACCATTGCTTTCGATGGGGTCAAAACCTTTGTTTCACTTTCCAAAGTTAAGTGCCTGCCTTGTTTTCAAAAAAAAGCTTTCGACCAAGTCGAAAGCTTTGCTTGCGAATCTATTGCCTCCTCTTTTTCTAAATTGAGCTTTCGAATGAGTTCCTCGTTTATAAATACATGCTTTCAAAAAGCGTGGTTTCGACCTAGTCGAGACCTTATTGCCAATCTTATGCCTTTCGAAGGTATTGAAGTCGTTAATGCTTTCGAAAAGTAGCTTTTGTTTTAAAATTGTACTAAGCTACTTCCTAAAGCTTTTGAAAGAGTTAAGGGTTCTGAAGGCAATGGCTTCGAAAGGGGTTTCGAAGTTATCCTTCAAATGTTGTACCTAAATGTTTTGATCTTTGAATGGGTGGTGTCGAAGCCATCTGTTTTTCCCCAAACCCTTTTTAATGGTTTTGAAAGGGGTACTTTCGCTTGTATTCACTTAGACCCAATAAGATATGTTTTAAATTAAACCCAATGGTTTCGAAAGGGGTACATTCAAATGGTTTCGAAGCTACGCTTCGATAATTGAATGGTTTGACTTTAATACATTCAAAAGGTTTCGAAAGAAAGGTTTTAAAGTGTTTCAAAAGGCATATGCCTAGTGTTTTGAAAAGAAGATTTAAATGCTTTCGAAAGGAAGTTTTCCAATGGTTTCAAAAGTAAAGATTAAAGGCTTCGAAAGCCTTAATTTTCAAACAATGAACCCAATCTCAATTTTTAAAGGCAAAACCCATGGCATTATAAAGGGGCTTTTAAATGCTTTTAAATTAGAGTTTTTGAAGAAGCTTTCCTTGATAGAGTAATAGGTTAAAGGGATTAACCATGTTTTATATGAAATTGATTTCAAGGATATCAAACCACAGGTGTTGGTATTATTATGTTATTACGTTTGCTTCTTCTAATATACATATTCATTCTAAAATGGGCCCATAACTGAATTTTTGGGGAAGGGGGCAGAATAACCAGCTAGATTGATCCAGTTGTGAATATAAATTGAGTTAACTCCTGAATGAGTAAAATTGCATCCAGAAGTTCAGATAGACAGAACGTCGGATGCCTAAATAGTAATGTTGCTAGATAGACCGGTTCATAGTAAACCCATAAAAATTATGTTTAGGAAAGTTATTCGCATGTGCCAATAAGTTCATAGTAAATCCATGAAAATTATGATTAGAAAGATTTATTGGCAGTGGTCAATAGGTTTGTAGTGATCCCATGAAAACTATATCCGGGTTAAGATACCGACAAAAGTCAATAGGTTCCTAGTCAACCCATGAAAACTAGGATAATAGAGAAGTTATTGGAGATACCAATAGGTTCAGGTAGAACCCAAAAAACCAAGAAGATATTGGCAGGGGCCAATAGGTTCTTAGTGATCCCATGAAAACTTTAAAATCGGATAGGGAGTCCATAAACATTAAACAGGTTATTAGTCAACCCATGAAAACTATTAGGTTAATTGTGACCCTAGAAACTATAAATAAGACAAATAGTCGAAATGAATGGGGATGTGGAATCCAGAATTGATTTACTTGTTTGCATATCATCATAATATTTTAAATTGCTATGTTTTAACCATTATGGATGCAGGAGCATAGTATATGGTTTTATAAAGTTTTAAATAAGGTACCAGTGAGGGGAAAATCCGTTCTGCTAAGCGGCATGGTCTCACTACATATCTAAATGGTTTGAGATAGTAGATTATTCTTCATACCAGGCTTTATGTCTGACTCGAAGTTTATGTTTTCTTCTTAAACTCTCGAGTGCTCAATCAACTTTGAATAGTTTAAGAGTTGAGGTTTTCAAGTAGCTCTTTAAACTAATAAGCTTCCAGAGAAGTGCAGGAGGCATGATAGCTATTTAGAGTTCTTTTCTATTTTGATTCCGCTGTGTTTTTTTTTAAAGGAAAAAATGTTTAATTGCCTAGTTATATGCTCTGATCATCCAATGGGGCATCTTCATATGTCGCTCTTAGCGTATGTTGTAATAATTATATTTTCTCTGAATGTGGTTCTCGTATTGGGATTATGTAATGAGTTCAAAATGATTTGAAAGGGAATGAGAGAATTTCTTATTGATTTTAAATTTTTTCCATATCCATGTGTTTCTGTTATATCTATGTATCTAACATTACCATATTTGGTCGCCGAGGATTAATAACTAAGGATGACTACAGCATTCGTAGCCGTTAGTTTTGGGCCTCCAAGTGGGGGATGTTACAATTACTCGATAATACTCCTGGATAGTATGGGTATAGAGGTGGGGGTGTTTCACTTGGTCTAACCATCCGTTTGCGGATGATAAGTGGTACTCAAATGTAGCTCCATCCCTAACGCCTCTTGTAAGCTCTTCCAAAATCCGCACGTGAATAATGGATCTCGATCGCTTACAATGCTCTTCAGTACATCATGGAATCATACAGTCCACATCACATACAAATCAACCAACTTCAATGTCATTCTATTATATTTCATGGGTATAAATCGAGCACTTTTCTTCAATCTATCAACTATGACTAACGCTATCGTACCCACCTTTAATCCTCGGCAATCCATCAATGAAGTCCATGAATATCTGTTCCTACTTCCACTGGGATCTTAAGTGGTTATAGTAAACCACTTGGTTTCTTTCGCTCAACCTTCACTAATTAGCAATCCATACAGTTCGATATAAAAAGCCTGATGTCCCTCTTTATCCTTTCTCAATAAAATGCATGCTTCATATCTTGCTACCATTTATTGCCTCCAAGATGTATCAAATAGTGGCACTCTCATATCACCTCATCCTTCAATCCATTAATTCTCATACATTCGAATAGTGCAAAAGTGTGTTTTTTATATTTTAAATAGTTTACTTGAGAAAACAAGCTTTTAAAACCATTTTTCGAAATCACTTTTGAAGAAAATATTTGAAAATTCCCTTCTTGTATAGAATAAATAGATTTTGTAGCTTAAAATAATTTAAAAATATTACATAATAATAATTTTAAATGCCAAATTATTTCAAAATTGTTTGAAAAAATCGGTTCTCGAAATCAAAGAAATCACTCAAAACCGTCTTTCAAATTCAATTCAAATTTGAATCGGGTACAAATAATCTACCATCCTTTTGGTACCAACCATCTCGGTCAAGTCCCTACTACCTTATATCCTCAGACTCTATTCTTGTCTCTATCTTAGCAGTGGTCTCTATTAGTTTAGCGTCAAAGTCTATGATTTGTACCGATTTGCCCTATCAGAGTAGGTTTGATAGTCAGGCTTGCTAACATTTCTAGCTCTAGCTCACTCTTAGTTAGAAATCATACCCAGTAATATGCTCTAGTTGCATTCACTCTAGGAATACAGCTCCCAAGATGGCATGTCTCTTACTCCAAGCATTAGCGACTATATTTACTTTACTAGGAATATAGGAAATGTCAAAGTCGTAGGAGGCTAAGAACTCTAACCATCTTTGTTGATGATGGTTAAGGTCCTTCTATGAGGAAAGGTACTTCAACAATTTGTGGACGATGAATAGCTCAAACCTTTCTCCTAGTAAATAATTTTTCCATATCTTCAATGCAAATATTATACTGCTAACTCCAAATCATGGGTCGGGTATTTTTTTCTCATGCGGTTTCAACGGCCGACTAGCATAAGCGACAACCTTACCCCTTTGCATCAATACCGCCCCTAGTCCAGCACCGCTAGCTTCTGTGTATATTGTTAACTCTTTATTCCCATTCGGAATGACTAATACTAGTACACTCATCAACTTCTCCATCAAACTCATGAATCCATGCTCACATCTTGTGTCCTAAGAAAAATTCCGATTCTCTTGATCAAGTTAGTCAATGGTGCTACTAACTTTGAGAAATCCTTTATGAATTATCTAAAATATCCCCCCAATCTAAGAAAACTTCATATCTATAACATTCTTAGGTCTGTCCCAATCTTAGACTATTGCTATATTGCATCCAGGATGATACCCTGCTCCAAAATAACATGACCTAAGAATTTCATTTCCCTCCTCAAGAAGTGAAACTTTGGAACTTCTCTTTCAAATGGTGTTTTCTCAATACTTCTAGCATAATTCTAAAGTGCATCTTGTGTTCCTCTTTCATTCATGAGTAGACAAGAATATCGTCAATGAACACAAGTATAAACTTATTTAGTCGATCCTTGAAAACAAGGTTCATAAGATCAATAAAGCATGTCAGCACATTGGTAAGCCCATATGGAATAACCAACCGGGCATAAAATCCGATGGCATACAAAATGCAGTAATCGACACTCCCTCCTTCACTGCTCTCAAATGGTGGAACCTCGTTGCATAGTCAAACTGAGAAAACACCTTCGCATCGTGGAACCAATTAATCAAGTCATCAATACGTGGAAGTGGATCTTGTTCTTATTTGTTACCTTATTCATCTAATGGTAATCCACACAAAGTCTCAAAGAATCGTCCACCATTTTCAAACACTAAAGGCGCTCCCCATTTAGATATAATCCTACAAATGAATCCCTTCCTCGATGCGTCATTCACTTGCACCTCTAGATTACATTGCTCTTTGGGTGTCATAAGCTTCAATGGCAAAACTACTAACCTCTCATCATTTACTGGTTAATAGAAAACTTAATCTCCCTATGTGATGGTAGCCTAGTCGTGTCCTAAATCATGTATGGATACTCTCTAGCAATGGGTACTTATGACAACTCATTGTGCGGGATCTTAAGAAAATAAAGAATGTTAATCATCATTGCATCATCGGCTATGCAGCTTAACTCTAACCTACACTCACCATCTGTCCCTATCCTTACTGTCAACCTCTCACAATCCACTACAACTTCATGCCTCTATAGCTAATCCATCTTTAATATGATACTGAACCCAATAGAACCAAGCATAAAAAAATTTCAATAAAACATGCATCCATGACTTAACAACACTATGTCACAACAAACCGTACACAAACTAGTTGAATAACCTATAATGAACTCCAACGATCTGTCCACTAAGTTAGGTCTTAACCCTATTTTATCTACAGGGCCACTAAATATAAAGGACTGTGATGCACCGATATCAAATAAAAAACAAATTAGTATTACATAAATAGAAAGCATACCTTGGATAGTAGTGTCCTTCCTCTACTACTTTGCTAATGGAGCACTCGATAAAGTTGGAACATCATTAAGGGAATAAGCAGACAAAACCATCTTATTCTTTGGTGGCTTTGAAGAATCCTTCTTCATACGTCCGTGTTTGTTGCAACCAAAGCTTCCTTTCTCCTCACTCTTGCAGTTCTTACAAAGATGGCCTTTTTATCCACAGTTGTAGTGGGTAGGCTCCCATATTCCCTTCTTCTAACCATGGGACTGCATCTTCCCATTGTCGTTAAACTTTCTCTTGCCTCCCCTACCGACTTACAATTTATGCTACTCTTTTGAAATAACAAAAGCTTTGGACTTTGGATATAAACACTCATGTCGTAGAGCCTTCTTAACCAACTTCTCAAAGCTTTCATCAATGTGGCCCATTATCCTTTTTCCGGGATACTCATCCAAACCCATAATAAACTTCTCATTTTTCTTCAAGGGAGTGCTGATAAAAGACATTCCATACTTTAACTACATGTCGAATTCAACTATATATACTGAAATTGACATCTCGGCCTATTTTCAGGTTAGTAATTTTCATAAACAACATTGGCTTTTGAGCAGCTACTTTGAACTTCTCAAATCAAGTCTCGAATTAATCCTAAGTAAACTGGCCGTCGAGAGTAGCAATCTTTAGGGTGTCCCACTAGCCTATGGCTCTTCCTTGAAGTTTCCTAGAGGATAACTTCCTCTTCATCATAATCTCCAACTCAAGATCCCTGAAGATGCATTTGTAGGTGTCAAGTCACTCCTACACTTCAACGGCTGATTCTATTTTAAGGAATGACATAGCCCAAAAACTAGAGTAGTCTTCATTTAGCTTAGCAAAGTCAACCTTGGCGCTTGCACTTGTGCACCACCACTAACAATAGCTAGAGAACCTCCTTGGGCATTCTACAGCATATTCCTCATCATAGTATTGAACATGGTCTTCAAGTCCGGGTTATCTCCTACTCTTGAGCCTGCTCCTTCTTCAATTTAAAAAATAGAGTTACTTGCCTCCTTCCTTGTATACAACTCATTCTTATAGTGTGTAAGAGAATGGTCGGTATCTTATAAAGAAAAGCTGCATAATTGGTACTCATATGTGTAATTCTACTTACTATATATACATATAGATATTTTTAAAAACCAAAATATATAACAAGTATGCTCTCTCATATCGCTTCTTCGTTATTTCTAATGGATCCAAGCATCAACTTAGGTTAATCGTTCAACCAAATCTTTGATACCAAACGCGATGCCACCCTACACCTCCAATGCCCAAGTACCATATATAATGCATTGTAAGGATATTCAACCAATGTGGAGTAGCAGTCAAGGGTAAAGTAGTAGCAATCCAAAGTAGAACCTATCACGTATCTCATAGCATGTAGGATAAAATAAAACAAATACATAGATATAAAATAGGAGAAGGCAGAAATATAACTAAATTAACCAAACAGAATCTGAGTGTTCGTCATAGTTATTCAAACTAAAAAGCAGTAGATTTTATATATAGATGAAATAAACTCTAAATAACTATCTCTAATAATAATGAATGAGCATTGAAATAACTCTACAACACTACCCATTGGAAATAGTGATATTAGCTCCAGATATGTGAAAGCGCTATCCACCTATTCATCCTTTGCACGCCTCCATATGCTACCTCATACATGTTATCTCTAATCTATTCATTTAAGATTGCTTAAGGTGATAAGAAGCAAAGAAAATATCCTCGGGTTAGATATAAGTCTAATATAAGTGTAACTATGATCTTAAAATATATAAAAACTAATATATTAAACCGAAACATAAGGTATGAAAAATTATACCGGGCCCATCTCTATATCTAATATGTTTACCCATAATAAAATATATTTTATACTATCATCATATAGGTGTACTACACTAAGTACAGTATAGGGTGTTTAGGTACCAAACTCACTAGTACCTACATCAAATGACATCAATACCAATCACATAATAGTCAAGGCAAACTCAACAATCATATAAGACATAACACTCATAGATCGCACATCGCATCATCGACTAAGATATCGTTGGAAAACAAATCATATGATATACACAGTGGTAGACGGCTACTCACTTTCGTGTATACTTAATGCTCAAACATGTGCTACAAACAAACTGGATGGGAACTAGACACACACATATATCTAATCACATGAGTACACATAAACTACTAATGACACACACAACTACCCATGGAAAGCATCCTCACTTGTTCCTATTTACAAGCATAACTTCATCCATGTAGTTATCCAACGATACTTTGGCATGCACCAATAGTAGAACATGTCATATGTTCTACCCTAATAGCTCACATCACTACAAGTGCCACGTTAGACCATCACAAAGTCCTACAAAGACCCTCCACCTGAAGCGCTCGATCAAAAAATTCCCATTGTTGAGTCATCGAAGCTCAGAACACTACATATAATTCCTAGGTTCCCCCATAATAAGTCCGAAGTAGCATGTAACTTCTCTAGCATACGAAGAAAAGAAAATCTCTCATCACTTCAACAAATATGCTAAGTCCAACTTTTTAACTCTAAACCAAAGTTTTCTAAGCACTCTTCAAAGCGATTGCCGTGATTTTGCTCAATTAACCCAAAAAATCTCATTACTTCAACAAACGTGTTATCAACCGATCATTTTGCTTTAACTCTAAATCCATCTAAGCAAACCCAAGTGATCAATCTTGTAACCCACATACATCATGAAGAACATCCCCTATCGATCATGTTATATATGGAGCATTTATAATCAGTTGGTACCGATCCATGGATCGGTTTCCATCAAACAACTTTACCAAAATTCAGTTAAGTCATTTTCTAGTCTTTCGCATCAATATTCCTCTATTTTTTTTGGCTCCAATTTGAATGCAAGCTCCAATCTCTTATCGATACACCCAAAATCTCTCTAAAGCCGATCCATATAAAAAATACACATCGATACAATATCTCCTATTCTAAATAAACGAGCATACATAAAACTACCAACAAGCATCATAACCATATAACACAAACATCATATCAATAGTATTTGGACTAATAAGCATACATCACATCGATGTATGAAAATTCATATCAGATTAATATAAAACTATTTAAAAGCATTTAAATTTGTTTATTACACATTTATAAACTAAAACAATTTAAAGATCTCGTTTTTAACTTGAAAAACAATTCAAAAACAAATTTTTGGTAATTGAAAACCTTTCAAAGTAGTGAAAAATGATTGATCACTCACCTATCAATATAAAATCAGTGTGAATCATGAAATCCAAGGTGAATCCGAAATAAACAAAAGACGTCCTAAATTCCAAAGTAGCCAAATCAATAATTACCTAATCCCTTGTAAATTCCCTTTTTAATCTCTCTTTAATTAATTGAACTCGAATTACTAAGAAATTCAATGGCTTTTAGCTTAGAAATTAATTAATGATGGTTTGAGATAGTTTTTGGAAGGTAAGAAAGTGACTAAGGGCTGTCTTATCGGCTGTAATAAGCTCCAATCTCGAAATGGATTAGTGGACTAATCATGAGTCTAATTTAATTACTCGCTAATCTATCGAAAACCTATCTAACTTCAAATGGTAAAATCTCATAAATCGTAAGTTCAAAAATCTATTACATCCACTCTACGAAAAGAGAAACCATCATATCTTTCACTTGAAAGTGAATTTAAACCCTAATTTAACAACTATCAAAAGACGTATCTCTTATAAGTTTTCAAGGTCAGAACTGTCTAAATTTAATTCTAAGGGTAAAAAAATTTAGTACTCAACATACCCCAAAGTTATATCTTAATCCGACCCAATTTGATTACGAAAATAATATTCTTATTATCTGTCGGTAAGTAAAAATATAGGTCATTACATTTTTGTCATTCTGCTCTTTGGTCCTTGTGTTGCTTGACATATTGCACAAGTATACCTTCATGGATCAAGTGCCCTATCTTTCCTTTTAGGTAACGACACCCATTAGTGTCATTGGGCTCCTCCTTTAGCCATGAACGGGAGAGAGGATGCCTATGGTACAGGATGTGATTCCTTGTGGTGAGATAGATGGTTTCCATATCATGATTTATTGAGTTATAATTTGCATACCTAGGTCTGTATTAAGGGTCACCCTTGGAGCATTTTCTGTTATACCCCCAATAGCCATTTCTTCGAAGGCTACCCTCCATATGAAATTTATGCTTATCGCCTCCCTTATCCTCCTCATATTTATCAGATACATTTTCCTCCTCAACCCTTGTAACTTTGTTGCCTCTTTGAAAGAAATCTATCAACGAGGAGGCATGTTGCTTATGTACTTCCTTCCACACCTTTGAATTGTACCTCACCCTAGAACAAAGGGCGCCTACCATGCTATTCTTGTTTGTTGCCCATCCTTAAGTTGACTCTTTATTTGAAATATTTGACATAAGAGTGGAGTGAATTAGTTAGTCATTGCCCTACCTTATAACGTTTGCTAACTATCATGGTTTCGGTTTGCAAGACAAAGAAGCTTGTATTGAACTTAATGCATAGATGTGCTTAAGAGTAGATACTATATGCTTATAAATTCAAGAACCAACATGAACCTAGTTCAGTTAGGGTGAAGGGGAACATTAAGCATTTGGCATTACTGGAGAGTTGACCAGCTTGAGTGATGGAGTTGAAAGCCATAAAATGGTCGAATGGTTTAGTGTTCCCATCATATTTTTCAATGGAAGGTAAAGAATACCTTTGATAAATATAATCTCTTAATATTTCTTCTAAGAATAGCTTCCCAATCTCATTGTTGGATAGGCTAGTGTTGCCTTGGTTTCTACTTTGAATTCTTAGCATCTACTGCCTAAGAAATTCCATTTCTTCTTTAGAACCGCATCTGTCTCCTATGGATGAAGTGATGGGAAGGGATACATCTTAGTCTTATGGTGGAAGGGGATATTTGAAGTCGATAAGGAGTTAGTAAGCGACAATAGCGAACATGTGTTAGCGATCTCCTCTTTTTATTCACAGAAGGAGACCAAGAATATTGGCGTCGTCACTTGTGAGAGCGAGATCTTGGAACTTCCCACTGGGTCGAAGTAAATAGATCACACCCGTTGTGTATTTCCTTAAGTTGTTCGAAGGCAGGTATCCTCCCAAGGAAGGGGGTGACAAACAGCATGAATTCTAGCAGTGGGACTGGTTTAAGAATTAAGGAATCATGAGTAAAGTCATGGGCATGCGTAGCTTGCGCATTTCTATTACGGATGGGAGTATCCCTAATAGGGATCTCGAGCACAACCCTCTCGCGGGTGTCGTACGTGATGTTAGAAGCATTGAGGACTGTAGATGGGATATGGGTCTTGCCCATTACACTTGGGATGCTTGGACCATAGTTGATGGTCTCTTAGCCTACTACATGAACATAGAGATCAATTAGATCGTGGGCTATCTTCCCCATGTCAGCGATCTTATTCACTAAGTTGATCCATATATCATTCGGAATATGGCCGATAGCATTGGCCTTAATGCCACCTTTAGTGTTCTGGCTGTTGGAAATATTAACTTCGGTTTCATCATTGTTAGTTTGCTTGGTGAATGCTTTTTAGGTGCAAAATATACATTTGAGGAGGAAAAAGTGATGAAATTTTAGAGCTTTGATGAGAGGCCATCCTTCTAACGCTAAATGTTGACTAGATTTTTAGCCAACCTCGGGATTGTGATTAGAGGTAGATTTTAGTAAATGTTACTTGCTAAAATCATAATTAAAAATATATAATGAAGGATGATTGAAAGATTAATAAAAAATGCAATTAAAGTAATGATACGAAATGTAGAGTGGTTATATATCAACAAGGGTCTACATCTACTATGGTTGATGTTTTTACTCCTTAGAGCTTTTGTTTACAAGAGAAATATCGATGGCTTTTGCAAGAGATTTTAGCTAGAACTATATACATTTTAAGAGAAGAAAATCTGGTCTTGTAGAAATGCATAATTTCCCTTACTTATAGCCGAAGAGTCGCATCTTGTAGGGCTTGAATTAATGCCTTGAATGATAAGTTTCTTTGTGACCATCGATCATGGTCTACATTTTAAATTGTAGCCAAATCGGATTACATGGAAAGAATGACTCATATGCATGCTAGCTGGTAGGCCATACTATGGCATGCTTGTGATAGAAAGATAGCATAAAGCAAGGAGTGGCTGATGCATATTGGCGCTTTTGCTAGGCAGGCATTCAAATACAAAGGGTTGTTTTTGTATAATGACAGTTTTGTTATATGAATAACGTCGTTATGCCGATTTTATTAGAGGAACAATAAGGGATCACTATAAACTACAAAAGGTTGTTTTTGTATGATGACGGTTTTGTTAGATGAACATTGTCGTTACGTCACTTTTCTCAGAGGAACAGTATGTGATCACTGCCTCTTCTTACATGAGCGACTTCCAGCTTTCGAGATCTGCCAACTTACGAGAAATAAAGAAATAGAGTGGATGTTCATTGAGGTATTTGGGCTGACCAGGGAATAACATGAATAGGGTCCATGGGTGGTCAAGGGGTCTTGGGAGATGATGTGCTTGGTCGCCGAGTGACGGGGCGAAAATATGTAGCCTATGAGGCTTGGATCTTTTTATTATGGAATTAGTTGATGAGGCGGGTAAAGTCTTGGATATGCGAAAAGCGAGGCTACCAACTCTTGGGATTGGGTGTTATAGGAAAACTTGCCATTGGGCTAAAGATGATACTGGTTGACACGTGCTATACTGGCCAATGCTATTAGGCTTCAACCTTATGGGCCCATTTATACTTTCGTGAGGAAACGAGCAATAATTCCAAACATGTTATAATGAAATTTGGGCTTTGTCAGATCTACCATGTTTGATCCAAAATTTTGTGTTTTGGAAATAAACTAGTGTGTATGGGCTTTTACCAGGTCTATGTTTTTAATAACGTTTCATATTGTTATTCCGTTAGCATTTATACTATTTACCATATTTTTATGGAGATGAAATCATACTTTTGTTTAGGCATGTCCATATTTTCATTAACTTTTAAAAATTCGTATCTATGCTAACCTATATCTCCATTAAGGTAGATCATTATCATTTCTAAGAACAACCATACTACAGTAAGGCATTTAAACCTTGTTAAGGTATAGCTATACTTCAATTAATATAGTTCCATATCTCCCCTAAGTTGTTTTAACCAGTGTTTTCATCAAGATGTAACTATGCCTCCATTAAGGTATGTATTCCATGCTTCCATCAACATAATTCTATATCTCCGCTAAGATGTTTCAACTTATGTTTTCATCAAGATATAGCTACGCTTCCGTTAAGGTATGTATTCCATACTTCCATCAAAAAACATACCTTATTTTTCCATCCAGACGTATACTTCTTATATTTTGTTAACGCATCACACCAGTGTTTTAATTAAGGCTTGTATCCTATATTTTTTTTTAACCTTCTTATTCATGTTTCCATAAATACTTGCTCTTTTATTATTTTCGTAACGATGCTTTCATATTGCAATCTATGTTTTTGTTAATATGCATGTCTCATTAAGACAAGTCAAAAACTTTTATTAGCCCTTTTAAACTCTTTTATACACTTACATTACTATAGCATATTCTGCAGTATGCAATGATATTCAAAGAAACACATGAGCTCAAGAACTTCGTTCCATCACTGTAGCACATTTCATAGTACGCAGTGATGTTCAAAGGAATACAATAGTTCAAGAATTTTTTTCCATCATTATAACACATTTTGCACTATATAGTGTAACTGAAGGGATACAACTTTAAAAATTAAAAGTGATTCAGATAAACAGCTCCGATCGAAGAGCTCAAGGCTACTGAAGATATACGACATTTGTGTCCCAACAAGTTTGTTTCTCTAATACAAAACAAAATTTTAGGAAGCAAGTGTTATATTCAATTTGACATAGATAATAAATCAAGTGAAAAACTACCGAAAATTGGTTGAAGACCTACAATGTAGAGACACCTTTTTTAGAATCAGATACTAAGATGGTAGTACATGTTAGTATTACACATCTTAAGTAGTTTACGACATACTACATGTTAATATATGTTCGAATCACGCTATACAAGTTTTGAAATTTTGTCTTTTCGCACCACAGTCGAAGCACCTAACCATGGGGTCGTGATGTTGGTCTAGAGACATTTCTTTTAAAATTTGGTTAAAGACGATAGTTAAAAACAACCAAATCGAAAAATACAAGTTTTTACCAAACTCAGGTTGAGACCCGAAGAAATCCCTTAGTCAACCACTTTAAAACCCAAAGTCAACTGGAGTTCTAAATCCAAAAATTTATGTTCCAATCCAACTAAAGCTCCATGAGGCAAAATTGCTCGAAAACACTTCCTAATAATCAAATAATTCCTCTTCGAAGCTTCCTTCTTAAGCACAAATTCGAATATACAAGATAATTGAGCGCTTTCTCATATAAGACATGGAGTAGCAAAAATCAAAGGGCGTGCTTATGTAAGATCCAGAGCAGCAAAAATTGGAGTGCTTGATCGTATAAGACCCGAAGTCGTAGATGGAGCACACACTCGTATTAGAGCTAAATTCTGCTCAAATATTGAAACAAGCTTCTTAGAAAATTCTTAGCACAATTTGAGAAAATAATTCAGTTAGATTCAACTATAAAAATGAGCTAAGGATGCACGACTGGACAAGTGATTTCTTCTTTATCAAAACAAGCTTGGAGCATACATTATAAAGCCAAGTGATGTTTTATAAATTATTTTGTCTTCTTAATATAGGAATATTTCCTTTGAAAATCATTATGTATGTATATAATAAAAATGAAGAATATTGTAATGAAATATCTTATACGAAGATAAAGTGGTTGTAAGTTTCATTAACAGTTGGAGCACTATACAAGTTTTTTGTCTCTCGTTTATGTTAACTTTTTTCTTTCTATTTTCTATATCTGAAATCTCTCCCTCTTATTTCATTTTTATTTGTTAAGATCTTCTTTTACTTTATCTGTTTTGTAACTTCAAATTAAGTCAAATTGTTTGGGTTAACTTGTGACACTTTTACCAGCACATATTTCTTAATGTTATTTTATCACTTATATCATTAGAAGTTCTCTTTTTAGTCGCATAACTCTCTATTTCTATTTATATGCATTGTTTGTTTAAAAGGTTTAATGTATTATACATATTTTATTATTAATCAAACCAATCAATAAAAAGGTTTATCGTACATAGTAATGGGAAATGAAATTCTATGAGGAAAAAAAATCGGCAACTTTTCTTGCTTTTGAAAGGTTGAAGCTTGTCTTTAGCGTGTCTCTTAAATTTCTTCAAACTATGTACTTGATTCTCTCCTAGAATATCTTAATCATTCAATATTTAATAATAATCAAATTAATATATTTATACTTTAACCAAATGATTTTTCCTTAAGAAAAATCTTAGCCATTTTATGAAGAGAAATATTTTCAATCAAAAATCATCTTTCTAGAAAAAGTTTGCTTTTTTTAAGAAGCCGATTGTTCTTAAGAAATTAAGTATTTTCAAATGTTTTCTTATATAAGTACAAATTTTGTTAAAAGTGTTTTTGTTTTTCAAAATATATTTTATTTAAAACACACTTTTCGCCAAAAAACAAAAAATATTTAGATTTTTTTAGAAACTAGATGAAATTGAGTTCGTTCTTTGAAATCCATAACGTTCACGAAAAAATGTGCATAACCTTTCGTTTCATAGAAAGTTACAAGGAAACTAATGATTATTTATAATTCTTTATCAACAAAACTTTTGGAAAAATAATTCGAAGTAAACTTAGTTTACTTAATCAATCTTCAAAAATTATATTCATTTACATTTTTAATTGAACAAAATAAATAACAAATAAGTTTATCATCAGATTCCACTGTCTCAAGGTAGTACCAACCATCTACGTAGCTAGGGTTTGGACTTGGTGCGGTCATGAGTCAAAGAAGAAGCGTAATGTCTGGAAACATAATGATTTGGACAAATAGTTGAAGAAAACTCATAACAAAATGCCCAATTTTTTTTAAATGTCATTTAGTATTTAAACTTAATTTTCTTCTTGGATAATTTCATTTCATTATTTATAAATTCTAGTTCCAATTTAACTTCGGTTAATTTTCAATTAAAATGGATTCATTATCATATGAATACAACATTTCGATCTAGCAAAATTTGATCACAAAAGCAAGGTTCGTCATTTAACTAAAATTTAAGCACAACTCAAAATGTCTCAATGATTACTAAATTGTACCAACGTATATTGAGCAATATGCAAGTTTATCGGTAGATATCAAACCTAAAACAATGCTCAAAATTCAAGCAATGTTCAACAACATTTAAATGCTTTTAAGTATTTTGTTATAGCAGTGTTCAATCAGAAAGAGTGCAACAACCAAAATTGATTAAATCATAAAGCAAGAACGCAAGCAAATTCAAAAAAGGAAATTAAGAAGCAAGTAGAAAAGTTAAATTTAAAAACGAATCTAAAGTAAATACAATATCAACATTCAAATTTGAAAATGAATAAGATTTCCCTTAAACCATCCATGATTTATTGCGACAAAAATGATGGTATTTTTAAGGAAATAAGATAAGGTTTTCCATCTAAAACTAAAAAT
Organism: Allium cepa; assembly: GCA_030765085.1. NCBI lineage: Eukaryota > Viridiplantae > Streptophyta > Magnoliopsida > Asparagales > Amaryllidaceae > Allium > Allium cepa. The sequence goes on from CM060934.1 coordinate 531,428,887, forward strand.
GAATCTAATTTTACTAAATCATGGCTAGGCTAATCAAGTGACTATCACAATCTATACATGGCTCCGCTTGTGACATCAACCAATAATTTTTTGCAATAACTTTGCTTAAATAGTGGTAACTCAAAATAAATTGATCAATAATAACAAATAATCAATTCACATAAATTTTAATTTGTGGTCTTCATGGATTGGTGGATCAAAGTTTTATTTTCTTTTTTTTTTAAAAGGAAAAACGGAGAAAAAGAAAAAAAAGTTGAAAAGGACGCTCAACTACCCATTTCATTTTTATACCCATTCGAAAACAAAAAATTTACGACCCTTTGCAGTCGCTTTCCCAGCATCATTTGATTTTAAAAACCCCGTGGGTTCACGGCAAGTGCAGCTAAAATAAAATTATCACCCAAATCCAACGGACGAAAGTCGAGATGCCTATACGAGCCAGTACGCCTAATACCCTTTTTTTAACATTGACAAAAAAATTAGTTCAACATTAATAGCCAGGGGACGACGAAGAGATAAAGACGGAGGAGAGAGAAAATGGGTCTTCTCTCGAATAGGGTGGAGAGATCAGAAATCAAAGCAGGAGATCACATCTACACTTGGAGAGCTGTTTACACTTATTCTCATCACGGTATCTTATTTTCTTTTTTGTTTTTGTTTTTGAACATATTTATTCATCAATATTATGTATAAATTGCTATCAATGCAATGCATGTTGATTTTAGTATGTTTTAGCAACTAGGTTTGTTTGGTACAGTCACTGTAGTAGTGTGTAGGTCTCGGAATACTAGATTCGTGAGAATAATTGTGATTTTTTGAGTAAAAATATAGATGCAATCTGAATTGTGCGCACTTTGAATTGCTTGCGTACTAAAACTTGAGTGCATGATTTTCTAATTGCGGGTTTTTTTTTTTTTTTTTTTTATTAATTTTATTAATTTATTTTTATGTGTTCTGGATTCGTGTGACCAAACTTGATTTTATTGTTAAGCTTACTAAAACGATGAACTGGTCGAGAAAAGTTGCTAATCGAAATGCATACTGCTACTTTTAGTTCTATTTTCAGAGAGTTCGTGGATAAAAAATCCATGGATATGTTGTTATATCGGGTATGTAGACCATAAGGGCAAGTAAATTCTCAGAATAGAATGAATGATTCTATTTGTTCAGTTAGTTTTAATCCCACAAGTTTCCATACAAATAATATTTGTTGTATTGTTATATCTCGTTTAGATGCATCATTTATCTTTGGTATCCTTTTTGTTTACTTCTTTGGTTATGTGCTTTTATGATCTTAAGAATAACCCAAAATGAAAGATTGCCCCTTTACAATTGATTCTTTACATTCTTATATCAACTTCCGTATAGTTATTTGTAGCATACAGTCAAGCCTTTTTGCATTTTAACCTCATCTTAGATTTAATAGCTTTCGCCTTAAGCCTTAATAACTGCTCGCTTTGAAGAATTTGATACTTTAGCAATCAATCAAATTATAGCAAGAGCCATGAATATAAAGCATGACCTGTTAATGCAACTAGTATTATCTATAAACACTTGGATAGCTCGATTGTTAGCTGAATTGCTCTTAGGTCAAGTTGATGTAAAATGTTCATTTTTTACATACTATCACGTAACTGGCTTGCTGATGCATCAACTCCTTAAAAATTCATAGCTGAACTGAAATCTGAATGATCAAGCGTGAGCAGGGCTGCAGGGGCATTCTAGGCTTCTCTACAGCTCGGAGTATTCAAATTAATAGCTAATGTCTACAAAAGTTACAATCATTTGTTGTTGGCTGCAGGTCGCAATCAAAATGTACATGCCACTGTACGAGTAGGAATTTTCATTATAATTTTATATAATGCTTTGAATCACCACGATCAGTAGGCAATGTGTACACAATTAAGCCATCTTCCAGTATATGATTTTCTGCAAAGTTCCATAAACGTATAACCCAGGTTCAAATGCACATTCTTCGGTTATTAGTGCATCGTCTAATTTCAGTTCACAAATTATATTGTACTTAGATTGTAATTTTATTTTTTCTTGTTCCTCATGACATAATACTTCCTGACATAATACTTCCTGTAACAGTATTTAATTCTGCAACCTGAATCCTGAAAAATCAAGTTTACTTTTGCTCGTGGGTTATGTGAAATTCATGCATGGCAAAATCTGAAATCAATGTATTGTTATAGATTCGGGTAACCCTCTATAGTTAACTTTGTTATGCTATCATTGCTATGTTTACTACTCTTGGCCATTGGCACGTGGTGGCATATTGTTTTTGCTTTGCATAGTTATCCTAATGCTGTGGACATAATAATTCATCTGAATGCAGTTCGTGCTGTCACCATTATTTTTCCAAATGTATAATTAAGGATCACTGGCATCTTTCCAATCAATAGGTAATACGAGTAAATAGCTTTGAACATGTGACATGTTTTGTACCAATCATAGAAACACTATAGTCCAACTTTTCAAGGGTGACCACTGAGTAGGTTTTTCTTCTCTGATAGAAGTAGAGGTTCTTCCATTATTTGGAACGTTGGATTATGAAATCTGATGGTCCAGATCAAAACAACGTCTTTTACTGTAGTCTTATTTTATATGAGTTATAAGCTACAATTCATTGATTTGGATCATCCTATCTTACAATCTAATTATATGGATCACCAGATGAACTTTTCTCTAATTATCGATTAGCAAAGGGTATGTGATTAAGTGTGATGATCTTGGTCTTACATTCATAAAAGCTGATAATCGTTATATGAGAAATTTTTAGCGTATGTCATAAAACCAAATGCTAAGATTGTTTGATTACAAATTCATCCATAGTCATTAACTATACCCAAATTTTCTTAATAAACCAAAATTGGGAATTTTTGTAATTTTGAAACTTAATCAATGTGTTTATTCTTTATTGGCATGTGCAAATGCGAACATTTTATTTAATATATGTTCTTTTCCTTGTTATATTTGCATATCTCACTGCTCTCTTCTTCCAAGGCATACGAGATGTATTACGGTTTTATAGCATCTGGGCTAGCTTAATTTTATTCTGAAATGTCACATGGACCATAAGACTATTGCCTATGCACGTATTTTAAATATAGCTAGGGTTTTTCTGTCTACATTGGACTAATCAAAGTTAGCTAGTTCAGCTATTTTATATTTTATTTTAATAAATTGGACTAAGACAAGACATGAACTAATACAATCATTGTGAATTACTGCATGATTTCTACTTCCATTAGCTAAAAAGTTACCTAAACTTAGCAAGTATGTTTATATGTGATTTTAAGTAGTGAAGTTTGTTGTGCGGAAGTTCATTTGATTCGCACAAACTCCAAAAACGCAGCGGAATGCTAATGCGTGGAAACAATCAAAAAGAAGGATCTAGCTTGTCGATTAATTACCAACCACAAATTCAATGAAAAATAATCACCAAACAAAAAAAATAAAAGAAAGGAGAACACAGAGATTTAACGTGGTTCGGCTAGATTGCCTACGTCCACGGACCCAACAACTATTCTTTATTTCACTGAAGAAAGAGTACAAATGATGAGGGAGATTACAAAATTATAGGCAGCAAAGTGGAGAGACTAACCTATAATTACAAATTGAATAATCAATTTATCCAAAGACTTTCTTACGCTCAAAACCCCTAATTGATTGACTGCAGAAATTAGGGTTTACTGAAGAAGAGGATAATGGTGGATGCTCTATCACACGCTCACACACATATGAAGAAGAACTTCCTTCATTTAAATAGGCATGAAAATGAAGGATGCTTGGAGATGAAGAAAATTAACTTCCAGATTATGTGACAACCTTTCCAGATTACTTGATTTGATTCCAATGCACATAAATGATAAAAAATCTATGTTTCCATAAATTTCTATTGCTTAAATTAATCTCCATGTATAAACTTCTCTATCTTCATATAATAAATCTGATTAATTGATTGATTAGCAATTAATTAGTTTCCATTTCCTAAAAGATACCACGCATATCTTTCTTTTTTATCATTCCATATATAGCCTAATTAATTGATTGACTGAATCAATTAATTATTTTCTTATCTTCTTTGGAAAATATTTGAATCACATAAATTCAACACTCCACCTTGATTCAAATATAACCATCTCTCTGCATCATCACATCTCGACAAATTGTTGGGTCTACGTCAACAAGTTCAATGTGAACTAGTATGGGCAATATTGCCCAAACAGAACTTCCAAATCTTTCCCAAACACAAGAAAGATAGTATGCACATCATCAAACATAATGCATACGAGAAAGTACCAAAATTCTTCAACAAATCCGGTGTTGGAGACGAACATGTAGATACTAATCTTCGAGAGACCAATGGAGATTTAACAATGCGCTTCACCTTCTCCATTCCAAATTGAGTGAGGACATACTCAATATTATCTACTCCAATCTCCTCCACAAGAATTTGGTTAGACTTTCCTAAGTCAACATCAGCAGACTCACCAACAAGCTCCATAATATTCAAAGCATAAGATGAATAATCATCGCTACAAATATGCTTACAAATAGGGCCAACTGAACCAAAAGGCCTTTCCACCAAGTGAGCTCCACCTAGAGTCTGAACCTCTGTAATCTTCTCATCAACCATGGTATCATCGGAAATACCAACATCTCTTCGAATATGGAAACAATCTGATGACTCCAAATGTGTTTGGTAATTTTCTGTCCTCCCAATGTCATCACTTGATAGAGGCTCCACCTTCAAGAAAGACCTCTCATCAAATATCGCATGTCTGCTAGTCACAATTCTCCGAGTTGTTTTACACCACAACCTATACCTCTTCACTCCTTCTCTATAGCCTAACAAAATGTGCTTGCTTTCCCTAGGCTTCAACATATCATGTCTCTCATCTTCTAAATAAGCTGAACAACCAAACACTTTAAGGAATGAATAATCAACATGCTCTCTTTTCCATATCTCTTCTGGGATCTTCATATCTATGGAAATAGAAGGTGTGCGGTTGATGAGAAATACTGCCATAGATATCGCTTCTGCCCAAAATCCCACTTCTAGACCAGCAGTCGTTCTCAAGCTCGTAGCTCTCTCCCACAATATCCGACACATGCTCTCCGCCACTCCGTAACAATGTGACTCAACAGAAATAGAAAAATCTCTAATTACATGCTCGGACTCACAATAGTTAGTGAATTCTTGTGACATAAATTCACTACTATTTCCAACTTTGAGAACCTTCAAACGCTTCCTCGACTGCTTCTCTACCAAGGTCTTCCACTTACAAAATTGGGCAAATATTTCATCTTTGGTCTTTAAGAAATAGACCCAGACCTTACGTGAGAAATCATCCACAAATAAGACGAAGTAACTGGTTCCACCAAAAGATGCAACTGGGGTGGGTCCCCACACATAAGAATAAACATACTCTAGAAACTCTGTACCTCTAGGTCTTCCAACATCAAATGTGACATGCTTCTTCTTTCTAAAAGAACAATCTCCACAAGAGCTAGACTTTGACTGACAAACACCATCAATCAACCCATGCTTCTTCAATACTTCAAGACTCTCCTCATCAACATGACCTAAACGAAGATGCCATAACTGAGTAGAATCTGAAATACTAGAATCAGTAGAAACTACCGACTCTTCTAAGACTGTCTCTCCATGAAGCACATAAATATCATTAACTCGCACCCCTTTCATCACTACCAAGGAACCCTTCGCCACTCTCAAATTCTCTCCATCTATTATTATCCTCATACCAAGTCTACTCAAAGCTCCAACTGATAACAAACTTCTACGCAGCATCGGAACATGTCTAACATCCGTGATAGTCCTAACAACACCATCATGCATCCTAAACCTCACACTTCCAACGCCCACAGCATGACAAGATGTGTCATTTCCCATATGAACTGATACGCCATCAATTTTCTTGTAACTGACAAAACAGCTCATATCTGGCGTCATATGACAAGAGGCTCCAAAATCAATCACCCAACTTGTATGCTCTAAAGGTGAAATACTGGCTGAAAGTAATGATGTATTACTATCACTTCTATCCACATCTGATCTAACTGTTGACAAAACTGAAGCTTTTTCCTTCTTCTCTCTCTTCTTTCTAAGAGCTGGACAATCCCGTATGAAATGTCCCTTCTTCTTACAATAATAGCAAGCACCCCTTCCAGGACCCATGAAATGAGACCTACACATATCTCTACCTCCAAGGTGCTTTTGGCTTTTATCTCTTTCTTTAGATGAACGAAGTTGTTGCTGAAGAACACCATCATTAGTCTTCACCTTTCATGTCCCAAAAACTCCTTTTCTAACAAATTTGGTGATGCCATAATTTTTCATACCACTACTGAAAGAATTTGCCATTGATAACTAATCTAGAACAAAACAGCTAGCTCTGATACCAAACTGTTGTGCGCACACACATATGAAGAAGAACTTCCTTCATTTAAATAGGCATGAAAATGAAGGATGCTTGGAGATGAAGAAAATTAACTTCCAGATTATGTGACAACCTTTCCAGATTACTTGATTTGATTCCAATGCACATAAATGATAAAAAATCTATGTTTCCATAAATTTCTATTGCTTAAATTAATCTCCATGTATAAACTTCTCTATCTTCATATAATAAATCTGACTAATTGATTGATTAGCAATTAATTAGTTTCCATTTCCTAAAAGATACCACGCATATCTTTCTTTTTTATCATTCCATATATAGCCTAATTAATTGATTGACTGAATCAATTAATTATTTTCTTATCTTCTTTGGAAAATATTTGAATCACATAAATTCAACAAAGTTAACATGGATGTAGACTTATCTTTTAGCAAACTAATGACACTAAATATTGAGATTAGAGTTTCACCGTACATGGTCTTAGCTATGTTTAAATTATTTATTTTTTGTTATCAAGTTAACATGGTCAAGGAAAAATGAAAGCAAATCAAATTCAGAATCAGTGAAAAATAATAATAATTCGTAGATGAAATGAAATAATACAAAGATAAACAAAATCCATATGTACATTCAAGGCAGGGTCAAGGCTAGAGTATCAGTTGCACAGAATATTAAAAAAATGCATAAAATTCAGAATTTTGTTTCACAACGTCGCAAGAAGTATGATTAGAAAGGGGTTTTAGGCTCAATGAAAAAATTGAAGAAAATTTTAGTTTTAAGGAGAAGAAGTTTGCTTTTTAGACTGAAGGACACCTTTTAGTGTAAATCACAGAATGATAGTTGTAACTATCATTTTCTGTTTACGCTAAGAAGTGTCTTTCAGCTAAAAAACAAAGTTATGTCCCTGAGACTAAATTTTTTTGCAACATCTTTCCCGTGTCTGTTTTCCCGTATTAAAAAAAAAAGAGAAAAGAGAGGAAAATCTTACCATTTGAATCTTGATTTAAACCCAATAAAAATCACGGTTGATTTTTGTGAAAATTATTTTCTAAGCAAATTAAAATTAAAATAAGAGTTAAAATTGATGTTAGTTTTAGACATAGAAACTCAAACATCAACCACAATCTAAAAACTACGGAAAAAAAACAAATTATTACCATGAAAACAAATATTAGCAATTTTACAGAGTTAAATGATATTAGATAATTTATAGTAAAATATCAACCATTTGAATACGTCGTTCACAATTTCAAATTAAACTTTATGTACTTTAGGATTTCATGAACGCAGGAATCTACGTTGGAGGAGAGAAAGTAGTGCACTTCACACGCAAAAAGGAAACACCATCCGCCCCAACTCCACCAAACTTAACAATATCATCATCATCTTCATCGAATCCGACGACCCCGTGCCCGACCTTCCCAGACTGTGGCTTCCAGACCCCAAACAGCCACGTGATCCTGTCCTGTCTGACCTGCTTCCTGGGCTCCGGCTCCCTGTACCGGTTCGAGTACGGCGTTCCCCTTTCCCTTTTCCTCTCCAAGCTCAGAGGCGGCACCTGCACCATCGCTCACTCCGACCCACCCGACCAAGTCATCCACCGTGCCATGTACCTACTCCGAAACGGGTTCGGACGGTACGATCTGTTCGAAAACAACTGCGAGGATTTTGCCATATATTGCAAGACGGGGCTGTTGTGTAAGGATGAGCAAGGGATAGGGAAGAGTGGGCAGGCCTCCTCGGTTGTGGGCCTGCCTCTGGCTGCCATGGTGTCCAGTTCTTTGAAGATTTTGGCTGCTGGGCCTGTCGGCATGGGGGTGGTTGGTGCTGGCATGTACTGTGCTGGCAGGTATGTTACTGATGTTGGGGTTAGGCAGGATGTCATTAAGGTCCCCGTTGAGGATTTAGGTTCCGGCTTTGTGTCTCTGCTTGATGATGATGATGATACAGTAGAACATGAGAATTCTCAAGCTACAAGATGATTTATACAAGTTGGAAATATGAAAAAATAAATAAAAATTATGCAATTTTATTACATGAGAAAGAGGGTATTCTGATACTGTGTTAGTAGAATATTATGTACTGTTGATGAATTTCTGCTGTCAATTGTAAATATGAATCGATGCTGGAGTTTTTACAAATTCTTCTTCCTGATCAATGTAATCTTCAATTGTGACTGTCATTGTTTTGGAAGCTTTATTATTGAGTATCATAATCAATGTGTGATTCATCACATAGTTGATTGAATTACAGTTCATCTTATAATATTGATCGATTACTATGTGAGTATATGTAGATGGTCGGACCTGAAACAGCTCGACCCTAAAATAAGGATTGATGGTTCTGCGAAATCATCATCCTCCTCCTCCTCTATTCCATTTCGGATTATATAAGACAATGATTATGATCTAGGTTGTAAATGTTTGTAAAAATTTTCATATGCATGATGTTTCCTTTTCTTTTCAAAAGAAATAAATAAATATATTAAATAAATACTATCTCATTGTTGTATGCAGCTGCCTAGCATTTGATGCATGTACATGTAATATGTACATGATTCATAAAGCGGTTGAATTAACCTTATGATGTAAAAATGTATATGTATCAATCATCTTATAGCATTCCAACACCTAGGAGTGCGGAAATTGGATTTTCCGTACTTCAAATGTTGGAGTTCACATTTCTTCAGACATCTGTTGAACATGCGCATGTTCAACATGCTCCTGTTAATCATATTAAACAGGCGTCTGAATACCAGACGAATGTTGAACAGATGCCTCAGTGTGAAGCGTCTGTTCAACAGACGCCTCGTCTGATCCGAAATCCCCAACCTTCGGTCTCCCTTTCCACACTCTACAATAATCTGCGCCCTGTTTCGCTACTATTTGTTGCCCTAGTTTTCGGGTACCTTAGCAAAACTCTTATTTCATTTCTCCAAAGTATTAAATTCGATATAAAGTAAACCACCATGTCTGGATCTTCTTTCAAAATAATTAGTGCAAGAATTATCTCTGAATTCGATAACTTATGATTTGGGGTCTGATAATATTTTGACATGGATGTATTTTTTTAATCGACTTGAACCAAACTGCAGCAACCAAGTATTTAAATCGATGAACCAGAAGACATCTAATAATTATGTAATGGTCTTTTAAAAATGTTTATAAATAATCAATCGTATCTTCAACATGTCAAACAAATTCAACCAATATGAAATATCATCAACATGTCAATCAATATTGAAACAACTAAATATCTTGGTAACAATATTTGAAGTCATACAACAACTAAAAAAAATGCAACTGATTTGGGTTAGGAACACTAGTCATTATGGATTTTTGCATTCCGACCTTATTAATATTTTATAAATTAGAAATTCATCAAATAAAATAAAGAAATAAAAAATGAAGACAAAATAGTACACTCTTTTATGCAAAATTGAAAAATTTTAAATTGATATTATGCTCTAATATTTCCTTTCGGTTTATTCCATTGAAAAAAGATCTTGAAAATTAAGAACTTATGGAATTTATGGAAGTTGTGATGTTTTAGTGTTAACTGCGTTTTTAACCCAATAGAATTCAAAGAGAAGTAGAACATCTACAACTCAAAATATCCCAAGGATCGACCAAGAAGAGCAGAAGGAAAAAAAAAGACCAAAGAAGAAAAATGCCAAAACAAGCTAAGGCGATAGATCGCTAGCGATCCATAAAGCTTGCTCGTGGATCCTTCAGTCCTCTTGCATCATGATCTAATATGTTTCCTAGATACGTTTGCCAAGTTTCGTAGCATGACAAATAATTTAACTCGAGAAGTGAACACTCACCGGATTCAAGCTGTTTGACCAAAAGCATTTAATTTAAAATGGACCTACAGAACTCATACGAAGTCGAACTGACTAGAAATTTTTGAAAAACATTTAAGACATAGAAAAATGCTCATAAAAAATTGAGAGCATTTGGAGTTGATTTGATGGATCGCTAATGACCCATCTGGAGTGGGCCCTACCACCTCAAATTTTTATGGTGGGTCATTGACACTCTCTAGAGTGTTCCTGCAAAGTTTTGTTCAATTTCGTTAAGATTTGAGCAAGTTATGAATGATTCTTCTATATCAGATGATTCATGATGGTGAACGATCAAACTAACTCCAAACGACTTGATATTTGACAAGACACTTAAATAGAAGATAAAAACACAACCATACAAAGATCACTCAAAAATATGCTAAGTGGATAGTTCGCTAGCGATCCATTAAGATAGGTCGAATCTCCCTCAAACTTTCCGAGCTCCTTCGTATCACTATGTAAAGGCTTCTGGTAAAAAATATGCTAAGTTGATGAATAGTTTCTGATCCATCCTCTATGGAAAGCTAGCGATCCATAGAAATGACTTAAATTGATTTGAAAGTTTTGATGATGACTTGGCATAATAACTGGACTCTTCTGCACTTGGACTTCTGGCCCATTACTTACTGAATTCCCCTATAAATACTCACCTACCTGCAACTAGAGATGGATCTTTTCCGAAAAGAGAGCTGCTATTACTCTACTGGAATTCCTTCATTTCTTCAACTTTCTTCTCTCTCACAACAGTCATCAAGGAGGTTACCGTGATTCTCCAGTCAACCTTTGAACTTGTGACTTATTTTAACTCATTGTAACTTAGATCTAAGGACTAGCTAGTTGATATCCAGAGAGATTCAACTCGTATAATCATAATAAAGATTGATTAAAGTGGACGTAGGCCAGAGTCAACTGAACCACTATAAAAATCTTGTACCTCTTTTCTTACTTCTGCTTTTTATTTGTTGTTTATATAGATTTATGCTGCTGATTATATGCACTGGTGCTTTCACACTTGATCTAGGGTGTTGATCCATTTTTTGGTTTAACATTTTGCTGCTTTCACTGAGAACCTTGAAAGAAATCTAAAGAACTAAAGTTTGAATCTAAGATTTACAGAAGATGAGTAGGCCTAATACTTGATCTAGTGCTGTAGCAAGTCAACCGGAGCCTGGGGGCAATCAAGAGGTGTCCTCAATTTCTCATCAACCCATTCATGTGATTAGCAAAGAAACGGAAACGACGATGAAGGAGATGCAAGACGGGATCTTGCCTAGGCAACAAGAGATGATGGATTGCTTCTTCCAGAGGATGGAGAAATAAGGGATAGCTAGATCTACAAGGAATAGGAATCAAACACCAGGAAACAAAACAAGAGTTTCTGGAGTTGGATTGGAACAAGGTGGGGTCTTCCCCCTGCGCCCAGAGCAACCGATACTTGGGAGCAGCGTTGGAATCAACAATAGGACCTAATGTAGAAGCATCTAGAATTAGAGCAAAACAAACTGAAATAATGCCCACATGACTCTGGGGCACAACAAGTTTGAATCTAGGATAAGCTTTAACGCTTGGAACGAGTGATGTTGGAGCTAGAGTAGCAAATTAGAGTACGAATGCATGACCTCATGAGCTGAAATCAGAATCCCACAGTTGGAATAGGGGACGGGTTCGTTCCTTGCTCTCCGCCTTCTATTTTTTCTGCCTTTAATAACCTCAGGCCGCTTGCACGTGTACGGGATCCTGAACTGTCCTTAGGAACGCTCTGAGTCGGATGCTTAAGATGAATATTTAGCAGAACAATGACCCCAGATTGCTTAGACGTGCGCTAAACCTAGATTGGTTCCTAGTCATGCTCTGAATTGGATATACGAGATAATTGCTTAGGATAATAATTTCAGACTATTTGGACGTGCACAAAACCTAGATTGGTCCCTTGCCACACTCTGAGTCGGATGTTTGGGATAAACATAATTCTTCTTATTTAATTTCTACTTGTTTGTTTTGATTTGAAATTTGAATTTTGTAAAATCCATATTTAATGTGATAACTTATTTTGAATGCCATAGAGCCCCGACCGAAGTGCAAGATGCAAGTCCCCTTCCCAAAGAGAGAGTGGATGGACTTGTACAATATCGAATGCCACAGAGTCCTAAACGGAGAGACGGGACCGAAGTGAAAGAAGTAAGTCCCTTCACCGAAGAGTGAGTGGATGGGCTTACTTAATCCCCCTTAACCTAATAAGCAAATGATCCGGAGAGACATCCCCCTTAACTTAGAAAACAAACGATTCGAAGAGATCGCCCCCTTAACTTAAAACATCAAACGATTCGAAGAGATCGCACATTAAACTAAACATTAAACGATGTGGAGAGACCGCACATTAAACTAAATATTAAACGATCCGGAGAGATCGCACATTAAACTAAACATTAAACGATCTGAAGATATTGAGCCTTAAAAGAGATTTGATTTAATAAAAGGATTTGATGTCTTATAAACAGAATAAAACTGATAAATCCTAGATGAACACAGGATTATTTCGATATATGATGTGATTCTGATGTGATTTCGATATATAATGTGATTTTGATGTAAAGAAAAAATTGATAGTGATGTAATTCCCGAATGAACATTGGACAATTAGAGATGTGTGATGTAAATGGAGATATGTGATGTAATTGAAAACATGTGATTTAATTAGAGATATGTGATGTAATAACTCCGAATGAAATTGGAATGATTGTGATGTATAGATTGCACTAAGTAGAGTTAGAGTCCTAGGATATAATAAACTTGGAGCAATTTGTAATTGACCAAAGAATCCAAACTGGACGGTTTTCCAATGCTAAAACCGCTAGAAAGCTCAACAATCAAAGCCTTGTTACTGGAACTTTTTTTTGAAGCAAAGCACACCTTTCATTCAAAAAGCGTACTTTGGGGGGAGGGAGTGTTAACTGGATTTTTAACCCAATAGAATTCAAAGGAAACTACAACATCTACAACAAGTCAAAATATTCCAAGGATCGACCAAGAAGACCAGAAGGAAAAGAAGAGAAAGACCACAGAAGAAAAATGCCAAAACAAGCTAAGGCGATAACAATCCATCACCTATGGATCGCTAGAAATCCATAAAGCTTGCTCGTGGAACTTCAATCCTCTTGCATTGTGATCTAATACGTTCCCTAGATACGCTTGCCAAGTTTCATAGCATGCCAAACAATCTAACTTGGGAAGTGAAGACTCACAAGATTCAAGCTGTTTGACCGAAAACATCTAACTTAAAATAGATCTATAGAACTCATAGAAAATCGGATTGACTTGAAATTTTGGAAGAACATTTAGAAGACATATAAGAATACTCACAAAAAATGAGAGCATTTGGAGTTGATTTGATGGATCGCTAGCGATCCATCTAGAGTGGGCCATACCACCTCAAAATTTTATAGTGGGTCACTAACACCCTCTAGGGTATTCCTGCAAAGTTTCGTTCGATTTATTAAGATTTGAGCGAGTTATGGATGATTCTTTTGGACAAGATAATCCATGAAGATGGACAATCAAACCAACTCTAAATGACTTGATATTTGGATAATGCACTTAAATAGAAGATAGAAAGACAACCAAACAACGATCACTCAAAAATATGCTAAATGGATGGATAGCCAGCGATCCATCTCCTATGGATAGCTAGCGATCCATCTATATAGGTTGGATTGTCCTCAAACTTTTCCGAGCTCCTTCGTAGCACTAAGTAAAGGCTTCTGGCAAAAAAATATGCTATGTTGATGGATAGCCAACAATCAATCACCTATGTATAGCTGGCGATCCATCCTTTATGGATAGCTAGCGATCCATAGAAATGACTCGGATTGATTTGATATTTTCGATGATGATTTGGCATAATAATTGGACTCTTCTGCACTTGGATTTCTGGTCCAATACTCACTGAATTCCGCTATAAATACTCACCTACCTGCAACTAGAGATAGATCTTTTTCGGAAAGAGAGCTACCATTACTCTATTGGAATTGCTTCACTTCTTCAACTTTCTTCTCCCTCATAATAGTCATCAAGGGGTTACTGTGATTCTCCAGTCAACCCTTGAACTTGCGACTTATTCTAACTCATTGTAACTTAGATCTAAGGACTAGCTAAGTGATATCCAAAGAGATTAAACTCTTAAAATCATAATAAAGATTGATTAAAGTGAACGTAGGCCAGAGTCAGTCGAACCACTATAAAAATCATGTGTCTCTTTTCTTGCTTCTGCTGTTTATTTATTGTTTATCAGAGATTTGTGCTGCTGATTATATGCACTGGTGCGTTCACACTTGATCCAGGGTGTTGTTGACCCATTTTTTGGGTTAACTTTTAGTTTAGGAATTATGAATTGAAGGACTAGAGCATGTATTGATGCTCCTCTTCCTTGTGTATCGTGTCTACTTTTATTTTCGTACAATAATTTTTGTTGGTGTTACTATAATTTTTTTACATCTTATTTTTCTATCTTTTTTTTAATTTAGTGCCTTGTTTAAATCGGATCCAAAGCCATGTCTTTAGTGACCTTACCCAAGGGACCTTTGACTAACATACAAAAGTAGATGGAACAGTTATTATAGTAATGGTAACAATTACCAATGATTATTATTATAATGATAAAACGGCAAACCGTTTATGATAATGGTAAATTTATTAGTACTAAAACATTACATTTTTATTGCATTAAAACTTTGATTATGGTAAGCAATAAATATTTTGATTTTAGAATCTTACTCCATTAATGTTAATTGGTTTATAGAGAAATTTTCTTAAATCCATCATAAACTCTTTATAAAAATATGAAATAATAACTTTTTTAATCATAAGATATTGAATCTAATAAAATAAAAAGAAACATCATAATAAGTAATACTACATGCCTCTTAAAAATTGGAGTACTTTCAAAAGCGTACGTCATTGGATTAATCTAATAGTGAAAAAAAAATTAATACAATTAGTAAGTTTACCGTTATCAACAATAATTTTGACTTTTTCTACCAGCATATTTACCATTAAGAATAATTAATCATATAACCAAAATAGTACAATCCATTAATTTTAAAAAAGTTTCATGGCCATATCAAATGATAAATACGCCTGTAGTAAGCATCATCAACAGTGCAAGATTCGAGAAAAGAAAAACCTAAACAACTATTGTATTAATATGATTAAAGAAAACCGCGACATGTATCCATTAATGTGATCATTCATTCTTTTGCCAAAATTCTGCACACAAATTTTGATATTTTCTTGCCTCCGAACATTATTAGTAACCTCAACTTACTATTTGGTAGAATGACCAATTATACAACTGGACCAATACGCCATGTGGTATGTTTGAGTCAAAATGGCAATAAGTACATATCTGCCTTGAAAACATGGTATCCACACTGAAAATTAAAACATACAAATTTTGGAAGGTAATGTACCCGAGTCCACAATATATTTAGAGGAATGCTGGATAATAATATCACTTTTGGGCACATCACACCCTTTGGTTCCCATCATGAGTTGTGCTTTTCACATTGGTCAATTTCCATGGTGGTGAATTTGGATCTGCTTCTAGAACAAAACAAATTTTGTGCATCGATCAGTCCAGACATTTTCATAAATGTGTATCTAATATAAATATCAAATGCCTTATTTCCAAAATATACACACCCCCTTTATTTTTAAAATCGCAATGCTATAGAATATGAGTAGGGCTGTCAAAATTCAACCAAACCTTTTAACGCAACCCTTTTAACCAATTTTAATAGGGTTCGGTCTGTGCTAGTTCAATTATTCCATTTAGCCCATAAAAATAATCCATTTACCTCTCTACCTATCCAAAACCCTAATTTTTTTGGTTTCTCAGAGATACGACGATCGTCGACTCTCTCTCTAAATTTGTGATCCTTCTTTATTGATTTAGATCGACTCGCTTTTGCTCAGAATGGTGTGGATTTTTTCTCTCATTTCTACAAAATTTTGATCGATTCAGCCATCAAAGTTGGAACCTCTAATCAATCAAAGGAATGAATTTTCTATCTAAAAACTTTAATTATGCTTGCTAATTAAATCAATTAAGAGTTAAAAATGTTAAATCTTTTGCATTTGCATTAAACCTTATCTCTTTCTACGATTTCTGGATCGATTCTTTCTCACATCTTCTTCATCGTGAATTTGAAGGTATAACTTGTAAACTACAATATTAACTATCTTCTGTTTTTTCTTCAAATGATTAGTGTTAAAAAAAATTGTTTGTTAGAATTCTGATTGTGATTAAATGGTTGATTTCTATTTTATTTCTTAGAACCTTTGATTTCTATTTTATTTTAACTAATTTTGATTTAAAAATATTGATTTGTTTTTCTTTTTTGCATATTGCTGGATTTGATATTTTAATCACAGCAGTTTATTTGGTGCAATAAACAAGAATAGTGCAATACCCTACATCTATATCTATACTATCCAAGTGTATTACAGGATATTACTGTCGGATAATACGAAGAATAAGCCGATATGGGATACATACGTGAAAATTCGCTTTGGCTAACACATGTACGTATTTAAACATCGAATAAATAATTCACTTATATGTACACAATATCGACACAAAACAATTGTGCCTTCAGGATAAAACAAAATACAATATACAATAAATAATAGAGATCATAGAGTCAAACAGTGATAATACATATAATATACAATATATAATATATGTTCATATACATCACACTGGTATACACATGAGAGACTATACAATATAAAATAATAATCTATAATATGGAAAATCTAGTCTCCTCTATGCCCATAAAATATAAGATGGTCACATTGTCCCTACACCTGAAATGTAGCAACCCTCACTTTCCGACATGAATCATGCCGAGAAAATACAAGCCGGTCTCATTGTCCCTATACCTGAAATGTAACAACTCGCATTTTTCGACATGAATCATGCCGAGAAAATACAAGATGTTGGGTTTTTAAAACATTAAAAAAACATAATTACATATAATTCTAAGACATTTTACAGTTTCAGATCTCATAGGGGAAGAAATTAAAATATAAATGCAGAAAGATAGACATTTCATATAAACATTCTCCAAAATACGTGCTCTAAAAAATACATTGTTTCCAAATTACGATATAAGTTTACATTCTAACACAATTAGTAATTGTAAGAGAACAACATAAAATACTAGAACTCCATAATTGAACCCCTTCCTTTCCCATTCTATGTTTAGTTAATGCTAATCCATCATCCTGCGGTGGGGGAAAATGGAAATAAGGGAGTGGGTCAGACATAAAGTCTGGTGAATGAGAACAAGACTAACAAGGAGATTAAATACAACTGACTCCAAGTCTACTCTAGGTGATACAGAGTATGTGTACATTGTCTGTGCACCTAAGGTCTCATGCCTAAGGTCACATATCAAAGGTCAAAAGCCTAACATCAGCGGAATAACAACAGATTGTACCTCAACGAACAATTGTCTAGTTTTCTAGAACTGCTATCCCACTATAACTCACACTAAGCCAGGAGAGGAAGGGCACACATGTAAACTCGCATAGTGACTCATCGTATGCACCCATGTCCAACCCCTTGATCATAGCGGCAAAATACCTCTTACATACCCATAGGAGTTACTACGCCTAACTCCTGTTGGCATCGGGCACCACTTAGATTTCAGCATCTATGCCTATATGGGCCCATAGGAATGTCCATAATCGGCCCAGTCTCCGATCACGACACCCTGACTAACAGTCGATAATCCAATCCCAGCACTCGTGCCCACCTTTCACAGTATAAGTTGTGTGTCTCAACAACACTCCGCATCCTACTCTTTGGTACGGAAGTGCAAACTAAGGTCGTCACCTCTAATAAGAACACCTAAATATGCCTAGGCCAATCAAGCAATCTAGAGAACGATAAGGTTCGTAGACCTATTGGCTTATGGGTCTAAACAGTCTACTAAGTCTAAAGCAACTTACGAAAGTCAACCAACTTTAGTCTTAAGTCGATTTTCTACAATCTAGGCACCTTTCAATTTAACCATTTTAAGCAAATTAATCCATTTCATTCGATTATCAGTTTTAATATGTTTAATTTTTATTTCAATTGGGCTAATCTATTTGTCCTATGTTTATTACATTTTTGGTAACATTTTCATTATTCCAGTTGTAATTATAGGTATCAAATCCAATTTTAACATATGTTATTTTTGTTGTACAACTGACATATGTCAATTACAATTAGATAAAAAGATCCATTATCACATATTCCTAATTTAATAATTTGACTAATATCAGAATTAACAGTCAAATCAACATATAGTGGAAATTTAAATCAATTAATTTAATTAGTTTGTTAAATTCGTTTCCACTCACCTCTGTCCTAAGCATTAGGCTTGTCTCTGACACCGCAAGCTTTCTCCCCTAAATTCTCTTAGACCTCTTCTCCGATTGCTAAATCTCCTTTTATTTTAATTTAGGTTAAGATTTAGAATAAAATTGAGGTTTAGAAATTGATTTGGGAAATTAGGGTTTGAGGTTTTATTTTGGCAAAACTTCGCTGCAATGGAGAGAATTAGGTTTTAGGCTAACCCTAGCTATTAATTTATAGCGGAACACCTCAACTCACTACCGTTAGATCCCAGTCTAAAATCATCTCGTTCTTCCTTTGAAACCAAGGTCAGCATGCAACAATCTCGTACGCACGAAATGAACCAACTCCAAATAGTGACCCTATGATTGACATAGGGTTGGGTCGACTGCCCAAGGGACTAGGTCGACCACCTTCGGTCGACCTCAGCCCAATGTGCGTCGACTTAGCCCTTAATTATATATATATATATATATATATTACTTTCTTACTTATTCAAACCTTTATAACCTTTTTTAAGCTCGAATTTCAACAAGTTATATATGAATGTTATTCAGAAAATTGCTATGGACACAATGGTGCAAGTTCCATAGTCAAATTCGAATGTTTTTAAAAATTCTTCTTTTATGTTCATTCTTACCTTTTAATTATATTTCCTTATTTATTTCTAGGAAAATCTCAAGGTATTACATTCTCCCCCCTCAAAGGATTTCTTCCCTAAAATCTCTGTGGACAGAATAATGCAAATAACAACCGGCAACCAAATCTACATCCACCTTCTCATCCATCATCCAGGTAACCATAAAATTTAATAATTCTAATGCAATTATGTAATTATTCAGTGTGGAATGCACATGAAGCTGACTAATGCAATAGAACAGTCGGTCTACTGATTCAGTTGTCCTCATGTTTATGCAAGTATGTTTATGCCTTGCATCCAAACGTATGCAAGTCCTAAAATAAATAGATAACTCTACATGTATGCTTAGCCATACATCCAAATGCAAAAATCATCCATGGATAACAACCAAAATCAGCAAGAAATATGCACAAGGTATGAATGTGTATGCCTAAGGGATCCAATATACTAGCGCATGCAATGCAACCACTTGCATCCATATATATCCATGTACATCCAACAACATCCATCAACCATAACATGTTCCATTGGAATGTTTACAGCCATACCTATCATTCAAAGGTCTCTAACTAAAGGTATACCATCTAAATCCTAAGTTCAAAGGTAATCTAAGCTTCTCTAGCTAAAAGGGACCAACTAAGGTTGCTATCCTACATAGACACTTCCACAAGTACCTGATAACGGCTTCCCTATAATTAAGCCATATCTTATCTCTCTTTGGGGGTTTTCTACTTGCCTATTCTCTACCGTGGACTCGTTCTATGGACTCTATATGGATTCAGTTCTATAGACTACCCCACTTCTCCTATTGGTATTTGCTTCCTGCTTATTCGGTGCAGTCCTTATTTTTCTATTAATTGGATCTCGACTACATTAACCAACTCACTATCCAAAATTTTGCAATCCAATCACATGTTAATTGGTAACTTTAAACAATCCTTGCTACCAACTTAAATGGTGTTGTCTCGCATTATGCTAAACGACTCAAATATGAGTATGCTCTCACTAACTATATGTAACGACATGCTATTTTCAACCATTCGCATCCGCACATCTCAAACTTGAATTGCTCAAAATATCAGATTGTTAATTTGTATTTTGCAAACTCAGCATATACAGTAAATAAATCAATCACAGAATCACAGACATAGAGTAATACAATAATACGTAGCGGAATAAATAAATAGTAGTTCACGAAGCTACTATACAAATATCAGAGTTAGAAATAGAATACAACAGAATATCTCAAATACAGCGAAGTCTTCAGTACGAACAGATGACTTTTCTGAACCAATCAACTGGAAAAGCTGAAAGTTGAATCGATAGTTGGATCTCCAATGAAGCTCCAAACTCCACAGGTGAGTCTCAAATGCTGTATCACTCAGTCTGACCCGAGCGTAAAGCAAAAACACAAAACACTCGAGTCAGGATTAATGTTCTTATATCAATAAATCCAACTCAAGTGAAATATCAACTGAAATACAAGTAACTTAAAGGATGTTTGGGATAACCATCCTCTAAAAATCCATGGAACTATCTACAAGGTAGAAATATACACTATAACAACGAGCTAATTTCAAATTAATTTATACTTCACAATAAAATATCATTTCATTTCAAATATATATATTTCCAAAATATATATAATTATTTTATAAAGTAGAATATTTGTAATTTCCTCAAACTTAACAAATCACTTCAAAATCAACCCGACTTCCCTATTCAAATTAAATTCAATCTCAATTTATCAATTTCCATTCAATTCAGTTTCTGACCAAACAAATTCAAATTATATATATTTCAAATACAGATCTAAATCACAAATTAACCATTTAAATTCTAGTATATTTCAAAGCTTTAATATTCAACATTCCAAAGTTCAATTTAACAGTTTCATATAGATCTCGATTTAACCTTATTATTTAGTCTTGAAATGTTCACTTAATAAATTCGATATTTATTAAATAACCTAAATTTACCTTTAAACTAAATATTCCTTTTGATTTGTTTAAACTTGAACTTCCATTTAATCATTTAAATCAAAATCAAGTTATAAATCAAATCTTAAATTTCAAATTCAATAGTTCAAATCAATCCAATTAAGTAGAATTCTTAACTAAATACCATTTCAAATAATTTCAATTTTATCTTCTCAATTTTAACTTATTCAAATTATTACAACAATCAATTTTGAAATATAAATTTAAATAAATACTTAAACATATTATATGGATTGATTCAATCTCAATAATATTATTATTAAATCTACATATAAAATTTCCATTTATATATAATATTTTAAGAACCAATATTTATTAAAAACCATATATTTCCTTTCAAACTATAGAAATTATTTTCAAACATTTATATATACATGTGGACCAACGGTGTCTGTATATAATTTCCTACCATATGGTCAAGGGATACATATATTTATCATTTCAATCCGAAATTTAAATATATGGGTAGATATCACTTCAACCCGCAATCCCAAATTCAATTTAATTGAAAATCGCTTGGGTTTATCATTTCAACCCATAACGAAATTCTCCTATTCTAAAGTCCATTCAGGTATGTATCATTTCAACCCATAGTGAATTCTAAACTACAAGAAACTTGCAGAGTGATAACAGATAATAAAATAAAATAACATGCATATATCATCAATACCAATATAATATAAACAATAGGATATGGTGTCATATCCCACAAGTGAACAATTGCAGATAACAACATATATAGCAATGTAAATAACTAACAGCAACATATTTCAATTGCCGTTTCAATTGAAATCAAATTTAATAAATAAAAGAACGTTAATCGTGAGTGATTGCTCACCTTTCGAGGCTAGAGAATACAGAAGATGACATGGATATGCACACTGATACGGACATAGAAATTGAATTATAAATCCGAGTACAAATTTCAAAGAAAAGTAGGATTGGCACGAATTGGTCGAACGAGGTTGAAAATCAAGAATTGATGAATTGAATCAGAATCAGTCTGATATACACAGAAATGTTTGCTATTTTAATAAAAATCAATATTTCATCTCTAAGAAAATTTAAAGTCGAAGCAGATATATAAAATTTACATTTTTTTAAACTAAATACACAAACCAATAGTTTTAACATATGAAATAAACATACATGTTAAAAAAAATCTTTATATTTTTCTAAACCGTTTTAATTTTTACAAATAGATCAAAATTTCTATTTACAAATCTAAGACCCAACCACCACATACGACCTATGTATATAATATCATTAAGATTTATATTTTTAAATTAGATAAATATATAAAACTTCAACAAACTACACTGTTCAAATCTCATTTATAAACTACTATATATAACATCTTACCTTAAACCCAATGTGACACATATATAATAGTATGAATAGGTAAATAACTTTTATGCACTACAGTATACTTTAGCAATTAAAAAGTATAATATATTATATAGCTAAATATACAACATGCATACCATAGCCTCACCCTCAAAATAAATGAACTTTTATAACCTGTACATATATTCACAAATATATATAGTTTATAAACTTTTATATCTAACTGTACTAGAACACAAAGACATTATATATATTATAGCTTATATATTATACTAACTTTATAGACTAAAGATTTTAACGCATAACTCTATATAAATAGCAACCTAGTGTTGCCGATTATAATATATTATATAATATGAAAACATCATATTGTAAATCAAATAACTCATATTATATATTAACCAGATAACTTTAAATATAACCAACAACAAGCTATTTAACCCTTTAAATGTAATACTGTAATCCAAATAACTTACTTTATTATTATTAGAAAAATTTGCTCCTATAAAAAAATTTAATACATCTCCTACTAAAATGCATGCCACTGTATGAATTCAAAATTTTCTTAACAAATAACTAAGTTATCAAATACTTACATGACATATGATACACATATAGAGTCATATATGCACGCAAGTTCAAATGCAACATGCTTCATGCATCAGCTCCTTACAGTTTGATGGCACATCAAAAGAAAGGAGCTCGTAGCTGAAAAAAAAGTGGCCACGTGATGGGAGAGGCGGAGGAAATGGTGAGGTGGGGAGAAGAAGTTGGAGGCGGGTCTGTTGATGGCTCGGCAAAGGGTGGTTGTTCGAGGTTTTGGAGGTAAGGAAGGCATCGATGGTTTTATTTTTTTATTCTAATTTTTTTTTCCTTCTCTTCTTGCCGAGTGAAATATGAAGATGGATTTGTCAAATATATTGAAAGTAGAGGACAGGGAGGGGAGAAGCAAAGATATATAAAATGGGTAAAGTGGAAAAACTGAATTGTCAAAAGTTAAAAAAAAAAAAATGTTTCAGCGGTTAAAACAAGCAACGTAGGAAAAACAAATAGGCACAAATTGGGAAACGTATCACATAAATAATAAATATAAAGTAGCAGGCAAGGATTTTAGGCAATAAATATTCACGTTGATTTATACACGCAGATAAAATATGAGCTGTAGCCAAATAAAATAATGAAAAGAGGAAAAACGTACGTACGTTATTCGTTTCTTCCACTGATCGTGCAGAGCAATAGATAAAGGGAGAATTTGCGATGAGTGAACAAACAAATGGTAGATCTCATAAATAAATGCGAATATTAAATCAAATTTGAATACTTTCAAACAATGAATAGTCAGATGAAGACAAACAAATAGCAACCGTCAAATCCCTTGATTTGCTGAAGGTTAATTAAAGCAACAAATTGATTGGATAACACGTTATGAATTTTTTTTAAACGGAAGGAGATTGAAGAGTCAAATTTTTTGGTACCGTTCACAATTTAAACTGACACAGATAAGGCAAGGAATATGTATATAAATTTTGTACAGAATATGATACGTTTGTTGAAGCAATAGCACCAAAAATCAAGGAATGAAAAAAGACAACAGGGAAAAGAACTGAACAAATAGAAATGAAACGTATCAAATTAAATATGAGCAGTTTTAGAAGCAACGGTCAAAATTTTTCTTCCAAAAATCGCGGTACTGATTTGTTTTCAGTAGCTAAGGTATGAAATTTATGAGTGTGTAATAGATGCAGAATT
Organism: Allium cepa; assembly: GCA_030765085.1. Lineage (NCBI taxonomy): Eukaryota > Viridiplantae > Streptophyta > Magnoliopsida > Asparagales > Amaryllidaceae > Allium > Allium cepa. The sequence goes on from CM060934.1 coordinate 531,453,305, forward strand.
TTAATTGAAACGTACGCTCAAATAATTAACAAAAGTAACGTGATTATAAACTATTCGTTTCTTATTTATTTATTTCTTATATAGTTAGTACAATATACGCTAAATTTATAACAAAAGTAGCGTATCTAAATTTATACGTTACTTATTTATTCTCACCTATTTTTAGTAAAATATACGTTTTAAAGAATATTCATTAGCTATGTACCATTTACATGCTAACTAAATAAATCAAAACGGATATAACGTACAAATTAAAACGTGTATTTTAAATAGCTTATTTATACTCTATTATGTTTAAAATTTATTACTTAATTAACTTTTGATTTGTTTACATTGGTTTGATTTACTTAACATTTAACACATAACTGATGTATATACGTAAAAAAGAAAACGTAAAATTTATTTCCAATATGTTATTAAATTTAAAATTTTATTTATTAATCAATTAACTAAGGAACAAATGTGTATACGTATAAAGTTTATTTCTTTTACAGAATATTAATTACTTGATTTAAAGGTGTATGACCAATTTTTAAAAGAACAAAAGTGGAAATAAAATATTGTTACCAATATATTCAGTTAAGTAAAAAGATTTGGAAGTTAGAATTTAAAAGATTTAAATTCCAATAAATGTTAAATTTAATCAAAAATAAGAATTATAGAATTGGCTTATATTAATAAAATTTTGGTGACTATTTATAATTAAATTAAAAAAAATTCAACTTTTTTGTAAATTAAAACCCCAAAGTTTATAAATAAAAGAATAAAATACTTTTTAGAATTTTTGGGTTGTTACACTCTCTCCCACTCAGAACTTTTCGTCCTCGAAAAGGAACAAAGTAGAAGAATAGAAACAACCAGATGAAAAATTAGACTTTGGAAACAAATTAAAAATTTATTTAAAACCATATAAATTTTTTTAAATATTTAATAGTTTGGTTAAACTCATTTTATTAAATCCATTCAATTATTTATGAGATCAATTATTTATATAAAACACTAAAAATTTTACTATTAAACCAGGTAGTATATAAATAAACAATATTTTAAAAATTATATTCAAAAAGGAAAGGAAGGTAGATTTAGGAAACATAATATAGGTGAATAAAAAAGCTGAGCAGATAAGGCAGATCCAAAAGAATAGTATCGGGCACGAATCGTAAATTTCAAACCATAAGAGTCTCAATTTCAAATATTAATACAAAATTTCTTAGTTGAAAAATACTTTTATAATAAAATACCTTTATATCGAAACAAAAATTTCTTTTGAAAATACTTTTGTAACTCGATGTTTCAACAAGTTTATCCTCGTTCTTGCAGACTCTGGCCATGCGTTGATCAGGCGCAAAGCTAGAATTCTTCGAGTACTTAGTAGACCTGTTTCAACGCCCAGTGAAAATATTGAAAACTTTTAAAAACAGATACGGAAAGTACAATCCAAAAAAATCACCTGGATCGCAGGATAACAATGGTTACGCCTAAATCCTCCAGGAAACATCCGTATCCTTTAAGCATTCACTGCCTTGCGAATTACGCCATAATAAACAAAACCCGTAGACCGTAGGATACATAACAATGGTTACACCTGGATCCTCCAGAAAACATCCATACCCTTTAAGCAATCTCTGCCTTACGGATTACGCCACGACAACAAAACCGGTAGACCGCAGGATACATAACAATGGTTACGCCTGGATCCCCCAGGAAACATCCATACCCTTAAAGCAATCTCTGCTTTGCGGATTACGCTACCCTAGAAAAAAAAGGCCGTGGGTTACGCACGGTAGGACACTCGAGTATCACATTCGTAAAACCGAAAATCAGAGAGAATAATATCGATAGAATGAATTCATAATGTGGCCATAGAGTGGATATCAAGCAGAAGGCACTTTCCATATCATTACTTCGAAAATATATATCATATAGTACCTTTTCAAATCACTTTCAAATATCATACTTATATAAAGTCCATTATATATAAGATTTTATTTTCAAATCGAATACTTTCCAAAATCAATAGTATATCAAATCACACTTATATATACTTCGCCTATATAAGATTACACCTTTTAAATTGAGTACCTTTCCAAATCAATAGTTTTCAAATCAACTTCATACTTATACAAATCAATTCTATATAAGTTCGATAACTCCCAAATCACGTATTTAGTAAAACAAGGTTCTCAATTCAATTTCTTTCAATATCGTTTCGGTTTCAAAATCATATATGATTTCACCAAATTATTTCTTCCATATTTAATATTTTCAGTTTCAAAATTTCCAAATAATAGGTTTAGAAAATAATCCTAGTTTCCAAATCAACATAATTTAGGTCAATCAAATTCATTTCCAAAATCATCATATATATACTGGGTTTTAAATTCCAAATCTTATTTTTCGAAACCAAATATTTTCGAAAATCAATTATACCCAAATGATTTTCAAGTTTATAACCACCCCTTCAAAACCTTTAAACTATTTATAAAGCATTCAAAACCAGATTTCATATTAGTACAATTCAAATTCGTCCTATCCATTTACTTAACAAACTAGTTTTAAAATTATATACTTTGCCCATTAATTTATACTTTTCGAACTTACTTAGCTTTAAAAATTTAAACCTTGATTTAGAAGTGTTCGAACCTTCAAAATAGTCGGTGAAATCAAATTGCAAATCCAAGAGTTGGAAATCAGCAAAAAATCAGTAAATTAATTTTTATAAATAGAGTTGTACTAAATCAAATCGAAAACTCGAGGATTGAACACCAGCTTACTTTAAATCATTTCAAATATATATACATATATCTTTTGAATATCGAATTATACTTCGGAATTTGAAATCAAAATTGGTTTCACAGAATCACTCGCATAGCGAAGCTATTAAAGTGGCCTCTCCCCCACTTTGAAACTCGGAAATCAATGTCGATGATGCGTGTACTCATCACCGAAATTATTCTTCAGCGACATAAGTGAGTTCTGGACTTCTTTTCTTAAAACTTCTTTGAAGTTTCTTTGAAATCATTAGAACTCGTTTGAGTCATTTGAAACACTTCTTATTCGAAAAATACTTTCGAATCGTATTATTATATATTTTCAAAAATCTTAAAACCAATTTCAAAGTACCGGAGTTCAATCTCTCAAATTTCAAATTTGGAACCCTTCAGTAATAAATCATTTTTATATAAATCAAATTTCTTATAAAATTTTCAAAATTTCAAATCCTTTCGAAATTTCAAATTCTAGTTTTTTAAAAGGTATATAATCCTTTCGAAAGCATTTTCACTTTCATATATCTAATAAAACCATAGTTATTAAAATAATAATTTCGGTATATAAAACAATTTCTAAGATACAAACAAAGCCCGATTTTCAAAGGATGATTCAAGGATGGATTTCAAAACAAAGATAGAGATTCAAATTAGAGGAACTCTAATCAAATAGAATTTTGATTCGAAGCTAGGCCCAAACGACGATGAGATATTTAAATTTCAAAATAGAAGATGGATATTAATCGTGGGCGACCTTAACCGGGTCAACCGTGACTTCAGGAATATGATCGATGCAGAATTCCAAGGCAAATCGACATTCGATCGCCAAATATAGAATTTGGCATAACCTGAGATAGCAGCATCTAAACCAAGGATATATAAATCTTCGGTGAATCGATGCTATTGTAAAAGAGTTTCACCTCTTTACAATCATTCGGTGGAGCTATGTGATACTCTAGAATCTAGAAAACACGAATAGGGAAAGACAAGAATGGATTTGGAACCGAGGGGGATGTTCCAAAATTCAAAGGAGAACCGAATCAAATAGGAAGAGATTCAAGCTCGAACGAAAGTGATTCTGTAAATAAATTTACCACATATGCTAAGTTTTTCTAGAGCCAAAGCTCTGATACTATATGTAACGACCTGCTATTTTCAACCATTCGCATCCGCACATGTCAGACTTTAATTGCTCAAAATATCAGATTGTTAATTTATATTTTGCAAACTCAACATATACAATAAATAAATCAATCACAGAATCACAGACACAGAGTAATACAATAATACGCAGCACAATAAATAAATAATAGTTCATGAAGCTACTATACAAATACCAGAGTAAGAAATAGAATAATATAGAATATCTCAAATACAGCGAAGTCTTCAGTACGAACAAATGACTTCTCTGAGCCAATCAACTAGAAAAGCTGAAAGCTAAATCGATAGTTGGATCTCCAATGAAGCTCCAAACTCCATATGCGAGTCTCAAATGCTGTATCACTCAGTCTGACCCGAGCGTAAAGCAAAAACACAAAACATTCGAGTTGGGATTAACGTTCTTATATCAATAAATCCAACTCAAGTGAAATATCAACTGAAATACAAGTAACTTAAAGGATGTTTGGGATAACCATCCTCTAAGAGTCCGTGGAACTATCTACAAGGTAGAAATATACACTATAACACAGAGGCCATTTCAAATTAATTTATACTTCACAACAAAATATCATTTCATTTCAAGTATATATATTTCCAAAATATATATAAATATTTTATAAAGTAGAATATTTGTAATTTCCTCAAACTTAACAAATCACTTCAAAATCAACCCGACTTCCCTATTCAAATTAAATTCAATCTCAATTTATCAATTTCCATTCAATTCAGTTTCTGACCAAACAAATTCAAATTATATATATTTCGAATACAGATCTAAATCACAAATTAACCATTTAAATTCTAGTATATTTCAAAGCTTTAATATTCAACATTCCAAAGTTCAATTTAACAGTTTCATATAGATCTCGATTTAATCTTATTATTTAGTCTTGAAATGTTCACTTAATAAATTCAATATTTATTAAATAACCTAAATTTACCTTTAAACAAAATATTCCTTTTGATTTGTTTAAACTTGAAACTTCCATTTAATAATTTAAATCAAAATCAAGTTATAAATCAAATCTTAAATTTCAAATTCAGTAGTTCAAATCAATCCAATTAAGTAGAATTCTTAACTAAATACCATTTCAAATAAATTCAACTTTATCTTCTCAACCTTAACTTAGTCAAAATACTACAACAATCAATTTTGAAATATAAATTTAAATAAATACTCAAACATATTATATGGATTGATTCAATCTCAATAATATTATTATTAAATCTATATATAAAATTTCCAATTATATATAATATTTTAAGAACCATTATTTATTAAAAACCATATATTTCCTTTCAAACTATAGAAATTATTTTCAAACATTTATATATATATATATATGTGGACCAAAAGTGTGTGTATATAATTTCCTACACTATGGTCAAGGGATACAGATATTCATCATTTCAATCCGAAATTTAAATATACGGGTAGATATCACTTCGACCCGCAATCCCAAATTCAATTTAATTGAAAATCGCTTGGGTTTATCATTTCAACCCATAACGAAATTCTCCTATTCTAAAGTCCGTTCGGGTATGTATCATTTCAACCCATAGTGAATTCTAAACTATAGGGAACTTGCAGAGTGATAACAGATAATAAAATAACAAGCATATATCATCGGTACCAATATAATATAAACAACAGGATATGGTGTCATATCCCACAAGTGAACAATTGCAGATAACAACATATATAGCAATGTAAATAACTAATAACAACATATTTCAATTGTCGTTTCAATTGAAATCAAATTTAATAAATAAAAGAACGTTAATCGTGAGTGACTGCTCACCTTTCAAGGCTAGAGAATACAGAAGATGACATGGATACGCACACTGATACGGACACTGAAATTGAATTATAAATCCGAGTATGAATTTCAAAGCAAAGTGGGATTGGCACGAATTGGACGAACGAGGCTGAAAATCAAGAATTGATGAATTGAATCAGAACCAGTCTGATATATACAGAAATGTTTGCTATTTTAATAAAAATCAATATTGCATCTCTAAGAAAATTTAAAGTCGAAGCAGATATATAAAATTTACATTTTTTTAAACTCAATACATAAACCAATAGTTTTAACATATGAAATAAACATATATATTAAAAATAATCTTTATATTTTTCCAAACCATTTTAATTTGTACACATAGATCAAAATTTCTATTTACAAATCTAAGACCCAACCACCACATACGACCTATGTATATAATATCATTAAGATTTATATTTTTAATAAGATATATATATATATATATATATATATATATAACACTTCAACAAATTACACTGTTCAAATCTCATTTATAAACTCCTATATATAACATCTTACCTTAAACCCAATGTGACACATATATAATAGTATAAACACGTAAATAACTTTTATGCACTGCAGCATACTTTAACAATTAAAAAGTGTAATATATTATATAGCTAAATATACAACATGCAGACCATAGCCTCACACTCAAAACAAATGAACTTTTATAACCTGTACATATATTCACAAATATATAGAGTTTATAAATTTTTATATCTAACTGTACCAGAACACAAAGACATTATATATATTATAGCTTATATATTATACTAACTTTATAGACTAAAGATTTTAACGCATAACTCTATATAAAACAGCAACCTAGTGTTGCCAATTATAATATATTATATAATATGAAAACATCATGTTGTAAATAAAATAACTCATATTACATATTAACCAAATAACTTTAAATATAACCAACAACAAGCTATTTAACCCTTTAAATATAATACTGTAATCCAAATAACTTACTTTATTATTATTAGAAAAATTTATTCCTATATAAAAATTTAATATATCTCCTACTAAAATGCATGCCACTGTATGAATTCAAAATTTTCTTAACAATAACTAAGTTATCAAATACTTACATGACATATGATACACATATAGAGTCATATATGCACGCAAGTTCAAATGCAACAGGCTTCATGCATCAGCTCCCTACAGTTTGATGGCACGTCAAAAGAAAGGAGCTCGTAGCTGAAAAAAGTGGCCACGTGATGGGAGAGGCGGAGGAAATGGCGAGGTGGGGAGAAGAAGTTGGAGGCGGGTCTGTTGATGGCCCGACAAAGGGTGGTTGTGCGCGATTTTGGAGGTAAGGAAGGCATCGATGGTTTTATTTTTTTATTCTAATTTTTTTCCTTCTCTTCTTGCCGAGTGAAATATAAAGATGGATTTGTCAAATATATTGAAAGCAGAGGACAGAGAGGGAAGAAGCAAAGATATATAAAATGGGTAAAGTGGAAAAACTGAACTGTCAAAAGTTAAAAAAAGAAAAAAAATGTTTCAGGGGTTAAAACAAGTAACGTAGGAAAAACGAATAGGCACAAATTGGGAAACGTATCACATAAATAATAAATATAAAGTAGCAGGTGAGGATTTTAGACAATAAATATTCACGTTGATTTATACGCGCAAATAAAATATGAGTTGTAGCCAAATCAAATAATGAAAAGAGGAAAAACGCACGTACGTTATTCGTTTCTTCCAGTGATCGTGCAGAGCAATAGATAAAGGGAGAACTCTGCATTGAGGGATGAAATAAAATGGAAGATCTCATAAATAAATGTGAATATTAAATCAGATTGAATAGTTTCAAACAACGAATAGTCATATGAAGATAAACAAATAACAACCGTAAAATCCCTTGATTAGCTGAAGGTTAATTAAAGCAACAAATTGATTGGACAGCACGTTTTGAATTTTTTTTCAAACGAAAGGAGATTGAAGAGTCAAATTTTTTGGTACCGTTCACAATTTAAACTGACACAGATAAGGTAAGGAATATGTATATTAATTTTGTACAAAATATTATACGTTTGTTGAAGCCAATAGCACCAAAATCCAGGAATGAAAAAGGCAACAGTGAAAAGAACGGAACAAATAGAAATGAAACATATTTAAATTAAATATGAGCAGTTTTCGAAGCAACGGTCAAAAAATTTCTTCCAAAAATCGCGGCTACTGATTTGTTTTCAGTAGCTAAGGTATGAAATTTATGAGCGTGTAATAGATGCAGAATTTTAATTGAAACGTACGCTCAAATAATTAACAAAAGTAACGTGATTAGAAATTATTCATTTCTTATTTATTTCTTTCTTATATAGTTAGTATAATATACGCTAAATTTATAACAAAAGTAACGTATCTAAATTTATACGTTGCTTATTTATTCTCTACCTATTTTTAGTAAAATATACGTTTCAAAGAATATTCATTACCTACGTACCATTTATATGCTAACTAAATAAATCAAAACGGATATAACGTACAAATTAAAACGTGTATTTTAAATAGCCTATTTATACTCTATTAACTTTAAAATTTATTACTTAATTAACTTTTGATTTGTTTACATTGGTTTGATTTACTTAACATTTAACACATAACTGATTTACATACGTAAAAAAGGAAACGTAAAATTTATTTCCTATATATTATTCAATTTAAAATTTTATTTATTAATCAATTAACTAAGAAACAAATGTGTATACGTATAAAGTTTATTTCTTTTACAGAATATTAATTACTTGATTTAAAGGTGTATAACCAATTTTTAAAAGAACAAAAGTGGAAATAAAATGTTGTTACCAATATATTCAGTTAAGTAAAAAGATTTGGATGTTAGAATTTAAAAGATTTAAATTACAATAAATGTTAAACTTTAACCAAAAATAAGAATTATAGAATTGGCTTATATTAATAAAATTTTGGTGACTATTTATAATTAAATTAAAAAAAATTCAACTTTTTTGTAAATTAAAACCTCAAAGCTTATATATAAAAGAATAAAATACTTGTTAGAATTTTTGGGTTGTTACACTATAGCTCCATAAAACCTCCAATGCACAGCATACGTCTTAATTCAACGAAGTACCTAATCACCTCTGTGCTTAGATATTAAGTGGGACAACTCAATTGTGGATTTCACTTCCTCTTTCTATGGTACTTTTCACTTCGCCCTTTGCTATACTCAATTGTAGGTTTCCTAAACTGGCAATTTCCTAAATATAAAAAAGAAATACCATAACTTCTTTTCCAAATTCAGCTTATCTCAAGTCATTTCTCTTTACATTTGGACCGTTTCCTAATCTCTCTAAAATCATGGTACTTAAGTATCATTTCCATGGTCTACATGGATTTACCCTAAGTTCTAAAATTGAAGTTTGATCTATCTCCCTTTAGCTTTAACAACAAAAGTCCTCTAATTCATTAAATTTATAATTTACGATCATTTTAACCAAATAATATCCATCAAAGGGTTACTTCACTCGCGTGCGGTTAGTATGCACACGACTGTGTATTATATGTCAGCCTTCCATAAAATTTCTTAAGAAAATAATCTTCTTCCAATTTGAGTGATGTTTGATAAAAATATTTTTATCACCTTATTCAAATCTTACCTGAAAAAAATTTCAATCTTCTTTTACATAAAAATTTCCTTCGCTTCTCAATGCGTGCTAAAATAACACTTTTTTCTTGACTGATACCCAAATTCCTGAATCAACTATCTATTCGAAATCCTTTCTAGATTATCATTTAGGATATCCTTTTTGCATTTTGAATTTTCAAAAATTTTCTTTTTTCATTTCTTATTATTATCCATAAATGGGACCATTTATCAAACATATCCACTTATCACTTATTCCATCTATTTCATTTATTCCATGGTGGGTATAACCTAATGTGGAATGGTGCTTTGCCATCTTAATCCAACAAATATGTCGACCCTTAGTTTGGTTTGTACTTAGGGATTTCTACGTTTTAATGCATTGAAACTACATCTTTTTCTAAAAGGAAATGCGAACCCTGTAACTTTCCATAAATTTTCTAAAAGAGAATTTGTGCCATGTTTGGAATTACAAGGAATCATCTTTTCTACTAATATTAAAATAGATAGTACAAAATATGATGACCATCTCTATTTTATACATCTCTTCCATTTGGGGTATATTCCTTCTTATTTCAAATAATACATCTTTATACTGAAATTAGATAATTTATGGAAAATTTCATACTTCATTTCAATGAATTAAAATGCAACTTAAATACCACTCCAATATATAACAACATCTTTGCTGTTTACTAAGCCGCATCGATTATTCAAAAAAATTCTACGATGAGCAATTCTACATTTTTATTTGCTCAAATCATGTTGGTCTACAAATCTTGAACTTATCATACCATTTCATTAAGGTCCTCATTAGTTTAGGGACTGCTTCTCTCCTTATTTTCTATTTTCCAATTTATGCTTTACTCAAACCTAGTTTCCAAGATCTACATTAGGCATATGTGGAACATATCTACACCGATGTATATCAATAACATAAACCAAAAGGTCTACTTTTCCATTTATGTCCACCTGGTCCGTCCATAGTCTTTAGGGGACCAACGTAATACCTGGACCACCCCTAGCCTACTGGTATCCTATCCTTACCTATTTTTATCAACCTTGCTACTATAGTGTCGAGCCTAAACTTACTATTCCAGTTAGATTGACTAACGTAATCAAGGAAATGACTATTTGTTACTTAACATTCTCTATAAGGATCGAAATAGACCCTACTTGGCCCTCTTATCCTTTATACTGAAATATTTTTCGCATCTATAGCATCATTGGTGTAATAAAGCATCTTAGCATACTATTTCCTTACTTGGAAATATGTTCACCCAAATCAAACTTTTCAATCTTCCTTGTACAAGGATCCTACAATTCCAACCATACTTGGGTAAGAGGATACGTGATGGCATTTACTCTTCACTATTTCAGAAGTTTGACTTACTACTTTTAACCGCTGATTAGATAGGTCATTAAAATATCATTTTACCTTTTTGTTTGTCTCATTAATTCCAACTTTTCCAGACTCCATAGTCAATCTTATCTTACTGGGATGTTTAATTCTATTTATCTAACTCCAGATCTATTTCTTTTCTTTTAAAGTTTAATTGATAGTCAAAATATTTTTACTTTGTCTTTTTAAATCAAAATCTTTGATTTTTGATTTTCTCTAATCAAATTATCAAAAATGATTAACTTAACTTAATAAAAATATACGTGAACACATTATTTAAAAATTTCCTTTCATGAATAAGAAATTTTCACAAAAAGTGTTTTGAACTTATCATTATTACTTTATTATTTTCATTATCATTTTTAGTGTCTGTCAAAAACATTTATGAAATATTTTCAAATACATACTCATTACTTAATCACAGAAGGAGTTTAAAAGTAGTGCCTTATAGACTTTTCAAATTTTTCCATAAGTCCTAAGAAGAAAAATACACCTTGGGGTTAAGTGCGATAATGTGCATAAAAGACAGAATAAAAGCTCTAAAAAAATTATTGGAAAAATAATTTTCCACCTTTCATCTTAACAAATTTTATAAGATTTGTCCGGCTATATTATAGAAAACAAGAAACTAGATTTCTTTTTTTTTCTTTTTTTTTACAAAAGTTTTGTTTAAAAACATAGTGCATATTGAAGGTAAGGATAACAATGTGCCTAAGAGACAAAACAAGGCTTTATAACTACTAATAAAAATTTGCTTTTTGTCAAAATATTTTAATTTCACCTTTCAAAAAAGATTTACATAGTTTGTCTGATTATTTTATAGAAAATCATAAACTAACTTATTTTTTCTTTTTAAAGTATTAAACACCCGCTACTTCCTTTTCAAAAGTTCTCCTACTAAAAGCAAAATGCACATGGAGGGTGAACACAACAATGTGCCTAAAATAGACAAAAGCTTTACAAGAGTTATTGGAAAATAATTTTTTACCAAATTCTTTAATTTTTCTTTTTACCCAAATCCTATAGAATTTATCTGACTATTTTATATAAGATCGTAATCAACTTCTTTTTTATTCAAAATATCCAATATCTACCATTTCTAACATTTAGAAAACATTTCCATTATTTTATAGTTTAAATTGGAGTAGACAATAAGAACCTAGTTACTTAAACCCACTTCTACCTATCAATGCCTTAAATGTGTAAATTTTTCGTTCTTCTTTCCAAAGGTGGTCAAATCAAGTTTTATTTTCCTTTAGGTAAATGTGAGTCCTTACGACTACCACCAATAGGGTTTCTGTTTTGACTGGGGAGATTGCCTTAAGGTCATAAAGTTGCTTTTCATATTCTTATGATTTATTTTCATCTTATTCTCATTATATTGGTCTCCTGGTGCTAATCTTCTTCATTCACCCTTAAATCCATAGTTTATTTGCCACTACTAGTTGGTATAAGAAACCTCTACTAGCATTTCTTAGCAAAATAAATATGAAAGGTCCCTCCTATTGCCTAAAACTTGTTCTTATTCTCACCATCTGCGTCTAGGAATTATTTTTCAACTTTCCCCACAAATAATGTAGGTACGAATAAAAGGAATTTCAACGTATACAGATAAAATCTTTAGAATCCACTTTAATACCTTTTATCTATATATACACACATAAAAACCCATTTTTGAAAACTTTTTGGAAAGCCTTTTGAAAAACTTCTTGAGAAACTATTTTTTAAACTATTTTCAAGTACGTTCTCTCATTACATGCCTAAATCCTAAGGAATTCTAAACTTAAGCACTGATACCAAATGTAACAACTTTCACTTTCTAACACCAATCATGTCAAGAAAATACGAGCTATCGAGTTTTTAAAATATTACAAAGCATAATTACAGAGATAGAGCTCTACGACATTCTACACTTTCAGATCTCAAAGCGGAATGAATTAAAATATAAATACATAAAGATAGACATTTCATACAAACATTCTCTAAAATACATGCATAACAAAATATATTGTTTCCTAATTACAATATAAGTTTATATATTAATACAATGAGTAACTGTAAGAGAACAACATAAAATACTAGAACTCCATCATTGAGATCCTTTCTTCCCCGCACTATGTCCAATTACTATTAATCTGTCATCCTATGGTGGGGGAAAATGAAAAGAAATGGGGTGGTCAGATATAAAGTCTGATGACCGAGAAAAGACCAACAAGGAAATTATGTACAACTGACTCTATGTCCAGTCTAGGTGATATAGAGTGTGTATACAGTGTCTGCGAACCTAAGGTCACATACATAAGGTCACATATCAATGGTTAACCACCTAATATCATAGGAATAATAGCAGATCGTACCACATTGAACGATTGTCTGCTTTTGGGGAACTACTATCACACTATAACTCATACTAGGCTTGGAAATAAAGAACACACATGTAACTTGCATAGTGACTCATCGTATGCACCTATGTCCAACCCCTCAATCTTAGCGGCATTACGTACCCTCAGGAGTTACTGACGTACCCTAAGAAGTTACTGCACCTAACTCCTGCGGGTACTGGGCACCACCTAGGTTTCAATGTCTATGCCCATACGGGCCTACGGTAATGTCCATAATCGGCACAGTCTCCGATCCCAACACCCCATCTAACGACCGACAATCTGATCCCAACACCTGTGCGCACCTTTCGCAACATAAGTTATACGTTTCAACAACACTCTGTATCCTACTCCATGATATGAAAATGCGAACTAAGTCCACCACCTTAAATAAGAACACCCAAATGTGTCGATGTTAATCAAGCAATTTAGAGAACAACAAGGTTCATACACCTATTAATGGCTCAAGGCCCCAAACAGTCTACTAATTCAAAAGTGACTTATGATAGTCAGCCTACGCAACTCTTAGGTCGATTGCCTACAATCCAGACATCTTTAGATTTACCTATTTTAAGCAGATTAATCCATTACATTCGGTTATTAGTTTTAATCCATTTAATTTTTATTTCAATTGGGATAATCTATTTTTCCTATTTTTATTACATTTTTCGTAGCATTTACATTATTCCAATTGGAAAATTATTGGTGTCAAATCCAATTTTAACATATGATTTATGATTTTGCAACTTATGTATGTCAACTACAATTTGATAAATAGATCCATTATTCCAGATTCCTAATATAATAATTTCACGAATTAATCTCAAAAATAACAGATAAATCAATATAATGTAGAAATTAAAATCAATTAATTTAACCAATCTATTAAATCTGTGCCCACTCACCTCTATCCTAAGCTATAGGTAACACCACAAGCTTTCTTCCCCAAATTCGCTTAGGCATCTTGTCCAATTGTTAGATCTTCGTTTATTTTAATTTAGGTTGAGATCTAGAATATAATTGAGGTTTAAAAATTGATTTGAGAAATTAGGGTTTGAGGTTTTATTTTGGCCGAGCTTCGCTGTAACGGAGAGAATTAGGTTTTAGGTCAACCCTAGCTATCAGTTTATAAGGGAACACCTTAACCGTCAGATCCTAGTTTAAAATCATCTCGTTCATCGTTCGAAACCATAGCCAACATGCAACAATCTCGCATGCATGAAACAAATTAACTCCAAGTCGCGACCCTTCGGGTCGACCGTCCTAGGGGCTAGGTCGACCGCCCACGGTCGACTTTGGGCCAATGTGGGTCGACCTGGCCCTTAATCATATATATACATACATACATATATATATATATACATACATATATATATATATATATATACATATATATATATATATATATATATTAATTTCTTATTTATTCAAACCTTTATTACATTTTCCTTTTAGCTTGGATTTCAAGAAGTTATAAATGAAAGTTGCCCAATGCAATGGATCCAATGGACCAAGTCCAGTAGTCAAATTCAAATGTTTGTTAAAATTCTTTTTTAGGTTCATTCTTATCCTTTAATTATATTCACTTATTTATTTTTCGAGAAGATCGCGGAGTGTTACGTGAAAAGTCTCAGACTGACTCGAGTATTATATGAAAAATAAACGGGTCAGACTATATCTAAATCCAATGTGGGTACATAACAATAAGTATGGTAATAAAAAGTAAAGCATGAATATGACTCAATGAAACATCCATCTAACATCATAATAATAACGTACCACACCACATTCCAAATATCACCCAAGGGATATAAACAAACAAGTAAGAATCACAAAATCTATAAATCGGGCCATAATGATCAAACTTATCAAAAACTCAAATAATGTGGATAAGCGCACATCGTATCCATAAAACAAAAATAAAGGAATGTATCAAACCAAATCCAAGGGTCAACTTCCAAAATATTTTCTTGACTTGCAATCCTAATAGAAGTGTAGACTTTTGATGGTCAAGCCCTAAATGTGAATCAAGACGGCATAACCCCAAATAAACAATCAAAGTATCAAATAACGACTTACAACCCTAGTCGAAGTAATAACTTCCGACTGCTAAGTTGTTAAAATAAACCAGGAAATAAGGAATCCAAATAGAAATAAATCCAAATCAAATACAAAAATCAATATTCAAGAATACTATCTCAACTTACAGTCCTGATGGAAGTAAAATCTACTGACTGTTAGTCAAAGGAGATAGCAAGAAATCCAAATCCTAAATAAAACATAATCAATACAAAATATTAAAAACAATATCAAATAATTATCTCGACCTACAATCCTAAAGGAAATGGTACTTTCGATTGTTAGGCCCTAAGAAATATCAAGAAACACAAACTCAAACCAATATCAAAGCCAAATAAAACCTCAATATACAAAATCATATATCTCCACCCCCAGTCCTTATAGAGACAAAACACTCGACTGAATGGTCCTAGGAGAAAGAAACAGCAAATCAAACAAAAAAGGAGATCCCTTAGTCATACGCTCTTATGGTAGATTGATAAATAATCTCACAACATGTCTCCAATGTCATAGATAGACAACACATAGCTGTCTCAGGTTAGTGGATCTCAAATGATAGGTAGACAAGCAACCGGTCTCTTTTGTTAAACAATCATCGTCTCTAATGAGGTGATTATTCAAATATAATGGATCTTGCTAAGTCATCCAGATGGGAGACCAATGTACCAAAGCATAGCTCTATGAAATTCTAATGACCGTAGCACATTTCCTATAGTCTTTAAGTTATTTTCACAATCGTGATGCTTGTATCCAACGTATGTCATAAACACGCTGGCGGACTACGTCGAGCATTGGCCACGATTCCTATTTGCCTTTGGTAACGGGCTGTTGGTCCCTAAGTGACGTCGGGGCAATGGCTCTAATGAGAGAAATAAATCTCAACCTACACACTCAATAAGATGACATTAATGATCCAAGGCATAACCCCGCAATCAGGACTGCTAAGATGGATAACTAGCATATTTGGTCGGTCAATTCACACGCTCTCCATAGTGGCATGAACTTTATGACGTATGTTTCCAATAAATACACTCGACTATATAAGTCCTAACGAGATTAATAAGTAGTACTCTCAACTCTAGGATTTTCGATGAGAGGGAAACTACTACTCTCAACTATATGAGTCCTGATAAGAGCATATCAACATAACAAATCCTCGGCTACTAGCCATAACAGTAGATAATGATACTCGACTAGTTAGCCCTTAGAGGATATAATAAAATACTTTCGACGAGATGAGTCCTATCAAGAGTGATAATAGTATGCACTCTCAACTCCATAAATCCTAATGAGAGCGTGTTGTATAATAATTCCTCAACTACTAGCCTTAAGACTAAATAATAATATAATTCGGCTTGTTAATCCTAAAAGGATAAATATGTAAATCCTAACATATCTCTAGTTATAGCCCTTCGAGATAACAGAACTCTCGACTACTAAGCTTTAAGCAGTCATCTCTAGACGATATCACAAATTCCTAATCCATCCCCAAACGTAAGTGACATCTAGTCACTAATGGTAATCGAACAAGTATTACTTGAGCGTCCCATACCCTTAATATTACTTGAACGTTTACTAAAAGCTAGTAAACTGCACTCATCAAACAACAGTTATTCTATAATATGAGTCAAGCAAAATAATCAAAAAATAATACCCAATACCCCATCCCAAGCGGTATTACTAATCTGTTTACCCAACACCCTCATTATATAGAATTAAATCAGAACAAACATTAATATAAATCTTATCTAATCAAATCATATATGGAAGGAGATTATAACTCAAAACTCTTAACTCCATTTACATATTTCACAATTCAATGCATCATTAAAATAGATTGTATATTTTAAAAATTCCCTTTCCAAATATATTTCTTGAATCCTTTATATCAATTCAAATTAAATTTTCTTATCATATAGAATAACACATAAATAAATCAATTTTAAACCATTAAAATATTTATGCGAAAATGGATTTATATTTGTATAGTCTTAAAACCATTCGAATACAATTCACGATTGGTTAATCTTCAAAATAGGCCTATATACTCAAATCCCCTTTCGGAAATATTTTTGAATTCCATTTATTAAAAACACACTTAACAAATTAAATATCTTTTGGAAAATACTATTAAGACTTTGAATTATACTAAATCATCAAATAAACTAATTTTGAACCAATAAATATGTAAAATGGGAAATACATTTTAAATCTCTTTAAAATAGGTTTTATAATCAAAAATCCTCTTTTGAAATTCCCTTTTTAGCAACTTTTACTAAATATTCAATTTACGAAAGAATTTCCCTTTTGGAAATATTATTAAAAATTCTTCACTTAAAGTTATAAAAATTCCATACATTCCAATATATTAAAAAATCTCTATTTTTATTTCCAAATAAAATTTTATATCCAAACTACTTTGAACAAATCATTTTATTCTTCCAACCACTTTTATTTATTTACAAATAAAATTTTAAAACACCAAAAATAATTTATTGAAGCTTGCCAAAATATTTAAAAATTAGAAAATCATTCGAACGTTCTAAAATATAAATTATGGAGCAAAATTCTCCGAAATCGTCAACCAATCAATTAAACAATTATATCACATAGCCGGGTCGAATTCCATTGAATTTCGGCCATCTGTTCAATGCACACAATATATAAATAATCTACTCAAATCAAAATCAAATCGAATAGGATCTCATTTGCATTTTAGACAATCCAAAATACATGAAATCCCAATATGAAATCAAGTTCACATCCAATATCACATAATCAATCAAATATTCCTTAACAAACATCTTAGCCAAACAATTCAACCAATGTATGAGATAATTGTCTAGCAAGCAATAGGAAATAAATATAATTGTGAGTTTAGAAAACCGACCGAAACAACCAGCGAAAACCTTACTATCCCAAAAGTACAAGAAAAAATTATGCATTTCCATCTTCAACAGTTATCAGTGTCAGGACTTCCACCAAGCCGTAGCTCCAATCTCAATGCAGATCTCCATCATCGACACTGCCAAACCCTAAGCGCGACCTTAAGTCCAAGCTGTTTTCCCCTTCATTGCGCACAATCTTTCCATTGCACATCGACACGCTAATCTGCCCAAGTGGTGACTTCCTCCTACTATGCAGCATGCTCTGTCGTTGCCAAATCATAGTGGCCTCCATCCTTTCCCTCCTCCAGGTCATGCGCACTAATCGTCGTTCGTCTCTTCATTTTTCGACATGTTTTTTTTTTCTTGAACAAACTCGAGAGTGGAAGGCTAAAAAGAATTAGGGAAGGGAGGTTATAGAATCAAGGAGAAAAGAAATAGGCTAGATTTGGTTTTGGTCCTTTATTTCTAATTTATTTTAGTTTTAAGTTCATCTTCCATTCAAATTCAAATTTAAATTCTTGATATCTATTTATAAATATACCTCAATCCATTTCAAATTGATTTACACTTTGTTATGCAAGTTATATTTCAATAATTACCCAAATTCATTCATTTCAATATTTGTTTATTTCTGTTTAATTATTCATTGTATTATTACAAAATAAATTTATTTACCAACTATTTCAATAATGTTAAAATTATTTACACTTCAAAATATTTAATATTGATTAAAACATTTTATTCAATTTCAATATATTATCCGAAAGGAATTTATTAAATAAAATCTTTAATTAAATCGAATTTCATCAACTAAAAATTTATTTTTAAAACATTAAATATCTAAAATTTAATTCACACATTTATATTTTAATTAAATTTATTTATTTATACGATGTGCAAAGAAGGGTTGTTATAGACTTCCCCCTTTAAGAAAATTGCATTCTTATAATTTCTTGTAGGGAAACGTCTAATACAACGCAAACCCTGAATTTCCTCGCAATCAAAATACCTAAGAAAATCTCACACAATCCTCTATATGGATTTCTCATTAAGTTCTATTGTATGCTACTATTTAAATAGACACAACTATCTATTTTCGCATACGATAATTTTGTGAAAGTATTCTAAGTGTTGGATTTGTTGAATTTTTTTGGCTGTCTCATTTGTGTAGAGAGTGTTTTAAAAAATCAAAACATAATTTAATCACAATAATATACATCCCAAACAATGGGGCATCCTGAAACACGAGTGAAACAGTATAATATCACACTATAATAGGATATTGCGTAAAAACATACGTTTTTATTAGTGTTTAAGAAAACTATTTTGCTTTTATGTAAGCAAAAGCGAGCTATCTTCACCAAAATATCCAAATGCACATAATCTCAACTCAAGTTTGAATTTTAGTCACTTAAAAGAAGTATAGTGAATATGCATTCATGTATTCGATAAATTACATAACAGTCCAGTTTTTAGGCTATTTCTCGATAAATTTTCGATAGCCAAAACACAAAATTAGCTAATGGTTCCAAAGAGTGAATTGCTACATAATGTGTGATCTTTTCAAATAACTTTCGAATTGCAAAAATATGGATTACTACCCAAGTTATGGGAGAACTACAAAAAGTACGTAACTTAAGTTTTTGACAAATACACATAGGACCACCATAGTAGTCTCAGTTTTTCACCGAGAAAAATTCAAAATTTCACAAAAATCTCTTATCTTTATGGAATGGGCATAATCAAAATCGGACAAACCATTTAAAAGTTATGACTAAATTAGTTCAGCACTGTTTTGAGAAATTTTCTTTTTATAGCAATGCATAACCATTCTAATTCATGTCAAAGCATATTTAACTTCAAAATTTTCTGAAGTGATTGACATGAAAGTTTTTCTATATTAAAATATCTTATAAACTAAAAAAGATTCGTCAATTGAACAAACCAATCAAAAGTTAGGATTATATTTGTACATCACTTTTAAAGTTTAAAATTTCTAAAATTGAGAATCAAACTACAAAACGAAAGATTAGTTTAAAACAAGAATCATGTTGTAGGATTTTCAAGGGTTTTTTCTTCAAAACAATGATCTTAGGAATACACGAAAACTAGGTAGCAATATGGCTTTTTTTCCATGCATTAAAGGACAGTTTAAGGCATGTTTTTAAACACAAATTGACAATAATTTAAAAGAAACTTTGAGTTGCACTAAGTACTCTTGGTTAAATTTCCAACAAAACACATTTGAAAATTTGATAGACTTTCAACAACTGAAATGCATTTGGTTAGAACTTCTTTGGAAACATTTTTTATAACAAAAAAATGAGAATCTTTATAATTCTAACCTTAAAATAGCATTCTGTAATTACATTGCTTAAATCAAATCATGGGCCAGGTCATACATTTTATTATCATCTCTTTAGCGAAGGATCTCTGAATACAGTAATTATAATGTGGTTAAAGATCTTTATGGTGTTGGCAATTAGTAGGCCGATGCTAGAAAATTGCAGCCGGTATATGATTATGAACCTAAAAAGTATCATCAAAACATCGATCTTTCATTATGACTATAAGCCAACAATACTTCTATCAAATTGTTTGAAAATCCCACCAAACTAGGAACATAAGGAGACATATCTTACTTGCTTTTGTTACTCACCCCATTACATATCACTATTTAAAGTGGGTTGAATATAAGAACAAGTGCATTAGACATACATGATTTTAAGCACACAGACAATCATCATGTTTAATTAGCAAATAAAGAAATCTAACAGAATAATAATAATAATAATAATAATAATAATAATAATAATAATAATAATAATAATAAAAATTGCTGCAATTTCTATTATGGGACAAACTAACAGGTCAAGATCCATGGAAATATATCCAGACTACAAACAAGACACATCTCATAAATTTACACCATAGGTTAAAGTTGAGTGTATAACTTCTTGGAACATGGAAAATAAGTTCAGGCATTTTCTCATGAACTAAGATAGGGAGGCTATTCATCAATAATTTTCTAATTATAGGATAACACATTTAGATATAATTTTAACATATATATTGCCGCTGCCTAAAGTCTAATTATTGTATAGACAAATATCCCGATGCAAACCTGTGACTGGGTCATAAATATTCATCATAAGTAAACTTTTAAGAACTTTTAATTATCTTCCGTGAAATCTTCCCCGAAATTCTTTACATAAAATTTAAACTTACTTTTAATTTGGGAAGTCGTATATTTGCATTCAATACCTTAATATATATATTTTTTGAAACATTATTTTCTTTTTCAAAACATGTTCTTCTTTTCAAACCACTGTGTCGAAATGCCTCACAGTGTTTAGGAATCCTTATCAACAACGTTGGTTATATGCATTGATCAGAATTCTTAAAACACTCGACGAACAAATTAATACCAAAACAAACTATTAAATCATTTACTTTCTTGAATAAAATATTTATTCTCAAAATCCATATATACAACCAATTCGTCAATCACCATCAGCTATAATAATCATCACACAAAATTCATCCGTTTTCAAACAAACGCCTTTAGCGAAAAGCTACCAATCGGTTTCTACTGCGCAACTATGATCACTACAGGATCCACTTACTCAACTCGCTCATCATAATTTGAATTTATGAAAAATTCAATACAAAATTCAAATTATGGTCATTCGCAACTTCCCTAACCGAACAACTCCATTCTAACTCAAGCCACATAGAGGTTTATCAGTCATCATATATACCAACACTACTGGCTAGAATAACCCGTTCTAGTTTCACAACCTTCATCAGCTACTCTGTATCTCATACAGAGACTTACACTCAAAAATAGGGAGACAAAATATATTATATAATATTTAAGAAAAATACAAATACATCCTTAGATGATTACCCCAATAATCATCGTATACTCCTACTATCCCTTTAACATAGGGTAACTACCACCCACCCAAGAGGGAACAGGAACTCTAAAGTCACCGAGTAGTATCATAAATATTCTATATTGTTCTGAACCTGCCTTGGTACCAACTGTAATACCCCCACCTCTATACCTATACATTCCAAGAGTATTACAGGATAATACAGAAAATAAGGCGATATGGGGTATACATGTGAATATTCACTTGGGCTAAAACTGGTACATATTTAAATATCGTATAAATAACTCACTATATATACACAATATCGACATAAAGCAATAAATAGTGTACCTCCAAGACGGAACAATAGATAATAAATAACAGAGATCACAGAGTCAGTCGCAGCGATAATACATATAATATACAATATAAAATATATGTCCATATACATCACACTAATATACACATGAGAGACTATATAATACAGAATAGTAATCTATAACACGGAAAATCTAGCCTCCTTTATGCCCATAAAATACAAATTGGTCACATTGTTCCTGTACCTTAAAGGTCTCGGACTGACCCGAGTATTATATAAATAATAAACGGGTCAGACTGTATTTAAATCCAATGTGGGTACGTAACAATAAGCAAGGTGATAAAAAGCCAAGCACAAATACGACTCAATGAAACATTCATCATAACATCATACACTACACCAAAACAGGCAAATTCTAACATTTATAAGTGTTAGAAATAATTTCAGTAACACTTTTTAAGTGTTACTAATGGACTGTGAGGAATGCAGCAGCCAAATTTGTAACACTTATAAGTGTTACAAACATACGTATTACTAACACTTATAAGTGTTGGTACCTAAATATACGATAACGCTTATAAGTGTTAGTAACGAAATATACGGTAACACTTATAAGTGTTGGTACAGAAATATACGGTAATGCTTATAAGTGTTGGTAACGAAATATACAGTAACGCTTATAAGTGTTGGTACAGAAATATATGGTAACGCTTATAAGTGTTGGTACAGAAATATACGGTAACACTTATAAGTGTTGGAAAATGATTATTTAATAGCGTGCGCACACACACACACACACATATATACACACCAAAACTTAAACGCAAAGTTTAAATATAAACACTCTGCAAATAATGGTTTCCATGTCATAAATAATTCATCATACATATTCAATGCAAAGTTTAAAAGCTATGCAAATGTAGTATAATATATCATAAACAATTATTTACATATTTCAAATACCACAATGTCATACATTCAGATATTATTACAAAATAAGCTTAAAAAAAAATTCAAAATACACTTAAAGTTTAACTTACGGTTAACCTAACCATTCCTTATCATCCACTCCAAATTCTAATGGTTTTGAATATTCTTCAACGTCCAATACAACAATCCAAAGTGTCCTTCTTCAAGTTCCTGCATTTAATATAAACACTCGATAAAAGCTTATACCTTCAAGTTCCTGCATTTTATATAAATAGAGATGTATCCAGATGAAACTATATGAATACCCAAAAAATCATTAAATTATGGCCTATGATATTATATAGATTTATCTAAAATAATTTGCAATCAACAAAAACTGTTATCTCAAAATTAATAAATATTAAATGCAATTTACATTAAAAACTGAATGCATATCTAACATTAGGAAAGAAAAAAGAAACAAACAACAAGAATTTGTACCAAGCGGTTCAATAGGTTACATAAATAGATTTATATTTTATCATAATGGTTTAGTAACACAATGAACCAAAAAAGTATAGTTATTAATATTGTCTTTATAGTTCCTATTCCGTTATAACCCATTTATGTAACGTAAAGCTTTTGAAAGTTGAGTGGGAAACTGAACATGAAACTATTTTAGAAAAAATATATACAATTTTGTACATAAAGCAACAATTTATATTTTGTGCATGTTGTTTTAATGCTGTCTTTATTGTCCTAATTCATTACGAACCATTTGTTGGCTCTAGTTTCATAAAGTTTTGCATTCATAAATTTATTTATCTAAACTGAAAAAATGGTTTATGAAACCGTGTTTGTAACCTGAACCTGATTTAACTAACCCATTTTACATTTTACATAAAGCTTGCATCTCTTTACCATTCTTAGATTATGTTACAATACTATTTATGTACACCTAAAATTATGCAAAACCTTGAAAGAAAATAGATAAATTTAACCAATCATCCCCACATATATTTCAAATTTTGAAGATAAAACATAAAATGGCAACTCTTTTGTAAAGACAAATAGAGACTCTTTTGAATATTGATAGCTCAAGAAACATCATTTGACTGAGGCAAAAAATACTGCTTTATCATCATGAACTGAGTCGATTTAAACATTAAAATTCCAATATATCAAGTCAAGCTATCCGTAAGTAATGGTGATATTAACCACTTGGAGAATGATGCTTGTCATTTGCCGTTAGTTATGGTAATTAATTCGCTCACAACCCGTAAGTATGGTGATATTTTCCAAATAGAGTATGAATATATGAAGCAGAAAAACAGTATAAAGGTAAATAATAGTTTACCATAAGCTTAGTCTTGAACTTGTCAGCATTTTGGTCCGAGGTGAATTTTATCTTATACTGCTTCCTGCACTGAAGACAAAGCTGTAAACGTTTCAACAAATGAAACTATCAGCTTACAAACTTAAAATTTGTTTTGCTAACTAAAATAGTGATGCTTTAAAGCTGTGTAGTCAGAAAGCCTTCTTAAAATGTCTAAACATATTTAACTATAAAACAAAAACAAAATAAAACCTAAAGTTATTAATTATTACATAATAATAATTTTAAATTAGATACAAATATTAAGTCATATTTTTTCAGATTAAGTGTGATATTCATTTTAGAGAGAGCACTTAAGTATCAGATGTTTAAAATTAGTCCCAAAAGAAGTCTAAGACTACAAAACTGACCAAAAAGTAGATATTACAGGATTAGCAAACAACTGACTGTATATGGACAGGTCGTACAAGAAAGATTGAACCATGGTTACTCGTAAGGGTTTGTGTTATTAGGAGACAGTAAGATTTGTATACATACAAAATGAAAACTTGAACAGGTCGTACAAGCTTATGCATACTTAGGCATACAAAGCTGGACAGAAACATACATAAGAAAAAGATAAGTATAACATGTAGACTTGGTGTACCTATATATCTTCTATTTCATAGAGATAAAATTTTTCAAGTATACTTGCAGGCAGTGTCAGAAACCAAACACGATCAGGGTTGAATCATGGTTAACCTTGAACCATTTGATTCTCGAGCCCGGAACCATGTTAAACGCTGATCATGCACGAACCATGGTAGATACCACATATTTTAAGTTCAAAATAGTTGGCTAAAGCATTTAAAATACGAAGCAAATGGGACTGTGGTCTGAACCATATTTGTTGTGATGAAGCATTTAAAATATAAAGTAAACAGCTAAAGCATATAAATATGAACCACCCTTCAAAATATGAAGTCAAACATGATCACAAATAGATCCACGAATAGAAATATTTGCTGTGATAGGTTCATTTGTTGTATTATATGAATATGCTTTTGGGATGTAAATGCTTGTGGAAAAATATTCGATGTAACTGAAAAATATTATTTTAGCTTCTAATATCTTACAAATTACCAAAACTAGGGGTGAAGTAATTTAAAACTCCAAATGAGAACAAGCAAGTAGGAAAACATGGAGACAATGCTACTGGAAAAGTCTAATTTCAGAAACAAGATGGAAATATGCATTGATAATAAAAAAATTGTATAAGTTAATCATTTGAAACATAAATGTTTTTTTAATACTGTTAGGAAATCATTTAACGTAAATTTTTTGTTCTTTTCATCCGTTTAAATTACAAAAAGGTACGAATATTTTACGAGTTGAATCCTGCTACAAAAAGGTGCGAATATCTTACAAGTTGAACCTGCTATATTTATTGAACTAGCAGTTGGTAGTGATGCATCTTTTGCCACCTAATTCAGATAGAATTCACTCATTTCCTATGTTAAAATATCAAATGATTCCTTGCAACATTTCTTCAAGTTATGATGCAAGAGTATCCCAACTGAACTATGTTAATATGCACAGGTGTTTAATAGATACTGCAGATGTTAATATGATATTAGAATTTAGCAAAGCCCTTTCATAATAACTCACATACAGTGAGCTATGATAAAACCAATTGAGCACTACACACACATAAAATTTAGATAATGAACAAAAATATTTACCACCCAAAGCTGAAAAGGAACAGCATATTCATTGTATAACCGTGTAACACTCTTCATATTTAGTGTCGACTCCTTTGCTTTATCTTTAGCTACTTTTGCGACTTCAACATCATGATGTGTGAATTGGTCATTAGCATGTGATTCATCAATACTTTGTGATTGTCTAACTTTGATACGGTCAATTCCAAATCCTCTTTGATTCTCATTTGGGACCTAAGAACAGCAAGCTTGGCTTTAAGCACATCCAGTAATTGATCATCAACATTATTCATGGCTAAATCGATAGGACTTCCACCACTAGGATGAGAAATTTTTGCTTGAAGAACAACATTACTGAGATATTGACGTCTGAAGAAAAAGAAAAAAATACATTTTTGGTCAAAATTTGGCTCCACAAAACTGGCATCAGAGTTCAGGTTGTTTAATAGCTATGTCATAACTTATCTATTACTCTCAAATGTTAATGGTAAAATAGTCCTCTGTGTCGTGCTTTGTCAATTTATACAGTTCAACTCCTGGAAAGCTCATGATTTCCAATTTTACTAGCAAGCAGTAACTGACCTGGATCAAAACAATATCGTTAAGTGAGAATGGACAAATTTCACAGCAGGAAGAGCAACCACCTTATAATTAGACAGCTAAAACAAGTGACCAATTAAAACTTCATTATGCAAGTGGAGAATGAAAATGACCAAAACTTATGTTTCCTAGAGATCAATTAATATTTCAAGAAGTTAAACTATCTCACAGCTCACAAGCCCCTCAAACCTAAATAAAATAAAACATGGTACAAATGGTCATATAAATTCGTAACAGTTAATAGGTATAATAACAAAAAATTTGGTAATATGTTACTTTAAAGAAGTCGTCCCTATTAAACCCAAATCATCTTTGGGAAGGATACACCATTAAATTGGTAGTAGTCAAGGTGGGTTGGCAACACCTCTACAAACTGTCCAGCTTGCATTTCACCGGTCCATCAGCCTGAAACAAGCATTCATCATCAATCCCTCTGCATATCATTCCCTGACAACTCCAATCTCCACTACTCCATTGCCCTTGCCTTCATTACTTCATTACTACACCATCCAACCAACCACTGTCTGCTCCTGTACCTCTCTTCTACCAGACCACCACATAACTGCCCCTTCAAACTGCTGCTGTCAAGGCATCATCATCCCCTTCTGTTCCATACCGATGTTCATCTTCACCTAGTACTACCTCAACTATCCACTTCAAAATCTCAACCAAGAAACCCAACTGCCCCTTCGTACCCAAACCATCCACAATTCCTCATCAAACAACCCAAATTCCCAATTCACGTCACCATCCTCTGCAGTTCAGTCGATCATCAACCAAAACACCACCTCAACAATACAACATCTCCTTTAATATCCCATTGCCAAAACCTTGCATCAACAATCACCTTTCAACCATCCGTCATCAAATCGTCGCACGACTCCAAATCAATCGCGAACCCACGAAAACCGAATCGCATCAGAAATTAATTTGAGTTTTAGGGAATTTCAATTTGTTATGGGAACGAACGAGAAAGTCTTTTGTTTTTATTTGTTATCGCGGTAGGGTCTAATAATAATGGAACGAAGAAATTATACTTATCTCTGTGAACAACATTTGAAATAATAGAAACCACATTCACGTCGAAGAAACAAAAACTCCTCACCAGAGACAATCATAACTAATCGAACAAATATAAATTTACTAGCTTCATAAATCGTCATGACTTAAAGAAAATACCTGAATAAGAGAGTTGCGAGAAGAAATGAGTTGTGAGAAGAAGTGGAGAGTTGCAAGAAGAACTGGACTCGAGAAGAATTAGAGAGTTGCGAGAAGAACTGGAGGTGCGAATGGAAACGCGGGAACCCTAATTAGATTAAAAATTAGGCGGCCGATAGGGGGAGATCGAAAGGAATGCGTTAGAAAAATATATTATAAAATAAACCAATTTTTAGTGAGTTATTTACAAATTTACCAGCTGTTCTAACATTTTTTTTTGTGTTGTAAATTATAATTGATGTGTTGGAAAGTCTATAAAAAACATTATTTATATTTCCCAACACTTTTTCAGGTATCCTAATACTTTCTTATTGTTACTAGGCTGTAACACTTATAAGTGTTATAAATTAACAAATATAAAATGTTGCAAAATCACTATTTTGGTGTAGTGATAATAATAAAATATCTTACCACATTCCAAATATCACCCAAGGGATATATACAAAAAAGCAAGAATCACAAAATCTAAAAATGGGGCGAAAACTATAAAATCCATCAAAAACTCAAAATAATATGGATAAGTGCACAACATATCCATAAAAATCACAATAAAGGAATGCATCCCGAATCAAATCAAATCCAAGGGTCAGTGACCAAAATATCTGTCTTGACTTACAATCCTAATAGAAGTGTAAACTTCCGACCGTCATTCCCTAAAATGTGAATCAAGAAGGCATAGTCCCAAATAAATAATCAAAGCATCAAATCTAGACTTATGACCCTAATGGCAGTAATAACTTTTTACTACTAAGTCGTAAAAGGTAAATAAGGAAATATGGGACCTAAATATAAAGAAATCCAAACCAAATACAGAAATCAATATCCAAGAATACTATCTCAACTTACAGTCCCGATGAAAGTAAAATCTTACGACAGTTAATCCTAGGAGATAGCAAGAAATCCAAATCCTAAATAAAACATAACCAATACATAATATCAAAAACAATATCTAAATAATTATCTTGACCTACAACCCTAAAGGAAATGATAATTCCGACCATTAGGTCCTTAGAGATATCAAGAAACACAAACTCAAATCGATATCAAAGCCAAACAAAAACTCGATATACAAAATCATATATCTTGACCCCTATTTCTCAAAGAGACAAAATTCTTGATTGAATGGTCCTAGGAGATAGAAAAAACAAATCAAAAAAAAAGGAGATCCATTAGTTATATACTCTTATGAGAGAATGAAAAAGAAGCTCACAACATGTCTATAATGTCATAAATAGACAACATGCAGCTGTCTTGGGTTAGAGTATCTCAAATGATAGACGGACACATAGTCAGTCTCTATAGTCAAACAATCAGCATCTCTAATAAGTTGATAATATCAAATATATTAGATCTACCTAAGTCATCCAGATGGGAGACAGACGTACCGTAGAACGGCTCAAGGAAACGCGAATGACCGCAGCCCGTTTCTTACAGTCCCTAAGTTAGTCCTCGAATCATGATGCTCGTATACATCGCATGTCATAAACACTATGTCCGACTACGCCGGGCATTGGCCATGATTCCTACTTGCCCCTGGAAATGGACTGTTGGTCCTTAAGTGACATCAAGGCAATGGCTCTAATGAGAGAAATGACTCTCTGCCTTCAAACCCAATAAGGTGACATCACGGATCTAAGGCACGACGCTGCAATTAGGACCACTAGGATGGATAACTAGCCTATCAGGTGGGTCTAATTCACGCGCTCTCCATAGTGGCGTGAACCTTATGACGTAGATTCCCAATAACACTCTCAACTATATAAGTCCTAACAAGAGTGATATCTAGTACTCTCTACTCTAGGAGTCCTAATGAGAGTGCAACTACTGCTGTGACGACCCGCCCTTCTACGCCCAGAAAGACGTATCGTCTTGAAGAAAGAAAGGGATGAGAAAATAGAAAAGATAGAGAAGAAAGAACAACAACATCAGAATCTCACAGCGGAATGGAACAAAATATAATAGATCACATAACTATTACATAATTTTACATAAATCAAAGTTATACAGATAATACATCACATACTAGGCAGTTATAAACACCTGTCTAGTTAATACAACACAACTCAAACAAATAACCCAAAGATACCAACACAGCGGAACTATAAATATCTATCTACAACGCTGAAGCCTCCTGCTCCATTGCTTCTTCAGAATTCGTCAAATCTAACCTGAATCCCTTGGCTACCCGTAAAAATTTGGGTACCCGAGAGTTTATGAAAAACAAAAATAAACTCCGGGTCAGACATGGGTCTGGTATGAGTAACAGGTTAACATTGCTTAACTTTGAAAAACATTTGAAAACAAAAGGTATCACGTAAGACTCCCCACGAATAAATATGGGTAAGTTTTTACCTTACGCTAACCAAAACATTTGATAGGAAATTCTGTGATATTATAATAGGTCTAGGGTTTTCAAGTAAATAGAAAATAGCCGAAATTGTTACATTCATTAAATTCCAGCTACTAGCCACAAAAGTGGGTAATACAATCAAAACCGATGGCAC
The DNA here is from genome assembly GCA_030765085.1 of Allium cepa. Classification (NCBI taxonomy): domain Eukaryota; kingdom Viridiplantae; phylum Streptophyta; class Magnoliopsida; order Asparagales; family Amaryllidaceae; genus Allium; species Allium cepa. The sequence continues at coordinate 531,483,896 of CM060934.1, forward strand.
TTATTGGATTGTGGATTCCATACAATGGCAGGGCTACTGGGGTACCGCCCGTCACAGTACGTGGCCAAGATCAACGTACCGAGGATCACTCCCGACCCCCTGCAACACAAGGCCGGAACCATTCCTTACTGAACAGTCCCGAACAAGACAACCCCGACAGTTGGAGCTCACAACTGTCTACACAGCCGAATAAAAAGGGACATCTAGACAGGGGAAAATGTTGTCCTGCTTGGGCATGACCCACCTAACCTTGCTGCACCTTCCCTGTTTTAGCCATTCCTGGTTGATGAGGCTTGAGGCTACGATTACCTTTAGAAAATATATTTCTTAGAATGCTCATCGTCCACCTGACGATGTGTTGAAAGCATTCAATCCATACAAGTTCGTTCCGGGTTCGAACGAAACCGAAGGCATTATCTCGTTACACTCATTTTGGAATCACCCTCAGAGTTAACGACGATAACCCTTGCATTCTGAATCTTCATCTTCACTTCAGATTCACGACCTATCGTTAATTTGGAATCGATGTGGTTTTCGGATGTTCCAAATGTGGAAAACCCGATCCCGGTCTCATCGAAATCCAAAACGTGTCTTTTAGGGCCAAGTTGTCTATTTAGTCTTAACAGTTTAATTCAAATAATTCAATACACACACAGATAGATAATTCACAATATCATAATAGATAGTCAACATCAACATAACAGATAATCAATATTATCACTACAACAGATAATGCATATTATCAATCATAAAAGATAATTCATATTATCATCATATTTAAATCAAGCATCCATATCACATAGCACCATTTATCACATATCCGAGATCTCAAACCAATCAAGGTAAACAATTTCATCCATCCATATATAAGCAATCGTATAAGCTATAATTAATTTAAAATGAATTAAATTAATTATATCATCTCTAATTAATTTAAAGTAAATTAAATTAATTACTTCCTCATTTAAAACTTGCTTATACAATTATTAATCAATTACCAATTAATAAATCATTCACTAATTACTCGTTTCAATTAATCACATTTGATCAATCAACCTTTCATCATATACAAATAACCATCCTTAAATTATTTTCACAAATTAATTATCTTATCTAAATATAGAAATTGACTTTAAATTACAAACATTACATTACTTCTGAATTACACTAATTAATTACTCTTTAATTTGTTATTATTGATTAATTAATCGAAATTTATTATCACATCATTAATTATATCAATTAATGATTTCTAATTACATTTTTAATTAATTCCCTATTTAAAATTAATTAACTTAAGTAATTAATCTTCAATTAAACTACATTTATTAATCACCTCTGATTAATACCATTCAGTAATTAACTATCTTTAATTACTCATCAAAATTACTCCTTAATTAATTTCTCTAATTAATCCCCTGATTAATTATACAAAGTAATTATATTCCAATTACTTTCACTATTAAATCATTCCTGGGTAATTACATCGAGTAATTATCATTAATTACTTTCCTAAGTAATTATACTTATCACATCATCAAAATGGTTGTCTAAATTAATTAAACTTAACTAATTAACTTAAACAATTCATAGAATTAATTACAATGAGTAATCAATTCCTTAATTACTTCCGTTAAGAAATTATACTTAACAATTCACAAATAAATAATTTTGTTAATTATTTAAAAATAATCCCATTAATTGATTGTTTCATAATTTTAGTTAATAACCTTCATTAACTAATTATAATCCTTTAATTACTTTCCTAAAGTAATTAACTTACATTTTAAGTTAGTCTTAATAACTCATTAATTAATTCTTTATTAATTCATTAATTTATTACTAATCATTAATTTAAAATTAAACCAATGATTTCCTAATTACCAATTAATTTACCTTTAACTTATATCTTATTTAAATAAATTTAACTCTTAATTTCTGAGTTAATTAATTCTAGTCATTAATTATCCACTTAGTTAACTTGATAATTACAAGCCTTAGGTTTATAAAACCCTTTCTCTATTTAATGACCAATTTATCATTTAAAAGCTATTTAATCAATTTAATTTAAATTTACTTTTAAATTCATTTTAAATTTAAGATTTAAAATGAAATCAAATTAATCTTATCAATTCCAAACTCCTTTTATTTTACAATTTAAAGAATGATTTTATTAAATAGAAGATTAAAAGAATTTAAACACGGTTTCATTTTGAATTCAAATCAAATTTAAAATTTACTTTATCATTCAAATTTGTTTGAACAAATTTTAAATTTAAAATCTTTATTTATTTAAAAACTGAGATTCAAACTACGTTTTGAATCCAAACTTATCTTGTTTTAAACTTTGTTTAAATACGTATTTTTTTTCCATTTTTTTAAAAAAAACTCAGTTTTAAAAATTTATAAAACTTACCGGTTTTAAAACCTGTAGCTAAAAATACCCGAGACAAACAAATATTCTACGAGCAAAACCCCACATTTCTTCGAGTCCGACACTCGAACCACTCGAGTGAAACTCGAGCAACATTTCCCTTTTTTAAAGTGGTTTCAAATAATTTAAAATTTTAAAAACTTTATTTATTTTAAACTGAGATTCAAACTTCTTTCGAATCCAAACTTTTCTTTTATTTAAATAACTATGTTAAACATTCATATCTCATTTTTAAAACCCAGTTTAAAGCATTTTAAACTTTACAGGTTTTAAAAATAATCTGTTACAACTTACCCAAGTTTCCCCCTCCCCACTACTCCGAGTCAAACTTGAACATACTTCGAGTCGCGTGCTACTTCCCCCGAGAAAAACCCCCAATAACTCGAGTTCCCCTACCTCACAAAACAATCCAGGCAAAATCCAATGCACGTGCACGTGTACCCTCACTGGAGCTCCCTTCGATCATCGACGATCACTCCACCTCATCGCCTGACCACACAGCAACCCACAACGTTCACCTAAACATTTGCTCGAGCCTTGAAATCGAAAATGAACACAAACCCAAACCTAGAAACGTACTAGCACCACCTCCACGAAACCTGTCACCGCCTCTTCCACAACGCCTCGGCCACTAGAAAATCCCCTACTTCGGCTACGACTTCGACTACGACCCAACTATCATTCTCCAAAAAGTCGAAACACTCGATCAACGCCACAGGTCGCAGTGGTCGATTCACTGAACATAAATAAAATTAGGGTTCTAAAATAAAATTCTCTGCCGCGATCTCTCTGATGAATTTCCCACCACCACCGCATTTTTCCCAGCATCTTCACTCACCCCTCCATCTCCATGCCTGTTCTCGAACTCTCAAACCCACTTGATCACAAAGGGGACTCAAAAATAAACTTTCAGTTAAAACCCAAACTCCCCCTACAATTCTAAACTATAAATCCTGATTCCTATGTTAAAAATCATATTTTGTATAAGATTTTCGGTTTGTGATACTGAAATCATAATTTAAATAGTTTGAGTTTTCATCTATATTTGGTATATTCAGTTGTTTTTATTATCTACAGAAACAAACATCAGGCTTTCAATTATCTTAGTATTTAAAACACTTATTCAAATTTGAACCAACATTATTGGTTGACAACCAGATCCTATCATGGACAAGATTATGTGAAAATAAATTTAAATAAAGAAAACAGGAGCCTGGGAACATTGCAGAGCACCACTAAAGTCACAGTACTGCAAATATACACATATTCAGGAACCAATGTATTCATAAACATCACAAACTCAAACTCATAGATAAGTATGCAAAAGAAATTCATAAATTTAAATTATTTAATTTGTATGTTACTCACCTGAAAATGCAGAGGCCTTTTTGAACTGGAATGAATTTTTTTCCATGCTTTTGTTTTTGATTTCAGAGACTTGTATTTGAAAACATGAAAGCTTGCACAGATTTAACATAAAAACCATAACTTGCTTTGATTTCCTTTAACCTCCTTATTTTAGTTTAGTTGAATGATGTTTAATGTTTGCAAAAATGGATATGCTTCCCTTTTCTTTTTTTTTCTTTTTTCTTTTTTTTCCTTGTTTCAGTTTTGATATGTCATGAGAATGAGCTACAATAAGATGATATATATGTATACATAAAAGAAAAGATTATAGGGAAAGATATTCACTGGCATGCATTGGTTAGGTACTTACTGGTATAGGCTATTTCTAATGTTCAAAGATTTTTTCTCTCATGTGAAAGCTGACAAGATATTATACATTTCGGCTGAAATGAAAGTATTAAATGCCTATGTACTTTTTGTTTCCTACTAGCTTACCTTATCTATGTTGAAACTTAACTAAACATCATAAATTAAACTTCCTATATAAGCTTCTTACCTGTTTTCTTACTTGTCTTATTCTGGCCTTGTATATTAGGTTGCAGGCAACAAACAATACAATGTCAGGTTTGTGTTTTACTTATGTCCAATATATAAAGTTATTTTATCTTGTTCTTAGCTTTGCATTAATTTATTTCTTTTTTGGTTATTAAACTTTAACTATCAATACTTAATTTGATGATTATTAATTTATTTTCATACTTATGCTAATATTATACATTGGATTTTATGCTTAATTTCAATATATTAAAGACTTGTTTTATTTTAAACATGTTTGAAAGATGCTATTTCAAATTTTCAAATCATTACTTCTCATGTTAATGTATTCAAATAAATTTTGAAATAGTAGTTTCTATCTATATTAAAATCCATTTTGTAAGAAGATTACATCATTAATATTGTTAAATATAACTCATGATTAAATTAATATAATTCACAAATGAATTTGTCTTCTTATTCAATACATTACTTATATATATATATATAAAAACAAAACAAATCTTTTTATTTAAATTTAAACTTAAACTAAGATCAATTTTAAATAATTAAGTTTTTAGTTTGGGTATTAAAATCATATGATTATTTATTCAATAGCTTATATCAAATTAAATCCAATTTTAAATTATCAAAAATGTTAGAATAAGAATACAGGCCTATATATATTAAATTTAAAACAAAGATTTATCTAGTTATAATATATACAGATATGTATACATTACAAATATAAAACAATTTATTTGCCTATAAAAATAGATTATCAGTTTAAATATTTATTTTTGAAGAAGATTATTAATTTAATTCAAATTCATTATTAACAATATGATCAAATCAATTAAATTTTGACATAAATTATTAAATTGTTATTGTCAAAATTTCCGGGATATCACATTCTTCCCCCCTTAAAAGAATTTCGTCCCCGAAATTTAAAACAAAGGTAATTTAATAATTTAATTAAAGATTTAATTTTAAAACACAGACAGATATCAATCATATGCTAACAATCATAACAACCAATTTATCCATATACAAATCTAATTGTCCAGATAAAAAAAAATTCTAAATAGAATTTTCTCGAGTTTCCCCAAGTATAAATACTGGGATACTCTCTCTCTACAAAATTCAAACAACCAATATCACTAAGCTACTGAGTTTCTATTCATCTGGATCCACAAAACAAAACAGGATATCAGACTACATATATGTCAGACTCAACAACCAAAATTCTCTGAACTGCTGACTCTACAATCAAAGATAGATCTTACACGTACTCCCTCGGAGATACGTGAAACACAACGAATTTCAGTTATCCAAACTGGCAATCCACTCCTGAAACCAAACACTTATCCAAAATCAAATCTCCGATTACGGACTCCAAATTCCTCCTTCTCTTATTCACAAAACTCTTCGGACGATCCTGGGCTGCCTACATCCTTCCTGATCAGCTCAACCCTTGCTGATTTCCTTAGAAACAAACTGAACCAAAAACAATCCAACAAAATGATCTTTCTAAGATTAACCACAACTCAATTCCAAAATTAGTAGACTGATCTTACTTCTTCTCATATGGAGAGATAATACAGATGCATTTCAAACTGGTCTTAAGATCCTGAAAAATTCCCTGTAGAAACTCTCTAATTCCAAAATACTGCAAATTCTAGTTATTCCCACACCAAACAGCTGCCACCATGCTTCCACTGCGCAACTCTGATCAGAATAGGTGAGAATGCTGATGATGCTCTCGAGGACAAACTGGACAACATATTCTAGAACTATGGTTCAACATACCTTTTAAAGAAACCCAGAAGTTCCTCCAAAACTCTAGCTGTTTTACCAGACTCATTCTCAAAAATCATCTTACTGAACCATCGATACCACTCTGGAATCCAGAAGATATCAAACTCAATCTCTATTCACAGACAAAATTCTGACTTCCTGAAGACATCCAGAAAAAATCAGACCCAAGAGAAATTCAAACAATCGCAAGTCACTTTTGCGATCAATCTAGCCTACTACCAAAGAAAACTGTTCTCTCTTTACCAAACAGAACAACCTATGCTTAATTAGCCAATCTATTAAAGAAACGGAATCACACTGCTGTTTCTGAACTCCACTGCTGATGCAGAAGTTAAAAACTTCCTTGCCAACACCAATGCCAAGAAATTCCTAACCCAGCGCTCTTCGAGAAACTCGGACCTCGAACCAAACAGAAACATTCTACTGAACTCAGCCCCAACACCGAAACAGCTACACCTCCCTAACTGATTCCAAAGAAACATCTTCGGAGACATCCATAATCACTGTGTCCCATCGCATAGCTACAATATCCTGGAATCATGACTCACTTCTGTCCAACCAACAGATCCAAATTCTAGCTCATCCAAACTTACACTTCAAAAATAAACTCTGAACCTTAACAGGTTTCTTCAGAGATCAATGAAATCCTTACACTATTAAAAGCTCACTCGAGACGGTAATAGGTCTACAGTCTCGACAGATACACTTCCAACCGCAAATATTCATACTCCAACTATTGGTAGTCGTGTTGCACACACCACTACTCTATCTACCTTTATAACTTATATTGGATAACCTGAACAGGTAATCCAACAGGTAGGTAGAAATATATATATATATATATATATATATATATATATATATATATATATATTAAAATTACAAATACGCACTCTCAAGATAGAAATCACTCAAGAGCCTAGGTATTCACTCAACCTAGCGCTCTGATACCAACTGTGACGACCCGCCCTTCTACGCCCAGAAAGACGTATCGTCTTGAAGAAAGAAAGGGATGAGAAAATAGAAAAGATAGAGAAGAAAGAACAACAACATCAGAATCTCACAGTGGAATGGAACAAAATATAATAGATCACATAACTATTACATAATTTTACATAAATCAGAGTTATACAGATAATACATCACATACTAGACAGTTATAAACACCTGTCTAGTTAATACAACACAACTCAAACAAATAACCCAAAGATACCAACACAGCGGAACTATAAATATCTATCTACAACGCTGAAGCCTCCTGCTCCATTGCTCCTCCAGAATTCGTCAAATCTAACCTGAATCCCTTGGCTACTCGTAAAAATTTGGGTATCCGAGAGTTTATGAAAAACAAAAATAAACTCCGGGTCAGACATGGATCTGGTATGAGTAACAGGTTAACATTGCTTAACTTTGAAAAACATTTGAAAACAAAAGGTATCACGTAAGACTCCCCACGAATAAATATGGGTAAGTTTTTACCTTACGCTAACCACAACATTTGATAGGAAATTCTGTGATATTATAATAGGTCTAGGGTTTTCAAGTAAATAGAAAATAGCCGAAATTGTTACATTCATTAAATTCCAGCTACTAGCCACAAAAATGGGTAATACAATCAAAACCGATGGCACTTATTGGATTGTGGATTCCATACAATGGCAGGGCTACTGGGGTACCGTCCATCACAGTACGTGGCCTAGATCAACGTACCGAGGATCACTCCCGACCCCCTGCAACACAAGGCCAGAACCATTCCTTACTGAACAGTCCCGAACAAGACAACCCCGACAGTTGGAGCTCACAACTGTCCACACAGCCGAATAAAAAGGGACATCTAGACAGGGGGAAATCTTGTCCTGCTTGGGCATGACCCACCTAACCTTGCTGCACCTCCCCTGTTTTACATTCCCGGTTGATGAGGCTTGAGGCTACGATTACCTTTAGAGAATATATTTCTTAGAATGCTCATCGTCCACCTGACGATGTGTTGAAAGCATTCAATCCATACAAGTTCGTTCCGGGTTCGAACGAAACCGAAGGCATTATCTCGTTACACTCATTTTGGAATCACCCTCAGAGTTAACGACGATAACCCTTGCATTCTGAATCTTCATCTTCACTTCAGATTCACGACCTATCGTTAATTTGGAATCGATGTGGTTTTCGGGTGTTCCAAATGTGGAAAACCCGATCCCGGTCTCATCGAAATCCAAAACGTGTCTTTTAGGGCCAAGTTGTCTATTTAGTCTTAACAGTTTAATTCAAATAATTCAATACACACACAAATAGATAGTTCACAATATCATAATAGATAGTCAACATCAACATAACAGATAATCAATATTATCACTACAACAGATAATGCATATTATCAATCATAAAAGATAATACATATTATCATCATATTTAAATCAAGCATCCATATCACATAGCATCGTTTATCACATATCCGAGATCTCAAACCAATCAAGGTAAACAATTTCATCCATCCATATATAAGCAATCATATAAGCTATAATTAATTTAAAATGAATTAAATTAATTATATCATCTCTAATTAATTTAAAGTAAATTAAATTAATTACTTCCTCATTTAAAACTTGCTTATACAATTATTAATCAATTACCAATCAATAAATCATTCACTAATTACTCGTTTCAATTAATCACATTTGATTAATCAACCTTTCATCATATACAAATAACCATCCTTAAATTATTTTCACAAATTAATTATCTTATCTAAATATAGAAATTGACTTTAAATTACAAACATTACATTACTTCTGAATTACACTAATTAATTACTCTTTAATTTCTTATTATTGATTAATTAATCGAAATTTATCATCCCATCATTAATTATATCAATTAATGATTTCTAATTACATTTTTAATTAATTCCCTGTTTAAAATTAATTAACTTAAGTAATTAATCTTCAATTAAACTACATTTATTAATCACCTCTGATTAATACCATTCAGTAATTAATTATCTTTAATTACTCATCAAATAAATTAATTACTCCTTAATTAATTTCTCTAATTAATCCTGTGATTAATTATACAAAGTAATTATATTCCAATTACTTTCACTATTAAATCATTCCTGGGTAATTACATCGAGTAATTATCATTAATTACTTTCCTAAGTAATTATACTTATCACATCATCAAAATGGTTGTCTAAATTAATTAAACTTAACTAATTAACTTAAACAATTCATAGAATTAATTACAATGAGTAATCAATTCCTTAATTACTTCCGTTAAGAAATTATACTTAACAATTCACAAATAAATAATTTTGTTCATTATTTAAAAATAATCCCATTAATTGATTGTTTCATAATTTTAGTTAATAACCTTCATTAACTAATTATAATCCTTTAATTACTTTCCTAAAGTAATTAACTTACATTTTAAGTTAGTCTTAATAACTCTTTAGTTAATTCTTTATTAATTCATTAATTTATTACTAATCATTAATTTAAAATTAAACCAATGATTTCCTAATTACCAATTAATTTACCTTTAACTTATATCTTATTTAAATAAATTTAACTCTTAATTTCTGAGTTAATTAATTCTAGTCATTAATTATCCACTTAGTTAACTTGATAATTACAAGCCTTAAGTTTATAAAACCCTTTCTCTATTTAATGACCAATTTATCATTTAAAAGCTATTTAATCAATTTAATTTAAATTTACTTTTAAATTCATTTTAAATTTAAGATTTAAAATGAAATCAAATTAATCTTATTAATTCCAAACTCCTTTATTTTACAATTTAAAGACTGATTTTCTTAAATAGAAGATTAAAAGAATTTAAACACGGTTTCATTTTGAATTCAAATCAAATTTAAAATTCACTTTATCATTCAAATTTGTTTGAACAAATTTTAAATTTTAAATCTTTATTTATTTAAAAACTGAGATTCAAACTACGTTTTGAATCCAAACTTATCTTGTTTTAAACTTTGTTTAAATACGTATTTTTTTCCATTTTTTTAAAAAAAACTCAGTTTTAAAAATTTATAAAACTTACCGGTTTTAAAACCTGTAGCTAAAAATACCCGAGACAAACAAATATTCTACGAGCAAAACCCCACATTTCTTCGAGTCCGACACTCGAACCACTCGAGTGAAACTCGAGCAACATTTCCCCTTTTTAAAGTGGTTTCAAATAATTTAAAATTTTAAAAACTTTATTTATTTTAAACTGAGATTCAAACTTCTTTCGAATCCAAACTTTTCTTTTATTTAAATAACTATGTTAAACATTCATATCTCATTTTTAAAACCCAGTTTAAAGCATTTTAAACTTTACAGGTTTTAAAAATAATCTGTTACAACTTACCCAGGTTTCCCCCTCCCCACTACTCCGAGTCAAACTTGAACATGCTTCGAGTCGCGTGCTACTTCCCCCAAGAAAATCCCCCAATAACTCGAGTGCCCCTACCTCACAAAACAATCCAGGCAAAATCCAGTGCACGTGCACGTGTACCCTCACCGGAGCTCCCTCCGATCATCGACGATCACTCTACCTCATCGCCTGACCACACAGCAACCCACAACGTTCACCTAAACATTTGCTCGAGCCTTGAAATCGAAAATGAACACAAGCCCAAACCTGGAAACGTACTAGCACCACCTCCACGAAACCTGTCACCGCCTCTTCCACAATGCCTCGGCCACTAGAAAATCCCCTACTCCGGCTACGACTTCGACTACGACCCAACTATCATTCTCCAAAAAGTCGAAACACTCGATCAACGCCACAGATCGCAGTGGTCGATTCACTGAACATAAATAAAATTAGGGTTCTAAAAGAAAATTCTCTGCCGCGATCTCTCTGATGAATTTCCCACCACCGTCGCATTTTTCCCAGCATCTTCACTCACCCCTCCATCTCCATGCCTGTTCTCGAACTCTCAAACCCACTTGATCACAAAGGGGACTCAAAAATAAACTTTCAGTTAAAACCCAAACTCCCCCTACAATTCTAAACAATAAATCCTGATTCATATGTTAAAAATCATATTTTGTATAAGGTTTTCGATTTGTCATACTGAAATCATAATTTAAATAGTTTGAGTTTTCATCTATATTTGGTATATTCAGTTGTTTTTATTATCTACAGAAACAAACATCAGGCTTTCAATTATCTTAGTATTTAAAACACTTATTCAAATTTGAACCAACATTATTGGTTGACAACCAGATCCTATCATGGACAAGATTATGTGAAAACAAATTTAAATAAAGAAAACAGGAGCCTGGGAACATTGCAGAGCACCACTAAAGTCACAGTACTGCAAATATACACATATTCAGGAACCAATGTATTCATAAACATTACAAACTCAAACTCATAGATAAGTATGCAAAAGAAATTCATAAATTTAAATTATTTAATTTGTATGTTACTCACCTGAAAATGCAGAGGCCTTTTTGAACTGGAATGAAATTTTTTCCATGCTTTTATTTTTGATTTCAGAGACTTGTATTTGAAAACATGAAAGCTTGCACAGATTTAACATAAAAACCATAACTTGCTTTGATTTCCTTTAACCTCCTTATTTTAGTTTAGTTGAATGATGTTTAATGTTTGCAAAAATGGATATGCTTCCCTTTTCTTTTCTTTTTTTCTTTCTTTTTTCCTTGTTTCAGTTTTGATATGTCATGAGAATGAGCTACAATAAGATGATATATATATACATAAAAGAAAAGATTATAGGGAAAGATATTCACTGGCATGCATTGGTTAGGTACTTACTGGTATAGGCTATTTCTAATGTTCAAAGATTTTTTCTCTCATGTGAAGGCTGACAAGATATTATACATTTCGGCTGAAATGAAAGTATTAAATGCCTATGTACTTTTTGTTTCCTACTACCTTACCTTATCTATGTTGAAACTTAACTAAACATCATAAATTAAACTTCCTATATAAGCTTCTTACCTGTTTTCTTACTTGTCTTATTCTGGCCTTGTATATTAGGTTGCAGGCAACAAACAATACAATGTCAGGTTTGTGTTTTACTTATGTCCAATATATAAAGTTATTTTATCTTGTTCTTAGCTTTGCATTAATTTATTTCTTTTTTGGTTATTAAACTTTAACTATCAATACTTAATTTGATGATTATTAATTTATTTTCATACTTATGCTAATATTATACATTGGATTTTATGCTTAATTTCAATATATTAAAGACTTGTTTTATTTTAAACATGTTTGAAAGATGCTATTTCAAATTTTCAAATCATTACTTCTCATGTTAATGTATTCAAATAAATTTTGAAATAGTAGTTTCTATCTATATTAAAATCCATTTTGTAAGAAGATTACATCATTAATATTGTTAAATATAACTCATGATTAAATTAATATAATTCACAAATGAATTTGTCTTCTTATTCAATACATTACTTATATATATATATATATATATATATATAAACAAAACAAACCTTTTTATTTAAATTTAAACTTAAACTAAGATCAATTTTAAATAATTAAGTTTTTAGTTTGGGTATTAAAATCATATGATTATTTATTCAATAGTTTATATCAAATTAAATCCAATTTTAAATTATCAAAAATGTTAGAATAAGAAAACAGGCCTATATATATTAAATTTAAAACAAAGATTTATCTAGTTATAATATATACAGATATGTATACATTACAAATATAAAACAATTTATTTGCCTATAAAAATAGATTATCAGTTTAAATATTTATTTTTGAAGAAGATTATTAATTTAATTCAAATTCATTATTAACAATATGATCAAATCAATTAAATTTTGACATAAATTATTAAATTGTTATTGTCAAAATTTCCGGGATATCACAATTGCTCTCGACTATATGAGTCTCAATGAGAGCATATCAACATAAAAAATCCTCGATTACTAGCCATAACAGTAGATGATGATACTCGACTAGTTAGCCCTTAGAGGATACAACAAAATACATTCAACGAGATGAGTCCTACTGAGAGTAATAATATTAAGTACTCTCGACTCCATACGTCATAATGAGAGCGTATTGCATAACTATTCATCAACCAGTCCTAAGAGTAAATAATAATATAACTTGGCTAGTTGGTCCAAAGAGGATAAATATGTAAATCCCAATTTATCTCTAGCTTGTAGCCCATAGAGAGTAATAGAACTCTTGATTACTAAGCTCTAAGGAGTCATCTTTAGACAATATCATGAATTTCTAACCCATCTCCAAAATATAAGTGACATCTACTCACTAATAGTAATCAATCAAGTATTACTTGAGTATCTCATACCACTCAGCATTACTCTATAGTTTACTAGAAGCTAGTAAACTACACTCATCAAACAACAGTTATTTTATACTATAAGTCAATAGAATAACCAGAGAATAATACCGAATGCACCATCTCAAATGGTATTACTAACCCATTATTCAACATCCTCATTATGTAGAATTAAATCACAACAAACATCAATATAAATCATATTTAATCAAACTATGTACAAAAAGAGATTATAACCCAAAATTCTCAACTCCAGCTAATCCATCATTAAAATAGATTGTATATTTAAAAAAATTCTTCCAAAAATATTTGTTGAATTTTCTTTTCATATAGAATTGCTCATAATATTGAATAAATCAATTTTAAACCACTAAAATACGTATGCGAAAAGGGATTTATATTTGTATACTCTTAAAAACATTTGAAAATAATTCACAATTGGTTTACCTTCAAAATAGGCTTGTATACTCAACTCCCCTTTCGATAATATCTTCGAATTCCATTTATTAAACACACATGTAACAAAATAAATATATTTTTAAAAATAATATTAAGACCTTTCAATTATACCCAAACATCAAATAAACTAGTTTCGAACCAATAAATATACAACAATAGAAATATATTTTAAACCTCTTAAAAATAAGTTTTTGTAATAAAAATTCCTTATTTGAAATTCACATTTTAATCCTATTTACTAAATATTCAATTTACAAATAAGTTTCCCTTTTGGAAATATTATTAAAAATCCTTATTTATACTTATAAAAATTCCATACATTCCAATATATTGAAAAATTTCTATTTTTATTTTCAACTAAACTTGTATATCCAAACAACTTTTACCAAATCATTTTATTCTTCCAACCACTTTTATTTATTTACAAAAAACTTTAATTAAATTTTAAAGTACCAAATAATTTATCGAAGCTTACCAAAATATAAAAAAAAACCAGAAAATCATTCAAATGTCCAAAAATACAAATTATGGAGCAAAATTCTCCAAAATCATTAACCAATCAACTAAACAATTTTATCTCATAGCCGAGTCAAATTCCATCAAATTTCAGCCATCTGTACAATGCACACAACATATAAATAATATACTCAAGTCAAAATGCCATAAGACAACATCTCCTTTGCATTTTGGATAATAAAAAATATGTGAAATCCTAATATGAAATCCAAGTTTCACATCCAATATCACACAATCAATCAAATACTCCCAAACAAACATCTCAACCAAACAATTCAACTAATATATGAGATAATTATATAACAAGTAATATGAAATAAATACAATAGTGAGATCTCACCGAAAGGACGAGCTAAACCTTACTGTCCCAAAAGCACAAGAAAAAAATGATGCATTTCCATCTTCAAAAGTCATCAGCGTCGCGACTTCCTCGAAGCCGCAGCGTCCTATGTCATCAATGCAACAAACCCTAATCATGACCCAAAGTCCGAGCTATGTAACATCCCCTTACTTGGAGGCCCAAAACTAATGGCTATGGATGCTGCAGTCATCCATAGTTATTAATCCTCGACGATCAAATATGGCGATGTTAGGTTCATTGATACACAAAACATGAAAAATTAAATTTCAAAAAAAATCACATTCCATTTCTAAATATCTCCAGTTCATCACATAATCCCATAATAGCAAATCACGTTCAGAGAAAATATATTTATTACAACATACGCAAAGGGTGACATATGAAGATGCCACCTTGGATGATCAGAGTATGTACGGGCAATATAATAACTTTTCCATTACAAGCAACACATCAAAATCAAATAAAAGAGAACTCTAAATAGCTATCATGCCTCCTGCACGTCTTCGAAAGCTTTGTTCATGTAATGAGGTACTTGAAAACCTCAACTCTCAAACTACTCAAAATCAATTGAGTACTCGAGAGTTTAAGGGGAAAACATAAACTTAGAGTCAGACATAAAGCCTGGTATGGATAATAATCTGCCATCTCAAATCATTTAGATATCTAGTATGACCATGCCGCTTAGCGGAACGGGTTTTCCCCTCACTAGTATCCTAAAACCTTTATAAAACCATATACTTTGCTTATGCATCCACAATGGTTAAAACATAGTCATTTCCAAAATATTATGATGATATGAAAACATGTTAAAAACATTCTAGATTTTCTGTCCTCTGTTTAATTGACTCTCTATCATAGTTATAGTTTCTAAGGTCAAAATCAACCTTTCAGTTTTCATCAGCTTACTAATAACCTTTATATCATATATGGACTCCCTGTCCTATTTCGTAGTTTTCATGGATGCACTATAAACCTATTGGCCCCAGCCAATTAACTTAATTAATTCATGGGATTCCCTGAACCTGTTGGTGACTTCAATAATTTATCTCTTATCCTAGTTTTCATGGGTTGACTAGGAACCTGTTGGCCCCTAGGAATATCATCTATCCGTAATTTATTCTGGATATAGTTTTCGTGGGATCACTATGAACCGATTGGGCCCTGCCAACCACTCTTTATAACACAGTTTTCATGGGATCACTAAAAACCTATTGGTAACTCTAATAACTTCCTAATCATAGTTTTCATGGGATCACTATGAACCTGTCTACCTGACAACTTCCATATTTAGGCATCCTATATTCTGGACTTCCTAACCTCTTGGATGTAATTCTACTCATCCATGAGTTCAATCAATTTATATTCACTACTGAGTTTAACCTAGCTGTCTTTTCTTCCCTTTATCCCTAAAACACAGTTATGGATCCATTATAATGTGAATATATTTATATTTGAAGAAGCAACCATAATTACAAAACAATACCACTCCTGTGGGTTTAATGTCCTTATAACACTTAGCATATAAAAAAATGCTTAATCCCTTTAACCTATAATTTTATCAAGGAAAGCTTTTTATTAAAATCATTTCAAAACTCCTTTAAGTTAGCCATGGTATTTTCCTTTAAAAATGAGTTTGGGTTACAAAACTTTTTGAAACCTTGCTTTAGACTTCCTTGGATACCCTCCTTCGAAAGTATAAAATATATTTTCAAAACATTAGGCTACTACCTTCGAACACTTTAAAACCTTTCTTTCGAAACTTTTCGAATGTATTAAAGTATCAACATTTAACTTTAGAATCATAGCTTCAAAACCAATTGAAAGTACCCCTTTCCTAACCATTGGAAGTAACCCTTCCGAAACCATTAAAACTCCCCCTTTCGAAAGCATCGGCTTTACGCTAAAATATTATTTGGGTCAAAGTGAATATAGGCGAACGTATCTCTTTCAAAACCATCCTTTATCATATAAAAATATTGGAGAAAATATGATAGCAGCGGCACCATCTCTTTCGAAACTTTAAACTATTTAAACAAAACAATGAAGGATAGCATAGAAACCCTTTCGAAGCTATTGCCTTCGAAACCCTTGGACCCTTTTGAAAGCATATAGGAATGAGCTTAAAACATCTTTTGAAAATAACACTACCTTCTGAAAGCATTGATGACTTCAAGACTGTTCGTCGACGGAAATTCTATCGGATTAGAAAACCGTCGAACGAATTTAGAAATAAAATTTATACCGCAAGCACACGGTGTACGAATGTAGCACGTGGCAAATACAGGTCGATCCACAGGGAATTGATGATTTTAAACTTCTATTCAATCAAATTAAACCAATTGGAGGATGATTTTTTAATTAGAAATAAAATGAGGCTAACACTAGAAAAATGTGATTCAAAAATTATTAGACTAAAGAACAATTTAGAGGAAAATCCACTCTCAAATTTTTGTAAATCAACAAACACATAATTTATGATCTCTAACTTTGATATTAAGTGAAATAATCATTGCATTTATCATAAGTATGGGTTGTTTATGTTATTAGTTAACATAACTCAAACCATCAAACTATAATACAACAATTATACCACTTATTATTCTCATGAAAAGAAGCCGAAGCAAAAACTATTTTAAGCATGATCTATTTACTATTGTAACTAGTAACATAGATCATCAAATTTCATTTTTACTTTCATTTCATAATAAAAAATTAATTAGAAAATGATGATGTAAATTGTGTTTATGTTGAATAAGAATAGCTCATTTGCATAAGCAATATAAGCTATCAAACCCACTTGTATAAACTTACATCAAAATTCACATTCATGAAGCATAAACAAAGAGATCATAAATCATAAAAATGTTGAAATTACATAAAGTTAGAGAGCTTCATCACCCCTAAATTGAAGGGGTTTAGCTACTCATTTGTGGCATGGAAGCAACACATGTAAGTTTCAACATTAAAAAGAAAAGAAAAATAGAAAATAAGTAAAGAAGGCAAAAGAGATTGGCTACTAACTACTTGCATAAATGTAAATCTAAGCTATGAACATAAGGAGAAAGAGAGCATATAAATAAACATTAACAATAAAACAAAGAAGAGCATGTAGAAAAGAGAGAAGAAAGAGGCTTGGAAGCCATTATTATTTCATAGAACATTGAGCTTACACTTTGATTTCTTAATTTCCTAAGTAAAATGAAAGAGTAGATGATAGTTTCATATACATAAGAGGGCTATATATACATGCATAAAACCCTAATTCTATTTTTAGGGGGCTACCTAAAATGCCCTTTAGGAAGTGTGCCAACAAGTAACCATTAACCACTAATTAATCCATCATTTGTTTTGCATGAAGCTTTAACCTCCACTTAGTTGTCCATTAGCTCCAAATTGTACTTTTAGGTAAGTGGGTGGGGTCCTCCATGTTCATGGCTTGAATTATTTCCCTCTTCTTTCCTTTGTATTCATTTGTGCATGCATATATCTTTATATAAGTCTCTTCCATATGCATCCAAATTCCTATAAAAATTATCAAAAAATGTCCAAGTAAAAATTCTTATATTGACACATGCACAAAATGACCGTTTTGCCCCTGAAGGAAGATGAAAATATGATGGTTGGAAATAATTGAATTTTGGTTTTAAACATGTTAAAATGCCCAAATATGATGATTATTTAAATAAAAAGGGATAAAATATGGATGTAAATATATGCACAATTACGTGCATATCAAAGACCATCGAAAGGCTAACGAAAGGCAGTAGGGCTTGGACTAGGTCGGAACCCTTTCTTTCAAAAACATAATTTCATAAGTAAAGGAACCCATTCGAAAGAAAACTTATGTTAGTGGCATCCCTTTCGAAACCTTTTAAAATCCTCTTTCGAAAACATATGCTTTGACACCTTCGAAGGATTAATTAACAAAGGCAGGCGCTTCTCCTTTTAAAACAAACCAAGGTATCGACTCCTTCGGAAGCCATGTGTAACATCCCGCCTTTTTGCACACTTTAAACCGACACACGTGCCAATTCCAAGCATACGCAAGGGCGGATTGTTATGGGGTAAATAAGAAAACAGAGAAGAAATAAAAACAAAAACAGAATCTCACAGCGGAAGGATAAAATATAATAACAAATATACAGTTCATAAACAGTTTACAAAAGCTTGATCCTTCTTTTACAATAAATATCAGAGTTACACATACCAATACAAGCAATGCAGCGGAATAGAAAGAGTGTGGTGTAATACTATATATAACATAATACTTATTCTTCGTCTTCGTCCTCCAAAGCTAAAATCTGCTATCCTGAAATGCTCGGACTGACCCGAGCGAATTTGAATAGACAAAAACACCCGAGTCAGACTAGAATATCTTATGTGAGTTAAATAAACAGAATATAAATATGAGTACAGTAACTCAAGAGATGTTCGGGATTTACATCTCCTAAGGATCCGTTAAACTATTTACTATGTAGTATATTGCGCTATTATAATAGTGTCTATTTATAAAATAAACTTACTTTTAAATAGCGTTAAGGCTTTACATTTTCCACCTTAACACGTAATAGTCCCAGTAGTCCGTCCAATATCATAGCCCCTCCTGATCGGGAAGCCACTAGAGGATACCACACGGGCTACGGGAGAAAACCAAACTCGTACAAGGCGCGATATGGTAGGTGACACGGCACAACTAGGCAATGCCAGGGTAGATATACCAATTGCTATCCAGGCTGGTGGAAACGCGTAGCCGCAGTTACCGCCCACCTCGGACTAACTCCCCAAAATCAAAATATAGAAGTGGCCACTGAATCAAATCCAAGTCAAATTATAATATCGAAGAGGAGCGTCCGATCAGAGGAATGACCTCATTGGCCTGAGAATCGCTCCTGTTTTAGCCACCTTATGCCAACTCATGGGAGTTGGGTCCACGTATTTACCTTACAGGAAACGTCGCCACCACCTACTTCATTCTGGAATCTCCACCGCGTACACGGTTAGTCAAAGTGGTTTTCGGTATCGACAGAGAGTATGTCCATATCCGATCCCGGTCTCTTTGCCAACCAATCGTTATTATAACACCGCGGTCATTTAAAAATAGTTTATACTTTTAAAACCAGAATATAATCCATTTCAAACCGTAATATTACGATATCATTTCTTCTTTTAAAACCCAAAACAATATGATATCGTTTATCCCAAATAAAATTATTCCTTTCCAAAAAATTATGTCACTTTTTATTATTTAATATCCCATGTAACCAATATTCTGTTTGTAACTTTCAACATAATTCTTCGAAAATCCATAGCATTTTAAAACCATTATTTTCAAAACTAAATGGTTTGGATATTCAACGGTATGCGAATAAAAAAAAAGTTTAACTTTACTGTTGCTTTATAAAGAAATAAATTACATGGCTTTCCAAATATTTCTTCTTTTAAAGTTAAACCAAAATCCAAAATATTACTTCAAGTCGCAAAAACCATTTCAATTTTATATATATTTATATCCATTTTGGAGCATTAATATTTCAACTAAAGTTGGATTTTTATCCTTTCAAAAATCAATATTCTATTAATTAATCTTGACCATTCACATAAAATCCATAATTAATAAGACTTCAATTTCTAGTAAAATATATATATATATATATATATATATTTCCAAATTCAATTTTTACTAGAATATTCATTTCAAAATATTTTGGGAAAAAAATCCAATTATAAATATCATATCTTTAAAATTTCCAACTTAATATTTAAACATAGGATATAATCATCAAACTCCATTTTCTTAATTTTCTTCCATTTTTAATAAAGAAATTTATTCACCTTTTAATTTCAAAATTTCAACTTCATATGCATATAACTATGGAAGAAAACATTTATTCAGTATAAAATTTAAGATTTTTATAAACCGTATTCCATCCAAACCATAGAAATCACATTAAAATAGTTTTATATAGACCGCGGTGCCTGTATATAATTTTCTATCCTATGGTCAAGTGATACGGATATTTATCATTTCAATCCGCAATTTAAAAAAATAAAACTTTGCGGTTTTATCATTTCAAACCACAATCCCGAATGAAATGTAAAATGTATGCTAACTTGCAGTTTAATG
Source organism: Allium cepa (assembly GCA_030765085.1). Taxonomy (NCBI): domain Eukaryota; kingdom Viridiplantae; phylum Streptophyta; class Magnoliopsida; order Asparagales; family Amaryllidaceae; genus Allium; species Allium cepa. The sequence goes on from CM060934.1 coordinate 531,504,795, forward strand.
ATATCAAATAAAACATCCATTCAACAAAACATCCATCATCCAGTCACAAACATCAAGCAATATCAATCAATAACAATTATATATATGATCATATATAACAGGTGATAACTGGCAGTTTATTCAAATTAAATTTTTCAACTATTAATCTAACAATTTATATTCAGTGATAATTGACATAACTGTTAACTAGCAGTTCATATGCAACCAAAAATTTCTAACAGCCAATTAACACGCAATAAATCAATTAAATTAACAGTTACATTCAATAAAATGCAATTCAACAGATATGAATGAAATAACATGCCAAAAGCTCATAAATAAATTTCTATTCATTTCTAAAATTTATTTAACAAACATAAAAGCTTCTAGTAGTTGTGAGTGGGTTAAAACACTCACCTTTTGAATTTAAATTGAATTCAAATCCAATTTAAACCCAAAAATTGGACAGTCTCCAAATTCATCCAAACCAGTGCCAAAACGTCAGAAATTCCGATACGATCCCAGCAAAACAAACCGCGCGTGAATCCGAGCTCGTATGCAAAAGTTATGAAAATTTGAAAAATGAAAAATTCTGGTCCTGGGTCAACTTCGGGTTCGACTTCGGGGCGCCGCCTCATTTCCCCGATGCTTGCTTGGAGTTTTCGCCAAAACGACCCGGAGCGACCCGAGTCATTTTCTTCCTGACCCGAAGTTGCTCTAGGGTTTTCTCCTCTGAAACCCGAAGCGCGACCAGAAGCTGCTGCAGATCCACAATTTTTTTTTTTTTTTTTTTTTTTTGAAATAAAATTTTGGAATTTGGGAATTAGGTTTTCTGCCATTGGAATGAGGAGTTGAGAAGGAGATGTACGTATAGAAAAATGAAAATAAGGAGTGGCTAGGGTTTATAATCGCAAATATATAGACAGATAAAAGAAGGCTAGGTGGGTACGGATAACGAACGTGCTAAACGATAGTTGGCCCAAAAAGCCCGTTCTGCCTCCGGAGTCGAATTTGTTAAAACTATATATCCAAATAGGTGTTTCAAAATATTCTGAACGCGATGGAAAAAGTTTCGCGACCAAATTCGATCGTATGAAGAAGTTATGCTAAAAAAAATAAAAATTTCAAATTGATTTCAAAATGCGTAAATTTCAAGGCGTTTCGAGTCCGTACGATCAAACGACAAGTCCGATCGCAACGAAACTTGAAACATTATTATAATTCACCGTTACGGATCCGATGAAACTAGTTTCGTCGAAATCCGAGTCCGTGACAAAAATGGCTATTTTTAATATTTATTAAATAAATTAAAATAAATCATAAAATCCAAATTTTCTTTCAACTTTAAATATTGGCCAAATTTCATTACTTATATAATCCAATCAATTCCAAATAATTTAGCAAGCTTGGATGTGAATTAAAATTTATAAGTATATAAATTTCGCAGTGTTAACCTCTGCGTTTTCTTATTATTTGGGAATTATAAATTTTATTCGCAAAACCCAATTATTTAATCATATACTTATACTCTCATCTTAAATCTAATTATATAAATAACTTGATTTCTATTATCCAACTCAAAATATATCAATTATTCTCCAACTACATAGTTAACGTTTCTTTTATATATCACTGTGGTAATATTTCAAAATGTTCATCTTTTGTTTGCATAAATTACTGTATTTAGATAAAATTATAATTTTGGTAACTTATCACATAAATAACTTAAAACCTCAACTAATACATTCCACCTTTGTTTCATCTTATTCATTCACTCATCAATATTCCGTACTAACTACAAAATTTAGTGTATTCCTTTAAATTGATCAAAATAAGACTTATCAACTAATAGAAAGATTTACGTACAAAATTTATTGTCATACATCTAATTTACAAGCCTATACTTAATTATTATCCTACAATACGTTTTACGTTACTATAATGTTCATTCTTCCGTTCCTACGTTTCTATAAATTTATTCCTTTATAATTTATTTAACGCAACACTTAATCTACACCTATTGCGATGTTTCAAATTTACTTGAATGAACAATTTCTTTACTTAAAATAGTTGTTGTAAACTCTTAATTCCACATTTATAAGTGTATTATTATTTTCACTCAAATATTATACATATATATAGAGTATTGGGTTTTTATTTAATCATCATTTATCATATATATTAATTAATTAAATTCAATACTTAAGTCTGACTAAATTTATTCCCCAAATACACATTTACATTTCTCAACCAATAAATATAACCAATCAAATTCTCATTTTATTGAACCTTGGTCAATTCCACACGTTAATTTTACTTAAAGTCTCAATTAATTAATTTACCTCGGTTTCATTACCTTATTACCTTATATGCATAATTGACATGGTTATATCTTCCATTACATCAATAATTTATCATTTCATTTCTATGCAATATATACTCATCTTATTCCATTTATTTGGTTACTGCATTGAAATCTATTTATTAACCAATACTAACGTTATTATCATAAAAAAAAAATTTGATTCCCAATTTTATTCAATACTTAGAACAAAAATTTTCACATTAAATCAAATCCTTCTATTCAAACCAAGTATCATGCTATGATAATATTTTACGTTGGTTACACTGAAAAAAATCAACTTTTTATCGTTATCAATTAAACATACATTAATTGCACAAATTAAAGGAATTAATTGCCATTTATCAAATTAAATTTTTCATACATCAATCTATTTCATCTAAATCCTTACCTATGAATATTGCAACCTTTAATTCCATTAAATACCAATTAACCCAAATTATTTCATTTATTCTAAGTCATATCACTAAAATAATTCATCATAATAAACTTAAAATCTATACGTTTATTGATTTATTTCTATTTGTCTTATGTTAAATTCTAAATTTAGTAAGACAACCTAAAGTACTCCACTCAATCGACAGTCCCTTTCAATTGTTAATACGTACTTAAATTTCTACAGTTGCCTTCCATCTGCACTTCCGTTACTATGATAAAAATTAGTAACGTTTATGCCATCAATCCATCATAATTACTTACCCTTAATTGAGTTTGATTTCCAAATAAATTTGCTGACCCTTAATTAGACAATTTATAAAAGTTTGTCATCATACCTATAGTTCTACGCTTATGCTATGTCTTAAATTTCAATAAATTTATAAATTTTGAGATGTTCATTAGGGTTTACAAATTTATTGACTTGCAATAACAGGGTTTCTTAATCTATTCAATTTATCGTTCACAATCTTTTATTGCATTAAATTGGTTTAATATTCCCATATTAAATTTTATGTACAGGTAAGAATTTTTCTTTCTTTCTCTACTTAATTCATTTGAATTTTATTCAAATGTCTTTAAATAGGTTTCTAAGTCACTTCTATATAATTTATTCTAGCCTTCATTTTAATACTTATCTACCACCTTTATTCTTTCAACTAAAATAAATTACAAAATCCTATTAAACAAACAATTTTAAATGGTCGAACTTAACGGGTCGTTACACCATGCTTTCGACACCTAACCTTTCACCATTCTTCAATCCATTGCATACCATTTTTATGATACATTGTGTATTGGTTTTGGCTTAATAGGTTTTGACTAGGTTGAAGGCGAAAGCTCTGTGCTGAAAGATACTTCTAAAGTAGGTGAAATCCACTTTTCTGAGTAAACTTGGTTTGATACTACTTAAAGAAAACCTTTTTCTAACTAACATGCCACGAGTCAACACCAGATTGGTAGCCTTAACTATTTCAAATTATTTAATAAAATAACTACCTCTAATTTCAAATCTAAACCAAGGTTAAATTTATCAAATAAGCCCTTCCATTAAGCAAAACCAATATTGCAAAGAAGTCCCTCTTCTAAAATAATTTAATTTGCATAGCAAATCACTTTGGAAAAATCCATAAAAATTGTATAAATTTACTTTAATTATTTTATCTAACATATCAAAATTTCAGACCCAAATTCTTAATATATTTTCCGAAATAAATTTATAAACTCAATTAACCATATTTGTCTTTGAAAATTCATAACAATCTTTCCATAGCTTGGAAAAATTATCAAAATTGAAACTCACCTCCAAAATCATGTTTTATACAACATAATTTTTTTTATGGCATTTAAGTATCAATATAAACCGGTTTTACCCAAAAACCGGGTATAATCCCATTTAAACAATCTTGTTTAAATTAAATAAATCAATATTCAAGCATATCATCATCCAATTCATCATAAAAACGAATTTACCCTTAAATCCGTAAACATATGATTCAAAACAAAATAGTGATAGAATTATTATTCACCTTGATTTAGATAAGAAGATTGGATTGAGATTGATTTCCCCTAAGCTCGATTCTCTAGCTTTTAATTGAATTCTTCTTTCTTAATGGTCGGCCCTTCTTTAAGCTTTTGATTTGCATTTTTCAAAATGACGTGAATGGGAATGTAATAGTAGGAACAAGAATATATAAGGGTAAGGGCTATGGATGAAAAATTCCTTATATACGCTTATGTAATGTAATTAACCTAAAAACCATTCTTCAGCCCATTTAATTATTTATTAGGCACGACCTTAATTAGGTTTATTTAAATCTCAATCCCCTTATCACCTAACATTTACATCATTCTATTTAATTTATCTAATTAAATATCCTGAATAATGTTATCAAAATTAGGGGTGTTACAGGCTCCCCTATATGAAGAATTTCTTCCTCGAAATTCAGTAAGGACTAAGTATAAAAGACAACAATCATCTGTAATGATTCCTAACACCTATACTAGTCTGCCTAACTAGGAATTATCTAAATAAATCTAATATAGACATACCCTCAAAGAGATCAGGATAAGTATCTTGAATCTTGTCCTTTGTCTCCCTAGTACAGTCCTTCTCGTTGTTACTCTATTGAACTTTCACCAACTTGACTGTCTTGTTCCTTATCTTTTCTCATCTCTCGCTATGACCTGAACTAGTTGTACAAATCTCAAATTAGGCTCTACTCCTAGATCTTCCGACCCCGTCGGAGGAATAGTGGCATTTGGATCATGCACATACTTGCGAAGATGAGACACATGGAATACATTATGGACATCTGCCATACTGCTCGACAACTCTACTTTATATGCGAGCTTTCAATCCTTTCTATAATCTAGAATGGACCAACATATCTCGATGCTAGTTTTTCTGACTCCCTAACCGTATCACACCCTTCATCAGTGATACTTTAATGAAAATTATGTCTTCCACTGAGAAATCAAAGTCTTTACGCCACTTATCTATGTAACTGTTCTATCTGGATTGAGCTTCCTTCATCCTTTCTCGGATAAACTCAATCTTCCCTAACGCCTCCCTAACCATATGTGGAACTAAGACCAATCTGTCTTCAGTCACCAACCAACATACTGGTGATTTGCATGGCCTTCCATACAAAGCTTCAAAAGGGTCATTCCTATACTAGTCTGGTAACTATTATTATAGGAAAAGTTAATCAAACGTACGTGATCTTCCCTAGATCCACCAAAGTCCTATACACAAGTTCTCAACAAATCGTCGAGTACCTTATTGACTCTCTCTGCCTGCCAATTCATCTAAGGGTGATATGTGGTACTCATCTTGAGCTTAGTGCCTAACACATCCTGTGAACTATTCTAGAATTTGCTTGTGACTAAAGCATCTCTGTCACTGGCTATGCTACTAGAACTCCATGAAGTCTAACTATGTTCTTCATGAACAATTTCGCCAAAACAGGTTCCATCCTGGTCGACTTTACTGGAATGAAATTGGCATCTTGGTCAACCTATCCACAATGACCCATATACTCTTATTTCCTCTGTTTGACCTTGGCAACCCTTCTATAAAATCTATGGATATTGAATCCTATTTCCAAACTGGAATCTCTAGAGGCTGAAGTAACCCACTCGGCTTTTGATGTTCAGCTTTCACTTGTTGAAAGTTTATACACTACCTAACCCACAAGCCAACATCCCTCTTCATGCTTTTCCAATAGAAGCCTCTCTTCATATCTTGATACATCTTGGTCCCTCCAAGATGATTCGTAAACTTGGATTGATGACATTCCTCAAAAACTTCTCTCCTCAAGTTCTTAACATCTAGAACACATAATCGTACTTTCTTTCTCAACCATCCTCTCTGGTCAAGGCAGTAATCTTTCAAATCATCGACCTCAGTTCCAACCTCAAGTCTTTTAATCCTCTCGGCTAATAATGGATCCTCCTTCTGCTTAAAAGAAATTCTCTCGAGCAATATCGGTCAAACTTCTAGAGAGGATGGCATGGTAGTACTCTTACTAGAACTAGCAGTCGACCTTAAGTGCACCCCACAACTGGACAAAAGCTTCTAGATCCTTCCATTCTTCCAACATAGCCAACACCTCATTTTGATGTATTCTGCTAAGAGCATCAACCACTTTATTACCTTTTCCTGGTGTATACTCTATACCAAAATCATAAGCAGCCAAAAACTCAAGCCACCTCTGTTTCCTCATATTCAAATCCTTCTAAGAGAATAAATATCTTAAAGACTTATGATCTGTGTATATCTCAAATATCTCCCCTAAGAGATAATGCTACCATATCTTCAAGGCAAAATTACCGCAACCAACTCCAAGTCGTGAGTAGGATATCTTACTTCATGCGGTCTAAGCTGTCTAGATGCGTATGCAATGACTCTGCCCCTCTGCATCAACACTGCTCCTAATCTAGTCCCACATGCATTACTATGTACTACCAACCGTTGGTTTCCATCGGGAACTACTAACATTGGAGAATTGGTTAGCAAATACTTTAACTTAAGAAATGCTTCCTCACATTTGTCGGACCAAACAAACTTCACCTACTTCTAGGTAAGCTTAGTCAATGGCGCTACTATCCACAAGAAATCCTCAATAAATCTCCGGTAATAGCCAGCAAGTCCAAAAAAAACTTCTAATCTCAGTCACCGACTTTGGTCTCTTCTAATTATTCACGGCTTCGATCTTATCTGGATCGACTGACAACCCTTTCTCTAAAACTATGTGATCAAGGAACTTAACCACTTTCTTCCAAAAATGACACTTGGAAAACATCGCCTTTAGCTGATTCTGCCTCAACATCTCAAGCATAACTCTAAAATGATCTTCATGCTCTCTCTCATCCTTAGAGTATACCATGATGTCAAACACCAATATGAATCTATCCAAATACTCTAGAAAGACTCGGTTCATCAAATCCACAAAGAAATTAGGTGCATTCGTCAACCCGAATGACATTACTAACCACTCATATGAACCATACCTAGTCCGAAATGCTATCAAAGGAATGTTATCCTCCGCCACTCTCAATTGATGGAACCCTATCGCAAAATCCAACTAGGAAAACACTTTGACTCCACTCAACTGATCAAACATATCATCTATCCTTAGAAAAGGGTACTTATTCTTTGTCGTCCTTTCATTCAACTTACAATATTTGATAATTTCCTTAACGACCCATCTGGTTTCTTCACAAATACCGGGGCCGCTCCCCAAGATGAACTGCTTGATCTAATAAAATTCTTTCCTTCTAGATACACTAGTTGCACATTCAATTCCTTCATCTAGGTAGGTTACATCCTACTAGGTGGTCTACTTACGGGTTCGGCTCCTAGCATAAGATCTATTTGAGACTTAACAACTCGTTTCGGTGGTAGTCCTGTGACTGGTTCAAAGACATCTGCAAACTCTTTTTCTATTCGAACCTGACTAAATCTTCAGCCACTTCCATTGCACTTAACAAAGCACAGCATCTCAGGTCAGAATTCTCTACTGAGAATATAATTCAATTATGACTATCAGGGTGCCTTAGTGATATTTCCCCATCTTGGTAAAATATCCTGGCCTCGTACCTTCTTAACCAATCCATACCCAAAATGATCCCGAATCTACGAAATCAAAAACATACAGGCTGCATGCAAACTTATGAACTAACAAATCAAGTTCTAATTGGTCACATCTCATCTTTAGAGTTGCATTCCCTCTTATTGGAATTGCAACCCTTAAGGAAGTAACAAGGTATGTGGGTTCTAAGCATAACTTATCAACCAAATACTGTGATATAAATGATTATGATGCAACTGTGTCAAATAGTATCCTAACTAGTATACTTTGAATCAAAAACATACCTTCCATCACAATCTTCCCTTTATCAGCGCAGTAGGCTTAGCTAATGATTCAACAACAAGGACTTTCCTCTTGTCAGCCCTTACTGGCTCTGGACACCGGTTCTTATAATGCCCAGCTTGATCACAGTTGAAGCACTTCACATTCTTCTTATCTGCAACCTTCTTCCCCTTGCCCGACCGGCACTCATGAGCATAATGACCCGTCTTGTCACACTTGAAGCACACTAAATCAGCCTTCTCTTTCTTAGTAGCACCCCCTTTCTAGGCTCCCTTCTTCTTAAAAAAATTCCTCTTCTTTCCCTGTGGACCCTGGGGTTCAGCTGTCTTCTTTCTAGCACATCCAGTCAGCATCGCTTCATGGCGAATGGCTATCTCCACCACCACATTATAAGGTTCTCGGATATGGGTCATGGTCATTCTTGCAAATTCACGTCTCAACCCTCGAATGAATCTCTCATTCCTTTTAATGTCAGTGTCAACCATAACATATCCATATCGAGACAGCTCATCAAACTTAGCAGCGTACTCAATTACTAACATCTCTTCTTGAACTAGATCCATGAATTTCCTCATCAACACCAACTTAGCAACCTCAGATAGAATCCTTTGCTCAAACCTCCTTCTGAAATCAGCCCATCTTAGATCTTCCTCCGGAACTTTGGCAGTCACACTATTCCACCAGTGAAGCGCTGCCCCTTGCAACTGCCTAGAGGCCAGCCTCCTCTTTTCCTAATCATCCAATCCTAGATCAATAAAGATCCTCTCACAGTACAATAGCCAATTCTCAACTTCAACAGCATCCTCCATTCCAACAAATGGCTTTCCACCCAGACTGGTGTAGTATTTTCTCAACATATCATAGTTATTCCTAACTGGGGCCATAGGATTAGCTCCTCCAACATTACCAGCAACCTCAGCTTGCAAAAATTGGCTAACAACTGATACACCATCCCCGTATCTACTGGCAGACTTCCTGCACCAACATTAGCCTTAGCATTTTGGTTAGCATTAGCCGATCGACCTTGGTTCCTTCTGGTATTGGGTTGAGCATTTCCATTGGTTGTGGTGCTTCCTCCACCTAGATTCATCTTCTATTTCCTGCTTCTGTGTCTTCTTTCTCATAAACCTGCATACAAACCCCAATCTTATTTCTGATTTATCGGATTATGTTTCAAAAAGCTTTTAGGTTTAACTTTTCTTTTAAGTTTTCATAAACCTAATCTCGGATACCAACTTGTAACATGCCCCTACTTGAAGGCCAAAACTAGTGGCTACGGATGCTGCAAACATCCATAACTATTAATCCTCGACGACCAAATACGGCGGTGTTAGATTTATTGATACACAGAAACATATGAATATGGAAAAAATTGAACTTCAAACAAAATCACATTCCATTTCAAAATATTTCTAGTTCATTACATAATCCCACAATCGCAAATCACGTTCAGAGAAAATATGTTTATAATAACATATGCCAAGGGCAACATATGAAGATGACCCCTTGGATGATCAGAGTATATACAGGCAATATAACAACTTTGCTATTATATGCAACATAGTGGAATCAAATAAAAGAGAACCCTAAATATCTATCATGCCTCTTGCACGTCTCCGGAAGCTTTATTCGTCTAATGAGGTACCTGAAAATTTCAACTCTCAAACTACTCAAAATCAATTGAGTACCCGAGAGTTTAAGGGAAAAACATAAACTTCGAGTCAGACATAAGGCCTGGTATGAATAATAATCTATCATCTCAAATCATTTAGATATCTAGTGAGACAATACCACTTAGCGGAATGGGGTTTCCCATCACTAGTATCGTAAAACCTTTATAAAACTATATATTGTGCTCATGCATCCACAATGGTTAAAACATAGTCATTTCCAAAATATAATGATGATATGCAAACATGTTAAAACATTCTGGATTTCCTATCCTCTATCCAATTGACACCCTGTCATATTTATAGTCTTTAGCGTCACTATTAACTTTTTATTTTTCATGGGCTTACTAATAACCATTATATAATATATGGACCCCCTGTCCTATTTCATAGTTTTCATGGGTGCACTATGAACCTATTGGCCCCTGCCAGTTCACTTAATTAACTCATGGGTTCCCCTAAACCTATTAGTGACTCTAATAACTTCTCTCTTATCATAGTATTCAGAGGTTGACTAGGGACCTATTGGCCCTTGCCAATATCTTTTCTTCTTATCCTAGTTTTCATGGGTTGACTAGGAACCTATTAACATCTGTGAATAACTTATTTCAAATATAGTTTTCATGGGATCACTATGAACCAATTGGCCCCTACCAACCACTCTTTTCTAAATTGTTTTCATGGAATCACTATGAACCTATTGGTAACTCCAATAACTTCCTAATCATAGTTTTCATGGGATCATTATGAAATTGTCTCCCTGACAACTTCCATATTTAGGCATCCTATATTCAAGTCTCCCTAACCTCTTGGATGAAATTCTACTCATCCATGAGTTCAATCAATTTATATTCACTACAGAGTTTAACCTAGCTTGTTCTTCAACCCTTTATCCCTAAAATACAGTTATGGGTCCGTTATAATGTGAGTATATTTATATTTGAAGAAGCAACCATAATTACAAAACAATATCACTCCTACAGGTTTAATGTCCTTGAAACACTTTTCATATAAAACATGTAATCCCTTTAACCTATTATTTTATTAAGGAAAGCTTCTTCTTAAAATCATTTCAAAACCCCTTTAAGTTAGCCATGGGTTTTTCCTTTAAAAACGAGTTTGGGTTACATAACCTTTCGAAACCTTGCTTTCGACTTCCTTGGATACCCTCCTTCGAAAGCATAAAATATATTTTCAAAACATTAGGCGCTTGCCTTTCGAACACTTTAAAACCTTTCTTTCAAAACCTTTTGAATGTATTAAAGTATCAACATTTAACTTTAGAAGCATAGCTCTCTTTTTAAAACAAACCAAGGTATCGACTCCTTCGAAAGCCATGCTTTCGACACCAAACCTTCCACCTTTCTCCAATCCACTGTATACCATCGTTGTAATAACTTGTGTATTGGTTTCGGCTTAGTAGGTTTAAACTGGGTTGAAGGCAAAAGCTTTGTGCGAAAGGTACTTCTAAAGTAGGTGAAATCCACTTTTTTGAGTAAACCAGGTTTAATACTACTTAAAGTAAACCTTTTTCTACTAACCTACCACGTGTCAATACCAAATTGGTTGCCTTAACTTTTTCAAATTCGTTACTAAAATAACTACCGCTAATTTCAAATTTAAACCATGGTTACATTAATTAAAAAAGCCCTTCCATTAAGCAAAACCAATATTGAAAAGAAGTCCATCTTCTAAAATAATTTGATTTGCATGGAAAATCACTTTGGAAAAATCCCCAAATATTCCAGAAATTCGCTTTAATTATGTTGTCTAACATATCAAAATTCCAGACCCAAATTCTTAATATATTTTCCAAAATAAATTTATAAACCCAAATAAACGTATTTTTCTTTGAAAATTCATAACAATCTTCCCATAGCTTGGAATATTATCAAAATTGAAATCTAACTCCAAAATAATGTTTTATACAACATAAAATTTTTCCATAGCATTTAAACATCTATATAAACCATTTTTACCCTAAATCCGGGTATAATCCCATTTGAACAATCTTGTTTAAATTAAACAAATCAATATTCGAGCATATCATGATCCAATTCGTCATAAAAATGAATTTGCCCTTAAATCCAAAAACATTTGATTTCAAAAAAATAGAGATGGAATTCTTATCCAGCTTAATTTAGACAAGGAGATTGAAGTGAATTTGATTTCCACTAAGCTTGATTCTCTAGCTTTTAATTGAATTATTCTTTCTTAATAGTCGGCCCTTCTTTTAGCTTTTGATTTGCATTTTTCAAAATGACATGAATGGGAATGTAATGATAGGATCGAGAACATATAAGGGTATGGGTTATGGGCGACAAATTCCTAATATAACCTTGTGTAATTTAATTAACCTAAAAACAATTCTTAAGCCCATTTAATTATTTTATTAGGCATGACCTTAATTAGATTTGTTCAAATCTTAACCCCCTTATCACTTAACATTTACATTATTCTATTTAATTGATCTAATTAAATCTCCTGAATAATGTTATCAAAAATTAGGGGTGTTACATGATGTCTCCCCCTCCATCGCACGTCAACATGCTAATCCACCCAGGTCAAGACTTCCTCTCACTACGCCTGCATGCTCTGTCGTTGTTACCAAATCGCAGTGGCCATCCTCATTTCCCTCCTCCGGGTTGCATGCACCATTCATTGTTCATTTCTTCTTTTTCTACCTTTTTTTTCTTGAATGGACCCGAGAGGAAAGAATTGGGGATATGTGTATAGAAGAGCAGGTCGGGTTTGGAGTTTGAAGGGTGAGGCAAAGGAATGGAGGTTCTAAAATCAAGGTGAAAAGAAATAGGCTAGATATTATTTTGGTCCTTTACTTTTAATTTATTCTAGTTTTAACTTCACCTTCCACTCAAATTCAAATTTAAATCCTTGATATTTATTTATAAACATACCTCAATCCATTTCAAATTAATTACACTTCATTATGCAAGTTATACATCAATAATTACCCAATTTCTTTCATTTCAATATTTGTTTATTTTTGTTTAATTATTCATTGTATTATTATAAACAAATTTATTTACCAACTATTTAAACAATGTAAAAATTATTTACACTTCAAAAAAATTTATATTGATTAAAACATTTTATTCGATTCAATATGTTATCCGAAAGGAATTTATTAATTTAATTCAATTTATTGGAACAAAATCTTTTATTAAATAGGATTAAATTAACTAAAAATTTAATTTTAAAACATTAAATATCTAAAAATTTAATTCAAACATTTTTATTTTAATTAAATTTATTTATTTATTTATACGACATAGAAAGTAGGGTTATTATAAGTAGGAAGATCTAATCATAAGAATAGGAAGATTTGAAGCTAAATATACAAGTATGCAAGACATGATGAATTGTACATCAACTCTATATGTTAATCCATGTTTTTTATAACTTTTTTAGTCATAAGCAATTTTTTGTTGTTTAGTTATTATTTACAGATATTTTAAGTATTGTAAGTTTGCATGTATATACTTTTAAATGTTATTTGGTATTAATTTTTTTATAGCTCTAGTCTTTTATTAAATTGCTTGTTGTTTGTATAGTTTGTTTGTGAAATTAAAGTCCTTAAATATAATTTTGGAAGGAATCTCATCTAATAGAAATGTTCCAATAACTCAACTTAACATTGGTTAATATGTTTGGCATTCTTTAATTTGTCTACAGAAAGCATGCAAAAATGGGTTTGCCTCCATTTAGTCAAATGTTTATTTATGCTAATTGTGGACGTGATGCATTTTCTTTTTCTTTATTCCCTTAGTTCTAAATTAACCATTTCATAAATAGCCAAAATATGAAGATATTTTTGTATTATTAGGTAGCAATCAAAGAAAAGTGTCCTTCAACCATTTAGTTTTATATATTCAAAATTCTTTTACTTTCTATGTTGAGCGGGTAGTTTAACTACAATAGTGTTATGCTACATCTTTGTAATATTTCACTTTTCAACCATTTATTTTTATATATTCAAAATACTTTTACTTTCTATATTGAGCAGATAGTTTAACTACAATAGTGTGGTGCTACATCTTTGTAATATTTCTATCGTTCGGTGCGTTGTGAGTTAAATGTAAGAGAAAAGCAAAGAGAGAGGAGAAAATTAAGATGATAGGAAGTTTAATTTTACATTGCTACACTATACTGCACATATGGGAATTCATTACTTAAGCACCTTCTTAACTATAACTAGGATATTATCCTTTATCTTGACATTAATGAATCTTTGACACATGATAGGTACCAACCTTGGACTGCTGAGTTCCTATATCTAACTGATGACATGGCACGCTGTTGAGATTAGACATGGCATGAATTCCATTTTCCTTCTCTTTATGCTAACCTGGCATAGTTGGACCAATAAGAAGGTAACATGTGGATAATCGAGACAGTTTCAACGACAGTTTTAGACATATGATACACTTTTATCTTTAGACACATGGTAGCATTTCAACTTTTAGATAAGGGTTAACACTTTAGCTTTTAGATAGGCGATAACTCTTTAATCTTAGCAATGTGATAGCTCTTCAATCTTAGACATGAGATAGGTCTTCAACCTTAGACATACGATAGTCATTTACTTTAGCCTTGCAATAGCTACTCTATTTTAGACATGCGATGGCCCTAATTTAGACTTGCGATAGCTCCCTTAACTCTGGACATGCTATAGCTCATCAATTCTATACATGTCATAGCTCATCCACCTTAGACTTTGTGACAACTTGGCCTGAATTTTTACTAAATCGAAAACTCAAGTCCACCAAAGTACGAATCATTGGTGTTTAGAATTCTGCAAATAACAAAAATATATCAAAGCACCATTGTTATGAACTCACAACGGAATAGTAAAGTGTAATAAAATGCATGATTACTTACCAAGGCCGACACCTTTAACCTTTAGTGTCCTTGTCAGCTTCGAGCATGCACAAGAAAACCTATCCTTCCACCATTCTACCTTATACCAGTACCAGTACCTATCTCTCTAAAGCTATCCTGTGGGTTTTAATGAGGAGGGGGTCAGAGCAACGTTATAGTGACAGGTAAATTACAGACTTTATATATAACATTGGTTTATGTGAATTGCCTTCCATTACATGTTACGTTTATTTTACTTAGTCGTCCTGACTCCACATACGCGTACAACACGCCCCTATCTACACAAGGTTGACAACAACTATATATATGTATGTGTATATATATAAGTACCATAGTTCCCCTTTGAACCAGGATACTTTTAGTGCTAGTATTCATAACTCTGCACCTTGTCAAGATCCATCGTCCATGTAGTATCACATTCTCATTATCATGTATACCGAGGAACTCCTATAGTGTCTAATAATGACATTACAACTATTTAGCCGCATTTTATTCATTTCTAAAAGATGACCATTGAAAGTTTATCTAGCCTCGCCTCCTAACAACAAACAAAGCGCCTATTCAAAACGTGATCTGTAGTAATAGAAGGTATAGTTCGTTTAGGCTTAAATTCTATCTTTACGCTGATCGCTCAGGACCGATGACCTGATAATGATCTCGACCTATGTAAACAACTCCTAATTCTCGTATATATGGTACCAATCTCATTGTTACAGCACCGAGCTTGACTCATCGTCCCATTTAGATTGCCTAATGTAATAAAGGAAATGCCAATTTGAAAATGTACCCACTAAAGGGTTAAAGCAGACTCTACTTGTCCTTTGACACTTCGACCTGGGCGAACCCTTTTACTTTGGTATATTTCTTTAATTTATACACAAACATAAGATTCCACGAGTCCTACAATTAGATATGTCTCATATCAGTGCAATGTATACACAACTGGTGGTATCCCCTTGTAATGAGTAGACTTCTATTGTGTTACACTAGTGATCTCGTATTCCAACCCATTTTAATGACTATGTCATTCTTATTTAATCTAAGCTATTAGCTAAATTCATTCACACCCATCATAAATGTATACTTGAGACTATGTATATATTCCTAATTATTTATTTACTACCGTCTCCAATATTCAACCGTTAATATTTAGTTAATTTTACATAACTGACTCCTGTTTCCATTAATGTCAATTTAATGTCATTGATCATTTACTTTTAACTTAAAAGATTTAAATATCTTTTACTGCTTACTTCTCCTTTATTTTATTAGATCTATTTCACTATTCATTTTTAATTCTTACTATCTTTCTTTGGTTACTACTTTCTTACTTACTAATTACTTACCCTACATTTCGTTGTTTATTATTTAATTTCTAGCTTGTCTTTATTACATATATTCATTTCATAACTAGACTATTGTTATTATTACTATTTACAATTCTTTAGTTTATACTTTAGGATTTATGCATTTTAATGTATTGGAATTATACATTCCCTAAAAGGAAATGTCAGCGCTGTAAATTTCAGTAACTTATCTAAAAGGAGATTTATGTTACGTTTGGAGTTATAAGGAATTGTCTTATAGTAAAAATATGGTAAACATCCCTATTTTACATATCTCTTTCTTTTAGACATATTTGTTGTTAGTTCATACGATACATTTTTATTTACAATTATAAAACCAGACAGATTATAGAAATTTACATTGCAGCACACTTCATTCCAATGCATTAAAATACTACCTAAATCCCAATAAATTTTATAATAACTTATAATTCATATTTTCCAGTATGTGCCATTTGACCCACAAATATGGAATTTCTATACAATCTTGTTAATTAAGGGACTACTACTTATACCCTAATCGTAACATCCCCCTACTTGGAGGCCCCAAACCAACGGCTATGGATACTACAATCATCCATAATTATTAATCCTCGGCAACCAAATATGATGGTGTTAGATTCATTGATACACAGAAAAACATGAATATGGAAAAAAAAATTAAACTTCAAACAAAATAACATTACATTCCAGAATATTTCCAATTCATTACATAATCCCCAAATTGCGAAACACGTTCAAAGAAAATATATTTATTACAACATACGCCAACAGTGACATATAAAGATGCCTCCTTGGATGATCAGAGTATATACAGGTAATATAACAACTTTGCCATTACAAACAACACAGCGGAATCAAAAGAAAAGAGAACTCTAAATAGCTATCATGCCTCCTACATGTCTCATGAAGCTTATTCATCTTAAGAGGTACCTGAAAACCTCAACTCTCAAACTACTCAAAATCAACTGAGTAGTCGAGAGTTTAAGAGAAAAACATAAACTTCGAGTCAAACATAAAACCTGGTATGAAATTAATCTACCATCTCAATCATTTAGATATCTGGTGAGACCACGCTGCTTAGCTGAACAGGTTTTCCTCTCACTAGTATCTCAAAATCTTTATAAAACCATATGTTGTGCTCCTCCATCCACAATGGTTAAAATAATTCAAAATAGTATAATATGATGATATGCAAAACAAATGAATCAATTCGGGATTACCCATCCCTGTTTATTCTAGACTATCTGTCTCAATTATAGTTTCTAGGATTACTATTAACCTATTAGTTATCATGGGCTGACCAATATTTAGATTGAGATATTGGCAGATGTCAATAGGTTTCTTGTCAGCCCTTGAAAACTAGGGTAAGAAGAAAGGATATTAGGGTCACCAATAGGTTCCTAGTCAACCCATGAAAACTAAGATAAGAGTAAAATATTGGAGTTACCAATTCCCAGATTTAAGTATATATAACATTTAATCCAAGTTAATAGTTATAGAATATGTAGGCATGGTTTTCAATTTCATTGTGCATATAACTAAGCCTACAACTCAAAAATTTTATAGCACCGCATATTATAAGGAAAAGATTTACAGCAAAATAAATCCAATATTATATTTAGATATACAATTTCTCACTTACCTTTAAGCTTCCAAAATATCTAGATCTAAACTCTATTAATTCTGTTTGACTCCCTTTCCCCAACAAAATATGTACTACAAACATATACATACATATAGAAATTTAGATCTGGGAAGACATTTGAATTTGATTTAGATTTGATTTATAGTTTACCTTGCCATTAGCGATCTGATTCTCCACTTGTATATACAAATGTAGATTATAAATATTTAGGTTTAAAAATTTATGGAGAAAAGAAATGGCAAAGCTTCACCGTACCTTAGAAAATAGGAGAAGAAAAGAGAGGGGTTGGGCCCGTATTTATAGGGATTCGAATCAATGCCAGCCGTTAGATTATATTCTTTTAAATCCGAGTCGTTTAGCCCAGATTCAACCTTCAACCATTGCCTACCACCGGTCAACCACTACTATGTCACCGATCAATCGTTAGCGATCGACCGGTCCCAATAATGGGGTCGACCGATTAATTTTTTTCGTTAATTAATCTCTGCCATTGCAATTTAATTGTTTTTTGTTAGTTTAATTCCTTATACGACCTAATCGAGATAATTTTTTTTATTCTAAATAACATCAATGTTGCTTAAACATTAAGTGGCTATTAGATTTAATTAACGTTAATTAGTCACATTTATTCTCTTAATTATATATATAATTATTTCTGATTCTAAATCTTCAAACATCAACAATTTTTTCGTTTGAACTCCAATCGATAAACTTTATATATGAAAATTGATCAGAAAATCGCCAACAGTGCAAGTTCATGGCCAAATTTTGACATTTGTGAAAATTCTATTTTCGGTGTTAGAAATTATTAATTAATTACTTTTGAATTAATTATCATTCACTTTATGGGGTGTACAGACATGTGATAGCTCATCAATCTTATTCTATTGATAGCCTTTCTTTAGACTTGCGATAGCTCCTCTATTAAACTTTCTATAGCTCTCCTTTTGACTTCATCAATCATATTCTTGCGATAGCCATTCTTTAGACTTGAAATAACTCCTCTTTTAGACTTGTGACGGCTCTTCTTTTAATTTGTGATAACTCCTCATTTAGGCTTGCGATAGCTCTTCTTTAGACTTGCGATGGCTCCTCTTTTAGACTTGAGATAACCCTTCTTTAGACTTGTGATAGCTCCTGCTTTAGACTTGCAATAGCTCTTCTTTAGACTTGCGATAGTTCATCCATTATAGGAATGCGATACCTCACCCATCTTAGACTTTCGATAGCCCTTGTTTGGACTTGCTATAGCTCCTCTTTTAGACTTGCAATAGCTCTTCTTTAGACTTGTGACAGCTCCTTTTTCAGAATTGTAATAGCCCATCAATCTTGGACATGCAATAGCTCATACCATCTAGACTTTCGATATCCCTTCTTTATTCTTATAATAGCTCCTTTTTTAGACTTGCGATGGCCCTTCTTTAGACATGCGGTAACCCATCTATCTTAGACATGTGATAGCTCGTTTATCTTAGGCATAGGATAGCTCATCCATTTTAGACTTTGATAGTCATTATTTGAATTGTGATAGCTCCTCTTTTAGAATTGCAGTAGCTCTTCTTTTTGTGTTCTTCCTTAATATTCCCAATTTTAAATAACAATTCCAAGTATAACATTTGAATTCCTTGAAAAGTATAATGCTTTAGCCTTAAGAAACTCTTTGCTTCATTATCTCACTTTAGTCTTATCATTCTTTCCTTTTTATCATAATAGATTCCCTTCTCCAGGCTTGCCCTTCTTCTTTAGCTTGAATACTTGATAATCCTGCAAATTCAGAATTTTTTTATTAGAATTCATTTCCTGAATAAAATTGTGGTTCTCATTAATAGCTCCTATTTCCACCTGATCTTGGTTGATATAGTCATATTGTAAACCTTTACTAAAATTCTTTTTCCTAAAGTGGAAGTCTTTCACATCTCGATCCAATTCTTAATCAAATTATTGGGCCTCTACTTGATTAATGTGACAAATCCCTTATTTCTTATAGAATATTATTTTAGCTAGCCTCTAGCTGGATAGTCTTGATGGCCCTTTGATTCTCTTAAATAGTTTACCATCCATACTTTTTCTTCCAGATGGTCGCTCCGACCAAGCATGAGTAGCGGGGCTAAAGGCTTTTTATGGACTATTCTCATGCCCTTTAATTGACATTCAAATGATTTCCTTGGAGCACAATGCTAAATGCTTCCCACATCTAGCGTCAAGTGCTTCAGAACTTAGTCAAGGGCTTGTAACACCACCAGTTGTAAGATGTGCCTTTTCTTAAAGAATCTTGCTAACCTCATCAGGTTGGAAGCTTTATCAAGCATAGTGCATCTTAAATAAGAGGTTGCCTCATTATTTATATTTAGCGAGGGCATGAGTAAGTTTTTATGTGGATGTTCCCTTAGTGGGGTTCTTGGTTATTTAACAAAGGAAATTTCTTTTCTACAAATTATTGTTTTTGGAAATTGTTTTCAGAAATTTCCCTTCCACTTGCCTCCACTTTGGTATACAGAGGAATTTTTTGGTGTTTTCTTAGGAAACTAATTTTCGAAAATGGATAATTGATTTTGAGGATTTCTCTTTAGATTTTGGCATTTTCTTGTTCAAAAGTTCTTTCTCAGCTATTGGACCTGAGACTTCTCTGTTATGCATTATTTCCCATTCGTTTAATAACATGTAGTATAATCTTAATTGTTTAACATTTCATGTTCTTGCTATGACGTTTCCATCTTGTCTGCTTAGTCGGTAAGCACTCGGAGGTACTTCATGGATAACCAATGTTCCCTCCCAATTTGGTCCAAAAGGCCCATCTCCCAGACATTTAGTGTTTACCATTACCTTTCTGAGTACCAAATCTCCTTTTTGGAATGCGCTTCCTCTTACTCTTGAGTTATGATACTTAGAGATCCTATATTGGTATTCTTCCATTCATAAGGCAATCTCATTTATTCATTGATTAAGTCTAAGGATTCCTTTTTATTTCCTCATTAGGCCCATATGCATATCCAAATTTTTCGATGTGATGGAATCTCAGCCTCTAAGGGTAACATGCTCCTAAACCCGTATGTCAAGGAATATGGCGTACGCCTAGTCATTGTTTAGTCCGAAGTCCAATATGACTATAAGACAAGAAAGTTCTTCCATGTGATTCCCTTTGGCTTGATTTAACCATTTCTTAATGATGTTCTTAATGTTTTATTCATGATTTCTACTACTCCATTGGTCTTTAGGGAAACCACCAAAGAAAACTCTTTATTATCTCTTTTTTTCATAAAGCAAGTGAACTTCTCGCTTTCAAACCGAGTTCCACTGTCGAAGTTGATTTTTTTGGTAGCCCAAATCGAGTTACAATATTCTTAATAATGAATTTAAACCTTACTTGCTTTGGGTAATGGTTCAGTTTCTACCCAGTTAGTAAAATAATCAATTTCTACAACTGTAAAGTTTGCTTCCCCCATTGAAATAGGTAATGGTCTGGTCAACTTGATTTCCCATATATCGAAAGGCCATAGACTAGTCACAGGCATCATCCACCTAAGGTAATCGATGGATTCTCTAGAATCTTTGGCATTTATTACATATTTTCACATAAGCTAGAGCATTCTTTCTTATTCATAACCAATAGTACCCTATCTCATTACTTTCTTTGCCAGATTTATTCCAATAGAGTTATCTTCGCACAATCCCTTATGGGATTCAATTAGTAATCTCATCCCTTTTTATGGCATAATATATCAAAGATATGGGAATGAGTATCCTTTTTGAGTATTATTCCATTCATTATGGTATAATATGATGCTTGATTTCTTATTCTTTGACCCATTCCTATCTTTTGGTTATATTCCTCTTTCTAAATATTCAATTATTGGTGCCATTCAACATTTCTATATTGGCCACTTCGAATATTTGCATTTGCATTTATATCTATTCTTTCGCATATTATTTCTTGGTTGTTTTCTTCCTTGGAGTTTCCTCATGGAACACGGTAAGTATCAAACTTAGATGGCTGAGATCTTCTCATTTGATTGATGATATGGCATACTGTTGTAATGACATGTGGCATGAGTTACATTTTCCTTCTCTTCTTGCTGACATTGGAATAATAGGACCAACAAGAAGCTGACCAATGGACAATCAAGATAGTTTCAATGGCCATTTTAAGCATGCTATAGCATTTTAGCTTTAGACATGCGATAGAGCTTCAGCTTTTAAACATATAATAACACTTTATATTTTATATGTACAATAACTCTTTAAACCTAAGCATGCGCCATCTCTTCAATCTTACACATGCGCTTGCTCTTTAATGTTAAACATGCGATTGCCTTTCTTTAGACCTGTGATATTTTTTTTACATTAGGCATGAGATAGCCCTTCGTTGAACTTATAGTAGCTCCTTAACTTTAAATATGCAATAGATCATCAATTATAGACATGTGATAGCTCATCCAATTTAGACATATGATAGCTCATATATCTTAGACTTTCGATAGCCCTACTTTAGACTTGCGATAGCTCCTCTTTTAGACTTATGATAGCCCTACTTTAGCCATTGATAACTTCTCTTTTATACATGTGTTAGATCTTCCTTAAACTTCTGTAATAGCCCTTCTTTAGACTTGTGATAGCCCTCTTTTAAACTTACTATAACTCTTTTTTTAGGATTACGATGACTCATCCATCTTAGGCATGCGATAGCTTATCCATCTTAGACTTTCAATAACCCATCTTTAGATTTGCAAGGGCTCCTACTTTAGACTTGCGATAGCTCTTCTTCTGACTTGTGATAGCTCCTTTTTTAGACTTATGATAGCCATCCAACTTAGTCATGTGATAGCTCATCATTCTTAGACTTTGATAGCCCTTCTTTAAATTTGCGATAACTCCTCTTTAAGACTTAAGATAACCCTTCTTTAGACTTGCTATATCTCATCAATCTTAGAAATGTATAGCTCATTCATCTTAGACATGCGATGGCTCATCCATATTAGACTTTCCATAGCCCTTTTTTAGACTTGTTATAGCTCCTCTTTTATTCTTGCAATAGCTCTTCCTTTTTATGTTCTCCCTTACTATTCCTAATTTTAGATTATTGTTTTGGGTATAACAGTTTCCCTCTGCCTGGAGTAAATCAACTAATAGATGCCACCAGCACGTTCATGGATATTCTCGGTAAAACCTAGGCCAGCACACAGTACGGTAAATGGGTAAATTTTAAAAAAAAATCCATTTGAACCTTGTTGGACCTATAAATTCTAAATTTATTTTAAATTAAATCAATATTTTATTTAATTTGTAAATAAGGTTTTAATTGTTATTATATTTGTATAATATATAGTATAATATGAGTATCATATACACATATATGTATATATGCATGTGATACACGAGTCATGTGCATTGTTTAACATGCCCATATGTAGATGTTGGTACTTATACCGCAATAGACATATTAGCCTCTCCATGTACATATATGTTGTTTAAAATATATATGTGTGTGTGTGTGTGTGCATGCGCGCGCGTGTATGTGTTGTTTTATAAATAATAATAAATAATTTTTGGAAAATACGAATGTTTATATGTATGAATATATATACGTGTGTGTATATGTATAATTGAAATTATAATATAAAGTAATTGTAAATATTATTAAAAATGACTTGAATATAAAATCAAACTTAAATTTCAAATTTCAAATTTTGGATGTAGATCTATATAATAAAATATCTAGATATTTCAAATTCGTATTTCAAAATTATTATTAATATTTTAATCCATATACATATTATATATATATATATATTAATTTTTCAAAAATACATATATATGTATAAATAAAATATACATACACAGACAAATAAGCTTTAATATGAATAAATAATTAAAAAATATATGTATATATATATATATATATTTGCATATATACATGGCTTAAAATAGATAATTTTTTTAAAATATTTTTATTTTTTTTGAAAAAAACATTTTTTTATTAAGGTTTCCATAAGGAAATTTTGAAAAAAATAATAATTTTTTGTCAAAACTATTCAATACATATCTATAATTTTATTAAATACTTGTATTTATATATTTACAATATATTCAATTAAGTATAATAAGTAAAATGAATTATATATGTAATATATATACGGATTTAATATATATATAATTTATTTTTATTTTTTTTATTTTTACTTGTTTATTTTTGAAAACTACAATGTATATATTTATAAAATAAATAAACATATATATTATAAAATTATGCATGTGTTTTAAAATCAATCTTTGTGGAAACAAAAATTAAAAATTTAATATTATTTAAATATAATTTTTTTAAATGTACCAGCCATGAACCATATGTTATTATATACATATGAAATTATATATATATATATATATATATATATATATGTGTATGTATGTATGTATATTATTGTCAAATGTAGATAATACGTTGGTATGTAGTTTCATGATATCAATTTCTAACCAAGCTAGCATGTGACATGAATAAGCGTATTAGGCATTATAAACAAGTAATATCACCTTTGACTGAAGCCTAATTGTTCGCACCTTGAAACGAAGAATCTAACTCCTTGAATTGAAACCCATATTTAGAGATTTCTAGCTACTCGATCACAGCTACCACCGACGATCGAATTGACTTTAATTTGATGTTAAAATACTTGAAAAGGAGGAGGGGTGATGTAGAATTTTCAGGCAGCAAAAGAGACGAAGAGGAGGCTAAAAAATCTAAAAAGAAAGTGAAGGTTTAGAGTTTTTTAAATAGATGGGATACCAAGGAGAACAATATGGATCTGGATCCTCTATTTTTATCTTACCTTTCTCCTCTTTTTTAATTCAAATCCAACCCTTCCTAGCTATCATTATGGCCAGCCATCCCTTACACATTCCAGCCAAAAATTCAAACCTCCTTATGGGCCTCTAGATCATATCATGCTCAAATAATATTCATTGCTTTTAAATCCAACTAAAACATCTAACGATATCATATATCAATCAATATATTTATAACTATTATACATGCACCGTTTAATATTGTTCATGTAATGACCTTAATTTAGACAAACATTATTTAGGACATCTACTTAAATAAATTAAATGAAATAATGTAAATGGTTAAAGGATTGAGATTTGAATAATTTAAGGTAGCCATGCCTTAATTAACGTATAAGCCAAAGAAAATTAAAATAAAATAAGTAAGAGGAACAAGATAAGGGCAAAATAGGAATATACTAAGTTCTTACACCATAAACCATTCTTACTTTCACTCCTTATCCATTCTAAACATTCGCAAACAAAACTAAGAATGTTCAAAGCTTGGCCAACCACCATTAAGGAAAAACAAAAGGGAAGATAAGCAAGAATTCAAGCAGGAAGCTTAATCAAATCAATTCAAGTACAAATTTCAACCTCCTTAATACAACAAGCTAACATGAACAATAGATTACATCTTATTTTTATTGTTTTTGGTTTCTAGATGAGATTCGAATTTATTTTGCAAGTAAAATGCCATGAGTTGATTGCTTAAATGGATATATAAGCTTGTTGATGACTTTGGTTGCTTCATGTAGACTTTATGATAAGTTTTGATTTGAAAAACCAATTAAATGACATCCTAATGACTTGAATTTTTGATATAAGGTCAAAAACATTATTTTAGAGATGGGTTTCAGGTTTCATAATTTTCTAAGTTAATGTCAATTTATTATGAAATTTCTAGGAAAGAAAATGGTTAAATTGGGTTTAAATTATTTTTCGCAAATATATGATAGGCTTGGGTTTGAAATTTAAATATATTAGAAAACATATTAAAAATGATTTATGAGAATTTTTGGAGAATTTTCCTAAGTATTTATTATGGATATAAAATTATTTAAGGTATGGGACTTAAATGTTTTATATGCTTCTAAAAGGAGAAGGTGCTAATTTGCTAAATGTTTTTAATTTTTAACTGCTGAATTTGGCAACACTTTTAGAAAAAGATTTTGAAAAAGAATTGGAAACCAATTATATGTTGACAAATAAGGCAACTTAGTTGGAAAGATATTACTTTAAAAAGGCCAATATTCAGTTTTGCGAGAATTGATGCTTTGCCACTTACATCAGCTCCTTTCGACTCCATACTTCCACCCCAACCAAGTCAAAACCAATACACATGGTATTAATGCCTTGGTACGTAGTGGATTGGAGTTAGGCATATGGTATAGAGTCGAAACATGCTTTCAAGGGGTATAAGCTACTATTTTTAACCACGAATCACTTATGTCTATAAAGGAGGCTTTCAAAGGAGTTATATTAGCTTTCGACTTAGTCAAATGTTTCTTTGTTTTATTAAAAGGACTTTCGAAAGGGGTTGCTGCATTTTTATTTTAAAATGAAGCTTTTGAAGGGGTTCAAAACCCATGCTGCTGCATTCAACCCTTCGAATCTGCGTTCAAAAGGGTACTTTTGCCTTTAAACTTTGAAGCCGCTTCTCCATGCTTTTGAAAGGGTTAGTTTTGAAAACATCCAATTTTTTTACTTAGGAATAATGCTTTTGAAAGTAATGCTTTTGCCTCAGTTCTTTTAAGCCCCTTTGTTCTATTAAAAGATAAACTCAAAGGTTTCGAAAGGAATGGTTTTAAGTGGTTTCGAAACTATGTTCCATAAACTTTTACTTGGACCTAATGCTTTCGAAAGGTTTGTTTTAAGTAAGAAATTTTAATACTTTCGGAAAGTATATAATGTAGGTTTTGAAGGGGAGGTGCCTCAATGTTTTCGAAAGGTTTACTTTAGTCTTTAAATGGAAGGTTTCCAATGCTTTCGAAAGGCAAGTTTATAGTATTTTGAAAAGGGGATTCTAAGGTTTTATAAAACTTTCGAAGGGATACTTTCAATGATTTTGTAAGATCTATTTTTAAAGGTTTCGAAAGGTATGTTTTGGCCATTTGGCCTAGTGTTTCAAGGTAAAGTAGTTAACCTATTTAGAAAGGGGTACTTTCAATGGATTTGAAAGGGATTGTTTAACATTTTTAAACAAGGGTTTCGAAGGTGATATCTTGGATTTAAAACCTAATATTTTCTAAGTTAAAGAAGGGCTTTAACTTATTTTAAAGGGATAGATAACCCTATCGATTTAGGTTTTCATCAACATTGTTTTGTGCAAAGCATATGTCATGGCAAAGATATTTGGGTAAAGAAAAGAATATATTTTCCTTGTTTAAGTATGATTTAAATGGTTAAATGTATTTGAAAGAAATGTTTTCAAGGATAATTTGATGGGGTAGTTGACCCTAAGTAAATGACTCAGATATTAGAATACCAGATGGGACTGGTATAAGGTCGCGCCTTATACTTTAGCTAGTAGCCCCTAGCTAATATAAGTCCAAAATTCCAATGTGTAGGGCTTTGTCATAGCTAAAACTAAAATGATGTTACACACAAAAAGAAATATATAGAGAAAGATAGGCCATTGGTGATCCCACAAAACCATTCGGATCAGTTGACCCTGGAAGAAGTAAATTAAGGACAGACCGCCCAAGAGTGTGTCTAATAGAAATTAGATTATTTATTTTGTTTGGTAGGCCTGAGTCAGCCGCTGGTTAGTAGTTAGCCAAACAAAACTATATTTTTCGAACAGATAGTCCATTGATAACCTAATTTATATGCATATATGATATTGCTATTATCGATTTAATCAGTTTGATTGTAGGATTCCGATTTGCGAATGATATGTTTTAAAAGAGATATTAGTGGGTGGAAACTAGTACCGCTAAGCAGCGTGGTCTCACATAATATCGATAAACCGAGATGTAATAGTATTATTCACACCAGGCTTTAATCTGACTCAAAGTTTATGTTTTTCCCTTAAAACTCTCTGATGCTCAAAATTAGTTCGAGTAGATTGAGAGTTAGGGTTTTATATACTTAGCAGGTGGACGAATAAGCTTCCAAAGACGTGTAGGAGGCAAAGTTAGCTATATTGGAGCAATTAATTTTATTTCTCCTGCGATGTATTTAAGATTGATGTGTCCATTGTGTACTCTGAACATCCAATGATGCATCTTCATATATCGTTCTTGACGTAAATTGTAATAATTATATTTGATCAAAACCTGGGAATCTTTTGTGATTTTGTAATAGAATATGAAACTTGGATTTGAAATGTAATCAGTAAAGTTGTTTTTTTTGGAATCTTTGATTTTATTTCATATTCATGTGCTTATGATATTATGCATACCAATAACATTGCCATATTTTGTCATCGAAAGTGAATACTATAGATGACTGCAGCATCTGTAGCGTTTAGCTTCGGGTCTCAAGATAGGGGATGTTACACCTTCGTATCAGAGCATATGTTTATGAAAAATTTAAAATAAATTACAAACGTAAAATGATTTTGAAAACATAATCCCAAGGAACTAGAGAAAAGATTGAGGTATGGGATAACGCTATAGTAACGTACTTGTATTTACTATATATAAGTGTATCTCTATTCTCCCATCTCCCTTAGGCCATTCTTCTACATCTTACAAATACTCGAATGTATATTTTATGGACGTAAGATATGGATGATGGAAGTGGAAGAGTTAACATTGGTTAGGGAAGCACCACAACTAATGGGAATGTCAGACCAGACACTAGAAGGAATCCAGTTCAGGCACAAGCTACTAATGTGGGTGCTGGAATGCCACAAGTAAATATGTGATCTTTGTACCAGTTCTTTGTTAATATTATGCAGGTTGGAGTTGCCGCGGGTTTAGTATGAGGAAATGCTAAATGAGTAAATCAGGGAGCTCTAATGGTCAATAATTATGCTGTGTTGAGTAGAGATCATGTCAAACTGGGAGAAAAACTGTCTATCAGGACTGAGGATGCAATTGAAGTAGAGAATAGGTTATTTTATTGTGAGTGGATTTAGCTGATTTCGGGATTAATGGTGAGTAGAAAAGGAGGCTTGCTTTTAGGCAATTACATGGAGCAGCATTGTACTGGCGAAACAGTGTTACGATGGGAGTAATGAGGAGACCATTACTTGGGATGAGTTCAGAAGAAGGTTTAAGGAGAGGTTTATGTCAAAGATTGCGAAATCAACTCTGCTCAGGAAGTTCGCTGAGTTGGAGTAGGGAGACACGACAGTGCTTAAATATGCAACTAGGTTTGAGGAGCTATCGAGATACGGATATGCTATGTTTGATACAGCTATTAAAAGGAATGAGAAGTTAATTCGCGGGTTGAAGCCTGAGCTTACTAAGACCACATTATCGCATATTAGAGATCCGTGCGATGTAGTTGTTTAGATAGCCTTGAGGCAGGAAGAGATGCTTGCTTTTCTGGAGGGTAACAAAGCAAGGGGAGCTCAAGGAGGGCAAAACCATAAGAAGAAGTTTCCATAAGAAGGGAACTTGGAATAGTGGAGCTATCAAAAAGGGAAAGGTGGAAGTTATCTATTATAAGTGTGATAAGAAGGGACACTGTGCTCATGAGTGCTGGATAGGCTAAGGGAAGAAAGCTGTTGACAATATAGGAATGACATGTTTCCACTATGATAAAAGTGGCCATTATAAAAACCAGTGCAAGGAGCCAGCCAAGGATGGAAAAGGCAAGATGTTTGCATTGGAACTAGCTATCTCGAGACCAATAACAGAGGAGAATGGAAAAGCTGTGTTGGGATGTACGCATTTGATTCATGGTGTATCAGTTAGAGTTCTATTTGATACTAGTGCATCACATTCTTATATATCTCATTGTTTGATAGATAAGCTTAACTTAGAACCCTCATACCTAGTTTCTTCCTTAAGGGTTGTGAATCCGATGGGAGGATATGTGACACTTAGGATGAAGTGTGACCAGTTAGAGTTTGAATTGTTAGGTCATACATTTGTTTGCAGTTTCCATGTGTTTGATTTCGTAGGGTTCAAAATTATTTTTGGTATGGATTGGTTAAGTAAATACGATACTAGGATATTATTTCATGATGGGAAAATATGACTTAGATACCCTGATTGTAGTGAATAGATTATATACTCCATAGAAAACCCTAGTTTTGAGGTTGATGCTTTATTGGGTGTTGTGGAGGCAGAAGATGAGTTAAATTGAGTTTTCGTTATTAGAGAATTCGTAGATGTCTTTGAGCCTATAGTAGGACTGCTATCTAAATAAGCTATTAAGTTTCGGGTAGATTTAGTTCAAGAAGAAGAACCGGTGAGTAGACCACCAAGCAGAACCTAACGAGATGAGGAAGCTAAAGGTGCAATTGGTGGATTTGGAAAATTAGAACTTTATCAGACTAAGCAATTCACCATGGGGAGTAGACGCAATGTTTGCAAGGAAACCGAACGGATCGTTAAGGTTATGTATCGATTATCGTAAGTTGAATGAGAAGATGATAAAGAATCAATATCCATTATCTAGAATTGACGATTTGTTTGGTCGGTTGAGTGGATCCGAAGTATTTTCCCAGTTGGATTTGACAACAGGGTTCCATCAGCTTAGAGTGGCTGAGGTTAGTTTTCCTTTGACGACATTTAGAACCAGATATGGATCGTACGAATGGTTAGTAATGCCACTCGGACTAACTAATGTGCAAGCATTCTTTGTAGATTTGATGAAACGAGTTTTTTGAGAGCGCTTGGATAGGTTCGTATTAGTATTCTAGATGACATTTTGATATGCTCTAAAGATGAAAGAGAGCACGAAGTTCATCTTAGAGTGGTGCTTGAGACGTTGAGGCAGCATCAACTGAAAGCAAAATTTTCGAAGCATCTTTTCGAGAAGAAGGAGGTGAAGTTTCTTGGTCATGTTGTCTCAGAGAAAGGGTTTTCGGTTGATCCGGCTAAGGTCAAGGCAGTGAATGATCGAAAGAATCATGAGACAGTGACTGAGATGAAGAGTTTCCTTAGATTAGCTGGTTATTATCAGAGATTCATTAGGGATTTTTTGCAGATAGCAACACTGATGACTGAGATAACACGAAAGGGTGTGAAGTTCATTCGAACCAATAAATGTTGGAAGCATTCTAGAGATTGAAACTCTTATTGACTAATGCACCTGTGTTGGTTACATCAGAAGGGAATCATGACTTAGTACTGTATACGGATGCATGTAGAACATGATCAAGAGCTGTGTTAATGCAAAGGGGTAAAGTGATTTCCTATGCTTCTCGACAGCTTAGATCATATGGGTTAGATATCCAACTCATGATTTGGAATTAGCTGCGGTAATTTTTACATTGAAGGTGTGGAGACATTACCTTTGTGGAGAAAGATTCGAGTTATTTACAAATCATAAGTCATTGAAGTATCTATTCTCTCAGAAGGAGTTGAATATGAGGCAACAAAGGTTGTTAGAGTTTTTAGCTGCTTACGACATTGGTATTAAGTACACACCAGGTAAGGGGAATAAAGTTATAGATGCACTTAGCAGGAAACGTCATAATGCAGTATGGGCAATGATAGCCAAGTGGAAAGATTTAGAAGCATTGACTACGTGTAGAATGCAGTGGAGATCTAAGGCTAGATCTAGTAAATAAACTGCTATGTTGTCATGTTTAGAAGTTTGACCAGTGATGATCGAAAGGATTGCTTCTAAGAAAGGGGAGAATCCATTATTAGCTGAATGGACCAGACAATTAAGGAATGGGATGAAGAGCGATGATTTGAAAGATTTCATTGACCAAAATGGATGGTTAAGGAAGAAAGGGAAACTGTGTGTTACAAATGTGGGAAACATTAAGAAGGAAGTTCCTAAAGAATGTCATCATTCAAAGTTCACTATTCATCCAGGAGGAACTAAGATGTATCAGGATATGAAAAGAAGTTTCTTCTAGGAAGGCATGAAGAGAGATGTATGCTCACGGGTGAAGCAGTGTTTGAACTATCAACAGGTAAAAGTCGAGCATAAAAAACCAAGTGGGTTACTTCAGCCTTTAGACGTTTCAGTTTGGAAATAGGATTCTGTATCAATGGATTTTATTAACGGGCTGCCGAGGTCAACTAGAGGAATTGAAAGTATATGGGTCATAGTGGATAGGTTGACTTAGAGTGCCCATTTCATTCCAGCTAAGTCAACCAGGACGACACCTGTTTTGGCTAAATTATTCATGAAGAATATAGCTAGACTGCATGGAATTCCTAATAGTATAGTATGTGATAGAAATTCCTTATTCACTAGCAAGTTCTGGAAGAGTCTACAGGAGTCTTTGGGTACCAAACTCAAGATTAGTACCGCTTATCATCTGTAGACAAATGGGCAAACAGAGGGAGTTAACAAAGTCTTAGAAGATTTGTTACGAGCTTGTGTGATAGACTTTGGGGGATCATGGGAAAACCATATACACTTATTTGAATTTTTGTATAACAACGATTATCAGGCTAGTATAGGGATGACGCCATTTGAAGCTTTGTATGGAAGACCATGCAAATCTATAGTTTTTGGTTAGAGATCAGGGATAGGTTAGTTCTTGGTCCACATTTTGTTAGAGAAGTTTCAGAAAAGATTGAGTTAATTCGAGCCAGAATGAAAGAAGCTCGGTCTACGTAGAAGAGCTATGCTGATAGAAGACGAAAAGACTTGGAATTCTCAGTTAGAGACACGGAAATAAACAGAATCAAATTGTTGTTTTTGAATGCATTTTATTGTTTAGTGAATTTCTGGTTTGCGATGGATTTTGGATTTCCTGCTTACCGTTTCTTGGTTTTCTTTTTTGAGTAATCACTAGATATCCTGCTCTGTGAAATTTGAATTATATACCCATATATATACACATGCAATTGTATGTCTGTGTATATGTGTTCGTGTGTGTCATGCCTCGACTCACATCTGTGCTGCCCTATTTGCTGTGCACAAATATATACTTATGGTTGTGTATAGAGAGGCATTCAGAGCGTTCGGCCTCATCTCGTTTGGCCTAAGGAGATCGATCGGCATTCACACCCTGTTCGGCATTCAAAGAACGCTCGGTGTCTATGGGTCGACACATAGAGATTGCACTATTTGGGCCGAGATATTCAGCTACCGGGCCCGCCAGGGAAGTCCAACCCACCTTTGTCTATAAATAGAGAGGCAGGGGCACAGTGAAAGAGACCTTTTTTGGGAGAACACTGGGGAGACTATACTATTTTTTATACCCTCCTCTTTTTGATTCAAACTTGTACTCAAGCGATTTATTTACGGATTGTATCTGTATTCAAGTGATTGAGAAAGCAATAAAGATTAAACTCAAAGTGGACGTAGGCAGTTACGCCGAACCACTATAAATTTGGTGTTCTTGTCCTCTGCATTTAAATTTATATATTGTTCTCTATTTTAATTTACCTTCTTCATTAATCTCTCTACATAACTCTACTCAAGGGTGTTGGTGACCAATTTTGATGCTAACAAGTTCCTTTAGTCTAAGAAGCTGACTCTTATTTATAAGCAGAAAATATGGCAAACCCTTCCTTATTACATTGCCTCAGAATCCTTGAATGGCTTATTTGCAAAAGATAAATTAAATAAAACTAAATGAAACTGCACCGAAGAAACTCGTTATTCCTCGCCCGTGGAATCGGGATTCCATCAATAGTGGCCAGCTTGAATGTTCCATCTCCAAGCTTTTGTTTGATTACATAAGAACCTTCCCAGTTCGAACCAAGTGCCCACATGCTCGAGAGAACTTGTTTTAAGATGAGATCCCCTACCTCGAAGGTACGGTTTTGGACCTTGGTGTTAAATTGACGTGCTACTCTTTTCTGGTAAGTAGATGTCCTTAATTCTGCTTCTTCCCTCTTCTCATCAATCAAATTGTAGGACTCAAGCAAGAACTACTCATTGACGTTTGGATCGTAATGCCTTTTAAGATGAGAAGGGACATTTGATTCTATTAGGATCATGGCCTCTGATCTGTAGGCAAAGTTGAACAGCGTATGTCAGTCGTGGACTTGTGAGTTTCCTATAGGGATATAATGCCAATAGAAGCTTATTAACTCAGTTGCCCTTGGATTTAGTTAATTATTTCTTCACATGGACTTGATGATTATATTCACCATCTACACTTATCCATTCGCCTACGGGTGTGCTAATACCAAGCTCTTCTCAATCTTATAATAGATGTAGAAACCTTAAACGTGGTACTTTCGAATTGAGTTCCATTATCCATTATGATCTTCTAAGGTACTCTAAACCTATAGACGATGTTCTTCACCACAAAGTTGATTACTTTTTTCATTGTGATCATGGCAAGCAGTTCAGCTTCGACCCACTTTATGAAGTAATCCATTACAACTATAGCTTATTTAGCTCCTCCTTTCACTATTGGTAGCATACCGATAATATCAATTTTCAAACTGCAAATGGCCATGGGCTGACCACTGGGTTAAGCTCCATTGATGGGGGCCCTTGGTATCTTTACGAATCTCTAGCAAAAGGTCACATCATTTAGTGCAAGCAACTGCATCTCGATTTATTATTGGCCAGAAATATCCACAGCGAAGTACCTTTTTTGCTAATGTCTGCCACCCCGATGTGATCGCCATAGCTATCTTCATGGATCTCCATGAGATTTTTCTAGCTTCTTCCTTGGTTGCACTGCTAAGCAAACGGGTAGAGAATCCTATTCTGCATAGTAATTTTTCTTACATTATGAAACTTGGTAATTTTTGAAGGATTTTCTTTCGTTCACTCCTTTCTCTCAAGAGAATCCCCTTGATTAAATAATCCTTGATTAGAGTCATCCATAACCCCTCTTCCTGTATGATATCCCATATCCACTCGACATCCATCTGGTTGATACTTAGAGATGTCAAAACCTCCATTGGAACTAAGACCATCAACTCTGCTTCACCAGAACTAGCTAGCTTGGCCAATGAAGTAATCTTTCCATTTTCCTCTCCAGGGATGTACGAAATCGTGTAACGCTCCTCTAACAGTTCTAGTGCCATTGTCAGGTAAGAAGCAAGTCTCTCACCCTTAACTTGATATTCCTTCCTCACTTGACAAACCACTAACTAGAAATCACTGAATATATGAAGTATCTTGATCCCCTGCTCCTTTATTATCCTTAGCCCTGCTATCAATGCCTCATACTCAGCCCCGTTGTTAGTCACGGGATATTACAATTTCAATGCATTATAAATTGATCATCCTTCTAGAGTTACAGGCACTACTCCTGCGCCTAAACTATATTCATTTTAAGGTCCGTCCAAAAACCGCTTTTAATGAGAAAGTGTGAAAATATCGTCTTCCTCAACTCCATTTAGTGTGGTAAACTTAGTAATGAAAACCACCAACGTTTACGTGTTTATCGCTTTTCTTGGATGGTAAGTATATCATACTAACTTAATTCAATGTTCCATTTTAGCAATCTCCCCGAGGTCTTGGGTTGAAACAACACCTATTTCAAGGGCCAATCAATTAGCACTTTAATCAGACGAGTCTAAAAATATAATCATAGCTTCCTCGATCCAATCAACAAGCAATATGCGAGTTTTTCCAACTTTAGGTAATTCCTTTCATCTCCAATAAACTGCTTGCTGATATGATAAACTGGCCGTTAAATCCTTAACTCCTTCCACATTAATGCTGCACTTTGTGTGTGAGTAGATATCCCGAAATAAACGAATAAGTCCTCTCCGTCCAACGGTTTAGACAGAACCAATGGTGTTTCCATATACCTAAATAACTCCTCAAAGGCATTCTAACATTTCATCATCCATTTGAAGTTTTTCTTTCCCTTTTTAAGAGCATCAAAGAATGGTATACACTTTTCTATTGCCTTTGAGATGAACCAACTTAATGAGGCAACCTTCCCGTTTCAGCTTTATAACTCCTTCTTCATGGTTTGGGAGCTCATGTTCCTCAAGGAGTTAATCTACTTCGGATTAGCCTTAGTTCCACTTTCCATTTGATTTCTTGAACAGTACGGGGTTCGATATCCATTCTCAGTATAAAGCATCATGGATAAAACCATTCACTTTCAATTTATCTATTTCCTCCTTCAATATAGTGGGTCTCTTTTGCTTCACAGGTGGAAACTTTGGGTCCACATTTAGTGCATGGCATGCTATCTCCAGCAATATCCCACATATATCTGAACGTGTCCAAGCTAACACATACAAGTTTACTCATCGAAAGTTAACCAACTCCTTCCTCAATCTGCGTTGAATTGAGATTCGATCTTAAGAGCCCGAGTAGGGTCATCCATATCGGTCAGAACAATGACCGTCAACTCAAAAGGTGTCGTTCGCACTTCCTCTGACCTCTTACCGGGATACATAGACTTATCGAACTTGTTATGGTTCCCGAAACAAGGCTTGGGCTTTAATTGCTACGTTTTTAAGTTTCTAATGTAGAGAGCCCTCTCAACATTCTTGTCTTTCTCGCATCACTTTGCCTTAGCTCGGCGACATATTCCTTGCCCATGCTTTAGTCTCCCATTAGTGATCCGATCCCGTTCCCCATTGGTAACTTCATCATTAAGCGCTAAGGAGCCAGTGCTATCCTGAAATTGTAACAATCTGGTATTTTCAACCATTCGCATCCACACATATCGGACTTGAATTGCTTAAAATACCGCGTTGTAAATAAAATTTGGAAAATCTTAGAATATACAGTAAATAATAATCACAGATCACAGACACAGAGTAATAATAGTGCAGCGGAAGTAAAATAAATAGTAGTTCATGAAGCTACTATATAAATATGTCAGAGTTAAATAAGATACAACAGAATAAATAAAGTACAACAGAAGTCTCAAGATGATAACCAATTACAAGCTGGATAGAACAACAGAACTGGAATAGATAAAACTAGATAAGCAGATAATCTCCAGCGATTCCAATCTCCAGAAAGTGGAATCCAAATCTGTGAATAACTCAGGCTGACCCGAGCATAAATAAAAATACAAACACTCGAGTCAGGACAATCATACTTATATAATGTAAATCAACTCAAGTGAACTGTAATAAGGTACAATTAACTTAAAGGATGTCTGGGACCGCCCATCCTCTAAGGATCCATTAAACTATTTACTATATAGTAATATTGCGATATTATAATAATGTCTGCAGTAAAATAAACTTACTTTTAAATAGCGTTCCGGGCTACCCATATCACCCTTCACACATAATAGTCCCTGCAGTCCATCCAATATCATGACATCTCCACACCGGGTGACTATCAGAGGATACCACATGGGTTACGGGAGAAAAACAAACTCGTAGTAAAGGCTCGGTATGGTAGGTGACACGGCACACAAGGCAATGCCAGGGTAGATATACCAATTACGCACATGGACTGGTGGTAACGCAGCAGCCACATACGCCCACCTCGGAACACACTCCCAATCAAAATCGGAGGGTGGTCATCTAATCAATCACTAGTAAGAATATAGTATCGAAGGAATGTGTCTGATCGGAGGAATGACCTCACTTGGCCCGAGACCGCTCCTGTTTTAGCCGCCTTATGCCAACTCACGGGAGTCGGGTCCACGTAAATATACCTCAAGAACGTCGCCATCATCCTACTTCATTCTGGAATCTCCACCGCGTACACGGTTAGTCAAAGTGGTTTTCAGTATCGACAGAGAGTATGCTCATATCCAATCCCGGTCTCTTTGCCAACCAATCGTTATTATAACCCGTAGTTATAACTTTAAAACAATATTTTATACTTCAAAATAAAATATCATTTCAATCCAAATCTTTATCAAAATAAAGATTAAATCATTCCAAACCATTTCAATATATCATCATACCATATCTTCCAAATTGAAATATTTATCAAAATAAATATTAAGTCATTTCTAACCATTTCAATATATTAAATTATCCTATCCTTTCAAAACTTCCTTTCAAATCATTTTAATATATTAAAATATCATAACCTTTCAAAGTTTCATTTCCCAAATTATCATATCTTTCAGAATTTCTTTTCAAATCATTTTAATATCGAAATATCATATCTTTCAAAACTTAATTTTTTTCAAATCATTTAATGTCAAAATATCATATCTTTCAAAACTTCGTTTCAAATCATTTTAATATATTATAATATCATATCTTTACAAACTTTCTTTCAAATCATTATTCATTTTACTCAATTTAAAATACCATTTCAATTCACATTTCAAAACAGTTTATATTTCAAAAATCATTTTAAATCATAAAAATGAAGTTATTATATTTAATAATTAAATTAATAAATTTAAAAAAATTTCAACTTCCAAAGTTCATTTATTCACTTAAGTTTATCAAAACAGTGAAAATTCACTTTTCGCAGCATTCAGAAAACGCTACGGAAAGTTACATTCAAAACGATTCAATTTAACAAAAGACAACATTTTAAAAATGATGTAATAAGGTTTACTTAAATTTCAAATAACTTAGTTAAATTCAAAAATTATAGCACTTAAAAAGATTGCTATAATAGCCTTTAATTTAATTTAGCTTTTTAGTTCATTATCATCAACTACAACATTTACAAATACTGTAATATCATTTACATTGCAATTAATAGCATTTCAAAATGCAGTTAATTAACTTCAAATATTCAATATAATTTCATAACCAATTATAATTTTATTTAAAACATTTTTTTTCTTATAAAATAATACATTTTCACATTTATAAACAACATTTAATTTTCCTTAAGTTCATGATTTTATAAAGTTAAATTTTCATTCAAAAATCAAGATTTACTAATAATTCACTTATTAAATTTCAACATTCAATTTTAAATTCATTAAATTAAATTTCAACTTAACACATAAGTTTAAAATTTCAAAATATAACTTAATTTCAATTTTATTCACTTAACTTAAAATTCACTTTTAAGCCAAATTCACAAATTCCCATTCGGTTATATTTCAAAATTTCAACTTAAATAATCATCCCTTTCACTTTTTAACTTTACTCAAAAATCATTAATATATTACAAATTCATTTTAAATTCATTTTAAATTCAAATTATCATAAATTTATCATAATTTCATATTTAATTTAATTTCCAATTATAATTAAATCAAAATTTCCAAAATAACTTACATTCAGATTTTCTAACTTTTCCATAATTTATTTAACTTATAAATTTCAAAAAAATCAACAATACTTTACAAAAATTATTTTTAGTTAATTTTAAATTAAAATATTATAATAATTATATTTCTAAAATATTTTAAAATTTTTAGAAAAACATATTTTAACTACGGGCCTGTATATAATTTTCTAAGCTAGGTAAAGTGATACGGGTAATATATCATTTCAACCCGTAATTTACAAAGAAAATCCGGGTTTTATCATTTCAAACCCGCAGTCCCAAGTAAATGAAATAAACTGAAAATCATTCAGGCCTATCATTTCAGCCCATAACGATTTTCCCTTATTCTAAAATCCGTTCGGGTATGTATCATTTCAACCCATAGTGATTCTAATCTAAAGGGAACTTGCAGTGTAATTAGCTGATAAAATAATTAAACAGCAATAATATAACAGTAACATATGATATAACTGGTGTTTAATCATGTGTGAACATCATATGATAGTGACATAGCAAATAAAATATGGTGATGCAGTTTACATATTCACAAGCAATCGATTTACTATTCATGTAAGTATAAAACTGTCTGGTGAGAATAACTCGCTGGTTTGAGCTGATGACCCAACGATAAATTTCACAAACGGGATCTACACAAGCACAAAAGCAAGACACAGATTCGAATGGAGGAGCCAAATGTCAAATTCCTTGGATACACATCAGACAAGACAATATAACAACGATGAGTTTCAAATCAACTATGATCAAAACTACACTAGAATAGACTGCACAGAATCAAATAGAAATGCTTGCACTTGCTTTTAAACTTTACTAGGCTCAGCCATAAGGGAAAATAAAAAATAATGGCAGGTGTTTGGGTCAGGTTATGGTGGGTATGGGTCGGCCTAGATGTCATTTGTGATGATGCCAAAGTGGGTGAAGGAAATAATACACATAAGCATGAATACATGCATTTGGTCATGGATTTGGGCTCGGCCAAGGCTCCAAGTGTCACGGCCAGAGGTGTGAGGTCCACTGTGGTGGTATGGCCGAGGGTGCTGGAGGTGTGGTAGGTGGCGGCTAGAGGGGTGGTGAGGTAATGGAAGTGATGTTGTGCTCGGCTAGGCTAGGAATTCGTGTTGTTTTGAAAAGTTTGTGGATGGGCATCACCAAGGGGGATCACGGAATGGTTGGTTGGTGAGGAGGAGGTGTTGGTGGTGTGCCATCAGGTGCTGGAGGCGGCTAGGCAGCAAGGTAAGATGGCCGAACCTAAATGGAAGAGCAAGTGCAAACAAAAATCAGAAGGAATAAGCAATATAAGTGAAAAAAAGAGATAAAAGAAGATAAAATTTTTACCAACTTCTCAAACAAGGGAAGGCCGAAATTTTTTTCTCAGGAAGAAGGAAAAGAAGATACATGAAATGAAAATGAATTAGTCAGCTGAAATGTGGGGAGTTATGCCAAAAGAAATGAAGAGTTGTGAGGAAAATGAAGAGGTGGAATTCAAAAAGGCAAAAGGCAATTCAAAAGTCAAAAACCATTCATATTTCTTTATTTTATTTATATAACTTTATATTTCTGGAAATAATAATAATCTCAGATAAAATTTCGAAAAATTATCAAAATATAAAAATTTATATAATATTTATTAATTATATAAAGTTAAATTAAGTAAAATAGCTAAAAATAGTGAACTAGACTAGAAAATTTGAAATTAAATAGAATAATTTTTAGGAAATTCATATGAGCTTGTAAAATATTTTTAAACATAAATAATAACATAAAATAAAAATACACTCACAAAATAAATATTAAAAATTTAATTTAAATAAAATTTTAAATGAAGAAAATAGCAAAGAAAATAGAAACTACGCTTTAAAAATAGAAAATAAATTCAATAAGCTTTGGAAAAATTCAAACATCGCTTTAAAAATATTTAAAAGTCAAAATATACATAATATAACATAAACATACAAATTAGAATAAGACTTATCAAGAAAAAATATCATTTATATAAATTAAAACAAAGAATATTGTTAAATAACCCTATATACACACAATATTGTAAAGGGTATAACTTTCACAATTTAAATTCAATTTCGACGAAACGAAAAGCAATATTCATGATATTAAATCTATTTTCATAATAAAAGACAAAATTAAAGAATTCAAATATTTAAATTTAAAATTTAAAAGTCAAAGTTTGACCGGTTTTGACCACAATTCCAATTTTTCAGCAAAATATTCAATTTATACCAGTTTGAAATTAAAATTCATATAATAATCAAAATTTATATTTAAAAATGAAATGTTTGAAATAAAACAAGTTTAAAATAATTTCAAAATAAAATAAAGTCAAATTTAAATTATGCAAAAAAAACTAGGGTTGTTGCAGAAATCGACAAGTGTCGGTCAGCCTAAAAATAATTGTACGTTGAATATTCATCTATTACTACTACAAACTCTAAACATGCACCACTTTGCGGTCTTTGTCACCTCACTCTACAGACAAGCCTATTATCCCAATTGGTTGTTTTCCCTTTCCCTTAACTCGTTGGATCCTAGGTTTACAAGGGTTAACATCCTTCATACATATCTGCATTTGATCGAACATTTGTAAATAGAATATTTACAAAACTTTTGCTATCTACCAATACTCGATGTACCATAGCCGGCTCATAAAAGTCATAATCACCATAAGGCCGAACGTTGGCGCTTCGACTCCATCTGAATCCCTACTCCTAAACACAATATTATCTATTACCATTCTTTGCTGCTTAGCGAGATCCTCGTCCTCTATAGCAAAGCAACTCTCTTGTGGTTCATGCTTCAACGATCCCATGTACTACTCTATTTTCTTATCGTTTTTCTCTGCTAGATGAGGTCCTCCTATTATAGTTTTGATAATCATCCCTCCATCGGTATGCTTGGGCCCTTCTCCACTGGGTCCAGGTTGATTTTCTTGGGCAGTCAACCTTTAGGGTCTTATATTTTTACCTTTATCCTTTGGCTCCCTCACATGCATTGTAATTTTTTTTCTTCCTTATTAACTCCTCAATAGAATCCACAAGATGTCGACACTCGTTCGTGTTGTGTCTATATGTTTAATTGAAACAAATTACTTGCCCAAGCATCATTCTTCCTCAGTCGCCTCTTTCCTTAGCGGCTTTTTATATTTCTTCGTACATTGTACAGGAAGGCATATATTTTTCAAAATACCGTTCAGAGGTATATATACGTAAGGCCTTATAATCCTTGGGCTCTTAGCTTCATTTCACCTGCCGCCAAAGCCCTAGTTTCTCCTTTTATGATTATTAGAATTTCAAACATTTAATTCCACATTGTTGGAACTCTCGCTGGTTTGTTTAATCTACACGTTACTTTGAATTACCTCCTTTGACTATCTATTATCAATCCTTCCAATGGCTTGACATGCTTCTACTAAATGCAAGGACGGACACTACAAGAAAAGTTAATTTAATAACGCCAATATATAACACTTTATTTCGTACGTTTATTGTTTTGGTTTAATTTTTTTAATTTAAACACTAGACTGGGTAATGCTTGAGTTCCCTAATAATTTTTATGCCTGCCTCTTCTCTAAATTATTTCCCAATTCCCTTTTCTTTTTCATTCCAAAATTTTCGCTTCCATTCTCATTTCTTTCACGTCTATCCATTGTGACGTAGATCCTCAACCAGCAAATCCACCACATCTCGACCACCGTTCTCTGCTGCTCCCTCCTAAAGCTTGTTTTGCTTCAAATCGCACTGACAAAATCGAGCGTGCTGCCCCAATTAGAAAATCAGTCATCAACTCAACCACTTGCTCGAAGCTTGGTACTTAGTCATTCTAACTTTTTCTCTATTTTTTCTTTTTCTTTCTGTTTTTGTTGGTTTGCTTAAAGCACATAGTATCAAATACTCTAATATAGTATGATTTTTTATTCTTTTTTTGTGAAGTATGGATCATTACAAAGTATCATTCTATGTTCTCGTCTATTTGTCGAGTGAGAGCATATATAACTCTTACCATGCGATCATGTTGGGTTAAGTTGTCGTAGTTGAGGCTCCTGTCTTACTCACACATTTGCATGCGTTCCTATAGGGAATTGTAAAAGACCTTTCAACCTTTGTTTCCTCACCAAGTAAAATAATGAGCATAAGTTGATATTATTCATTCCCGCAATTTTAGTGGACTTTGACATTGAAATATTTTTAGAATTCTATCATAAATATAGTATACCGCAAGTCGTATAGTTTCTATGTTGTTTAGTTTCAGTAATTTCTTATGTAATTATATTAACATTTCCATTATGTTATGTTAACTATACATACATACTGATTATTAAATTATAATTTAATGTAACATTTTGTATTCAAATAGTTTTAAATGATATTTGGTCATATTATACCATTTCTCTTTAGTTTCTTAAAACTACCCGCATTTCTAGAGTGAAGGTTTAGGATGTACTCCATTAGAATTTTCTATGCTTACTTGTATGATTTTTATGCCTTTTTGTGAACTATGGACCTAATGTAGTGCGATAAACTAGTCAAGCTATCGAAGTGACTGAAAGTAGCTAGCC
Organism: Allium cepa; assembly: GCA_030765085.1. NCBI lineage: Eukaryota > Viridiplantae > Streptophyta > Magnoliopsida > Asparagales > Amaryllidaceae > Allium > Allium cepa. The sequence goes on from CM060934.1 coordinate 531,548,091, forward strand.
TATATAACAAGAGAACTTCATTGAATTAATTAGATCTACAAATGAAAATATAATTGATTTTTCGCTAAACTATATGAGATCATATTCTGAGAACCTTTCCAGTTTCAGATATGTATTTGTATGTTAATAAAAACTGATAAAAAGGTTAAAATGTAATAATTGGAAATGGCCAATGAAGTGCATTTTTATATGAATGTATTCATGTACTTTCTTCCACAATGGAGCTACGGTCTAAATTATATATGGTTTTATGGTTTATATTGCACTTTGAAAAGAAATGTGATGACAAAGTTGTACACAGCTCCTGTCAATTTCAGTTCAAGTGATTATTTATTTAATTTTTGATTGTTCTTGTTGGTTTACCACAAAAGTTAGCATATTAAACCAATGATGCTGTAGAAATAAAAATCTTTGATGAAAACTTAAAAATGGCCACCTTAAAGCTTTAGAACCAACTATTTTACAATACTACCTCCCAGCTTCAAGGAGACTAGTATTTTGTAAAAAAAGAAACAACAATGGTTGTATTTATCTTTTATAATACACTGATGTGCCTAACCTTATTTGAGGAAATATATTTTCATTCCTTAACTTTGTGCCTAAACTATTTGCAACCAATAGATTTATTGTTTGACTAAGAATGAGATAAAAAATATTCACTTGATTTTTATTAAATTAAATAAATATATACTACTTGTGTGCAGTTTTTATCAGTTTTACATGTTTTAACCTGATGTTACGATTGCAGACTATGGAACTGTGAAACTTAGCTTGTATTGAACATAAGTTAATGTAATGAGAGTTGTGTTTGAAATTGATTTTGTTGAAATAGAAATAATTGAGTAGGGTGTGTAGTGTGTGTGTTGCACCGTGAAACTAAATGATAGAACTCAGTTGCACTAGCAATTGAGTGTAGCATCAGTTGCATGCACCTAACTCAATGCAACTATGTGCTGCACTATGCAGCCGTGTACCTGCACTCAGTTACATTAGAAAATAAGTGCAGGCAGTGCAATTGAGTGCAGGCACACAATTTCCAGCGCAACTGAGTGTTGCACTATGAAAATGTGTGCCTACACTTAGCTACACTAGCAACTGTGCAGGCAATTGAGTGCAACGGAGTTAACGTTCAATACTTAGTTGCACTAGCAACTGTGTACTTGCACTTAGTTGCCAATTGCAACTAAGTGCTGCACTCAGTTGCCTACATTCAGTTGCATGTCTTACTACTCATGTTTTGCCATTATTTAATATAGGCAAGATGTGTAACATAAATAAGCATCTAAATTCAGGAATGACGTTCAACTAGCATCAAATATAAAATATTCTAAAAATTGAACTAATTATAAAATATTAACCAAGATAACTAAGTTTATATTAATAATAATAAATTATCTATAAGTTTAATATAAATTAACGAATTGTATAATAATAAGAATAACAAGTTAATTATTAGTTTCATAAAAAGTAACTAAGCTTATATTAATAATACTGCTGCTTTATAGCAATAATATGTTAAAAAATATTAACCAAGTTATCTAAGGTTTATAAAATGTTACTAAATTTATATAATATTAGTAATAAATTTTAAGATGTTAACCAAGTTATCTAAATTTTGTTAAAAGTAACTAAATTTATATAATAATAATAATAATAATAATAATAAATGATCTAAGTTTATACAATTTAACTTTGTTTACTAAATTTTATACAATTAATTAAATTTATAATAATAGTAATAAATTAACTAAGTTTTTAATAATTATAATAAAGTAATAAAATATAAAATATTAATCAAGTTTACCGAGTTTTACAAAAAATAACTAAGTTTATGTCTATGTATGCAACAATACATTAACTAAGTTTAAAATTAATACTAACAACAACAACAACAAGAGTCATAGTAGTAATAATAACAATAAACAAACTAAGTTTAGAAACATTAACTAAGTTGTATAATAATTAACTTAGTTTAGAATAATAATAATAACAATAATAATAAATAATAAATCTACTAAAGTTTTATATAAATTGATAAGTTTTAGTTGTTTGCATTAGAATAATAATAATGTTTATGAAATTTATCTAACTTTATAATAATAATACTAATAATAATAAGAACAACAACAATTATAAATAATATTAATAATGAATTAACTATAAGATTTATAAAAATCCACAGTAAATAAACCAAATTAACTAAATTTAAAATAATAATAATAGCTATAATAACAATAAATAAACTAAGATTTATAAAAATTAACCATGTTTAAAATACTAATAACAACAATAATACATAAAATAAATTATAAATATTAATTTTTTTTTAAAAATTAACTAAATTTATGTAATAACAACAATAACAACTAATGTTTATGAAAATTAACTAATTTTATAATTATAGTACTAAAAATGACAACAACAATGAATAATAATAATAATAATAATAATAATTAATCAACTATAAGTTTTATAAAAATTAACTATGTTTGTAATAATAATAATATTAATAATAATAAAAACAAATACAAGGTCAAAATATTCGCTTATGATTGCCTGTACATGGTCCTAATTGTGTTCGTCAGTATGATATTTTTATTCACATAGTCATACTACATTCTTCTATGCATTTTATTTTACTAGATATCAAGCGTAATATGCATATTTTTTGGGATGAATTTGTCCTATTACAATTAAATTTGACTTATCATTAAAAATTTGACCACTTTGCCTCCTAGAATTGGACCGTGGCAGTCTTTGTTCAATAGGAGTGATAATAGCATTTCCCATTCCCACATACCAGCAAACTTTTAACCTTTAAATATATTTGCAAAAAAGCCAAAGTGTAGACTGTAAAATTTTAAAAGGAGAATGCTACTCACTCATTTGCATGGTCATGAACTTTAGGGTAATATAAGAAATAGCATCACCGTAATTCTAGAAACATCACAGTGCATCAATTTTATGATTCAGTCGCTCAAATAATCACTTTTCTCATGGTTTGACAAATTTACTCATTTTTCTCCTTTTTAAGAATGTAGGCATAATTTGTACAATTTTTCCAATAAAAATGATTACTAATGAACATTGTTGATAAATAGGCTTTCAATAGATGATAAATTACATGTGTTCATGAGATATCTCTTTGCTAAACAAATTTAGAGTACTTAAAAGTTAAAACCTGCATGATGAACCCAACGACCTTCATTAGCAGTTCTTGATGAAGGGTTTTATTTTACAAGATGTTTAAAAATAATTCAGCCCACTTTAATCTATATATTGAGATAACGTGCTTGCCATCATACGCCCAGCCTTGTGTATGGCTTCCTCCAACCCTAACAACTGTCAGTTTTCTCTGTCCGCTGATCCACCTCCAATTTCCCCAGACCTGCTGCCTGGCTTTCCCCCTTTTTGCCGATGGAATCCCTTGTTGGGTATGAAGATGGTTTCACCCAGATTAGATCTAGAAAGTTGAAATGCTGAACTGTTATGCAAAATACTCCTATATTAAACCAAGCCTCCAAAAATGTCCAAAATAAGAATTTTCGATCTCCTCCACTCAAAACGCCCATCATAATTATGCTCACATCAGTAGTAATCTTAAATGCCCCTCATAAATTGAAAATAGAACCCCCGTTAATGTAACGACCCGGTATTTTCAACCATTCGCATCCATTATAAGTGCATAGGTAGACACTCATGTCGTAATTGAATTGCTCAAAATACCGCGTTGTAGATAAAAATTTGGCAAATCTCAGAATATACAGTAAATAAAATCACAGAATCACAGACACAGATATCAGAAAACTCGCAGCGGAATTTAAAAATACTTAGTGGTTCATGAAGCCACTATAAATAGTCTCAATCAAATAAAAATTACATAGTCTTTAATCCAAATATAGTTTTAAATTATCAGTAGAACAATCCAAATGTCCACTAGTCTTGATTTCAAAAATTTAGATAAAGAACTGGAAGGGAAGTTTGCCAGCAGCTTGAAAGTGATCTACAGAAATCCTAGCTCCGGTATGAAACTGAACTGTAACTCAGGCGGAACCGAGCGTAAAATAAAACATAAACACTCGAGTCAGGACATACATACTTATACAGTGTAAGCTAATTCAAGTGTACTGTAATATAAAGCAAGTAACTTAAAGGATGCTTGGGACCGCCCATCCTCTAAGGATCCGTTAAACTATTTACTATGTAGTAATACTTCGCTATTATAATAGTGTCTATTAGTAAAATAAACTTATTTTTAAATAGCGTTAAGGCTTTACATTTTCCACCTTAACACATAATATATTCCCATAGTCTATACAGTACCGTAATGTCCTCCGAAACGGGCGTCGTCAGAGGGCACAACCAGACAATGCCAGGGTAGATATACCAATTACGCTTCCGGACAGGTGGTAACGCGTAGCGCGCAGCTACTGCCCACCTCGAACATCACTCCCATATCAAAGGTGTGCACCAAACAATCACAAAGTAATAGAATGGCATACGAAGAAGTGCGTCCGATCAAAGGTGCTACCTTATTAGTCCGTCAATCGCTCATGTTTTAGCCACCTTATGCCACTCACGGGAGTCGGGTACACGTAATATACCTCGAGAACGTCACCACCATCCTACTTCATTCTGGAATCTCCACCGCGTACACGGTTGTCAAAGTGGTTTTCGGTATCGACAGAGAGTATGCCAGATATCCGATCGCGGTCTTTTTAACAACCAAACGTTATTATAACTCGTGGTTACAACTTTTAAAAATGGTATTTATACTTTAAAAATCAAAATAAATTTCAAATACATTTCAATATCATAATATCATTTCAAACATCATTTATTTAAACATCAGTCATTTTATTTAATATAAAATACCATTTAAATCTATTTAATTTATTTAGGAATTAATTGCCTTTAACTCACATTTAAAAGTTAAATTCTTCAATTTAAAACCATTTAAAGTCAATTCCTTATTTTTATTAATTATATATTAAATTCCAAAATTTAAGCCTTTTTCCCAAAGATTATTAAATTTTATTAAAACAATCAAAAATTCAGTTTCCGTAGCACTTATAAAATGCTACCTAAAGTTATAGGTTAAACAGTTCGTTTACAAAAGACAACATTTAAGTGCTGTAATAGATTTCTTTATTTCCAACTAAACTTTAGTTATCTTTATCAACTATAGCACTTACAAAGTGCTATAATAGCTTTTAGTTCAAATTAGCCTTTAAGTTCATTTAAATTTAACTACAACATTTACAAATGCTGTAATATCCTTTATATTTAAAATTTCAAGGTTTAACTACGATTTCATAACTAAGTAAAATTTTCATATAAATCATATATTTTCACATTATAAAGTCATAATTTCAATACTCATATTTTTATGAATTTATAAGTAAATTTTCATACAAAAATCAAATTTTATTATGAATTTCTTATTTAAATCCAAGTATTAAATTCCCATTTCTTTAATTAAATTATTAACTTAACAATTAAGTTTTAAATTCCCAAAATATAACTTATTATCAATTATTTTACTTAACTAAAATCTCACTTTTAACAAAAATTCATAATTTCCCAAAATAAGTTATATTTCAAAATTTTACTTAAACATTCATTTATTTAACATTTGACTCATTCAAAAATCATTATAAATTTTATAAAAATCATTTAAATACATTTTAAACCAGAATATTATAAATTTTCCATTTAAAATATTTTTAAAACATTTCAGAAAAATATTATATAAATCATGGGTCTGTATATAGTTTTCTAGCCTAGGTCAAGTGATACGGATATATATATCATTTCAATCCGCAATTTACAAAGAAAACCCGGTTCTATCATTTCAAACCCGTAATCCCAAGTTAAATAATAAATAATTAAATAATTAAATAAGTGAATAAATAATTATCGTTCAGGCCTATCATTTCAGCCTGTAACGATTTCTATTCTATAGGGAACTTGCAGTGTGATTCAAACAGTAAATAATAATAAACAGTATAACTGCAAAATATAACAATAGATCATACAACTGATGATGTGTCAATTAAATAATGAGGTTTAACATCATAAGTTAATATCACAGGCAGATAAAATTAAATAAAATAAGTTTACAATTACACTTGTGATTAATTCACAAATATACAAGTATGTTTGTCTGGTGAGGAATACTCACCTGAATACCGTCGAATATTTGATTTAAAACGATGGTCACACTTGAAAAAAAGAAAACGTACGGAAGCATGATCAAACTGATGCGGAGGCTGCGACCAGATTTATATTTTTGAAAAGGAAACGAATTAATTAAAAAAAATCAAAACTAAGAAGAAAAAAAATTAACACGAAATTTCAAAATAAACCGGACGAATGGAATCAAATTTGACTCGACCGCTCCACCACCTGGCTCAACCCAAAACAACGAAGTTCGCTCTGCCCAAATCTTAAGTAGATGAATGTACGCACGCACCCTATATGTTTTTAATTCAACAATGCAAAGTGATGCACCCTCCACAGGCCTAGACTTAACTTGTACAGGTGACCAACCATATTCTCCGCTTGCATATCATTATTCTTCTTCTGTATTTATATATATTTTATTTCAAATGGGGACTCATCTAGATGTTGTGTATTGTCCGAACAATTTGAAACAGAAGAAATATGAAATGCAGATGCCGATGAATGTAATTAGTAGGTGAAAATGCATACAAGATTGAAGAATTTTTTATGACCAATGATATACAATTCTTAGTTGCATTTTTTTCTTTAAAAATTGTACTTTAGTAAATCAATGTAAATTGCTACATTAACAGTACTGCTATATAATATAAATGCATTTGTAAATTACTTGTTTTAGTAATCTAGATGAGAGTAAAGATGAGGAAAGATGGAAAATAAAGAGAGAAAATTATCATATGTAAAGGTTAAAGATTATTATACGTACAGGTGGCCATCCTATCTTCTCATGCATTTCTTCCTTCTCCCTTTTTATATACTCACGTACAAACTTTAATTTTTATTTTTTATTTTTTTCTCATTTTATTTTTCAATGCATACGCGTTATAAACTTACGTATGCATTTCCTCTCTTCTTCTTTCGTATTAACACTTCTTTTCTCTCTTTTTTTATTATTTTTTTTCTTGCAAACATACTCACGTTACAGACTACGAACTCCAACCTATAACCCATCTACCCTTCTTGTCATGCTCATGCAAAATATTTTGACTCAAAAAGTAGGACTCGGCTACACTATGTGGGGGTTGCTTGGCTACGTATGGAAAAGAGGCCGTGACAAGGTGGTGGAACAGTGGAAGAAAACAGAGGAACACGAAAGAAAGAAAGAAATAAAAAAAATGCAAGAAGAATAAAAAGAAAAGAAGAAGCAAGAGGAAAGGAAAACAACCATACCTGAAGAAGCTTGCGCAAGAACAAAGGCTGAAGCTAAAATGAGATGTAGAGAAAATATTGTGATGTGTCTAGTATTTATAGGGGAAATTTCTTGGAACACACGAAATGAAAATAGGCGTAATTTATGGTATGCGATTTTTTTTTTGTTTAGTCAGGAAACGAAATTATTTTTATTACCATTTCTCTTCGCATGCAATTTATTACCCGTAGAAGATGTGTTGAAAAATGGTGTAGAGGGAAAGGAATTTATCAGAAAAGAAACGGCTTTCACTAGAAATGGAATTTGAAAAGAATATATACGTGCGTTGATTGTGGTAAAAGATAGGCAAGAAACTAATGAGGATTTGAACATTATTTTATTCAAAGTTTTATACCACATTAAAACAAATGAATGTTATGGAAAGTGTAACGTTTGGCTAAAGCAATTCTTTAACTGATTTATTTATTCATATATAAATATAAATATATATATATATATATATATATATATATATATTGCGGTATGAATTTTAAAATGCGTAGGACCCACGCAAAATATACCCCCAAATTAATACAAAAGTAACGTTTTTAATTAATACGTTTTTCTATTTTATGTTATTTATTCCCTTAAATATCGTACCCTTATAAATGCGTAATTTTAACAGTTTATTAATACACTGAATTCTTAAAAGTTACTCTTTAACATGTTTACATTATTCTGATTTATTTACTATTTCCAATGAAATTTATTATTCAAAAAATATTACACATTTTTAAAGAAAGTAGATAATCCATTTCTTTATTTAAAATTCCCATTATAGTTATCCTTAAAAAATTTCAGAAACTTTCATTTTTATATAGAATTTTGGAAAATGATTTACTCAAATTAAAAATTTATATTATAATAAATTCCGAGGTTTTATAAATAAAAGAATAAAGTGCTTGTACTCTCTTAGGAAATGAGAAAATAAAGAAGATGAAAAAGAGAAACTTGTACGTGAATTGCAAGGCAAAATATACGGCTAAACTAAAGGAATGAATGGCTAGAAAGGAACAAATGTTAGGAAAAAAAGGCAAGAATTAAGGCAACCTTTCGTTTCTTTCCCTAAGAACATGTAATTAATCTAGAGCTTAATTATGTATATGGAGAGAGAAACCTTTCATTCTTTCTCTAATCAAATTGATTGATTAATTAAATGTCATTAACAAGCTATTTATTCATGGCATGGAATGTAACTATGTCCAAATGTATTCTACAGTAAATTATGTAAGTGCAATATTAGATTGTGTACAAAGATGATGTTTTCTTCATATATATCTTTATTGGTCATAGTATTATTAAAAACATATACGTATACGTGTATATATATATATAATAGACTTATTCATATAAATGTGTTAAAATTAAGTTTCACTATTTCATGAGACTAAAATTAAAGACAACAATTTTGAACCTAATCTTCAGATTAAAAAGGTTTAAGATTAAAAAAGTTATGACTTTGCGTACAAGTCCATCTTATAAATCTTAAGTCAAATTAACGCACACACATATGTATATACAAATCATTGTAAATAATGTCTTAAACTCAATACAACATCTTTATGTTAAAATTTATAACTTAATAAATTCTTTAATATTAAGCAATAAATTAAGGTCTAACGTTAATTTAAAAGGATATAAAAGGAATCGTGATATTTTGTAATAAATTCAAGTTATTTTTATAAAGAAGCCCCCCCTTTTTTTAAACTTTAAACAAAAGTATGTAAAAACCAAAAGATTAGATTTAAATAATGAGCACACGCAAACATTAATAAACTACATATGTTTTCTATTTGAATCAATAACAGAAATATTACATTAATTAAGGCTTAAATTTAAATTACAATAAGTTTTTTTTCCTCTTTTTTTTTCCAAAACTTATTAACTTAAAAATTTAATTATTGAAAATTTTACTTTTAAATGAAAAAAACGACGTTTTCAAGTAAAACTTAATTAAAATATTTATAAAATTTATGGGTTGTTACACTCTCCCCCACTCAAAACTTTTCGTCCCCGAAAAGGAAGGAGGTAGGAGAATAGAAACACCCTGAAAGAAAACTAAATTGAAACTCAAAATGGAATCATTGATTTAAACCATATAAATTCAATTTAAATTAATTAATATTTAATAATTGATTTAATCCATTTGATTTTTACTGAAGTTAAATCAATCTTAACTATTTCCAAATTAATTATCTTATTATCCAATTATTTTGAAATTAACAATTTCAAAAACCATAAATTTGTATAGTCATTTATAATAATCATCTTTTACTCAACAAATTTAATTCTTCTTTATTTCAGATTATTATTAAATATATTCTACTTAATATATCTTATCACACATATTAAGTAGATTTCATTTATTATAACTATTCCAATTTATTTCTAAATTTCCTTTAACACCATTTGATATTGTATATTATTCAATTGTTTTTTATTCTATTTACCACTATTTGTCTTTTTGTAACTGAAACTTTAAGTGTACAACATTTATTATAAACGCTCAAATTTTATTTTTAAAAAATCTTTTTATATTGTACATTATCCAATTACATAGTTAATTTCTGAATGATTTAGGTAAGCTATATTGGCATGCAATTTAATATTATACAAGTAAAACTTTTCCAATTCTATTATTCAAGTTTAAATATTCATTCAAAATTTGACTTTATTTTATCATTAGAATATAAATTTATGAATTAAATTTCCAATTAACTTCAAACACTTTAGAGATAAATAAATACATACATATAGTATATGTCAAATCAAATTTAAATCATATATCTATATATATTATAAATTAAGTCATATTTTAGAAATTCAAATCAATTAAATTTTTAAAGCAAAACTACAGCGTGGTCTCTTCACTTCGATACTCGAAAATGAATGTCGATGATGCTGCAGTCATCACCGAAATTATTTTCCAGCGACAAAAAGAAGAGCACTAATTTTTAAAACTTTTAAATTCTTTGGAAACAAATTTCTATTCGAAAATACTTTAAATAATATGTCCCTTTAAATAATATATCCTTAAGACTTTAAACACAAAGTTTAAAACTATCAGAAAATAAATTCTTACATTCTTGTTTTAAATTCATTTCTGTTTCCAAATAAATTTATAACCATGTTTTATAGTTCAATTATTTATATAAGACAAAACCAATGGTTTACAAAACCGTAGATAAAATCAAAGACTATTATCTCTAAACAAACTAGTTAAATTCTGAAAATTATACTTATATATATAATATTAGATTTTTTCCAAATATATGAATAAATTTTTCAAAACAAGTATAGAGATTCAAATTTGAAGGACTCAAATCAAACAGAATTTTGATTTAAAGATAACTTGGAATCAGAAGATCCGATGATTAAATAACAGAATAAGGAACTGGATAAGTTTATATAAATCGCGGGCCACCTTAACCTGGTCAACCGTGACTTAAAGAGTAAGATCGATGTGGATTTTCTGGGTAAATCTACATTCGATCTGAAGAGATAGAGTTCGGATAACAAAAGATACTAGCATCTAAACCGAGAATAAATATAAATTTCTGGTGAATCAATGCTAATTGTAAAGGAGATTCACCCCTTTATTAGAACATTGGCAAGACCGCCAATTCACTATAAAGATCATCCGAAGTGGAGTTATGGGATACTCTAGAATCGAAAGAAGATGAATAGTGAGGGACACGAATGAACTTCGGAACCGCAGGGAACGTTCCAAAATTCGAAAAGGAAGAGATTCAAGCTCGAATGAAAGTGATTTTGTAAATCAAATCTACCATACATTCTAAGTTTTGCCTAGAGCCAAAGCTCTGATACCAAATGTAACGACCCGGTATTTTCAACCATTCGCATCCATTATAAGTGTATAGGTAGACACTCATGCCAGAATTGAATTGCTCAAAATACCGCGTTGTAGATAAAAATTTCGCAAATCTCAGAATATATAGTAAATAAAATCCCAGAATCACAGGCACAGATATCAGAAAACTCGCAGTGAAATTTAAAAATACTTAGTGGTTCATGAAGCCACTATAAATAGTCTCAATCAAATAAAAATTACATAGTCTTTAATCCAAATATAGTTTTAAATCATCAGTAGAAAAATCCAAATGTCCACTAGTCTTGATTTCAAAAATTTAGATAAAGAACTGGAAGGGAAGTTTGCCAGCAGCTTGAAAGTGATCTACAGAAATCCTAGCTCCGGTATGAAACTGAACTGCAACTCAGGCTGACCCGAGCGTAAAATAAAACATAAACACTCGAGTCTGGACATACATACTTATACAGTGTAAGCTAATTCAAGTGTACTGTAATATAAAGCAAGTAACTTAAAGGATGCTTGGGACCGCCCATCCTCTAAGGATCCGTTAAACTATTTACTATGTAGTAATACTTCGCTATTATAATAATATCTATTAGTAAAATAAACTTACTTTTAAATAGTGTTAAGGCTTTACATTTTCCACCTTAACACATAATATATTCCCATAGTCTATACAGTACCGTAATCTCCCCCGGAACGGGCGTCGTCAGAGGGCACTCCATAGGTATGGTACAAAACCAAAATCGTAGAAGGCTCGCTATGGTAGGTGACACGGCACAACTAGGCAATGCCAGGGTAGATATACCAATTACGCTTCCGGACAGGTGGTAACGCGTAGCGCGCAGCTACCGCCCACCTCGAACGACACTCCCATATCAAAGGTGTGCACCAAACAATCACAAAGTAATAGAATGGCATACGAATAAGTGCGTCCGATCAAAGGTGCTACCTTATTAGTCCGTCAATCGCTCATGTTTTAGCCACCTTATGCCAACTCACGGGAGTCGGGTCCACGTAATATACCTCGAGAACGTCACCACCATCCTACTTCATTCTGGAATCTCCACCGCGTACACGGTTGTCAAAGTGGTTTTCGGTATCGACAAAGAGTATGCCAGATATCTGATCCCGGTCTTTTTAACAACCAAACGTTATTATAACCCGTGGTTACAACTTTTAAAAATGGTATTTATACTTTAAAAATCAAAATAAATTTCAAATACATTTCAATATCATAATATCATTTCAAACATCATTTATTTAAACATCAGTCATTTTATTTAATATAAAATACCATTTAAATCGATTTAATTTATTTAGGAATTATTTGCCTTTCAACTCACATTTAAAAGTTAAATTCTTCCATTTAAAACCATTTAAAGTCAATTCCTTATTTTTATTAATTACATATTAAATTTCAAAATTTAAGCCTTTTTCCCAAAGATTATTAAATTTTATTAAAACAAATAAAAATTCAGTTTCCGTAGCACTTATAAAATGCTACCTAAAGTTATAGGTTAAACAGTTCATTTACAAAAGACAACATTTAAGTGTTGTAATAGATTTCTTTATTTCCAACTAAACTTTAGTTATCTTTATCAACTATAGCACTTACAAAGTGCTATAATAGCTTTTAGTTCAAATTAGCCTTTAAGTTCATTTAAATTTAACTACAACATTTACAAATGCTGTAATATCCTTTATATTTAAAATTTCAAGGTTTAACTATGATTTCATAACTAAGTAAAATTTTCATATAAATCATATATTTTCACATTATAAAGTCATAATTTCAATACTCATATTTTTATGAATTTATAAGTAAATTTTCATACAAAAATCAAATTTTATTATGAATTTCTTATTTAAATCCAAGTATTAAATTCCCATTTCTTTAATTAAATTATTAACTTAACAATTAATTTTTAAATTCCCAAAATATAACTTATTATCAATTATTTTACTTAACTAAAATCTCACTTTTAACAAAAATTCATAATTTCCCAAAATAAGTTATATTTCAAAATTTTACTTAAACATTCATTTATTTAACATTTGACTCATTCAAAAATCATTATAAATTTTATAAAAATCATTTAAATACATTTTAAACCAGAATATTATAAATTTTCCATCTAAAATATTTTTAGAACATTTCAAAAAAATATTATATAAATCACGGGTCTGTATATAGTTTTCTAGCCTAGGTCAAGTGATACGGATATATATATCATTTCAATCCGCAATTTACAAAGAAAACCCGGGTTCTATCATTTCAAACCCGTAATCCCAAGTTAAATAATAAATAATTAAATAATTAAATAAATGAATAAATAATTATCGTTCAGGCCTATCATTTCAGCCTGTAACGATTTCTATTCTATAGGGAACTTGCAGTGTGATTCAAACAGTAAATAATAATAAATAGTATAACTGCAAAATATAACAATAGATAATACAACTGATGATGTGTCAATTAAATAATGAGGTTTAACATCATAAGTTAATATCACAGGCAGATAAAATTAAATAAAATAAGTTTACAATTACACTTGTGATTAATTCACAAATATACAAGTATGTGTCTGGTGAGGAATACTCACCTGAATGCCGTCGAAGATTTGATTTAAAACGATGGTCACACTTGAAAAAAAGAAAACGTACAGAAGCACGATCAAACTGATGTGGAGGCTGCGACTAGATTTATATTTTTGAAAAGAAAACGAATTAATTAAAAAAATCAAAACTAAGAAGAAAAATAATTATCACGAAATTTCGAAATAAACTGGACGGATGGAATCAAATTTGACTCGACCACTCCACCACCAGGCTCAACCCAAAACAACGAAGTTCGCTCTGTCCAAATCTTAAGTAGATGAATGTACGCACGCACCCTATATGTTTTTAATTCAACAATGCAAAGTGATGCACCCTCCACAGGCCTAGACTTAACTTGTACAGGTGACCAACCATATTCTCCGCTTGCATATCATTATTCTTCTTCTTTATTTATATATATTTTATTTCAAATGGGGACTCATCTAGATGTTGTATATTGTCCGAACAATTTGAAACAGAAGAAATATGAAATGCAGATGCCGATGAATGTAACTAGTAGGTGAAAATGGATACAAGATTGAAGAATTTTTTATGACCAGTGATATACAATCCGTAGTTGCATTTTTGTCTTTAAAAATTGTACTTTAGTAAATCAATGTAAATTGCTACATTAACAGTACTGCTATATAATATAAATGCATTTGTAAATTACTTGTTTTACTACGTAATCTAGATGAGAGTAAAGATGAGGAAAGAGGGAAAATAAAGAGAGAAAATTATCATATGTAAATGTTAAAGATTATTATACGTACATGTGGCCATCCTATCTTCTCATGCATTTCTTCCTTCTCCCTTTTTATATACTCACGTACAAACTTTAATTTTTATTTATTTTTTTCTCCTTTTATTTTTCAACGCATACGCGTTATAAACTTACGTATGCATTTCCTCTCTTCTTTCTTTCGTATTAACACTTCTTTTCTCTCTTTTTTTTAATTTTTTTTTCTGTAACGACCCGCAAATCCGTACCCCTTGAATCAACACTATTCTACAACAATCAACTCAAGTTGTACAGAAATACGAACCATTTGGGTTTAAGAAGAAGAGGTAGAAGAAGAGAAAACAAAATCAATTTCAGAATCTAACCATCGCAGCGGAATAAAATATAATAGATAATAAATAATCTTTACTCAATCAAATATATCTCTATTTATATATTACATCAATCAGAGTACATCAATGGCAGCTCACATCAATAACATACAATGGATACACAACAACTCAAACAGCGAAATATATATATATGAACAAGTACGAGAGTACGTATCGTCATCCAACTCGTCTCTTGAGCTCCACAGCATCGTATCCTGTATTCTATAATACTCGGTCTGACCCGAGCATTATAGTTAAATAACACCCGAGTCAGTCTAGAATACCAGCGTGAGAAAATCACACCCAATTGATTATTAAAGTTTCAAAAATCCTCTGAAAACAAAAGCATCTCGTAAGACCACGCCACAAATAAACATGTCGGGTTTTTACCTTACGATAGCTAAAACAATTTTTTATAGAAATTCTCTGATATTATAATAGGGTCTATTTACAAATACTTATAAAATAGCCGAAATTGTTACATTATTAAATTCCAGCTACTAGCCACAAAGTGGGTAATACAAACAAAACTCGTACAAGGCTCGTAGGGAGAATGGATTTCCAACCAATGACTAGGCACTGGGGTACCACCTGTCACAGTACGGGGCCTAGATCACCGTACCGAGGAGTACGCCCGCTCCCTTGTAACACAAGGCCGGGACTATCCCTTACTGGATAATCCCGAGTGAGATCACCTCGCGGTTGGGATCAGCGACCGCCCACTAAGCCGAAATAATAAGGGACATCTAGACTGGAATGACCTCACCCTGCTTGGGTGCTACCCACCTAGCCTTGCTGCATATCCCCTGATTTTCAGTCATTCCCATTTGATGAGGCTTGAGGCTAAGCGTTACCTTTTTAGAATATATCCCTTAGAATGCCCATCGTCCACCTGACGATGTCTCGCAAGCATTCATCCATACAAGTCCGTCCCGGGTTCGAACGGAACCGAAGGCACTATTCCTACTACATCCATTTTGAAAATATCCTCAGGATTAGTAGCGACTAGCCCTTGCACTTCACTGCTCCATCTTCGAATCCAAAATCGTTTTCACGAAACGTACAAACCGGATCGAAGTGGTTTTGAGAAAT
The DNA here is from genome assembly GCA_030765085.1 of Allium cepa. Classification (NCBI taxonomy): domain Eukaryota; kingdom Viridiplantae; phylum Streptophyta; class Magnoliopsida; order Asparagales; family Amaryllidaceae; genus Allium; species Allium cepa. Next base: position 531,564,161 of record CM060934.1, read on the forward strand.
AAATCTCGATCCCGGTCTCTTCGAAACGATCAACGCATTTGGCCAATTTTGATAGTCGGTTATTTAACTGTCAATTAATATCACAACCAACCATCAAACAATAAATAATTTCCCAAATTATTTATTTATCTCAAAGATATCTTCACAAGATATATTTCTATTTTCAATCCTTTGAAAACAGTTTCAAGACCACCTTTCTTTTCAGAATAAACTTCCCAAATATTTTTTATCTCCTCTGAAATTACCAAGCACAAAACTAGATTTTAAAATAATTTAAAACACTTTACTTTGAAATATATACTTTTAAAACTTTTAAATCAAAACTACTTTAATAATTTGTTAAAAATACATCTTATATGAATATTTGAAAATAAAGTTACTTAATAAAATATAAAACTAGATTTCCACTTTTGAAACAAAATACTAAGTCACTTTTTTAAATAATTACCACTATAATAGATTTGAGAAAATACTTACTTTAGAATTTAAATATTAGAAATAATAAATTTTCAAAACATACCTTTTAAAACAATTTTAAAACTATTAACCTGTATTTAAAAATTTACTTGAAAATGTACTTAGTTATCCAGGGAGAATTCCAACTTCAATCACTTAAATCAATTTTCCAAATTGATTCCCAATTTATTTCATTTGAAATAAGTTTCTTAAATTACTCAATTCATTTCAAATTTCATTGATTATGCACTTAAATATTATTGTTATTATTTTCCATTTGATTTTAAATCTTTTAACTGAAATATACAAATTTCAGCTTTTCCCAACTTCTTCTTTATTTTTTTCTCAAAAATTTAAATCTCACATTTTAAATAAATGTTTTATTCTTTTAATTAATATTATCGAAGTTTAAAATTCATTAACTTCCTGTTTATTCAAACTTCCATTCTATGCCAGGATCTATTTAGTAGAATTTTAAAGTCATTTTATTTCTTTCCACTTCATTTAAAAATTTATGCGAATTTCTATAATTATTTCACTTACAATTTCACTTATTATATTATCTTACCAAAATCCAATTTATATATTTTTGGTAATTCATCATACCCAATGATATCCAATCTAACCATAGCATTAAATATTCCAATAAAGATCATCATAGGATATCAAATAAATTACAACAGAGGGTTTTACATAATTTAAATAAATATCGAGGGATCCAGTTGGATCCCTCCAACCTGTTTTTCCCTGCATCCACAAACGTCATCACAATATAATATACCAATTCCAAAATATCATACTATATCACATCAATTCATTCAACCATTCAAACAATTATTTAAATTTAATCATTTTAAATTTAAATTTAAACTGAGTGAGATTAACTCACCTTTGATTTTCATTCGCAATCCACTTCAATATTGCCTTGGATTTCCAGATGTTTAACCTTAAATAAACAATTTACAATTTATTACTATTTGAATTATCAAACAATTTATCACGGTTTACATATTTGATTTTAACTTATAATTTGATTTAACTAATTTCCCTTGAAAACTTTAGTATCTAAAATAATTAAACCAACAGATTAAACAATGTAATCACTACAATACAATTTAAAATAGACTAGTGAGTAAAACTATATATATTCTTATAAAATAATCTATATAGGTTTAACAAACTATTTATATATATATATATATATATATATATATATATATATATATATATATATATATAAACTCCTCACATTTAAAATACCTCCCCTTTTCGTTTTTTCTTTTTTTAAATTAAAACCTTATCTAAAATCATATCTATATATATAGTTCACGATCTATTATATTATTATTTTAATATATCGTTCTAACTCAAACATTCAAAATTTCTGTGTATCCGTATTAACTCAAATGGACAGAAAATTCCTGTTAATATCTTATTCCTGTTTATATGTTAAAACAAACTGCAAATATTATATATATATATATTTTTAATCCGTAAATAAATTTAGCTAAGTAAAATCGAAATAAATGAATTAAATACCCTACTGTTATATTCTTTCTGACTTCTGGTCATTCAATTATTATTATTTTTTTTAAAAATGAAACGCAAGTTGAAATTAACAAGTTGTAAATTATACCTCGATGGAAAAGCATAATCAGGATATCCCCCCCTCGTTCGACACCACGAGACTTCATCAAGCTCGAACACCGCGAAATCCTACTGCCACAGCTCAAGCTCGAGCTTGAAATTCCAATTCGATCCAAACGCTACCTTGTCGCCGCGTCCCACTTCCCACCGCTCGCGACTCATCCAACAACACGAGCCTCAATCGCGACCCACTCACCTGCACGCGACCCTACACTCCATGCGCGTGTGCTACCGCCCATAGCTCCTTCCCTCAACATGACGTGATCGCCTTCCCTCCACCGAGCGTGACGATAGAACAGGGAAGCACGCGGATCCAAAATCAATTCGATAAAAAGTTGCTGCCATTTATTTTTCTCTTCTTTTTTTCTTTTTATGTTTTGCTCGCCTGAACGAAATGATTTGGGGGGAAATAAACGATTTGGGGAGGGTAATTGCTCGACCATTTATCAAAAAGATTTGTTTCGATTTTGATTTTGAGAAAATGGAAGGAATTGAACTGAAGGGGGGTCTCGTGTTCGAAAAGGAACAACATAAGGGAAAGTGTGTTCGAGAAGGCAAAGGAAGCGTGCCGAGGAATGGATAAAGATGGCGTATAGAGGAAGCTTAATTAATTAAATTAAATTTCATTAGGTTATTATCAATTAAATCCCTAGCACGTTAATATTTCGTACACTCACACACTAATTCCGATCAAAACGAAATTTGAAATCCGCTAATAATACAATATTACGGATCCAATGGAACTGGTTTGATCGAATTCCGAGACTGTGCCTCGGAAGGCTATTTTTGAATTCAATTTAAACTATAAAGTTTTAAAACTGAAAAAATCACTGTTAATTTCAATTTTACAACTTCTGTTACCTTCAATTTTATCAATCTGAATTTTATAAGCCTTCAAATTGCTTTTAACAAGCTTAGAATTCCAGATTCAATATTTTCTCCAACTTCAAATTATTTAATTCAATAATTAAATTATCAAATAATTTGTGATATTCGTAATTCAAGTAAAAATTATTATATTGAATATTTAAAATCAATTAAATACTCCGATTTAAAATGCTTAAAAATCCCGGGTCGCCACATTTTTCTTGCAAACATACTCACGTTACAGACTACGAACTCCAACCTATAACCCATCTACCCTTCTCGTCATGCTCATGCAAAATATTTTGACTCAAAAAGCAGGACTCGGCTACACTATGTGGGGGTTGCTTGGCCACGTATGGAAAAGAGGCTGTGACAAGGTGGTGGAACAGTGGAAGAAAACAGAGGAACACGAAAGAAAGAAAGAAAGCAAAAAAAAATGCAAGAAGATTAAAAAGAAAAGAAGAAGCAAGAGGAAAGGAAAACAGCCATACCTGAAGAAGCTGGCGCAACAACAAAGGCTGAAGCTAAAATGAGATGTAGAGAAAATATTGTGATGTGTCTAGTATTTATAGGGGAAATTTGCTTGGAACACACGAAATGAAAATAGGCGTAATTTATGGTATGCGATTTTTTTTTGTTTAGTCAGGAAACGAAATTATTTTTATTACCATTTCTCTTCGCATGCGATTTATTACCCGTAGAAGATGTGTTGAAAAATGATATAGAGGGAAAGGAATTTATCAGAAAAGAAACGGCTTTCACTAGAAATGGAATTTGAAAAGAATATATACGTGCGTTGATTGTGGTAAAAGATAGACAAGAAATTAATGAGGATTTGAACGTTATTTTATTCAAAGTTTTATACCAAATTAAAACAAATGAATGTTATGGAAAGTGTAACGTTTGGCTAAAGCAATTCTTTAACTGATTTATTTATTCATATATATATATTGCGGTATGAATTTTAAAATGCGTAGGACCCACGCAAAATATACCCCCAAATTAATACAAAAGTAACGTTTTTTAATTAATATGTTTTTCTATTTTATGTTATTTATTCCCTTAAATATCGTACCCTTATAAATGCGTAATTTTAATAGTTTATTAATACACTGAATTCTTAAAAGTTACTCTTTAACATGTTTACATTATTCTGATTTATTTACCATTTCCAATGAAATTTATTATTCAAAAAATATTACACATTTATAAAGAAAGTAGATGATCCATTTCTTTATTTAAAATTCCCATTAGAGTTATCCTTAAAAAATTTCAGAAACTTTCATTTTTATATAGAATTTTTGGGAAATGATTTACTCAAATTAAAAATTTATATTATAATAAATTCCAAGGTTTTATAAATAAAAGAATAAAGTGCTTGTACTCTCTTAGGAAATGAGAAAATAAAGAAGATGAGAAAAAGAGAAACTTGTATGTGAATTGCAAGGCAAAATATACGGCTAAACTAAAGGAATGAATGGCTAGAAAGGAACAAATGTTAGGAAAAAAAAGGCAAGAATTAAGGCAACCTTTCGTTTCTTTCCCTAAGAACATGTAATTAATCTAGAGCTTAATTATGTATATGGAGAGAGAAACCTTTCATTCTTTCTCTAATCAAATTGATTGATTAATTAAATGTCATTAACAAGCTATTTATTCATGGCATGGAATGTAACTATGTCCAAATGTATTCTACAGTAAATTATGTAAGTGCAATATTAGATTGTGTACAAAGATGATGTTTCCTTCATATATATCTTTATTGGTCATAGTATTATTAAAAACATATACGTATACGTGTGTGTGTGTGTGTGTGTGTGTGTATATATATATATATAATAGACTTATTCATATAAATGTGTTAAAATTAAGTTTCACTATTTTATGAGCCTAAAATTAAAGACAACAATTTTGAACCTAATCTCCAGATTAAAAGGGTTTAAGATTGAAAAAGTTATGACTTTGCATGCAAGTCCATCTTATAAATCTTATGTCAAATTAACGCGCACACATATGTATATACAAATCATTGTAAATAATGTCTTAAACTCAGTACAACATCTTTATGTTAAAATTTATAACTTAGTAAATTCTTTAATATTAAGCAATAAATTAAGGTCTAACGTTAATTTAAAAGGAAATAAAAGGAATCGTGATATTTTGTAATAAATTCATGTTATTTTTATAAAGAAGCCCTTTTTTTAACTTTAAACAAAAGTATGCAAAAACCAAAAGATTGGATTTAAATAATGAACACATGCAAACATTAATAAACTACATATGTTTTCTATTTGAATCAATAACAGAAATATTACATTAATTAAGGCTTAAATTTAAATTACAATAAGTTTTTTTCCTCTTTTTTTTCCAAAACTTATTAACTTAAAATTTTAATTATTGAAAATTTTACTTTTAAATTAAAAAAATGACGTTTTCAAGTAAAACTTAATTAAAATATTTACAAAATTTATGGGTTGTTACACTCTCCCCTACTCAAAACTCTTCGTCCCCGAAAAGGAAGGAGGTAGGAGAGTAGAAACACCCTGAAAGAAAACTAAATTGAAACTCAAAATGGAATCATTGATTTAAACCATATAAATTCAATTTAAATTAATTAATATTTAATAATTGATTTAATCCATTTGATTTTTACTGAAGTTAAATCAATCTTAACTATTTCCAAATTAATTATCTTATTATCCAATTATTTTGAAATTAACAATTTCAAAAATCATAAATTTGTATAGTCATTTATAATAATCCTCTTTTACTCAACAAATTTAATACTTCTTTATTTCAGATTATTATTAAATATATTCTACTTAATATATCTTATCACACATATTAAGTAGATTACATTTATTATAACTATTCCAATTTATTTCTAAATTTCCTTTAACACAATTTGATATTGTATATTATTCCATTATTTTTTTATTCTATTTACCCCTATTTGTCTTTTTGTAACTGAAACTTTAAGTGTATAACATTTATTATAACCACTCAAATTTTATTTTTTAAAAATCCTTTTATATTGTACATTATCCAATTACATAGTTAATTTTTGAATGATTTAGGTAAGCTATATTGGCATGCAATTTAATATTATACAAGTAAAACTTTTCCAATTCTATTATTCAAGTTTAAATATTCATTCAAAATTTGACTTTATTTTATCATTAGAATATAAATTTATGAATTAAATTTCCAATTAACTTCAAACACTTTAGAGATAAATAAATACATACATATAGTATATGTCAAATCAAATTTAAATCATATATCTATATATATTATAAATTAAGTCATATTTTAGAAATTCAAATCAATTAAATTTTGGAAGCAAAACTACAGCGTGGTCTCTTCACTTCGATACTCGAAAATGAATGTCAATGATGCTGCAGTCATCACCGAAATTATTTTCCAGCGACAAAAAGAAGAGCACTAATTTTTAAAACTTTTAAATTCTTTGGAGACAAATTTCTATTCGAAAATACTTTAAATAATATGTCCCTTTTAATAATATATCCTTTTAAGACTTTAAACACAAAGTTTGAAACTATCAGAAATTAAATTCTTACATTCTTGTTTTAAATTCATTTCTGTTTCCAAATAAATTTATAACCATGTTTTATAGTTCAATTATTTATATAAGACAAAACCAATGGTTTACAAAACCATAAATAAAATCAAAGACTATTATCTCTAAACAACTAGTTAAATTCTGAAAATTATAATATATAATATTAGATTTTTTTCCAAATATAGGAATAAATTTTTCAAAACAAGTATAGAGATTCAAATTTGAAGGACTCAAATCAAACAGAATTTTGATTTAAAGATAACTTGGAATCAGAAGATCCGATGATTAAATAACAGAATAAGCAACTAGATAAGTTTATATAAATCGCGGGCAACCTTAACCTGGTCAACCGTGACTTAAAGAGTAAGATCGATGTGGATTTTCTGGGGTAAATCTACATTCGATCTGAAGAGATAGAGTTCGGAATAACAAAAGATACTAGCGTCTAAACCGAGGAAAAATATAAATTTCTGGTGAATCAATGCTAATTGTAAAGGAGATTCACCCCTTTATTAGAACATTGCGAGACCGCCAATTCACTATAAAGATCATCCGAAGTGGAGTTATGGGATATTCCAGAATCGAAAGAAGATGAATAGTGAGGGACACGAATGAACTTCGGAACCGCAGGGAACGTTCCAAAATTCAAAAAAGAAGAGATTCAAGCTCGAATGAAAGTGATTCTGTAAATCAAATTTACCATACATTCTAAGTTTTGCCTAGAGCCAAAAAGCTCTGATACCAAATGTAACGACCCGGTATTTTCAACCATTCGTATCCATTATAAGTGTATAGGTAGACACTCATGCCAGAATTGAATTGCTTAAAATATCGCGTTGTATATAAAAATTTGGCAAATCTCAGAATATACAGTAAATAAAATCACAGAATCACAGACACAGATATCAGAAAACTCGCAGCGGAATTTAAAAATACATAGTGGTTCATGAAGCCACTATAAATAGTCTCAATCAAATAAAAATTACACAGTCTTTAATCCAAATATAGTTTTAAATCATCAGTAGAACAATCCAAATGTCCACTAGTCTTGATTTCAAAAATTTAGATAAAGAACTGGAAGGGAAGTTTGCCAGCAGCTTGAAAGTGATCTACAGAAATCCTTGCTCCGGTATGAAACTGAACTGCAACTCAGGCTGACCCGAGCGTAAAATAAAACATAAACACTCGAGTTAGGACATACATACTTATACAGTGTAAGCTAATTCAAGTGTACTGTAATATAAAGCAAGTAACTTAGAGGATGCTTGGGACCGCCCATCCTCTAAGGATCCGTTAAACTATTTACTATGTAGTAATACTTCGCTATTATAATAGTGTCTATTAGTAAAATAAACTTACTTTTAAATAGCGTTAAGGCTTTATATTTTCCACCTTAATACATAATATATTCCCATAGTCTATACAGTACCGTAATCTCCCCCGGAACGGACGTCGTCAGAGGGCACTCCATAGGTATGGTACAAAACCAAAATCGTAGAACGCTCGCTATGGTAGGTGACACGGCACAACTAGGCAATGCCAGGGTAGATATACCAATTACGCTTCCGGACAGGTGGTAACGCGTAGCGCGCAGCTACCGCCCACCTCGAACAACACTCCCATATCAAAGGTGTGCACCAAACAATCACAAAGTAATAGAATGGCATACGAAGAAGTGCGTCCGATCAAAGGTGCTACCTTATTAGTCCGTCAATCGCTCATGTTTTAGCCACCTTATGCCAACTCATGGGAGTCGGGTCCATGTAATATACCTTGAGAACGTCACCACCATCCTACTTCATTCTGGAATTTCCACCGCGTACACGGTTGTCAAAGTAGTTTTCGATATCGACAGAGAGTATGCCAGATATCCGATCCCGGTCTCTTTAACAACCAAACGTTATTATAACCCGTGGTTACAACTTTTAAAAATGGTATTTATACTTTAAAAATCAAAATAAATTTCAAATACATTCAATATCATAATATCATTTCAAACATCATTTATTTAAACATCAGTCATTTTATTTAATATAAAATACCATTTAAATCTATTTAATTTATTTAGGAATTAATTGCCTTTCAACTCACATTTAAAAGTTAAATTCTTCCATTTAAAACCATTTAAAGTCAATTCCTTATTTTTATTAATTACATATTAAATTCCAAAATTTAAGCCTTTTTCCCAAAGATTATTAAATTTTATTAAAACAATCAAAAATTCAGTTTCCGTAGCACTTATAAAATGCTACCTAAAGTTATAGGTTAAACAGTTCATTTACAAAAGACAACATTTAAGTGCTGTAATAGATTTCTTTATTTCCAACTAAACTTTAGTCATCTTTATCAACTATAGCACTTACAAAGTGCTATAATAGCTTTTAGTTCAAATTAGCCTTTAAGTTCATTTAAATTTAACTACAACATTTACAAATGCTGTAATATCCTTTATATTTAAAATTTCAAGGTTTAACTACGATTTCATAACTAAGTAAATTTTTCATATAAATCATATATTTTCACATTATAAAGTCATAATTTCAATACTCATATTTTTATGAATTTATAAGTAAATTTTCATACAAAAATCAAATTTTATTATGAATTTCTTATTTAAATCCAAGTATTAAATTACCATTTCTTTAATTAAATTATTAACTTAACAATTAAGTTTTAAATTCCCAAAATATAAATTATTATCAATTATTTTACTTAACTAAAATCTCACTTTTAACAAAAATTCATAATTTCCCAAAATAAGTTATATTTCAAAATTTTACATAAACATTCATTTATTTAACATTTGACTCATTCAAAAATCATTATAAATTTTATAAAAATCATTTAAATACATTTTAAACCAGAATATTATAAATTTTCCATTTAAAATATTTTTAAAACATTTCAGAAAAATATTATATAAATCACGGGTCTGTATATAGTTTTCTAGCCTAGGTCAAGTGATACGGATATATATATCATTTCAATCCGCAATTTACAAAGAAAACCCGGGTTCTATCATTTCAAACCCGTAATCCCAAGTTAAATAATAAATAATTAAATAATTAAATAAGTGAATAAATAATTATCGTTCAGGCCTATCATTTCAGCCTGTAACGATTTCTATTCTATAGGGAACTTGCAGTGTGATTCAAACAGTAAATAATAATAAACAGTATAACTGCAAAATATAACAATAGATCATACAACTGATGATGTGTCAATTAAATAATGAGGTTTAACATCATAAGTTAATATCACAGGCAGATAAAATTAAATAAAATAAGTTTACAATTACACTTGTGATTAATTCACAAATATACAAGTATGTTTGTCTGGTGAGGAATACTCACCTGAATACCGTCGAATATTTGATTTAAAACGATGGTCACACTTGAAAAAAAGAAAACGTACGGAAGCATGATCAAACTGATGCGGAGGCTGCGACCAGATTTATATTTTTGAAAAGGAAACGAATTAATTAAAAAAAAATCAAAACTAAGAAAAAAAAATTTAACACGAAATTTCGAAATAAACTGGACGGATAGAATCAAATTTGACTCGACCACTCCACCACCTGGCTCAACCCAAAACACCGAAGTTCGCCCTGCCCAAATCTTAAGTAGATGAATGTACGCACGCACCCTATATGTTTTTAATTCAACAATGCAAAGTGATGCACCCTCCACAGGCCTAGACTTAACTTGTACAGGTGACCAACCATATTCTCCGCTTGCATATCATTATTCTTCTTCTTTATTTGTATATATTTTATTTCAAATGGGGACTCATCTAGATGTTGTGTATTGTCCGAACAATTTGAAACATAAGAAATATGAAATGCAGATGCCGATGAATGTAACTAGTAGGTGAAAATGCATACAAGATTGAAGAATTTTTTATGACCAGTGATATACAATCCGTAGTTGCATTTTTGTCTTTAAAAATTGTACTTTAGTAAATCAATGTAAATTGCTACATTAACAGTACTGCTATATAATATAAATGCATTTGTAAATTAGTTGTTTTAGTACGTAATCTAGATGAGAGTAAAGATGAGGAAAGATGGAAAATAAAGAGAGAAAATTATCATATGTAAAGGTTAAAGATTATTATACGTATAGGTGGCCATCCTATCTTCTCATGCATTTCTTCCTTCTCCCTTTTTATATACTCACGTACAAACTTTAATTTTTTTTTTCTCATTTTATTTTTCAACACATACGCGTTATAAACTTACATATGAATTTCCTCTCTTCTTTCTTTCGTATTAACACTTCTTTTCTCTCTTTTTTTTAATTATTTTTTTTTCTCGCAAATATACTCACGTTGCAGACTACGAACCCCAACCTATAACCCATCTACCCTTCTCGTCATGCTCATGCAAAATATTTTGACTCAAAAAGCAAGACTCGGCTACACTATGTGGGGGGTGCTTGGCCACGTATGAAAAAGAGGCTGTGACAAGGTGGTGGAACAGTGGAAGAAAACAGAAGAACACGAAAGAAAGAAAGAAAGAAAAAAATGCAAGAAGAATAAAAAGAAAAAAAGAAGCAAGAGGAAAGGAAAACAGCCATACCTGAAGAAGCTTGCGCAAGAACAAAGGCTGAAGCTAAAATGAGATGTAGAAAAAATATTGTGATGTGTCTAGTACTTATAGGGGAAATTTGCTTGGAACACACGAAATGAAAATAGGCGTAATTTATGGTATGCGATTTTTTTTTGTTTAGTCAGGAAACGAAATTATTTTTATTACCATTTCTCTTCGCATGCGATTTATTACCCGTAGAAGATGTGTTGAAAAATGGTGTAGAGGGAAAGGAATTTATCAAAAAAGAAACGACTTTCACTAGAAATGGAATTTGAAAAGAATATATACGTGCGTTGATTGTGGTAAAAGATAGACAAGAAATTAATGAGGATTTGAACGTTATTTCATTCAAAGTTTTATACCAAATTAAAACAAATGAATGTTATGGAAAGTGTAACGTTTGGCTAAAGCAATTCTTTAACTGATTTATTTATTCATATATATATATATATATATATATATATATATTGCGGTATGAATTTGAAAATGCGTAGGACCCACGCAAAATATACACCCAAATTAATACAAAAGTAACGTTTTTTAATTAATACGTTTTTCTATTTTATGTTATTTATTCCCTTAAATATCGTACCCTTATAAATGCGTAATTTTAACAGTTTATTAATACACTGAATTCTTAAAAGTTACTCTTTGACTTGTTTACATTATTCTAATTTATTTACCATTTCCAATGAAATTTATCATTCAAAAAATATTACACATTTTTAAAGAAAGTAGTTAATCCATTTGTTTATTTAAAATTCCCACTAGAGTTATCCTTAAAAAATTTCAGAATTTATTATATAATTTTGGGAAATGATTTACTCAAATTAAAAATTTATATTATAATAAATTCCAAGGTTTTATAAATAAAAGAATAAAGTGCTTGTAATATTTTTCTCTCTCTTAGGAAATGAGAAAATAAAGAAGATGAGAAAAAGAGATACTTGTACGTGAATTGCAAGGCAAAATATACAGCTAAACTAAAGGAATGAATGGCTAGAAAGGAATAAATGTTAGTAAAACAAAAGGGCAAGAATTAAGGCAACCTTTCGTTTCTTTTCCTAGGAACAATAATTAATCTAGAGCTTAATTATGTATATGGAGAGAGAAACCTTTCATTCTTTCTCTAATCAAATTGATTGATTAATTAAATGTCATTAACAGGCTATTATTCATGGCATGGAATGTAACTCTGTCCAAATGTATTCTACAGTAAATTATGTAAGTGCAATATTAGATTGTGTACAAAGATGATGTTTCCTTCATATATATCTTTATTGGTCATGGTATTATTAAAAGCATATACGTATACGTATATATATAATAAACTTATACATATAAATGTGTTAAAATTAAGTTTCACTATTTTATAGCCTAAAATTAAAGACAACAATTTTGAACCTAATCTCCTGATTAAGGGTTTAAGATTAAAAAAGTTATGACTTTGCATACAAGTCCATCTTATAAATCTTAAGTCAAATTAACGCGCACACATATGTATATACAAATCATTGTAAATAATGTCTTAAACTCAATACAACATCTTTATGTTAAAATTTATAACTTAGTAAATTCTTTAATATTAAGCAATAAATTAAGGTCTAACGTTAATTTAAAAGGAAATAAAAGGAATCGTGATATTTTGTAATGAATTCAAGTTATTTTTATAAAGAAGCCCCCTCTTTTTTTTAACTTTAAACAAAAGTATGCAAAAACCAAAAGATTGGATTTAAATAATGAACACATGCAAACATTAATAAACTACATATGTTTTCTATTTGAATCAATAACAGAAATATTACATTAATTAAGGCTTAAATTTTAATTACAATAAGTTTTTTTTCCTTTTTTTTTCCAAAACTTATTAACTTAAAAATTTAATTATTGAAAATTTTACTTTTAAATAAAAAAACAACTTTTTTCAAGTAAAACTTAATTAAAATATTTACAAAATTTATGGGTTGTTATAGTTAACAATTGGAACTTTTACACTTTGTCGAGTCGGGCGTGGAATGAAGTTGTAAAGGGTAATAACGTTCCAGTCTCTATTCCGCTAAATTTTACCATCCACGCGAATCTTATTCGATGCAATGTGCCAAATTGTCTGTAGAGGTTGTTCAGGATGCCAAAAAATAGTGGGATAATGCTATTGTGATCTGTATTATTGGTTCTAAACCATATTATTCGTACTTCAAGGACCATATTATTAGAGTATGGAATCCGGAGGAAGAATTCTCTATATACTGTAAGAAGAATGGATTTTATGTTATTAAATTTAACAGTAAAAAAGATTGTGATAGAAACTTGGAAAGTGGTCCCTACTATTATAACCTAAAGTTGATAATGATGAAGAGGTGGTCCCTTGGCATGTAACTTAACAAAGAACTTCTTAACTCTATTCCGATTTGGGTTCGTTTTCCTAACTTACCACTTGATTATTGGACAGAAGAGGGGATTAGTCGTATTGCCTCAGTCCTTGAATCCCCATCAAAATGGACAAATTCATAGAAGGTATAATGGAAATTGTGTATGCTAGAGTCTTAATTGAAATCAACAACTCTTTTGAGTTTTCGAATAAAATTCCTATTTTATTTGAGACGGACGAAATCAGTTGGCAAGAAGTGATTTACGAATGGAAGTCATCTATTTGCTCGAATTGCTCTAGTTTTGGACATAATGAAACTCATTGTCAATTTTAAAAGGTTTGGATACCTAATGTCTCTTATCAAATTCAAATAAATGACAGTACTGAAATGGATATTGATGTGAATATCTGAAATGAAAACAATGTGGTTGCGAATTCAACTAACAATGATTCTCATATGAATACAGTTAGTACAGAACACGAAATCTTTTATAGCAACATTTCAAATGATGGTAAAACCTATAAGATGAAAGAACAACAAAATTATGAAGCTCATAATGTCCAGTCGGAATCCTTTTCCATGCTTCTAATACAAATATAAATCAGAATATATATTCTACAGAATCAAATGAGGAATTACAACCAGATAGTATTTGTAATAAGTATAATAACAGTGAATCAGCTGAGCTGCCTGATGCGCCTCCTGACCCTCCTCCCCTCTCTGTAACTGAAGAACAAAGCACCGAAACACTATCTAGTACTAGATCAAGATCAACACGTAAAATCAGATCAAAGGAAGTATCGTTTGAATCAAAACCACCACTTCGTCTGATGTTATAGAGAACCTTTCATGGACAAGTTTGGTTAATCGGCTAAAAGGAAAAAATAAGAAGACAAAAAAGCTAAGATCGGAGACTGCTACTTCCGCTATTGACAGTAGTAATTCAGAAAGTAGTTTATAGATGGAATTCCTCTCTTGGAACATACGGGGAATGAATGCCCCCTTTAAACAGGTCGAAATTTTACATCTATTGAATGGTAAAAAAAAATTCTTTTCTTGGCACTCTAGAAAATAAGTTATCGTTGGATAACATTGACAGATTTATGGCCAAAATCAATAATATTTGGAAACATTCTCATAATACTTCGAAAGGTCAAAAAAGTAGAATTTTAATTCTATGGGACTCTTCATAATGGTCGAACATTATTCTACATTATAATGACCAATTTATTTCTTGTATCTTACACAATGTGAGTGGTCTTAGTGTTTTATGCACCACACTATATGCTTTCAATGATGAGTGAAGCGTATAGATTTATGGAAGTATTTTGTTGAGCTGTTTAGAAATTTCAATCTCCCATGGATTGTGGCGAGCGATTTTAATGCTATTCCATCGTCTAAAGATAGAACTAATAATGGTCTATTTAATTCAATGGGTAAACATGAGTTTATCGACTATATCTACTCAGCTAAACTTTTGGAGCCAGATTTTACTAGTAATTAATTTATTTGGTGAGGAGGGCATAATTTATCAATTCATAGTAAAATAGATTGTGTTTTTGTTAACTCTCTTTGGCTGGATAGGTTTTATCAATTTGGTATAAATTTTGAAAATCATTTCTTAAGTGATCGTTCCCCCATTATAATCAAATTTATGCTACATAATAAAATGAAGAATAGACTACCATTCAAATACAACAATTCTTTGCACCTTCAAGTAGGCTATCACTCTTCCCTCTAGGATGCTCTGATGCATGTATTTCTTGGTAATCCTCTTTATATCCTTTTATGTAAACTAAAAGCTGCTAAATCTGCATTGAAGAATTGGAGTAAAAATAAAAGTAACATTCACAATGTGGTTGCTCAATTAAAAATGAGGCCAATGATTTATATAAACTTCTAGTTCATAATCCATTGAATGAGAGATTGATTGAACAATATTCATCTAAAAATGATCAGATTCATTCCATTATGAGGTATACTACTATTGAAAATGCACAAATAATGAAGATAAATTGGTTGGTTAAAGGGGATAAACCTTCTAATTTCTTTTACAGTAGGGTAAATGATCCTTTACCTAATCGAAGGAGTAATTTTATTCTTAACTCTAATGGAACCTAGTCATCAGCATCAGAAAAACTTACGTGTGAAGATTGTTGAATATGCACGTATATGATTTATGTTTGATGATAACAAATATATATATATATATATGTATATATATATATATTCATTTAAATTTATTTGTTAATGTAATATTTTATTTTCACATAATTAAATAAATATTTGCTGAATAAAATGAATAATATAGAATTTAAATTCAAACGGATATTTTATTCAACAAATACTATTACAATTTTTGAATAGTACAGATTTGAGCTTTCACTATATTTACACAATTTGCAATTAAAATACATTTCAATTTACAAAACTGTCCTCACTACATATCACTCATTTACTCATATTTATCTTTAACTCCATCCCAGACTGAATGCAACATCTGAGTTATCTGAAAAAATATACATTGACGCAGTAAAATTGAAAAGAAAATAGTTTCCAGTATAAAATAAAAAGTGATTTTGAAAATATAATTTTTCCTCGATTATTTGGGTTGTTCGTCATCATTTAATTTTGAATTCATCAAACACGAACAACTTATGACATGCACAGTGTATCACTGTACATGCCACAAGGCCATGCACACTGATATACACTTGATAAAGTTACATGGACAAGTGAGCACAAGGTCAAACCGAATCAAAATCCGGGTTCAACTCAAGTGCAATACAAATAAAGTTACGACATGAGCACAAGTTCAAACCCGAGCTCTTTGCTAGATTTAACTCAGGTGCAATACAAAACTATGGATCAAGACACATACAACACAACCTCGACCAAAATTCGAATGTACACTTGAACCCAGACTGGTCGAAGAAACAAGCAATCAAAGTCAAATGCTTTCAAATGAACAAGACCAAAATAGAAAATAAAATGGCATATATATATGTACATGCAATCTAGTCAAAACTGTTCTGGGATGAACCAGATTACAAGATAACAAGTAAACCCAGTCCAACAAAAACCTCCAGACTCGACCAAATCACATAGAATGAAACAAATTATGGACTTGTATCAAAAAAGTTCACCAGGCCACAATCTGAAGTCAACAAAGCAGAAGTGACACAAAATGCAACTGCACTAATCCAGACAACATGAACTACATGAAGTGGACAGCTTAGTAACCAGCAGGTGATACACGACAGTGGACAAAATAGCGCAACAGTTCAAAATGGCAAGCAATAGAGTGTCAAGTCGAGCATACATATATACGATACAGTGATGGTGTGTTCAAGGCTGAGATGAATCAAGCTATAACATGTACACAATGACAACCAACTAGCAAACAAGAATCAAGCTAATAGTTAACATGAAAAATATGAACAGCAATTGCGTGTCAAACTGCAACAAGCACATAGCTTCATCAATGGAACCAGACTCAATCAAATGGTACACAAGTGGTGAACAAAACATAAACGAAGTAGCAGTTTCAAAATAATCAAGGCAAGTTCGAACAAATCCTCAAATGGCCGAAATCAACTTTTCTCACAGCTTCACAGGAACTAATGCCGAAGTCATGGAACAACTAAAAAAAATAAATTGAGAAACCGAATTCAAAGGAAAATGAACGAAATCGAACAGTTAAAAATCAAGCTGTGGTAGCCAAGGAATCAATCACAAGCAATTCAAAGTCGTGCAAATCAAGTAACAGGAATTATACGAATATGAACAAGTCGGAAAAAAATCACAAACATCCATACAAAATCAAATAGCCAAGCATATAATTATTAGACGAATTCGTATAAAATATACGAATGAAATTATAGGGGTTCGAACCCTATTTAAACCCAGTAACATCATTGGCCAAAGATCATTCGAGTTCAAGCAACAAAGAATTATCATTCAACTCGAATCAAAGACGAGCACAATCGAAATTAAAAAGGAATATCACTTAAAAAATATTCAACCAGTATACATGCTTGTACAATTTGAAGCAGCCGAAGTTAAGCCAAGAATGAAATTCGAAGAAGCATCATTCGATTGAGCTACTAAAGTCGGAGTCTTCAAATTATCGGAAACCTAGTTTTCGCATAGAGGAACGACGAGACAAGGCCGGAGAAACAAAAGTAAAAGGGACACTTGTTTCATCCCTATGTTTTTGGGCTGGTTTATAATTTTCCTCTTTCGGCTTTTAATTGTTTAAATTAGGGTTTTATTATTTTTATTGTTTTTAATTTGTATTTTACTTTTTAAATGATTGTATTTTCTAGTTGTGCGACTAGGGGATGAACTACGGTGGTGTAGTTCGAGAATTCGTAACTCGATGGTTGAGTTGTGACAAGGTTTTGAGCGTAGAGTTAAGTTAGTCGATAGCGGGTGTCGCGAGTTTACGTGTGTAAGCGTATGACTACTTAATTTCTTGTAGAAACCTCGGAGGTAGCACGTAGGCAGGGTTTTGCCGAAGCTGGGTAGATCTGTGTGTTCTATTTCTGCATTATTTATTATTCTGCTATTATATGTGCTGCTGTTACATGACTATTATCTGTGCTGAAATTATTTTATATAAACTTCCGTAATAATTTTTATAATTAATAGTATCACCTATTCATCCCCCTCTAGGGTGAATTCCATCCTACAAGTGACATCAGAGCTAGGAGCAAAAGCTAGTTTTGTTTTAAAAACTTGATTTTTCAAAAACCAATTTTTGTGCTACAAATTTGTATTTTTTAAAAATGGCTTCTTTTAATAATACTTTTACGGAGAGTCGGTCCAATATAATTCCTTCTATTTTTAATGGAACTGGTTTTTTGAATTGAAAATCAGAAATGGAATTTTATTTAAAATCTGTTAATGTTAAAAGTTGCGATATTATCCAAAATGGGTGTGATAGAATAGATAAGAAAAATACTTCGATTAATGCTCTTACTATGCATATATTGTATTCTCATATTAATCAAGATAATTTTAGCTTTATCTCTCATTATGAAAATGCACAGGAAATTTGGAATACTCTTGATGCAATAAATGTGCAAAAGTCAACACTGATGAGAAATTCCTCATAATCAACTCAGAAACATGCTTAATAGGATTGGTAAAAGGTAGTAGTTATGAGGATGATGATGATGGAGCAGCTGAGCTGACGATGAAGAGATTCTAAAAGAGGAACCACAAATATAGAAATCCAGCTCTAAATCAAAAATTGAAAAGCAAAATAATCAAAGCACTAGACAACTCGGAATAATCAAAGCCCAATTGTCCTCGACTTCAACATGACCAAGAAAAGAATTCAAAAAGGAAAAGTTTTGCAGCCACGTGAATAAAAGTGATGATTGTAAAAGCACTAGCAGTGAGAGTGAAAAAGCAGATATGTGGCTTCGAGGTAATATAACTGATAGCAATGATGATGATGAGCCAAGCGAGGTATCAAAATTCACTCATTCCGAATTACTTATATATTTCCACGAAGTAAATGGCTGTTTCGAAAGACTTAGGGAGAAATACGCTAAACTTGAATCACAAAGAGATACTTTGATAGATTTAAATAAATAGCTTGATCAATTAGTTAAAAACTATCAAAGTTAGATCCCTAAGTGTGATAAGTATCCATCACTCCTAGAAGAGATTAAAAAATTAGAAATTAAAATTGAATCGCTTGGAAATGAAATTTTGATCCTGAAAAAGAGTGAAAATACTAGAAGAGAAAATTCTATTAAAAAGTGCACTCAATTATTAAATGAAAATGAATCACTTAAAATTGAAGTCCAACAATTGTCTACAATTTTAGGAAAATTTTCCAAAGGAGAAAAATCGTTAAATATGTTATTAGGGAAACAAACTAATATTGTAAACAAGGACTTGGGCATAATCAATCTGAATGAGCTAGAATTGTAATTAATTAAGTCAAATCCAAGAGCATAATCTGTACAAAAATTGGACACAATCACAATATTTGCTGGTATAGACCCAAAAATAATAAAACCATTCCATTTGGATTTCAGAAGGCATAAATATAAAATCTTTGAAATTCAAACAAATCAGGGTGCCAAAAGGAACATATATAAATAGTTTGGGTCTACACAGACATATTTTTCAAAATCATTTGCCACTAACAACCATGGACCTGTAAAAACAAATAGGTCACAAAAATCTTTTATCGTGTAGGTGTGGTGGCAGACTAAGGAACAATAACAGTGCTATCTGAATTCTGGCTATTCCAGACACACAACGGGCGACAAATCAAAGTTTCTTAGTCTAGTACAAAGGTGGTAGAATCACAGTGGACAACAACGAAATATTATTGGTAAAGGTAAAAGAGGTAAAGGTATATTCATCTCGAACGATATATTAATGTGATAATCTGCACTATATCTGATTTGTATCAGCCAGTTATGTTAAAAGAGATGAATGATGATTTTGATTTTGACTTATTCAAAATGTTGAACAATTATCTTTGAACTATTTCATATAGATTTGCTTGGAATAATTATGGCGTTTTATTGATGATTACTCTCAGATATATTTGGTTACTTTACTACTGACACTTTGATCGCTGTTTGCACGGCTTCAATTGAATTTCATTTAAAAGCTGTTAAAAATGATTTTGAGATATTTGTCGCAACATTACAGTCTGGTATAACATCCAACTAATGATAATCTTGAGTGAAAGAAAAATTCAGATGCAGACTACGCTAATAATCTAGTAGGTAGAAAAATTACTAGTGGAACGTGATTTATGTTGAGATATTTATTAGTTGCATCAAATATTCAAAGAAAAATCTGCATATTTTCATTTCAAATAATTTTCAAATTAGCAAACATTTTTCTTTTATAAAACCCTTTCTAGAAAATCATTTTTTTACCTTGTTTCAGATTAGTCATTTTGGAAAATCTGATTTTATAATTATTTTTGGATTTGATTTTAAATGGCTACATTGACTAATCTGACTCCCTAATGGTTATCGAAAAGATAAATAGTGACTAAAAAAGTGATGAGTGTTGATATTAATCATATATTATAACTTGGGACAGTATAATTAGTAAATTTCTTTAGAAATTTAAACATGAATTATAAAAACTTTTTATTGGTAAAAATTCATGACCATCTCTAATTCTATCATATTTTTATCAACCATCACTCATCAAAATTCAATATAGTTTGTAAATATGTGGTATTTTAAACAGGAAATCATTCGTTTTTCATTATATTATATAGTTTTTAAGAAATAAAAAGATTCAAAGTATTCACTCTCTTTTAAAAGTCCTCACAGTTATGCATTGGTGAATTACATGGAATTTTTGATTATGTGCTTCCATACTCATTTAAAAGTCCTCACGGTTATGCATGTATGGAACACATATCAAAAGTGATTAATTAAATGACAAGTTGATTCTAATCCCATTCAAAATTCCTCATGGTTATGCGTGGTTAGAAGATACTTGAATTCATTTTTGAAAAAAAAAAATTAGAATTGTTAGCACCAAAATTGGTCACTGACACCCTTGAGTAGAGTTATGTAGAGAGATTAATGAAGAGAGTAAATTAGGACTGAAAAATAGTGTAATTCATTGAAAAAGAATAACAGAAACGAGAACACCAGATTTATAGTGGTTCGGCGTAACTGCCTACATCCACTTTGAGTTTAATCTTTATTGCTTTCTCAATTACTTGAATACAGATACAATCTGTAAATCAATCACTTGGATACAAGTTTGAATTAAAAAGAGGAGAGTATAAGAAATGGCAGTCTCCCCAGTGTTCCCGGAAAAAAGGGTCCCTTTCATTGTGCCCCTGCCCCTCTATTTATAGACGAAGGTGGGTTGCACTTTCCTGGTGGGCCTGGTAGCTGAATAACTCGGTCCAAATGGAGTAAGCCTCGTGTGTCGACCCAAATAGGCCGAACGATCAAACACTGAACCTTCATCTTTATGCCGAGCGAAGTGAGGCCGGATCTCTGCATGCCGCATGAGATTTGTGCCGAACGGTGCAAGGTGTTGAATGATGGGTGTAGGCCGAACGAGGCTGGTAATGCTGAACAGTCCAGGAATGCCGAGTGAAGCATGAATGCCGAGCGCTCTAGAAGTCGAACGCTCTTGAATACGATTTGATCCATACGTGCCGAACGTACCTTGTATGCCGAACATTCATGGATGCCGAACATTCCTTGTATGCCGAACGTTCATGGATGCCGAACGTTCCTTGTATGCCGAACGTTCATGGATGCCGAACATTCTTTAGGTGCCGTTCAATATTCAATACCGAACGTCCCTTTATGCCGAACGTCCTTCTAATGGGCCTGACAACTTGCTAACACCTCTAGGCTCTTCGAGGTCAGAATCTTGTCTAGCGCTAATAATAGTGTCTTCAACTGTCGTTTTGTAACCGGGCCAAAATGCCGGTTAACATTTTCCCCCCAAAGCGTGTCGTGTGAAGCAACACAACACGCTTTGAATCAGCGAGTATTCCTTGTCTTTTGAAAGAAATCCATCATGTTTCTTTAATAGTCATTATCCTTCGACTTTATCCTCCCAAGCTGTCATATCCTTCTTTGGCCGTCTTGACGCTTGGTTGATTCCCAATATTATAAATCAGGGTTGTAGTTCATCAGTGACCACTCGTGTCTGATTCTACAGAGCTAGCAAGCTTCGGCTATCTGATCTAGTATTTTCTCAATAACCCTTAGTGAGAATTTAGTTTCTGTTGATTTCAAGAAGTCGGACTTGTTCGGATATACACATGCACGTTTGGGTACATGTTCTTTCCATTGGCTCCCGAATGCGTTTTATATGCTCATAAGTCGTCGCCAACTCTGTCCAGTTTAATTGCAATTCAATTGAGATTCCTTGATTGTATTTTCTGTGAAATAAGGGTTGCAATCAGCCACTTGAGGAGTTTTCCGAACCCCTCTTCAGTAAAAACTTTATAATTTTGTTCACAACTTCAACCTGTCCATTTGCAGGTATAATGGATCATGGAAGGTCATAAGGACAGATGACGTTATGGATAAAGAAGTTGATTATTTTCTTCATCTTGGTCGTGGTTAAGAGTTCTTTATCTGCCCATTCGGTGAAGTAATCAATTACTATGATGGTGCATTTCGTTCTACCTTTAGGGTTTATCAAGGTTTTCCCCCTGATGCTATACCGCATTCTTCTTCATAGAATTTGCTCAAGATATCATCATGGGCGATGCGCCGAAGCATGGAGATGGATAAACTCCTTTTGACACACGGCTTACTCTTAGATGATTTGGCATGAAGATTTGAGGAGGATCTGTCGTTTTCCATTCCTCCGTTCAGTAAGAATTCCTCATTGTAGATAGTCTTTGATGGGAGTCAACCATGACACCTTTTCATTTTGTTCGCCGAGGTGTGTAATGATGTAATACGTGAAGTCGGTTAGTGGCCCTTGGACTTAGTCGAGATAAGGAGCAAGACAATGCCCCCTAGCAAGATCAACT
This sequence comes from Allium cepa, assembly GCA_030765085.1. Lineage (NCBI taxonomy): Eukaryota > Viridiplantae > Streptophyta > Magnoliopsida > Asparagales > Amaryllidaceae > Allium > Allium cepa. The sequence goes on from CM060934.1 coordinate 531,587,188, forward strand.
TCCTTAAATTTGTATACTACCAATCAAGAATCACAAAAGATATGTAAAGTTTTCACTTCAAATCCTCTAGCAAGTTTGAGGCTGGCAGCCGAGGCTTCATACTAAGCATCGTTGTTTGTTATAGGTAAATCGAGTTTCAGGACGTAACAGATTGGTCGTTCCTCAGGAGTTATTATCATGACTCCTATGCCATAACACTGATCATTGGATGCTCCATCCGCGTACATTTTCCATCTTATGGTTGGTTCTCTGCTACTCTTCGAGTAGTGTTCTGAGGTAGTGAATTTGGGTGTGAGGTCTGCTGATTTCCGTCCTTAGATAGCCCTTCGAGGGAAATAAGTGATATCGAATTAGCTTAGTTTGATATTTTATTTAAGTAGTCTTTCAGACGTCTCAGGTCATTGTATGCCCTGTCGCAACGGCTGGTAGGCATAGACGTTGATGGATTGAGCCTAAAAGTAAGAGTGGAGCTTTCATGGTGAAATCAATAGATATTATGCTAGCTTTTGTAGCTTCGGGTTGATATCCAATGCATGGCTCGCGATAGTTAATGAAATCACATATGCTTGTCAGAATGGGTCCAAGGGAACATATCATCATTTATTCAGAAAATCCAACTAATTCTTTTTCATCACTACACTGAGTTGTGATCCGATATTCAGCACCCGGAAAGGGTCGCCATGGCTGAGTGTAATGTCGACCATCACCTTAGCAGGTGCCATCCCAGATTCTTTGAGTATAGATGTAATTATTTTGCATAACATTCAATGTGAAATATGGTTGGGACGACCAATAATGATGGTTGCTCTAGTCGAACCCCAGAGTCTTGTCATGAGTTTTTAAGTCTAATATTGAAGGACTCTGAATGCTCTAACAGATTATCAGCGAATGGCCAAAGATCAGGCTTAAAAGCGCATTGAAGGAAATGTCGGTGGGGGTCAGCCTCGAGTGGCGTGCAACCGTATAGCTGGATCTTGCTATGAGTTTGAATTTGCTTGTATATTCGAGTAATGCACTTTCTATTCAATGCATTTATGATCCTTTACCCGTCCTTCGGGTTGGAGTGAAACTCAATTGCCCATGAGCTAAGGTAACGATTTAACGATTCTATCTCTGGACATCCTTTCGGTCGTAGCCTCAAATAGCTGTAAGCACTATATATAAGTTTCAATACTGAGCTATCGTAGCCAGTCTTTGGATGACCATGCGTCTGCTCCTAGTCTCGGGTTGATAAATGTACTACATGGACGGTTGAGTCTCGTCCTAGCTATGTTTATATTCTCACCTAAACTCCAAAGACATAGAGTTGATCGGTGAATAGTCGGTTCACATTCATCTTGCTTCTCGCCTGTGCCCCCAGGACTGGGCATACACCGATAAGTAGGAAGGCCAGCCATGCCCACTTTAGCTTTACTCTCTTCCCCGTTGAATCGTGGGATCATGTCAGTCGATGGGAGACTAGGTCTCGCCTATCTTGGATTCTATCGTGTTTTTTCATTCCAAGAGGAATACTTTGATGCCACGTCAGTTTTAGGGCGTAATTTGGACAGTGGATGGTCATCTACATCCACTTTGGTTCATGCTCTGTAATCAGTTCTCGGGGTAAAGTTTGCTACAAATGCAGTCGGGTTATGCTCATCCAGTTTCATACTCCTCCTGACGAATCGAATGAGGGTGCTGGAGAATTTTTGACCAAGTATTCATGGTTTACCCTCCTTTCCACACTCTGGAGGTCATAGTTTTTCAAGAAACATCCGAATCACATTCGTATATGCTTGGTGCAGATCGGTATTGACCCTCGATCTGAGGTATGATATAGTCGATTGCTCGTCGCTTTGGATGCCGTTTCGATTGGTTATGTTTTGAGGCCTCCCTGCAGTCGTTGCTTCAAGTTATAAAGAACACCACGCTAGAGCTATAGTAAGCTGTTGTATTCAGCTTTTAGTGATTTGTACCCATGCTCCCAGCATTGATTTGGCCTCGCCACTAGTTAGATGGTCGAACTCCATCCTTAGCGGGTTAATAATCCTTCGGTCGATTCCATGCCGAAGTTTGCGTAATAGAGAATGGTCGGAATCCACTCGTCTATTTATCGATGTTTATACACCACTCTGCATTCTGGTGACTTAGTGTTATTCTCCCCCCGGTTGATTCGCGCCCAATTTGTACTCATGCTTCGGTCCATGCTCCGGGGACTTAGAGATTTGTCGAACGATTTATGCTTTAGTCCACAGTTCGAGACGCAGGGATTTTTGTCAACTCGTTTATACTCCAGTCCGCATTCTGGGATTTTAGAGTAATCTAGTCCGCTTCTGGGATTTGGAGATTCTTCTCAAGTCTTCTATAATCTAGTCCGTGCTCTGGGGACTGAGAGTACCGTAGTCCGCACTCTAGGTATTTAGAGGTTTTTTAAGCCGTTTATACTCTAGTCCGCACTCAGGGGACTTAGAGCACTCTAGTCCGCACTTCGGGGACATAGAGGTTTCTGAGTCGTTTATACTCGAGTCCGCACTCTGGGGACTTAGAGTACTCCAGTCCGCACTCTGGGGACTTGGAGGTTTAAGTCGTTCATATTCTAGTCCGCACTCTGGGGACTTAGAGTACTACAGTCCGCACTCTGGGGACTTGGAGGTTTAAGTCGTTTATACTCTAGTCCGCACTCTGGGGACTTAGAGTACTCTCGTCCGCGCTCAGGTGATTGGAGCGCTTGATGAAGACAAGTCCGGAACCTCCTTCCATGTCGACGGGGGTTATGAAGTAGAAATTACAGGCGCCTCTGATCACACATCCGAATTGAGCATGAAAGAGCGGCTCGAGAAAGAGAAGGTCAAGGTCGAGCCCCGAGTTGTGGACTTGGACGATCCTTTGAACAAGCCGTTGAAGGTCATCCTTCCTGGCGGGTCCAAGCCTATGGAAGTTCTCCATACTTCTTCAGTTGCTACCCCTCTATCAAAGAAGAGTACCAAGAGTAAATGCTATGGAGAGGAGCCGTCTAGAAAGGAGTTGAAGAAGCACAAGAAGTGATTACTATCCTCGTTCAACGAGAGTTAGTTTAAGTCATGTAATTATTTTCATCTATTTCCTTTAGTCCTTGTAAATAGAATGTCGACTCCGAACTTTGGAGGGGTTGTAATAGGAACTCGTTTCTGAATAAAGTTTAGTTCCTTTTTCCTTCTTACAAAAGACTCTTATTGTTCAGTTTTCTTTGTGATTGTGATGTGGATCCAAGTAGTTGTGAGTAACATAGACTTCTCGGTCCATCTTCATATAACTCGGAAACACTTCGGGAGTTGTTGAACTTCCATTTCGTGCTTCGAGCACTTAGAATACTTTCTAGCCCGTATATCAGGGATTTGACAAATTCAAGTCATCTGTGTCATAGTTCATATTCAGGGAACTTAGAGATCCGAATCACTTATATTCGAGTCCGCACTCTGGGGACTGAGTACTCCAGTCCGCTCTCTGGGGACTTGGAGGTTCAAGTCATTCATACTCTAGTCCGCGCTCTGGGGACTTAGAGTACTCCAGTCCGCACTCTGGGGACTTGGAGGTTTAAGTCATTTATACTCTAGTCCGCACTCTGGGGAATTGGAGATTTGAGTCGTTTATACTCTAGTCCGCGCTCTGGGGACTTAGAGTACTCCAGTCCGCACTCTGGGGACTTGGAGGTTTAAGTCATTTATACTCTAGTCCGCGCTCTGGGGACTTAGAGTACTCCAGTCCGCACTCTGGGGACTTGGAGGTTTAAGTCATTTATACTCTAGTCCGCGCTCTGGGGACATAGAGTACTCCAGTCCACGCTCTGGGGACTTGGAGGTTTAAGTCGTTTATACTCTAGTCCGCGCTCTGGGGACTTAGAGTACTCCAGTCCGCACTCTGGGGACTTGGAGGTTTAAGTCATTTATACTCTAGTCCGCGCTCTGGGGACTTAGAGTACTCCAGTCCGCACTCTGGGGACTTGGAGGTTTAAGTCATTTATACTCTAGTCCACGCTCTGGGGACTTAGAGTACTCCAGTCCGCACTCTAGGGACTTGGAGGTTTAAGTCATTTATACTCTAGTCCGCGCTCTGGGGACTTGGAGGTTTAGGTCGTTTATACTCCAGTCCGCGCTCTGGGGACTTAGAGTACTCCAGTCCGCGCTCTGTGGACTTGGAGGTTTAGGTCGTTTATACTCCAGTCCGCACTCTGGGGACTTAGAGTACTCCAGTCCGTACTCTGGGGACTTGGAGGTTTAAGTCATTTATACTCTTGTCCGCGCTCTGGGGACTTAGAGTACTCCAGTCCGCGCTCTGGGGACTTGGAGGTTTAAGTTGATAGTAGTCGTATTTCCACTCTTTAATTTGTATTCATCTACCGTATCGAGGCTAATGTTGTCGAATGAACAGTCGAACCACATTTGCTCATGGAATGGGATCTTGCCCCCAACTCAAGGGATGAAATTTGAAAAATGGACGATCGATTCTCGTCCACTTGGTAATTATAGCTCTTCCAATCGAGTCAAGGAAGGAGGTATATGACAGATGGTTGGATCACATCCGTGTTGGGTTAGATAGCAGAATCTCTTACAATTTGCTCCGTATCTCCTTCTTTTGTGTTGAAGGAAGGATTTGATGTGTAGATGATCAAATCACGTCCACTCTAGACAGATCTTGGCGTCACTGAGCTTCAGAAGGGGCCTCTGCATTTTGTCAAACTTTGTTCTATGACTTGATTTGAGTGGGCGACAGGCCATACTAATTCCAAGCCTTGTTCAGGTCTCCAAGTCAAACGTGGATGTCAATCAATGGATGGTCAGTCATGTTGACTTTGTATTTGGACTCTAATCGTGATGAGCTTTTCAATATCTAGTCCATAGCCCCAAATCAAGGGCACATGATTGATGATAAGCGATTGAATTATGCTCGTCCAGATATAACTCCATACGTCCGATCATGGTCTGCATGGATTGGTTGGCGACCAAATCCGAGTACCTGGTCACCTACATTGTTTTGAAATTAGTTTAGTCCAAGCTAGTCGTAGTTCATAGAACAATTGAAATAGAAACAGAAATGGAAATAATTTAAAGAAGATTATGATTAATCTCATTGATAAGTGAAGCAGCGTCGTGTGCTCGCTATTCGACTTTGCCCCTGGCTCCTTTCAAAGAGACGTCAGCCGTCAGCAGTCCAATTGATAATCATAGCCCTTTATTAATAGGCATCGGATGTTTGCTGCCCGCCATTCTGCAGGACTTGTACATATTATTGAAGCTTTCCTTTCCAGATCAGCTTTTCGATCACACCTCGGAGGTGTTTGTCATCGCCCGTGTTAGGATCAGTGAGCATCTTGGAATATACAACATTCCCCCTATTTTCTTTAGACTTTTGGTGTAATCTCTCGAGGTTGGTTTCCAGTACCACTCCGAGTCGTGAGTCTTCAAGTACAGGTTGTCAATTGAATCTTTCAAAGAGCATATGATCCGAATTTTGAGGTCTTGTTTCGGCTACTAGGATCTACATCCTTAGTCAACGGGGCTTATTGTTATTTTCCTTAGTCTGTTCCGCTCCTCCACACTTTGATTCAGATTCATTACTGTCATAGAGACGATCCACGGTCGTTGGAGGCTCTCCAGCTAACCGGCTGCTAAAATATATATGGAGGTCGATTATCCTCAAGTGATCAATATGATATCCCTTTGAGAGTATCGTTCAAGTAGAAGTTGTTTGTCCGCTTCCTTGTTGTCGTTCAGAAGCTGTCGCTAGATCCTCTATGCCCCGGTCGATCAGGGGATGTAAGTTTGAATTCACTATAGGGGTCGTATAAGAGACCAGTGTAACTTAAGTTTGGAACGGTCTGGATGCCGCTCGGCATATACAATACCGTTCGGCATTATAGAGGTGATCGGCATAGAGGTATGTTCGGCCTGGAAGAGCGTTCGGCCTGGAAGATTGGATCGGCCTGGAGGAGCGTTCGGCCTAGAGGTATGGTCGGCTTGGACGAGCGTTCGGCCTAGAGGTATGGGTCGGCCTGGAGGAGCGTTCGGCCTAGTGGATCGGACAGGAGTGTTCGGCCAAGATGGTTCGGCCACGAGTGTTCTGCCAAGATGGATCGGCCACGAGTGTTCAGCCAAGATGGACCGGCGAGGAGTGTACGGCCAAGATGGATCGGCCATGAGTGTTCGGCCAAGATGGATCGGCCAGGAGTGTTCGGCCAAGATGGATCGACCACGAGTGTTCGGCCAAGGTGGATCGGCCAGGAGTGTTCGGCCAAGATGGATCGGCCACGAGTGTTCGGCCAAGATGGTTCGACCAGGAGTAACTCGGCATACACCTTTTCTGCAATGTTCGGCATAGACTTTTTCTGGGGCGATCGGTTGAATGGCCTTTAGAGAAGGTTCGGCCTTCATTCAACTTGAGTGCAAACTTTAACATCCAATCGCCAAATCTTGCGTACATCAGTGAATCCAATCTACGGCTATCAGCTTCCTTTAGATTTCTTTCAAATCTGAGTAGGATAGGAAGTTTTCTATTAGACAACTGGATCTATCTCGCGAATATGGAAATCCAATAGTAGATGATGAGATCCAATCAAGCTGAGAATTCAATTCTTTGTGAAAGCACCAAAATGTTAGCACCAAAATTGGTCACTAGCACCCTTGAGTAGAGTTATGTAGAGAGATTAATGAAGAGAGTAAATTAGGACTGAAAAATAGTGTAATTCAATGAAAAAGAATAACAGAAACGAGAACACCAGATTTATAGTGGTTCGGCGTAACTGCCTACATCCACTTTGAGTTTAATCTTTATTGCTTTCTCAATTACTTGAATACAGATACAATCCGTAAATCAATCACTTGGATACAAGTTTGAATTAAAAAGAGGAGAGTATAAGAAATGGCAGAGTCTCCCCAGTGTTCCCGGAAAAAAGGGTCCCTTTCATTGTGCCCCTGCCCCTCTATTTATAGACGAAGGTGGGTTGGACTTTCCTGGTGGGCCTGGTAGCTGAATAACTCGGTCCAAATGGAGTAAGCCTCGTGTGTCGACCCAAATAGGCCGAACGATCAAACGCCGAACCTTCATCTTTATGCCGAGCGAAGTGAGGCCGGATGCTCTGCATGCCGCATGAGATTTGTGCCTAACGGTGCAAGGTGTTGAATGAGGGGTGTAGGCCGAACGAGGCTGGTAATGCTGAACAGTCCAGGAATGCCGAGTGAAGCATGAATGCCGAGCGCTCTAGAAGTCGAACGCTTTTGAATACGATTTGATCCATACGTGCCGAACGTACCTTGTATGCCGAACGTTCATGGATGTAGAACGTTCCTTGTATGCCGAACGTTCATGGATGCCGAACGTTCCTTGTATGCCGAACGTTCATGGATGCCGAACGTTCCTTGTATGCCGAACGTTCATGGATGTCGAATGTTCCTTGTATGCCGAACGATCATGGATGCCAAACATTCTTTAGGTGCCGTTCGATATTCAATACCGAACGTCCTTCTAATGGGCCTGACAACTTGCTAACACCTCCAGGCTCTTCGAGGTCAGAATCTTGTCTAGCGCTAATAATAGTGTCTTCAACTGTCGTTTTGTAACCGGGCCAAGATGCCGGTTAACAAGAATACTTCTAATCTCATTTAAAAGTCCTAACGGTTATGCATGATTTGTAGATATTCAAATTCCTGATATAAATATACTACAAATAGGCACAACTATATTGTTTTTGCATCGTCATTATCATTCTAATTGTGGAATATGCACCTAAAAGAGTATTTATGATTTTTGTTTGATTTTTTATTGAAATTTAATAGTTATATTCGATAGATTTTTAATGATGTATTAATGTTTATCACTTTATCTCTATTTTTCTAATACTATTACTCTTTTGCTGATAACAAAAGGGGGAGAGAAAAGTTAAGATTTTAGCAAATAACGGTCAAAATATTTTTTATATTGAATTTAGGCTCATTTGATTATTTATTTTCATGCATATATGAAGGGGGAGCTTTGTGTAGAGAGGAAGAATTCAAATAGGAGGAGCAAATTGAATAATAAAAAACATTTACCAAATTTAAAATCTTAAATATATGTTTGTTATCATCAAGATGGGGAGGTTGTTGAATATGCAAGTATATGTTTTTTGTTTGATAATAATAAACACATACACACACATACATATATATATATGTATTCATTTAAATTTATTTGTTAACTTACTATTTTATTTTCACATAATTAAATAAATATTTGCTGAATGAAATGAATAACATAGAATTTAAATTCAAACGAAAATTTAATTCAAACAACTATTTATTGCAATTTTTGAATTACAAATTTGAGCTCTCACTATATATATACAATTTGCAATTACAATACGTTTCAATTTCCATAACTGTTATCAATACATATAGCTCATTCACTCATATTTATCTTCAACTCCATTCCTGACTGAATCAAGCAATTGAGTTATCTGCAAAAATATACATTGACGCGATAGAATTGAAAAGAAAATATTTTGCAGTATAAAATGAAAAGTGATTTTGAAAATAATATTTTACCTCAGTTATTTGGGTTGTTTGTCATCATTTACTTTTGAATTCATCAAACACGAACAACTTGTGACATGCGCAGTGTATCACTGTACATGCCACAAGGCCATGCACACCGATATACACTTGATAAAGTTACAGGGACAGGTGAGCACAAGGTCAAACCCAATCAAAACCCGGGTTCAACTCAAATGTGTTACAAATAAAGTCACGACACGAGCACAAGGTTAAACCCGAGCTTTAAGCTGGATTCAACTCAGGTGCAATACAAAACTATGGGTCAAGATACATACAACACAGCCTCTACCAAAATTCGAATGCACACTTGAACCTAGACTGGTCGGAGAAACAAGCAATCAAAGTCAAATGCTTTCAAATGAACAAGACCAAAACAAAAAATAAAATGGCATATGTATATGTACATGCAATCTGGTCAAAACCGTTCTATATTGAACCAGATTATAAGGTAACAAGTGAACCCAGTCCAACAAAAAGCTCTGCACTCAACCAAATCACTTCGAATGAAACAAAGTACAGACTTGTATCAAAAAAGTTCACCAAGCCATAATATGAAGTCAACAAAGTAGAAGTGACAGAAAATGCAACTGCACTAATCTAGACAACATGAAGTGGGCAGCTTAGTAACTAGCAGGTGATACATGGCAGTGGACAAAATAGTGCAGCAGTTCAAAATGGCAAGCAACAGTGTGTCAAGTTGAGCATACATATATATGATACAATGATGCAGTGTTCAAGGCTAAGACGAAATCAAGCTATAACATGTACACAATGACAACCAAGCAGCAAACAAGAATCGAGCTAAAATATGAACAGCAAGTGCATATCAAACTGCAACAAGCACATAGCTTCATCAATGGAACCAGACTCAAGCAAATGGTACACAAGTGGTGAACAAACATAAATGAAGTAGAAATTCCAAAATAATCAAGGCAAGTTCGAATAAATCCTCAAATGGCCGATGTCAACTTTTCTCATAGCCTTACAGGAACTAATGTCGAAGTCATGGAATAGCTAAACAAAGCAAAAATTAAGAAACCGAAGTCAACAGAAAAATGAACGAAATCGAACAGTTAAAAATCAAGTCGTGGTAGCCAAGGAATCAATCACAAGCAATTTAAAGCCGTGCGAATCAAGTAACAGGAATTACACGAATACGAACAAGTCAGAAAAAAATCACAAACATGCATACAAAATCAAACGGCAAGAATATAATTATCATACGAATTCGTATGAAATATACGAACGGAATTATAGAGTTCAAACCCTATTTAAACCCAGAAACATCATAGGCCAAAGGTCATTCGAGTTCAAGCAACAATGAATTATCATTCAACTCGAACCAAAGACGTGCACAATCGAAGTTAAAAAGGAATATCACTTAAAAAAATTTCAACCAGTATACATGCTCGTACAATTTGAAGCAACCGAAGTTAAGCCAAGAACAAATTAGATGAAGTATTATTCGATTGAGCTACCGAAGTCGATGTGTTCAAATTATCAAAAACCTTAGTTTTCGCACAGAGGAACGAACAAGGCAAGGCCGAAGAAACAAAAGAAAAAGGGGCACTTGTTTTATCTCTATTTTTTTGGGCCGGTTTATAATTTTCCTCTTTGGGATTTTAAGTGTTTAAATTTGGGTTTTAATATTTTTATTGTTTTAATTTGTATTTTACTTTTTAAACGATTGTATTTTCTAGTCGTGTGACTAGGGGACAAACTACGATGGTGTAGTTTGAGAATTCACAACTTAGTGGCTGAGTTGTGGTAGGGTTTTGAGCATAAAGCTAGGTTAGTGGATAGCGGGTGTCGCGAGTTTACGTGTGTAAGCGTCTGACTACTTAATTTATAGTAGAAACCTTGGGGCAGCACGTAGGAAGGGTTTTTCCGAAGCTGGGTAAATCTGTGTGTTCTATTTCTGCATTATTTATTATTCTGCTATTATTTGTGCTGCTGCTACACGATATTATCTGTGCTGAAATTATTTTATATAAACTTCTACAATAATTTTTAAAATTAATAGTATAACCCTATTCACCCCCCTCTAGGGTGAAATCGATCCTACAAAGATGTTAAGTACTAGAAATAATTTATGCAAACCATTTCAACTATAGGAAATAAAAACTGCCATATTTCAAATTAATGACAACAGCACCCCTGGGCCAGATGGCATCAATTTAAAATTCTACAAAGTGCACTGGGAGCAAATCAAAACTAATATATGGAATGCTATGAATGGCATTCTCCATTCAAATAAGATAATTAGAGAAATCAATCATACATTTATTTGCCTTATTCTAAATAAACCTGTGTGGTTGATATGACTGATTTTAGAATGATTTCTCTATGCATCGTTTCCTACAAAATCTTAGCCAACCTTCTTTGCAATCGAATGAAAGATTATATGAATGATCTTATCTCACATAATCAGAATGCTTACAATCATGGTAGAATAATTATAGAGAATTCATTACTAGCATATGAAATGGTTAGAGGATTCAATAGGAAATGTTCCAACAATTTATGCCTGAAAATTGTTTTGCATAAAGCCTATGATAAAATTAATTGGAAGTTTATTCATCACATGCTGATTTCAATGGGGTTCCCAGTGGTATTTGCTGATCTCATTTATGAGTACATATCTACTCCATTTTCAGTGTTAATTGATGGCTTCCCCTTTGTATTAATCGAAAGTACGAGAGGATTAAGACAAGGTGACCCTCTCTTATCCTATTTATTTTCTATTGCTATGGAATTCCTCATATTAATCTTAATGTAGAGTATTTGAAAGGTAGTATCACCCTCGTATACAAAATTGAGCCTATGGTTACCCATTTGTTGTATACGGATGGTATTTTAATTATGGCCAAAGCTATCACTAAGAATGTTGAGAGTATTCAGCACATTTTTCAGGTTTTGAAACTTATATCTGGTCTTGACTTAAAAGAAAACAAATCTACCATGTTTTTTTAAAAAAAAAGGAGCAAATCACAAGCAGCAAATTGTTAATATGTTAAACATCAGTATTGGACAACTTCCACTGGTCTACTTAGGCAACCCATTATCAAACAACGAACTTAAAGCAAGGGATTTTGGATGCTTAATAGACAAAATAGTTAAAAATTCAATCATTAGGATAGTAGAATGCTCAACATAAGTGTTAGAATTGAACTAGTAAAAACTGTTATTCATCCAATGGTTCAATTTTGGATCCAATTCTCTCAACTTCCTGTTGCTGTTACCTAAAGAATTAATTCTATCGGTGCTGATTTCATATGGAAATCCAAGCTCATAAGATGTTCTGGGATGATGATTGTAAAACTAAAAATGAGGGCGGCCTTGGTATTAGAAAAATTGATGAAGTCGCTAAAGCAGTTGCAGTTAAACTGATATGGAAATATATACAGTGTGATTCACTCTGGGCCAAATGGATGTGTAAAAAACACCGCAATAACAAATAAATTTGGACAGTTGTTATGGATAATAGTGCTTCTTATACTTGGAAATCCTTACCTAGAGATAGACAATGGTGCAGAGGGTTAATTGATAGAAATTTTTTCAATGGTGATAATATAGATCTTTAGCTTGACCCAAGGCTTAATGGATATTCTTTGGTGGATAATTTGGGGTGGAATTTCATGTCTGCTTCTAGTAGTTATAATAGAAAAGTGTCTTCTCTTATATCAGGTAATGAATGAAAGAATCATCTTAATTGTGTTCCTAATCAAATTCATCATATAGTGCATAACATCAAAATTCACAATTAAATGCAACATGATTTTTGGTTCTAGATTCCTAACACTAATGGGAATTTCACTTTAAACTTGGCATGGAATCAAATCAGGTGCAAACTTGCAGAACTAAATTGGGCCAGTATGATTTAGGATAAACAATGTGCTCCAAAAATGTCTATCTGTGCTTTATTGGCTTTATTAAATAAATTGAACACTAAAGACAGGATTAGCAGATGGAATACCAGTATCAATCAATCTTGTATGTTTTGTCTAAATTTAAATAAAGATAAGGACCATTTATTCTTTAACTGTATTTATTCGAGGAAATTACTTGATATTATGAATAAGCTTAATATTAATCTCGAAAACTATAACAACCCGTTATTTTCAACCATTCGCATCCGCCCATGTCGGCTTGCATTGCTCAAAATACCGCGTTGTAAATAAAATTTGGCAAATCTCAGAATATGCAGTAAACAAATAATCACAGATCACAGACATAGAGTAATAATAATGCTGCGGAAGTAAAAGAAATAGTAGTTTATGAAGCTACTATATAAATATATCAGAGTTAAATAGGATACAATAGAAGTCTCAATATGATAACCAAGTACAAGCTAAATACACCACTGGGATCAACAGGATAACTGGAAGTGAAATAGATAAAACTAGACAAGCAGATAATCTCCAGCGATTCCAATCTCCAAAAAAGTGGAATCCAAATCTGTGAATACTTAGGCTGACTCGAACGTAAATAAAAATACAAACACTCGAGTCAGGACATACTTATTTATACAATGTAAACCAACTCAAGTGAACTATAGTAAAGACACAAGTAACTTAAAGGATGCTTGGGACCGCCCATCCTCTAAGGATCCGTTAAACTATTTACTATGTAGTATATTGCTATTATAATAGTGTCTAACAGTAAAATAAACTTACTTTGAAATAACATTAAGGAGTGACCCAATATTCCCCTTAACACAAATAATGCCAATAATCTATACAGTACCTGCATATCTCCTGATCGGGAGACTATGAGAAGATACTGCATAGGTACGACACAAATAGAAACTCATAGTAAAAGCTCGATTTGGTAGGTGACACGGCACACAAGGCAATGCCAGGGTGGATATACCAATTACGCACACGGGCTGGTGGTAACGCAACAGCTACATATGCCCACCTCCAAACACATTCCCAAATCGGAGGGGTGCACCCAATCAATCACAAAAGTAATAGAATGGTATCGAAGAAATGCGTCCGACCAGAGGTGCTACTCCTTTTGGCCCGAGATCGCTCCTGTTTTAGCCACTTATGCCAACTCATGGGAGTCGGGTCCATGTAATATACCTCAAGAACGTCACCACCATCCTACTTCATTCTGGAATCTCCACCACATACACGGTTGTCAAAGTGGTTTTCGGTATCGATAGAGAGTATGTCCATATCCGATCACGGTCTCTTTGCCAACCAATCGTTATTATAATCCGTGGTTATAATTTTTAAAAATAATATTTTATACTTCAAAATAAAATATCATTTCAAATCCAAATCTTTATCAAAATAAAGATCAACATTTCCAAATCATTTCAATATATCAAAATATCATAACTTTCAAAACTTCCTTTTTAAATCATTATTTGAATTCAAATCCAAATATCCAATTTAAATACCCTTTTAAATTCAAAGATAACATTCATTTATTTCAATTCAAATCACCTTTTAAAATGATTTATTTTCCAACTAAATTTATTCATTTAAATCATTTAAAAGTGAATTCAAGTCAAGTATTCAATTTTCAAAGTTTCAAACCACTCTGAGCTCGTTTACTTAGTTAAAAATCAAAAACATTGAAAATTTCAGCCTTTCACAGCATGTAGAAAAAGCCATTATAAGTTATACTTGAAACATTTTAACTCGGCAAAGATAACATTTAAAAACTACTGTTAAAACTAAGTTCTAGTTGAAATTTAAGTTTAAACAGCAAAGACAGCATTTCCAGAAATGTTGTAATAGCCCAGGTTTCAAGTTTAAGGTTTTTATTAATTTCAGCAAAGATAGCAGACCACTACATCATTTACAGAATTGCTGTAATAGGCCTTTATCAAGTTTTAGCCTTTTAAATTTACTACAGCAACTACAGCATTTCAGAACTGCCGTAATAGCCTCTTTTATTCAGTTTTAGATCATTTACAGAAACCATAGCATTTCTGAATGATGTAAAAAGTATTTTCCAAATTTTAGTGTATTTCCAACAAATAATAAACTTTAATTTAAACCCTTTAAACATTATAAAATCACATTTTTAATATTCAAAATGTTCATTAAAAATACTCTTTCTATAACGACCTGAAATTTTCGATTTCGAAAATTCCAAATAGTTATGAAAAAGAAGAAAAAGAAGAAAAAGATAGAAGAAGAAGAAGAAGATCAGAAACATCGGCATCTCACATTCGTAGTGGATAAAATATAATAATAAATAATAATAGTTTACCAAAGAATACTATATCTGTCGATTGCATTTTAATACATCAGAGTTACACATATATACAGACACTGGATATACACAATTATCATGTCTCAGATTCACAATAATATAATACAGCGGAAATACTCTATACATTCTTGCCATCCATCTCGCCTCCAGTGCTCCAGAACGTCCTTACCTAAAATCTGTAATACTCGGTCTGACCCGAGCATTACATCAAAGTAACACCCGGGTCAGGCTGGAAACCAACGTGAGTAAACCCATCTAACATGGAAAATAAAGCATTCAACTTATATAAAACCCAGGTAACTCATATCAATTCACAAATCCACAACTTGTTATAGACATCACTTATTTCACTATGAATTTTCTAATTACCAAAATTTAGATTAAATAGTCCAATTCACTTAAATCATTTCATTCCAGCCTACAGATTTCTCATATCAATCTATAAAAATTCGAAGTGGTTTTGGGTATTTCCTAATACCCGACCTCGATCTCTTCGAGTCTCATTCAGGCATCCAATACCATTCAATCATTCATAAGCAAAGCTTAATCACATACAAATTTAATTAATTAATCCTGACTGAATTACTAACATCAATCACTTAGATTTCTTCATTTAACATTAATTAATTTCAAATCAATTAATCAATCATCCGTTCATTTATTCATCTTAATTAATCACCCTGGATTAATTATCCTTCAATCACATTCAAGTAATTAACTGCAATTAATTTTACAATGTTAATTATTCTTAACCAAAATCAATAAGTAATCTTAATTACTTCATGAATTAATTTAATATTTTAATTACATTAAACCTTAATTACTTATATTAATTAATTTCTCATAAGTCACTTATTATTGATTAATTAATCTTAATTAATCAATCTTTAATTACATCATTAATTATATAGATTAATGATTTCCAATTATATTTTAATTTATCCTAATCTAATTTAATTACATTAAATAATTAATCATTAATTAAACCACAAATATTAATCACACTTGATTCATCTCATTCTATAATTATCTACCTTTTTATTTACTTCATTAAATAAATAAATTACTCATTTTATAAAGACGTTTAAAGTAATTTATAACCAAATTCATTTTCAAATTCAATCAATTTAAAAAATGCACTTTAACATTCAAGTTGTAAAAATTTATTTGAAAACCCAAATTCACTCTTGAATTCCAGATTAATCTCTGATTCAGAACTTGTTTTAAATCTCCACTTTACAATTTAACTTCAGTTTTTAAATATCACTTTCATTTCTTTCCAATTCATTCTTATTTTTATTCTATAATTATTTCACTTTCATTTCTTTCCAATTCATTCTTATTTTTATTCTATAATTATTTCACTTCCAAAATTCACCCTTATATTTCGATAACTCAGGGTACCGAAATATTCAAGCAAACCACAGCATTCAATATTCCAATTACCAATAATATCCATCACAGAAAATATCAATCACTCCAATATATGCTATATATGACTATATAATATAGCACATCAATTCAATTAAACCATTCAAGCAATCATTTAAATTTAACCATCTAAATTTAAATAAAAATCCAGAAGCGTGAGGTTTACTCACCTTTGATTTTGCAATCCAAATCCAATCTCGACTTGTTTCCTTTTAGATTTTAACCTTGCATAAACAGCTTCACGATTTATTAAATATACGAATTAATCAGACAAGTAATTCCCATAGATTTAATTAACAGATTATTTAATTTAAAACTAGTTTTCGAAAAGTAAATAAGTTTATTAACATTTGAATGATCGGACAATCAATTTCTATTTGTTTATTTAATTAACTAACAATAAAAAATTTAAACCAATTTCCCTATAATAACCCTTTTGGTAACCAAAATAATTAAAGAAGTTTATCAACAAATTAATAAACTAAACCCTTTTTTTATCTCCATATACATCAATTGAATTAAATTAAAATAAAATAAATATCTGTATCACTCCCTCCCTCACTTTCTCCACCTAGGCAACATGCAGACCCAAAACGTGACAACCTCCACACATGCGCGCGATCCACGCAGCAAAACCCCAAAACCCAAATCACTTATCGCGATCTCGAGTCGTCGCCTTCGCTCCACCTGTCGCCTCGCCTCCCTCACGCTCGCGACTCAAAATGCGTCGCTGCCGCTATGCCGAAGCTTCGACCGCCACCCCTAGCCCTTGCGAGCTTTAAATCGTCGACCACCTTGTGTTTTAATCGAATGAAATTCGATTTGCTGTGAAAGATTTGGGGAGGCCGCTCCAAAATTAAGAAGTTTGTGCGCGATTTGATCTTTTTTGATTGATTTTTTTTAACCGAAGGGCTTCGGCCCTTTTTTTTTGTTTCGGCTGTGGATAATATTGCAAGAAATGGGAGGCGAGGGTTTTAGATGAAGAACAGAGGAAACGAAAATATTGTAGCGTGTAGGGGAAGACAAAGAAAATGTATACGGTGATTTGAGATGTTGGGAAAAAGTTTCTGATGTGAACGATTGACCAATCAAAACAATATATGGATATTTTATTTAAAATTTAAATTTGAATCGACTTGAATTCGTAGCTAAAAATATTGACCAGTTATTACATTAAATTTCGATTAAATTTTCAACGTGTTTACCTATCGTACGGCCAAACGATCACTCCAAACACTATAAAAATTGAAATCGGATAATAATGCAATATTACGGACCCAATGGAACTGATTTCGTCGAAATCTGAGACTGTGCCTAGGAAGGCTATTTTTAAATGTCAATTTAAACGATATATTTCCAAAAATTAACACAACATTCCCAAATCCAATTTTAACACTTTCACTATCTTCAGTATTATCAATATAAATTTTTATAAGTCTTCAAAATATTTTTAACAGGCTTAAAACTCCAGATTCAACATTTTACCCAATTTCAAATTATTTAATTCAATAATTTAATTATCAAATAAATGGTGATATTTGAATTCAAGCTAAAAATTAACTACTAAATATTTAAAATCAATTAAATATTCCAATTTTAAATATCCAAAATTCCGGGTCATCACATTCCTCCCCCTTAGAAGAATTTCGTCCCCGAAATTACTAGTTAGGAAGAATGGTCCAATACCCGTTTACTTTTTTCCAAAACCAACAATTCAACATCCTACCAACTATCTTTTTATGGAAGACTCATTATCATTCTTACTAACTTCTCAAACTCTCTCATAGTTTTCAATCAATACTATTTGCTCAATCATTCAAATTTCAATTTAAAACTAAATTTTGAATTATCAAAATTTTCTCAATTTTTTTTCTAACTCCCTAAATTTCCGAAAAATTTCGCCAACGTCTCCTTTGTGCGGCTAGCTCTGTACAACAACTAAACGCCTCTACGGGATCCCAAATTCCAAAAGAAAACAAAAACCAAGTGCCCAGATCAAAAACCCAATCAAATTTCTTACAGAAATTTAAACACATACCTTTTTGTCGACCAATTTAAATTTATCTTATGAAATCAAAACCAATTTTCCTTTCCTTTTATAATACCTACATATCTTACTTAGCAATAATATCCCATCATAGCCTTTTAAAATCATTTCATACATTTCCTTACAGAAGTTTTCATATCTTCTTCTATTCAAATTAGTTTTTCCCATTTCCATATGAATTTAATTTATCTTTAATTCTGAATATTGAATTTTATCTTCCATTTATAACTGATTCATATCATTATTTTAAATTAGTTTCATCCACTAATTAATTTCAATTTCCAATTTGAAATCGTTTGTTGCTAACAAAAATTTTCCCAAAAAACTTCAAAAAATTTCTAACTCCTAAAATTTTCAAATTTTTTTGGCAGAGTCTCCTTTATACGGAGGAGCTTTTGCAATTTGACAAGAGATATAAATATATATACATCAACCCACCCGGTCGGAAAAACAAAAACAGATCATATTTCCTATTTTTATTGCGTAGGCGTACCTTTATTTAGCATTTTAAGCAAGCGGCTTATTATTTTAACAATTAGCGCAACCAAATCAAGCCAAATGACCTTCAGGTACCTGTACTTACTCAATTTAAATATGTAAGTGCCATATATAGAAAACTTATTAGCATTTCACTTACTTCAATAGCTAAACACATATATCTCATCAACAACAAGCACCAAACGCTT
Organism: Allium cepa; assembly: GCA_030765085.1. Taxonomy (NCBI): domain Eukaryota; kingdom Viridiplantae; phylum Streptophyta; class Magnoliopsida; order Asparagales; family Amaryllidaceae; genus Allium; species Allium cepa. The sequence continues at coordinate 531,606,129 of CM060934.1, forward strand.
TCCATAAGCTATTTATATGATTTAAAGCTTATTCAATTGCTTCCAGCCAATTCATATGCCATTTCATTCAATTTTATTGGTTTACAACTAAGTTGCTTACATTCAATTTATTTTAACCCAAACAAGCTCATTTTCAATTCAATTGATTTCAAAATCAAGTTATTTAACTTCTCTCAACCCATAGAATTTTAATTACTTTTATTTACATCAAACGACAACTATTTTTACGTAAATTCGGCGATATTTGCTTAGTAGAGTATCCATTTTAATTTATAACTACTTCAATTAATTTCAACTCATTCTGTATTTAATTCCATTACATTTCTAATTTATTCACCAACCATTCATTGCATTTCATTTCATCATCGCCTTGGTTTCATTTTAAAATTATTTCATTGAGCTTGATAACGTTCGATGCTTATATTAATATCCATTTTTTTCCAAATAAATTTAACCCAAACTTTGATTTAATGGTCTTCCACTCTTACTCGAAACCAAGCTTTTATTGACTTAAGTAATTTTACTCCAAATTAATATGCCTCATAATTCAAGTTCATTCTGATAACCCAATTCCAATTAAAACTTTGATTTAGTTTTTATTCAATCAGATTTCATCCATTTATTATTTAATTTAATTAACCCATTTGTTCACCCCATTTTAGATTTTAATTCACCTACTTAATTCATTTTCAAATTTATTTTATTAATACAATGCCATTCTCAATTTATTTCTACTCACCTGGGTTTTATTTGCAACTCAAACCATTTCTATTATAATTCATTTTCATTTCATTCGACAACAGTTCCATTATATCTAATTTACTAGCAAATTACGTTAAATATTATTCATAACTCACTTGAATTTTATTTTTACAACATCTCCACTTATTTTAATTCATTATCAAATCCAAGTCGAATTATATTTATAATTCGAGTTCATTTCCGAACTCCATTATCAACTTACAATCCATTTTATTTAACAGAGTTAAATTTTAATAATATACTCTATCAAATAATTTATTTAGCTAATTAGCTTACTCCCCCTTTAATTCAATATTTGATTTTTATTACAAAAAATCACTTCATTAAATTTTTCTGAATTCAAGTTTTTTTTTTCATAATTCCAATTTGGATTTTCTTTCACTTTTTCCAAAATTCCAACAATTTTATCTTAAAATTTTAGAAATGCTTTTAAATTCACATCATACTATTAAAATAGCTCTTTATAAAAATACTTCTTATAACTCGATGTCTCAACTAGTCCATCCTTGTTCTCACAGAAATTCCGTCATACATTGATCGGGCGTAGGACTGAAAATCTATAAGTACTTGGTAAACCTGTCTCAACATCCAGTGAAAATACTTGGGAAAATAATTTTATTGAAAATAGAAAAAAGTTTTTGAAAATAGAGGAAATATCTTTGGTGAGAATGCTCTAAAAATCATCACCCCCATCCATGGTCGTAGTTACATCCCTGGTTACGTTGCCATCGCAGCAAAAGTCCATGTAACTGTAGGCACTCTACGCCCCTCGATTACGCCATGAAACCCACAATAGATCGCAGTTGCATTCCAGTGTTATGTTCCCATCGCAGCAAAAGTCCATGTAACTGTACGCATTAGCGCCCTGATTTTCGCTATCCAAATGAAACTTCTCCACTCCTACGTAGGTCGTAGTCTACTGATATAAAATCAAACGTAGACCGTTGGCTCTCAGCGGCACACACAACTTTCGCTATGTTACCATAGGTCACAATCTACCGATATAAAATCTTTATATAAGAAAATAACAAGTACGCTCTCATACACACACACACACACATACTCAACTCATCCTAGAGTACGACGGACTCTATTTAAGGAGTAATCCCCACCAGAGCCAAGGTTCTCGCTTAACCTTTCAGCTCTGATACCAACTGTAACGACCCGAAATTTTTGATTCCGAAAATTCCAGATAGTTATGAAAAAGAAGATATATGTATAATTTGATACCAATTGTAAAACCGTTATGATTTCAAATTTCGAAGTATAATTTGATATTTTCGAAAGATATATGTATATATTTGAAACAATTTAAAGTGAGACCGGTGTTCAGTCCTCGAGTTTAGAATTTGTTTTGGTATAACCCTATATATTGAAATTGATTTTATTATTGATTTTCAACTCTTGAATTGAAAATGTGATTTCCCCGTATCATTTTGAAGGTTCGAGCACTTCCAAGTCAAGGTCTAAAATTTTAAAACTAAGAAATTTCGAAGAGTATAAAATGTTTGATAAAGAATATAAATTTAGTTTGAAATGTTTTTTGAAAAAAATATAGTTTTGAATAATAGTTTTCAGAAAGGTAAATTGAATATTTCAACTAGAAATAGATAGTTTTTTAAAGGGATAATTATAAATTTGGAAACCATTTGAGTATAATTGATTTTGAGAAAATTTTTAGTTTTGAAATTAAATTGAAATTAAAAACCAGTACTCTTATGGAGATTTTGGAAATGAATTTGTTTGACTTGAATTATTTTAATTTAGAAACTGGGATAATTTTCTAAACCTATTATTTTGGGAACTTTGAAATTTAGACACCTAATTTGGAAGAAAATTTGGTGAAATCATATATGATTTGGAAACTGAATGGATATTGAATGATTTGAAATTAAGAACCTTATATTATTAAGTACTTGATTTGGGAGTGGTCGAACTCATATAAATTGGATTTGTAAAAGTATGAAATTGATTTGAAATCCATTGATTTGAAGGTATTCAATTTGGAAAGCTATTTTATATAATCGAAGTCTATATAAGTATGATTTAATCTACTATTGATTTGGAAAGTATTCGATTTGGGAAAAAGGGAATCCTATATATAATGGACTTTATATAAGTATGATATTTGAAAGTGATTTGAAAAGGTACTATATGATATATATTTTCGAAGTAAAGATATGGAAAGTGCCTTCTGCTTGATATCCGCTTTGTGGCCACATCGTGAATTCATTCTATCGATATTATTCTTTCTGATTTTTGGTTTTCCGGATGTAATACTCGAGTGTTCCCACCGTGGCGTAACCCATGGTTTTTTTCCTCTCGTGAATACATAGCGCAATTTCCTGGCTGAGTCTTGCCTAGGGGTACGGATTGTTTCCTGGGGGATCCAGGCGTAACCATTGTGTATCCTGCAATCTGTATAGGCCGCGAATAGTAGCGCAAGTGCCTGGCTGAGTCTTGCCTAGGGGTACAGATTGTTTCCTGGGGGATCCAGGCGTAACCATTGTGTATCCTGCGCTCTACTAGTCATCATGGCGTAACTCGCATGGCTGAGAAAGCTTACGGATATGGATTGTTTCTTGGGGGATCCAGGCGTAACCATTGTGTATCTGCGAACCATGGTCGGACAAAGGTTTTGGTTTGGTTGTTTTGTTGTGATTGTACTTTCCATATCTGTTTTTTTTTAAAAATGGTTTTTCAAGTATTTTCACTGGGTGTTGAAACGGGTCTACCAAGTACTTGAAGAATTCTAGCTTTGCGCCTGATCAACGCATGGCTAGAATCTGCAAGAACGAGGATAAACTTGTTGAAACATCGAGTTATAAAAGTATTTTTGAAAGAAAAATTTATTTCGATATAAAGGTATTCTATTATAAAGGTATTTTTCAACAAAGAAATTTTGTGTTAATATTTGAAATTGTAACTCTTATGGTTTGAAATTTACGATTCATGCCCAATTCTATTCTTTAAATCTACCTTATCTTCTCAGCTTTCGTTGTTCACCTTAATTCTGTTTTTCCGAATCTACCTTCTTTCCTTTTTGAATATAATCTTTTAAAGATTGCTTATATGTATACTACATTGGTTTATAGAAAATTTTAGTGGTATAAATATTTTTGAAGTTATTAATTAAATAAAACATATTTAAAGAAAATGATTATTAATTTATTGATAATATTTGAAAAGTATCTTGAGATAAATTAAAAATTTCAAGAGTTATGAATTTAATGTTTTCAAATAGCTTCTTTAAATATAACTAATGATGTAAATAATTATTTTAAAATAGTTTTCATATACTTATAAAGGTGTTATTTAAAATATAAATGGTATTTATAAAGGAAGCAAGAAGTTTTACAAATGGGTTTTGAAAAGTATGAATATCTCAAGTAAAATTTATATAGTTAAATCAATTATTTACCCCTGACTTTCAATCTACTTTTATTTCTGGTTGTTCTATTCTCCTACCTCCTTCCTTTTCGGGGACGAAAAGTTTTGAGTGGGGGAGAGTGTAACGACTCATAAAATTTTAATAATTTTTAATAAATTAATAGGTAGAGAATAATAGTATAAATTAATAGGTAGAGAATAAAACGTATAAATTAGTAGGTAGAGAATAAAACGTATAAATTAGTAGGTAGAGAATAAAACGTATAAATTAGTAGGTAGAGAATAAAACATATAAATTAATAGGTAGAGAATAAAACGTATAAATTAATAGGTAGAGAATGAAACGTATAAATTAATAGGTAGAGAATGAAACGTATAAATTAATAGGTAAAGAATAAATAGTATAAATTAATAGGTAGAGAATGAAACGTATAAATTAATAGGTAGAGAATATGCAGTATAAATTAAAAGGATCTGCAACATCGTAGTTGTAAATTATGAATGTTATTGTTTATAATCATACATGTAACTCTATTGATATGATTTTAATAACAAATTCCGTGTATAAGATATGGATTACATAATAGTATTTTCTTAATATCCTTAGCTTTCAACAATAATCAAGTAGCGACCTTAATCTTAATAGGATTTGAAAATCATCAACCTTCGGATAAGCCAAATGATATTATAAATGTTAACAATAATCTTGAGAGAAAAAAACTTTATCAGAAGAACATTTTAAGTACACATAAATTTTTATGGGATTATGTTAATATGTATTCAGTAGGCATATGCTAACAACCGCTCAAATAAGAAATAATCACTAATACACAGTGTAAATTGTTAAAAAAATCAAACTATCTATATTTATCACGCAAAAATGCAAAATCATAAAGGTTATTAGTGAAATTATGCAAATCTTAACATGTGCGTAGAGGGCACATGCTGATTTTTCCAATTTTGTGCATTGCACTAAGAATTATTGGATCCTATTCATCGTTAATTTGCTACCATTTCACGACTTTGACGACCGCCTTAATTTGTTGAATGCCACGAATGGCAAAATGATGAATGATGTTGCAAGTCAGAAGAAAATGCATGCTCCTATATGCGTTTCTTTTTTTAACATGAGTGTCTGACATGATTGATGCTAGTTAACGTTAAATGACATTAGAAGCCAACAATATTATTATGCATTTTCATTATCTTAATTCTTTTATCAATTAACCTCTCCACTTTTCTTTCCAATCTGATTTATAACCTGCCTATTTACTTTTCTTACCATATTTATTATTTGCTAGAATCTAACCGTTTCATAATTCCCTTTTTCAGCATTTGATGTGTCTTCTCTAAATCTAAGCGAAAAATCTGGCTTACCCCTTTTATTCATTTACATTTTCTTCTGTTTCAAATTTCATCGTGACTGACACGCAACCTTACTTTAATCACTGCGTCAATCAAGCATCCATCTATTAATTTTCATTTATTTTATATTTATTGCCAACGTTATAAATTTGAAAGATCACTTGCTTCCCTTGTCTCCCTGATTTCACGTCTCTGTGCCTATCCTTTTGAGTTTCTTACTTTTATATTCTATTATTAGCCTAAACGTGCATTTTGACTGTTGCCATCCCCGTATTTATTTCTTTCCTTTTTGAACTTAAAACGTATACGTTTTACATTTATTTATTTCTAAACCATTCATTGCCTTTCCTTTAGATCAATCCATTCTCTTCTTATTTGCTTTAACTTCTCTGCTGAATCAACGCATGAACGTTGATATTTCATTTATTATTCCCTTTTATATTATATTTTTCTCTGTAGCATTCCACTACCTCTCTCTTCATATATTTCATTATTGCCCGCTCCTTCTTATTAGAATTGGGAGTCTTTGCTATCAGAGTTTGTTGCTTCCCTTTGTTATTAGAATTGGGGCGTTTGGATTTAATAGGCCTCTTCGAGTTATTGTCGAAGTTCTGTTGGGCACGCACAACTTTAACATCACCTTCATTATTGGCCTCTTCAAGACGAAGAGCGATATCAATAAGCTGATCAAATGAAACCTCAAGTTTCAGGAGTAATGGCTTCTTAAGATTCTTATTCAAGCCATAGACAAATCTCTGATTTTTCTTCATCGGGGTATTAATATACTCAATCCCGTATTTAGAAAGAGATTCGAAAGATGCGACATAATCTGTCACAGAAGATTCACCTTGAACAAGGTCGATAAAACGCCGGGCCAAAGTTACCTTTTCAGCCTCCGGCATAAATTTCAATTCGAATCTTCCCCGGAATTGCTCCTAAGTAAGATTTGCTTCAATGATTTCGAAAACCAAGAGCTCATACCAATCTAATGCTCTTTCTTGGAGCATGCTAGAAGCCACTTGGACTCGATGTAGGTCAATAAGATTCATGCGAGTAAGGATACGATCGCATGATTTGAGCCAAGCTTGAATTTCAATAACACTCTCGGATCCCTTGAATGGCCTTCCACCCAAATCGGTATAGTCTCTGCACAAGCGTGCAAAACCAGATCTAGGATGAGTAGGCTCTGGATTGGGACCGGCTGCTTGAGCGTTCTTCACAAGATCTAAAAGCTGCTGAGCAGACATGAATACTCCATCCTGGGGAGTAGCACTAGATTGACCGGCGCTGGGACGGTCTGGTCTAACCATTTCTCTTCTTTAAGAAAGAAAGAAAGAAGAGGAAAAGGTTATTCTCAAAATAAATTTCAATCAAACTTGATTGATAAAACAAGGAATCATAAGAAAATAGGATGAATCGGTACGAACACTCGAATTAAATCCTAAAGCACGACTCCTAAGAAAGACTTACGACGATGATCCTTGTTATAATATTCCATATTGTTCCGAAGTTTGGCTCTGATACCAAGCTGTGACGCCCCACCTCTATACCCACGCTAGACAAGAACATTACGGTGAATGCTGTCAACTAGTACGGAGAATAAGGCTGTTGAGGAGCGACCATCCGTGTAATTGGTTTGCGCGAGCATCGATATGTCAGATAGTATAACATGCATTTCTTTATCAAGAGGGAAATCTGACATACCGACACAAACTCAAAGCTACTACACAGTGGTTATAATATCTTCAGAAACAAATATAGAAATAAACATAACATAAATCAATCGCAGACAATTCATATCACAAAGACGGAAATAGATATGAATATAACACATGAAAGTGTACATCAGAGTAGTGGTCAAACAAGATCCACAATATCAAAAAGAATAGATACAAGTGCTAGACAAAAGAATAAGTATACATCATAGAGTCTGTATCTCAAATGTATACAACAAAAACTACTAAACTAAAGTAGTTAGCCAAAAGTCAGAAGATGGTTCCAGATAGGAAGCCATGAGGAAGCACCTGTAATATCTCAGTCTGACCCGAGTATTATTTAAGAAGAAAATAATAAACGGATCAGTCTAGCTATAAATATCAGATGAAATGACATAGAATAAGAGATATGACTAAACGTATAATAATCACAATGCCAAGCTGTGATAAATAACTAATTGAAAAATCAATAAGAGAATAATCAATATCGCAAAGATCTTCTCAAAGATAAAAAGGAATGTCATACTCCTAATTTCATTCACCAAGCCACAATAAATGACATATATATCAATGCCAATCGTAAAAGTTGGTGAAACATAAATTCCAGAATTCAACACACGAAATCTAGAAGTCACAAGAAAAGGATGGCCAAGACATTGATGTAGTGCAAACGGTACATCCAATGAATCAAAAGCAAAGACATCGATGTAGTGCAAACGGTACATCCAATGAATCGAAAGCAAAGACATTGATGTAGTGCAAACGGTACATCCAATATATCAAAAGCAAAGACATTGATGTAGTGCAAACGGTACATCCAATGTATCAAAAGCAAAGACATTGATGTAGTGCAAACGGTACATCCAATATATCAAAATCAAAGACATTGATGTAGTGCAAACGGTACATCCAATGAATCGAAAGCAAAGACATTGATGTAATGTAAACGGTACATCCAATGTATCAAAAGCAAAGACATTGATGTAAAACGGTACATCCAATGTATCAAAAGCAAAGACATCGATGTAGTGCAAACGGTACATCCAATGAATCGAAAGCAAAGACATTGATGTAGTGGAAACGGTACATCTAATGTATCAAAAGCAAAGACATTGATGTAGTGCAAACGGTACATCCAATGTATCAAAAGCAAAGACATTGATGTAGTGCAAACGGTACATCCAATGTATCAAAAGCAAAGACATTGATGTAGTGCAAGCGGTACATCCAATGTATCAAAAGTATATCATTGATGTAGTGCAAACGGTACATCCAATGAATCAAAAGCAAAGACATTGATGTAGTGCAAACGGTACATCCAATGTATCAAAGGTATATCATTGATGTAGTGCAAACGGTACATCCAATGAATCAAATAATTCGGAGCATCGACGTCGTACAGCGTGACATCCGATGGACCAAGTCAAAAGACATCGCACAATGCTAGTCTAAAACATAAAAATGATCGTCATGATCACAGAGAAGTGTCAATTACAGTAAGCTAGTAAATATATGAGCTTAGCTTCATGTCCCATAACCACTAGCTTAACTTAAATATTTACGAACAAATTGTAGATCTCCACTATAAAATTGTCACAAGAGATTCAATCGAACAAGTCCAAGAATTAACCGACGAAGTAAACGCAAGCGTTTCATACCACTCGTTTTACTAAGTCGTTTAATTAGATTTCTCATACGAGTGAGGTAAAGGCTTGTATATACTAATAGATTGGAAAACGGTTTAAGAAAACGAGCCTTGTAATAAAATAGTGTTGAAATCATTTGAAGAAAGAGTTTTGATATTTACTACTAGTATAGAAAACCTTTATATTTTTAAAGTGACAAATCACAAAGAAGATTGTAGGAACAATCAATCACTAAGATTCACATTCGAAAACGTGAATAAAATCCAAAGAAATCGATACCGAATCCATCGAAATGGATATTCCAAGAATTCCCGAAGAAAATAAGTCATTAAAGTCAATAATAAATGATAACAACAAATAGGGAAATAACACAAATCGATTAGAGTTGGAAATTCAGACAACTAGGCAAAATAGGCATAGTTGGCAAATAGCAGCAGGTCGGTCGACCGGACTCCCTGAGTCGGTTGACCGAACCAAAAACAGAAGTGCACGGGGTAGCAGGTCGGTCGACCGGATCCTGAGCTCGGTCGACCGAACCAAAAACAGAAGTGCACGGGGTAGCAGGTCGGTCGACCGGACCCTGAGCTCGGTCGACCGAGCCCTGTAGCCTGCACTTCCAAAGAGAGGCAGGAAGTGCCCGTTCTACAGGTCGGTCGGCCCAGGGGCTCGGTCGGCCGAACCTGTTGCTTGCACTCCCATGCCCTATTTCAAATGAGGTGCAAATCTCGATCAATTTGCAATCGCACGAGCAACGGCGCTAAGGGTTTATGCCAATCGACTACCCGGCCCTATAAGCTCTTCGATGCATAACCAAAACACATTCAAACATCAAAGTTAGGATTTTTAAAGATTTGAACCCAAAACACTAAAAATTGGAATATTCACCAAATCAATCCAAACCAAAAGCAATTGCACAAGAATAAGTGTTAGGAATTCATACCTAACAATCGAAGATAATTATAAGCATAGATGTGAGATAAAAATCTCACCTTTGAACCCAAATCAATGAAGGAGAAGCTTTAAAACAAGCTAAGATGAATTCCTCTTCAATAACAACTCAAGAAGCTTCAATCTAAGCTTAAAAGAGAAACATTTCCTAAATTAGGTTTAGGAAATTTCTGAAATCAAAGAGAGAATGAGTTGGAGAAGATGAAGAGAAAGCTTACCAATGGGTTCTCTTGAGTTTGGAGCAAGAAGATGGATTTGCTAATGGAAACTAGGGCTTAGGATTTCCTAATTCTTTTTCTCTTCCCCCATTTTTGATGAAGCTTGAATGTATTAGGAAATTATGAAGGAATGAAGAGTTGGAGTGGGTTGGGACTGAGTTAGTAAGATCGGTTCAGCCCAAACCAAAGTCCTAAGTGAAAAAGGTCAAAATTCTACTATCTCCAAACATATAGAAGTTTATACTCAAAAAGGTCGCAAACGTCATTTTGAACTCAATGGGGGTGATCTCGAGTCTCAATTCGACTGTTTGCAAAAAGTAGCTTTTCAGACCAAAATCCGACGAACGATAAAATATTTAAATAAAATATTTAAATATAAAATCGATAAATATGCGGGTTGTTACAATCCATCTCCTATTTTTGTAATTTAATCATCTTCGATCGAGTCTATCTTCGAATCAGGATTCTATTGGTTAGAGTCTTCTAATTTAAATCTCTACCTTTGTTTTGAAATCCATTCTTAAATCACCCTTTGAAAAATCGAGTATGTTGTATTTTTGAAATTGTTTTGTACCGAAATTATTATTTTGATAACTATGATTTTATTCTATATATAAAAAGAAATTGTTTTCGATAAGGATTATATACCTATATATATAACAAACAAGAAATGTTATTCTATATATATAAAAGTTTTGAAAGGATTTGAAAATTTGAAAACTTGTAAGATATTGATTTATATAAAAATGATTTACAACTGAAGGGTTAAATTTGAAATTCGAGAATTGAATTCCGGTATTTTGAAATTGGATTTAAGATTTTGAAAAATATATAAAAATAATACGATTTAAAGGTATTTTTCCAAATAAGAAATGTTTCAATGAGTTCAAATGAGTTCCAATAATTTTGAAGAAATTTCAAAAAAGTTTTCAAGAAAATAGAAGTCCATAACTCACGTATATCGCTGGAAAATAATTTCGGTGATGAGTGCATGCATCATCGACATTGATTTTCGAGTTTCAGAGTGGGGGAGAGGCCACTTTAATAGCTCGCTATGCGAGTGATTTTATAAAACCGTTATGATTTCAAATTTCGAAGTATAATTTGATATTTTCGAAAGATATATGTATATATTTAAAACAATTTAAAGTGAGACCGGTGTTCACTCCTCGAGTTTTGAATTTGTTTTGGTATAACCCTATATATTGAAATTGATTTATTATTGGTTTTCAACTCTTGAATTGAAAATGTGATTTCCCCTTATCATTTTGAAGGTTCGAACACTTCCAAGTCAAGGTCTAAAATTTTAAAACTAAGAAATTTCGAAGAGTATAAAATGTTTGATAAAGAATATAAATTTAGTTTGAAATGTTTTTTGAAAAAAATATAGTTTTGAATAATAGTTTTCAGAAAGGTAAATTGAATATTTCAACTAGAAATAGATAGTTTAAAAGTTTTAAAGGGATAATTATAAATTTGGAAACCATTTGAGTATAATTGATTTTGAGAAATTTTTTAATTTTGAAATTAAATTGAAATTAAAAACCAATACTCTTATGGAGATTTTGGAAACGAATTTGTTTGACTTGAATTATTTTAATTTAGAAACTGGGATAATTTTCTAAACCTATTATTTTGGGAACTTTGAAATTTAGATACTTAATTTGGAAGAAAATTTGGTGAAATCATATATGATTTGGAAACTGAATGGATATTGAATGATTTGAAATTGAGAACCTTATATTATTAAGCACTTGATTTGGGAGTGGTCGAACTCATATAAATTGGATTTGTAAAAGTATGAAATTGATTTGAAACCCATTGATTTGAAGGTACTCAATTTGGAAAGCTATTTTACATAATCGAAGTCTATATAAGTATGATTTGATCTACTATTGATTTGGAAAGTATTCGATTTGGGAAAAAGAGAATCCTATATATAATGGACTTTATGTAAGTATGATATTTGAAAGTGATTTGAAAAGGTACTATATGATATATATTTTTGAAGTAAAGATATGGAAAGTGCCTTCTGCTTGATATCCGCTTTGTGGCCACATCGTGGATTCATTCTATCAATATTATTCTTTTTGATTTTTGGTTTTTCGGATGTAATACTCGAGTGTTCCCACCGTGGCGTAATCCATGGTTTTTTTCTCTCGTGAATGCATAGAGCAATTGCCTGGCTGAGTCTTGCCTAGGGGTACGGATTGTTTCCTGGGGGATCCAGGCGTAACCATTGTGTATCCTGCAATCTGTGTAGGTCGCGAATAGTAGCGCAAGTGCCTGGCTGAGTCTTGCCTAGGGGTACGGATTGTTTCCTGGGGGATCCAGGTGTAACCATTGTGTATCCTGCACTCTACTAGTCCTCATGGCGTAACTCGCAGGGCTGAGAAAGCTTACGGATATGGATTGTTTCCTGGGGGATCTAGGCGTAACCATTGTGTATCTGCGAACCATGGTCGGACAAAGGTTTTGTTGGTTGTTTTGCTTGGATTGTACTTTCCATATCTGTTTTTTAAAAAAAAAAGTTTTTCAAATATTTTCACTGGGTGTTGAAACGGGTCTACCAAGTACTTGAAGAATTCTAGCTTTGCGCCTGATCAACGCATGGCCAGAGTCTGCAAGAACGAGGATAAACTTGTTGAAACATCGAGTTATAAAAGTTTTTTTGAAAGAAAAATTTATTTCGATATAAAGGTATTTTATTATAAAGGTATTTTTCAACAAAGAAATTTTGTGTTAACATTTGAAATTGAAACTCTTATGGTTTGAAATATACGATTCATGCCCGATTATATTCTTTAAATCTACCTTATCTTCTCAGCTTTCGTTGTTCACCTTAATTCTGTTTTTCCGAATCTACCTTCTTTCCTTTTTGAATATAATCTTTTAAAGATTGCTTATCTGTATACTACATTAGTTAATAGAAAATTTTAGTGGTATAAATATTTTTGAAGTTATTAATTAAATTAAACATATTTAAAGCAAATGATTATTAATTTATTGATAATATTTGAAAAGTATCTTGAGATAAATTAAAAATTTCAAGAGTTATGAATTTAATGTTTTCAAATAGCTTCTTTAAATATAACTAATGATGTAAATAATTATTTTAAAATAGTTTTCATATACTTATAAAGGTGTTATTTAAAATATAAATGGTATTTATAAAGGTAGCAAGAAGTTTTACAAATGGGTTTTGAAAAGTATGAATATCTCAAGTAAAATTTATATAGTTAAATTAATTATTTACCTCTGACTTTCAATCTACTTTTATTTCTGGTTGTTCTATTCTCCTACCTCCTTCCTTTTCAGGGACGAAAAGTTTTGAGTGGGGGAGAGTGTAACGACCCATAAAATTTTAATAATTTTTAATAAATTAATAGGTAGAGAATACTAGTATAAATTAATAGGTAGAGAATAAAATGTATAAATTAATAGGTAGAGAATAAAACGTATAAATTAGTAGGTAGAGAATAAAACATATAAATTAATGGGTAGAGAATAAAACGTATAAATTAATAGGAAGAGAATAAAACGTATAAATTAATAGGTAGAGAATAAAACGTATAAATTAATAGGTAGAGAATGAAACGTATAAATTAATAGGTAGAGAATAAATAGTATAAATTAATAGGTAGAGAATGAAACGTATAAATTAATAGGTAGAGAATAAATAGTATCAATTAAAAGGATCTGCAACATCGTAGTTGTAAATTATGAATGTTATTGTTTATAATCATACATGTAACTCTAGCGATACGATTTTAATAACAAATTCCGTGTATAAGATATGGATTACATAATAGTATTTTCTTAATATCCTTAGCTTTCAACAATAATCAATTAGCGACCTTAATCTTAATAGGATTTGAAAATCATCAACCTTCGGATAAGTCGAATGATATTCTAAATGTTAATAATAATCTTGAAAAAAAAACTTTATCAGAAGAACATTTTAAGTACACATAAATTTTTATGGGATTATGTTAATATGTATTCAGTGGGCATATGCTAACAACCGCTCAAACAAGAAATAATCACTAATACACAGTGTAAATTGTTAAAAAAATCAAACTATCTATATTTATCACGCAAAAATGCAAAATCATAAAGGTTATTAGTGAAATTATGCAAATCTTAACATGTGCGTAGAGGGCACATGCTGATTTTTCCAATTTTGTGCATTGCACTAAGAATTATTGGATCCTATTCATCGTCAATTTGCTACCATTTCACGACTTTGACCACCACCTTAATTTGTTGAATGCCACGAATGCTAAAATGATGAATGATGTTGCAAGTCAGAAGAAAATGCATACTCCTATATGCATTTCTTTTTTTAACATGGGTGTCTGACATGATTGATGCTAGTTAACGTTAAATGACATTAGACGCCAACAATATTATTATGCATTTTCATTATCTTAATTCTTTTATCAATTAATCTCTCCACTTTTCTTTCCAATCTGATTTATAACCTGCCTATTTACTTTTCTTACCATATTTATTATTTGCTAGAATCTAGCCGTTTCATAATTCCCTTTTTCAGCATTTGATGTGTCTTTTCTAAATCTAAGCGGAAAATCTGGCTTACCCCTTTTATTTATTTACATTTTCTTCTGTTTCAAATTTCATCGTGACTGACACGCAACCTTACTTTAATCACTGCGTTAATCAAGCATCCATCTATTAATTTTCATTTATTTTATATTTATTGCTAACATTATAAATTTGAAAGATCACTTGCTTCCTTTGTCTCCCTGATTTCACGTCTCTGTGCCTATCCTTTTGAGTTTCTTACTTTTATATTCTATTATTAGCCTAAACGTGCATTTTGACTGTTGCCATCCCCGTATTTATTTCTTTCCTTTTTGAAATTAAAACGTATATGTTTTACATTTATTTATTTCTAAACCATTCATTGCCTTTCCTTTAGATCAATCCATTCTCTTCTTATTTGCTTTAACTTCTCTGCTGAATCAATGCATGAACGTTGATATTTCATTTGTTATTCCCTTTTATATTATATTTTTCTCTGTAGCTTTCCACTACTTCTCTCTTCATATATTTCATTGTTGCTTGCTCCTTCTTTATTTTCGAGATCCACTCCCCACCATCGCTTACTTTTCCTCCTCCCAAATTTTTCCATGGCCTACGCCAGGTATATATAAAATAAAAATTTGCACGACGTATATACCCATCTCCTGAAGCTATCTCTGCCCCTCTTCCCTTCCCACCGCCTACAACCCTCAACCTCCACTCACGTTTCTCCTACAAGTGTCTGCTTACTTTCTTTCCTAAATAAGAAGGTATATTTATTATTTAAATTTTTTCTTATAAACGTTCAAAAGGATTTGAGAAAAGTTTGCATTCTTTTGTACAGATCTTGTTATATGTGAAAGTAAATAAGTTATGAAGCTATAAAGGTTTACTTATACAAGATTTATATATATATATAAGAGTGTTATATAAATGAATTTTATACTATGCGTTAACTAAATACATTGTTATTTATATGATCCAGTTTTTGAATATATGTTTGAAACGTTTTGATTTTTATATATACAAATATTTTATTTTATACATATATTTTGTTATATATATAATGGTTTTATAAAAAATATAAAAAAAAGAGAAAAAAAGGAGTAAGTTAACAATGTATTATAAAGAATATTGTTTATCTGCACATATATGTGCATAAGTTTGTTTGATTTCCTGCTGGATATTTTGAAAAGGAAAGTAATAAACTATAATAATTATATATATACATAAGTATTCATTTCAAAAGATATTATATATGTGTGTGTTGATCTTTACTATATGTGTTTTATGTTAGAACATTGATTTTTTAACTATACATATATATTATTTTAATTTTGGTTCAAAATGAATATTTATTACATGGAAACGACAACCATAAAATGAATATACTATATATGTGACATTTTGAATAATTATATAATTGTATTTAACATTAATATGAAATGGAAGCGATTTAAAGTTATATGGTTTTCATGGATGTGTATATATATATATATATATATATATATATATATATTTCGTTTTTAAAATGCCTGTTTTGATTTAACGTTCATTTTGAAAGAAAGTAATAAATTAATCATATAATCTTCGTTTCAATTTTATCAAGCTAATTTGATCCGTTCTCATCAATTTCTATCTATCAGCTTTTCCGTCGAAATCGTACCATCTAACTTTGCTTTGTAAGTCGTGCTTGCATTTCATAACTCAACTTCATTGTCTATCTCTCTAACCTTGAAAGGTGAGCAATCACTCACGATTTACATTCTTTTATTTATTAAATTTGATTTCAATTGAAACGACAATTGAAATATGTTGCTGTAGTTATTTAAATTATTATATTTATGCTATTACCTGTATCTGTTCACCTACGGGATATGACACCATATCCTATTGTTTGTACTTTATTTAATTACTGATGATATATTCCTTTTGTATATTATTATCATATCCTGCTATATTTTTGTTATCTGTTATCACTCTGCAAGTTCCCTGTAGTTTAGAATTCACTATGGGTTGAAATGATACATACCCGAACAGACTTTAGAATAGGAAAATTTCGTTATGGGTTGAAATGATAGACCCAAGCGATTTTCATTTAATTAAATTTTGGATTACAAATTGGAATGATATCCACCCGTATATATTTAGTGTACGGATTTAAATGATAAATATCCGTAACACTTGACCAGATGATAAGAAATATATACAGACACCGTGGTTCATATATAAATATTTTGGAAATAAATTCTTTGTTTGGAAGGAAATATATGGTCTTAATAAATGTTAATTCTTAAATTTCTATATATATAGATTTAATAATATTTATTTTAATTAAGTTTGATTTAATACATAAACTATGTTAATATTTATGTAAATTATATTTCAAATATTTTTTTGAAATAATTGGGATAAATTAAGATGGGGAGATAAATTCGAGTTTATTAAATGTTATCTAAATAAGGATTTATTTAATTAAATCAATCTAAAAATTTTAAATGGGAAATTTTAAAAAGGTAGGATTTTATAACTGGATTTTTGATTTAAGCGATTAAATGCATATTTCACGTTTAAGTAAATTAAAGAAAATATTGAGAAAAATGGAATTTAAGGTTAATTAAATAATCTTGAATCGAATGAGGAAGTATTTCAAGCCTAAACAATAATGAGGTTAAATTGAGATCTATATGAAACGGTTAAATTGAACATTTAAATTTTTAAGCCTTAAACTATATTGGAATTTAAATGGTTTAAATTTGAGATTCGGATCTGTATTTGAAATCAATATAGTTGAATTTGTTATTTAGAAACTAAATTGAATTAAAATGAAAATTTAGGTTGAACTAAATTTGAATTTATTATTTAGAAAACTAAATTGAATAAAAATTTAGTTGAAACGTTGAATACTTAAAGGTTTAAAAATATTGAATATAAAGGGGTATTTTGTGATTACAAATCCGAATTTGAGATCGATAAAATTGAAGTGGTTATTTTAGGAATTGAGTTGAATTTAAATTGATAAATTGAGATTGAATTTAATTTAAAGGGGAAGGTCGGGTTGATGTTGAAACAATTTGTTAAGTTGAGGGAATTGAAAATATTTTACGGTATAAATTGTTTAATATATCTAAATACTATTTTGGAAATTAGCTATATTTGAAGTGAAATGATTTTTGATTTTGAGGTATAAATTAAGATGAAAGAACCACAGTGTTATAGTATATATTTCTACCCTGTAGATAGTTCCATGGACCCTTAGAGAATGGTTATTCCAAACATCCTTTAAGTTATTTGTATTTCAGTTGATATTTCACTTGAGTTGGATTTATTGGTATAAGAATGTTAATCCTGACTCGAGTGTTTTGTGTTTTGCTTTACGCTCGGGTCAGACTGAGTGATACAGCATTTGAGACTCACCTTCGAAGTTGGAGCCTTGCTTGAAGATCCAGCTATCTATCCTTTCAGTCATCTTGTTGATTTGTTCAGAGTAGTCATCTGCGCATACTGGAGACTTCACTACATCTAAGATATTCGGTTTTATTTTATTTCTAACTCCAATGTATATAGTAGCTTCATGAACTACTATTCTTTATCTATTCCGTTGCATTATATTACTCTGTGTCTGTGAGCTATGATGATTTATTTACTATATATGTTAAGTTTTGCTAAATTTTAATTAACAATTCGGTATTTTGAATTATTCAAGTCGGACATGCATGGTTTTATTGTCGATTTGAATGGTCCAAAATATCGGGTCGCTTCAGATTAAATAGTCCAATTCACTTAAATTATTTCATTCTAGCTTATAGATATCTCATATCAATCTATAAAAATTCGAAGTGGTTTCGGCTATTTCCTAATACCCGACCCCTATCTCTTCGAGTCTCATTCAAGGCATCCTATACCATTCAATCATTCATAAGCAAAGCTTAATCACATACAAATTTAATTTAATTAATCCTGATTTAATTACTAACCTCAATCACTTAGATTTCTTCTTTTAACATTAATTAATTTCAAATCAATTAGTCAATCATCCCTTCATTTATTCATCTTAATTAATCACCCTGGATTAATTATCCTTCAATCACATTCAAGTAATTAACTTTAATTAATTTTACAATGTTAATTGTTCTTAACAAAAATCAATAAGTAATCTTAATTACTTCATGAATTAATTAACTATTTTGATTACATTAATCCTTAATTACTTATATTAATTAATTTCTCATAAGTCACTTATTATTGATTAATTAATCTTAATTAATCAATCTTTAATTACATCATTAATTATATAAATTAATGATTTCCAATTATATTTTAATTTATCCTAATCTAATTTAATTACATTAAATAATTAATCATTAATTAAACTACAAATATTAACCACTCTTGATTCATCTCATTCTATAATTATCTACCTTTTTATTTACTTCATTAAATAAATAAATTACTCATTTTATAAAGACGTTTGAAGTAATTTATAACCAAATTCATTTTTAAATTCAATAAATTTAAAAAATGCACTTTAACATTCAAGTTATAAAAATTTGTTTGAAAACCCATATTCACTCTTGAATTCCAGATTAATCTCTTATTCAAAACTTGTTTTAAATCTCTACTTTACAATTTAACTTCAGTTTTTAAATATCACATTCATTTCTTTCCAATTCATTCTTATTTTTATTCTATAATTATTTCACTTTCATATCTTTCCAATTCATTCTTATTTTTATTCTATAATTATTTCACTTCCAAAATTCATCCTTATATTTCTTTCAAAAATTCATCCTTATATATTTCAATAACTCAGGGTACCGAAATATTCAAGCAAACCACAGCATTCAATATTCCAATTACCAATAATATCCATCACAGAATATCAATCACTCCAATATATACTATATATGACTATATAATATAGCACATCAATTCAATTGAACCATTCAACCAATCATTTAAATTTAACCATTTAAATTTAAATAAAAATCTAGGAGCGTGAGGTTTACTCACCTTTTATTTTGCAATCCAAATCTAATCTCGACTTATTTCATTTTAGATTTTAACCTTGTATAAACAGTTATACGAATTAATTGGACATTTAATTCCCACAGATTTAATTAACAAATTATTTAATTTAAAACTAGTTTTCGAAAAGTAAATAAGTTTATTAACATTTGAATGATCGGACAATTAATTACTATTTGTTTATTTAATTAACTAACAATAAATTTTTTAAAGCAATTTCCCTATAATAACCCTTTTGGTAACCAAAATAATTAAAGAAGTTTATCGACAAATTAATAACCTAAACCCCTTTTTTCTATCTGCATATACATTAATTGAATTGAATTAAAATAAAATAAATACCCGTATCATTCCCTCCCTTACGTTCTCGACTTAGGCAACACGCAGACCCAAAACGCGACAACCTCCACACATGCGCACGATCCACGCAGCGAAACCCCAAAACCCAAATCGCCTATCGCGATCTCGAGTCGTCGCCTTCGCTCCACCTACCGCCTCGCCTCCCTCACGCTCGCGACTCAAAATGCGTCGCCGCCGCTATGCCGAAGCTTCGACCGCCACCCCTAGCCCTTCCGAGCTTTAAATCGTCGGCCACCTTGTGTTTTAATCGAATGAAATTCGATTTGCTGTGAAAGATTTGGAGGAGGCCGCTCTAAAATTAAGAAGAAGTTTGTACGCAATTTGATTTTTTTTTTGATTGAATTTTTTTTAACCGAAGGGATTCGGCCATTTTTTTCTTTTGTTTCTGCTGTGGATAATATTGCAAGAAATGGGAGGCGAGGGTTTTAGATGAAGAACAGAGGAAACGAAAATATTGTAGCATGTACGGGTAGACAAAGAAAATGTGTACGGTGATTCGAGATGTTGGGGAAATTTCTTTAAAAGTTTCTAATGTGAACGATTGACCAATCAAAACAATATATGGATATTTTATTTGAATTTTAAATTTGAATCAACTTGAATTCGTAGCTAAAAATCTCGACCAGTTATTATATTAAACTTCGATTAAATTTTCAGCGCGTTTACCTATCGTACGGCCAAATGATCACTCCAAACACTATAAAAATTGGAATTTGATAATAATGCAATATTACGGACCCAATGGAACTGATTTCGTCGAAATCCGAGACCTTTCTTCGGAAGGCTATTTTTAAATGTCAATTTAAACGATATATTTCCAAAACGTAACATATCATTCCCAAATCCAATTTTAACACTTTCACTATCTTCAGTATTATCAATATAAATTTTTACAAGTCTTCCAAATATTTTTAACAGGCTTAAAACTCCAGATTCAACATTTTACCAAATGTTAAATTATTTAATTCAATAATTTAATTATCAAATAAATAGTGATATTTGAATTCAAGCTAAAAATTAACTTTTAAATATTTAAAATCAATTAAATATTCCTATTTTAAATATCCAAAATCCCGGGTCGTCATACTTTCAATTTATGATTTTTATAAAGTAACATTTCACAGAAATATCCAAATTTTTCAATAATTACACGTAACAAATTCAAGTGTACAATTTTCCCATTTTTACATTTGACAATTTATCTACACTTACATTTTGAATTACCATTTCACACATTAAACTAAATTTCCAATTTATTTAATTAACTTAAACCTTTAATTAAAACCTAACTCACATTTCCTAGTTAATTTATATTTTAGATTACACCTTTAAGCATTCATTTATTTAACCAATTTAATTCATAGAAAAATCAATATTATTTTAGTAAATCAATTAAATTCAAATTCAAAACAAATTATCATATCTACCATTTTCCCAATAAAATCAAATTTCCATATTATCTATATAACTTAAATACCATTTTAA
This sequence comes from Allium cepa, assembly GCA_030765085.1. Lineage (NCBI taxonomy): Eukaryota > Viridiplantae > Streptophyta > Magnoliopsida > Asparagales > Amaryllidaceae > Allium > Allium cepa. Next base: position 531,627,591 of record CM060934.1, read on the forward strand.
AACCAAGAATTTTCAAAATTTCCAAACTTAAGTTATATTTCCAAAATTCAATTTAACCATTTATTTATTTAACATGTCCACTTATAGAAAAAAATCACAAATCCTTTATTTAAAACACTTTAAAATCTATTAAATCAAATCATTATAAATTTACATTTTAAACCACTTAAAATTTTATTTCTATAACTCAAATGTCATTTTAAAAGCCAAAGTCCAAATTTTCAGATTTAAGTTATATTTCAAAAATTCAATTTAATCCTTCAATTATTCAACATTTTTAAGTTATAGAAAAATCAAAATTTCTTTATTTAAACATTAAAAATCCAATTTAAATTAAATTTTCATAAATTTACACTTTTAAGAATGCTTAAAAATATTCAAAATACTTTATAAAATAACTACGAGCCTGTATTTAGTTTTCTAACCTAGGTCAAGTGATACAGATATCATTTCAATCCGCAATTTACAAAGAAAATCAGGCTTCTATCATTTCAAACCCACAGTTCCAGGTAAAATAAAATAAATAAAAACCGTTTAGGCCTATCATTTTAGGCCATAACGATTTTTCCCTATTCTAAACTCCGTTCGAGTATGTATCATTTCAACCCATAGTGAACCTAATCTACCGGGAACTTGCAGTGATGAACAGATATAAATAAACAGTTAACAACATATAACAGTAACAGATGAGATGACATGTAAATTAATAGGTGTAACATCATATATAAATAATCACAGGAAGTTATAACATCACATATAATTCTACACATTCAATTGTTATCGCTTCACATTTGCATTAGTATCTAATGTCTTGTGAGATTTAGTCACATTTTTGCGCTGGAGTTACCAATTCAAATGACACAAATCGATTTCCAGAAGGCATGATGACACAACAATAGACTCAAGTGTATGAGAACCAAGCTATTAATCTTGTCACAACCCATAAACAAAACCAAATATTAATATAAATTCTATACAACATTGAATTGGATTAACTTTGAAATAAAAAGCAACATGAACACAATGATTTGCCATGCTTTCAACACTCATTTGCTCTGCCTAGGGTGCTATATGGCTCGGCCAATATATGCTTTTGGCTTGGGTTTGGACCTAAAAAGGCATGGCTACAAGGAATAGGAAGTGGTGGAGTAGTTACTACGCATGGATATGAAGAAGCTAGCATAAATGGTGGAGTTTTGGTTAAACATAAGGGCTCGGCCATAGGTATTTTGGCTCGGCCTTACATGCTTCAGATCTGGACAGTAGCTAGGATGATGTGTAGTGGTGGTAGCAAGGTGGTGGTTGCAGCTAGAGGTGGTGGCCTTGGTGGTGGATGAAGGTGATAAGGCATGGAGTAGCTAGCATGGATGTTTTCAAGGCAATTTCAATGTATGGTGGAGTTTTGTCTCAAGGAGGGTCTCGGCTTGGCCAAGGTTAGAGGTTTAGGTGGTGGTGACAAGGAGGAGGTGGTGGAGGTGATGGTCGTGGTAAGCAAGGGGTGGCCAAGCAACAAGGAGAAGAAGCCCAGGCAAAACATTGAAAATCAAAAAGAAAAATGAAGAGAAAAAGTGAAAAAAGGAGGCCATTACCATTTTTCTTAGCCATGAGAAATAATGAGATGAATGTTTTCTCATGTGAAAATGAGTTGAGAAACTCACGGCTACCATTTAAGTGTATGGCCAAAAGCAAGCAAATGAAAAGACAAAGGGAAAATGAAAAGACTAGCAAATGAAAGGTCATCAGTTAAAAGCTTTAGTCTTTTCATATTTCATTTTCTTTAATTCAATTAAAACAAAAATAAAATCAGTAATTTGACTTTAAAAACCGAAACAAACTAATATAAAATAAAAATTAATAATAAATTTTAAATAAAATGGAAAAAGAATTAAAGAAATTGCTTAAAATTCAAAACAGGGTTCAAAAATTACAATTTAATCATCATTGGCTTTGGAAAAATATCTACTTCATTTTAAAAATATTATAAAGCAAAATTTTGAAATAAAATAATTTTTTAAACATATGAAAAGTTAAATAAATTATTAAATTTAGAGAAAATAGAAAAATAATTAAAAAAAATTGTTTAAAAATTGGAAACAGGACATGAAAATTACAAAAAAAATACCATTGGCTCTAGAAAATTTTCTGTTTCAATTTAAAAAAAATAAAATGTCAAATAAATAAAATAAATGAGGAAAAAAATAAAGTGGGAATGAGAATAAAATAAGATCTTGAGGAAATAGAATAATAAATAAAGAATTCCTTTAATTAATTGAAACTAGAAATTAGAAATCGTAAACAAAAGACAATTGACATTAGAAAATTACAATTACACCTTTAAAATGTTTTAAAACTAAAATATATACAATACATGTTATTTTACCCGTATAAACATATATTAGAACATTACATGATCAAATAAAATATTATTTATATAATTTAAAATAAACAATTTTGTTAAATACAGCAAATTTCACACAATAGTTAAAAAGGAATAACTTTCACATTATAAATCAGATTTCAACGAAATGAAAAGCATTATTCTTAAAATTTTATTTACTTTCATAATAAAAGATAAAATTCAAAATTTCAAAATTTCAAATTTTTAAATTTAAAAGTCAAAGTTTGAACATATTAACCAAAATTCACTTTTCTGGAAAAATATTCTATTTACACAAGTTTGGAATTCTAATTCACATAGAAATCAGAATTTATATTTAAAATAAAAAAATATTTAATTTAATAATAAAATAAAGTTTTTTAAATCAAAAATCCAATTAAAATAATTAAAATATATAATTAAAATAATCACAAAATACAGGGTTGTTACACTCTCCCCCACTCAAAACTTTTCGTCCCCAAAAAGGAATGAGGTACGAGAAAGTACAGAAAAGATAAAATGAAATAAGATTAAGATAGGATGACAAAAGGTTGAAATTATACCCGATAACTGTTGTTATAGGTAAGTTTGACAAGGTTGAGATGATCTTCCCAAGATCCTCTAAAATCAAGAACACAAGCACGAAAAAGATCCCCTAGAATCTGATTCACTCTTTCCGCTTGACCGACGGTCTGCGGATGGCAAGCAGTGCTCAGATTAAAAATGAGTACCAAAGATTATCAAACATTATAGAAAGATTTCTAAACAGAAAGATTATACAAAAATGTTTACAACAGCCTGTAGCAAGATAAGGAAAATAAGGACAAACAAAAGATAGTTTGAAGAACAAAATAAGACAACAAGTTTGAAACCATGAAAATTTCAACTTAAATTGATAATTAATTTTACACAAGTTAAATAAATCTTAACTATCTCTAATTTCATTATATTTTCATCCAATTTTCTTAATTTAACAATCTCTAAAATCATGGATTTGAAAAAAAATCATTTATTATACTCATAATGTGTTCAATAAATTTAGTTCTTCAAATTAAATTTTATTCCTCTCAATATATTTTATCACCTAATTTAAGTATATTTACACTTATTACAACTGCTTTGATTTATTCTTAGTTCCTTTAACATCATTTTATATTGTAAATTATTCAATTTACCTTTTATTCTGTTTACCTCTGTTAATCTTTTTATAACTAAAATTTAAGTGTATAACATTTATTATAACCACTCAAATTTTATTTTAAAAAAATCCTTTATATTGTATATTATCCAATTACATATTCAACTTCTAAAATTATGGTAAGTTATGTTGAAATGAAATGGTGTATTATGCAAATAAAACTTCCAAATTCAATCATTTCAAGCTTGAATATTTATCCAAATCTTGAAATTATAACTGAAATTATCTTTCAAAATAAAATTTAGGGAATTTAAATTTTCGATAAATTCCAAACTATTTAGAGATAAATAAATGCACATATACTATATATATATATATATATATATATCAATTAAAATTTAAATCATATATCAGCATAAGTTATAAATCTAGTCTTATTTTAGAAATTCAAATCTATTAAATTCCCCAAACAAAGCTGTAGCAAGACTACAGAATGGTCTCTTCACTTTGAAACTCGAAAATAAATGTCGACGATGCTGCGGTCATCATCGAAGTTATTTTCCAGCGACAAAAAGAAGAGCACAAATTTTTAAACTTTAAAATTCTTTGGAAACAAATTTCTAGTCGAAAATACTAAATAATATATCCTTTTAAAACTTCAAACACAAGGTTTGAAACCATCAGAAATTAAATTCTCAAATTCTTGTTTTAAATTCATTTTAAATTTCTAATAAACTTATAAACATGTTTTATAGTTCAATTATTTATATATGAAACAAGAGAAATAATACATAAAAAAATAAAATATTACTTCGTAACAACCAATTCAATAAAGATCCAAAAAAGTTTATAATATAGTTACAAAATTTGTTTCATTACTAAATTGTAAAAAACCTATTGTGTCAGTTTGCTCTGTTCAAGTGTTTTGAAAATCCTATCGATAGCGTTGGTCAAACGAATCGATCGGAAACCCAAATCAACATCAACAACTCAAACAACACAATATAAAACAACACATTAATTATAGATTTACAAGTACAATTCAAAATGTTTTGAAGATAGTTTGAAACCAAAAGACAAGATGATTAATTAACAAATTAGAGAGATAGATAAGCTTAAATAAATCGCAGGCAACCTTAACCGGTCAACCGTGACTTAAAGAATAAGATAGATGTGGATTTTCTGGGGTAAATCTACATTCAATCTCAAGAGACAGAGTTTGAAAATACAAAAGATATTAGAATCTAAACCAAGGATAGATCTAAATTTCTGGTGAATCGATGCTAATTGTAAAGGAGTTTTACCCCTTTACAAGCAAATTTGAGATAAGCAAGACTGTCCATTCACTATAAAATCATTCGAAGTGGAGTTATGAGATACTCCAGAATCAAAAGAAGATGAATAGTGAGGGACAAGAATGGATTTTGGAACCGTAGGAAACATTCCAAAATTCAAAGGAAATTCGAATCAAAGAGGAAAAGATTCAAACTCGAACGAAAGTGATTTTGTAAATAAATTTACCTTATATTCTAAGTTTTTCCTCAAAGCCAAAGCTTTGATACCACATGTAACAACCTGTTATTTTGAACCATTCGCATCCGCACATGTCGACTTGAATTGCTCAAAATACCGCGTTGTAAATAAAATTTGGCAAATCTCGGAATATACAGTAAATAAATAATCACAGATCACAGACACAGAGTAATAATAATGCAGCGGAAGTAAAAGAAATAGTAGTTCATGAAGCTACTATATAAATATATCAGAGTTAAATAGGATACAACAGAAGTCTCAATACGATAACCAAGTATAAGCTGAATACAACACTTGAATCAACAGGATAACTGGAAGTGAAATATATAAAACTATACAAGCATATAATCTCCAGCGATTCCAATCTCCAAAAAAGTGGAATCCAAATCTGTGAATGCTCAGGCTGACCCGAGCATAAATAAAAATACAAACACTTGAGTCAGGACATACATACATATATAATGTAAACAAACTCAAGTGAACTATTGTAAAGGCACAAGTAACTTAAAGGATGCTTGGGGCCGCCCATCCTCTAAGGATCCGTTATACTATTTACTATGTAGTATATTGCGCTATTATAATAGTGTCTAGCAATAAAATAAACTTTCTTTAAAATAGCGTTAAGGAGTGACCCAATATTCCCCTTAACACAAATAATGCCAATAGCCTATACGGTACCTGCATATCTCCTGATCGGGAGACTATGAGAAGATATTGCATAGGTACGAAATAAATTAAAACTCATAGTAAAGGCTCGATATGGTATGTGACACGATAAACGAGGCAATGCCAGGGTAGATATACCAATTATGCACACGGGCTGGTGGTAACGCAGCAGCTACATACGCCCACCTCGGAATACATTCCCAAATCGGAGGGGTGCACCCACTCAATCACAAAAGTAATAGAATGGTATCGAAGAAATGCGTACGACCAGAGGAGCTACCCCTTTTGGCCCGAGATCGCTCATGTTTTAGCCGCTTTATGCCAACTCACGGGAGTCGGGTCCGTCTAATATACCTCAAGAAGGTCACCACCATCCTACTTTATTCTGGAATCTCCACCGCATACATGGTTGTCAATGTGGTTTTTGATATCAACAGAGAGTATGCCCATATCCGATCCCGGTCTCTTTGCCAACCAATCGTTATTATAATCCGTGGTTATAATTTTAGAAAATAATATTTTATACTTCAAAATAAAATATCATTTCAAATCCAAATCTTTATCAAAATAAAGATCAACATTTCCAAATCATTTCAATATATCAAAATATCATATCTTTCAAAACTTCTTTTTTAAATCATTATTTGAATTCAAATCCAAATATCCAATTTAATACCCTTTTAAATTCAAAGATAACATTTATTTCAATTCAAATCACCATTTAAAATGTTTTATTTTCCAATTAAATTTACTCATTTAAATCATTTAAAAGTGAAGTTATTATTCTTTCAAGTCAAGTATTCAATTTCCAAAGTTTCAAACCGTTCAGAGCTCGTTTACTTAGTTAAAAACCATTAACATTGAAAATTTCTGCCTTCCACAGCATTTAGAAAAAGCTGTTATAAGTTATACATGAAACATTTTAATTCAATAAAGACAACATTTAAAAACTACTGTTAAAACTCAGTTTTAATTGAAAGTTTAGTTTAAAACAGTAAAGACAACATTTCCAGAAATGCTGTAATAGCTCAGGTTTCAAGTTTAAGGTTTTCATTAATTTCAGCAAAGACAACAGACCACTACAGCATTTACAGAACTGCTGTAATAGGCCTTTATTAAGTTTTAGCCTTTTAAATTTACTACAGCAACTGCAGCATTTCAGAACTGCTGTAATAGCCTCTTTTATTTCTTCAGTTTTAGTTCATTTACAGAAACCATAGCATTTCTGAATGCTATAAAAAGTATTTTCTAGATTTTAGTGTATTTCCAGCAGATAATAAACTTCAATTTAAACCCTTTAAACATCATAAAATCACATTTTTAACATTCAAAATGTTCATTAAAAATACTCTTTCAACTTATGATTTTTATAAAGTAACATTTCATAGAAAAATCCAAAGTTTTTAATAATTTCACTTACAAATGTACAATTTTCCCATTTTTACATTTGACAATTTATCTATACTTACATTTTGAATTACCATTTCACACATTAAAATAAAAAAAGAAACTCCAGATATTTGGTATCTTTCTCTTTGAATGAGATCTCAATTCCAGCTACGGTTTCATTAGCTATCTTACAACTAGAATCCCTCTTTTTTCCGATCTGGTTCCTCCACCACGACGAACCCCGGTTCCATTCAGGCATGATACACTTTTTATTTATTGGGAGAACCCAAGTAACTAAATTTCCAATTTATTTAATTAACTTAAACCTTTAATTAAAACCTAACTCACATTTCCAAGTCAAGTTATATTTTAGATTACACCTTTAAGCATTCATTTATTTAACCAATTTAATTCGTAGAAAAATCAATAATACTTTATTAAATCAATTAAATTCAAATTCAAAACAAATTATCATATTTACCATTTTCCAAATGAAATCAAATTTCCATATTATCTATATAACTTAAATACCATTTTAGAACCAAAATTTTCCAAAATTTCCAAACTTAAGTTATATTTCCAAAATTCAATTTAACCACTTATTTATTTAACATTTCCACTTATAGAAAAAATCATAAATCTTTTATTTAAAACACTTTAAAATCTATTTAAATCAAATTATCATAAATTTACATTTTAAACCACTTAAAATCTTATTTATATAACTTAAATGTCATTTTAAAAGCAAAAGTCCTAATTTCCAGATTTAAGTTATATTTCAAAAATTCAATTTAATCCTTTAATTATTCAACATTTTTAACTTATAGAAAAATTAAAATTTCTTTATTTAAACATTAAAAATCCAATTTAAATCTAATTTTCATAAATTTACACTTTTAAGAATACTTAAAATATTCAAAATACTTTATAAAATAACCGTGGGCCTGTATATAGTTTTCTAGCCTAGGTCAAGTGACATGGATATATATCATTTCACTCCGTAATTTACAAAGAAAATCCAGGTTCTATCATTTCGAACCTGCAGTCCCAAGTAAAATAAAATAGATAAAAACCATTCAGGCCTATCAGTTAAGCCCATAACGATTTTTCCCTATTTTAAGTCTGTTCGGGTATGTACCATTTCAACCCATAGTGAACCTAATCTACAGGGAACTTGCAGTGATGAACAGATATAAATGAACAATTAACAACATATAACAGTAACAGATGAGATGACACGTAAATTAACAGGTGTAACATCATATATAAATAATCACAGGCAGTTATAACATCACATATAATTCTACACATTCAATTGTTATCGCTTCACATTTGCATAAGTATATAATGTCGTGTGAGATTTACTCACATTTTTGTGATGGAGTTACCAATTCAAATGACACAACTGGATTTCCAAAAGGCATGATGACACAAAAATTGTCTCAAGTGGATGAGAATCAAGCTATTGATCTTGTCACAACCATATACAAAACCAAATATTAATATAAATTCAATACAACATTGAACTGGATTAACTTTGAAATAAAAAGCAATATGAACACAATGATTTGCCATGCTTTCAACACTCATGTGCTCGGCCTAGGGAGCTATATGGCTAAGCCAAGACATGCTTTTGTCTTAGGTTTGGACCAAAAAAGGCATGGCTACAAGGAATAGGAAGTGGTGGAGGAGTTACTACGCATGGATATGAAGAGGCTAGCATGAACGGTGGAGTTTAAGTTTAACGTAAGGGCTCGTTTATGGGTAGTTTAGCTCAGCCTTACACGCTTCAGATCTGGATAGTAGCTAGGATGATGTGTAGTGGTGGTAGCAAGGTGGTGGTTACGGCTAGAGGTGGTGGCCTTGGTGGTTGATGAAGGTGATAAGGCATGGAGTAGCTAGCATGGATGTTTTTAAGGCAATTTCAATGTTTGGTGGAGTTTTGTCTCAAGGAGGGTCTCGGCCTGGCCAAGGTTAGAGGTTTAGGTGGTGGTGACAAGGAGGAGGTGGTGGAGGTGATGGTCGTGGCAAGCAAGGGGTGGCCAAGCAACAAGGAGAAGAAGCCAAGGCAAAACATTGAAAATCAGAAGGAAAAATTAAGAGAAAAGGTGGAAAAAAAATAGAGGAGGCCATTACCATTTTTCTTAGCCGTGAGAAATAATGAGATGAACGTTTTCTCACATGAAAATGAGTTGATAAAATCACGGCTACAATTGAAGTGTATGGCCAAAAGTAAGCAAATGAAATGACAATGGGAAAATGAAAAGACTGGCAAATGAAAGGTCATCAGTTAAAAGATTTAGTCTCTTCATATTTCCTTTTCTTTAATTCAATTAAAAAAATTAGTAATTTGAATTTAAAAACCGAAACAAAGTAATATAAAATAATAATAAATAATAAATTTTAAAGAAAATGGAAAAAGAATTAAAGAAATTGCTTAAAATTCAAAATATGGTTCAAAAATTACAATTAAATCATCATTGGCTTTGGAAAAATATCTACTTCATTTTAAAAATATTCCAAAGCAAAATTTTGAAATAAAATAATTTTTTAAACATATTAAAAGTTAAATAAATAATTAAATTTAGAGAAAATAGAAAAATAATTAAAGAAATTGTTTAAAAATTGGAAACGGGACGTGAAAATTACAAATAAAATACCATTGGCTCTAGAAAAATTTCTATTTCACTTTAAAACAAATAAAATTTCAAATAAATAAATAAATGTGGAACAAAATAAAGTGGGAATGAGAATAAAATAAGATCTTGAGATAATAGAAAAATAAATAAAGAATTCCTTTAATTAATTGAAACTAGAAATTAGAAATCGTAAACAAAAGACAATTGACATTAGAAAATTTCACTTGCACCTTTAAAATGTTTTAAAACTAAAATATATACAGTACATGTTATTTTACCCATATAAACATAAATTAGAACATTACATGACCAAATAAAATATTATCTATATAATTTAAAATAAACAATTTTGTTAAATACAGCTGTTTCGGGAGATTTGACCAGGCAACTAGGTACTCGACATTAGCACACTGTTCGGCTATTTATCGATCGTTCGGCATCTACATACCGCACGACATCCAGGAGCGCTCGGCATCCAGTGACGTTCAGCAATCCAGGGATGTTCGGCATACAAGGAATGTTCGGCTTCCATAGACGTTCGGCAACCCAGGGACGTTCGGCATTAAGAGACGTTCGGCATGAAGAGACGTTCGGCATGGCAGAATCTTCCGGCATCCCATATTGCTCGGCGTCCAGAGCTCGTTCGGCACATCACTTTGTTCGGCCTAAATCTCGCTCGGCATTCGCCTACCATTCGGCATCCATCTCGTTCAACATTCGCCTACCGTTCGGCAACCAGTATCGTTCGGCACAATTCTTGTTCGGCATCCTGAGGCCGCTCACCACCCCACTTCGCTCGGTATAAGAATATCGATCGGCCTACTCCTTCCACTCAATACCTCATATCGTTCGACATGAAGACTACGGTTTGGCATTTGACCGTTCGGTGTATATGCATCGGCATACAAAGCTCACTCCATTTGGGCCGACGTATTCAGCTACCAGGCCCACTGGGGAAGTCCAACCCATCTTCGTCTATAGTAGAGAGGTAGAGGGAAAGTGAAAGGGATCGGTTTTTTCAAGAACACCAGGGAAACTCTGCCGCATTCAACACTCACTCAAGACATAATCTTTTACTTTGCAATTGTATTCAAGTAATTGGAAATGGATTGTATCTGTAATCAACTATAGAGGAAAGCAATAGAAATCAACTTCAAAGTGGATGTAGGCAGTTACGCCGAACCACCATAAATTTGGTGTTCTTATTCTCTGCATTTAAATTCACATACTATCTTCTGTTTTAATTTACTATCTTCATTAATCTCTCTACACAATCTTTCCTAAGGCTGTTAGTGGCCAATTTTGGTGCTAACATTTTGGTGCTTTCACCAAGAAACGAATTCTCAGGCTGTTAGGATCTGCTTTGCAGCTACTGGATTGCATAAATCCCCCAGAGGAGATCCAAGATCATTCAAAAGGCATCTAATGATTCTATTCAGAGTTACAACCAACAACTCTACCATGGGAAGACCACGAACCAGATCGGCCTCCCATAACGCAGATGTCCACGAGACTACTAGCGTGCAACAAGTTGGACCTAGAAATCAGCAAGCAACTCGTGGTGCAGGGCCCTCCACCCAAAACCAAGCGGAAGTTGTTTCCCAAACTGAGTTCAACGACTTGATAAGAGAACTCAAGTAAAGTAGAAGGCAACTTGCTGAACAAATTCAAGCCAACACTAACCTCATGACTTAGCTAACTCAGCAGCAGCGTCAGAATGCTGGAGGTAACCCTACCCCTTATTTTGAATCTGATAATTCAACCTCAGCTGATGAACCTCCTAGGCGTAGATGCCGTAAGGATGAAGGTGCACAGGCAGGTGCCACAGATCGATTGACTGAGGATCAAGCCCGTGAAGAGACTGGACACCCGAATCTCCAAGACCCAAATTAGGCGGGACATCAACCCGCACAGTCCCGTGGAACGGAACCAACCCTCCATCCTCCATACAAACTCCGGACTTGATAGCTATGGTCAGGCAGTTGATGAGAGAGAACCAAGGCTTGACCAATGAAGATTGGGGAGTGTCCAGAAGGCATACTCCCTTTACAGATGGTATCCTACAGGCTGAGTACCCCAAGAAGTTCAATATGTCGAGTATCCCAGCCTACGAAGGGAAGACTGATCCCGGCAGCATGTGATGAGGTACAGATGGATGACGAATTCTGCAAGAGCTAATGATGCGACCAAGTGTAGGTGCTTCCCAATCACTCTGTCTGGAATTGCTACCATGTGGTTTACTTGACTTCCCCCACGATTTATATCTAGCTTTGACGAATTGGCAATGAAATTCATAGAACAATTCAGGATACACACCACTCGTCCAAAGGATGTGATGTCCTTATCAAGCGTAATCCAAGCTTCGGGAGAGTCAATGAAAGCATACTTGCAGAGATTTCATGTTGCAGCTACCGAAGTGAGCAATCCAAACGACCACACAATTTTGATGGCGGTAATGCGTGGAGTGGATCCAGACTCTGAATTTGGAGATTGGTTGGCGGGAAAGCCCTCAGCCATGCTGGAGCATTTTTATTCGAAAGTTCATCAGTTCATAAAAAGGGAAGAAGCTCGATGGACAAGACGAGACAAGGCATCAGGGCATGCTCAGGAGACTGTGTAAAGTAACATCGCCATGAAGCAAACCGGCGATAGTTCGGTAAAATCTTAAATCAACGTCCAAAACAAGCCTGGGCAGTCTAAAGGACCCGGAGGTGGAAATCCTAGAAAGAAAAGAGAGACAGGGAAATGGAAGTCAAGGATCCCGACCTACAATGAATACACCCGGCTGAACACATCTCTTGAGAACATCTATTTGTTAACTTGCAACACTTTTTAATACAGAAAACCACGCCCAAAGGAATCAACAGAGGAACAGAAGCAGACTGGGAAGTATTGCCGCTTTCACAAGTCTTACGGGCACAACACAGAGCAGTGGAGACACCTCCGTGACGCCACTGAAAAGTTAATTAGACAGAAGAAGCTGCAGGAGTTTGTCAAAGACCCACAAGACGGAAGACAAGAGACATCGGACCCCAGACGCGGGCCAGCTCCACGCCAACCAGAACAACCTGCTCGAACTGTGGGTAGATTGGTTATCAACACGATTGCGGGCGGACCTCATCCTGCGGATAAGAATTGGCATGAGATGGAGCTATATGCTAACTCTTTAAGACATGCAGAGTACGAGTGTTGTTCGAATGTGGAGGATGGGACCCCTGCAAAGCAGTAGTGCACGATGGACGATGATATTATATTCAGGAGCAGAGATGCATATAAGGTGGAGGCTCCTACCATCGATCCGATAGTCATATATGTGATAATCGGGCCGGTGTTCGTGAAGAGAATTCTAATTGATTGCGGAAGTTCCATTAACATCATCTTCAAGAAGTCATACGACCAAATGAAGCTGGAGACTAAGGATATGAAACCTTCTAAAGCCAGAATCCATGGCTTTAACGACGCAGCAACGGATGCAGTGGGATATGTGGAGTTACCAGTTGAACTGGGGAAAGGCGAGCGTAGGAGGGTGCGAATCCTACCGTTCATAATGTTGGATGTTGACTCTCCATATAACGTATTTCTAGGACGTCCAACCCTGGAAGAATTTAGGGCAGCATTGGCCCCTTGGTGTCTGACGTTAAAATTTCCGACAGACAGAGGTGTTGGAGTGGTACACGGCGATCAGGCGACCGGACATGCATGCTATGTGGCTGAGCTGAGAGAGGCTCGGCATAGAGAGAAAGTAAAGGTTGCGGACATCTCCGTCCGCATCCAAAATTCTGATGATTGACAAGTAGTGCCCGAGCCTTGGCTCGGGCAACATTCTCGGATCTATAAAGAGATATATCCGAGAGATGATGATGGGGGATCCAAGAAAACAAATGCAGCACCGGCTGAGCTAACAATTGACATCCCTGTCAGCCGGGATGACCCTTCACGAATTCTTAAAATTGGATCACAACTCGACCCTATGGTGGCCGAGAACCTCACTGACTTCCTCCGAGCGAATCTTGATGTTTTCGCTTGGACACACTCTGATATGTGCGGGATTTCTCCAACGATTGCGATTCATATATTGAATATAGACCTAAAGTACGTTCCCGTAAAACTGAAAAGGAGAGGTATGGACCCGGAGAGGTATGCGGCTCTCAAAGAGGAGGTGGACAAACTCAAAGCCAATGGGTTCGTCCGTGACGCCCTCTATCCTGATTGGGTATCTAACCCCGTGCTAGTGAAGAAAGCAAATGGAAAGTGAAGAACGTGTGTTGATTACTCCGATCTGAATAAAGCATGCCCGAAGGATAGTTTCCCTTTACCTAGAATCGACCAGCTCGTCGACTCTACCGTCGGACACGAATTATTGTCATTTATGGATGCATATTTAGGATACAATCTGATCCCGACGCATATTCCAGACCAAGAGCACACCAGTTTTGTCACGAATATGGGGCTATATTGCTATGTTGTAATGCCCTTTGGATTGAAAAACACGGGAGCAACATATCAGCCTCTGGTGAATCGAATGTTTAAAGACCAGATCGGTAAGACGATGGAAGTCTATGTGGATGACATGCTCGTGAAGTCACGGCAGTCAAACGACCACATGGTATGAAGATTAATCCCTTGAAGTGCTCTTTTGGTGTGGCGTCGGGAAAAGTTCTTGCGTTTATTGTGAATGCACATGGAATTGTAGCTAACCTGGAAAAGATTCAAGCTATTCGAGACATATAAGTGCCAGAACTATAAAGCAAGTACAACGCTTGAACGGAAAGGTAGCAGCGCTGAGCCGATTCATATCCAGAGCCACGGATAAATGCCTCCCTTTCTTTGACATGATTAAGAAGGGAAAAAGGAATTTTGAGTGGACATCCGACCGTGAGGAAGCATTTCGAGCTCTGGTAAAGCATTTGGAGAGCCCCGGTGCTATCGAAACCAATCGACCATGAAATGCTGTATGTATACTTGGCAGTATCCCATCACGCTATCAGTATGGCTCTGGTTCGCGAGGAGGATCGAGTTCAAAAGCCAGTATATTATATCAGTAAACGCTTGACGGGGGCAGAAAGAAATTATCCAAAGATTGAAAAACTAGCCTATTGCTTGGTGATTGCATCACGCAAGCTTCGTACGTATTTTCAGACGCACTCAATCAGTGTTTATATTGATCAACCTTTGCGGCAGATACTCCAACGACCGGAAACTTCCGGAAGGATTTTAAAATGGAATATTGAGTTAAGTCAGTTCGATATTACCTACCTGCCGCGAAGGGTCATACAAGGACAAGCACTAGCTGACTTCATTGCTGAATTTACTATGTCAGATGAATCAAACAACCACAATATCATACCTCCCGTTCGATGGAAGATGTACGCCGATGGGGCATCTAACGACCGTTGTTCGGGGGTTGGCATAGTTCTTGTAGCTCATGAAAACCGATCAGTTTGCTACGCTTAGAAGCTCGAATTCACAGCAACGAATAACGAAGCCGAATATGAAGCGTTGATTGCTGGCTTAAGACTTATCAAAGAACTGGGAGTAAAATCGGTTGAAATCTTTAGCGACTCGCAGCTGGTGGCGTACCAAGTGCGAGGAGACTACCAAGCAAGGAGGCAGAGACTTGCCCTATATTTAGTCCGAGTTCAGGAGCTGCTAGAGAATCTCGAGTATTATGATATTTCACATGTCCCGCGTGAGCAAAACAGAGCAGCCGATTCATTGGCAAAATTCGCAAGCACTAGCGATGCATAGCAAATGGGATTATTTCCTGTTGAGACCCTCCATGCTCCGAGTATAGATATGATGGAGGTAGATTTCGTGTTAGAAACAGAAATCGAGAAGGAATCGTGGATGACCCCAATCAAGCAGTACTTGTTATTCAAGATCTTACCCGAAGAAAGAAGCGAAAGACGACGAGTCCTTCATAAGGCTTCACGATATATAATACAGGATGGGGTGTTGTATCGAAGGGGATTCTCGAGCCCCTTACTCCGGTGCGTGGCCCACGATGAGATAAAACGAGTATTAAAGGAAGTCCATGAGGGAGAGTGCGGTGACTATACTGAGGGGCAGACATTAGCAAAGAAAGTCCTCTGTTATGGATACTACTGGCCAACAGTGAATCTGGATGCTGCAGACTATGTAAGAAGATATGACAAATGCCAGATATATGCAAAAATACCAAGAGCTCCACCAATGGATCTCACACAAATGGTTAGTCCCTGGCCATTTGCAATGTGGGGAATCGACCTAGTTGGCTCTTTACCCATAGCCAAAGGTGGAGCGAAATATGCAATAGTTGCGGTCGACTACTTTACCAAATGGGCAGAAGTAGAGCCTCTGCCCACAATAACCACCAAGAAGGTTATTAATTTCGTCGTACGAAACATCATATGCCGTTTTGGCCTTCCACGGACCATCATTACAGACAATGGAACTCAATTTGAAAGCAAGGAGTTCAAAGAATTTTGTCGAAAATATAGAATTTAGAAGAAGTTTGCAGCGGTTGCTCACCCGAAAGCCAACGGACAAGTGGAAGTTGTAAACAAGATAATCAAGTCCATATTGAAAAAGCGTCTAGAAAAGGCTAGGGGCAAGTGGATGGATGAACTTCCAACGACGCTTTGGGCCTACAGGACCACCCATAAGACCGCGACTGGCCACACTCTATTCGCATTGGCATATGGCACGGAAGCTATCATACCCGTGGAACTTGAAGTTCCATCACATTTGGTAACTTATTACGACCCTGAGTCGAACCAGAATCTTTTATTGGAATCGTTGGACTTCATTGACAAAAAACGCGAAGAAGCCAACTTGAGAGTGGCTGCATACAACATAGAGTCGCTAAATATTATAATGAAAAGGTTCGACCGAGATTTTTTGGTCCGTGGAACAGGAGAGATAATATGGACGCCAAGGCCGGGGTCCTCCGGATTATAACCGATATGCTTCTCAAATTGATCGAGTATCGTCGACCGGCCGATTGAGTAGGCACATGAGCTGGAGGCACGACCCCGGATGGACCAGTAATAACTTCTTTCCCTTTCCTTGAGGGGGAGCCTTTGCAATAAATAGCTTTAGCCGCTGACAAGTCCGAAGGCTCATTTCCCTTAAGGAATTCTTTTATCAAGACCTCCTTATCAATCTCTTCGTTACTGTGCTCGGCCTTCCTATCAAGGCCTCCCATGCCTCGGCTAAAGATTCAAGATAACCCTCGCCCAAAAAAGTCAAGTCTCAGTGCATGAGAACGCGGGCATTGAATTCAGCGATTAGCGGGTCAAACATGCTTTTGACCTCTTCCCTACCTTCTTCTCTAGCCGCCTCAAGACGGGAGTCGATGTCCACAGATGCTATCTTCTTGCCCTCTTCACGGGCTTCACTCTTTAGCGCCTCAACTTTGGAAAGCTTGTCCTCAAGTTTTTCTTTTAAGAGTCGAGTAGCAACGATCTCATCACAACATCGTTGTGACTCCTCCTGGGCAGCCGTTTTCTTTTCCTTCTCTCTGCGGAGCTGCTCCTCAAGTTCCTTCACTCGGAGGCCGAATGCGTCCCTATCCTTTTGGACTGAGTCATTCTCTAGAGCTAGGGCCCCACAACGTTGTACCGCCTTGTCGATTTCCTTTTTGTGAGTCGATTCCAGACGAGTTACGGCTTCGACGGTGTCCTTGGCGCTCTGATGGGCGACCTCAAATTCAGAGTTGTAAGTTGCAATCTCTTCGTCCTGAGCTTTAATGAATCTTTGTCGTGGATAACCTCAAGCTTCAGGCGATCGATCTCATGTTGGCACTCCATGGAGACTTCAGAAAGTTTTTCAGCCAAATGAACAAACGCGTCATGTTGAACATAGACGTCATTGGTACAGACGATGGCGCTCTGTTTGACATGTCCGGGAATAGGATGAATCGCCGGGAGGAATTTCAGGCCATCAAAGCAGATTTTTGGAAATTTATCTTTAAGCTCGGCCAGCCTCTTTGATACTGTTGGATCTGTTGCAGGAGCAGAAGGAGATGGCTTTGAAAGTTTGGCTCTCCTATGAGGATCTCGGGACTGTCGAGTGGAAGAGGAATCAGAGTGTTGGTCCCGGGGGACATCAGATTGTGACCCCTTATGGTCGTGCTTATCTTTGCTTTGCTCTGGGTGAGAAGAGATATCCTGGTGGTATTTTGGCTGATAGTAAGTTTTCTTTCGAGATGACGAGTCTCGGGAATGATAATCTCCATCGTCGTCACCATCTCTGTCCCGACGTCTTTCGAAACCCGAGTCCCATCTAGGTTGATAAAAGATAGACGAATCACAAACACGATCGAATCCGTGTGAACAACCCATGTCACATGCACAGAATTTAAATAACAACGAATTAGCAAAGAGTAGCGTGGCGAAGAAAATCCAAGTGCAAATTGAAGTGCAAGTGTTTGTGCATGTCCTAGTGTTTTCCCCCGACGGACCAGTTGCTTTACTAATGGGAGTTTTTTCTCCCTGACTTTGGGCTAGAGCGCCCGCATCGCCTCTGATGGGCGAGTGAAGTTTAAATGCTTCCGTATCATCGAAGTCGTAATTGAGCAGGTCATCGGGAATGGAGAGGTTCGACAGGCCCTTTAAAGAACTTTCTACATGCTGTGAAGAAGCCAGTTTATCCGTTGGAATGAGCATAACTTTTGAAGTTCCACCAACCTTCTCCTTCCTAATACGTCAATCTATTTTTCCTCTTTGAAGGGGAAGATGACGTTTCGATGTCGTGCACTTCGACTATCGGATCCTGAGTGGGACCCAAGTTCTCATCTTGTGCTTCGGGTGTTTCATTCCCTTTAATTTCCTCCTCTTCTGGTGCGTCAGGAGGATGACGTGCTGATGACTCAGCTAATTTTTTCCCTTTCCCAGAGGTGGGCCTGGGTACGGTGTCACCTTGAGGAAGGCTTATCTGACGACCTTCTGCCAACAGCCCAAACGTTGAAAGTGTCTCATTCGAGATGAGAGTCCGGATGTCCCGTTCTTCGACATGAAAGGCTCGAATAGCCTCGACAGCCTCAGAATATCCTCGACCATCAGGACGTGGGTTGATGCCTGAAAAGACGAAACAAAAGTTAGAAAAGGCACGGCTCCGGCCAAGCACAAATATTGATCCAGAGAAAAGACTTTCTTCCTTCAACCCATCTCCTCGCGAAGCCAGGAGGGCAACGCACATAGAACCATTCCTGTTTGTATAGGGCAAACTTGCTCCACCCCCGGTTAAAATCTGGCATTTGTGGTACGGCTCGAGGAACACAAAGGAGGGGATATATATCTGATGTCACCCGGAGTTGGAGGCCTAGAGAGGACGGTCATGAAGAGGATGTAGGTAACGTAGATGAACGCGTGGCTATTCGGGTGCAGTTGCGATGGGGCAATGTCGATGTATTGCAGCACATCCTGAAGAAATAAATTGAACAAAGGCACGCTGCCAACCCAGCACATGAATTTATTACACGCCGTGTATCCAACTGGGGGGAAGTGTGGACGATCGTGCCCTGATGGAACCAACACGTCGTAAAAAGGGATTCCGTGAATAGAGCATATTCGCCGGAGCGCAACTTCATTGACCTTTGAAGCCTGAGAATCGATAGGGTTGTCCAAGAAAATTGCTGCCTCCAAAGCATCGGCAGCTAAGTTATGAGCAGGGGAGGTTGATGGATTTGAAACATCTGCGATTTCTTGTCCGGAGGACGGTCCCGGTCTATCTGAAATCGTGGCGGAGCTAGATCTCCTAGACATTTCCAATAAATGTTGAATTTGGCAGAGCATATGTTTGAACTATACTCGAAAACTAATCAGCATTAGACTTAACAACATAAATTCCCCCCCCCCCTGCGGTGTGTGATCTAGTGCAATCATTCAAATATAAATGCCAAGAAATCATAGGTCACATAGTTGATGGTGTAAAGTTGAACTTTGAACTGTCATTCTCAAAGACTGTCATCGCTGACCGTCTTCGAAAGCCAGCCTGGAAATGTTTTCAATTTTAATCTCCGACATTGACATTATATTCCAAAAGCTTTTGTCTGTTTTTTTCGACTTCAGTTCAGGCTTATGACGATTGTAACTAGGAAGTTATCCGTCCAGATTAGTTCGATATGCCAGTTTGATAGTTATCAGTCCAGGTTAGTTTGATATGCCAGTTTGATTAGGTCCAAGTCTTTGTTTTTGTCTTATGCTCAGGCAATGTTAGAATGTTGTTCGACCTAAGTATCAACCGGCCAAATTGCCGTTCGGCCTAAATTTTGGTCAGCCAAACGATCGTTCGGCCTAACTATTGTTCGGCCAAAGTATCGTCCGGCCTAAGTTCTGTTCGGTCGAAGTAACGTTCGACATAAGTACTACTCGGCCTAAGTAACGTTCGGCATTCTGTCTAATTCATCCTTCCTCCCCAACCTTCCATCCTACTGCCCAGCATGTGGCGAGTCATGCCGAACCAAAGTTACGCCGAGCCCCAACGCTAGGCATTCCGTCCTTAACAACGGAATCATTTTCTCTTTTCTTCCTCCATCCATACCGAACAACGAGGCCAAAATGTTCGGCGAGTCATGCCGAACCATATTGTTCGGCATTATAGCCAATTCCTACTCCTTTTCTTTTTTTTCCCTCCAAACTCGTTCGGCACAAGAGAACCATGCCGAACCACAATACATCTCCCATCAACTCCCTCGCGTGCTCATCTCTTCTCCTTTCCACCACATCATCTAGCCCTACAAAACATCGTAATCACAGTTCAATCCTTTCATCCATGAAATACCCATTGGCCGCGGACCTAATTTACGAGTTTAAGCCTCGTATCAAAACTTTTAATCAGAGAAAGCAGTTAAACAGAAGGGATCGATACCTAGCAAATAGATTGAATGTCGGGATAATTCTAGAATTAAAGGCTCGGCTTTGATTAGTTTCGAGTGACTTGGGAAAAGAGTGATGCAGGGTATGATGTTCGAGGAAAGAAGGGTAGTAAGATTCTTGGAGTTTGACGGGATTCGCGAATACAGGATAGCGGAGGTAAAAAGTGAAAAGAAAAGAAGGTGGAAGATGCTGACTTTTATAGGAGAAGAAGGGAAGTCGAAGAGGCTATGACCGGTGGAACCGATCAAAGCGTCATCATTCGGCTTCAACATTCAGGGCCGTTCGGCATACATGGTGCGTTCGGCTTCAAATGTTCTGTTCGGCATTTGCATTTCGTCCGGCAAACATCACCTCACCTGGTATTCACAAGAAAGCACCTACGAGAGAAATAAGCCAAGGATCGAAGCGAAGCATAGAGGACGCGTAATTCAAAGCGCATCACGTTTGGTCACGTGATACACTTTTGGGTGGCAAGTGTTTCCTGGAGATTTGACCAGGCTACTAGGTACTCGGCATTAGCACACTGTTCGGCTATTTATGGATCGTTTGGCATCTACATACCACATGGCATCCAGGAGCGCTCGACATCCAGTGACGTTTGGCAATCCAGGGCCATTCGGCATACAAGGAACGTTCGGCTTCCGTAGACGTTCGGCAACCCAGGGGCGTTCGGCATTAAGAGATGTTCGGCAGGGCAGAATCGTCCGGCATGGAAGAATCGTCCGGAATCCCATATTGCTCGGCGTCCAGAGCTTGTTCGGCACATCACTCTGTTCGGCTTAAATCTCGTTCGGCATTCGTCTACCGTTCGGCATCCATCTCGTTCGGCATTCGCCTACCGTTCGGCATCCAGTATCGTTCGGCACAAGTCTTGCTTGGCATCCCGAGGCCGCTCAACACCCCACTTCGCTCTGTATAAGGATATCGATCGGCCTACTCCTTCCACTCAATACCTCATATCGTTCGCATGAAGATATGGTTCGACATTTGACCGTTCGGCGTATATGGATGGCATACAGAGCTCACTCCATTTGGGCCGAGGTATTCAGCTACCAAGCCCACCGGGGAAGTCCAACCCATCTTCGTCTATAAATAGAGAGGCAGGGGCACAGTGAAAGGGATCGGTTTTTTCGAGAACACTAGGGAAACTCTACCGCATTCAACACTCATTCAAGACTTAATCTTTTACTTTGCAATTGTATTCAAGTAATTGGAAATGGATTGCATCTATAATCAACTATCAAGGAAAGCAATAGAAATCAACTTCAAAGTGGACGTTGGAAGTTACGCCGAACCACTATAAATTTGGTGTTCTTGTCCTCTGCATTTAAATTTACATACTGTCTTCTGTTTTAATTTGCTATCTTCATTAATCTCTCTACACAATCTTTCTTAAGGGTGTTAGTGGCCAATTTTGGTGCTAGCAACAGCAAATTTCACACAATAGTTAAAAAGGCATAACTTTCACATTATAAATCAGATTTCAACGAAACGAAAAGCATTATTCTTTAAATTTTATTTACTTTCATAATGATAAAAGATGAAATACAAAATTTCAAAATTTTAAATTTTTAAATTTAAAAATCAAAGTTTGAGCATATTAACCAAAATTCACTTTTCTAGAAAAAAAATTCTATTTATACATGATTGGAATTCTAATTCACATAGAAATCAAAATTTATGTTTAAAATAACAAAACTATATAATTTCATAAATAAAATAAAGTTTTTTAAATCAAAAATCCAATTAAAATAATTAAAATATATAATTAAAATAATCACAAAATAAGGGTTGATACAAAAATTCTTATGAAATCAACCAAATTTTGGACTTATTGTGTCAAAATTAGAAAAGTAATCTATTTCATAACCATCTCATTAATGTAGCCTTTACTTCTCTGGTTTGGCATATTTGGTGTGAAACAAACACTCGTATTTTCAAAGGAATCGAATTGCTAATTCAAGTGTGAAAAATGCTTATAATTAAAGGCCGCAAACACTTAATTCAGCACAAATTGGATTATAAGATGAAAAGTAAAGATCTTGGACTTATCTTGTCTGATTTTAGCATCGCTATTGACCCAAACTCCAATCACTGTCCTCCTTGAGCTTGGTGTTGTTTAAGATCTTAGTATGGCGTTGTTGTACTACTATTTTCCTCTAAGTTTCAAGAAAGTAGGAGCTTCTGCCATTACTGGATTATTATGGTGGTTTCTCAGATCTGATATAATTTTCAATTAAGTCGATTGAAGTTTTCTCTCTCTCCTGAAGATGAACTGTAAAGACATCATGTTCGAAGCTGGCTTCATTTAATTCTTTTGTTTTCCTTGTTACACGTGGCTTGTAGTATTATTTTGGACTATGTTCTGCTGCCCCAAGTTTACCGTATGGATGGTTTTGAGTGTGGCTCTACTTTATTTATTCCTCCATCTATTTGACAACTTAGTTTTAGGCTTTTTTCGGTTGTATTGTTAATGTATGGACATGATATGTACTCTTTTTCCTAGCAAGGTACCCATTTAGGTTAAAGGGTTGTAAGATTTTAGTTAGGCATTTTATGGAAGTATATGTGTACTTTTTATTTTATAAAGTACCTTTTCAAAAAATATATGAAATAACATGACAAATTACTGCTACTCTAGTATGTTCAATTGGGCTGAAGTACATAGAAGTCAAAAATCTCAAATTTACATCTTGATTTAGATCTCATGTTGAAACCTTAACATCCTGTTAAGATGAGCGTCAAACAAGTTAAAAATTATAT
Organism: Allium cepa; assembly: GCA_030765085.1. NCBI lineage: Eukaryota > Viridiplantae > Streptophyta > Magnoliopsida > Asparagales > Amaryllidaceae > Allium > Allium cepa. The sequence continues at coordinate 531,650,955 of CM060934.1, forward strand.
GTTATTTTATTCAAGTGCAAGAAGATGACATCGAGGGAAATCTTGGCGAGAAGAAGGAGATTTAAAACTTTGATAGAAGGGTAGAGATCTATAGTAGATCATTATGTACAAATGTCTTAATTCAATAGTTGTAGTGAATAATAAATTGTTTTATAAGTGTTTAAACTTCGGTCACCACGATGTTCTACGACTTCGGCGACCAAGAAAGAGGTACTTATTATACAGTACAACATTGCTTTGGCATGCAATCGGAGATCTGGCCGATCCAGGTTTTCTGAGTTTTCTATTTTATTACGATTTCACCATTTTAAGATGTATATAAGATGTTATATATATGGTGATTTCATTTATGATGTTTTGAACTCTTATTGAGTTTCTTGAGTTATGATTTTTGATGATTTCGTGATTTTATATCATATTCCGGGTTTGCCATTTTGGCGAGTTGAGTTTTATATATATTTATACCAATGAGATGAGGTATAATTGAGTTTGGAGATTCTTCTATATTTGAGATCTATATTGTCATTCCATGGCATTCTGAGATTTTTTTTTTATGCCGACAAGATGAGGTGTATTTGAGTTTTGGGATTATCTTATTTTGAGAACGTTTTGTGTTTTCCATTTTGGCGAGAGTTTTTATTGATGATTTTTCCTATTAGGAGATATGGTTCATCGAAACTATTATAGTTATTATAGGGATTTCGCCGATGATATAAGGCATGTTTGATTCCTAGTAGAGTACTATCTTCGAGTCTTCTTCTTTTGAGATTAGATATACTTAAGTGATATTACACCACTTGAGTTATGAGAATGTCCTTATTATTTATTTTCATTCGAGAAGAGAAATCATACTTTCCTTATGATAATTAGTATCATGCTCTTGATATGGTATCTTCTTGTTTGAAAGGATACTCTACCCTTTACTTATGCTTCATATTGTCATCTATCTTTATTAAACTGATGTTTTGGGTAGACCGACCCATGTATTTTATACTCGGGTCGGACCGAGTTGTTTTGGGTTAAGCATTTATCTTTGAACTTAGCTTTGCCTTAAAGCTTCTGCATGGTATCTTTCTATCATATTCTATAGTTATATTCTTTTGGAGTTGTACCTTGAGATGTATATTTTATTTCACTCCTTTATATAAAGTGGTCGTCATACCACTTTTGATGTATCACTTGTGTTGTATTTAGATGTATCATTGTATATGTGTATATGTATATCTGTTAGTTGTTCTATAGTGTGATGTTCATTTAGTTATTGTATTATGTTCTGATAGATCCATTAGCCACCTATAGTTTTGTATTAAGTATTTATTGGATATGTCGATCCACTTGAGTTTGGAAAAAAATAACAGAGCATTTATCGACATGTTCAATAGATATTTAAGACATGGCTATAGATGGTCGCTCCTAGCCAGCCATGTTCTCCACATTAGTAGACAATATTACCCAGCGATACTCTTTGTTGATGTGGCTCTCGGGGTATGACGTCACAGCTTAGTATCAGAGCTGTGTTCAGAACAAAACATGGTAAACACAGAACATAAGCATATAAGACAATACATCCAAGTATAGTACAAGTGTTACAAATCCCTTAATCTCCGTGTTCTTAGCCTTTCCGTATCTTTTAAGGTGGATAATTGGTATATGTCTAGAAATATATATATTTCTTAGTATTCCATAACTATTTATGGTGTCTTATCTTAGGAATAAGCCATCGAGATTATCCTAGTTGAGTCCTCTTCGATACGGATGCTTGACACTCATCCGTATCATAGGAATTTGTTGATACTTTTTTCTGTTCTTGTCTTGTTCATCTTTGAGAATTGCGAATCCTAATGAGGATATCCGCAATATTGGGCATGATGTATAAGAATTTTGGGATTTATTCCTTGTAGCTTATCTTTTCATGTGTATTAGCATGTTATTTTCTATCTAGAGTTGGAATGATTTGAGATGGAGTGGCTTGCATTTTATCAAGCCACATTCTATAATTCAAAGGATCCGATACTAGGTATCCTAATTTAGCTAATTTGTTGTCTCTTATACTTCAGAATGTTAATGATGATTCCGAAGTATCTTCATTTACTCTTGAGTTTCGAGACATTGATGATATATCTCGAATTCGAGTTATTGTAATTCTGTTGATTTCTATGAGTCAATTTCGGGTATGACGCCCAATTGGACAATCATGTATCGTATTGACCTCATTCAAGGTTCTTAGCCTTTCGGCCATCCTTCCACAAGGATGTCCACTAAGGGAATGAGGTGATTCATTGTATTTAACTATTATTGTCAATTATTACCTCTTTTTAAGATAACCTCTTTAGATACTCATTTATAGGCTTTGTGGTATTACTTTACCCGAAGTAATGATATGTTGTTTGTGTTCTTCATTTCATTTGAGAAGATACCTTTCCATTATTCTTATATCTTATCGATCTCTTTTTAGTCTATTGAGGTGGTGCTGGGGTCATTCCTCAGCTTGAACCTACACCGATTTTCATGAGCTACGAGTTGCAAAGGATAGCATTTCTCATCCTGCATTCCGCATTTGTATTGTTTGTGAGTAGTTCGTTATACCATTGGGTTTGATGAATGCACTAGTCTGTTCATCAATCTTGAGGATCGAATATTCTAGGAATATCTGGATGATCTTAATTTGTGTTCCTTGATTTTGAGAATAAGCAATAAATTGAGTTTTCAATTTTTTTTGAAATTGAAGAGGTATTTCCAAGAGAAATTGGATTTTGTTTTTGAGTTAAACGAAGAAAATTTTGAATATTATATATGAGTCATTTTTTTATAGAAAATTGCTTTGTGTTGGGTTATCCATCGAGTAAGAATTCTAGTCGATGCGTTTGGCCAATGTTATCGATAGGAATTTTCTAAATGCTGTGATGAGACAATCAGAAACAATAAATTAAGTATTAATGAGATTAAATTTGGAAATAAACTAAAATGGTTTAAGAATTAAATTTTATTTTACAAGACATATGCAGCCATTGAACCATAGTAGGTTGGATGAGCGATAAGGCAGTTTTGATCATTTGATCAACTCTGCAGCCAATCGATGGGGTTATTTATTATAAACCAATGACGAGGCAATAATATTAGGATAATTAAAATTTATGGGTTTGAATATAGATATTTTTAATTGTTGAAATGGTGTATTTTAGATGAGATAATACTTTATTGAAAAGTAAATTTTTATTGAATATTTTAATATGAGTTATACATGTTGAGGATGAAGCTTGTTTTGAAATTTTTGGGTGTTTGTAAAATAAAGAGTGGTAAAATTTTAAGCTTTATCTTGAGAATTTATCGATATGAATTTATAAAACTCTTTTGGAAATATTAATCTTGTTACAAGGAAGAATATGAGTTTAAATTTATTTATTACTAAAAGATGCTATATTAAAACTTTTGGAAGCTTTAAATATTGGAAATTTAGATTATGGATTTTGAAGGCAATGAGTTTTGATACTCTAATAAATTTTTATGGTAAGTTTAATTTTATTTATCTATTTTGGTTTCTTGTGTGTACTTTACTTAGTGAAAATATCCAATGACTTGCATTATCGGTCATTTTTAGTTTAGTGACCTTTGAATTAACCATATGTTATCGGGTTTTCTTACTTCTCTTGTTGTTAATCTTTAGTCGGTGTGGTTTCTTCCATAGTAACCATGGAAATTTATCGTCTTGTTGATTGGAGTTCGGATGGGGCGATGCTAAATCCAAACTCTATTCAAGAAACTTTTGCGAAATAAATCTCTTTTGATTGATTTTTGGGTTGCATTTTTCTTTTGTGTTCTTGTTCGAAGGCGAGATGCCTTTAAAATCGTGAGGTATTGTTCGAAGATATTTTATAGTCCGCTAATCCCGGTGAATATATTCGGGTATTCATAGAATTTATCAAGAAATTTTATCTTGGTCTTCTTTCATCTTGAGTTGAAAGTGAGGAATTTTGATCTCATGCTCGTCTATCCTTCCTTTCATTGATGAAATAAATGTGTTGAATACAAATCTTCTCTAGAATTTACAAGGATGCAATTTTAAGAGGGGAGACTGCAACAACCCTGGTTTGGAGATTACCTATTAATATTGAATTATACGGTAGTTATATTTTAATATTGTAATTGAAATAAAATTTGAGAATTAATCGTTTATTTGGAATAAACAATAAATTTTGGGAACGAAATGAGATTGAAGTTGTTTGCGCCAAAATTGGCCACAAACCCCAAATATCGTGAAAGCACCAGTATATGAACACAAACTAATGATATTCAAGCACAAATATCAGATCTCAACAAACAACAAGCAGCAATTCAGAAATAATGAACAAAGACACAAGATTTATAGTGGTTCGGCTATCTCCGGCCTATGTCCACTCCAAAGTTTTATCCTTTTATTGATTATCCTAGCTGGTTACAAATGATTACAGCAGTAATAATGAAGAATTTCGAGTACAATAGTTGTATTGAAGTATAGAAATGAATCCGGCAGAGTCTGGACGTCCAATAGCCAAGAGTCCCTTTTCTGTAGGCTCTGGGGCTCTATTTATAGGCGTAGGAGGCTGAGATCGTGCTCAAACTTCGGGAGACTTCTTCTGGCATGTGAGTGGGACCACGCGACCGACCCCACCAAGTTTCGACTTGATCTGTGATCGATAAAAAATGATTTCGTATCCATCAAGAAATGATCCAATCGAGCTGAAAATTGGCAGGAACATTCCTTACCTTGTGTGCGAGCTGCTGTGAAAATTTCATTGCATTTGGATCATCGGTGTGGGAGATATGATCGATTCGAGTTTGGGTTGTCCATTGGCTGTCGTCTTCGAATTCACTGTTTCGAATCCATCTTGTTCGACTCCATCCAAAGCGCGTGCGCATCGATGACGTGGCACGAGCTTCCTGGGTTGATCCACCTTTCTTGTCGTGTTGAATGCTTTTTTCCTGAAGACGCGGTCGTATCCATGTTCCACGCTTCGTCCATATCCATAACTTCACAACGGTCATGCTCGCATCCATCAACCCGTGCCTCTCTTCGCCTTGATTCCAGGAGCTCATCCCGTATCGATTCCAAGTGTCGATCGATACAAAATGAACGTGGGGGGCATCGATACGAAGTGGTCGTGAAGGATGGATACGTACCTCATGCATAGGATGGATACGAACGAGACCTCACCTAATGGATACGAACGGGGCTCTTACCTGATGGATACGAAGGAGACCTATGTTGCTATCGAGTCGAAGTCCGCCTAACCTTCTCTTCCGATCGATACGAAATAACCGAGCCTTGTTCATGCCGATCGATACGAACGGTATCGATACGAAGTCCTCACTTCCTGATCGATACGAAGTGTATCGATTCGAACCATCCTTGCGCCTTGCCTTCGATTGATACGAACTTGATGGAGTCGAACTGAACAAAACCTGATGGGTACGAATCTGATGGATTCGAAATGAGCATCACCTCGACCCCTTGATGGATTCGAACAGTATGCCCTTCCTACCTTGTATTGATCATATCTCCTCCATTCGAACTCCGATTGACCTGAAACTTGAAACATAGCCTCTCCTAGTCCTCATCATCGTCTCCAATCAATTTCGTCCCAATCGGAGCTCAACCAAATTTTGACGACATCGATTGCAGCCTTGATTCTAATCGATCTCCAATCCTGATATCCATCATTCCTTGCCATTTTGTTGATATTCCAGCTTTGACCAAAAGGTGGGATAACATTTTGCCCCCCAAAACATGCCTTGTGATAAGAAGGCGTGTTTTGAATAGTTCCAATTCCAATATCCAAAATCCATAGCCGTATCGCCGGAGTATGTCATCCTTGACTGCTCCGAGCCGATGCCCAATTCCAAATCCAATAACCAAAGCCTTAGCCAATTCCACATCCATTCGAACTCGACAACCGAGTCCTAATCCATCCTTATCCAATAGCCAATAACCGAACCCAGGACCTCTCCGGGTCGATATCCGAAACCATAACCTCTCCGGGCTCTTGCCAAGCGCAACTCACACCTGACGGTCGTGGTCCAGTGTCCCTGGACATTAAGCTAACCTCTCCGGTTCTTGCCAAGCGCAATCCACACCTGACGACCGTGTTCCAGTGTCCCTGAACTTTGTGCAAAGCCATGGCTTAAGTCCTAAGCCGAATCCTGCTCTCTCCGGACCCTTGTCAAGCATGGTCCATACTCAACGACCTAAAACAACAATCGATAATATGGGCCTAAGTCCTAGGCTGAATCCAGGTCTCTTCGGACCCTTGCCGAACATAGTCCATACTCGACGACGTGAATGAGTCAATTTACCACGTTCGGGCAAAAGTGACTCACCCCTTGCCAGGCATAATCCATACCTGACGACCGTTTATCAAAAACCAGATAAAAATCCAATCAAAATCCAATCCAAAATCCAAATCCAAACCAAAAACCAGAAAACCCGAAATCCAAACCAGCATCCAAAACCGAAAACCAGTCATCCAAAAGAAAGTCCAAACTAGAAAGCAAATAAAAACCAGGAGTTCAAACCAAACTCCAAAACCAAACCAGAAAATCAAGTATCTAATCCAAAATAGAAAAACAGTTTTCACAAGCCATAGCTCCGCAGTTTATCATCATTCAGAGCATGCCTAGGGGCTATCTCCGTCCCCGTACATGTGTAAATGACTTGGCCGTTTGCCAATAGCTTGTTACTTATTTCATATTATCCTGGTCAATGGATAATCAATCGACCGCCATTCCTGGGCCTCACATCGTCATGGTGTGAGGTAGTTGGTTGTTGCTCATGTTCCACCGCTGCATTCCGAGTTTCGACATATTGCCGCAACTGTCCATTCCTTACATGCTCCTCGATTATATCCTTTAGGTGCCTGCAGCTGTTGGTGTCATGTCCATCTAAATCATGGAAGAGGCAGTCCCTTCCTGATGTCCTCTCCCGTTCTGATGGTTCTCTCCTAGCCGGCCTTCGGTAGGGAAGGCAATTCCAAGTATCCAGGTATATCCGCTCCAGCGTCTCGTTCAATCCTGTGTATGTGGAAAACTTTGGATCTTTTCATCGCTTCCTAGCGTTTCCAGAATCATCATCCAACTTCCTTTTCCCTTTGTCTTTATCCAAACCTTTGCTGGATGGTCCTCCACCCTCAGTTGCATTAACCTTTTTCACCTTTAAATCCATACTTGCATCTTCTTGCCGAAGGAACCTCTCTGCCTCGTGAAAGAATTCCTCGAGATCATGTGGGGGAACTCGTATCAGAGATACCTTGAAATCTAAATCCTCCCTGACTCCTGATACTGCTGCCATTAAAACCATTGATGGATCAGGCCGATCCACCGAAGCTACTGCCGCACTGAATTGAGTTAGAAAATCTCTAAGCGATTCATCCATCCTCTGTTTTACCGATGTCAGTGTCATCACGTTCTTCAGTCTCTTGACATGAACCCGAAACTGTCCCAAAAAACTTTCCACCAATTCCCCCCAAGTCCTGATAGATCCTTCTCCTAGCTGCCTAAACCACATTGCAGCTAAGTCCGTCAAGTACAAAGGAAAACATCGTGCCATTACTTCCTGCGATGCCCCCAGCACCTCCATGTGTCTGGTGTACCTCATCAAGTGATCAGTTGGGTCTGCCTTACCATCATACACATCCACGCTAGGTAGCTTGAACTTAGGTGGATTCTGAGCCATCCTTATTTCCCAAGCAAATGGACTCCTATTCACTCCTTCCAAGTCTCTGTTGGTCAAACCACCTCGCACAGTTTTTCTAATGATCTCCACTAATCCAGTATTGTCTATTAGGGGTTGCCCCCCATGCCCCCGAGGGAACTCCGAGGGAACTCCGGCACATACTCTTCATGTGGCTCACTAGCAGCAATGTTAGCCCTGGCCTGTTGAACTCCTTCCAAAGGTCCTCCTGTGTTGGATCCTATGGGCCTGCCCCCAAGCCCTTGTTGATTGCCTTCTGGCTCCATATCCCGTCCTTCATTGGGTTCCATGACCCTAGTCCCTTGTCCCGCATCCACAGCGGCTGTAGCTGTTCCTAAGTTCTGCATCCCTGCGGCTCTCATTTTCTCAAAGAAAGTCTGCATCATTTCCTGTTGGCTCTTCAACAATCTATCTTGCAAAGAATTTGCCATAGCTTCCATTTCATCCCGGGTTATGTAGATCGAAGCCCGTCCTTCCCCAGCTCCGAAGGATGCTTGTTGACTTCCTTCCTGTTGGCTTCTCTCAGCCCTTTGCCTACTACTATTTTGCCTAGTCATTGTCCTCAAACCAAGACTGCTCAAACTCTTTAAATCTGAACTTCAAATCCGATGTAGCGGGCGTGAGTTCAATTCTCAGTGAAAGCACCAAAGTGTTTGCGCCAAAATTGATCACAAACCCCAAATACCGTGAAAGCACCAGTATATGAACACAAACCAATGATATTCAAGCACAAATATCAGATCTCAACAAACAACAAGCAACAATTCAAAAATAATGAACAAAGACACAAGATTTATAGTGGTTTGGCTATCTCCGGCCTACGTCCACTCCAAAGTTTTATCCTTTTATTGATTATCCTTGCTGGTTACAGATGATTACAACAGTAATAATGAAGAATTTCGAGTACAATAGTTGTATTGAAGTATAGAAATGAATCCGGCAGAGTCTGGACGTCCAATAGCCAAGAGTCCCTTTTCTGTAGGCTCTGCGGCTCTATTTATAGGCGTAGGAGGCTGAGATCGTGCTCAAACTTTGGGAGACTTCTTCTGGCACGTGAGTGGGTCCACGCGACCGACCCCACCAAGTTTCGACTCGATCTGTGATCGATACAAAGTGATTTCGTATCCATCGAGAAATGATCCAATCGAGCTGAAACTTAGCAGGAACATTCCTTACCTTGTGTGCAAGCTGCTGTGAAAATTTCGTTGCATTTGGATCATCGGTGTAGGAGATATGATCGATTCAAGTTTGGGTTGTCCATTGGCTGTCGTCTTCGAATTCACTGTTTCGAATCCATCTTGTTCGACTCCATCCAAAGCGCGTGCGCATCGATGACGTGGTGCGAGCTTCCTGGGTTGATCCACCTTTCTTGCCGTGTTGAATGCTTCTTTTCCTGAAGACGCGGTCGTATCCATGTTCCACGCTTCATCCATATGCATAACTTCACAACGGTCATGCTCGCATCCATCAACCCGTGCCTCTCTTCACCTTGATTCCAGGAGCTCATCCCGTATCGATTCCAAATGCCGATCGATACGAAATGAACATGGGGGATATCGATACGAAGTGGTCGGGAAGGATGGATACGAACCTCATGCATAGGATGAATACGAACGAGACCTCACCTAATGGATACGAACGGGGCTCTTACCTGATGGATACGAAGGATACCTATGTTGCCATCGAGTGTCCACCTAGCCTTCTCTTCCGATCGATACGAAATAACCGAGCCTTGTTCATGCCGATCGATACAAATGGTATCGATACGAAGTCCTCACTTCCTGATCGATACGAAGTGTATCGATTCGAACCATCCTTGCGCCATGCCTTCGATCGATACGAACCTGATGGATTCGAACTGAACAAAACCTGATGGGTACGAATCTGATGGATTCGAAATGAGCATCACCTCGACCCCTTGATGGATTCGAACAGTATGCCCTTCCTACCTTGTATTGATCATATCTCCTCCATTCGAACTCTGATTGACCTGAAACTTGAAACATAGCCTCTCCTAGTCCTCATCATCATCTCCAATAAATTTCGTCCCGATCGGAGCTCAACCAAATTTTGACGACATCGATTGCAGCCTTGATTCCAATCGATCTCCAATCCCGATATCCATCATTCCTTGCCATTTTGTTGATATTCCAATTTTTACCAAAAGGTGGGATAATAGAAGTTATGAACTTTATTTCATTTATTTGGGTTAATAATGATTGGAAAATGTGTTTTATATGGAGAAAATGCAATATTGTATTAATTATTGTCAGTTACTTCCTCTATTAATTTTTAAAACAAGCATGTGATTTTTAAAGGTTGTTTATTTCAATAAAAAGATATAAATTGGTTTTAAAATGATCTTTAATTGTAAATTTGAGTTTTTGATGGTTTGTAATATTTTCCTGAGTAAGAAAATAATTTTTATGGAATTTGAAAGGTTAGAAATGTAGACTTTTGACATTTAATTGTGAAAATAGTGCTTTTTTTGTAAAATAAAGGTTATAATAATAATGTTTTAAAATTATAAATTTATCTTTTTGTTGGTGGAAATGATTTATTTCATATGTGTGGAAGTTCACATATTTTTGTTGTGTGACAAATTGAAAGAAAATGGCATTTATTAATTACATATGGGTAAATATATGCATTTATTTTTAAGTGTGAATTTTTTCCTATGCTAATTAATCTTTTCTCCAAATTGGGTCCAAAACCCATTATTATCTAACCTGTTAATAAGAAAAGAGATGATAGATTACCTGTATATTCAATTTGGCTCACCTTCTTCTTCTAACCGGAGAATAGAAAATAAAGAAAGTAACCCACCTTTTCTTAATTTCAAATCTTCAAACTTCAATTCTTTCAATTCAAGCCGAGATTTTTATCAATCTAATATCAAGTTAAAAGGTAATCTCATTCCAAACCATTGTTATTTCATCAAAAATCTAAAATTTGAGAGATGTTTATTTGTTAATTAGTTTACTCTTTTGTATGTATGTTTAAGGAATTCTATAGGTTATTGGAAGCTCTCTTCTCCTCAAAGCTTCCTTCTTTTAGCAAAATTTCAGGATTTTATCTTCTATAATTCAAGGTGAGTTTGTTAACTCAAAATTCCAGCTGAAACTTGCCTGCTAATGCAAAGATCTAAAAGAAAATAGTTTGCTGTAAAAATATTCTGCTAAGTTTACATATCTGGTTTATGTTGCTTCTTTGAGTAGTTATAACTTCTTGATATCATAATGGATTGCTGCCGGATCTTTTCCGGATCATAGATTAGGTATTGTCTTGTGTGCACGCAAAATTTTATAGCATGTCATCTTCATTTTCTATCTCAAAATGCTGCTACAAAATGAATATGAAGTTCTAGAAACAAGTTCTAGAAATTGCGTGAGCTTGGTCGATAGGAATGTCGACCTAGCGGTCGACCTTCATATCTCATAGGTTGAATGTACAGTTGACCTTTGGGTGACAATGGTCGACCTACAGGTCGACATGTTGGTCGACCTATAGTCATTTTTTTTTGCTCTTTGTTCTTTTGGCTTGTGACTTGTCCAACTTGTTTTGCTCTCTTTCTTGCTTGATTTTGATAATGGTTTTGTGATGTTTTGAGAGCTATGATGCCTATCAACAGGCTAGCTAATTTTTGGAGAATTTGAAATTTGAAATTTTAGTTGATTTTGAGTTGAATTTGAATTGAATTCGAATTATCAGTTTTGAGTGATTTCTTTATTTTTCCTCGTTTTCGAGTATGGATTTTTCCGAACATTTCGAAATAATTTTTAAAATAAATACGCATGTTCAATAATTATTATGTAATATTTTAAATTATTTTTGGATTTAATATTTATTTATTCTCTATAATAAGGGAATTTCAAATATTTGTTTCAAAAATCTATTTCGAAAAATAGTTTTAAAAGCTAGTTTTCTCTAATAAATTATTAAATATAAAATACACATTTTGCACTATTCGATGTATGAGAAAGAAAATTAAACGATTTAGTAAAATACGTGGTATAGGACACGTGCGTTCGCTTTTTCGGTTAATTCCGGACTTGTACAATCGAAGCTATTCGAGATTATAATATTCAGGGATGATATTTGAGATTTTCCATCATATGGCGTGATTTGAGATTTATAAATTCCTATTTTGGAAATTATTTAGGATGGCCAATATTTGGTGAGTTTTATGGTATGAGATCTCCTATTCTAGGAGTATGGTCGATGAGGACCATCACGATGTATTTTTATACTTGCTGATGATATAAGGCAAGTCTTGAGTTTGAGATTTCTATTTTGAGATTTATAGTTTATGAGAAACCATCACGATGTTTTTGCTTGTCAATGAGATGAGACAAGTTACGATGTCTATTGATACTTGCCAATGAGATGAGGCAAGGAATGATTTTCTGAGATTTATGATTTTATTATGTTTTCTTGTGTGGATTGACTAGTAGTTAGTAAACCGTTTAGTGAGAACGTGTGGTATGGGACACACATTACCACTTTTCAGGTTCCTATCTAAGAATTTGTGACACATTCATGATGTATGCTAGTACTGTAGACCTTCGGGTCATCACGATGTTCTACGACTTCGGTCGTCACGATGTTCTACGATTTCAGTCATCACGATGTTCTACGAATTCAGTCGTCACGATGTATTGCGACTTCGATCATCACGATGCTTATGTGACTTCAATCGTCAAGAGAGAGATACCTATTATACAGTACTGGACAAGAGGTGGCACGTGCAGCATTGCTTCGGCATGCAACCGGTGATCTGGCCAATCCAGGTTTTTTGAGTTTTCTATTTTATTATGATTTCACCATTTTAAGATGTTTTATTGTATCGATAGCCTGAAGCTATATGAGATGTTATATATGATGATTTCATTTATGATGTTTTGAACTCTTATTGAGTTTCTTGAGTTACGATTTTGTGATTTCATATGATATTTTAGGTTTTTCCGTTTTGGTGAGTTGAGTTGAGTTTTATATATATTTATACCAATGAGATGAGGTATAATTGAGTTTGGAGATTCTTCTATTTTTGAGATTTATATTGTGTTTTCATGGCATTCTGAGATTTTGTTTATGCCGATGAGATGAGGCATATTTGAGTTTTGGTATTATCTTATTTTAAGGACGCTTTGTGTTTCTCATTTTGGCGAGAGTTTTTATTGATGATTTTTCCTATTTAGGAGACATGGTTCATTGAAACTATCATAGTTATTATAGAGATTTCACCGATGACATGAGGCATGTTTGATTCCTAGTAGAATATTATCTTCAAGTTTTCTTCTTTTGAGATTAGATATACTTAAGTGATACTTGACCACTTGAGTTATGAGCATGTCCTCATTATTTCTTTTCATTCGAGAAGAGAAATCATCCTTTCCTTATGATAATTTGTATCATGCTCTTGGTACGGTATCTTTTTGTTCAAGAGGATACTCTACCCTTTACTTATGCTTCGTATTGTCGTCTATCTTTATTAAACTGATGTTTTGGCTAGAATGACCCATGTATTTTATACTCAGGTCAGACCGGGTTGTTTCAGGTTAAGCATTTACCTTTGGACTTAGCTTTTCCTTGAAGCTTCCATATGGATATCTTTCTATCATCTTCTATAGGTATAGTTTTTTGGAGTTTTTTCTTGTGATGTATATTTGTTTGACTCGTGAATTAAAGTGGTTGTCATACCGCTTTTGATGTATCATGTGTGCTGTATTTAGATGTATCATTGTATAGGTCTATATGTATAAAATTTTGTTGTTCTGTGATGTGATGTTCATTAGGTTATTTTATTTGGTTATTGCATTTATCGACGTATTCAATAGATATTTAGGACAAGACTATAGATGGTCGCTCCTAACCTGCCATATTCTCCCCATTAGTAGACAATATTACTCAGTAACACTCTTTGTTAATGCGGATCTCGGGGTGGGGCATCACACTTATAGGGGTGGAAAAGGAGCAATGCGACTTGAAATTCCTTCGCCAACCTATTAGATGGAAGTACTTGTGCAGGGCCGGCCACTTTGGACCGATGGTAGATAGAGGCAGTAGTGGAAGTAGGTTGAGATGACCGAGGTTGTTGGTTAGATGATTGTGAGTGAGAGCATGGCTTATAATGGTAGGATTCATGCCCAAAGTGCTCACATAGACCCTGTTGTTCATGTAGGTGGAGCTGTTTCCTTTCACTATCGCATCGCTTCCGATCATCGCGGCGTTGCATCCTATCCTCTACGTCTCGGCACTCCTTATCTTTCCTTCCTCTTTCAAAATCTGACTTCTGATGATAACTATGGCATTGGTAGTAAGCTTTCAAAGTTAAGGAACGATATCGATCTATGCCCGAGCTAAAAGAGCTAAAGCATCTCCACCCATTGTACCTAAAAAGAAGAAGAGATATATTAGAACAAAAGATATTGAATTAAGAATCGGTGCAAAGTTCTTATGCTCATGATCCTAGAAGTGTGTAAAGTGTCGGATTTTCCATAAGTAACCTACATACCTTGCTCCAAGGGTCCTAGAGATGGAGTTTCATCACCTTCGGTAAGACCAAGAAGGGAAGTTGAATCCATGGAGGATGCTATTGAGAATGTGTCCAAAGCTTATTCCCCCATAGCTAAAAGCCAATAAGTTCCCAAGATCATCTGTAGAACTGAAGATGTTCTTTGAGGAGCTTATAGGAGGAGTTGTTTCTTATATCATTTTAAGACTTGGTTCGGAAGCAAACTATAAAATACTTGATGACTAATTGTTTCGAGGAGGAAGGTGTTGTGCCTATGATGCCCTCAGGAGATGTCTCTTTATATGATTCTCCGGGCTGAGGTCATATTCCTCACTGTTGTCATCCTTCGCTTCCTCTTCGTGTCCTCCTTCTCCGTCTCTTACTTTCTCTCTTCATTTATCTATCTCTTTAAAAGTAATTTCTTCTTTTCTTCCTGCTTTCCCTCTTAAATTTGCCATTCCTTCCTAACCTTCTTCATTCCCCTAGTCTTCATTGTTACAGTCATAAACTAAGGCAGGAAGACTGGTAGTAGCTCCATCTCTTTTAGTCAGGACTTTATTTGAAGCAAAGTTCCTACCATTATATAGAAGTTGATATTAGTGGAGCTAATTGTTCATAAGAAGATAAGAAGTTGTAAGGAGTCCATAATCAATTCCCTTCAAGAACTCTAGAGTGTTGGCCTATTTATCATTGACTTCTCATCCGAGGAGATCTATGAAGGATACAAAGAGGTTATTAGACACTTAAGTGTAGAAAACCTAAGTGAGGAAGAGATGGATGATAAGAGGGCTTACGACTTGATATCCAGAAGCAGTTTAAACTTTTAAAGGTAGCGAATGAAGAAATATTCTCTCTTAAAGTAACTGTGCTTTTTATGGAGTGCCTCGATGACATTATAATGCTTATACACCCTAACTGTTAGCGAAAATGGCGAATCTTCCTTCTTGTTAAAGCTCAAAAGAAAAGTGAGCTCTTCGAATGTTAGAGGATGATTTAATTGCATCATGAAAAGGATGTGTAGAGAATTGAGTAAGGCATTTCTATTAGGGTGCACTTGTATGGGAGCCAGCCCAATATTTTAAAGAAAGAATTTAGTGAAGTCATTGAATGGTGGCATGACTTTAGATGGGTATATAAATCTACTACATACCATATAGCATGGAGGCTGGAGATGAGCCTGTTGGTCGAGTGTTGGTAAGAGAAACTCATCCTCGAGAATCCTATGTTTAAGGCAAATTAAATGAAGTGCTTCTATAGTCAGCTTTAATGGTGTCTAATCTCGAGGATTATCCAAGGCCATTAAAATAGGTTGTTCTCCCATTAGTGGAGCTTGAACGTGAGGCTGTGCCGCTAAAAGGGTCTGAAGATGAAATTCTCAAGTTATGAATGCCTTCCTTCAGGTGGAGTGGACGTATAAACTTGAGTGGTTGAAGAGCCCTCCTCTGGGTGGTAGAAGGGTTACTACTAAATCCAAGGAAAGGAGCTGGTCATTTTGAATAGAAAAAGCATGATGGCGAATGCAGTTAGGTACGATTTACATTAATGAATTAATTTATCAAAATTCATGTAGCTAATGTACATAACCTAATGGATGTTGACGTGTGTTGACTAATCAGATTATGTACATTGGTCAGAGCAGTGTGAATTGTCAATCTATGCAGTCCATGTATTGAGTTTAAAGCATAGCGTACGTGAGTACTTTTATATATAGCTTGCTCACATTGGCAAATGAGCTCCAACATGCAATGGAAATGTGTGTTGGATCTTACCCATTATCATAGAATATACGATAACAGAACTATTGTTCGGAGCGACATGGAATTGAAGCGAAAGCAGAATTATGGTCTCCAACTTGAATTATTGGAATGTGTGTTATACTCAGATGCCGAAGTGCATTCATTGCCACCGATTCTTGAAAATGTCTCCGGAAATCGAGCCATCGATCCACAGTTAATTTGACAAAATGTGGTTACCCCACTTTTACTTGAAAAATTATTGCACAACAAATTTGTGGACCGACCTTAGAAAGAATTTGAGGAAAGGGCTTTAGGAACTTGAACCTGACACCATAATTGAAAAATTTAGAAAGCTTGGATGAAAAACCGAAGTTACTTTATAACACACCTAAAATTTAACGAAAATTTAATAAGAAAACTAAATTAAAATAAAACAAGGACTAAAATGAAATTTTCACAAACTTTCAAATTTGGCTATGAAACTTGCACCAATGCATTCATAGCGATTTTATGGACAATTTTCATATATAACATTTCGAAATCGGAGTTAATACGGAGAAGTTACGGATGCTTGAAAAATTGAAAATGAAATAATAAAAAAATTAAAAATTTACACTATGAGTTTCGACCCAGGAGATGGTCGACCACTATAGGCCCACCTGTGGCTATTAAGGTTCGACTATTCACATTAGAAATCATGAGTTTCAGAGCGCTGTTTGAATGAATGAGATTGGCTGAAATATTTTCCTTGATGCCCAAGTTTTGATGTGCGTACGAGATGTAAACCAATATTCTTCTAGGCAGATCTAATGCTCCAAATTAATTCCTAACCTCTATAAATTAACACCTAAGTTAATCCTAAATTTATATGAAAATTTACATGCTACCAAAACTTTGCCAAAATTTCTTCTTTCCACCTATAAACTTTCTTCAAAAGAAATTAAAAATCAAAGCAAGAGTATACTAGTAATTAGATCTATGAAGAGGAAAGCAAATGGATGTCAATTCACAGGCATGGAACAAAGTTAGAGCTTAGATCTCAGGCAGGTGGGAAATTTTTTAATTAGATGATTATTACAGCTAAATTTACTATGTTCTACCTAATCTAGGATGTTAGAAATTCAATTATAAACTATAAAACCCCAATTTGAAAACCTATGATCTAGGGTAGAAATTGAAGTAAATTTAAATGGATAAATCTGATGTTTAATGCAAGTGCACCTCTTTAACTTTTTAACTATAAACCCTAGATTAAACAACTGAGATTGAAATTATACAAATCTATGAAATTGAGAAATATCGTCTGATTAATATTGTTACTTATGGTTCATTATAAATATTGCAATCAACAAAAACTTACCCTAATCATATAACCTGAAATCTGGATTAGAAATTAATGTTACAGTAAATTGATAAGCTTGTAGACCCCTTTGAACCGAAACCCTAAAAATTGGTTAAATGTTAGTGTAAGCAACCTTAATTGAAAACCCTAAAAACAATGAATACTAAAGCAATGGAGTAAAGTAGAATCTCACAAGAAACTGGGCACTTTAATTGCTAGGATTCACTGTAAAATGCTGAAAGTGATAAATTAACAATAATTAGAAACTGAATCAATAAAGTTAATGAACCCTAATTTTTATATTGCGATCAATCGACAATCACACTGAGTGGTCGACCGATTATCACCTGAAACATAGAACCTGAACCTCGGACAAAGGCCTAGGTTAGAAACAAATGTTAATCATTTTGTAAACCTATTTAGGGCTATTTTCCTGTATGTTAGGAGTTATAGAGAAGCTAGTTCCCCATGAGATGATGCTAGGATGTTATAGTTTTGCGTAAATGCTCTTTGCCCGATAGGGGTCGATTATTCGACCAGGGGTGATTTTTATCGCAAATTTCACTCAAATGAGGTTCTATAGTAGACGTGAAACACCGATGTTGATGCCTGATGAAGTGTGGCCTGACATAATGGGAGTTTCGATATGCACGAATAATGAAGTGATATGCTACAGTTCAACTGTTGGATCCTAGAACGTACAAAAAAGAGGTGCATACTACAGTTGAGAGGCAAACACAGATGTAGACGATGAGACACACTGACCAGTCAGCATTACGGGATTTCCCTTAATGTGTAGTTGGGTTACATATAGTCGTAGTTAGGGAAAAGACATTCCTAGTAGTCTTGTGGTGGTGGTGGTGGTAGGAATGTATTTCCATAATAACCCAATGGTAGTGTTTACATATTGAGTGGCTCTAGAAGTGGCGGTCAATCGTTAGTTATTGAGGTTCGATCCATAGTTAATCCTAGTAATAGCCTATACAAGTTGTAGTGTAGCTGTGTGTTGGAAAAAAATCCCTAAGTTGAGACCCTAGGAAGTACATGGACACTTGTAGAACATCCTAGGTTTCATGTGATAGATATAAAGTTGACTGCATATAATCATCATTTATTAAACTTGTACTCATTCACTAGAATTTTCTCTAACTCATCCCCTTCTTTTCATTTTCTCCCACCATAGGATGATAGATTAGCGATTGACTGGGAATATTATGTGGAGGAAGGAGCTACATGTTTGGATTCTCATATTATTTATTGTTCATCTTGTAGTTGCTTATTGTACTAAAAGCCTGTAAAACTTATATTGTACTTTGGAAACAGTGTATGTGGAAATTAAGTATTTTGGAGACTATTTTTTGAAATATCTATTTTTCAGTACTTATATTTTAATTTATTCTATTGTGAGATTTGACAATGTAGAATGTCATAGAATTTATCTTTATAATTACGCTTTGAAATGTTATAAAAATCCAACAGCTCATATTTCTTGGCATGCCGTGAGTCTGAAAGTCACCCTAATCTTTGGATCGGGGGTGACAGGAAGTGTAGATCATTACGTTTGATATCGGAGCTTAGGTTTAAGATCCTTTAGGATTTAGGCACGTTTTGCAAAGGTTTTGCATATATATGTAAAAGTATACCAAAAAGAACACTGCCATATATTTTGATTAGTGCTATCTATGGAAAAGTTGATAATAATTCCCAACACACATAGTGAGAATGATTAATTTTGATTGGAATAGCTAAGAAGAGGCAGTTAAGATTCTAGTTGTGAGTGTGACGACTCGATAATTTTAACGATTTTTATAATGTAATTAACTGAATTTTTGCTTGAAAATAAACTATTAAATTTAACAACGAAAATTTGATATTTGAAATGCGTATATTTTGACGTAGCAAATGTCAGATTTTCATCAGCAAATATGAAAGTAAATTCTGTTGTGTAGTTTTAATTTCAATTTTTAATCAGTTGAAATTAGATGAAAATAAAATATTTTGAAAGCTATATATTTTTATATATTAAAAATAAATTATTTTCTGTGTGAGACTTCATATTTCGTTTCGCCAAATTTGGACTGCTATAGCCCCGTTTATTTTATTTTCGGCGAATTAGCAACAGTTTGGCAACGAATATTGACTTTTGATAGGATGGTCATATTGCTCATATCTGTGTACCAATCTATTCATCTCGTCGTGTTGATCTTCGCAGCATATTCACTTGAGTGCTTCGGAGTTCGGTACATGACAAAATCGACGAAACGGTTAGCCGTATCGGTACCCATTTAACCTTTGTTTTATTTATGACCATTCATTCTCCATTGCGTATAACTGTAGAGCTATTAACATTTATATTTCCCTGAATTCAAGTCAGAACCTTTTCAATCCTTATTCCTATTTATTATTTTACAGGAAAATAGGCACAAGGAAGAAGTTACAAAAGAATTTAGCTTTAGGGACAACAAGTTTGCTTTTTAGTCTGAAGGACATTTTTTAGTGCAAACTAAAAATAATAGTTACAACTATCATTCTGTGATTTACACTAAAAAGTGTCCTTCAGCCTAAAAAACAAACTTCTTGTCCTTAAAACTAAAATTTTCTTCTGCTTTTTCCTTGAGCCTAAAAACCCCTATTATTTTATTGGTTCTTTCGCTTTTTCTTTGTCTCTACCTTCATCTGATTTGTTCTTTCCAATTGAGAAAAATATATAGTAATAAATATTTATAGGCTGTCGTATACTTCAATTAGCTGTTGATAGCTTAGAATATTCGTTATCCACTGTTCAATATAAATTATATATATTTTTGTAAATATACATGCATAATTTGACTGTTCGTATGTATGATAGTTGTATATATATGGGTTTGTGGAAAAGCTACTTTCTTCTTCCTTCCATTTGGCCTGACATCTGCCAGCTCCTCCTTGTAAACCCATAGAAACCCATATAGCTAGCCTACTAAAAGCCCGCTTCTCCTCACTCAGATCCACCTCCCGACCATCTTTGGCACCACCAAACACCGAACACCCTCTCCGCCTTCGCTAGAGATCTTGTCCCCTTGAACCACACGCCACCACTCACCAAATCTCCCCTGGATCCGCTTTGACCACTGCAAATGTTAGCGGCCACTGACTCAGCCGACCCTTGCCCATCCATCCTCCCCACCTTTTCATGCGACAGCCATGGTCGATCCACCCATCTCCACCAGATTTCTCCACCCATCACCTCCGCCGTACCCAAACGCCTCAGCCCACCTGCCACCGAACCGCCTTCTCCGACCATTGCTCTGGCAGGACCCGCTATCCCTATAACTGAACCCAATCCCTTCTTCCCCTTTGACTTGAGAACCACCTTGCATCCATCACTTCGGCCGCATCTTCTCCCCTATAGCCGTCTTGCTTCTCTTATATATTTACAATTTTAATATTACAAATTTGTTTACAGTTTTATATTCACAGTTTCGTTGTTTACAGTTTTAATATTTCAAAGTTTTGTTTTTGTTTATAGTTTTATGTTTGAAATTTATTGTTATAGAATAAAATTTGTTTAAGATGTTTTGATTTCTTTGGTTTTATGTTATTTATAGATTTATAGGTTCGTAAGTATTCAATTTTTGGTTATACATACTGGTTTTTAAGTATAGATATTTAAAGTATAATGTATGTATGTGTATATAAATATATATATATATATATTTGATTTTATGATAGTACGGTTTAGTGATTATATATGTATGATTGGTTCCAAATATAATACATAGAGATATTTTAAAAATATATGTGATAGATCTTAGTGTATATGTTTTATTTTATGTGTTTGAAGTATTGATTTTATATATATTGCATATACACATCATATAGTTGATATTAGGTACTGGTTTGAAAGGTGTATGTACAAAAATATTAAAGTATATATTAAATTTATATTAATATTTAGAAATAGTTTCGTAATAGCTTTAATATATATATTTGATTTTGAGTATATGCGTTTTGAAATATATAATATAAAGATTTCATTTTAACATGTGTTTAAAATTAAATATTTATTTTTAATTATTTGTAGATATTTTGATTTTATTTGATGTGTTTTAAATTAAACATGATTTTTGAAAAATATAAATATAGATTTTATCCTAATATGTGTTTAAATTTAAAAATATGATTTTAATATATACATATGTAGTTTATATATATATATATAGTTTATATATATATAGTTTATATATATATAGTTTATATATATATATATATAAAAGTTCACTTATATATATTTTATATCCATCGAACCCAGTTCATCGTGCTTTGCATTTGATTTCACCGCTGTCCAAAATTGATCGCAGCAGTTAGTTGCCTTGATTTTTAACTTATCTATGTGCTCCTATTCTCTCTAGCCTCAAAAGAAGAGCAATCACTCACGATTAACATTCTTATATTTAGTAAATTTAATTCACATGAAATGACGATTGAAATATGCTATTAAATTTGAATTACTAGTTATTTAATTGTTAAGTATGATATGCCATTATCTGTAACTGTTCACCTTTGATATGTGGCACTGTAACCTGTTATTTTTATTATATTTAAATTTGTTACCAACGATATATGTCTATTGCTGATATATTATATTTTATCATATTTGTCTCCCTCTGCAAGTACCCTATCAGTTTAGAATTCCCTGTAGGTTGAAATGATACATACCCGAATGATATTATAGATTAGGGTAGATCATCAATGGTTGAAATGATAAACCCAAGCTATTTTCATTGAATTCAAATTTTAGGGATTGTGGGTTGAAATGATATATACTCGTAAATATCTAATTTGCAGATTGAAATAATAAATATCCATATCACTTGACCATAGAATAGAAAATTTCATACGGACACCATTAGTCTATTTTGAAAAAAAATGATTGTCAAAGTTTGGAAGGAAATATATGAATTTATTAAATATTGATTTCTAAATTATAATATAAAGACTTTATTTTAATATATGTGTAAAATTTAGATTTTTAAAAATATATAAATTAAGATTTAATACAAAATAAATTTAATAATAAAATTTAATTTAATAAAATTTAATTTAATAGGTTTATAATATGCTTAAGTATTTATTTAAATTTATATTAATATTATAAAAATAGATGTTTTATGATTTTAATAATAAAGGTTGGGAAGATAAATTAATGTTGACTTGGAATTTAAAGTGGTTAATAATTCAATTTGAATAAGAATTGATTTAAACTTATTGATTTTTACAGTTTTGATTTGATAAAAAGTGATTAAACAAATATTCTTAATTTTAAATAAAATTGGGATTGAATATTTAATAGGGTTTTTAGGCTGAAGGAAAAAGTTGAAGAAAAATTTAGTTTTAAGGACAAGAAGTTTGCATTTTAGGCTGAAGGACACTTTCTAGTGTAAATCACAGAATGATAGTTGTAACTATCATTTTCTATTTGCACTAAAATGCGTCCTTCACACTAAAAAGCAAACTTGTTGTCCCTGAAACTAAATTTTTTTGCAACTTTTTCTTTGTGTCTATTTTCCTGTATTTATTATTAGTTTAAATTAATAAATCGAGATTTTATTTAATTGTTATCAAAATGATTAAGTGAATATTTTCCAATTTGAATAAAAATAAAGTTAAATTTTGAAATGTAAACGAAATCTATATTGAAATTGTTTGAACATTTAAACCTTGAATCTTATTGGAATTGAAATGATAGTTCAAACTTGGATTTGAAATCGATAAAATTTGAAATGGTTTATTGAGAATTTGAATTGAATCTTCAACCCTTTAAATTAAAAGTGTTGAACATGGATTTATTTAAATTGAATTTTGGAATTTAAGCTGATTTGAATCGATTTATGGAATTAGAGGAAACTATTTTTATTATATGAAGCATTTTTAATACATATAAACTATTTTAACATATAAATTATTTTAATATGTAAACAATTTTAATTTATAACTATTTAATATATATACTATTTTCAATATCTAAACTGTTTAAGTTGGAAGTGCTATGATTTTAAAAGTGTTATGATTTCAAAAGTGTTATGATTTCAAAAGTGTTATGGTTTCAAAAGTGTTATGATTTGATCTCAAAAGTCTTATGACTTCAAAAGTATTATTGTTTCAAAAGTGTTATGGTTCCAAAGTGTTATGGTCTCGAAAGTGTTATGATTTCGAAAGTGTCTAATTTTTGAAAGTGTTACGAGTCTGGAAATGAATGTTATATAAAGTGAAATGATATCGATTTGATATGGTTTTGAAATGAATATGATATTTTGCTATAAAGTATGAACTATTTGAAATGAAATGACCATGGTGTGAAACAAACGTTTGGTTGTTAAAAAGACCACGATCGGATATTGTCATACTCTCTGCTAATTCTAAAAACCACTTTAACAACTTTGTATGTGGTGGTGATTTCAGAACAAAATAGGATGGTTTGGCGACGATTCTATATGAGGTTATAACGCATCCTTGACTCCTATGAGTCGGACTGATGTGGCTAAAACAAGAGCAATGCCAGGACAAGTGAGGTTATTCCTCCAATCGGACATATTTCTTTGATATCATTATGTTGCTTTGGGATTTGAGTGGGTGCATCTTTGAGTTGGGAGTGTGTCTTGAGGTGGGTGGCACTAATTGCTATGCGTTACCACCATTCGGGATCCACAAATGGTATATCTACCCTAGGCATTGACTCATGTGCCTTGTCGCATGCCTTATCGCACCTTCTGCGAGTTTGTTTTGTACCGTACCTATAGGGTGTCCTCTGGGTAAACCATAGTTTTGGTGGAGCGTATGACATTGTATAGACTACGGGAATATATAAAATATGTTAAGTGGGATATGGGTAAGCCTTAATGCTATTCTAATATTTTATTTTACGATAAACATATTATAATAGCGTATATTACTACATAGTAGACAGTTCCACGCATCCTTAGAGGATGGAAATCCCAAGCATCCTTTAAGTTACTTGAATTTCAGTTGACATTTCACTTGAGTTGAATTTCTGGTATAAGAATGTTAATCCTGATTCGAGTGTTTTGTATTTTGCTTTATGCTCGGGTCAAACTGAGTGTCATAGCTTTTGCGACTCACCTTTGGAGATTGGAGCTTCGCTTGGAGATCCATCTATATCTATTCATCATTCATTTATTTTAGTTTATTCCAATCTTTTATGTTCAGACCCGCAATTTATTATGTATTAGAGATTCATTTGTATTTGATATTCTATTGTATTTTGTTTCAGACTCTGATGTTTTATAGTAGCTTGATGGAAAACTATTTATCTATTCCGCTGCTTATTGTGATATTACTCTATGCCTGTGATTCTGTGGTTGATTTATTTACTATATGCTAAGTTTTGCCAGATAATAAATTAACAATTTGATATTTTAAGCAATTTAAGTCCGACATGTGTGGATGCGAATGGTTCGAAATAGCGGGTCGTTACAGTGAACATCCCTCTATGGTTCTGCTGGTTTTCGTAAGCGAGAAGTCAAGATGAGCATAACTCGACTAAGGGATTGTAAATATAATTTTATGACATGTGTATAATACACAACACCCTATATATATTTTGGCTCGAAAGGTAGTTGGTGGCTCATCCCTTATTTAAGCGGACTATTGTGGATTAGAGTAAATGTTAAGGTTATGACAATTGAAGTGAAAAATGAACTTTTCATGTTTAATGTAATTTATCACGTTGAGAAGGGC
Organism: Allium cepa; assembly: GCA_030765085.1. NCBI lineage: Eukaryota > Viridiplantae > Streptophyta > Magnoliopsida > Asparagales > Amaryllidaceae > Allium > Allium cepa. The sequence continues at coordinate 531,676,004 of CM060934.1, forward strand.
TAGTAAATTTTTCATATACCAACTAGCGGTAACAAGTAAATTATGGACTTAAGGGTAAGTAAATAAGATTAGTGCCTTGAGACCTATATAATAGGGATATTATGTTGATAGCATAATGGGGAAATGAAGAAGGAATTTAAATGTAAGGCAGATTCCCCGAATAAAATTGAAACCATATGCTCATATGTAGTGTTTGCTTAATGAAATTGCACATACTTGAATCTGGAAGATGTTGGATTTTAGTAGTCCTTGAATTTAGTATTAGGTAGAAGTAGTCCCTAAACTTATAGATGGTGTGATGGTTCCAGATTTATAGATTTAAATGACATATGCAAGTAAAATGTAAACTAAGCTATCACAATAAATAGTTGGGATTAATGTAATATTTTGATTCATTGGAATGCAGAGGGTTGCGATGTGAATTTCTATGGATTATCAAGTTTAGATATATAAATAAAAGTGTAACGTTTGAAATGACAAGGAATACGCCCAAAAACAAAGAGATGTATAAAACATGGATATTTACCTTATTTTGTACCGTCTATTTCAACAACTATGAAAAATATAATTCTTAGTAATTCCAAGCATAACATAAATTCTCCTTTTTGGATAAGACATAGAAATTTACACTATCAACCTTTCGTTTGGGAGAAAAGTAATTCCAACGCATTAAAATACAGAAATCCCTAAGTATAAACCAAAGTGTTAGTCACCATGTACATTGGATTAAAATGGAAAGCCACTATTCCATATTGAGTTGTCTCTACCATGAATTAATTGGAATAAAGAGATAAGAGGTCATTTTTGCTAAAAAGGTATTATTTATGAGAGGACATTAAGAGATGGTAAAGTTTTGGAAGTTCAAACTATGAAAGGTTTCTTAGATAAAATTATAGTCAAGATTTTGCAAGGGATAGTTAATTCAAGTATTTGGATCTTAGTCAAGAAAAAGATATGCAAAAAAGATTTTCATAGAAAACTAGATCGAATTTTTTTTGATAAGATTTAGAAAAAGGAATAAAAAGGATTCTTCACAATCATCCCTCGGATTGGAAGAGGACTATTTACTTAAGTAAATTTGTGGAAGGCTAACATAGAATACATGGATGTGTGCATAGAAATTTCATGCGAACAAAGGACCACCTAGATGATTATCACTAATTCTAGAATGATTCTAGATTATAACTTTAATTAATTTTAGGACTTTTATTGTTAGGGTTGAATGGGATGATAGATCAAACTTCCACTTGTGAAATTTAGGATGAATCCCTATAGACTCTAAAAGTGCTACTTAGGTACTATGATTCTTAAAGGACTGAAGAAACAATTCAAAAGTAAAATGAGATGACTTAAGTTGAATTGAATTGGAAAAAAAGTTTTGCTATTTCAAAAATTTAAGAAATAGCCAAGTTTGGACATCCTTGGGTAAAATGGAGAAATAGTAAAGAGCTAAGTAGGAAATACCATATAAGAAGACAACATCCATATTCGAGTTGTCCCACTTGGTATCTAAGGGTTGAGGTGATTGGGTATAACACTGGATGAGTTAAAGCAGTATGTTGTGCATTGAGGATTTCATAGAGCTATAATTTTTTAGGAGCATACTTATGCTTAAGTTATTTAACTAGGTGTGAGTAGGCACCATTTGAGTTAATAGTAAGGATTGTAGAGAATTACCCATGCACATACATTCGGATTGTAGGTTTATGCCATTGGTAAATGATGAGAAGAACAGTTGAAAAAATGGATGGATTTGTTACATAAAAGGACAAAGACTGCAAAAGATAGGCAGAAAAGCAAGTACTAATAGGAGACATATAGGATAGTCCATGGAGCTGAGTCCTCTACAGTCTGTGGTGCTAAGTCCTCTACAGCTCATGGTGTTAAGTCCACAATTACGAAGCAGACAAGTAGAAAACCCCAAAGGCAAGATAGAACATGGCTAAATTATTATAAAGTCATCATTAGGTACTTGCAAAAGTGTTTATGTGATGTAGTTACCATGGTCGAGCCATGTCAGTTATGAAAAGTTAAAAAGAATGGATGGGTCCTTTGTTCACCATGCACCTACCCGTATATCTAGACATGGAACAAGTTGACTCCGTGTGAAGTAATCAAACAGGTTAGAGCCCAGTAGCGAGGCGATCCAGTTGAGAGTACATAGGAGCATGTGGAGAAGATCCAACCTACCTATCCAAAACTCTTTTCTAGTACATTTCCATTTTATTTAGAAAGGTATATATTACTTTTGTATTTAGGTTCTATCTTAGGTAGAGACCATTAGATTGCAGAAATGGTTGTAAACGTGCCATTAGGACATGTTATGGATGACGAATGCTAATGGATTCATTGTTTGGATTGTTTCATTTACACATTTAGGACAGTATATCCTCTAGGTAGCACACACATTCACGTTATCTCTTATTTGTTGTTCAGCTTGTTAGATATGATACATATGGATGCTTGATTATTGTTTATCTTATTAAGCAGTATGCATATGGATGGAATAATTATGCATACATGTAGAATTGCAAGTATATTTACTTAAGATGTTGCATACATATTGTGTTCATGGCATGAGCACTTACATGACAGGAGGTCGACTGGATCACAGACAGCTACTCCTTGCATTAGTGCAAGTTCATATGCATTTCACGTTGCACATATATGTATATATTGCATTATAAAATCTAAGACAATGATTGTCTATGGATGATGGATGAGTAGATGGTTGTAGCCATTGGTTGTTGTGTGCGCAAGTTACATTTATTCCTCCTTTGAGATTTCAGGATGAAATCCTTTTAAAGGGGAATGTAACTCCTCGAATATTTTAATGGAAATTTAATAACAAAACTAAATTTAAATAAATAAGTGCTAAAATGGAATTTTCACCAACATCCGAATTTTGCTATGAAACATGCAGCATTGCATTCATAGCAATTTTTTGGACAATTTTCGTATACAAAACTTTGAAATCAGGTTCAGTATGAAAGATATTAATGTAAAAAAGAAAACGAAATAATTGAAAAATTAAAATTTTACATTATGAGGGTCGAACCTAAGGGTTTGATGGTCGACCTAGGATTTTGATGGTCGACTGCTATAGGCCGATCCATAGCGATGAAGGGTCGACCGTTCACTTTAGAAATCATGAGTTTTAGAGCGTCGTTTGAACGATTGAGATTGACCGAATTATTTTTCCTTCATGCCCAAGTTTTGATGTGTGTACGAGATTTAAACCAAAATTCTTCCAGGCAGATCCAACACTCTAAATTGATTCCTAACCTCTATAAATTGACACCTAGGTTAACCTAAATTCATTAGAAAATTTACAGTCTACCAAAACTTTTCCAAAATTTCTTCTCTCCACCTATAATCTTTCTTCAAAAACAAATTAAAAATCAAAGTAAGAGCACATTGTGATTGATTCTAAGAAGAGGCAAGCTAATGTGTGTCGATTCACAGGCAAAGAACAAAGTTAGAGCTTAGACCTAAGGTAAGCATGAAAAAAAATTAATTACGTGATTATTACAGTTAAATTTACTCTATTTTATCTGATTTAGGATGTTATAAATTGAATTATAAAATGTAAAACCCAATTAAAAACCTTTGATCTAGGGTAGAAATTGAAGTAACTGTAAATTGATAAATCTGATGTTTAATGTTAGTACATCTCTTTAATTATTTATATATAAACCTTAAAACTTTAAACCTTAGATTAAACAGTTGAAATGGAAATTGTATAAATCTATGAAATTATGAAATATAGTCTGGTTAATATAATTGCTTAGGGTTCATTATAAACACTACAATAAAAAAAATTAACTCCAATCATATGACCTAAAATCTAGATTAGAAAATAATGTTACTGCAAATTGATAAACTTGTAAACCCCTTTGAATTGAAACCTTAAAATTAGTTAAGTGTTAGTATAAGTAACCTTAATTTAAAACCATAAAATCCATGAATACAAAACCAATAAAAAAGGGTAGAATCTCATAAGAAAATAGGCACTATAATTGCTAGGTTTCATTGTAAAACGCTGAAATTAACAAAATTAATAATAATCGAAAATCGAACCGAAAAAGTTAAAGAACCCTAATTTTTATACTACGGCTGGTCGACCCTCACACTGAGTGGTCGACCGGTTATCGCTTGAAATGCAGAAGCTGGACCTCGGCTTAAGGCTCGGGTTAGTAATAAAAATAAATATTAATTGTTAGGTAAGCCTATTTAGGGCTATTTGTATGTATGTTAGAAGCTGTAAGGAAGCTAGTTCCAGATGGAAAGATGCTAGGGCGTTGCGATTATTTCCAAATTCTACAATATTAAAGACTTTCAGTTAGGGGCTAAAAACATGTAAAGCCTCTAATAAAAATTAATTAGAGCCAGATCTAAGTATGTTTTTTACTAATTCTAAACAAAGGTATGCTAAAGTGCCTCTAATTTATATCCAATTATCTTATAATTTAACGCTCTAATTAAGGGCGTATATTGCACCGTAACAAGACTGCAAATTTTCAATATGACTTTTTTCCCCATTTCACCCAAATAATTGCTCTAATTTCCACCTTTAAACCCTAAAACCCATTTTTGGTTAATGGATGCCCCCGTCACCTCCACTAGAAAGTACGACAAAAGTGGCATTTATCGCTAGTTTGTTGGCAGCTATCGCTAATAGTTATAACTATCATTGGTTTAACTCCATCAATTGAAGTCGTAAGGTGAAGATTACAAATACTTTAGCAATAAAGGTCTACGACATTTTTATGAAGTGTTATTATCGTTGTTATTTTATACTAATTATTGATTTGCAATCTCTTTGCTTTTTTATAAATTATTTGGATGATTAGTATTACAATTGATAATTTCACATTTTGTTACCTTTACATACATTGTTATCATGTTTTAGCATGTAAATTTGTTAGCTCATAGATAAAAAATCAAAGACATTGATTTATTTGAAGATGCTCTTGGTAGATTAATTTTCCATTAACATCAAACTCTTTAACTTAGAGATTAACAGTCATTAGCATGAAGCAAGAAATTATTTATCTACTTCAGTGTATGAAACTTGAAGGTAAAAATAAGTTTCTATTTAGTTCACATGTGTGATGCATACACAATTAACTGAAACCTGCTTTACACAAGTACAAAAAATGTTATAGCGCAAACATTAATGAAAAAAAGTCTCCCTTGAAAACTAAGATGCTTGAACTATCTTGAAATGTAATAGATTTATATGAAAATAATTCCATTCAAATAGGTTGTAATAACCCATATTTTTAGTAACATTACTTAGGATATTTAATTAGTAAATAAAATAAAATAATGTAAGATGATAATGGATTGATATTTGAATATAATTAAGGGTAGCCGTCCCATATTAATGAATAGATAAATGAAGTAAAATGGACTTAAGTGTTAGGAAATAGGGGAGGGAAAAATAGAAAGAAAAAAAAGGAATTTCTAAATACCCTAAACCCTTAGGAAAATGAGCACACCCACATTTCATTTTATCACAAACGAAAATAACCACACTAAAGCCGCCCACCATTAGCCAAGGAGAAGAAGAGGAAAGCTAAAGTTCATAAGTGGAAAATCAAATCAACATAATCACGATCAAATTTCGCATCTTTAATCACAAAGCTAAGTTGAATAATTACTACATCTCACTTTTTATGATTTTTGGTTTTAAGAATGAATCCGAAGTATTTTTGTATGTTTATGCCATGTTATGAATGATTAAAAGTTTATATATATATACACACACACACACATACATACTTGTTGATGTTTTATGCACATTTATATTGATTTTATGATAGGTTTGACATGAAAACGTTATTAAATGACATTCAAATTCCTGAGAATTTAAATGTATATCAGAAATGATATTCTAGAGATGGTTTCAATTTTCATATTTTTCTGAACTAATATGGACTTTATATTAATTTTCTAGTGAAGAAAATGATTATTTAGGTTTTAAATTATTTACGGCAAAATATATAATTATTTGGGTCTGAAATTTATATATGCTAGAAAACATATTGGAAATGATTTTCTGAAATTTTTATAGAATTTTCCTACATGTTTTTGATGAATATATAAAATTATTTAAGGTATGGGACTTAAATGTTTTATATATTTAATTAAGAAGAAGAGGCATTTTGCAAATAAAATCATTATTTAATTATGAAAATATTGGAAGCACTTTTGAAAAAGATATTTAGCAACCAATGAAATTTTGACAAAAAATAGCAGGTTAGTTAAAAATTTCTCTTTTAAGTTAAAAACAAAAATAATATGTTTTTAGTGTGTCCCGCCACTTTCGGCACAGGGGGTTCCGACCCAGACCTTTTGCTGCCATTGGTTTCAAAACCAATGTGCATGGTATCAAGCTACTTGGTACATAGCGCATTGGATAAAGATGAAGGATACTTAGTTGAAATGCTAGGTCTTGAAGGGGTTGGAGTATGCCTTTTTTTTAAATAAAAGGTAGTGTCTGCTTTGCTTTCGAAAGATTAGCTCTCGACTCAGTTGGCTTTCGACTGGGTCAAATATTTTAAAGGAAAAATTTCGAATGGGTTGCACTCTTATGTTTTAAATAATTCTTTTGGATGGGTCGAAACCCTAGCTATCGCTTTTCTACCTTTCAAAGTTAATGGTTTTAGAAGGTATACTTTGTTTTAAAAATTAACCACTTCTCCAATGCTTTCGAAGGAATGGTTTCGACACCATCGCATAGGAATAGGTTTCAAAAGGAAGGCTTTCGACTTAGATGTTTTTAAATGACCCTTTTGTTCTATTGAAGTATTACTCAATGGTTTCGACCTAAATGGTTTCGAATGTGTTTTTCCACATATTTTAAATTGAACCCAAGTGCTTTCGAAAGGGTTTCAAGGATGGTTTCGAAAGGGTTTTAAGGATGGTTTCGGAAAGGAGGTTTGGCCTTTTGGCCTAGACAAATAATGGGTTTTACTTGGTTTTGAAAGAGATGCTTTCAATGATTTAGAAAGGGATACTTTCAATAGAATTGAAATTGGTACTTTCAAGTGTTTAATTGTTTTCATTAACTAAGGTTTGAGTAAAGTGATGTGTGTAACATGGTAAGGTGATTTTGAGTAAAGCATATAGTATATGTATCTTCCTTGTGTGAGTTGATTTAAAGGTCTTAAATCATTTTGAAAAAGGTTTTCAAGGAAAATTATGGGAAGGGATCCCTAAGTAAAAACGACTTAGAGATTAGAATACCAGATGAGACAGGTATAGGGTCGTTCCCTATACATTAGTTATTGGCCCTAGCTAATTTAGTCTAAAATTCCAGTATGCAGGGCTTTACCACAGGTAAGGCTAAAATTATGATTACACACAGAAGGGAAAATATGTTTGTATACAAATAGGTTATTGGTGATCCCGCAAAAATTAGGATGAGGTGACCTTGGAAGATGTTAAGTTAGGGACAGACCGTCCAGAAGGAAAGTATTTAACAGATAGTTAAGGACAGACCGTCTAAAAGAGATGTGTCTAATAGACATTAGATTATTTTGTTATTTTTTCTTGTAAGCCCGATTCAGCCAAAGGTTAATAGTTAGCCAAACAAAACTAAAGTGCTTGAACAGACAGTTCTTTTATTACTTGATATTTAAGTTTACATAATGATGCTTTACATTATTTAACCAATTTTGGTTGTAGGAAAAGATCTGCAAAAGCTATGTTTTAAAAGAATGTTAGTGAGGGAAAACATGTTCCGCTAAGCGGTGAGGTCTCACTTAACATTAATAACTGGGATGTATAGTATTATTCACACCAAGTTTTATGTCTGACTCAAAGTTTATGTTTTTCCCTTAAACTCTTGGCTGCTCGAAATTGCTTTGAGCAGGCTAAGAGTTGAGGTTCTTTCAGTTTCTTAGTAGGATGACAAATAAAGATACCGGAGGTGAGCAGGAGGTGAACGGATATCTATTTAGGAGTTGTATTTCTTGTTTTAGTTGTTTTATTCCACTGTATGCATTATGACTATTATGACAATATTACTCTGATCATCCAAGGGAGCATCTTCATATGTCACTCTTGTCATATTTTATAATAAGTATATGTTATTCCACCTTTTGGTCAAGGCTGGAATATAACCAAATTGGCTAGGAAGGATGGATATCAGGTTGGAGATCGATTGGAAACAAGGCTATGATCGATATTGTCAAAATTTGGCCGAGCTCCAATCAAGACGAGATCGATTGGGAATGATAATTAAGGTTAGGGGAAGCTACATTTCAAATTTCAGGTCAATCGGAGTTCGTAGGCTCAAGATATGATCGGTGCAATTTCAGCAAAAAAACATGTTCGAATCGATTAGTTCGAATCCATGAGGAGCTACATTATTCGTATCGATCTAGAAGGACCTTGTTCATATCGACCAAGCATCGACAATTCCCATCAATCCACCATTGCACCTCATTTCGTATCCATCAAACTTCGCATCCATCAAGTTTCGACAGTTCGTAACCATTAGATGACCTTACTTCATATCCATCAAGTGACCTCAGACCATATCCATCAGGCCATGAAAAAGCGTCGCGCTTCGTATCAATTGATTGTATCGTTAATGTCCATTTCATATCGATCAAGTATGACGCATACTTCGTAACATCGGCCTTTCATCGATGCGAAACCCACACCTCTCATCGATACGCAGTGGACATACGAAGAATCGAAACGAAGTAAGATGCAATAACGATCGATGCGGACAGAGTTGAGCGATCGATACTAAAAGAGTGAGTTCTGGTCGATACGAATAACAGACTACAAATCGTTATGAACAAGGCATGAAAGGCTGGGGAGACACGGCCGACTCGATATGAAAAATGGACCGATCCTAAAATCAAGTGCCACGTCAACTGGCAAGCACGTGATCGATAACGATTCGAACCAGTCGATACGAAAATATCGATTCGAACCAAATAGCATACCAAAAACTCGAATTTGTATCGATCATATCTCACAATCTACATATCCAAATGCTACAAAATTTTCATTGGAGCTTACGTACAACCTAAGGAGTGTTCACGCCAAATTTCGATTTAATTGGACCAAATCTTGATCGATACGAAATTCATTCATATCGATCACGGATCGAGTCGAAATCGAGTGGGATCAAACGCGTGGGACCACACACATGCCGGAAGAGGTCTCTCGAGATCTGAGCGAGATATTTGCATTCTACACCTATAAATAGCATCCCAAAGTTTACAGGAAAGGGACTTTTAGCTCTTCTACATCCAGACTCTGCCAGATTCATCATTATACTTGGATTTTGCTGTCATAACCAGTTGTAACTCATTGTAATCAGCAAGCAAACTTTAATAAAATCATCAACTTCAAAGTGGACATAGGCCGTATTGCTAAACCAATATAAACTTTGTGTTATTTACTACTTTCATCTAAATTTTCCAAGTGTTCATCATTTTTACTTCTCTACATATTTGTTAACTATGATATGTGATTGTGAACTGGTGCTTTCATTTGCAATTGGGTGTTTGTAACCAATTTTGGCGCAAACATTTTGGTGCTTTCACTGAGAAGGCTAGTGCTTAGGAATTCTACAACCAGGACTTCGGATCTGAAAGCTTAAATACTTAGATCTGGAAAGATATGGCAGGACAATCAACAAGGAGACAAAGGACTGAAAGGAGTTAGCAGGAAGGGATTAAGGAGACTTCCTCGGCAGCAAATCAGGCATCGATCTTCATCACCAAAGACGATATGGAAACAATGCTCAAGAGACAAGAGGAGATGATTCAAAACCTACTCCGACAAGTTGGACAAGCTAGACTGCAGAATCAAGTTAACGCTACTGCAATGGATGCTGGAGATAGAGACCAGGAGCATGGAACAGCCAGAATTCAGTATAGACAAGGACCATCAATGGCAACACCAGAACTTGGGGGCACTCACCCAGAAGATGTTGATCCAACCTCAGGCAGAAATTAGGCGGAGCTGTTCAACATGGCACCGAACGAGGAATGAATGCTCGTCCAGGAGAGCAGATTCCAGGATTCCCTTTGAAGTCGGGGGGCAGATCGGAGGCAACGTACGTGGATTGCAGCTTAGTGACAGTGATAGATTGGCAAAGATGGTTAGGCGAGCTATGAGAGGCAGAGGTGAATAGAGACTTGGAGGATGTGAATAGAAGTCCCTTCGCTCCTACGATTAGGCAAGCTAGGAACCCACCGGATTTTAAATTGCCAACACTAGAGATGTATGATGGGAGAACAGATCCCACTGTTCACTTGACAAAGTACATGAGGCATATGGAAGTGTTGAGGGCATCAGAGGAGGTCATGGCACGATGTTTCCCTTTGTATTTGACAGATATTGTGGCATTATGGTTTAGACAACTGGAGAGTGGCTCCATCGACATATGGACGGAGCTGATTGAAGGATTTATGACACAGTTTCAGGTCCACATAGTCAGACCCAAGAACATGATGACTTTGACATCTATGAAACAATGGAAAGGGGAGTCGTTCAGAGATTTCTTGACCAGATTCAACGCAGCAGTGGCTTCGGTAGATCGACCTGATCCGTCGATGGTTTTAATGGCAACAGTTTTAGGACTCGCGGATAATTCAGACTTCAAGATATCATTGGAATGAGACCCACCGACGGATCCCGTGGAGTTCTATCATGAGGCGGAAATGTTTCCGAGGTAGGAAGACACGCAGGCTGAGAGAGAAGGGAGAGAGGCCAAAGCTTATGCAGTAAGGGGTAGAGGTCCACCCAGGGAGGATCCGATAAAGGCAAAAGAAGAATGAATGACAATGGTAGTACTTCGAAAAGGCCTCAGAGGGAGTCAAAGTATTCTTCTTACACGGATCAAACTGAAACTCTGGAAAGGATTTACTTGGATACTCGAGGCAGCCTCCAGAATCGAAAACTGGCAAGAAGGGAACCTTCGGATTGCGAGCGGGCATCAAGGAGGCATTGCCTATTCCATGAGCTGGATGGGAACAACACGAACGATTGCATGCATTTAAAGGATATCGTTGAGGAGCATGTGAGGAATGGTCATCTACAACAATATGTAAGGAATCGAGCTGTGGCTACGGGGCAGGATAGGCCACCACCCGCCTCAAATGAAGATGGCGTTGGATCTAGGCAATGTCAGCTTGTTATCAACTAAATAAATTTGTGCATTGAATAAGTAGTAGTTCTTGAAGTAATACAGCTAAGCAGCTTACACATGTATGAGATCGAGGACGGTCCCTAGGCATGCTCTGAGACGATGATAAACCGTGTTGCTCGAGCCTATGAAATCCTGTTTTTCTTTTTTCCAAAAACTTTGGTTTCTTCTTTGGATGTACAGACATTTATTTGACTTTTCCTGGCTGTAGAAACTTTTATTTCGGATGATTGGATTTGGATCAATGTAATACGTTACACAGGTCTCGCGATTACGATCTCGATTGAAGAGGTGGGGCGGTAATCGAAAATTACGAATCCCTACGCCGGAGGGCGATGGAATGGACTCAAACGCAATATGAAAGTCCATGGCCGTAGAGCCGAGGCCGGAGAATATATAAAAGCCCTTGGTCGCAGAACCAAGGCCGGGGAATATATAAAAGTCCTTGGTCGGAGAGCAGAGCCGGAGAATATATAAAAGTCCTTGGCTGGAGAGCCGAGGCCGGAGAATATAAAAGTCCTTGGCTGGAGAGCCGAGGCTGGAGAATATAAAAGTCCTTCGCCGAAGAGCATAGAACCCTTGACTGGAGAGTCGGGATCAGGGCAGGATTACACGACCCGGTGAGGTCCTGGATTTGGCAAAAGTCCAGAGCGGTCTCGAATTTGGATATTTACTCTGATGGCTATGGAATTCGCTAAGGATTAGATTATTAGACTTCGAATTTCACATCGACTTGGAGTAGTCGTAGGCTTAGCTATGGCAATGACACTTGGATGGGATGGCTTGGTAATGAACGGAATATGGATTTTGGACATCGGATTCGGAGCTATTCAAAACACGCCTTCTTACCACAAGGCATATTTTGAAGGCAAAATGTTATCCCACCTTTTGGTCAAGGCTGGAATATCAACAAATTGGCTAGGAAGGATGGATATCAGGGTTGGAGATCGATTGAAAACAAGGCTATGATGGATATCGTTAAAATTTGGCTGAGCTCCAATCAAGACGAGATCGATTGGGAATGATAATAAAGGTTAAGGGAAGCTACGTTTCAAATTTCAGGTCAATCGGAGTTCGTATGCTTAAGATATGATCGGTACAATTTCAGCAAAAAATCATGTTCGAATCGATCAGTTCGAATCCTTGAGGAGCTACACTATTCATATCGATCTAAAAGGACCTTGTTCGTATCGACCAAGCATCGACAATTCGCATTGATCCACCATTGCACTCATTTCATATTCGTCAAACTTCGCATCCGTCAAGTTTCGGCAGTTTCGTATCCATCAGATGACCTTAGTTTGTATCCATCAAGTGACCTCAGATCGTATCCATCAGGCCATGAAAACACGTCGCGCTTCGTATCGATTGATTGTAAAATTAATGTCCACTTCGTATCGATCGAGTATGACCCATACTTCCTATCGATTGGCCTTTCATCGATGCGAAACCAACACCTCTCATCGATACGCAGTGGACATACGAAGGATCGATATGAAGTAAGACGCAATAACGATCGATGCGACAGAGCTGAGTGATCGATATGAACAGAGTAAGTTCAGGTCGATACGAACAACATATTACAAATCGATACGAACAAGGCACAAAAGGCTGGGGAGACATGGTCGACTCGGCACAAAAAATGGATCGATCCTAAAATCAAGTGCCAGTCAACTTGCAAGCACATGATCGATAACGATTCGAACCCGTCGATATGAATATATCGATCCGAACCAAAAAGCATACCAAAAACTCAAATTTGCATCGATCATATCTCACCATCTACAAGTCCAAATGCAATGAAATTTTCACTGGAGCTTACGTACAACCTAAGGAGTGTTCACGCCAAATTTCGACTCGATTGGATCAAATCTTGATCGACACGGATCGAGTCGAAATCGAGTGGGATCGATCGCTGGGTCCACACATGTGCCAGAAGAGGTCTTCCGAGATTTGAGCGAGATATTTGCATCCTACACCTATAAATAGCATCCCATAGTTTACAGAAAAGAGACTTTTGGCTCTTCTAGGTCCAGACTCTGCCAGATTCATTATTGTACTCAAATTTTGCTGTTGTAACTAATTGTAACTCATTGTAATTAGCAAGCAAACTTAAATAAAATCATCAACTTCAAAGTGGACATAGGCCGAATTGTCGAACCACTATGAACTCTATGTTCTTTACTGCTTTCATCTAAATTTTCAAAGTGTTCTTCATTTTTACTTCTCTACATATTTGTTATCAGTGATCTGTGATCTATGATTGTGAACTAGTGCTTTCATTGGCAACTGGGTGTTTGTGACTAATTTTGGCACAAACAGTATATTTTATCACTGTTTGGGAAATGTTTTGGGATTATGTATTATGAACATGGAACGTGTGTTTTGAAATGTAATGGAAAATTCTGTTTTGAAATATGTGATTTGCTTCATATTAATGTGCTTCTGATATTATAGATACCATTAACATAGCCTCATTAAGTCGCTGGAAGTTAATATTATAGATGACTGCAGCATCTATAGCGCTTTGACTTCTAATAACAAATTTAAATCGAATATGTAATTATAGAATCAAGATAAAGAAACAGATATGATCTCTAGTTAACCTTGAAAACGATACAAATATAAAAATATATATGAGATGATTTGATTTCATCTACCACTTTGAAGGAAAAAAAATCGACTCTGCTTTTGACTAGAGTTGGTTAGGTAAGTCACATACCTAAATTAGTGTAGAAAATAAGTGTTAAATTCATGTAGGTAGCAAGCAAGTAACAAGACTAACAAACCAAATCAATTTGTTAGACATGAAAGATATCTCAAACAACGATGAAAGCTAAATTCGTGTTCTGGAAAAAAGGAATTCTACTTAATTGTTTTGTTTACATCAATATCATCATTTACTTTCTTGATATCTCTCCTATATCTTATAAAATGGGACATGTCCATTGGTTTCCTTTTTGATAGAAGTTTTAGAATCAAATCACAAATGTTCCATTACTGAAGAGTTTTGCATACTTATCTCCAAATAAAATTAAATGCCATATGCTCTTATAATCGACAATCCTCCCCCCCCCCCCCAAACTTTCATTTCTTTTTTCGAAAACTTACCGATGAGCTTAATTTTCTCAAAATTGCAATTATTATTCCTCCCTTGGTCCATACATTTACAGTGCTAAATTTAGCATAGTGAATATTAGACGCGCATCTCTAAAAGCAAACTTAATTCACTAAAACTCCTCCCGTAGAAAAACATACTTTGCAGGTCCTTGTTTTTCATTTCGGCTATTTTTTCCCCTAAAATACCCCTCTGTTTCTTGCACGATTGATTTTAATAACGAGCTTATCTTTCTTGATTTCATCTTTTTCTTCATTGACGAACTTATCTTTCTTAATTTCATCTTCTTCTTTAATGGCGAGTCCAGCTTTCTCAATTTCAATGGAAAACTGAAATTATACACAATAGTTGCGAAAATGTTTGCAACTATACGCAATAGTTGCAGACATTTCTGCAAGTATATGCAATAGTTGCATTTCTGCAACTATATGCAATAGTTGCAGAATTGTCTGCAACTATATGCAATAGATACAATTGCAGATATTTCTACAAGAATATGCAATAGTTGCATAAATGTCTGCAACTATACGCAGTTGCAGACATTTATGCAACTATACCATATAGTTGCAGACATTTCTGCAACTATATGCAATAGTTGCAGAAATTTCTGCAACTATATGGTATGGTTGCAGAAATGTCTGCAACTATATAGTTGCAGACATTTCTACAACTAGTTGCAGAAATGTCTGCAATTATTTGCAAATTTGTAAAATTGAAAAAAAAAAATCGAAAATGTTCAAAGTTTGCTGAATTTTCTGCAAATATATGAAATAATTGCACATTTACTACAAATATGAATTTTTGATAGCAACAATGGATCTCATTTTAAAGACCATAAAATTTCTGTTGATCCGATATTTCTACATAAAGTTATACACATTTGAAATGTTAAAAACATAAAGGGTATTTGGATCTTTTTGCGGCGAATTTGAAAATAGGGTCCGAAAATGCAAGTTTAGTTTGGGAAGGATGTTTTCTCTATTTTGAAACTTATTAGGGGTATGAGCCAAACTTATGCTTTAGTATATCCTTCTTCATGTTCACCTTATTTCTCCATGTTCTCAAAACTTGGTTTCTTCATTTTCCACAATATCTTATACATATCAATTCTTTCCAAGAGATTTTAAGGGCGCAATTCTTCAAAAACATTATTTCCTTCTTAGTTGTTCTTATTTACTAATTTGTTAACTGGATCTAATCTATTACTTCACTCTTGGGGTCAATTTTCTATACTTTAAACTTTATTTGTTGTTAACTATAAATATTTCTTCATATTGGTTAATTTATTTTTCATTTTTTCCTTTCCATTTTAGTTTCGTTCCAGAATCATAGAGGGTGGATTCTAATTCAAGTCATGCGATTCACCATCACTTCATTGTGCTCTTTCTGCATCAGTATAGCTTTTGCAATCAGCTATATCAACTTTTAGGGATCTGCAGTTGATTTTCAACCTACCTTTCTAAGTTTTTCAATTTCAACTAAATATAATATGGTTGAATGTTTGCATCCCTTCTAATTCATGTTATAACGGCTAACCATTATCCACATCAGACTCTCAGGGATTTGGAGGTGAGTTTCAACCTATTTTTGCTTTTTTAGTTGATTTATTCCGATTCAGTATAATGTGCTTAATCGTCTCCATCTTTTTTGTAAATACTATTGCAGTTCAATATATATAACGTTTTGAGTTACTATTACAGAATATGTTGAAATTCATCTATGCATTGACATTAAATCTTAAGGATTTTGAGTTGAGTTTCAACTATTTTTTTAAGATTTTTAGATTTAGTCCTTAATAATGTGGTCGATATGAGAATATGAAGCATTATTCAAATATATAAAATAACCTTCCCAAATTATAAATGTTGTACATAATTATATTACTATCTCCAAAGTATCTTTTTTTTTTCCGTTTGTAGAATTGTTTGTCTTGGCTTAACTTCTACTAATGAACAAAGGCGATTGAGAAACCAACATGATGTTAAGGAGTTTTTTTGCTGAATCTCCACAAGCATGTGCATAGCATTCAGTATATATGTTTTTGGATCTTAATTACTTATCTTTTTCTTAGTTAGTTATTTATAATTCTCTATTCCAAGTAGAAACAAATAAATCGACCGGTTGTGTATTTTTCTGACGTTGTAGGAAACTTATACATTGATGTAGTGTTTCCTTAATTGTTGGCCCATGCAGATATATACAACCTTTGACATCTTTATTTACCCATTATTCTAAACTTTTGTCCAATACATCGTAATATATAAATCATTAAACACTTAACATACCTATTCACACATTGCTTTTGGCTTGAAGGATGGGGGTTAGTTGTTCTGCAATAGCGTATTAATGAGCTTGACTTCTTGAGATGTGAATAAAATAGTTGAAATCCGGTAACTTTGAAGATGAAATGCTTAATGCTCAAGGTTGTGTGCACTGAACAAATTTTTGTTAAATGATGCACGTTAATTTTCAGAATGACGTAAAACTGCCATGACACTATTCAAACTCTACAGTTTAATGTACTTAAAAAGTGAGCTACACATCCAACTAGAGTTTCTTCAAAGTTGCTATGGAACTGATAATAGTATTATCATAGATCTTAAATGAACAAGAAGATATATCACCTTGAATAGAATAAAGATGAGAGGCGTAACTAATTTATAAAAACTTAGGATGCTTTAGATGTTGTTATTGTAATGTAGAGCTATCATTATTTGAAATTTTGACACGATGTCATAAACTATTCCCCACTTTCTAAATTGTTCAATATATAGAATCAGGATGAGAAGAATGCTATATTCTTTGTAAAGTAGAATTATCATCATTCGAATTTTATCATGGTACCATTAAATACATGCCACCTCCTGTTACGTAAAATTAAGATGATCAGAATACTATAAAATTATAATGATAGAATGCTAATAATTTCTATTCGTAGTTATGAAGAATTTAGGATGGTATCATTAATTACTTGCCATCACGATCTTGCTTTTATACCTTCTCAATGGATTTTAAAATTTCACGATATCTATGAAAAGCTGCATTTGTTTAAAAATGGTAGTTTAAAATGTCATTGGATGTTTTGACCAAGCCATATACTAATTTCTCACGTTCTTCTCACAATTAAAAGAAGCCTTTATATAAAGAAGGCTATGTTATGTAAATACACATCTAATTTCAGGAATGAATAATGTATCTTATGTCTCTCTCTAATGACTTCTACTTTCTTCATTTTATAACACGTTGTCAGCACGATCTCTAAACAAAAAAAATAAAAAAATTTATAGATTTGAATTGTGATAATCTAGTAGACGGATCTACTTTGCTTTTCTGATCTAATTATAGATCTCAAGATGGTAAGCAATTTTTTATATTTAATTATATTGATCTTATCTTTTTTAGATCTAATCCTATTAATTTTACCTTCTTAGATCTCATTCAATCATAGATCTAATTTTTTGATCTCATTCTACTGTAGATCGTATGTTCTAATTTTTTCCAGGTCTTTTGTAGATCTTGATATCATGCTCAAATGATATATCTTTGAGATCTATATATTTTAGTCATCAGATCTATTCTTTTTCATGTTTATTCATCCTTTTCTCTTATTTATTTATTGAAATCAATTATGACTTCTGAGATTACTTATTATTACATATCTTTTAGTTGAAAGCAATTTTATTTGTTCTTTCAGAATTTGTACTTGATAAATATTCAGTTTGAATTGATTCAAAATTTCTAATAAGTGGTATTAAATCCACTCATCTTTGATTTCATTATGAATTTTTGATTTTTTTTGAGTAAGTTTTGAATCGACTTTATTTATAAGTCATTGAATTCTTGTAATATCTTACTCAAATTTCAGATCTATTTGATCTATGTATGAAAGATTTTTTTTATTGATAATTTTGGATTTGGTTTGAAGCTAAGTTGTTTTTCCTGGAACAAAAGGTAGCCTCTGATCTAAAAGCAAGATCTAAATGATCTGTATATAGTTTGTGTGATTAGATAAAATTTTAAAATGTTTTTATTCTTGGAAATAATCTTAATTCCCCAAATTTACGAGATAACGTTTGAAGATTTACATGTTTGTTTTGCTATAATTGGTAAAGAATTATGAGTTTAATTTTCTTATAAGGGAAATAATTTGGATCTGATATGTATAGTTATTTATGATTATGAATGATATGGATAGATCTGAGATGATAATATTGTTTATTTTAAAAAATTTAATTATTGAGAATAAACTTTCTTTTTAAGATATCCATTTTAATTTTATTATTGAGTAATCTCTAACCTAGATCTAAGATGAAATTATGTTACTTTAACTATTGTTTGTTCAATTGATTCAAATATTTATAACAAAATCATTTTGTTGTGATAGTAGTTATATTTTAGATCAGATAAAGGTAAATGCATATATTTTTATCATAAATGTATTAAATGCATTGGTTATTGTAAATTAAATAGTATTTTATGTTTGTGTTTGGAATAAGAATTGATGTATGATGTACTATTTGACGCATTTATTTTGACAAGTAATGTCTGGCGTAATGGAAGAGTAAGGTTTAACAACTTGAAGTTGTGCAAAGAAATTATTTTAATAGAACTTATATAACTCAAACTCCAAGACCTGAAGTCTTGAATTATGAAAAGATTTTTTGATAAACTTTACAAGCTCGAATTCTTATCAGTATTTTTTTTACTCATCAAATATACAAGCTTCTAAAAAAATTTATACAAAATTTAAGAACCTGAAGTTCATAACAAATTAATGAACTTGTTCATGAATTAGAAGCCCGAAGCTCTATTGAAATTGTGTACAAAGGTAAGGTTATACTTCTTGAAGAAGTTAAAGAAAATTAATAAATTAACATATGAGATAATGATGCTGCATTCAAGAGATTACAAAAATCTCCAAATGAGTTATACCTTATCTTATTTCTTCACATTTACATTATCTTAACTAAGCATCTTGAAGATACTATGTTATATGATATTTCAAACATCATCGGATGTGTGTGTATATTAATCTCTTGAAGAGATGTTTTAGAGATTTATTTTCTTTATATTGTAAAATTCAACATCCTAGAAGAGATGTTATATGAATTTTATTTTTGTTACATTGCAATTCCTTAAAAGGAAATACTATATTTCCTAAAGGAATAATGATATAATTTTTTTGAAGTAATAACAATAATTTATCCCAAAAAATGATATTGTATACCAATGTTACACTCCAGAAGTAGTGGTTTTATCTCTTGCATCTTTCTTTCAGTTGGTGAAACTAATTTTGTCATTGTATTTGAAGTTTGATATGTCATTTTAAAAGTAGTTACAACAAAAATCTCCAGCATGGATATTTTATGCTACTGTAAAAGTAGTAATTTTGTAATTTATATAAAATAAATATTGTATATTGATATGGCATTCCAATAATGCATATATATATATATATATATATATATATATATATATATATATATACTAGAAGAGAAAGTTCACTCCAGAAGTGGTGATACTAAAATATCTCTAGAAGAGATTTATAAATTTGAAAATAACAACATATCTCTAGAAGAGATTTATTTATATATTTGGTAATTTTATTAAACCAAATAAGTGTACATAAATATTATTATGAAGGATCCTAATTTAGTCTAGATTAGATCCAATAAGTTTAAGATTATCTCAAGAATACATTATCCTATGTTCATATGTCTAATTATACCATAAAGGTCATATTCTTTGTTATTATTTCATAAGAAATATTATATGCATAATCATTTCTTGAAGAAATATCTTTAAATATTCTCCTGAAGAGATGGTCTATATTTCATATCATAATTTTCATGCAAGATATGCACAATCTTTGATAATATTCATCCATTCTCCACCAATCAATCCATATAAAGGCCTTTCCATATTTTCAAGGTTAATTTTGCATTTTCAATGACATTAATTAATGCAATTAATTAGATTGAATTTAGAGCTATAAAAAGGATGTAAATAAGAAATTATAGTCGCTTTATAGATTATATTTGGTTGTCTTTTACTATTTTGCAGTAATGTTTTTATTCTTTCACTGTAATACTATCAGATATGAGTTCTTATTTTATGAAATGCATTAGTTATATACCCATGAACAATATTTTGATACTTATGCATTTTTATTTCCACTAATAGTTGGTAATATGATAAACATAGCCAAGTTTGAATTTAAAACTTTGGACTTATTAGGAGATAACTTTTTGTATGGATATTGGATGCTGACATTTAATTACAATCTCAATCCTTAGAATACGCCATTAAAAATGATAATATGTCCCGGTAGGATAAAACAAAGGCTCTTATATTTTTAAGGTGTCATATCCATGAGAATCTTAAAATAAGATATTTAACTAAGAAAAAGATCATCTTTATTTATAGAACTCCCTAAAGGAGCGCTATGACCACTAGAAGATGGTCACACTTCCAAACACTAGACAAGAGTGGTTCTGTAACATCCCGCCTTATCGCACACTTTAAACCGACACACGTGCCAATTCAAAGCATACGCAAGGGCGGATTGTTATGGGGTAAATAAGAAAAACAGAGAAGAAATAAAAACAAAACAGAATCTCACAGCGGAAGGATAAAATATAATAATAAATATACAGTTCAAAACAGTTTACAAACACTTGATTTGCTTTATACAATAAATATCAGAGTTACACATACCAATACAATCAATGCAGCGGAACAGTATGAGTGTGGTGCAATACTATAGATAATAATAATACGACTCCTTCGTCTTCGTCCTTCAAAGCTAAAGTCTTCGATCCTGAAACGCTCGGACTGACCCGAGCGAAATTGGAAAAGACAAAAACGCTCGAGTCAGAACTAAAAGATCTTATGTGAGTTAAATTAACAGAAATAAATATGAGTACAGTAACTCAAGAGATGTTCGGGATTTACATCTCCTAAGGATCCGTTAAACTATTTACTATGTAGTATATTGCGCTATTATAATAGTGTCTATTTATAAAGTAAACTTACTTTTTAATAGCGTTAAGGGGTTACTCATATAGCTCTTAACACAAATAATGCCAATAGTCTATACAGTACCGTAATACCTCCTGATCGGGAAGCTACCAGAGGATACTCCATAGGTACGACACAAATAGAAACTCGTAGTAAAGGCTCGGTATGGTAGGTGACACGGCACAACTAGGCAATGCCAGGGTAGATATACCAATTGCTATCCAGGCTGGTGGAAACGCGTAGCCGCAGTTACCGCCCACCTCGGACTAACTCCCCAAAATCAAAATATAGAAGTGGCCACTGAATCAGTCCAAAATCAAAGTATAATATCGAAGAGGAGGGTCCGATCAGAGGAATGACCTCATTGGCCTGAGAATCGCTCCTGTTTTAGCCACCTTATGCCAACTCACGGGAGTTGGGTCCACGTATTTACCTTACAGGAAACGTCGCCACCACCTACTTCGTTCTGGAATCTCCACCGCGTACACGGTTAGTCAAAGTGGTTTTCGGTATCGACAGAGAGTATGTCCATATCTGATCCCGGTCTCTTTGTCAACCCATCGTTATTATAACACCGCGGTCATTTAAAAATAGGTTATACTTTAAAACCAGAATAAACATTTCCATCTTAAAATTATGAATACGATATCATTTTAAAACCCAAAACAATATGATATCATTTATCCCAAATATAAATCTTTTCCAAAAATCATAATGCTTTAAAATTTATAACGTCTGAAAGCCAAATATCTTTTCAAAGCATAATTTTTCGAAATTCATAATTTAGAACCATAACTTCAAAAAAAACTTGAATGGTTTGGACATTCAACGGTATATGAATTAAATGGTTTAACTTAAATGTTACTTTGTAAAGAAAATAGTTCTCATGGCTTTACAAATACATTTCTTTATTAAAGTCTAAACCAAAATTTATATTATCTCTCTCAAGTTCCAAAACCACTTCAATTTATTTATATATACGTATATCCATTTTGAGTAACAATATTTCAAACTAAAATTGGATTTTATTCTTTCAACAGATCAATTATTCTATTAATTAGTCTTGAATATTCACATAAAATCCATAAATAATAAGACTTCAATTTCTAGTAATAAAATATATATATTTTCCCAATTCAAATTATACTAGAATATTCATTTCAATTTATTTTGGGAAAAATCCAATTATAAATATCATATCTTAAAATTTCCAAACTTAACATTTAAACATATGATATAAATTATTAAACTCCATTTTCTTAATTTTCTTCCATTTTTAAATAAAGATTTTTATACCCCTTTTAATTTCAAAATTTTCAACTTCATATGTATATATATGGAAGAATAATATTTATACAATATAAAATTTAAGATTATTATAAACCGTATTCCATCCAAACCATAGAAATCACATTAAAATAGTTATATATAGACCGCGGTGCCTGTATATAATTTTCTATCCTATGGTCAAGTGATACGGATATTTATCATTTCAATCCGCAATTTAAAAGATATAAAATTTTGCGGTTGTATATCATTTCAAACCACAATCCCGAATGAAAGGAAATATGCATGATAATTTGCAATTTAATGATATACAATAAAACATCCATCAACATCACCCATCATCCAATCACAATCATCAAGCAATATCAATCAATAACAATTTATATTTGATAATATATAACAGGTAATAACTGGCAATTTTATTCAGATTAAATTTAACAACTATTAATCTAACAGTTTATATTCAGTAATAATCTATATAACTGTTAACTAGCAGTTTATAGGCAAACAAATAAATTCTAACTATCAATTAATACGCAATAAATAAATTAAATTAACAGTTAAATTTAATAAATGCAATTCAACAACTATGAGTGAAATAAACATGCCAAATACTCATAAATAAATTTCTATTCATTTCTAAAATTAATTCAACAAACATAAAAGCTTCTAGTAGTTGTGAGTGGGTTAAAACACTCACCTTTGGAATTTAAATCGAATTTAAATTCAATTTAAACTCAAAATTTTGACGGTCTCCAAATCCATCCAAACCAGCATCAAAACGTCAGAAATTCCGATACGATCCCAGCAAAACAAACCGCGCGTGAATCCGAGCTCGTATGCAAAAGTTATGAAAATTTGAAAAATGGAAAATTCTGGTCCTGGGTCGACTTCGGGTTCGACTTCGGTGCAATGCCTCAATTCCCCGGTGCTTGCTTGGAGTTTTCGCCAAAACGACCCGGATCGACCAGAGTCATTTTCTTCCTGACCCGAAGTTGCTCTAGGGTTTTCTCCCCTGAAACCCGAAGCGCGACCAGAAGCTGCTGCAGATCCGAATTTTTTTTTTTTGAACTGACTGGATCTAGGGTTAGCCCCCATTGAAGAAGAAGAGAAGCTTGAAGAAGATGAACGTACAGCAAATAGACAATAGAATGGAGCTAGGGTTTATAACTGTATATTTATAGGTAGGGTTGGGTTAGAGTAGATAGACTAGATAGATGAACGTACGAAACAAACTAAGGCCCAAAAAGCCCGTTCTGACCCCGAAACGAAATTTGTCAAACCCATATATCCAGATAGGTATTTTAAAATATTATGAACGCGATGGAAAAAGTTTCACGTTCAAATTTGATCGTATGAAGAAGTTATGCTGAAAACAAGATTTCCAAATTGATTTCAAATTGATTTTAATAAAATTGATTTTCAAGGCGTTTCGCGTCCGTACGATCAAACGACAGGTCCGATCGATACGAAACTTGAAACCCTATAATAATTCATCGATACGGATCCGATGAAACTGGTTTCATCGAAATCCGAGTCCGTGACCAAAATGGCTATTTTCAATATTCATTAAATAAATTATAAAAATCCAATTTTTACATCTAAATTCAAAAATTGACCAAATTTCTCCCTTTAAATTTTCTTAATTATTTACTCCAATTCTAAACAATTCAAGTGTCAATACATAGTTGTTCTATTCATCAATTTAGATGTTAATCCTTACTTAAAGGTTAAATTCCAATTTTTAATAAATTCAACATTATACGTTTGATTAAATTTATTAAATTCACTTTCTTTCTATTATTCAAAGTTATTGATGTCAATTTATTGAAACTAACATTGGCTCAATATCTATACATTAAAAATCTCAATTCTAAACTTAGATCTCAACTTATGAAATAGTTAAATAATAAATTCCATCTAAATCTACATCTTCCTACTATCTAAATATTTAGAAAAATTACTTACCACTTTTTATTGTAAATTTCTAAACTAGTAGATTTGTGTCATTTCTAGCCCTCTGGATATTTAATATTAACTAAAAGCAAATTTACATATAATTTCCATCGTCAATTATTTTAGTGAATAAATCTTCAAAGGTTACTGCAATTAATCCCATTAATTGCAATAAATTCTAATAAATTTGACTCTATTTGATTACAACTCACAAATAAATCAATTATTACTCCCTACATAGTTAACGTTTCTTTTATATTCCAATACATTAATATTTACCCAATTTCCATCTTTTATTTGCATAAATTACTGTATTTCAATCTTATTGGAAATTTTGTTAACTTAACACTTGAATAAAACTTAAAACCTCAATTAATTCATTCCACTTCGGTTTCATTCTTAAGATTACACTAATTATTATATTATAAAAATGAAATTTTCCCTTGGTTACATCTTATTTATCCACTTACAAAAATTCCACACTAACTGAAATAATTTAGTGCATAAATTGAAATTGATTAAAATAAACTTAACAAACAAATAGAATAAATACGTACAATAATTATTGTCATAAATCTTTTTTATAGATCTACACATAATTATTACCTTACAATACGTTTTTACGTTACTATAAATTTATACACTCTTCCGTTACCATATTAATAATTACTAAAGTAACGTTCATTCTTAATAACAACATTATACTATTCACATATAAAAGGACTCTATTCCCCAAATACATTCATTTATATTTATTCCCTTAAAGTTCTCCTTTATTGACTAGACACATTAATTTAGATTCATTTACATCGAATGCCCTTCTTAGCTATATACTCAATACATGTTAAATCTAAATAATTTTTTTTTTACCCCTTTTATTCAAATTTACTTATACCATCAATAACAAAATGTTGCCCTAAATTTAGATTCAATTATATACATTAGATAAATGGGTAAACTTTTGTAATTATCCCATATATGAAAATATTTTTATGCATACATTTCCACTTACTTACTATGCATTCATTTATTAAATTACTAATTGCCTTAGTCAACTTATCCCCTATTTACTACCAAATTTCTCACTTGGTTATAGTTTATAAACATATATACATACCTAGGCAAATCAAGTTCTAGTCCTGTTGTTATTTATATTATATTGGGTATGCACAATTAAGAGTTTAATTAATTATTTCTACCAAATTATCTTCATACATTTAGTTCCAAATCTTATAGGATTAAATTCTAATTACTTACCCTTAATCCATCAATTACATATTCAATGCAAACATGCATTTGAAACCTTTTTATTCTAAATAAATTTTATTAAGTGTTGACATCCACTAATAGAATTCACCTTTATTACAACCAAAGGTAACCTCTTCACTACTGATTTTATATTAATGAATCTCATTTTAGTTAATATTTTTATTAATATTTTCAATTCAACATTTATTGATTTCTTATAATTTACTTTTTAACAAAAAGTGACAAATTACATTATCCAAATCTATTGTCATAAAATTTTATTGTTACACTAAATTACAACTACTATACCAAATTTCTACATTTATTCTAAATTAGATTAGATTAGAAATTATATTAATTCAATTCATTTAATATTATTAATTTAACGGGTCGTTACAGGTTCAACCTGAAGTTTCAACAAATTGAAAGTTGGTGCTTGTATGTTTTTCCTTTTAGAACTAATTGAAATAACATACCGATGAATGTTGTGTTTTAGTCAGTAGTCCATTTAAAAAAATTGGAAAGTATTAGCATTTATTTAGTGCTTACAAATTTTAATTGCTGACTAACTATATTGTCTTTAATTCTTAAGATATGGACCATCAATATTTGAGTGATGATATATGCCTACTAGATAGTGCAACTACTCATATGATTTTGAAAAACCAGAAATTTTTCTATGAACTATCTGAAAATATTTTAGCTAAAAATTTCAAGCATAGCAAATTTACTATATAATTGAAGATTCCGGAAGAGCCTATATATTATTACCAAATGGTACATATATCTTAATTCAACATACATTATACTCAAGCAAATTTAAAAGAAATTTGTTGAGTTTTGAGGATATATAAATGAATGGCTACCATATTAGAACTATAATGAAAACGTCGAGGAATATCTTGGCGTTATCTCTACAAATTGAAAGGTGGAAGCTTATTTTAGAAAAATTTGGTACAATTTCAACTGGATTATATTTCACGAAATTTGGCATAATTGAATCTCACATTTAAACATGAGCCAGAAGCTCACAAATATCACTTAAATGCATCTTATCAATTGATAAAAGAATTATCCTCCTATTATTAATGTGTATGGTGTATTTGCTAGTAGTAATATGATAATGGATCAAAATGAGAATCCAAAGATGATTATTATTTAATGTGACAATGTTCCTCAACATTAAGGGGGAAGATAAAGGGATACAAGTTCATTTTAATCATCAATGTCAAATATTTTTTAACATATATAATGATGCAAAATATTAAGTAACTTGAATAAATTCTTAATAATATCCCTAGTAGACTTTCTCCAATATAGATTTGAATCCCTGATGGATCAAAATATGTAAACCATATCTGAAATATGGTACAAAAATCGGTTCGAAATACTTTTGGAGTAAGTAATAAAGATTCCAAATAAAAGATGTGAGTGTTCTTGAAGAAACACTTAAGGGTGCACTTGAAGAGACTAATGACATGATTGTCAAATTACCCTAGAAGTGGTTTAGGTACCTTAAACATGATAATCAAAGAGATCTCAATAGATCATGTCTAGAACTGACAAGAAATAATTATTGATGATAAATTTATAAATAATAAAGCGCTTATGTTTATAAATAGATTAAGAATCTTGAATTAGGGGAAAACATGAGTGACCATCATGAATCCTTTAATAGTAGAGAAATATGGACACGTAGTCCGCGAAGTACCAAAAGTACTTGAAATTCTTAATATACCCCGAAGGTATAAATGTGGTTTACATCATATTAAATAATGAAAGTATATGAATTTCTGAAGAATATAAATAACTTTCATTGTTATAAAGAATGCAAAGAACAAGGAGAGTAGATTTCAACCTACTTTTAAGTATTGTTGTAATGAAAATCTTGATATAATTCATGATGAGTAGATTACTTTCTATTTTTAAGTATCGTTGTAATGAAACTCTTAATATCCATTGAAGTGATAGTTGCGATATGCAAATACTTATTAAAGTATACAAATTTCTGAAGAATATATATAACTTTTGTAGTTATAAAGAATGCAAAAGACATGAAGTGTAGATTACAAATTTCTTCTAAGTATTACTGTAATGAAAATCTTGATATACTTCAAGATGAGTAGATTACTTCATGCTTTCTAGTAATGTTGTAATAAAAAATTTAATATTCATGAAAGATGTATAGTTGCAATGCGCAAAACTAATTTGAAGCAAAAAAATGAAAGCACATGAAGTGTTTTTCATAAAAGTAGCATACAAATGCATAAAACGCAAACCAAATTTGAAAGAAACAATCTTAGAAAATTTGATTTTATAGAAGGAAACTATTAATAAATTGTATTATTAATTAGATTCATATTTATAGATCCAGAAGCATCTATAACCAGTTTGAGTTATCGAAATACCAATATAAATTTAGAGGAAAATTTTAAATCAGGGGGAGCATCCATAAATATTTTATAATGCACTCTTTTTTCTTAACTAAGATTTTTCCTACTGGGTTTTTGTTAGTAAGCTTTTAATGAGGCATTATATTGATCCAGAAGTATCAACTTCCCGGTAACATTTGAAAATAAGTTACAATGTACTCTTTTCCCTTATTTAAGATTATTCCCAATGGGTTCTTCTTACTAAGGTTTTAACGAGGCATTGTCTTGATCAAGAAGAATCAAACGTCTTTTCAAGAAATAACATCTCAAATATGTTATTTAAGTTAAATTGTATTTTTATCCTTGACTAGGTTTTTTCCATCGGGTTTTCCTTTGTAAGGATTTTAATGAAGTATTATATTGATCCAGAAATATCAAACTCTATTTGATTCTGTAAATTACTGAAATATCTCATACTCTATTTTACACTTTTTCCTTCATTAAGATTTTTTCCATGTGGTTCTTCTTAGTAAACTTTTAATGAGGCATTAGTTTGATCCATAAGTATCAAACTTCATTTGAAGAAATGAGAAAATAAGATATGTCATTGTACTCTTTTTTTCCTTCACTAATATTTTTTCCATTGGGTTTTTCTTAATAAGGGTTTTAAGGAGGCATTATATTGATCCCGACGTATCAAACTCTTAGAAGGAATATCACTGTATGATATCTATGATTTCAAGTTGCACTTTTTTCTTCGTTCAAGGTTTTTCTCATTAGGTTTTCCTAATGAAGGTTTTTAATGAGGCAACAGACAATATCTATCGACTGAATCGGTAAATGCAAGCAAGATAATAATAAAGGGGAGCAATCATCATACACGTTTCGAAATGAAAAATTTCAAGTTATCAGGGCATTCAAGATTTTAAAGACGCATATTCAAGGGGGAGTGTTACAATATATGTAAATCATGAAATGAATATGCTTTTATGTTGTTTTGTTTAGTCCCACATCGTGGAATATGTTAAATCCTTAGCTCTGAAGCCCTTATATAAAGGAGGCTATGTTATGTAAATACATGTCTAATTTCAGGAATGAATAATATATCTTATGTCTCTCTCTAATGGCTTCTACTTTCTTCATTTTACAACATTCAGATGTTAACTGAAATACTCATGACTCCTTCCATTAAAACACCAAGTTGTTTTAAAACTTAACTTTTAAAAACATGGTTAAAATTTAAACTATACTCGCTTAGAAACATCGATTGAAGATTTTTTTTAGGTAAGTAGTTTTCTATCAATGCTAGATTTTTTCTACAACTAAAGAAGGATCCTAAGTCACATAGTTTTCAATTTGACAGCTTTGAAGTTTACATGTACCATCAAGCCTTGTGATAAAGTAGATAAATTGAATGTAATGGTTGAGGCTATTTTTGCACATGAATAATACCACCGCGGTTTTCTATCTCCATAATCATAACTCATTCATAGGTTGTGAGCAGTTTATGATGCCTTGATATGTCAAGTTTGTTGGTAAATTATCATGATAGGAATCTAGACAAGGCCCTACATTTTTGAATTTCACTTAATTAGTTGATGATACTTGTTATCCCGCCTTTTGGCAAGGCCGAAATACCAAGGAACTAACTAGAAAGAGACAGGATCATACATCTTTAGCTTTGAATGATTGTTGGGCAACTACAAATATCGACGAGTTTTACTTGAGTCCAGATCGGGCTACAATTGATAAGACACGTCAAGCAGGGCTGTAGAAACCAACATTCCAAGTTTCGAGGCAATCCGAGTTCGTATGCTCAAGTTATCGCCAATGGGAGATGGATCAGGTAGTATAAGGCTCGAATCCATCAGGAGGAGGCCTTGGCTCGAATCCACCAGACACGTGCTGCCTCGAATCCATGAGGAGTGCATTTGCTTCGACTCCATCAGGCAAGCCTTCGCTTCGAATCCACCAGAGGTAACCACGCTCCGAATCCATCCAAGGCCTTCCCTAGTTCGAATCCATCAAGTCACCTCTTCCTTCGAATCCATCAGATGGCCTCGCCTCGAATCCATCAAGCAAGTCTCGGTTCAAAGGCACAAGACATAATCCCTGCTTCGAATCCATCAGGGACATGCCTTCGTTCGAATCCATCAGAGGTAGCCACGCTTAGAATCCATCCACACCTGCCTTGGTTCGAATCCCTCGAAGTATTCCTATCTTCGACTCCATCCCATGAAGGTCCTTCGAATCCATCAAACGGAGAAGATTTCGCACCGACCAACTACGAAATACTCTGAACGATACGAAGGACGCGTATGAGGGTACCTTCGAATCCATAACATCGAACCCATCAAGTTGTAGCAGCTGAAACCAAGGGTTCGACCCTATCGATTCGAAGACCATGGATTCGAAGCACGCATATCAACTAGAAATGCAATCTTGAATCGATCATAACTTGAGATCTACAAGTCCAAATGCTATGAAATTTTCACAGGAGCTTGCACGTACATAGAAGAATGTCCACGCCAAGTTTCATCACGATTGGACACTTTTTTGATCGATTCGAACCAAGGGTCGAATCGATCCAAAAGTGGGACCGGATCTCCAGCATTCGGCTATATGGGCCCCCCACAGGTGCCAGAAGTGGTCTCCCCGAATTTGAGGCGAAATATCAGTCTCCAGCACTTATAAATAGAGCCCCTGGTCATTCAGAAAGGGGATCGGAGAATTTTGAGAGTAAGAGAACGCCCGAGCGCTGCCAGAATTGCTTCAGAGCACCACAATTGCCCTTGATTTCAAATTTTGGCTTACTACTTGCTGTATTTTGATATTAAAAAGTTGTATTCTCCGAATATCAAGCAATAAAGTAACAAAACTTCATAGTGGACGTAGGCAAAACGCCGAACCACTCTAAATCGTTGTCTCTTGTGCAATTTACTTTCTTCATCTAGAGTTTTTGTTAGATAACCCACGTTTTAATTTATTTTCTTCATTTATTATCTCTTCAAAAACTTCCGACGAGTGTTGTGTCCAATTTTGACACAAACAATACTACTCATATATGTTTGAGGTTTCACAATATTGGACGTTGAAATATGTTGCAAGCTATGAATGTTGATAATTGACAGAAAAGGTCTCCAAGTGGTGGTGATTTGGCTATGAATTACATTGAAATTATTAATTCAAAGAGTTGTGCATCAATTTCATCTAAAAGGATCTTAACATGTAAAAAAACACACTTTTACTTTATTTGTATTTTGAAATGCATCCTAATGGTTGAATGTATGCTACTTTTATAAATGGTATATAAATTATTAAAAGTTTCACAACGTCCTTGAACTACCGAGTTATATTAATTATTGTTAAGAATCACTTTCAGTTTTATTATTGATTAATTGATTACAAAGCTTCCTAGTTTAACCTATGGTCAGTTTTACTGGAAAATTTATAATTTTATGTTGTAAGAGTTGTTATATTAATTTTTGTTAACGTCAAAAACGGTGCCAACACCCTAAATTGTGATGACCCAGAAATTTTAACCGTTTAAAATAGAATTATAAACTGATTTGTAAATATTTAAAAGTTAATTTTTAACTTGAATTCAAATATTATTATTATTAATAGCAATTCAGTTATTAGACCTAATAAATGGAACTTGCAAAATCCCACACAGCTACAGTCCACCAATCAAGATGCTGCTGGGCATACGGATCAGTCTGGTCCGGTCACAAGACAAGAGTTCCAGGCGCTACTCCAGGAACTAACCCAAAGCCGACAACAGCTAACTGAGCAGTTGCGCACTAACGCTGAGTTAACCAATCAACTAAATCACCAAAAGAGAAGAAGATCCAGAAGGAATCAGGCTCCTCATTCTTCCACCGAAAGCTCCGCTTCATCTGACTACAATAACAGATCTATCCGTCCCAGGCTAGACGGAAACCATGCGCAAGCTGCTGACAATCAACAGGCGTTAACCGTTAGGCAAATAAGGGTTGGCCCATCTACCAGCTTTCATACTGGACCCTCCTCCCGAGGAGGCACTATTCCACAATACACTGCAGATGATCGAGCTGCTACAGCCGCTGCAGTTGACATAGGAGTTGATGCTCGAGATCACTCCAATCAAAATTATCATCAGCAGGAACAAGCTCCAGAGCCATATGTCCCAGAAGACGTCGAGCCAAGGAGGCGAGATGCGAATCGTCGACAACGCCCGATCCCACCTCGCACTATGGAACCCGACCACACTTTGGCTCACCACCCACAGAATTTTCCAATACCAGACTTCTCAGCCATGATACGACAAATGATTCGCGAGAGTCAAGGCCTAACAAATGACGATTGGGGAATCTCCCGGAGTCATACCCCGTTTACTGATGACATATTGTATGCTGAACCTCCTCGGCGATTCAGAATGCCAACCCTTCCCATGTATGAAGGAAATTCCGACCCAAATCAACATATTCTGAAATATGAATGGTCGATGACTGCTGGGAGGCTGATGACGCAGTAAAGTGCCGCAGTTTTCCCATTTCCTTAGGGGGAATTGCGACAATGTGGTTTACACGATTACCTCCACGATCTATTTCTTCGTTTGATCAGTTAGCTACCAAATTTGTTGAACAATTTCGCATGCATATTGCCCGACCTAAAGATGTTAATACCTTATCAAGTGTCACTCAAGCTCCAGGAGAAACACTTAGGCGATATTTGGAGAGATTCAATGCTGCATGCGTAGAGATCACCAACCCCAATGATAATTCAATTCTAATGGCTTTGACTAAAGGAATCGACCCTGATTCCGAGTTTGGAAATTGGTTAGCCGGAAAGCCTCCCGCATCGTTGGACCGTGTCTATTCCAAAGCCGTTCAATTCTTGAGGCGAGAGGATGCAAAACAGTCTAGGAAGTAGGACGATGCAAGGCCCAGCAGTGAAGGGATTCAGAGTAATGTTGCGGTTAAACAATCCAGAGAAAGCTCAGGAAAAGTCGAGTTGAATATCCAAAATAAACAGACTCAACGATCGAGAAACGGTGATAACCGAAGCAAGAAGCAAGACCAGAATCATGGTCCGAGACGTAGGGCCGCAATGTTTGACAGTTATACATCGCTTAACACATCACTGGAAAACGTATACTTACAGACTTGTAATACTATGCAATACAAGAAGCCTGCTCCGAAGCCTTCGTCGGAGAGGCAGATTCAAACAGGGAAGTTCTGTAGGTTTCATGAAAGTTATGGGCATAATACCAATGAGTGTAGACATTTGCAAGACCTCATTGAAAAGTTGATCAGAGAGAGAAAGTTGGACCAGTTTGTTCGGGCACCGCAGTCTGGTGGAGCGGGCCCATCTAATCAAAATCAAACGCAGAGTCAGGAAAGACAAGGTGAACCCGCTCGTACGGGCGGAAGGTTGGTAATCAATACAATAAGTGGTGGTCCCCATCCAGCAGACAGAAGCTGGAGAGAAATGGAGTCATATGCTAGCTCGATCAGGCATGTGGACTTTGAATGCTATAGTAACTCGGAAAACAGAACACCGGCTAAACAACAAAAGACGATGGCTGATGAAATCGTATTTAGAAATCGAGATGTCGATTGAGTCGAAGCTCCCACAATTGACCCGTTGGTCATATCCGCTCAAGTTGGTCCTGCTTGGATGAAGAGGATCTTGGTAGACAGCGGAAGTTCCGTGAATATATTGTTTAAAAAAGCATATGATCTAATGAAAATGGAAGCTAAGGACTTAAAACCTTGTCAATCACGAGTCCACGGCTTCAACGGGAGTGCAACGATACCAACCGGAATGGTTGAATTGCCGGTGGAGTTGGAAGTGGGAGAATGCCGAAGAGTTCGGATGTTGCAATTTGTTGTCCTAGATATTCCTTCCCCGTACAATGCTTTTTTGGGCCGACCGGCCCTTGCTGAATTTAGGGCTGCTATTGCCCCATGGTGTTTAACTCTGAAGTTCCCTACTGACCACGGGATAGGAGTTGTACAAGGAGATCAGGCTGCTGGAAGAGCCTGTTATGTTGCTGAGCCGTGGGAGGCGCAGCGAAAAGAGAAAGGAAAGGGAGTAGAGGAATCTCTCTGCGTCCGTTTTACTGACGATTGACAATTAGCGCCTGGGCCTCGGCCTGGGCACCACAACCAATCCAAAAGGATCTTGATCCAAGGGACAATGATAATAAAGAAGAATCTATGGAAAGTCAGGCTTCTCTGGCCGAGCTAACCATTGATGTCCCGATTACCGATAATCACGATGACTCGAGAATGTTGAAGATTGGGTCTCAGCTTAACCAAAAGGCACAACAGGAATTGGTTGATTTTCTCCGGGCAAATCTGGACGTATTCGCCTGGACGCACTCTGATATGTGTAGAATCTCGCCTGACATCGCGAGCCACACCTTGAACATTGACCCGCGATATATCCCGGTCAAGCAGAAAAGTCGTGGTATGGATCTAGAGAGATCTGCCGCCCTGAAAGAAGAGGTCAATAAGTTGAAATCAAATGGGTTCATTAGAGACGCTTTATACCCAGAATGGGTGTCCAATCCCGTACTTATCCGGAAACCAAACGGGAAATGGAGAACGTGTATCGATTACTCTGACTTGAATAAAGCCTGCCCGAAAGACAGCTTTCCACTTCCCCGGATCGATCAACTGGTAGATTCAACCGCTGGACATGAATTGTTATCCTTCATGGATGCTTACTCAGGTTACAACCAGATACCCATGCATGTACCGGACCAAGAACACACAAGCTTCGTAACCGACTTGGGGTTGTATTGCTACAAGGTCATGCCTTTTGGATTAAAGAATGCTGGCGCAACTTATCAACGCCTAGTCAACCGAATGTTTGCCGATCAGATCAGGAAGACTATGGAGGTCTATGTAGATGACATGTTGGTGAAGTCACGATACTCTGATGATCATGTCAAAGACTTGGAGTCAGTGTTCAATATCCTCCGGAAATACGGGATGAAGCTTAATCCACTGAAGTGTCATTTCGGAATCGCATCCGGAAAATTCCTTGGGTTCATTGTCAATGCCCGAGGAATAGAGGCCAACCCCGAAAAGATCTGGGCTATCAGAAATCTCCAAACTCCGAGAACCGTAAAGCAAGTTCAAAGTCTTAATGGGAAAGTTGCAGCACTGAGCAGGTTTATCTCAAAATCGACCGACAAATGCATTCCCTTTTTCGATTTGATACGAAAGGGGAAACGAAATTTCGAATGGACTGCACAATGTGAGGGCGCATTTCAATCGCTAATCCAACATCTTTCCGTATCACCAATCCTCTCAAAGCCTGTAGATCATGAACAGTTATATCTTTACCTGGCGGTATCAGAAAATGCAATCAGTGCTGCATTAATTCGGGAGGAAGACCGAGTGCAAAAACCGGTCTACTACGTGAGTAAACGATTGACCGGAGCCGAGGGAAATTATCCAAAGCTTGAAAAGTTGGCATATTTCCTAGTCATTGCCTCGAGGAAGCTCCGTCCATATTTCCAGGCTCATCCTATTACTGTGTACACCGATCAGCCGTTACGAAAGGTCCTCACGCGGCCTGAGACGTCTGGTAGGTTACTAAAGTGGAACATCGAATTGAGTCAGTTCGACATCACTTATACTCCGAGAAGAGCCATTCACGGCCAAGTCCTAGCAGATTTTATAGCCGAATTCACTATTCCTGAAGACTTGCCCAAGACCAGCAAATCTCCCAAATACATCTGGAAGTTGTACACCGATGGTGCGTCAAACGATCGGTGCTCAGGAGCGGGGGTAGTGCTTGAAACCCCTGAGGGACGATCCATATGTTATGTTTTAAAGTTCGAGTTCCGTGCAACCAACGACGAAGCCGAGTACGAAGCTCTACTTACCGGACTAAAGCTTGCCCATGATCTGAAAATCATCGCTGTAGAGATCTACTGCGATTCCCAGTTGGTAGTATGTCAAGTTCGAGGAGAATATCAGACCAAAGACCGAAGATTAGCCGCTTATCTAACTCGAGTTCTGGAGATTCTTGATCAATTCGATTACTATGCCATTTTTTACATACCCCGAGAGCACAATCAAAAAGCTGATTCGTTGGCAAAGTTAGCAAGTACGGGTGAGGCTCAACAGTTGGGGGTTGTTCCGGTTGAAACCCTATCCTCTCCGAGCATTGATCAAAGGGAGACTGATTTCACATTTGAAGCTACCTCTAATAAGGAGTCGTGGATGACTCCTTATCGAGATTATATCGAACGTGGTGTATTGCCCGAGCAACGAAGCGAGAAAAGACAAGTTCTACGAAAGGCCTCACGATTTGTTATTCAAAATGGAGTCATGTACCGGAGAGGATACTCTGTTCCTCTCCTCCGGTGTATCGCGCACGATGAAGTCAAACAAGTGTTACACGATGTACACGAAGGAGAATGTGGCGATCACACTGGGGGGCAAGAACTCGCAAAGAAAATACTTCGATATGGGTATTATTGGCCTACTGTTAATCGCGATGCTGCAGACTATGCTAGGAAGTGTGACAAATGCCAGAAACACGCTCGAATTCCTAGAGCTCCTCCTACTGAGATAACCCAAATGGTCAGTCCTTGGCCATTTGCGGTATGGGGAATAGATATCATCGGCACATTGCCTCTGGCCAAAGGTGGCACGAAGTACGCCATCGTCGCAGTTGATTATTTCACCAAATGGGCTGAAGCTGAACCCCTTGTGACAATTACGACAAAGAAAGTAATCAATTTTGTAGTACGTAACATCATCTACCGTTTTGGTCTCCCACATACCATCATCACCGATAACGGAATCCAATTCGACAGTGCTGAATTCAAAAATTTCTGTCAACGATTCCGCATCCACAAGAAATTCTCTGCAGTAGCGCACCCTCAAGCAAATGGTCAAGTTGAAGCTGTTAATAAAGTTATCAAGTCCATTCTAAAGAAGCGAATGGAAAAAGCTGGGGGCAAATGGGTCGACGAACTTCCTATGGCACTATGGGCCTATCGAACGACTCATAAAACTGCAACCGGTCATACCCCGTTTTCTCTATCTTATGGTTCTGAAGCCGTTATTCCGGTCGAAATGGAAGTGCGCTCTCATCGTGTAACGTATTACGATCCGAAAACAAATGCCATATTACTTGCTGAATCTTTGGATTTACTCGATGAGAAGCGCGAAGAGGCTGATTTGAGGGCAGCCGCATATCGAAGTCGAGTCGCCCGACTGTACAATGCCAAGGTCTGTCCGCGAACCTTCGATCCCGGCGATCTCGTACTCAAAAGGGTCTATCCGGTTCCTTCGCACATGAGGCCAAACTGGGAAGGGTCGTATGTGATTTCACAAAATCTCGGAGATGGCACTTTCAAATTATCGACCGTTGACGGTCTTACCTTGCCGAGAGCTTGGAATAGTGAAAGTCTTCGTCGCTACTACATATAAAAGACTTTACTTATTTATTTCCTGTCAATTTATTCCTTTGCATTTTATTATAGAATTTCGAGATTTAAATTTGTAATAAGGCAACTGACTTTGCCATATTTTCTCGTTTCAGCAATAAAATGCCATCTCTTCGAGCCAGAGCTGTGATTTACTGAATATGACGTACAATATCACAATGCACGGAGAGCTAAGTTCCATCACGCGGTGGGATTTATTCAAATAGGGAGTGACTGTGATACGACCGGTCACTTGCTAAGTGAAACCCGAGCTCGGGGGCAGAACACTACATCAACATTCACAGGGATTGATACACGACAATCCCTCCTCTAACTCCAAATTCCCAGAGTGCGTATTGGAGTATAAACTTCCTCTCGGTTCCCGGAGCGCGAACCAGAGTATAAATCCATCGCTCCCAGAGTGTGAGCCAACTCCAGATTCCCAGAGTGTGAATTGGAGCAAAAACTTCAACTCTCGGTTCCCGGAGCGCGAACCGGAGTATAAATCCATCGCTCCCAGAGTGTGAGCCAACTCCGGATTCCCAGAGTGTGAATTGGAGCATAAACTTCAACTCTCGGTTCCCGGAGCGCGAACCGGAGTATAAATCCATCGCTCCCAGAGTGTGAGCCAACTCCAAATTCCCAGAATGTGAATTGGAGTATAAACTTCAACTCTCGGTTCCCGGAGCGCGAACCGGAGTATAAATCCATCGCTCTCAGAGTGTGAGCCAACTCTAAATTCCCAGAATGTGAATTGGAGTATAAACTTCAACTCTCGGTTCCCGGAGCGCGAACCAGAGTATAAGTCTAAATTCTCGGAGCGTGAATTGGAATATAAAACTCTATCTCTAAATTCCCAGAGTGTGAACTGGAGTATAAACGTTAAGTACAAGTTTCCGGAGAGCGAACTAAGTCATAAACACTGATAATTAATAAGTTCCCGGAATATGGGCCGAACTGTTAATTACAAATTATGTTAAGTCCCCGAAGTGTGGACATGTATTCAAGGCTTATGGCATATGTGAGCACGAGCTAATCAATGCAATACTTGAGTAAAAAAAGAAAAGAGTTGTTTTCCATGTTATCAACAAACAAAAAAGGAGTTTGATTACATGATAAAACTAAAAACAATTCATAAAGTGGGTGCCGAATCCACACTTATACACGGCCTAGAAAAGGAGAAGTAAAAAGAATTACCCTTTCACAACTACATGGTAAAACGAGAAGTTCACTCTTTCTTCTTCCGGGGTTTCTTCTTCGGAGTTGAGCCACTAGACCCACTACCCGGCTTCTTGCGAGATTTCTTGTCCTTCTTTGGAGCATCCTCAGGATCTGGCATGATATCCACGTCTTCCTCAGAGATGGAAGGGATAGAGATCCTTTTGTGAGGACGAACCGGAGGCGGAGAAGCCGTAACAGGTGGCGAAGCTTCGACGCTAGAAGTTATAGCTGTGCCGGTGAGAGAAGTAACCATCGAAGGAGGTAAGCTTGGTGGAGCAACATCACCTCTGGAACCACCAGCCGTCGTCACCGCAGCCATTTCAGCGCTTATCTCGGCAAGGATTTCTTCTTCTCGGGAAGATCGAGCAACGCTGGAAACACTGACGGTCGGCATAAACGAGCTAAAAGTTGGGGCAACTCCACCCATTACAAAGGAAGGATGGGTAAAAGGTTCACAGGTTTGCTTGAGAAGCTCCTCAATCATCTGAACATCAAACGACATTGAACTCCCCTCTCCCATCTCGCCGGTTACGGCAGTGGTTGTGATAGCCTCAGTAACGATGGCTCCTTGCATTGGCTGCGAAGTTTGTGGTATTGGAAGTGCTGGCGCATCACTTTCAGTCACTGGTCGAAAAGAAATGAGAATAATTAGTCAAATGATCGGTTCCAAGTTCAACATTCCAGAAACACTTAAGCAACATTTTGAATACCTTCTTTGCCTCGGCTCGGCGATGGGACGAGTTCAGAAACGGTAGTTGTACCGAGAGACAGTTCCGATCGATCCGGGTTATAAGCAGGGACAACATGTGGACCAACGGTAGTGGTGACCCCAGACAAGGTCGGGGTATCAACAGAAACATCCTCACTATAATGTGCAGCTCTAGAACCCTCACCAGCCTCCACATGGTGAAAACCAAGTCTCTCTCTCTCTCAGCGGAAATCATCGCTTCATGGAGAAGTTTCCTTTCCTCCTCACTTAACAAGCGAGATTCAAGTTCAAATTCGTCTACGGCGCCTTCAGGGAGAGATGCTTTCTTGTTCGCCACCAATTTTTTCCAAGCACTGAGTAGAAGCGTAGAATAATCTCCGAGCCACGAGAGATTCCTGTGCTCAAGTACATTAGCATTATAAGTGTCAGGAAGATCATTAAACTCGGCTTCTACTCTAAATATCTCTGCTTGAACTCTCCCTTCTACTTCTGCCTCCACCGCTTCAACTTTAGCAACCGCCGCGTCTCGCTCAGCTTGGAGAGACATAGCTTGCTTGCACGCTTCCTGTGCGGCCGTGTTAGCGTCATCTTTTTCCTTGTTTAAGTTGGCGAATTTAGCCTTTAACTCCTCAAGTTCTCTGACCGCCGCATCTCGCTCGGCCTCAACATTTTTGTACCGATGGCCCAAATCTTCAACTAAAGTACAATGCGCTTGTTGCATTTTCGCCATCTCAGCTAGTGTCTCGTCGACCTTTTGTAGCGACTCCAGTTCGGCCTTGCGAGAAGATTCCGTTTCAGATTGAAGTATGTCAACAACACGGTTCTTCTGAGCCAAGTCTGCTTCCAGTTTCTCAATAACTTTGGCTCGTTCGAAGGCTACTTTCGAGGCTTTAACAGCCGCTCTGTACGATTCTTTATACTGAGCATAAAAATCTCGGGTATAGCTGAGGGCGGTGTTCACGGCCTCTTCGGGAATTCTTTTGAGATTGGGTGGAAAAATATAGGCGTCAAAGCATAT
The DNA here is from genome assembly GCA_030765085.1 of Allium cepa. NCBI lineage: Eukaryota > Viridiplantae > Streptophyta > Magnoliopsida > Asparagales > Amaryllidaceae > Allium > Allium cepa. Next base: position 531,716,574 of record CM060934.1, read on the forward strand.
TTCTGGAAAGTCTTTCTTCAACTGAGCAATTCTAATAGCCCCTTCACCAGATGGTTCAAGAGGTGCCTCCTCCACAGTTACGGTCGTAGCCGTATCAGTCCTTGAACGATGTGGACCAGGTTTAGAGATTTTTTGAGATGGCTGTTGCCGCGAAGGTTCGACTGCAGGTGCCTGGCCCCTGGATGGCGGAGGAGAACGAGAGGGTGAACGGTACCTTCGGTCCATATCAGAATGCTCCTGGCTAGAATAATGTCGGGAATGGTCCCTATCGCGATGCTCTTGCTCATAATACCTCCGCTCACGATCTCGGTCAGAATCCCTACGGCGAGACTCGTAATAGGATGAAGAATGATGCACTCGCCGAAGTCTATCAAGTGTAGAAGGACGATCCGACATGGCACCTGTAAAGAAGAAACAATTCGTTTAAGTACCGAGGAAAAGCACTGCAATGCATGTGGAAGTCGTGAAGTGTTGTGAAAAGTGTATAAATGCGTAAACCCCCCGACCAACCAGAAGCGTCGATTACACTAACGGGTAAAGATTCGCTTATATCAAGCGCTCCCCGGAGCTCTTCCAACCCGGACCCGTGGTGGAGAGATACGTAGTCCGGAATGGGAATATTGTCCAACCCTGTGAAAAGGTCTCCGGACTGGCAAGGAGAGGCATTGGAAACAGTAACCCCAGGTTGGGAACGGGTTACGACTACAGACTTCCATCTCTTAAACTTAGGTACAGCAGCCTTGCCTGTCTGGCCCTCTTCTATTCGGGAAAGGTCGGCTGCTATCTCAGTGATTGTGGGCATTCTTTCATCATCGCTCATTTCTCTTATTACAACGCCAGGTTTTCTTTTTGCCACTTTCTTCTTCTTCCTCGAGGCCGATTTCGCCAAACCTTCAATTACAATACTCTGGCCCATCTCAATCAAACCCAATGTCCTTAAGTTATCATTGGTCAATAGCAAATCTATGTGCCTTGAGTCGTGGGGAACCCTTTGTAAGCTTTGAACGACGCCTCTATAATGCCCACCAGTAGGTCTCGAAATGATAGCTGCAAAACAACAGAGTATTAGTGTAAAGTATTAAAAGTGACCATTCAAGAACGAATTATGATACTTACGTCTGGATAACCATCTCCTGGAAAACCCTGGGGGGCATCGAACAAAAAACCACTCGTTCTTAAAATAACTAAGCCTGGTCCAAGCCCCAGTCACAACCTGACAGTTCCTAACCGCCTCCAGAAAAGTGAAAGACGGACTATCACCCCTACTCTTAAAGTTGAATATGTGCCTGATCTCGTTAGGTCTTGGCGGGCGAAAAAGGCAATCCATAAATATGACAAAGACGCTGTTCAGTAGTGCATGCCCGTTGAGATGGAGTTGTGAAGGAGCGATTCCCAAATACGATAGCATCTCTCTAATATATTGGTTAAAAGGAGGAAGAGATCCAGCCGCACAGGCATGACGGTAGAAGGCAGTATATCCTTCAGGTGGGTTGTGTGGTCTGTCACTAGCACTAGGTAATAAAACATCGTCCAGGGATATGTTATGTTTCGAACATATCCGGCCCAACAGAGACTCCGAGATATTGGACTGAACAGAATCGACAGGATCTTCGATAAATATGGCCTCTGGCAATTCATCCGGAGCCGGATCTACGACTTCAGGAGGGATTTTCGGAATCTCAAGCGCTGGAAGAGGCGAGCTTTGTGCTTCTTGTTGTTGAGAACTCAAAGATTCCATAATTAACTAACTCACCAGAAAGCGGCGTTAAATACATAAAAAGCCCATGCATTCCCCCGGTGCAAAGTGTATGAGTATGTCGTGCGGTGCAAGTGCTATGCAAAAATTTAAGCAGATTTTACAAAAATGAAACGAGATGTCCGAACGACGAAACTTTGGAATTTGAGAATGAAAACGACCGTCATCGCTGACCGTCACTTTCACGCCACCCAGATGCTACTGACCAATCCAAGTATAAATTCGTTATATTTTGTTTAAGTCATGGTGCCATCGACGAGCTCCAAAGGGAAGGTCAAGTAAAATTCGATTATGCAAGGCCGAAGCTCGCCGGAGTCAAGTATACTAAAAATTCAGTGAGTTCGTCAAAGTTCAACTTGAAATTGGTCGTAGTTCACGTATTGAAGCAAATCAGAAGAGTGGAAGTCCCAGAAGCAAGGACGTTCGAATCGGTCGACTCGAATCGATATGAGTCGAATCGATGAACTTCGAATCGGTACGAACCAACTCCATGTAGTTCGACTCAATGAGACCTTGGAACAAAGGAGCAGTTCGAATCCATGAAGCCCTACATGACTTCGAATCGATCAAAGTTGAACTCCTTCGAATCGATCACCATATCATTACTTCGAATCGATGCACACTAAGCTCCTTCGAATCGATCAGAATATCGCTATTTCGAATCGATCGCCGCGAGCCTTTTTTCCCTTGCAACCATCGATTCGAAGCTATGCATTCAAAATCAACTGGAATTGCTCATTCTCGGATCGATGCGAAGCAATAAGAGACGACACTTTGATTGATGCGACTCGAATGACCTCACTCCTCAGTCCCATTGAGTCGAACCACCTTATCCAGATCCCACCACTCCTCGAAATTTTCAAGAAGAAAAGGTTGAATCGATGTCAAAAACTTCCAGTTCCATCACTCCTTACTCGGCTTGATCCACCAATTACCTGACTTGGTGAAATCACAAGGGAAAGCCTAAAGAAATTCGATCGATTCGTGGAAATCACGCTTGTTCTAAGCTCTGGAAGGTCGATTCGAAGAAGAAGCTACAACAACAGTGAAAAGTGAAAAAAGAGCCCAGCCTCACGTATTTATATGGACCGAGGAAAGAAACGGGACGATTCGTCTCTCGGTCAAAATGACCGACCCCAATCGGTCACATGTTATCGATTCGAACAAGCCACGTTCGAAGCCATCACGTTCGAACCCATCGAGTACGAACCCACTGCGTTCGAACCCATCACAGCGTAGAGCCATTGCTTCGAATCCATCCCAACTTAGTCAATACGAGGCATCATCGATTCGAGGAAGCACTAAGCAGATGCAAGACAATCGATTCGAACATACGTGACTTCGAATCCATCAAGACAACATCGATGCGAAGCGTCATCGATACGAAGCACATGTACAAGGGCTAAATTGAAAAATCCTATTGATTCGAAGTACCTATTCCATAACCATCAATTCCATCGATTCGAAACCTTATCGGTTCGAACAAACATGCTTCGAATCCACTAGACACCATCGATGAGAACGAACGTGGTGCTTCGATATGAAAAATTACTGGTCCACCTTTTACATCGATTCAGGAGAGGATCGATACAAGAGGAAGATCATAGACGATTATAACAACAATGTTTTAACCCGAATCTCAAATCGGTTCAGGAGAGGGTCGATGCAGAATTCGGTAACAAACCAAACTGGCAACAACTTGCAATCACGCAACGTTAACCAAAGTCGAGGTGATGCACGTATGTGCATATGTTTGACTAATGTTTGATCTTTATCATTCACAGGGATCAGATATCCATCTTGTCATGATTTCAACGACGAACAACCGATCACAATCATACGACAGATGATAACAGCAATAAAGAATACGGCTTTCAGCAGAGCATGTCCTAATTGTCCAGCGTTAGATTCTATCTTTTCAAAGCACGTCATGTTTACACAAGACGTACTTTAGGGGGAAAATGTTATCCCGCCTTTTGGCAAGGCCGAAATACCAAGGAACTAACTAGAAAGAGACAGGATCATACATCTTTAGCTTTGAATGATTGTTGGGAAACTACAAATATCGACGAGTTTTACCCGAGTCCAAATCGGGCTACAATTGATAAGACACGTCAAGCAGGGCTGTAGAAACCAATATTCCAAGTTTCGGGGCAATCCGAGTTCGTATGCTCAAGTTATCGCCAATGGGAGATGGATCAGGTAGTATAAGGCTCGAATCCATCAGGAGGAGGCCTTGGCTCGAATCCACCAGACACGTGCTGCCTCGAATCCATGAGGAGTGCATTTGCTTGGACTCCATCAGGCAAGCCTTCGCTTCGAATCCACCAGAGGTAACCACGCTCTGAATCCATCCAAGGCCTTTCCTAGTTCGAATCCATCAAGTCACCTCTTCCTTCGAATCCATCAGATGACCTCACCTCGAATCCATCAAGCAAGTCTCGGTTCAAAGGCAGAAGACATAATCCTTGCTTCGAATCCATCAGGGACATTCCTTCGTTCGAATCCATTAGAGGTAGACACGCTTCGAATCCATCCACACCTGCCTTGGTTCGAATCCCTCGAAGTATTCCTATCTTCGACTCCATCCCATGAAGGTCCTTCGAATCCATCAAACAGAGAAGACTTCGCACCGACCAACTACGAAATACTCTGAACGATACGAAGGACGCATATGAGGGTACCTTCGAATCCATAACATCGAACCCATCAAGTTGTAGCAGCTGAAACCAAGGGTTCGACCCTATCGATTCGAAGACCATGGATTCGAAGCACGCATATCAACTAGAAATGCAATCTTGAATCGATCATAACTTGAGATCTACATGTCCAAATGCTATGAAATTTTCACAGGAGCTTGCACGTACATAGAAGAATGTCCACGCCAAGTTTCATCACGATTGGACACTTTTTTGATCGATTCGAACAAAGGGTCGAATCGATCCAAAAGTGGGCCCGGATCTCCAGAATTCGGCTATGTGGGCCCCCCACATGTGCCAGAAGTGGTCTCCCCGAATTTTAGGCGAAATATCATCCTCCAGCACTTATAAATAGATCCCCTGGTCATTCAGAAAGGGGATCGGAGAATTTTGAGAGTAAGAGAACGCCCGAGCGCTGCCAGAATTGCTTCAGAGCACCACAATTGCCCTTGATTTCAAATTTTGGCTTACTACTTGCTGTATTTTGATATTAAAAAGTTGTATCCTCCGAATATCAAGCAATAAAGTAACAAAACTTCATAGTGGACGTAGGCAAAACGCCGAACCACTCTAAATCGTTGTCTCTTGTGCAATTTACTTTCTTCATCTGGAGTTTTTGTTAGATAACCCACGTTTTAATTTATTTTCTTCATTTATTATCTCTTCAAAAACTTCCGACGAGTGTTGTGCCCAATTTTGACACAAACAATACTACTCATATATGTTTGAGGTTTCACAATATTGGACGTTGAAATATGTTGCAAGCTATGAATGTTGATAATTGACAGAAAAGGTCTCCAAGTGGTGGTGATTTGGCTATGAATTACATTGAAATTATTAATTCAAAGAGTTGTGCATCAATTTCATCTAAAAGGATCTTAACATGTAAAAAAAACACTTTTACTTTATTTGTATTTTGAAATGCATCCTAATGGTTGAATGTATGCTACTTTTATAAATGGTATATAAATTATTAAAAGTTTCACAACGTCCTTGAACTACCGAGTTGTATTAATTATTGTTAAGAATCATTTTCAGTTTTGTTATTGATTAATTGATTACAAAGCTTCCTAGTTTAACCTATGGTCATTTTTACTGGAAAATTTATAATTTTATGTTGTAAGAGTTGTTATATTAATTTTTGTTAACGTAAAAAACAGTGCCGACACCATAAATTGTGATGACCCAGAAATTTTAACCGTTTAAAATAGAATTATAAACTGATTTGTAAATATTTAAAAGTTAATTTTTAACTTGAATTCAAATATTATTATTATTAATAGCAATTCAGTTATTAGACCTAATAAATGGAACTGGGTAAATTATTGAATTCTTCAGTTTTAAGTCTGTTAAAATAATTTGAAGGCTTATAAAATTTAAAATGATGATACTGAAGATAATATGATGGTTGGAATTTAATTTAAAGGTAATTTGTTCAGTTTTGAAATTATATCGTTTAAATTGAATTTAAAAATAGCCTTCCGAGGCACAGTCTCGGAATTTGACGAAACCAGTTCCATTGGATCCGTAATAGTTAATTATTATCGGATTTCAATTTTCGTAGCAATCGGAGTTGTCGTTTGACCCTGACAGCTCAAAACGCTTAGAACTATTTTAATCGATATTGATCGTTTATTTCTGTAACTCGCACATATGATTGTATTAGCTTCCGAAACATGTTCCATCGTGTTCGGAACGCGGATAAAACCCTATAATCGTCTAGGGGCATTCTTTAAGAGGAGTTTGAAATTTTAATAGCAATTAACGAGACGTTTTGAGAGTTTTATAATATAATAAAATTTAAGGTCAAATAGTCGAAGATATTTTCATTTACAAGCATACTCTAGAAGCCGTTCTTTCCTTCCCATACACGCCTCTTTCTCTGCTTAAAAATCATGTTCCTTTCTTTTATCCCCAAAATCGAAATCGAAATCAATTCAAAGAAAAAATGGCCTCAGTCTTCTCGGTTTTTTTTAAAAAAAAAAAAGAGTTTCGAATCGAGCCGTAATACCCCTTCGTCCAATCGAAGTTGAAACCCTCCGTCTTCAAATCATTCAGGAGAATAGAATCAAGTTGTAACCAAGGGTAATGGCCACCCTTTCGGTATTTGGAATCGAAGATCGACTTCGTTCCAATATCGATCTCTGGGCGAAATCGCGGCTTCCCACTTCCCTATGTTTTGGTCGAGAGCGATCCTCGGTCGAGCATGGAAAGAATCTCGAATTTTTCGCGGTGGGTGGTCTAGCGATGCACTCGAAGTAGGGGAATGGAGAAGTGATTGGACGCGATCGTGGAGGAAGACTCGCGAGGAGTTCGTGGTGGCATTCTGGCAGTACGCGTGGTGGTCTCGAGCCTGGGTTCGAGAGGCAATGAGGTATCAGTTTTTGGGGTTTTATTTAATGTAATTTTTATATACACAAACTGGAAATTTATATGTGAAGTTTCAAAGACTGTTAGGGATGTTTATAGCTTAATTTAAAATTAGATGTTGAATTTGAATTTTAAATTCATAAGTTTTAAAAATAAATTTATAAGCACAGAAAGAAAGGGGGAAATTAGTTGAGGAAAATTTAATTATTTGTTTAATTTTTTTTTTAAATTGAATTTATAAAATGGAAATCAATTTATTTAGTTAACTTATATGATTATTTGATAACTAGGAAATATTTTATAAAAAAAGAAAATTAGTTTGAAATTAACTTATTAGGTAAAATGAAATTTATTAAATAGAATTGGTTTGTCCAAATTGTTCGAATATTCATAAAATCATCTAATATTTATTCAAGGTCTGAAAATCATGGAAATTGATCATTCAATTAGTTCAAATATTAATAAAATCATATAACTGTTTATACAAGGTTTGAAATTTGGAGAGACAAGCCGGTATGGATCGAATTGCAAACCAAAATCAAAGGTGAGTACATCTCATTCTGTTGGATTTATTATTTAAATTTAAATGGTTGAATTCAAATTGTTGATTAAATGATTAAATTGATTGGATGTGTACTGATGGTGATGTGATTTTGGATTTTGGTTGGTTCTCGAGTTAATTGTGGTTTGACTCGAAGTATTGGGTTTTAAGTTGTTTTAAACTTAAGTTATAAATAGGAAATTGTTTCCATTGTTAATAAGGGTTTGAATTAATTAATTGAGTTTAAGTTAATTAATTAAGTGTAAGTAATTCAGAATAAATCATTGGATGATTTGGTCAATAATTACTTAATGAAATTAATAAAATATAATTATATTGTGAAATAAATCATGAGAGTAATTAAGATTTATTCATCAATGTAAGTGACTTATGGAAAGTTATTTAATATAACTATTGAAGGATTAATGTAATTAATATGGTTAATTAATTTATGAAGTAATTAGGATTACTTATTGATTTGTGTTAAGGATAATTAATAACGTGAAAATTAATTAAAGAAAATTACTTGAATGTAATTGAAAATAAATATTTAATCCAGGATGATTAATTAAGATGAATAAATGATGGGTTGACCAATTAATTAATTGATTTGGAATTAATTAATGAGGAAATCTAAGTGATTGAAGTTGAAATTTCAATTAGAATCAATTGAATTGATGTGTATGCGATTAAGCTTTGTGTATGGATGATTGAAGGGTATTGGATGCTTTGAATGAGTTGATATATCTGATATGGAATGTTGTGTATTTCATTTGAATAACTTGGGTTAGGATAACATGAGTTTTCGAAGAGACCGGAGTCGGGTATTGGGAAATACCCGAAACCACTTCGGATTTCAATAGGCTGAATAAATTCGATTTTTTTATCTAAGTTTGGTACTTAGAAATTTATGTGTGAAATAAGCATTGCCTATAGAAAATCGTGAATTGATTAAATTGATATAAGTTACCCCGGGTTTATATAAGTTGTTTAATTTGGTATTCCATGTTAGTTGAGTTTACTCACGCTGGTTTCCAACCTGACCCGGGTGTTACTTTGGTGTAATGCTCGGGTCAGACCGAGTATTACAGATTTTCAGGTAGGACGTTCTGGAGCTCAGGAGGCGAGCTGGATGGCAAGAGCGTATAGAGTATTTCCGCTGTATTCATATTATTATTAATCTGAGACATGATAATTGTATATATTTAGTGATTGTATATATGTGAAACCCTGATGCATGTTAAATGTAAGCGATAGATATAATGGTCTTTTGTAAACTGTTTATTATTTATTATTATATTTTATCCGCTGCGAATGTGAGATGTTGTTGTTTCTGTTCTTCTTCTTCTATCTCTTTCTTTCTTTTTCATAACTATCTGGAATTTTCGGGTTCGAAAATTTTGGGTCGTTACATTTGGTATTAGAGCTGAAAGGTCAAGCGAGAACCTTGGCTCTGGTGGGGATTAAAAAATAAATTTATAAGCACAGAAAGAAAGGGGGAAACTAGTTTAGGAAAATTTAATTATTTGTTTATTTTTTTTAAATTGAATTTATAAAATGGAAATCAATTTATTTAGTTAACTTATATGATTATTTGATAACTAGGAAATATTTTATAAAAAAAGAAAATTAGTTTGAAATTAACTTATTAGGTAAAATGAAATTTATTAAATAGAATTGGTTTGTCCAAATTATTCGAATATTCATAAAATCATCTAATATTTATTCAAGGTCTAAAAATCATGGAAATTGATCATTTAATTAGTTCAAATATTAATAAAATCGTATAACTGTTTATACAAGGTTTGAAATTTGGAGAGACAAGCCGGTATGGATCGAATTGCAAACCAAAATCAAAGGTGAGTACATCTCATTCTGTTGGATTTATTATTTAAATTTAAATGGTTGAATTCAAATAGTTGATTAAATGATTAAATTGATTGGATGTGTACTGATGGTGATTTTGGATTTTGGTTGGCTCTCGAGTTAATTGTGGTTTGACTCGAAGTATTTGGTTTTAAGTTGTTTTAAACTTAAGTTATAAATAGGAAATTGTTTCCATTGTTAATAAGGGTTTGAGTTAATTAATTGAGTTTAAGTTAATTAATTAAGTGTAAGTAATTCAGAATAAATCATTGGATGATTTGGTAAATAATTACTTAATGAAATTAATAAAATATAATTATATTATGAAATAAATCAAGAGAGTAATTAAGATTTATTCATCAATGTAAGTGACTTATGAAAAGTTATTTAATATAAGTATTGAAGGATTAATGTAATTAATATGGTTAATTAATTTATGAAGTAATTAGGATTACTTATTGATTTGTGTTAAGGATAATTAATAACGTGAAAATTATGATTAATTAAGATGAATAAATGATGGGTTGACCAATTAATTAATTGATTTGGAATTAATTAATGAGGAAATCTAAGTTATTGAAGTTGAAATTTCAATTAGAATCAATTGAATTGATGTGTATGCGATCAAGCTTTGTGTACGGATGATTGAAGGGTATTGGATGCTTTGAATGAGTTGATATCTCTGATATGGAATGTTGTGCATTTCATTTGAATAACTTGGGTTAGGATAACATGAGTTTTCGAAGAGACCGGAGTCGGGTATTGGGAAATACCCGAAACCACTTCGGATTTTTATAATTTGATTTGAGAAATCAATAGGCTGAATAAATTGGATTTTTTTATATCTAAGTTTGGTACTTAGAAATTTATGTGTGAAATAAGCATTGCCTATAGCAAATCGTGAATTGATTAAATTGATATAAGTTACCCCGGGTTTATATAAGTTGTTTGCTTTGGTATTCCATGTTAGTTGAGTTTACTCACGCTGGTTTCCAGCCTGTGCCGGGTGTTACTTTGGTGTAATGCTCGGGTCAGACCGAGTATTACAGATTTTCAGGTAGGACGTTCTGGAGCTCAGGAGGCGAGCTGGATGGCAAGAGCGTATAGAGTGTTTCCGCTGTATTCATATTATTATTAATCTGAGACATGATAATTGTATATATTTAGTGACTGTATATATGTGAAACCCTGATGCATATTAAATGTAAGCGACAGATATAATGGTCTTTTGTAAACTGTTTATTATTTATTATTATATTTTATCCGCTGCGAATGTGAGATGTTGTTGTTTCTTTTCTTCTTCTTCTATCTCTTTCTTTCTTTTTCATAATTATCTGGAATTTTTGGGTTCGAAAATTTCGGGTCGTTACATAAATGGTATGAAAGTACCAAAATATCCAATAATCATCTCCCAACAAAATGAAGCAGAGAATAAACTATGAAGAACAATAAATTAAAGTTAAAATAAGTGAATGGACAGAGTTTTATAGTAATTCGGCTGGCTCCGTCCTATGTCTACTCCAATAATTTTCCTTTTATTATATTATAGATTACAATTACAGTATGGATGATACCCTATAATAATAATGGAGAAAGAAGAAGGCTAGAAAGAAGATCTCCAAAATGAGTGTCATGCCTACTGTATTTATAGGGGAATACGTGTAAATATCCAGTTGAAAACTCACCTACAAGACCACGAAAGCAGGCCGACTCCACTCACCAAAAAAGGGCCACACTGGGCCCACTTATAGGGATCGGTGTCAATCCCCAAGATAGAGGAGTGGGGCCCAACGATCCATCCTTGGGGTCCTCCTCGATGTTTACTTCTTGTTTCCTAAGTTGTTCTACGATGTTGCCTAGGTGAAAAATGGAGATGTCAATCGATTTTCGTTTAATAGAGTTGCTAAGTTAAGTGTCCATAGCCATAGTGATCCATTCGATCTCCTGTCTAAGTGAAGGGATAGGTACCGATCCCCTGTCTAGGGGAAGGGATTGGTACTGATCCCCTACCTAGGGGAAGTACCGATCCATACCTAGGTATTTCTAGGATGCCATTCGTCTGAATCTGGTTGACTATCATCCATATCCTTGCTTATGCCTAATTCCAAAACCCGACAATCATCCCTCCGAATTTCCTACCTTGATGATCATGAAATCCGTTTAGTTAAATCAACCCGTATACTTCCTAGTCAAAAGACGGGTTAACAATTTTAAATTTGGTTCAACTAACTTTCACGATTTCTTATTCTTCACCTAATCTGATCTAAGCTATTACTGCCGATTTCTTACTAAAATACTTCTTTAATGAAACAACATATAGGAAAATAATTCCATGATGCATTGATGTTACTCTTAATCAAATTTTTATATAATAACTATTTTTGCAAACTACTTGTAAGAAGTTCTCAAACATTAAACTTGAAATTAGTCACTTCTATGTAGTTTTGAAACATGCTATTAATAGGAATTTAGCCCAACATAAAAATTCGCAACAACGTCTAAGATTGTCTATTTTTATGTCATAAAAATATATTCAACTTTTTCTTAGAGTTTACAAGCGAAACTTAATTATATGATTCGTATGGCGATTTTTACCAGTCTTATCATTTGAGGTTGTTCTCCATTTAACTAGCGCTACCTAGTTCTATATATGCAACACATACTGAATATTTATATTTATTTGCATTCAAGTAATGAGAATTTTCTACTCATCCCACATTCCATGTAGATAAATTGTTCTCTATGTACAATGTGTTGATGGGGAGGCCTCCACATAGACATGGGTCCAACATGTTAGTTCATGTTCTACATTGTGCTTTAACAAGTTAAAATTCAACTTTAAAAGCCATGTTCCACATATTCAAAATGATTAATAAACATTGTGTTTATAGAAAGAAAAACTTTTAAATTGTTAGCTAGAAGGGTGCTTAGATGGCTTTTAGTTCAATATTGCATCTTATTCATACCTTAAAAAAATTATGCTAATTATACGTATAAAATTTTTAACCAGAATTCAAGTTTAAAAGAATTTGGTGTAAGAAGGTAATTGTATTGGTTCATACTTATATTTAATTCTTTAAAAATTTGTAAATCCAAATAACATTATAATATAAGATAGCAAAATTTGATAACAACGACAAATTATATTTAAACTTGTAGTGTCCCGCACTTCCATATAGTTTAGGTTGATAACAGACCACATATGTCCAACCTAAATTAAACGAAAAGAGGGATGGTTAAGGGTAAAAAGAGAAAAAGAGACGGAATAAAATCTCACATGAGGAACAACATATATTAGTTCAATGACCTTTACAGTGGAAAAACTTTTAAATATACATATCAGAGTCTATCCTAATCCCGACCTAGATAGTTATAAATATATGTCCTTACAAATGCTGAGAAACAACAAATACAGCTGAAAACTAACTACGTCTGTACGTTGATGAAGACCTCCAGCAATCCTTTGGAAACTCCAAGCATTTTCAGCTAATCCTAAAACTACTCGAATCTGACCCGACTATTAAAAATACCCGGATCAGTGTGGTAAACCAGTGTGAGAAACGCAAATCATAAATATATATGATAGTTTCATAGATTGACTTTGATATCAAACAAAACCTTTGACAAGAAGAGTATCTCGTAAGACCGCCCCGCATATAAACATGGACGGGTTTTTATCTTATGATAACTAAAATATTTTTATCAAATCATTTGATATTATTTCTAACGACAATGCTTTGAAAATCCTTTAAATAACATATTAAAATAACTGGAATTTTAAATTTGTTAAATTCAATTGCATATTTAGGTATAAAATTAAGTCTATGAAGGTGCATATTGGAGAATGGATTTCCAATAATGGCAAGATAAGGGACTACCTTCCAATAGTACATTTCTATAGGAATGTACCAAGGCAATGCCCCGCTGCCCTATACCAACATAGAACCGGCCTACCTCTACCATAGTTAGTACCGAATATGGCATCACCCTGGTCATTCCCGACCTATCCATGGCCACGACATGCACAACAAACCCGATATATAGAGCGAAATCTAGAAAGGTGAAGATCATCTCCTAATGGGTGCGATCCACATAACCCTGCTGCATCTACCTTGTTTGTCATTACCGATGTATGAGGCTTGAGGTAAAATTTTACCTTCCACATGAAAAATCCTACTTTGAATGCCACATTGCCATTTCCGACGACACACTATTTGGTTTTCACAAAGTATTACCCCTGAGTTCATATGCCTCTGGGAAAGGTGTTAAGTGTAAGAGAGGTTATCTTCAACACCAGTAAACAGATGTACATTTGTAAAAACCAACATACATAGTCTTAGAAATGCAATGCCAGACATTAATCTGTATAAGTTGTCTTGGAACAGGACAAACCAAAGGTACTCCTACTACATCCTATTTGGGAATCACCCCTAAGATTAGTAGCGACCAGTCCTTACGTTGAAGATTTCAAAATGAAGGTAATACTGCCACCATATGTATATAATATATGAATCATGAGGTTAGTGGCAAGCAGCCCTACATTATGAAGATCTTCACCTTCAAAATCATTGTCTTCAACCTGTCTTCGCTTTCGAACATGTATATTGGTTCGAAGTGGTTTTCGAATATGAATCACCCATATGTGTTCCCAGTCTCTCCGAACCAATTATCGATAAAAAGATGTGTGTATGTGTATGTAGAAATGTTAAGCCTCTTTTATTAAATTCCCTTTTCTCCTTTTACTTGAAATATTATTTAACTTTGGAGATATCTTTTTATCCAATAAAGTATCTTTTATTTATATATATATATATATATATTTAAACCATTTTCGTTTAAAGATATATAGAATTATTATACCTCCTTTTGATTTTGAAAATATCAAATAATTTGCTTTTAGTTACTTAGGGTAAATATTTCCATATTCTATTATTAGCATAATTAATAAAGATTTCATATTTTCGAAACATGTTTTAAATGGGTCCAAAAAAATGTTATTTTAGACATCATTTACTGTAAACTCGAATCACTTGTTATTGAGTAAAAAGAATTCATGGACTTTAGATTAATTATACTCTATATTAATTTTTGTATTCAGCCTATACTATCGAATAACAATGAAATCACCTTTTAAATTCATGCGGATAGTACAAGTTCCCTCCTTGGGATTTAATATAGAGCTCAATTAGAATGTTCTTTTTACCATTAAAATCCTATTTTGAATCTTGTTTAAACTTTTTGAAAAATTCTAAATCTCTTTTCTTTCGTCTTAAGAAATTATGATCCGAGTAAATCAAATTAAATATCCCCTCTGTCGAGCCACTCCGAATAGCTAGGGGAAGCGGGCAATTGGATTTCCAAACTCCAGCCTAGAGAATATCTCTTTGTCATCCATATGGAGTTCAAGTTATTTGACCGACTCTAAAGTTTTAAAAGTATTTTATTTATCATTTGAAAAACATTTCAAAAAGATTCGAGAAGAAAACCCAAGTTCAAATAATTTATTCAATAATACCAAATTCCATTGCTAAATTGTCGGTACATAATAATTTTAAAGCTTTATAGATTAAAACATCAATTTCATCGCATATATGCCCATTTTATAATTCAAATTCATTTAAAAACATTTTAACATAATTATGAAATTTATTTCATATTTTTGAAGACTAAAAATATCCATTTTAAAGAATTAAAAATAATATTTTACGAACTTTCAAAATGCGACTATTTTATAAACTTGAATTGGACATATTTCTACTAAAAGAGATCTTGATTTTTCTTTTTCATTTGAAAACTATGATCATAAGGGTCCTGAAAATTCTTAATTTAAAGAATTCCAACTCATATTTTATGCTACACATCAGTTTAACTTTTCAGGTCACGAAATCGTGAACTGTTGGAAACACGACGGCTTATTTTTCACCTTTTGGTCAAATTTTTCAAAACTTGTCCGAAACATTTTTAAATGATTTTAATATCATATTAAACTATATTAAAATTTTTACACTATTTTACTTTATTAAAATCCCATTTTTACTTTATTCCATATCTTTAATATTATATTATTATAATATTCAATTTCTATCTTTTTTAATTCCAAATTTTTTATACAAAACAATATGATATTTCTATATTAATTTCTAGCCATTAAAACTATGATTTTTAATAAATAAAACCATATATTTTATTTTCCAAAAAATTTCAAAACTCTACTTTTCCAATTTCTTTCTTTTTTAAAACTATTTCCAAATCTGTTTCAAATTTTGTCGAAATGAGTTTTTATGTTTATAAAGCACTTATAAACAATTTTAAACAGTTTTTATCCATTTTTAAAGAGGTTAAAAATGCTATATATACCATTATAATTTATAAAGGAAAGTGATTCCTTTGTGTAAATTCGACATGTATTTTACCGTGAATCATTTCCATATCAAGCAAGCATATTATCAACCAATCATCCAATAATCAATCATTTTAGCATCCAAATTATGCTCATCAACCAACCATATTTACATAGCACAAATCATAAATAATTTTAAGAAAAATTTAAATAAGATGGAAGTAGTGTTCTCACTTTCATGCTATCCAACTCTAAATGTTTTCTTAATTGATGAATCAATCCCTTTCTCTGCACCGAAGCTTATGGAACTTGCCCTTGGACCTTAGTGATGCTCAACAAGCTTCTATAAAGGTGGAAGCTTGGCTTTGAGATGGTGGTGTGGGGGCCATGTACTTTTGTAAGGAAGAAGTGGAGTTTGGATAATTTTTTGAAGTGATTTTATATCATATGTGTATGGAAATAATTTTAGCAAAACTTCGACGTAGTATTGAAATATATTTACTATTTTGAAAGCACTGAAGAAGGGTTATTAAAGATCTTAATAAGAAGAAGAAAAGGTAGAGAAGTGAAGGAAATTTGTAAAGAAAGGAAGATGATACGCATGTGTATTTATAGGGTAGAAATTCTTATGCATGGAATTACCAAAATACTCTTTCCCCTATCGTAGTTTCGGCTGAAACACCACTCTATGTGACTTCCATAACTTCATGATGTCTTAGGTGTGTAGGTGTGTAAGTGACGGTGAGTTGATTTTAAATTTTCTTTTTCATGTTGCATTTGTATACATGGTGTGTAGCTTCGGCCAAAACCTCTTATACGTATATATGTTTATATATTTATTTTGGCTTTGATTGACTAATTGCGATACACATTTGTAAATGTATATATGCATGTATATATATGTGTGTTCATGTTCAAACAATGTTTATACAACTTAAAATAATTTTAATTCGTCAAACCGTTGTAAATTCGGATCCAATTTCCGGTTATATTTTCATTTCTTAATCAAACTATTTTTTTATGTAAACAAAACATGAAAATAAAATTTTTATCAGCTTTAATTAATTAAAACAAGATTATTTAAATTATAAAACCATGTTATATGATATTAAAATCTATTTATGAAAATACGACGTCGAACTGTCAAAATGCGACGAAGTTTACATATCTTTAGAAAATAATTTTATATATTTATAAAACAACTATAAATCACCTATTATTATTATATAATAATTAAAGTGATTATTCATCATTTAAAAATAATTATTTGAATATTCAAAATTAATAATATTCAAATTCAAAGCTATAAAATTACGAGACGTTACAAAACTATTTACGTGTAGTTGCTTCTCGGGATAGCTAGACTATAACACATGTAGCTGAATGCTCGATGCTCGGTATTCCAATCCATCCACAAAATACCGAGTCTTGTTTATTTTACCCTGTTTTGAACCAAATTTTGGTATGCATCCATTTTTAGGATAATTCCTTCAAGATGCACATTAAACTAATAGATATGTCATGTTTTTTTAATCAAGCCTGCGTATTAGATGCTCATGTATTGGAATGAAATAAATTATTGTTTACTTACTATTAAGAATCTACGAAAATTTTTCAAATGCCTTTGTAATAGCATTTAATAGATTTCAAATTGGCAACAATCTTGCTAAGGGCACATGTTAGGTAAATGTTTTGCAACTCCTTCAATAATGGAACTTGTCCTTGAATTCTATTTACATAGTGGAATTTTATGCTTTCATTTTCGAGGACCCACTAATTAATGAAGCCATTACACAAAAGGTATATTCTTATAACTTAAGCCTAATAGTAGTTAACTTAAGTAATTTTCTAATTGCTAATTATCGGTCCCAACCTAATATGTGCTTTGTTTTTATTCAGTAATTTCAACTATGTGTGTAGCTTTAGAAGTTGGTTAAGGATGCGACTTCAATGGTATCAAATTCTAACCTGTTTTTATTAAAAACCTATCTAAATGTTATTCCAACTTCAAGTATGAAGTTGCTTTGGAACTATGGTTCATGTTATGGTTGTGGAATTTCTTGAATTTTCCAACTAGAAAAGTTCATATTTAAGAATTTGTACTAAATATATAAAAATAATTGTGCTAATTACATGCCTAAATTTTTATGCAGTTTGTGATATTTATATTTTATCACATTTTATTTCCTTGAAATATGCACTTGATGCAACTGATTGAGGGGACTGAATACTTGGAACTTTAGTTCCGTAAAACAATGCCTATGGTGAAAACGGACTCCAAGAAGCTACCAAAAGCTCTTAAATAGATACCAAGGATAACATCAATGAGGTTGGCTTCATAGTGTTTTGTATATGGAAACTACATGGTATGCTATGTTTATATGTATATAGTAATACATTTAATCCATTGATATAATTGTATATATTGTTTTGCGTTTGAATGATTTTCTTTCAGGTTGATGTTTTATTTGCTAGTAATTTATGTTAGTTGTACAACTAAATGTTCATAATTTTTTAAAATATAATTACATTGGGTCATTTGAGCTTGTTTTTGATTTTTTAATAATATAATTGATAGTGTGGGCATTTAACGACAATTGATTTTTATTATATTCACGAATCCTATATGGTTAGTAAAGTAGTAGGGGTAAAAGTTTTGTTCTATTTTCCTACATTTGTCATTAGAGACTTTGCTTCTAGAAGAAAATAAAATGTTGCCTCTCATTCTTTAAAGGTGGAATAACTATTTATTTGTTTTTGGTTTGAGTAATATAGACAAATGTATTCCCATTTAATATTTGAAATTTTAGTAGTAGGTGTTGGGTAAATGCTCATTACCTATGGGGTCAATTATTCGACCGAGAGAAGTTTTACTACAAATGGCACTCATATGAGGTTCTGTAATAGATGCACAACACTAATGATGATGCCTAGTGAAGTTTGGTGCAACAAAATGGGAGTTCTGATGCTCATAGTTACTGATGTGACATGACACAGTTCAAATGTTGGATCCTAGAGCGTACAATAAGAGGCTTATACTGCAGTCAAGAGGCAGACATAGACGCAGACGATGAGACACACTGACTAGTCCGATTTACGAGTTCCCCCTCAATGCGTAGTTAGGTTACGTGTGGTTGTAGTTAAGGGAAAGACATTTCCCAAGAGCCTAATGGTGGTGACAGTAGTGGGAATGTATTTCCACAGTAGCATAATAGAAGTGTTTGCATATTGAGTAGCTTTAGAAGGGATGGCCGATCATTAGTTATTGAGGTTCAGTCCATAGCTCGATCCTTGTAGTAGCCTATACAAAATGTGGTGTAGGTGTGTGTTGGAAAAAACCCTTAAGTTAAGACTCTATGAAGTACATGGACACTTGTAGAACACCCTAGGTTGCATAGGGTAGATCTGAAGTTTAACTGCACATTATCATTATGTATTAAACCTGTACTCGTTCACTGGACTTTTGTCTGACTCACTCCCTTCTTTTCATTTTCCCCCACCATAGGATAACAGGTTAATAGTTGATTGGGCATAATATGTAGAGAAAGGAGCTACATGTTGGGGTTCTCATATTCTTTATTGTTCATCATGTAGTTCCTTATTATATTAAAAGTCTATAAAACTTATATTGTAGTTTGGGAGTAGTGTATATGACAATTAAGTATTTTGGAAATTGTTTTCTAAAACATCTATTTTTAGTACTTATATTTTAGTTCCTTCCGATATGAGATCTAAAAACGTAGAATGTCTTATACATGTATAATTATGCTCTAAAATGTTATAAAAACCCAACAACTCATATTTCTTGGCATGCCACGAATCCGAAAGTCACCTAATCTTTGTATCAAGGTGTAAGGAAGTGCGAGTTGTTACTTGCTTTGTGTCACTCTTATGGAAATCGGGTTGTCCCCTATAGCTTTATCCTAATTTGACGTTGCAATCTAAAGCACCAACTTATGATTAGCTGTGGATCGAAGACGAAGATCATGGTATCAGCCATAACATAAAGGCAGCATCGATGATGGCAAAATGGTGGCAGCAACCATAGTGATGCCAAAACCCAAATTAAGTAACTCGCCTAAGTACATATTCAAGATCTAAAAGATGGTTGGTTTTAGTGTCTGGTGCCGACTCGTGATCGGTGACAATGAAATGGGCCCCGACAGTACTGACAACAGCTGTGGCATTAACGATGGAGGCTGAAAATTATTAGTAGTAGGAGATAAAAATTGCAAAGGAAACAAAGTGATATGCTTGCAAATGGAAGTAAAGGAAGGAAACAGCTAAGTACTAGAATATATAGCCACAATCGAAAATCATGTCGGTACCGACTTGATTATTGTCATTCTCGACATGGTTTGGCCGACATGCTTTACCAATAATTAAAGAGAAAAGGAAAATAAAGGGAACTCTACATGTTCAAGACACAACATAGCTTCCAAAATATGGAGAATAAAAACTTTACAGCGGAAAAGGAAAGGTTCACCAACTGTTTGAAATGATGAATGGATGTTCTTGGAATAGGTATGATGCTTCAATGATGATGATTGATATACTATCAATTCTTGTACAACTAGAACTATATCGCTTGTCCTGATCCAAAGCATGCTATGTTTTCATGAAAGCATACTCTTGGGGGCAAGTGTTATCTAGGATTAAAATCGGATGACTTCTAAGTGAATCTGTACTTAGAAATGAAGATAAAATGGATTAACAATTTAAGCAGTTGCTTGGGATGATTATAACAACTTGCCTTTTCAAATATTGGATTTAACGCCCAAACTGACATTCAAATATCCTAAAAACTAAAAATGATAGACCGTTAGGTGAAGACAACAAGAAATAAACTAATAACTATAACTATATATATCTTCCTAAACTCACAATGGAAGGAAAAACATATAATATAAAAGCTAACTTATATCCAAACCAATCTTTATAACATTTTCAAGGCCATACGTGACGACCCGAAAATCCGTACCCTTTGAATCGACAATAATCCACACATGTCCGACCCAGAAAGCGCAAACTGACAAAAAGTCAAGAGAAAGAAAAAAAGTGAGAAGAAGAGAAGAAGAAAGAGAGAAGATAGAACCAAACAGAATAATACAGAACCTCACATCGCAGCAGAAATATATAATATCATATCAATAATCTTTACAAAACAGAAACCGTATATACATACATCAGTCAGAGTTCAACAATCAATCAGAGTTATCAGCCTGAACAGTTATAATAACCTGTCCTCACAATTGTCGATAATTAACAACAACTAAGCAATGCAGCGGATAATCAATAATCTAAACAGATACGTGTATACGAAATGAAGATCTCCAGCTCTCCTGCTGAAGCTCCAAAAGCACCAAAGCATAACCTGTAGATATACTCGGTCTGACCCGAGCATTGAAAGGGAAGAACGTCCGGATCAGTCTGGTAAACCAGCGTGAGAAACACACTCAACTGAATTTATTAAATTACCAAATTTTTCCTTAGTTTTTAAAACAAAAGTATCTCGTAAGACAAGTCCACACATAAACACGGACATGTTTTTACCTTACGATAACTAAAACATTTCATATCAAATTTATGTGATATTATACTAGTGTCTAGTATACAAATAATATTTAAAATAGCCGAAATTGTTACCATTATTAAATTCCAGCATACTAGGCTCTATAAATAAATTGGCAGGAACGTAGTGGAGTTTTGATTTCCATACAAATGACCAGGTGAAGGGACTACCTTCCGAAGAGGTACACCTCTAGATGGATGTCCCAAGGCACAGGACATCTGCCCTCTACTAACACAAGACCGACCCACCTCTATAACTAGATGGTACCGATTATGTCATCCTCCGATAGTTACCGACCTTTACCGATGGCCCTTATAGCATACAAACCACAATAATCATATACACGACGTCATAACGCGTAAAGATATATCTAGAAGAGGTTGATCATATCCTAATTGGGAATGACCCACTTAGCCTTACCCCATCTAACCCTATTTTGGTCATTTTCGGTTGATGAAACCTGATGAGGTAACGATTACCTTTCACAATCACATATCACATCACTTAGAATGCCACACGGCCATTTCCGTTGACTACTAATTGCCTTCCACAAAAATACAACCCTTAAGCTTGTATGTCTCAAGGAGGGTGTTAAGCTAAGAGAAGTTGCCTTCTCTGCCACCACTGATGTATGTTTGTAAAAACCGATGTACGTAATCTTTAGAAATTCAATGTCAAACAAACATCCATATAAGTTGCCCAGGAACAGGACAAACCGAAGGTACTTTCCTACCACATCCTCTCGGGAAATCCCTAGGATTAGTAGCGAATAGTCCTCGCATTGGATATTTCATAGATGAAGAGACCACTGCTACGGAATGTATATTGGGACAACCCCAAACGATCAACAAGCAGTCCCCCACTATGAAACTCTGAAATATCAATATCATTACAAGCAACCTGCACAATCGTCGCATATACGTTGGTCCAAAGTGGTTTTCAGATAAATATGATCCCGGTATCTTCGCACCAACAACGCAAAAGCGTTTCTCAACTTTACACAGAAACTAAGTCTCATAGACTTATCACGTCTTCAACTTTCAACTTGCTATCCTTAGGGCCGAGAAGGAAGCTCGATAGATTGGAGTAATACTTCGCACTATACGAATCAACATCCTCAACACAAATGATAATCAAGCCTATATATAAGGCTACGTACTAAGTGTACGACTAAATAGTTCCCACATCAAGTTGAGGAACTAAAATTTTGCCAAGTTTGATAGTCGGTTATTTAACTATCAAAGCAAACAAACAAATATTCAGCACCGTAGCAATCACTAGGCCCTTTTAATAAATCTTTTATTAATTTAAACCATTTGCTAAATATGCACTTCAATTTATCTTTAAAAAAGATATATTCTCAAAACCATTTCAACATTGGAAAACATTTCCAAATACTTATTTAATAATAAGTAATTCACAAATAAATTTATTTTCAACGCTAAGAACATATTCAATATACTTAAAACACGATTAAGTATATTATTCTTTAAAGAAATCATTCTCTTAAACATCTTTATTGGGTCAAAACGAATGTTGCGTAAAACATCGTTACGACAACCTAAAACCAATAGCATAGGGATTCGAAATAAGATAGATATATAAACCCCAATACTATATAAAAACATTTCCTTTCGAAAATCATTTACTGTAACAATAGTGTTATAGTCCATCATTTTCTTACTTCTCAAAAACGTCTATTTCAACAATGAATGTTGAAATATATGGTTTTGATACTTAATGCATTTTAAAACACCTTCATATTATTTTATCCATTTAAAATATCACTTCCCAAACATTTCTTTAATATATATTCACTGTCCAAAATCGTGAATATAAACCATATACCAAATCCAACATTTCTATACCTTTATTAAAGAATTATCCATTGTCCAAAATCGTGGATATAATTGCTTTACCAAATTAAAGCTTCTATATTTATTTTATCAAATTCAAATGCTTTTGGATTTATAAAACAATGTTTATACATTCCATTTATCTCATTGTTTTATATGCCAAAACCAAATTATAAGTTAATTACTAATAATTCTCTTATTTATAAAATTCATTCATTTATAACTTCACAAAAATATAAATCTTATTTATTTATAAAATCCAATTATAACTCCATTTTAACATTCCCAAAACTCCTCTATAATTCCTTCATTCTGATTTATAAAAATTCAATTTTATAAATCTTCTTTATAAACCATTTATATTAGCTAAAAATCTCAATTTAAACCATTTCACAAAATAATCAACTACTTATTTCAAAAATCACATTTCGGTTATATTTCACAAAATCTTATTTTTTTTACCAATAATAATTATAACATTTATTTATTCAAAATAAATCAATTCTTAACGATTCAAAAATTCAATAAAACATTTATTTTTGAAATCACTTTAAAATTCTTTTAAATTCGAAATCATTACTTTATCATTTTTAAAACTCCAAAATAGGCCCAGTGCTGCAACAGCACCAAATACAACAATCACGGCATCCAAAACATCATGTATCATATGATAACAGAATATATAAAAATATATGTAAATAAATCAATACTGGTGAGGAATCCAGTTGGATCCCTCCAACCTATCATCTGCAACAAATATACATGTTAGAATATATGTACAATGTCCGCTTCATGGCAGACGCGCGTACAAAGAGTCATCCGCTCATACACGGAAACGTATAGGGTCTCATCTGCTCCAATAGGCAGGTATATATCCAAATACCAATCAATATATCATATATCATCCAAACAATCATCAATCATCATAAAATAATATTTATTCTCACTTATATAAAATATCAGTGAGTTAAAAAGAGTGAGTTGTACTCACATTGCATCCAATAGCAGTTTCAGTGTTTTATTCCGAATAAAATTAAACGACCGTTTATTTTTACCCAAAATTCACACTAGTTCCAATCAACTCCAATCCAGCTCCATCGCGTGCTGTTCGGCAATACGAACCCAACGCAATTCGTTTTGTGCGAAAAGGACCTCGTATGAAAAATTATAGCTTTTCAAAGTTTATACGATTTAAATAAATAAATTTACAATTTATATATATATATATATATATATATATGTATGTATGTATGTATGTATGTATATAACCTAGTTTTCATCTGGCGGTTAATTTTCTTTGCATAGATCGTGGTCGCCCCCTTCTTTCTTCCTTCCCTCAGCATCATCATACGTGAAACCCATTAGAGCCGCCGTTTTCATCAATTTATCGCGCCACATAGGATCATTTTGACGACGATCAGAGGCCGCCTCCTCGAAGCCCCTGCCGAGCTCCATCCACACCCAAAAACTGATCCCACTCGGTCATCAATTTGCATCGGTAAACGCGTGCTAAGAATGGATGAACGCGAGCAAATTTCTTCCTCCACGACGCACCATATCTGATCATCTCCATATAGATTCGAAGAGTTCGTCGTTCTCTACAATTTCTTAGTTGATAACATTTGATGATTGTTGATGGATTGAAAAATATCAAGGAGAAAAGAAGAAGAAATTATGGCCATTAGAGTTTTAAGCAAACAAACTAGGGTTAGAAACCCTAGTTTGTTTGCAAATGAAAGAAAATAACGTCCTTTTATAGAAAATTCTGCGACACTATTCACCCGAATTTTTTCCGAACTCCAAAGGAAGCATGCCGCCTGGCGTTTATAATGTTTTACCCCCATTCCGAATGCAATGGAATATATATCGGGAGCCAATTTGATCGTATTTGAAAGATAGGTTGTCAAATCGACTATTAAAATTTAAAAATTCACTTAAACCGATTTCTACGCGTTTTAGCTTGCCCCAGACAAAACGTACATCCGATCGATACGAAATTTTAAATCATATAATAATATATCATTACGGATCCAATGAAACTGGTTTCGTCGAAATCCGAGACTGTTTGAAGCATGGCTATTTTTACTCGCTAATTAAATATTAAAATATTCAATTTCTACAAATTTACTTTTAATTCAATTTTAAAAGTTTACTAACATCATTCAGATTCAAATAGAATTTAATTCAACTTTCGATTTTTTCACAATTTCAAATATTAAATTATCAATTTAATAATCCTATTAAATCCTTGTATTCGAAATAAAATCTATTCAGCTTATAAAATTTACTTGTGCATATTTAAAATCAATTAAATATATGAATTTCAAATGATTAAAATTATGGGTCGTTACATTCTCCCCTACTTAAAAGAATTTCGTCCTCGAAATTACCAAGTAAAAAAAAGTCACAAAATCCATTAACTTTTCAATAACAAATCGTTCAAATTAGATTACCAAAAGTTTAAGCCTTTTAACTTTTCTCAAAACCATTAGTTAAACTTCTTATAAAAACTTTCCTAAGTTTTCAAAGCCATAACTATTTATCTTTTCAAAACCAACAAAAATTGTTTAACTTTTAACTCAAAAATCAAACTTTTAGTTTTCATAATTTTTCCAATTTTTCCAAAAAAATTCTAACGCCTTAAATTTTCAAAAAAAATTCGCCATAGCCTCCTTTGCGCGGTTCGATCCTGAAAAAAACAATATATATATATATCACAAATATACATCTCGTCGTCAAGGATGAGGCATTCCGAAGGAAAAAAAGTTTAAAAGAACGATATGTAATCCGAGATATGTATCTTATATATTATTAGAGAGCATATACGGCTAATATAGCGTGAAAGCGAGCTCCAAATGCAAAGCGAGCGCCATCCGCACCTACTAAACACTCAACAAACCATGAGAAACATGTATATATGAAAGTAATATCAATATATAACATATACCAACAACTATATATGCCAATATAGCAAATGCAACCACCACAACAAATCCAACCATCAACCAACTATCATCCAACTAACATCCATAACCAAATCAATATTCATTCGCTTCTCATTAACATTCATTGAATTGATTTTCAATTAATCACATTTGATTCATTAATATTGGATTTTACTAACATTCATTCATTCATTTTCAATTAGTTTATATTCACTAATTCATATTCAAGTTTGTTTACTTCTAGTCCAAATCAAATAAAATTCAATTCTATTTACTTCCACTTCCAATTTGGATTCAATGATTTATAGCTTTCAATTTCATTAATTCAATTTCATTAATTCAATTTCATATGAATTTCTATACAATCAACTAACACCCATCTAACAATCAATGCATAACCAACATTACCAAATTTATTTACTTCGCTTACATTCAATTTGGTTCAACACTTTATTAATTTACTTCGATACCCAAGATCAACTTCATTCAACATTACTCAAGTTACGTTTCTTTTTATAAACATCACTTTATTTCACTTAACTTAAGTTTCAATTCTAAAGTCAATTTTATTTAACTTTTACTTAAGTCAAATTCATATCACTATTCAAAATCAGATTTTGTTTTGCTTAACAAAATTGTTTAACCATTTTAACAATTGGTTTTAGCACTTATTTTTATAAACTTCTAAATTCATACTATGTAATCACTTACCATCTTAAGTTAAATTTCGATTTCAATAACTTATCTAATCCAGTTAAATTCAGTTTAATTTAACCTATCTTAGTTAAATTCCAATCATATAATTCACTTACTAACTCAAATTCCTTTCAACTTTACTAAAGTAAATTCTTACTTCATATTAAAAGTCCAAAAGTCGTTTCACTTGCTTTTATCAATTCCAACTTGGATTTCTAAATTCAAATTTTTTTATTAAAACAAAACTTCAATTTCAATTTCAGTTTGGTAGCAAATCCATCATATAGAAACTCGAAAATGATACTGATAATGCTACAGTCACCACCCTTATTATTTCCTAGTAACAGTAGTGAATTCAGCGCTTTTTATATTCTTTTATAAAGAATTATTTATAAATCACATTTACAAGTCTTTTACTTATATAATTTCACTTATTTTCTATTTATTATAATATAACATCTTTAACTTTGAAAAACAACTTTCAAAATAAACGGGATTCAAATTTCACAAATAATTAGTCTAAATCCATTTTTACTTATAACTCATTTGCTTATATAATTTATTCTTTTACAATTGTTGTCTTTATTTAGATTATTCAAACAACTTTTATTTAACACATATATATTTAGATTTTCAACAAACAAACAATCAATTTATATACACTTTAATAATTCTGAAAAACTGTTTCCTTATATATAAAATATAATCGAGGTAAAATTATTTCATTTACCCAATTTAAAATGATACTATGTCGACTTGCCTTGTTTAAGCGTTTGGAAATCCCTATCGATAACATGGCGTCCCTCATACCGACCAGAATTCACAAACAGCTCAACGGATAAGTAAACACAATATAAAACATTTTATATTCACTAACAAATACGCGCTCATATATATAATACACTCAAACTCAATCTAGGTTCTACTGTCCCTATCTATACTGAGTACATATCAAAGCATAGGAATATACAAAATCTAAACTCTGATACCACGTGTGAAGGGACTCAACCAGTGGGTAATACCCACCGTAGCTCACACTGATACCTCGTGCTTTGCTTTTATGGCCAGCCTCACGACTGTAAGGCAAACTACCAAACCAACCCCTAACAAGAAGCGAGAACCCCCTATCATGTACGAACATCACTAAGAAAAACCGATGCATGTAATCTTTAGAAATGCAATGTCAGATAAACATCCATACAAGTTGTCCAGGAACAGGACAAACCGAAGGTACTTTCCTACCACATCCTGTCGAGAAATCCCTAGGATTAGTAGCGAATAGTCCTCGCATTGGATATTTCATAAATGAAGAGACCACTGCTACTGGATGTATATTGGGATTTTAACCCCAAACGATCAACAAGCAGTCCCCCACTATGAAACTCTGAAATATCAATATCATCACAAGTAACCTGCACAATCGTCGCATATACGTTGGTCCGAAGTGGTTTTCAGATAAATCTGATCCCGGTCCCTTCGCACCAACAACGCAAGAGCGCTTCTCGACTTCACACAGAAACTGTAACGACCCAGAATTTCAGTCATTTGAAATTTTTATATTTAATTGATTTTAAATATGCAAAAGTTAAATTTATAAGATGAATAGATTTTATTTCGAATATCTGGATTTAATTGGATAATTTAATTGTTAATTTTATATTTGAAATTGCGTAAACAATTAGAATTTGAATTTAATGGGAATAAAAATGATTTGTAAAGTGATATTAAATCATATTTGAATTAGAATAATGTTATAGAACTTTTAAAATTGAATTAAAAGTCAAATTGTAGAAATTGAATATTTTAATATTTAATTGACAAGTAAAAATAGCCATTTTTCAAACAGTCTCGGATTCTGACGAAACCAGTTTCATTGGATCTGTAAGGTTATATTATTGTAAGATTTCAAATTTTGTGTCAATCGGATTTACGGTTTGTCCGGGGCAAGCTAAAACGCGTAGAAATCGGTTTAAGTGAATTTTAAATTTAAATAATTCGATTTGAAAACCTATCTTTCAAATACGATCGAATTGGCTTCCGATATATATTACATTGCGTTTGGAATAGGGGTAAAACATTATAAATGCCAGGCGGCATGCTTCGTTTGAAGTTCGAAATACTTTTGGATGAATAGTGCATGAATATTTTCTATAAAAGGATCTCAACATTCATTCTTTTCACAAAACCTAAACCTTCTAGGGCTAGCCGCCACCTTCAAACTAATGGCTAGAATTTCATGTGCTTCCTCCCTTGATCTCTTCCAATCCCTCCACTTTTATCAGAAATTTTCAACTTCAAAGTTGTAGATCATCGAGAGATCTTCCTATCCAAGAATGGAGACACGGATCAACGGCAATCCTCGCTCAAAGGCAAAACGTTCACGCTCGTTTCCCGTGGAGATGATGGAGCCGAGTTCACCAAGCTTCTAGCCGTAGGTAGCTCATGTGATGGGCTTCGAGACGCCGCTGTTCGATCGTCAAATGGTTGAGCATAGGTGGTCGTGCAAATTTATAATAGTTGACGGCTATGGTTGTTGTACGCATGAATAACCTAGGGAGGAAGATAAGATCACGCATGGCCAGTTGTGAAGAGGCCAGAACGAACGGTTATGATAAGAATTAGGTTTAAAAATAAAAATAAAAGTTGAAAATTTATTATATTAAATCGTATAAAATTTGTAACGCTCTAACTTTTTCATACGAGGTCTGTTTCACACGAAACAAATTGCATTGGGTTCGTATTCGTGAACACTACGTGATGAAGCTGGATTGGGATTGATTTGAGCTAGTGTTAATTTTGGGTAAAATTAAACGCGCGTTTAATTTTATTCGGAATAAAATACTACAACTGCTTTTGGACGCAATGTGAGTACAACTCACTCTTTCTGACTCACTGATATTTTATATAAGTGAGAAAATATTTATCATATGATGATTGATGATTTTTTGGATGATATATGATATATTAATTGGTATTTGGATATATACCTGCCTATTGGAGCAGATGAGACCCTATACGTTCCCGTGTATGAGCGAATGACCCTTTGTACGCGCGTCTGCCTTGAAGCGGACATTGTACACATATTCTAATATGTATATTTGTTGCAGATGACAGGTTGGAGGGATCCAACTGGATTCCTCAACAGTGTTGATTTATTTGCAGATATTTGCGATATATTCTGTTACCATATGATATACAATATTTTGGATGACGTGATTGATGTATTTGGTGTTGTTGCAGCATTGGGCCTATTTTTGGAATTTTAAAAGTGTTAAAGTGACGATTTCCAAATTTAAAAGGATTTTAAAGTGATTTCGAAAATAAATGTTTTATTGAATTTTTGAATTGTTAAGAATTAATTTATTTTGAATAAATAAACGTTATAATTTTTATGTTATAAAAATTATGATTTTTGTGAAATACATATTGAAACGTGATTTTTGGAATATAGAATTAACTATTTTGTAAATATTTAAATTTGGATTTTTGAATTATTATAAATGGTTTTATATATAAGATTTATAAAATTGAATTTTTATAAATCAGAATGAAGGAATTATAAAGGAGTTTTGAAAATGTTGTAAAATGATGTTATAAATGGATTTTATAAAAGAATAGAATCTACGATTTGTGAAGTTATAAAATGAATGAATTTGTAAATAGAGAATTATAAGTAAATTGCTTATAATTTGGATTTTTGGCATGTAATTGAGTTATAAATGGAATTGGTTAGTAAAGTGATTTTATAAGTTTAAGTTTTTATAAAATATATATGGAAATTATAAACATTGTTTTATAAATCCGAAATCAATTGAATTTGATAAGTAAATATGAAAGCTTATTAAAGGAGATATATCCACGATTTTGGACAGTGGATAATCCTTTAATTAAATATGTAGAAGTGTTGGATTTGGTAAATGGTTTATATTCACGATTTTGGACAGTGAATAATATATTAAAGAAATGTTTGGGAAGTGATATTTTAAATAAAATTAAAACGATTTGAAGTTGTTTTAAAATTTGTTAAGGATCGAAACCATAGATTTCAACGTTCATTGTTGAAATAGACGTTTTCGAGGAATAAGGAAATGATGGACTATAACACTGTTGTTATAGTAAATGATTTTAGAAAGGAAATGCTTTTGTATAGTATTGGGATTTATATATCTATCTTATTTCGAATCCCTATACTATTGATTTGGGTTGACGTAACGATGTTTTACGTAACATCCGTTTTGACCCAAATAAAAGATGTTTAAAGAGAATGTTTTCCTTAAAGAATAAAATATATGCTCAATCGTGTTTTAAGTATATTGAATATTTTCTAAGCGTTGAAAATAAATTGATTTGTGAATTACTTATTATTAAATAAGTATGGAAATGTTTTCCAACGTTGAAATGTTTTTGAGAATATATCTTTTTAAAAGATAATTTGAAGTGAATATTTGGCAAATGATTTAATTAACAAAAGATTAATTAAAAGGACGTAGTGATTGTATATAGTGCTGAATATTTGTTTGTTTGTTTTGATAGTTAAATAACCGACTATCAAATTGCCTAAAAATTTTAGTTCCTCGACTTGATGTGGGGACTATTTAGTCGTACACTTAGTACGTAGCCTTCTGTGTAGGCTTGATTATCATTTGTGTTGAGGATGTTGATTCGTGTAATGCGGAGTATCACTCCAATCCATCGAGCTTCCTTCTTGGCCCGAAGGATAGCAAATTGAAAGTTGGAGACGTGATAAGTCTATGAGACTTAGTTGCTGTGTGAGGTTGAGAAGCGCTTTTGCGTTGTTGGTGCGAAGAGACTGGGATCGGTTTATCCGAAAACCACTTCGGACCAAGGTATATGCGACGATTTGTGCAGGTTGCTTATTGATATTACGGAGTTTCATAGTGGGGGACTGCTTGTTGATTGTTTTGGGTTAAAATCCCAATATACATCCAGTAGAGTGGTCTCTTCATTTATGAAATATCCAATGTGAGGACTATTCGTTACTAATCCTAGGGATTTCCCGACAGGATGTGGTAGGAAAGTACCTTTGGTTTGTCCTGTTCCTGGACAACTTGTATGGATGTTTGTCTGACATTGCATTTCTATAGATACGCACATTGGATTTTACAAATACATCAGTGGTGGCGGAGAAGGCAACTTCTCTTAGCGTAACACCCTCCTTGAGACGTATGTGCTTAAGAGTTGTATTTTTTTGGAAGGCAATTAGTAGTCAACGGAAATGTCCGTGTGGAATTCTAAATGATGTGATATGTGATGTAATATGTGATTGTGAAAGGTAATCGTTACCTCATCCGGCCTCATCAACCGGAAATGACCAAAACAGGGTTAGATGCGGCAAGGCTGAGTGGGTCATTCCCAATTAGGATATGATCATCCTCTTCTAGATATATCTTTACACGCTATGACGTCGTGTATCTGATTATTGTGGTTTGTATGCTATGAGGGCCCTCGGTAAAGTTCGATAACGACCGAAGGATGACATATTCGGTACCATCTAGTTAAGAGGTGGGCCGCTCTTGTGTTGGTAGAGGGAAGATGTTCTGTGCCTCGGGACAACCATCTAGAGGTGTACCCCTTTGGAAGGTATTCCCTTCACCTGGTCATTTGTATGGAAATCCAAACTCCACTACGTACCTGCCAATTTAATTGTAGAGCCTAGAATGCTGGAATTTAATAATGGTAACAATTTTGGCTATTTTAAATATTATTTGTATACTAGACAATAGTATAATATCACATGAATTTGATATGAAATATTTTAGTTATCGTAAGGTAAAAACATGTCTGTGTTTATGTGTGGACCTGTCTTACGAGATACTTTTGTTTTAAAAACTAAGGAAAAGTTTGGTAATTTAATAAATTCAGTTGAGTGTGTTTCTCACGCTAGTTTACCAGACTGATCCGAGCATTCTTCCCTTTCAATGCTCGGGTCAGACCGAGTATATCTACAGGTTATGCTTTGGTGCTATTGAAGCTTCAGCAGGAGAGCTGGAGATCTTCATTTTCATACATTCGTATTTGCTTGATTATTTATTATCCGCTGTGCTTGGTTTGATGTTGTATATTATCGGCAATTGTGAGGACATGTTATTATAACTGTTCAAGCTGATAACTCTGATTGATTGTTGAACTCTAATTGATGTGTATATATATACAGTTTCTGTTTTGTAAAGATCATTGATATGATATTATATATTTTCCGCTGCGATGTGAGATTCTGTATTATTCTGTTTGGTTCTATCTTCTCTCTTTCTTATCTTCTCTTCTTCTCTCTTCTTTTCTTTCTCTTGACTTCCGTCAGTTTGTGCTTTTTAGGTTGGACATGTATGGATTATATTCGATTCAAAGGGTATGGATTTTCGGGTCGTCACATTTGGTATCAGAGTTAGATTTTGTATATTCCTAAGTTTTGATTTGTACTCGGTATAGATAGGGATAGTAGCATCCTAGATTGAGTTTGAGTGATTTATATATATGAGCGCGTATTTGTTAGTGAATATAAAAGGTTTTATATTGTGTCTACTTATCCGTTGAGCTGTTTATGAATTCTGGTCATGATGTGGGACGCCATGTTATCGATAGGGATTTCCAACACTTAAGCGAGGCAAGTCGACATAGTATTATTTTAAATTGGGTAAATGAAATAATTTTACCTCGATTATATTTTATATATAAAGAAACACTTTTTCAGAATTATTAAAGTGTATATAAATTGATTGTTTGTTTCTTGAAAATGTAAATATATATGAGTTAATAAAAAATATTTGAATAATCTTAATTGAAGACAACAATTGTAAAATAATAAATTGTATAAGCAAAAGAATTATAAAGTATGGAATATAATTAATATGATTTACAATTGTGAAATAATCTTATGTATAAGAAGTGAAACCATATGAATATATTTATAAATATGAGTTATAAATAAAAATGGATTTAACTAAGAATTTGAAAATTTGAATTCGTTTATTTTGAAATCTGTTTTTCAAAGGTAAAGATTGTAATGACCCTGGATTTTTCGCCCCGTTTATTTTAATAAATATTTGATCTAATTAAATAAAATGTGAACTAATCATATTAAAATGAATATGATTTTGGAAATATTGCCTTTTATTTATAATATATTGGTATTTTGAAAGAAAATGGAATTTGAAAATTTGAAATAAATATCTCAATTATATTTACAATAAAAATCTATCTTATATAATTTGATAGAAATACTTTACTTTGTTTACATCTGATAAATATACATATGAATAATAATGTTTAAAATTTAAAATAAATCCCTTTATAATATTTATCTTATACCATTAAATTTAAATACTTTCTTTTGTTAACATTTGATAGAAATATATATAGATGATACTGTTTTAAATAAAATCAATTTCTATAAATTTAAAATATAAATATTAAATATAAGTCAGACACATGAATATAACTTAATAATTGATAGTTAAAATACAAATGGAAATGAATATAAAAATAAGTATAAAATGTAACTAAATCATATTGTACATAATTTAAATATTGATGGTCAAAGTTAAAATAAAAATAAAAATAAGAATTAAGTGTTAGTGTATGTTTGCAACCTAAAATTGGAAAATTGTAAACATAGTATGACATACCAGATAAACATTTTCTGTTTGAATAAAGCAAGAATTAATTAGTTAAAATATGCATACAACATAAATTAAAATTTGAAAGCACAAATGTATAAAGCTAAAAATAAGCACAAAGTATAAAATAAAGTTAGTCAAAATATAAAATGTAAACCAGACAAACACAATCATATGAGTTATTTAAGCAAACAAATAATAAGACAAATATTTATATATATACAATCTTCAGATGCAAGATAAATATCTAACTGCATAAGTACATGTCTGCATATAATATCTTCACACATCAAAACAATGATAATTATTAAACTAAGTTAGAAACCTGGAAACTATATGTTTATAAAATAAAAAGATAAAAACAAAATAGAGCTTCATTTGCAAGCCAAGTTTGTCTGCAAAGAGTAAACTGTATATAATATCTTCACACAGTAAACATTTTAATAAGTATGTAAACAAATTAAGCAACAAAACATTTAATGCCTATCTGTTCAAGCCCATATTTTGTCCACTAAAAATATTTAGCAAATCCTTTCCTCTGCAGTAATAATATCTATTCATATAAAACAAAAGGAAGAAAGTGCTTGGCTAGTTAATACCTTCCTTAAGCTTCCAGTTCTTTTCTTATATATATGAATACAACTGGCCATTCTAGTTCGTTCAGCAGAAATATAACAAAACCTGAGAAAACAGAAATAAAAGAAGAAGTAAAATCAAAATTTAAATTCAAAGCAAGAACAGGGCATCTTCAAAAGCAAAACTTCAAGACAGTTTCAAGCTTCAGATGTTCCACATCAAATTTATTCTTTGTTCAGAAATTGGTCAGGTGAGTAAACAAAGATTTTTTTTTAAAGTGTAAGTTAATTAACTAGTTCATGATTCTTTAACCAGTATAGTTTGTACATGGTTTTATATTTGGATATGAATATGTGTATGTATATATGTCATACTGCATAGTATCTTCTCTGTTATAGATCAAGGTTGGGCATTACTTAAATTCAAGTGTTTTCATCTAAATCATTTTAAAGTTTTAAATCAAACAAGATGCTAAAACATCAAACAAGATTTTCGAAGTAGATTAAATATGATTGGTGAATAATTCTGCTGGAGGATTGGTTTACAGGTAATCAAGAAATCTATTGATAAATTCAATTGTTATAGAAAGCTAATTCAAGTTGATAACATGAATGCCTACTGAAATTTATGATTTTTAACACAAAAATGAAGATTTTTAAATTGGTAATTCATGAGCAGTTCGAATTTGAAATAAAACTACATTTTCACCAATTCCAGAAAATTTAATCAATGGAAAAGGTTGAAATTTGGATCGAAGCGAGTTTAAGTACTTGTGGGTCCGTAAAAATTTTCAGAATTTTTTTCAATTGAGTGAAATTTGAGTCGAGACCTTATTAGGGTTTTACTGGAAGTTTTGTTCTTCACTGTAAACAAGACGCGTACGGCCCCTATGCGTGATCGAGCTCCATGCAATTCAAGGAAGTGGAAGAGGGTCATGTTATCGGGGTGTGGCCAAGGGTTGAGGGGCTCAGGTGGTCTCAGAGGTGAGCTTCTGTTTTTCGAGCAAAGGGCATTTTTTTGATTCGAGTTGCCTTGAGATGATTCGAGATTGATTTTCGTGTCTACGTATAATTTGCGACTTGCCGATGTTGTTGGTGATCGCCGGAGTGTAGTGGTGCCGCCGTACACGTGTACGGCGGTGGGTGGTCGTGTCTGTGTCGGCGTGGGTTGTTGTCGCGTATCGTCTCGAGTCGAGCACGAGTAAAAATGAAGGAAGCTTCGGGTTGTATGTTGAGTTCGAATGCAAGTTCCTGATGCTAATTATACTTGGTTTATAACTTTAACTTATTGTAAAAAAAAGATAAAGAGGAGAAGAAGACGCAGTGTACAAGGGAGTGTCGCGGGTAAAATTGAAGAAGGACCGAAGCTTCATTCGAAGTGGACACAGGGTAATCGGGTTTTAATTGGGAAGGTTTCGGGTCTGTTGTATTTGAACCGCTGTTTATAAATATAAATAAGTGAAACATTTAACACAATTAAGTTAGAATTTAATACTAGTTTAATTATGAAATTAATGTTCACGATGTATCTAATTCTTAGTTGCTATTTTAATTAAGGAATTAATTTAAATTAAGTATTAAATTAACTAATAATTAAACTTTGTAGTTAATACTATAATTTATTATCAAAATTATAAGAAGACTTTTAAAGGTTTAATTAAGTTGAACATTTAATATAAATAAATTATTTTAGAAAGGAATTAAGAACAATTACTTTTAAATTGAAATTAGTGATAGATTATAAATAATGGATAAAATTGTAATTAACTACTTAAGTTAATTTATGAATTATTAATAGTTAATTAATCGAGTAATTTAATTAAGAATAAATAAATGGTTAAGTAAGTAATTAGTAGTTAATAAATGGGTAATTAAGTTTGATTAATAATTAAGATTATTAATTAAATGGTTAATTAAAGTTAAATAACTGGGTTAAGAAGTAATTAAGTTAATAGTGTGAAATAAAATAATTAAGTAATTATATAATTAAGACTTAATAATTAATTAAGAAATGATTAATTAAACAATTTGAAAGAAATAAGTAATTAACAGTTAATTTATGATTAATTAAACAGGGTTAAGTGATTAATTCTCAAGTAATTGATTTTAAATTAAATTAATTACAAATGAGAATTTAAGATGATTGCTTATGGATTGTGTATGTAGAATATCTGATTGTGATATTTATTTGATGATAATTCTGTGATATTCTGTGATATGTTGTGATATATCTATGATGATTGTGTAAGATTCATCTGTGATAAATGCTATGTTAATTCAATATTAAACTGTTTAAGTTAATTAGACAACTTGGCCTTTAAAATGGCGTTTGGATTTCGATGAGATTGGGATTGGGTGTCATTTATGATTATCCGAAAACCACATCGATCCAAATTAAACGATAGGTCGTGAATTCTGAAATGAAGATCAAGATGGTGTTTTCAGAATGCAAGGGTTATCTTTGTTGATTCTAAGGGTGATTCCAAAATGAGTGTGACGAGATAATGCCTTCGGCTTCGTTTGAACCCGGAACAAACTTGTATGGAGTGAATGCTTTCAGCACATCGTCAGGCGGATGATGAGCATTCTAAGAAATATATTCTGTAAAGGTAATCGCAGCCTCAAGCCTCATCAACCGGAAATGGCTAAAAAAGGGGAGATGCAGCAAGGTTAGGTGGGTCATGCCCAAGAAGGACAAGATATTCCCCTGCCTAGATGTCCTTTTTATTTCGGCTGTGTGGGCGGTTGCTAGCTACAACCGTGGGGTTATCTTATTCGAGACTGTTCAGCAAGGAATGGTTCTGGCCTTGTGTTGTAGGGGGTCGGGAGTGATCCTCAGTACGGTGATCTAGGCCCCGTACTGTGACGGACGGTACCCCAGTAGCCCTGCCATTGTTGGAAATCCATTTTCCCTACGAGACCCTACGGTTTTGATTTGTATTACCCACTTTTGTGGCTAGTAGCTGGAATTTAATGAATGTAACAATTTCGGCTATTTTCTATTTACTTGAAAACCATAGACACTATTATAATATCATTGGATTTCCTATAAAATGTTTTGGTTAGCGTGAGGTAAAAACTTACCCGTATTTATTTGTGGGGAGTCTTACGTGATACCTTTATTTTCAAATGTTTTTCAAAGTTAAACAACTTGCAACCGTTTGCTCATACCAGACCCATGTCTGACCCGGAGTTTATATTTTGTTTTTCATAAACTCTTGGGTACTCAAATTTTTATGAGTAGCCAAGTGATAGGTTTTGGACTTTGATTTCTGGAGGAGATTGGAGCAGGAGTTTCCAGATGTATGTAGCTATCTATCTAGTTCCGCTGTGTTAGTTGAGGTGTATTGTATCTCTGATGTATATAGTGACAGATGTATGTATATGACTGTCATGTATATTATGTTGTATAACTCAGATATATGTAAAACTATGTAATAGTTATGTAATATATTATATTTTGTTCCGTTCCGCTGTGAGATTCTGATGTTGTTGTTCTTTCTCTTTTATTCTTTTCTATTTCTATCCCTTTCTTTCTTAATGATGATACGTCTTTCTAGTAATAGAAGGGCGGGTCGTCACAGTTGGTATCAGAGCTTAGATTGGTGATAACCTTGGCTCTGGTGGGAATTACTCATAGAATAGAGTACTACAATGAGTTTGAGTGTATTAATAGATATGAGCGCGTATTTGTTAGTGAATATAAAATTGTTTTTATATGGTGTTGACTTATCTGTTGAGTGTTTATGGATTCTGGTCGATGTGTGGGACGCCATTTCATCGATAGGGATTTCTAAACTCTTAAACAAGGTAAACCGACACAGTATTATTTTTTAAGTAGGGTAAATGAAATAATTTTATCCGAAATTATATTTTGACATAAAAGAAATATTTTTTGATATTATTATATATATATTTGGATGTTTGGTTGTTAATACTACAATCTAATAAAAATTTAAAATTTGAGTGGTTTATAACCAAATAAAATTGTCTAAGTATGGTTCAAATAAAAAGGGATATAACTAAATTTTGATTAAACCAGAATTTAAGTCCCGGAAATTTAAAAGGTGTTTAAATGAATTTAAACAAAGGATTTGGGGAATTTAAAATCTTGGGAATGTTTGAAATGTTTTTCCAAAGATTTGAAGGCAATAATGGAGTATTGTTTTGAAAAATATAGTTGAATGGAAATTGTTTTAGGAGAAATTTGTGGAAGTAAGGAAGCACTGAACTCATTTCAATCGCTGGAAAATAATCCTGATGATGATGGCCACATCATCGGTATTCATTTTCGAGTTTCTAAAGTGATGGATTGCTACCAGGATAGTTGGTCATGATATTGTTTGGGGTTGATGGGTATACAAGTTGTTTTAGAAATTTCAAAAGGAAAATTTGTTTGGTGAAAACAAGTGTTTGGAATTTGGAGATTTGATTTGATATACCAAGTGGGTATGTGTAGTTATCATTTCAAAAATGTTTTGGAAATGAAAATCGGGCAATCGAATTCTAAGAAATTATATTTAAATAATGTGAAAAGTTTAAATGAATCAACTGTGGGACTTATAAAGTAAAGTTGATATTAATAAGAAGAAAATGGGAATTTTGATCCGGGAATTAAAATTTAACTTGAGTAGATGAAAGTGAAGAAAATATATTTGAATTTAATCTGAGATAAGTTAAATAAAATTGGAATTGAACTTGAATTAAATTGGATATAAAATTGGAAGTTAAAATGAGTGTAATTGTGAAATGAATTTTACACCTTAAGATAGTAAGTGTTATATATATAATCTAAAATTGTGGTTATAAGATGAAATGACTCAAATGAGAAATATAAGCTTTTAAGTAAATAAATAAGTTTTGAGCTCATATATTGAGTAATAAAATTTAAAAGAATGGTAAGTAGCTAGATTTAACTGAAGTTGAGTTGGAATTAAACTGAATTGAAATGAATTCAATCGAGTTATAGATAATATTGAATGGAATAAAATTCTTAAGTAAATAAATAAATGTAAACCAAAGTAAGTATTAAATTAAATTAAAATAGAATTGGTGTGAGTTGGAAACAAATCTAATTCAAGCATAAATTGAATGACCTTATCATAAATAAATTCAATAATGTATTGTTAATGTGAATTAAAATTTAAGGATGGATAAAAGAATAAACTAATCGAATAAATTAGTAAATAGTTGGGATTTGAATAAAGGAAAATCAAATCAAAGATTTAAATGGAAGTTAGTGGAATAGAATAAACTTAAGTTATTGGGTGGAACAGCTTGAAGAAAATAAATAACGTGAGTAAATTGTGAAATGGTTATTTAAAATATTGATTGTCAAGTTTAATAAAATGGTTTGGAATCAAACTTTTTGAAATGAAAGAAAATGCAATGAAAAGATTGTGAATAAATTAAGATGGGATGGAATCAAGTGTAAATTGAGTTTTGCTTAAATGGATTAAATATAAGCAAGTAAATTGTAAATCACTTAAACTAAAGAGAATGGTTTGAGAATTGGTTGGAAGTAATTGTAATAAGTGTCGAAACCTTACATATGTGCTTATAAAAAAATTAGCAACAAAACGATTTCAAATTTAAAATTGAAATAAATTAGTGGATGAAAATAATGACAGAATCAGTTATAAATGGAAGATAGTCAATAAAATTCAATATTCTGGGTTGAAGATAAATTGAACTCACATGGATTGGAAATTCAGATTTAAAATAAGAGGATATAAAGGCTAAAGTGGTAGAATAATAATATAAGAGTATATATAATGCTTATATTAAACTTAAGAAATGAATTGAGAAAATTATTCCAAGTGGATAGAAATCAAAATAATGTGAATAAAAGAAAATTGATATAGTTGATAATCAATGGATATAAATACATAGGATGTACGTATATTATTTTATTCGCATAGCAATTTGATCCAGATTCGAGCACAGAATTTCGAGATAGTCATATCGATCCGAGTTAGGATATTTCACTCGATTTTCGACGACGAACCATGGATATGGATTTTGATTGATTCTGGAAATTCTCTATCATAGTTGTGACTATGCAAGGAGAATGACAGTTTCTGGTCAAGAAACCAGATCTGAGTCCGCACTAGGAAGTCGGGTGGACGATACTAGTTCGGAAGTGAAATTGTATGATCGAGCGAGCGATTGAATTTGATATTGCGTATGAATGATATTTGTACATCATACAGGCTTAAATGAATAGATATTGAAATTCTGTAAAGAAGTCAATAAATTAGGAAAGAGATGGTACTGTAGCTTTCAGTATTGAACTGCCGAGACGGATGTCTGGAATACATTGTGTATTCCGTATATCCGATCTTAGAAATTTGTTCATGATTCATCATTAGTTGTTGAACTAGTAGTTCAGGAATTTGGAAGTCGAATCAAATTTGATTGTGGTCAGGAATCCAGTTCGGATTGTTGATCATCGAGAGACAACTCTGGATAGTTTTGGGAAAGCTTATCCGAATTCGTGTCCGGATAGCTAGTGATGTTTGATTGTTTGCTAATATACGAATGATATCTATGTTTGAATGGTTGGTATAACAGCTTTTAAATTATCTTTGTTTTGAAATTTCGAGGACAAAATTCTTTTAAGGGAGGAGGAATGTAACGACCCTGGATTTTTGGCCCCGCTTATTTTAATAAATATTTGATCTAATTAAATAAAATGTGAACTGATCATATTAAAATGAATATGATTTTGGAAATATTGCCTTTTGTTTATAGTATATTGGTATTTTGAAAGAAAATGGAATTTGAAAATTTGAAATAAATATCTCAATAATATTTACAATAAAAATCTATCTTATATAATTTGATTAAAATACTTTACTTTGTTTACATCTGATAAATATACATATGAATAGTAAAGTTTAAAATTTAAAATAAATCCCTTTATAATATTTTTCTTATACCATTAAATTAAAATACTTTCTTTTGTTAACATTTGATGGAAATATATATAGATGATACTTTTTAAATAAAATCAATTTCTATAAATTTAAAATATAAATATTAAATATAAGTCAGACACATGAATATAACTTAATAATTGATAGTTAAAATACAAATGGAAATGAATATAAAAATAAGTATAAAATGTAACTAAATCATATTGTACATAATTTAAATATTGATAGTCAAAGTTAAAATAAAAATAAAAATAAAAATGAAGTGTTAGTGTATGTTTGCAACCTAAAATTGGAA
Organism: Allium cepa; assembly: GCA_030765085.1. Classification (NCBI taxonomy): domain Eukaryota; kingdom Viridiplantae; phylum Streptophyta; class Magnoliopsida; order Asparagales; family Amaryllidaceae; genus Allium; species Allium cepa. The sequence goes on from CM060934.1 coordinate 531,758,657, forward strand.
AATTGTAAACATAGTATGACATACCAGATAAACAATTTCTGTTTGAATAAAGCAAGAATTAATTAGTTAAAATATGCATACAACATAAATTGAAATTTGAAAGCACAAATGTATAAAGCTAAAAATAAGCACAAAGTATAAAATAAAACTAGTCAAAATATAAAATGTAAACCAGACAAACACAATCATATGAGTTATTTAAGCAAACAAATAATAAGACAAACATTTATATATATACAATCTTCACATGCAAGATAAATATCTAACTGCATAAGTACATGTCTGCATATAATATCTTCACACAGCAAAACAATGATAATTATGTAAACTAAGTTAGAAACCTGGAAACTATATGTTTATAAAATAAAAAGATAAAAACAAACTAGAGCTTCATTTGCAAGCCAAGTTTGTCTGCAAAGAGCAAACTGTATATAATATCTTCGCACAGTAAACATTTTAATAAGTATGTAAACAAATTAAGCAACAAAACATTTAATGCCTATCTGTTCAAGCCCACATTTTGTCCACTAAAAATATTTAGCAAATCCTTTGCTCTGCAGTATTAATATCTATTCATATAAAACAAAAGGAAGAAAGTGCTTGGCTAGTCAATACCTTCCTTAAGCTTCTAGTTCTTTTCTTATATATATGAATACAACTGGCCATTCTAGTTCATTCAGCAGAAATATAACAAAACCTGAGAAAACGAAAATAAGAGAAGAAGTAAAATCAAAATTTAAATTCAAAGCAAGAACAGGGCATCTTCAAAAGCAAAACTTCAAGACAGTTTCAAGCTTCAGATGTTCCACATCAAATTTATTCTTTGTTCAGAAATTGGTCAGGTGAGTAAACAAAGATTTTTTTTAAAGTTTAAGTTAATTAACTAGTTCATGATTCTTTAACCAGTATAGTTTGTACATGGTTTTATATTTGGATATGAATATGTGTATGTATATATGTCATACTGCATAGTATCTTCTCTGTTATAGATCAAGGTAGGGCATTATTTAAATTCAAGTGTTTTCATCTAAATCATTGTAAAGTTTTAAATCAAACAAGATGCTGAAACATCAAACAAGATTTTCGAAGTATATTACATATGATTAGTGAATAATTCTGCTGGAGGATTGGTTTACAGGTAATCAAGAAATCTATTGATAAATTCAATTGTTATAGAAAGCTAATTCAAGTTGATAACATGAATGCCTACTGAAGTTTATGATTTTTAACAAAAAAATGAAGATTTTTAAATTGGTAATTCATGAGCAGTTTGAATTTGAAATAAAACTACATATTCACCGATTCCAGAAAATTTAATCAATGGAAAAGGTTGAAATTTGGATTGAAGCGAGTTTAAGTACTTGTGGGTTCGTAAAAAATTTTAGAATTTTTTTCTATTGAGTGAAATTTGAGTACGAGACCTTATTAGGGTTTTACTGGAAGTTTTGTTCTTCTCCGTAAACAAGACGCGTACGGCCCCTATGCGTGATCGAGCTCCATGCAATTCAAGGAAGTGGAAGAGGGTCATGTTGTCGGGGTGTGGCCAAGGGTTGAGGGGCTCAGGTGGTCTCAGAGGCGATGGCGAAGTCGTTTTGTCGATAGAGGTGAGCTTCTGTTTTTCAAGCAAAGTGCATTTTTTTGATTCAAGTTGCCTTGAGATGATTCGAGATTGATTTTCGTGTCTACGTATAATTTGCGACTTGCCGATGTTGTTGGTGATTGCCGGAGTGCAGTGGTGCCACCGTGCACTTGTACGGCGGTGGGTGGTCGTGTCTGTATCGGCGTGGTTGTTGTCGCGTATCATCTCGAGTCGAGCACGAGTAAAAATGAAGGAAGCTTCGGGTTGTATGTTGAGTTCAAATGCAAGTTCCTGATGCTAATTATACTTAGTTTATAACTTTAACTTACTGTAAAAAAAAAAGAAAGAGGAGAAGAAGAAGACGCAGTGTACAGGGGAGTGTCACGGGAAAAAATGAAGAAGGGCGGAAGCATCATTCGAAGTGGACACAGGGTAATACTCGGGTTTTAATTGGGAAGGTTTCGGCTCTGTGGTATTTGAACTGCTAGTTATAAATATAAATAAGTGAAACGTTTAACACAATTAAGTTAAAATTTAATACTAGTTTAATTATGAAATTAATGTTCACAATGTTTCTAATTCTTAGTTGCTATTTTAATTAAGGAATTAATTTAAATTAAGTATTAAATTAAATAATAATTAAACTTTGTAGTTAATACTATAATTTATTATCAAAATTATAAGAAGACTTTTAAAGGTTTAATTAAGTTGAACATTTAATATAAATAAATTATTTTAGAAAGGAATTAAGAACAATTACTTTTAAATTGTAATTAGTGATAGATTATAAACAATGGATAAAATTGTAATTAACTACTTAAGTTAATTCATGAATTATTAATAGTTAATTAGTCGAGTGATTTAATTAAGAATAAATAAATGGTTAAGTAAGTAATTAGCAGTTAATAAATGGGTAATTAAGTTTGATTAATAATTAAGATTATTAATTAAATGGTTAATTAAAGTTAAATAACTGGGTTAAGAAGTAATTAAGTTAATAGTGTGAAATAAAATAATTAAGTAATTATATAATTAAGACTTAATAATTAATTAAGAAACGATTAATTAAACAATTTGAAAGAAATAAGTAATTAACTGTTAATTTATGATTAATTAAAAAGGGTTAAGTGATTAATTCTCAAGTAATTGATTTTAAATTAAATTAATTACAAATGAGAATTTAAGATGATTGCTTATGGATTGTGTATGTAGAATATCTGATTGTGATATTTATTTGATGATAATTCTGTGATATTCTATGATATGTTGTGACATATCTATGATGATTGTGTATGATTCATCTGTGATAAATGCTATGTTAATCAATATTAAACTGTTTAAGTTAATTAGACAACTTGGCCTTTAAAATGGCGTTTGGATTTCAATGAGACCAGGATCGCGTGTCATTTATGATTATCCGAAAACCACATCGATTCAAATTAAACGATATGTCGTGAATTCTAAAATGAAGATCAAGATGGTGTTTTCAGAATGCAAGGGTTATCGTCGTTGACTTTGAGGGTAATTCCAAAATGAGTGTGACGAGATAATGCCTTCGGTTTCGTTCGAACCCGGAACGAACTTGTATGGAGTGAATGCTTTCAGCACATCGTCAGGCGGACGATGAGCATTCTAAGAAATATATTCTGTAAAGGCAATCGCAGCCTCAAGCCTCATCAACCGGGAATGGCTAAAACAGGGGAGATGCAGCAAGGTTAGGTGGGTCATGCCCAAGAGGGACAAGATATTCCCCTGCCTAGATGTCCCTTTTTATTTTGGCTGTGTGGGCGGTTGCTAGCTACAACTGCGGGGTTATCTTGTTCAGGACTGTTAAGTAAGGAATGGTTCCGGCCTTGTGTTGTAGGGGGTCGGGAGTGATCCTCGGTAGGTAATCTAGGCCCCGTACTGTGAAGGACGGTACCCCAGTAGCCCTGCCATTGTTGGAAATCCATTTTCCGTAAGAGACCCTACGGTTTTGATTTGTATTACCCACTTTTGTGGCTAGTAGCTGGAATTTAATGAATGTAACAATTTCGGCTAATTTCTATTTACTTGAAAACCCTAGACACTATTATAATATCATTGGATTTCCTATAAAATGTTTTGGTTAGCGTAAGGTAAAAACTTACCCGTATTTATTTGTGGGGAATCTTACGTGATGCCTTTATTTTCAAATGTTTTTCAAAGTTAAACAACTTTAAACCGTTTGCTCATACCAGACCCATGTCTTACCCGGAGTTTATATTTTGTTTTTCATAAACTCTTGGGTACTCAAATTTTTATGAGTAGCCAAGTGATAGGTTTTGGACTTTGATTTCTGGAAGAGCTTGGAGCAGGAGTTTCCATACGTATGTAGCTATCTATCTAGTTCCACTGTGTTAGTTGAGGTGTACTGTATCTCTGATGTATATAGTGACAGATGTATGTATATGGCTGTCATGCATATTATGTTGTATAACTCAGATATATGTAAAACTATGTAATAGTTATGTGATATATTATATTTTGTTCCGTTCTGCTATGAGATTCTGATGTTGTTGTTCTTTCTCTTCTATTCTTTTCTATTTCTATCCCTTTCTTTCTTAATGATGATACGTCTTTCTCGTAATAGAAGGGCGGGTCGTCACAAATATGTTATACTATTATAAATCTAGATAAGATAAATAAATTTGAAATGATCTTAAGTAAGTAAAGCGAAAAAGTAAATTTATAAAAAAACTTTATAAATGTGATTCATGAATAAAAAGAAATTTCTGAAAGAATATAAAGCATTGAATTCACTATTGTTTCTGGAAAATAATAAGAGTAATGACTGCAGCATCATCAGTATCAATTTCGAGTTTCTGTGTGATGGATTTGCTGCCAAACTGAAATTGAAATTTAAGTTTTGTTTTGATAAACAAATTGATTTAGAATCCAAGTTGTAGTTGAAAAATATAAGTGAAATGATTTTTGGATTTATAATATGAATTAAGAATTTACTTTATTAAAGTTGAAATAAATTTGAGTTAGTAAGTGAATTATACGATTTGAAATTTAATTAAGGAAGGTTAAATGATTTGAATGGGATTTGAGCTAGATTAGATAAATTATTGAATGGAAGTTGAACCTAAGTGTAAAGTAATTATATAATTATGATTTGAAATTATAAAATGAGTTTTGAAAATGGAAGCATACTTAGGTAAATGTTTATGGAAGTTAAATAATAATAAGTTGTATAACTTATAAATTGAGAAAATGTAAGTAAAACCAATTGTTAAAATGGTTAAACATTTTTGTTTAGGCAAAACAAAATCTGAATTTGAATAGTGATATGAATTTGACTTTAGTAAAAGGTTAATGAAATAAATTAGAGATGAACTTAAGTTGTATAGTGAAAGTGAAGGTAAATGAAGTTGAAATGAAAGATAACTTAAGTAATGTTGAATGAAGTTGATTTTGGTATCGAAGTAAATTAGTAAAGTGAATTAAATGAATGTGAATTTGAGTTATACAAAGAAATTCAACTTTATTTGTAGATTGAATTAGCAATTGAATTTAACTAATGTAATATATTAGTAAATGAAATATGAATTGAATAGTAATCAATTGAATGTAAGTAAATTGATATGGTAAGGGATGTAAAGATTAATTCATTAAGCTAATGAAATTAAGAATTGTATAATTGAATGAAAGTCGATTAAATGTTAAACCAATTTGAAATTAAATGTGTTGAACCAAATTGAATGAATGTAAAGTAAATAAATTTGGTTATGTTCGATATGCATTGATTGTTAGATGGATGCTAGTGGTTTAAATAAAAATTCATATGGAATTGAATTAATAAAATTGAAAGCTAAATAATTGAATTCAAATTGGAAGTAAGAATAAATAGAATGAATTTGATTTGATTTGGAAGTGAACCAACTTGAATATAAATTAGTGGATGTAAACTAATTGAAAATGAATGAATGTTAGTAAAATCCAATGTTAATGGATCAAATGTGATTTATATTGAAAACCAATATATTGAATATTAATGAAAAATGAATGTATATAGATTGGTTATGGATGTTAGTTGGATGATAGTTGTTTGATGGTTGGGTTTGTTTTTTTTTTATTGCATTTGCTATATTGGCATATGTAGTTGTTGTAGTGATATATGTTGTATATTGATATTACTTTCATATATACATGTTTCTCATGGTTTGTTTAGTGTTTAGTAGGTGTGGATGGCGCTTGCTTCGCTTTTAGAGCTCGCTTTAACGCTATATTAGCCGTATATGCTCGCTAATAATATATAAGGTACATATCTCGGATTACTTATCGTACTTTTACACTTTTTTCCCTTGGGGATGCCTCATCCTTGATGATGAGATGTATATTTGTGATATATACATTGTTATTTTTTTCGGATCGAACCGCGCAAAGGAGACTATGGCGAATTTTTTTGAAAATTTAAGGCATTAGAAAAAATTTGGAAAAATTAAAAAAAATTTGTGAAAACTAAAAGTTTGATTTTTGAGTTAAAAGTTAAACGATAGTAGTTGGTTTTGAAAAGATAACTAAGTAGGTTTGAAAACTTAGAAAAGTTTTTGTATGAAGTTTAACGAATTGTTTTGAAAAGATTAATGGATTTTGTGACTTTTTCTTACTCGGTAATTTCGAGGACGAAATTCTTTTAAGTAGGGGAAAATGTAACGACACAGAATTTCAGTCATTTGAAATTTGTAGATTTAATTGATTTTGAATGTGCAAAAGTTAAATTTATAAGATGAATAGATTTTATTTCGAATATCTGGATTTAATTGGATAATTTAATTGTTAATTTTATATTTGAAATTGCATAAATAATTAGGATTTGAATTTAATGTGAATAAAAATGATTTGTAAAGTGATATCAAATCATATTTGAATTAGAATAATGTTATAGAACTTTCAAAATTGAATTAAAAGTCAAATTGTAGAAATTGAATACTTTAATATCTAATTGACAAGTAAAAATAGCCATTTTTCAAACAGTCTCGGATTACGACGAAACCAGTTTCATCAGATCCCTAATGATATATTATTGTAAGATTTAAAATTTCGTGTCAATCAGATTTAGGGTTTGTCCAGGGCAAGCTAAAACGCGTAGAAATCGGTTTAAGTGAATTTTAAATTTAAATAATTCGATTTGAAAATCTATCTTTCAAATACGATCGAATTGTGTTCCGATATATATTCCATTGCGTTTGGAATAGGGGTAAAACATTATAAACGCCAGGCGGCATGCTTCGTTTGAAGTTCGAAATATTTTTGGATGATTAGTGCACGAATATTTTCTATAAAAGGACCTCAACATTCATTCTTTTCACAAAACCTAAACCTTCTAGGGCTAGCCGCCACCTTCAAACTAATGGCCAGAATTTCGTGTGCTTCCTCCCTCGATCTCTTCCAATTCCTCCACTTTTATCAGAAATTTTCAACTACAAAGTTGTAAATCATCGAGAGATCTTCCTCCAACGGGTAAGATCGTGAATGGAGACAATGATCAACGGCAATCCTCGCTCAAAGGCAAAACGTTTATGCTCGTTTCCCGGGGAGATGATGGAGCCAAGTTCACCAAGCTTCTGGCCGTAGGTAGCTCATGTGGTGGGCTTTGAGACGCCGTTGTTCGATCGTCGAATAGTTGAGCATAGGTGGTCGTGAAAATTTATAATAGTCGACGGCTATGGGTTGTTGTACGCATGAATAACCTAGGGAGGAAGATGAGATCATGCACGGCCAGATGTGAAGAGGCCAGAACGAACGGTTATGATAAGAATTAGGTTTAAAAATAAAAATAAAAGTTGAATTTTTATTATATTAAATCGTATAAAATTTGTAATGCTCTAACTTTTTCATACGAGGTTCCTTTCGCACGAAACAAATTGCGTTAGGTTCGTATCCGCGAACACTACGTGATGGAGCTAGATTGGGATTGATTGGAGCTAGTGTGAATTTTGGGTAAAATTAAACGCGCGTTTAATTTTATTCGAAATAAAACACCGCAACTGCTTTAGGACGCAGTGTGAGTACAACTCACTCTTTCTGACTCACTGATATTTTATATAAGTGAGAAAATATTTATTATATGATGATTGATGATTTTTTGGATGATATATGATATATTGATTAGTATTTGGATATATACCTGTCTATTGGAGCAGATGAGACCCTATACTTTCCCGTGTATGAGCGGATGACCCTATGTACGCGCATCTGCCTTGAAGCAGACATTGTACACATATTCTAATATGTATATTTGTTGCATGTGACAGGTTGGAGGGATCCAAATTGTAAAAACCCTGGTATTGGAGATTATTGATGATATTAAATTATAATGATAGTTATAATCTAATATGGTAAATAGAATGTAATGAAGAAATAAATTTGGTTTAAGTTGCGTATTTCAAATAAAACAATGTTTGTTGATTAAGAGTTGGGTTTTTAGTGTAAACAAATGGGAAATGAAGTTTAAAACACTTTATTAGTGGTATGGAATGAGAATAAATGATAGAAACAAATTATTGGGTCAAAATTTATAATATTGGAGTTTTATTCCAATATTAGCCTTTTATCCTGAAACAAAAGGATAAACTCGAAGAAAATAAACTTTTGTAGTATAATTAAATTTGAAATAATGTTTTAAAGCTATAAAAATGTTAAATGCATTTTTATACACGTTAATGAATAGAGTAAAAAAATTATTGGTGGAAAATGATTAAAATATTGATTTTTTTTCACTATTAATGTGAATATTGGTAAAAATTGGTATTAAATTGTGTAAATAATATTTTTAGTTAAAAAATTAAGATTATAACCATTTAACATGTTCTTTTATCCAAAAATGAACATTGCAATTTGTTTCATGAGATTTGGAGTTTTTATCAAAAAGTTATGAAGGAATTAGTGTTAATACATATAAAAACACAACAAATTATGCTAAGTATTCTTATTGGGTTTGGGTCCAAAGATTAGCCTACCCGTTATCCATAAGGTGCTTCTAGCAACCATCGTTCCAATCTTTCTTTTTCTCATATCAGAAGAAAAAAAAATACAGAGAGCTTTAAAACAAATAGGGAAATCAATAATGGCTTCCTTCTGAAATCCAAAATCCACCTAAAATTGTTAGAATTTAGGGTTAATTGGATTCTAAGCTATCCTACAGGTAATCTCCAACCTTTTAGATCCTCTAATCCATCCAAAGTTTGGATTTTTATTTACTGTAATTTTATTTTGATTGATTCCTTTCTGCATGCTCCTATTTTGCAATCTACAGGCTTTTGGATGCCATTTCCTTTCAAAATCCATCATATTGTTGCTGAAACCATTGCTAAATCAAGTGGTAAGCAAGGTAAGAGTTTCTTACAGCAAGCTAAAGCTATAAAAATCAAATTTTGCTATCAATTGTTGATCGAATTGCTCATATTATCGACTTTGTTTTCTGTTTTGCTGGCTGAAAAAACCCTATATTGAAAAATCATATCTTTTTCAATTTTAAGCGAAATGATCTCATATTTTGATATGATATTTAAATCCGGTAGAAGTATATTTCTGCAAATTTTCATTCAATTTCGAGTTATTTTGGTACAGGAAATTATTGGTTGAAGTCAGCCAAAAATTGATCTTTGTGTTTTGGCCGAAAATTGGTCATATTAGAAAAATCATATCTTTTTCAATTCTAAGCAAATTAATCTCAATTTTTGATAAGTTGTTTTAGTCGGGGTACTATAGTTTTCTGGAAATTTTCAATTAATTTTGAATTATTTTTCTATGCTTGAAATTGGTCAAAAACTGACCTCTGTGTATTGGCCGAAAATAGGTCATATTAGAAAAATCATATCTTTTTCATGTCTTAGCAAAGTAATCTCAGATTTTGATATGTTGTTGTTGTCAGGGTACTATGAATTTCTGGGAATTTTCAATTAATTTTGAGTTATTTTGCTATAGGAAACTATTGCTTGAAATTGATCAAAAACTGACCTCTGTGTATTGGCCGAAAATAGGTCATATTAGAAAAATTATATCTTTTTCATTTCTTTGCGAATTAATCTCAGTTTTCGATATATTTTTGTAGTCGGGGTACTCTACGTTTGCAGAAATTTTCAATTACTTTTGAGTTAATTTGCTATAGGAAACTATTTCTTGAAATTGGTCAAAAACTGATCTCTGTGTATTGGCCGAAAATAGGTCATATTAGAAAAATCATATCTTTTTTTAATTCTTAGCAAATTAATCTCAGTTTTTGATATGTTGCAGAAGATTAGTTGCACAATGTTTATGAAAATTTTCATGAAATTATGAGCAATTTTGTTATAGATAATCCTTATTTCAATACAGCTAAAAATCTTGTTTATTTATGCTTGCTGAAAAGAGCTTTGTTTGAAAAATTATAACTCTTTCATTTTGTAGCGAATTGCTCAAAATTCAGGATATGTTATTGTCATCATGAGGTCGTATAACGCAGCAAAATATCGCTGAAATCTGGGTTGTTTTGATGACCCAAACGACTATCCAAAGTCAGCCAAAAACTCGGTTTCTTGGTTGATTTTCTTTTGCTTCTAACAGTACTTTCGTTAACTGTTTCACTACAAATTTCGATGATTTTAAATATTGTTTGAATAAGTTTGATGATGAATGTTTAGTATTATTATCCGACAATGGATTGGCTTGATTTTGGAAATTTTTAGAATTTAAATTTTATTTTAATCTAAATATCGATAAATATCGGTATTTGAAGAATTTGATGGTTTTAATTGATTTTGGTTTTGAATAAGTTTCTGATTTTTTTTATAAATTATGGTTAACTAAATAAATGTTTTAAGACATTTTAAAGGGTTTTTAAGTAATTATGCATTTTTTAAAGGTATTTTATAAATAGATAATCTATTTGATAAATAGTTTTTCCTTATAAAACTTACTTAAAAATCTCTAAAAATTGTTTAAAAATTCTGATTTCTCTATAAAATGTTTCTAAATATATTATAGCCTAGTTAGATGATTTTCGGCGTATAAGAATGAGAATTAAACGATTTGGCAAAAATATGTGGTATGGGACATGTATTTTCGCCTCATCGCTTAATATCTGACTTGTACTGTCGAATCGGCTTTGAAGTACTGTTTTATGATATTTTTACCTGCCGAGGACATGAGGCGGTGTTGTTATGATGAATTGATGATGGTTGTGATGTTTAAGATGGACTTTTACTTGTCGATGAAATGAGACAAGTTTTGATGTCACTTTAAACTCATCAAAGTATGAAACACGATGAGTTGGATCCTTTACACTCGCCAATGAGACGAGGCGGTGTATGTTTGATTTGGATTTTTATGAATTTTTTCTAATGTGGCATCGACTGACGATTAGTAAACCAATAGGTGCAAATGTATGGTATGGGACGTACATTTACACCCATTGGGTTCCTATTCGAGATGTTGTGACACATTCAAGATGTTATTAGTACTACAAACCGAGTATAAGATTGGAATCATTACGATGTTCTTGATGTCATTTCTAGATTCCAATCATCATGATGTTTGCTCGGATTTTATGATTTGGGTGTCATCGCGATATTCGACTATAGTTAATCAAGATGATCACGATGCTAAGATGTTAATGACCCCAAGTCATCACGATGTGTGGTACCAAATAATAGTAGTACTAGTCAAGATGAAAAGCACGTGCAATTTTCTATGAAGTTTTCTATGTCGATTTCACCTTTTTGTGATGTGTTATTTAAATAAGGCCTTGAGTATGGTATAGGCTACATTCATATTATTCTATATGGTGATTTTAATTATGATTTCCTTTAACTCTTAATGAGTTCTCATGATAGATTATGATGATTTGATGTTTCTTTATGAAATTATTATATGGTTCTCATCCCTTATCCACTTTACTTAGAGATGTCCTTAAGAGAAACCATATGCATGTTACTTATTGAATTCCCTTGAAATCAATAGATGAATCCCCGATGTCCCTTTTCTTATAAATGATATGATGAATAACATGTCATTCCGTTGGCAACAACGGAGTGATTCTCACCATTCCGCTTGTTATTGAGATCTTTACTACTGATAAGTTTAGCTTGCCTGACCCGTGTGTTTTTCACTTGGGTCAGACCGAGTTGCAGGTTAGATTGGATTGCTTCACTTCTTGGATCAGCTTGATAGTTTTGGTTGGACTTATCATTTTGGCTTGGATGTCGTTTTGAGTCGTCTGCTTTTATGTGTCTTATTGTATATAATTTTGTGGGATGGGTGTATATGTGATTCGGTAGTCCATGCTACTTATATATGATGTATCATTATGGAGATGTATGGTGATGTATGTATTTATATATATACTCTGATCTGGGTTTGCTGTTCTGTGACTGATGTTTTCTTTCTGCATGTATATTACATTATTTCTAAAATGGCCCGAATCCACCATAGTGTGCATTAGTTAGGGTCTAAGCGTGTCTACCACTTATGAGGTAATGGAAAAAAAATCAAGACATGATTGACATGCTTAACTCTTAGCTAATGTATTACTATGATGGTCGCCCTTAACCAGCCCTATTCTCTACATTAGTAGACAGGATTACTTAGTAATTCTCTTTACTAATGCAGGTCTCGGGGTGGGGCGTCACAGCTTGGTATCAGAGCAAGGTTTCAGAATATAATGTAATATATACAGAACAGCATACGAGATACCACACATCAGATATAATACATCCATATACATCATCCCTTAATCATGATCGGTTTCACCTTGACCTTGCCTTGCCCTATCCTTGTTTCGATTCGTGTCCGTTTTTAATTCTTTTGGGGTAGACAGAATGGAATATGTCTAGGAATGTTAATTATATTCCGTAGCATTCCATAAAAGTGTTTGATGTCATCTTATCTTATAAATAATCTTATTTAGGATTATTCTATTCTCATTTTTGTCGATACGAGTGAGTTCGTATCGATGGAGCTGATTGATTTCTTTGAGCATTCTTCTTGCATTCCTTTTAGAGTTGTGAATCCTATTAAAGGGATCCACAACGATTGGCTCGTTGTGAGCATTCTGAGATTTTTTATTTTTGATGTTGCTTTTGTGAGTATTTGTTGTTACTCACAATCTTGAGATGCATTTGATTTGAGATGGATTGACTTATTTGATATTAAGTCCAATCCTTTGTTTTATAGATCCTATTGTATATTTAGATTTCCTATTTTGATTGGTGCATTATTTCTGTCACTTTGAAATGTTAATGACGATTCCAAAGCTTCTGAATTCACTCTTGAGTATCGAGATGTTGATGACATATCTCGAATTCCAGTCAAGGTGACCTTGTTGAGTTTTGATGAGTCCATTTGGGTTTGATATCCAATCGGCCAACTGAGTTTTAAATTAACCTTATTCCTAGCTGTTAGCCTTCGGCTATCCTTCCACGAGGACTTCCACTAAGAAATGGGTGAGTTACTTGATTGTTCGATCTTGATTGAGTTTATTATTCAGTTTCTTTGAGTTATCCTTTTTCGGATACTCAATCGGTGTTATCCTTTGTAGCATTACTTTGTTTGAAGTAATGATTTGTTGTTTGTGTGCTTCTTCTTCTTCAAGAAGAATATCTTGCTTATCTTGTGTCTTGGTAATTTCTATGAGCGGCTTATCATCTTGTAGAAGTTGATGAACATTCCATTTCCTTCTGTTGATTTTGAGAATCGAGTATTCTAGGAATATCTCAATGCATTCTCTTAATGTTCTTTCATTTGAGTTTTGAAGCTATATAAATATGAGTTTTAAAGAGAAATTTGAGCTTTGAGATATAATAAAAAAAATCAAATAATATTTTGAGAATATATTTTATAAGAGTAATATTACTTTTATAGAAATAATTTGAGAGTGTTGGGTTGTCCATCAAGCAGTTAAGAGTTCTTGTCGATACGCCTAATCAACGTTATCGATAGGAATCTCCTAAATGCTCTGATGAGGCAATCAGACACGATGTTTTGTGATAAAAAAATGAGATTTTAAAAATAATATTTGAGATTAAATATTAAATTTATTTTTGAATGGCAATTGCAGCCATTAATTTTAGAGACGAGTAATAGAGTGGCGAGGCAGCTTTGATCGTTCGATCAACTCTGCAGCCAACATATATATTTATTTATTAGAGACTCAATGGCGAGGCAATGCCATTTATTTATTTTTTAAATTATAAAGATGAGAATATAAATGATAATTTTTTTCGTGCTTTATTGGAAGTCTATTTTGAGATTTTAGAATCTATATTATATACATTGGATGTTTAAGAGAAGAGTTATTAGAGAATTTGAAGATTGTTTCTTTAAAACTACTTAAGTGGTTTAATAGAAAGAGTAAAGAGAATTTAAACCCTTAATTTATTTTGAGGAATATTATTACGGATTTACAAATTTCTTTGGAAATTAATTATGAAGTAAGAGAAGAAATTTGGACTTTTAATTTGAGTTTAAAATTACTTACTAAGTAGTATAGTAAAGAGTTTGAAAATTTTCAAATGTTGGAAATTGAGATTTAAAATTAAAAAGATGCTGAGATTTAAAAATTCTAAATATCTTGGATTAAAAGTTAATTCGAGCCTATTTCCTTGTTTCTTGAGTATATGCTATCTTTGAGCTATTATTAACGACGTGCATTTTTCACGGTCGTTCGAGTGGGTGGCCTTATGAGAAGCCATCTTGTGATTTATCAATCTTGTATATTATGTTTATTCTGTTATGAGGATGTTCTTTCCGTATTATTATGCGGAAAATTTTGTTGATGATCTTCTTTATTGTTTAGAGTTCGGGTTTGAGTGAGTTTGATCCTGACGCTATTCATAGAGTTTTGAGCAATCAATCATTTTCGATTGATTACTTGTTGAGCATCCTATTGAATTTTGATTCAAAACGGGAGATCTTCAAAATTCTTTCGAGTTGCTTGGAAAATTCGATGGTTTGCTAATCACTATATTAGCATATGATAGGCCATTGAATTAACCAAATGAGTTTTTCCTTATTTCTTTCAACCATTCTATATTGAGAGTATGAATGATTTGGAAATCGAGCTTGTTTTTATCCTTCGATGATTGTATCTTTAGTGTTGTTTACAGCCTTTTCCTCTAGAAATTGCGAGGACGCAATTTTGTTAAGGAGGGGAGTCTGTAACAACCCTGGTATTGGATATTACTGATGATATTAAATTATAATGATAGTTATAATTTAATATGGTAAATAGAATGTAATGAAGAAATAAATTTGGTTTAAGTTGCGTATTTCAAATAAAACAATGTTTGTTGATTAAGAGTTGGGTTTCTAGTGTAAACAAATGGGAAATAAAGTTTAAAACACTTTATTAGTGGTATGGAATGAGAATAAATGATAGAAATAAATTATTGGGTCAAAATTTATAATATTGGAGTTTTATTCCAATATTAGCCTTTTATCCTGAAACAAAAGGATAAACACGAAGAAAATAAACTTTTGTAGTATAATTAAATTTGAAATAATGTTTTAAAGCTATAAAAATGTTAAAAGCATTTTTATACACGTTAATGAATTGAGTAAAAAATTTATTGGCGGAAAATGATGAAAATATTGATTTTTTTTCACTATTAATGTGAATATTGGTAAAAATTGGTATTAAATTGTGTAAATAATATTTTTAGTTAAAAAATTAAGATTATAACCTTTTAACATGTTCTTTTATCCAAAACATGAACATTGCAATTTGTTTCATGAGATTTGGAGTTTTTATCAAAAAGTTATGAAGGAATTAGTGTTAATACATATAAAAACACAAGAAATTATGCTAAGTATTCTTATTGGGTTTGGGTCCAAAGATTAGCCTACCTATTATCCATAAGGTGCTTCTGGCAACCATCGTTCCAATCTTTCTTTTTCTCATATCAGACGAAAAAATAATAATACAAAGAGCTTTAAAACAAATAGGGAAATCAATAATGGCTTCCTTCTGAAATCCAAAATCCACCTAAAATTGTTAGAATCTAGGGTTAAATTGGATTCTAAGCTATCCTACAGGCAATCTCCAACCTTTTAGATCCTCTAATCCATCCAAAGTTTGGATTTATATTTACTGTAATTTTATTTTGATTGATTTCCTTTCTGCATGCTCCTATTTTGCAATCTACAGGCTCTTGAAGGCCATTCCCTTTCAAAATCCATCATATTGTTGCTGAAACCATTGCTAAATCAAGTGGTAAGTAAGGTAAGAGTTTCTTACAGCAAGCTAAAGCTATAAAAATCAAATTTTGCTATCAATTGTTGATCGAATTGCTCATATTATCGACTTTGTTTTCTGTTTTGCTGGCTGAAAAAACCCTATATTGAAAAAATCATATCCTTTTCAATTTTAAGCAAAATGATCTCAGATTTTTATATATTATTGTAATCGGGTAGCAGTATCTTTATGCAAATTTTCATTCAATTTCGAGTAATTTTGATATAGTAAATTATTGGTTGAAGTCGGCCAAAAATTGATCTTTGTGTTTTGGCCGAAAATAGGTCATATTTGAAAAATCATATCTTTTAAAATTCTTAGCAAATTAATCTCAGTTTTTAATATGTTGTTGTAGTCGGGGTACTCTGCATTTCTGAAAATTTTCAATTAATTTTGAGTTTTTTTTCTATAGTAAACTATTGCTTGAAATTGGTCAAAAACTGACCTCTGTGTATTGGCCGAAAATAGGTCATATTAGAAAAATCATATCTTTTTCATTTCCAAGCAGATTAATCTCAGTTTTTGATATGTTGTTGTAGTCAGGGTACTACGCATTTCTGGGATTTTTTGATTAATTTTGAGTTATTTTGCTATAGTAAACTATTACTTGAAATTGGTCAAAAACTGACCTCTGTGTATTGGCCGAAAATAGGTCATATTAGAAAAAGTATATCTTTTTCTTTTCTTCGCGGATTATTCTCAGTTTTCAATATGTTTTTGTAGTCGGGGTACTCTGCATTTCTGTAAATTTTCAATTAATTTTGAATTAATTTGCTATAGGAAACTATTGCTTGAAATTGGTCAAAAACTGACCTCTGTGTATTGGCCGAAAATAGGTCATATTAGAAAAATCATATCTTTTTTCAATTCTTAGCAAATTAATCTCGGTTTTTGATATGTTGCAGAAGATTAGTTGCACAATGTTTATGAAAATTTTCATGAAATTATGAGCAATTTTGTTATAAATAATCCTTATTTCAATACAGCTAAAAATCTTGTTTATTTATACTTGCTGAAAAGAGCTATGTTTAAAAAATCATAACTCTTTCATTTTGTAGCGAATTGCTCCAAATTTTGGATATGTTATTTTCATCATGAGATCGTATAATGCGGCAAAATATCGCTGAAATCTGGGTTGTTTTGATGACCCAAACGACTGTCCAAAGTCAGCCAAAAACTCGGTTTCTTGGTTGATTTTCTTTTGCTTCTAACAGTACTTTCGTTAACTGTTTCACTACAAATTTCGATGATTTTAAATATTGTTTGAATAAGTTTGATGATGAATTTTTAGTATTATTATCCGACAATAGATTGGCTTGATTTTGAAAATTTTTAGAATTTAAATTTTATTTAAATTCTATTTTAATCTAAATATCGATAAACATCGGTATTTGAAGAATTTGATGGTTTTAATTGATTTTGGTTTTGAATAAGTTTCTTATTTTTTTAAATTATGGTTAATTAAATAAATGTTTTAATACATTTTAAAGGGTTTTTAAGTAATTATTCATTTTTTAAAGGTATTTTGTAAATAGATAATCTATTTGATAAATAGTTTTTCCTTATAAAACTTACTTAAAAATCTCTAAAAATTGTTTAAAAATTCTGATTTCTCTATAAAATGTTTCTAAATATATTATAGCCTAGTTAGATGATATTCGGCGTATAAGAATGAGAATTAAAAGATTTGGAAAAAATACGTGGTATGGGACATGTATTTTCGCCTCATCGCTTAATATCGGACTTGTACTGTCGAATCGGCTTTGAAGTACTGTTTTATGATATTTTTACCTGCCGAGGACATGAGGCGGGGTTGTTATGATGAATTGATGATGGTTGTGATGTTTAAGATGGACTTTTACTTGTCGATGAAATGAGACAAGTTTTGATGTCACTTTAAACTCATCAAAGTATGAAACATGATGAGTTGGATGCTTTACACTCGCTAATGAGACGAGGCGGTGTATGTTTGATTTGGATTTTTATGAATGTTTTCTAATGTGTCATCGACTGACGATTAGTAAACCAATATGTGCAAGTGTATGGTATGTGATGTACATTAACACCCATTGGGTTCCTATTCGAGATGTTGTGACACATTCAAGATGTTATTAGTACTACAAACCGAGTATAAGATTGGAATCATTACGATGTTCTTGATGTCATTTCTAGATTCCAATCATCATGATGTTTGCTCGGATTTTATGATTTGGTTGTCATCGCGATATTCGACTATAGTCAATCAAGATGATCACGATGCTAAGATGTTAATAACCCCAAGTCATCACGATGTATGGTACCAAATAATAGTAGTACTAGTCAAGATGAAAAGCACGTGCAATTTTCTATGAAGTTTTCTATGTCGATTTCACCTTTTTGTGATGTGTTATTTGAATATGGCCTTGAGTATGGTATAGGCTACATTCATATTATTCTATATGGTGATTTTGATTATGATTTCCTTTAACTCTTAATGAGTTCTCATGATAGATTATGAAGATTTGATGTTTCTTTATGAAATTATTATATGGTTCTCATCCCTTATCCACTTTACTTAGAGATGTCCTTAAGAGAAACCATATGCATGTTACTTATTGAATTCCCTTGAAATCGATAGATGAATCCCTGATGTCCCTTTTTCTTATAAATGATATGATGAATAACATGTCGTTCCGTTGGCAACAACGGAGTGATTCTCACCATTCCGTTTGTTATTGAGATCCTTACTACTGATAAGTTTAGCTTGCCTGACCCGTGTGTTTTTCACTTGGGTCAGACCGAGTTGCAGGTTAGATTGGATGCTTCACTTCTTGGATCAGCTTGATAGTTTTGGTTGGTCTTATCATTTTGGCTTGGATGTCGTTTTGAGTCGTCTGCTTTTATGCGTCTTATTGTATATTATTTTGTGGGATGGGTGTATATGTGATTTGGTAGTCCATCCTACTTATATATGATGTATTATTATGGAGATGTATGGTGATGTATGTATTTATATATATATACTCTGATCTGGGTTTGCTTTTCTGTGACTGATGTTTTCTTTCTGCATGTATATTACATTATTTCTAAAATGGTCTGAATCCACCATAGTGTGCATTAGTTAGGATCTAAGCGTGTCTACCACTTATGAGGTAATGGAAAAAAAATCAAGACATGATTGACATGCTTAGCTTTTAGCTAATGTATTACTATGATGGTCGCCCTTAACCAGCCCTATTCTCTACATTAGTAGACATGATTACTTAGTAATTCTCTTTACTTATGCAGGTCTCGGGGTGGGGCGTCACACAAATGGATTCCTCAACAGTACTGATTTATTCACAAATATTTGCGATATATTCTGTTATCATATGATATATGATGTGTTAGATGTCGTGATTGATGTATTTGGTGTTGTTGCAGCATTGGGCCTATTTTTGGAATTTTAAAAGTGTTAAAGCGATGATTTCCAAATTTAAAAGGATTTTAAAGTGATTTCGAAAATAAATGTTTTATTGAATTTTTGAATCATTAAGAATTGATTTATTTTGAATAAATAAACGTTATAATTTTTATGTTATAAAAATTATGATTTTTGGGAAATATATATTAAAACGTGAATTTTGGAATATAGAATTAACTATTTTGTAAATAGTTTAAATTGGATTTTTGAATTATTATAAACGGTTTTATATATAAGATTTATAAAATTGAATTTTTATAAATTAGAATGAAGGAATTATAAAGGATTTATAAAAATGTTTTAAAACGATGTTATAAATGGAAGTTATAAAAGAATAGAATCTACGATTTGTGAAGTTATAAAATGAATGAATGTGTAAATAGAGAATTATAAGTAAATTGCTTACAATTTGGATTTTTGGCATGTAATTGAGTTATAAATGGAATTGGTTAATAAAGTGGTTTTATAAGTTGAAGTTTTTATAAAATATATATGGAAATTGTAACATTCCTGATTTTTAAGCTATATTTAAATTGGTAGTTAAGTTAATTTTTTGAATTTAATTATGGAATTATTGGTAACTAATTTTAAAATTTGGTTTAATGATGAATAAATTGGGTTTTTTCCAAATTAATAAATATTTATTTGTTTATTAATATTAATGTATATAAATATGATTTTTAAATGGAATTTGAATTTGAGATTCAAAATAAATATTGAAAATAAATTGAAATTTGGATTTGAAATTCAAATATAAATTTATTGAAAAATAAGTTGAATTTGGAAAATACTTATAGATTTATAAAAAAATTTGTTGTTTATTCATTTATAAATACAAATTCATTATATATTAAATTTTGAATTTGGAAATTTAAAAATAGATGTATTGAACATATTTGGATTTAAAAATTCTATAAATTAATACTAATAGGAGTTAATACTCTAAACTTTAAGAAATAATGTATATATGTGTGTGATTATTTATTAAATGCATAAATTGGTTTTAATTCATTTTCTTTTAAAAGTTATGTAAGTATTTTATAAATAATATAGGATTTAAAAATTTAAAACAAGTATAAGATAAAAAATTTACTTTTTAAAATTTAATGAATGTATTATAAATAAAAAAGTTTAATTTAATAAATAAATTTATAAAAGCTTTATAAACTAAGAAATGTACTTGTGTATGATTTATTTGTTGAATGTACAAATTGTTTAAAATTCATTTCTCTTTAAAAAATTGAAAAAGTAAAATAAATATAAATGTATATAAATGACTTGTAGATAAATTTATAAAAAGCATAAAGCATGTTTTATAAAATTAAGATAAGTTTAGAATTTAAAACAAAGTTATAAATTGGTCTTGTACATATTAAAGCTAAAGAAAATAAAATATGAAGTATACTATATAAACTTATGTAAATATATTAACATGAAGGTTTAAAAAACAAAATGTATAAATTAATTGTAATAAGGGTTCAAACACAAAATAGATGTAAATGAAATTTGTGAGGTAAGGACAAAGAATTTATACAAGTGTTAGCAATAATATTAACAAGTGGCATTTCAAATTTTTTTTTCTTTTAAATTTAAATAACATACAAAAGAGAAATCAGGCCATTTTGTTTCAAACATTGGAAAATCTAAAACAAAGTAATTCAAAATCAAAGCATGTGCAAATTCATCTCAGCAAGGTTTCAAAGAAAAAACAGAATACAGATCAAAGGAAATCAAAACCTGGTAATTGAAATTCAAAACAGAGTGCAAACAAAACTCAAATCTGGAACAAAGAAAAAGAGATCAAGTTTCAAATTCATGTTGTTGAAGCATGCCAATGGAATTGAATGGTATCAAGCCTCAGTAATAAAAAAACAAAGCATTTCAAAGCCTGGAAACAACAAATTCAATTTCCAGTTCAAAGAAAAAATTCTGGAAGTAATTCCATCTAGTCCTCTGTTCAAAAGGAACCAGGTGAGCAAAATTTCCTCCCTGAACCTATTGTTTTGTTAGTGAGCAAACTTACTTATGTTGGCCTATATTCCTTGATGTTGTGATTTATGCTTAAATTTTGTTCTGGAAAAGTTGTTTGATATATCTGTGTGCTTGAATGTATTATTGCATGCCTGTCATATAGATGTATGTTTTTTCGCTCCTATGTTTACAGGCTAGAAACTAGAGAAAAATCAAACAAAAAAATCTCTACAATTAATTGTTATAAGCTTAGTTGTATAATAGAAGATAACTGAAATAGGATGACATCAATGTTAAAAATAAATCCAAATTTTTATATTAAGGATTTACTGCAAAAATAAACAGTAACAGTAGGAAATCAGAAATAAACCCAAAATCAAATGTTCGGATTTTGAGATTAAGTTATAGGGATGCATTCGTATTCCAAAAACATGATTTTTGATAATCATTCTAGAAATTTTAAGTTTATAATTGATGTGAAAATCTGAGTTGATCAAAATGGGTTTTTTTGTCAATTTGGGTCGATCGGCTACAAATAAGATGACGTGCTTGTTGGAGGTGGAAGCTGGTGGACAGGGGACCATCAGAAAAATGTTCGTTTAATTTATAATTCGATTTGGATGGTGGGCGATCACGATTTAGGGTTTTGCGTTCGTTTTGGGTTGCTGTTGTTCGCGAGTAGATTTTGTCATCGTCACGACAATTTGGTCGATCGCACCAATGGAAATAGGAAGAAGGGGAATCGGCGATGCTCTGACCAGAGTTTCTTGAACTCTGGTGGCGGAGTTGGGCGTGGCATGGTGATTTTGACAACGGGATCTGTTCTAGTTTTGTGCAGATGTACTCAATTTTGATTTCGTGTGTGAATCGAAGAGCTTGGGGTTTGGATCATCACAGGGTGTGGTTGTCGATTGTGGAAAGGTCGACGTCGACCAGAAGTGGCCGGAGCCACGTGCATATGCACGGTGCATTCCTGTATCTAGGTGAGGCCTGGGATTTAGGGAGAAAGGGGTACTCGAATTTTTCTCGAGTCGTATGCATGAGTTGCTCGAGGTATTATGGGATTTGGCTCGGGGAAATTTAGTGGGGTCTCGGGTAATTTGCTTTGATATGGGTTTTAAACCATTCAGGGTTTTAAAATTTTAAAATGAATGTAAAAATTTGAAAGCAAGAATTTAATCAGAGTTTTGAACCAGGTCTTAAGTTTGGTTTCGAATTTAATAAGGGTTAACTCGAGAACAGGTTCGAGTAAACTAGCAAACTACTCGAGTAAAACCCGAAACCACCTTGGGTCAGTAAAATTATGATTTTCAATTTTTTAGAATTTTAACAAATCAAGTTTTAATTTGAATAAATTTTCTCGACCTATTTCTTTTAAATTAATAAATGTTTTATTTAAATTGTGGGTTGGTTAAAAGTTTTTTTGTAAATAAATTATTTTAAAATTAGCTTAAGCTTAAAACATTTATCATGTATCCTTTAATTAATTTAAGGGTTTATTTAAATAATTTTTGATAATGTGATTAAGTGATTTATAGAGATAAATGGTTTATCTTTTAAAAATTTATCAAAAGCCTTAAGTTAATATATGGGTTAATAAACGAATTTATTACGTAAGTTATCTTTAATTAATTGGAGTTTTGATTTAATTAAAAGATTATTTATTAATTAATTTTATGGTGACTAATTAATTACAATTAATTAAAGATTTTTTTTTATTGATTAAGAGCAAATTAATTAATACAATTAATTAGAGGTTAATTAAATGTAAGAAATTAAAGGTAATTAATCACTTAAAAATAATTACTTAATTAAAGGTAATTAATTAATTTATCAAGTGATTAAAATTAATTTGAGATTTATTAAGTGATTAAGGATGATCACTTATTTTAATTAATATAGGGTAATTAATTAATGTGATAAATTAATTAAAGGTTAATTAATTAATAAAGGTAATTAAGGGATGATTATTAGGTAAGAATTAATTATTGTAATTCATTAAGGATAATTAATTAAGTGGTTTGTAATTAATTAACATTAATTAACTAAGATTAGTGACTGATCTGATTTGAATTAATCAGATAATAAATTGATATTACTTATGGATGTTGGATTGGATGATCTAATTGTTTGATACCCCGGATATATGATGCTTTGTGTTATGAATTATCCTGATTTGTGCTGTGATCTGTGATGTAATTTATCATCCTCGATGAACTTATATTATTCAGCTATGATCTGTAAATAAAGATAAGCGTTATAGATTATACCGCTTACCGATATTTCTGTGTTTGAATCTGTAATGGTTGATGTTGTTGCACTATTGTGTGTAAAATCCCTGGACTACACTATACACACACAAATATGGATTGCACGTGGAAATCGGTTAAGTCACAGTTTTTTTAAAATAGTTTTGAATTAGAATTTTAAATCCAAATGGTTTTGGTAATGGTTTGGGTTTAAAGTGAAAGACTTTTGAAAAGGAATTTTCAAATATAAAAAGTTATTTCTGAATAACTTGATTTAGTTTTGAAATTTGATTTAAAATCTGAATTCGAAATTCGAAATTGAATTCTATGTTGAAAATTTATGATGTAAAAGATTACATGAACTATAAATGTGTTTATATGGATTTTAAACCATTTTAAAAAGTATTGCTTTGAGAAATTGAATTCAACTCAAGTTTTATATTTGAAGGGCTTTAACTCGTGCAAAAGTAATCAGATTTTTCTGAAACGAAAACTAATTATTTTCAATTAATAATAGCTTTCATATAAGAAAATGGTTTCCAATTTGTGTTGAAAGATTACAAATCAAACTAAAATAGTTTTTGAAAACTGTTAACTAATCTTTGTGAAAGATAGTCAAACTTTGATTAGAAATTGAAGAACATTTCAAATGGTGCATCTTTTATATAAAAGATTGGGAATGAAATTGTTTTGTGAAAATAATTTTGAAAACTATAAAATGAGCCTTTAATTTAAAGACCGAATGAATTAATCCAACTTGAAATGGAATTGTTGTTGAAAGGCAATAAATGATCTTTGTTCAAGATTGGTGATCCTCGTTTTAAATTGAAAGGGTGTTTTAAAGATAAATTTTTTGTTTAAAAGATTAAAGTTTAAACCATTGAAGGTTTTTGAAATGAATCTTTTTGTTTGAAAAGATTGAAAATGGTAATTTGTTTAAACCATGAGGAAGAAAAGTTGGATTTTAAGTGTGACTTAACTGAAAATCCCATTATCCATATGTTTTCAAAAAAAATTGCGCTCATTATTCGGTTTAGCCGGGAGAGGACCTTGTGTCATATAACCCATTTCGAATAATGATACGATGATATGGATAGCATTTGAAGACCGATGGTGAAGACCAGATACATTCGAAAGCGAAAGGATGACCTTTCGAATATCTCTGCACCAAATGGCCCCGGTATAGAGATTTGAGCACCCATTGTGATGGGAAGTCCGGATGTGATTAGAAATTATTCGGGTTGCAAGGGCTTCTTTGGAAGTGCCTTCGGTTCTGTTCGGACCTGGAACAGACTTGTATGGATGTGTGTCTGACATTACACTTTGAGATGTAAAACCGGTTTCTATCAAATACATTTCTGTTTGGTGGCGGAGATTTATTCTCTTAGCTTAACACCCTTCTCTGAGACGTACGAGCTCAGAGGTGATGTAGTTGATGGTTACTAGTGATACATTCCCAATTTGGTAATGTGGCATACGAAGTGCTGCTGATCATTTGTTGATCGAAGCATGGCTTTTGTGGAAAGCGTAGCTTTGTGGACGAGACTTCTTCGAGCCTCACACCCCGGAATGGTCGAAACAGGAAGAATGCAACAAGGTTTCAGGGGTAGCGCCCCTAGGGTATGACCATTCCTTCTGGAAAAGGTTAGTATCATGGTATGGAGCCCAGATACTTAGTCGTGTGGGCACTGTAGTATATTTATTACCGTGTGATGTTGTTGGAGGTCCCTCGGATAAAGGTTCAAAAGGACCGGGGGTGGCATATCTTAGGTTTTATTCCCCAGGAAGGGGGTAGCCAGCCTTATGTTAGCGGAGAACTGAGGGATGGTTCTCGGGGCGTCCCTCCAGAGGCATACCCATGTGGCAATGGGAAGTTCTTTGGCCTAACCATTTGTTGGAAAACCCAAAGAAACAATACGCACCCTTTACGGTTTTAGTTATATAACCTGCCATCTACTTATGGTGGCGTCCCACTGTTTGGATGGTAGCTATAGGATGGTAGCTATAGTAGGCACAGTACGGAATGTCTATGCTGGCTAAGATTAATATTATACTTTCGAAATGTTTTCCACTATGCACTTATAGTAATAATATCAAAGGATTTCGCGTATCAAGCATTTTTGACTGTCATAAGGAGAAATCTCCTCCAAGTCTGCATTTGCATTGTGTGTGTGGCGGGAGGCCTTATGGCAGTTTCATTTTCCAAAAAGCATCGCGGATTTCAAATTTAAATTATTTTGCTTGTTTTAAAGATAAAACTGTTTTCGTTTGCTCATACCAGTCTTGCTCATCTTAGTGAAATGTGATAGGGGGTTCTCGCTTCACGTTTGGGGGAAAACGGGAGAATCTTACTCCTACATGTCCTCTTTACGGGGTTGGTTAGCCGGTTAGGCGTGACAGTCGAAAGGCTGGCCGTAAAAGAAAGTCTGGGGTACTAGTGTATGCCATGGCGGGGCTGGGATGGTTGAAAAGCCTACCAGTCGAGAGTGGCCGCTCTCAGACGGTCGAAGACCCGAGACTATTGCATTTGGTATCTGAGCTTAAGATTGAAACTTTAGCTCAGCAGTATAACACATTAAGTAACTCATTAGAGATAGGGTGAAGTATACCCTAGAATGAGTATATCCCTATGATATCCGTCTGAATGCCTTAGTAAATTCTCTTACTATCCAGTGATAGTGAGTATGAGTGCAAGAAGAGGATGAGATATGGGATAGGGATTACCACTACAAGTATGGTCAGTACCCTGCAATAGCGGAAACAACTTTCTCTATCAATCTCCTTTGGCTCGTCTTTTCAATTCTTTGATGATTCCTGGCAGCTCCAGGAAGAAGCTTTGATATATTTGCATGGGACACAAACTCCAGATGGGTCAGAATTGTTTGTTTGGATGAATTGTTTGCTTGGGTTGCTATAGTTAATAGGTATATTTAGGTTGTTCAAACTAAAATTTTTGGATTGTATCCATATATCTGTTTATTCTTTTGGGTCTCGATATATTCTACGAATGGTTAGTTATCTTTCGAACTAATCAATATTCTTGCATACTTCGTAGATCTGGATGACCTGAGTAATTCGTAAAGTGTTAAATAGATTTGTTCTTGTATCTATTGTTGGTATTCTGATTTGGTAAGCCAAATGCAGAATAGATATTCAATTTGATCTGGAGATTCATCTCTCTATCTCTATATTCTTTTGTTGTCTCCCTTACAAATTTCGAGGACGAAATTTTCTGAGGGGGAGAATCTGTAACATTCCTGATTTTTAAGCTATATTTAAATTGGTAGTTAATTTAATTTTTTGAATTTAATTATGAAATTATTGGTAATTAATTTTAAATTTGGTTTAATGATGAATAAGATGGGTGTTTTCCAAACTAATAAATATTTATTTGTTTATTAATATAAATGTATATAAATATGATTTTTAAATGGAATTTGAATTTGAGATTCAAAATAAATATTGAAAATAAACTGAAATTTGGATTTGAAATTCAAATATAAATTTATTGAAAAATAAGTTGAATTTGGAAAATACTTATAGATTTATAAAAAAATTGTTGTTTATTCATTTATAAATACAAATTCATTATATATTAAATTTGGAATTTGGAAATTTAAAAATAGATGTATTGAACAATATTTGGATTTAAAAATTCTATAAATCTATTACTTAAATAGGAAAGGAGAATCCAGGGCATTGCTTGATTTACACGTGTCCCTTCGCTTCGAACTTAGTTCTTTTTCCTGTCCGTTCGTTTTGTTTGCCAACCAACAGTTATCTTCCCCAATTCTAACATCGTTTCCCAACCAAACATCGATAATTCCTCTTCTGCTACTCACAATTCCATTATGAATTCTGAAAATTAAAACTCAAGGTTTGATATCATTAACCCTTACCACTGTATAATCCATAGCCACCTTTTAACTCACAAAATGACAATTCATCTTTTCATTCCTATTTTGCAGATTTTCAATTCACCGCTTCTTGGCTACAACAAATCCTTTCGATTTTGGAGATGACGCATGTTTTTGATTTGGAGTTGTTGCTATCTTTCGGAACAGATGGATTTTACCCATTTCTCCCTCGTAATAGCTCTTCCAATAATTAATGCCTTTCCGACCAGCGCCTAGAGACGCTAATCCAAAATTAGGGCAGATATCAAAAGAGGTACGGGATGTCTACGAGACAAACAATAATCCCTACCAGGTACGATTGCTACATCCTCAACCAGTACAACCTACACTTAGTCATATTTTGCGATAATTTTTCCTCTGATTTATCTACGTTTTGAAAATAGGTTATGTATAGTTGTTTATATGTTCAGAAGTTAATGAACAAAGTTAGATCTTTGTTTAGATTTACTTGAGAACATTGATACATCCACTACTATAATCTCTGTTCTGTTTTACTAAGTTTTATATGAGTCTACTAGTAGCAAAATTAATGTTCTTTGAAATGCTATGACTTCCTAATTAACAGTAATAAAAATATGGTTGTTGTACTACTTTGACAGTGTTTAATATTTTTTAGTTCTTAATCCAAACTTCTGATATGATTTTGTGTTAACTACATGTGCGACTTTTGGTTTGAGCGACTTGATGTCTCCAGTTTACTGTTTGTACGAAAATACAACTTTCTATAAGTTAAGTTCTACATCAATTAACACTGATCGCATCGGATTGGAGAATTAAAATAGAAAAGTTAGACTTAATTCATTTTTCCCATTTTATATCACTGTATCAATTGTGTATTGTTCAAACATGAATTTTAGTGTGGTAAAAATTATGTAATAACAATTTTGTATTAACCTCTAATACAATCGTCGAATGGGATTACTTAACCAATAAGCTATTGATATTGTTTAGGGAAAATTATCCACTGCAACTAAAACAATACTTTATGATTGATCGTCTGCATATTGGTTCACTTATACATGTGAGGCCATAGTTAGCCTATATTGTAATAAACATCTTCAAATCACCATATACATATATCCAACTGCATGTAACATCAATTAAATTCATATCAATATGTACACAACTTATTTTTATACCACTGCCTCTATGATTATTCAGTAAGTGAAAGTTTTATTTAAAAAATGAATGATTTCCCACCTTTGCTGGTGCTAAGAAAGTGATGATTGGGCCTACGACCAAGTCAGAATTGGATTTCTGTTTCGCTGTGATAAATTTGCCTTTTTATAGTAAAACTGCCACCTTGATTACTACTGATAAGTTCCGTTTTGAATCATATATGAAGTAGCTTCAGGCAATACATAGTAAACTCATTCTGTCTGTTCTGCTTTGGAATCTGTTTATACTGATAATTGAGTAAATTATTTTATTTGAATGTGCATATTATATGTATTTTTCAGTCTCAACAAAATTGGAATAATGCCAACCATTATCTAAATAGGAAAAGAGAAATCAAACATCTAATAGGTTGCCATATGGAAAAACATTATACCGTGCTGATGTTTATATGGCAACAAATGGTTTATTTTCTCACTGCATTATCACCTCTTATCAAAATTTCTACAACCGCTACATCCTCATCTTCCCTAAATCATTAGCCTAAGTTTTAAATGCTCAATTCCATTGATTATTCCTTGCATTTCTAACCTGGTGCTGTGGATTTTCTTATTAGCACTATTTTTGAAATCAAAGAGAAAGTTGTTTCCATATTTCTATGAAATATAGAGTTCCCGTTCTCGATCGATTCCATATCCTTGGTCCTGGGTATATCAATGGCCAATTTTATTCATGTCATTTTGCAGTCATATCCTTATGCTCTTATGGAATACCCCTTCTCTTACAAGCGATGTCCCAAGTTTCTTATTTTTATTCGAATTTGTGCAAATTTGTTAGTATTTTTCATCTTTGTATTCATTTCACTTATTTATAATTTGTTATATAGTAATTTAGGAGATTGTAGCATGATAACATTGATTGTATTTTAAACCACAATCCAATAACATAAATCTACTAATCGGATTATTTATTGTTGGAAGTCAATGGTTATGCTGATAGGATGTCCTATAAATTTACTCCTCCACAGATAGGTGTTAAGTCTGAACAATTTATATCTCATTTATTACATAATTCTTTAATCCACAATATTAGTTTATGTGCAGATTAGTTGCGTTTCCAGTTGCTTTATATATGAAATTGGCTAGATCTTGATTTTTCTGAAATTATCACAGTTTCACTGAATGAGCAGCTGGGTGGTGGAGTACATCTTCATGAAGTATTTATAAGGAAGGACCTCTTAATTGATTACTTACTTACAGTTGGTTAGAATTTTCATTTATTTCTCCTTTTATATACATATTTATGTCTCAAAAGATAAATTAGTGGTAAACGAACTAACTAATTTTAGGTATGTATGTAGCGGATTGCAATAAAAAAGAAATTAATAGGCTTTAAAAAATTTTCACAAATCTAAAGAGGATTGAAGAATTTTAGCGTTTTAGTTACATTTGGTTCATTAGTATTACAAACAAAGCATATATTTATTATCTTCAATAGTAAATTTTAAGTCTCCATTATAGGAGATTTGATTTTAGGCTTGAATTTAGTGTCGAAATGATGATTCCAGATTGTTGTAAAATTCCACTTGGTTTTTAACCAAGGAGAGCTAACAAAATTTCTCTTTTAATAGCCATATTAGCTAATACCAATAATCTAGACGAGAAGATAGGATCCTTGAAGAATTGCAATTTTTTCCTACATACGTAGTATTTTATATATATCTTATATATAAAGCAAACACTTGGTCAATGTGGTCAAAGTGAAGCCTTTTTCGATTTCTCTAAAATAACATCTTTGTTAAAACTTTTCAAACAGTATTGTATGGCTATTTTCGTCTATCAAAGTAAAGGTAGTGGAGGTTGATTCACATCTGCACGTTCTCATTCATTTATCATAAATGCAAATGACACTTCTTCCTATATCAATCGATAGGTTAATAGCATACTGGGTTATTTGTGTTAATTCCAAAAACAGTGTAGTAACTATTCATAACACATGTTCACGTTCTCATCTGTAACACACGTTGTTTTCTCTCCCAAATGATAATAACTGCAAGATGAAATCAATGGCGGAAAATTATTGGAAAAACTGCAGCAGTGCTCTAAGGTATTTCTCCAGCATAAGATCTCTAGCTTACTTTACTAATTCATTTTATAGGGCTTTGTTTTCGTCCGTTTAGGATCGAATTCAGTTTGTTGATTTTCTATTTGGAGAATTATGTGCAAATTTGACTCATTTTAGTTCATTTCACTCTTTTTCAACTTTCAATCCATGACAGAGGCAGAGTATATAAGCTATTGGAAAACCAGCCGATGACCTCAATGTTGCTTATCGAAGGTGAACATTTCATTTTTTATAGGTTTATTTTCATATTTTAAGACTTGGCATCGATTTGTCTTTTAATTCAATAATATTTATGCAATTGATATTATGACAATTATCTTATGTTTAGCTCTTTTGATGATTAAGTTATCTTCAATATTAATTGTGTTTTCATATTCATGCCTACTAACATTAAAAATTGTAAAAAATACCATACGAAAGTGAAGCAATGGTTGGTTTAAAGTTAAATCTGATTCAAAATCTAAGTACTGTTTATTTTTGAAGTACTTGCTCTCCAGTGGTTGATTGATTGGGGGCAGAAGGTTTGTGGAAGATTTTCTGAAATACTTTTATTTCATTTCAATTTATGAACTCCTTTAATTAAATGTGTATTAAAGGCCTCTGCTTTTCACTGGCATCAAACGTGCTCTTTATTCCCTGATTTGTCAATTATTTTTTATTCACTTAATCCCTACTCTGCTTCGAAAAAGTCATTATTTCAATTTTTTTAGATTATTCATCATATAACATTTGCTTTTTAAGTGTAGCTCCAACAATCCATGGAGGAGGAGGAATTACACTTTGAAGGATTTCAGAACCGATGGCTATTCTGATATATACAATGCAGATGGTTGTAAGCTACAATTCATGCTCAAATTCATTCTCAAAAAGTAAATGACGATGCAAAATTCATTCTCCATATGCACACAAAATGTATCCGTATCTAACTTGGTTTTAACTCCATATTTTAGAATATAATTATGAATATGCATTTGAAAAAATAGGTGGGCTTATAAAGTTTAAGACGAGTTTCATGAAGGGAGAGTATATAAATAATTTCAATACCTTCAATAGGATTTGAATCATGATTCAAATTGGGAAAGTTACAATATAAAAAGAACTTGGGTTGCAAATTCAATTTTATTTACCAATAAATGGACAAAACATCAAAATAATTGTCTACATTCCGTAAAAGCTCAAATATTGAACCTAAGAGTATACTAAGAATATATTTATTATAAGTTAAGTTTTTAAAATGGTTAAAATGTAATCTGTTTCCAAATCAAGAAGTCTTGGATATAGGGGGTTAGAAATCAAATTCTACAAAAAAAACTGTTTTACTGCTTAGTTACTTCGCTTTTAACAATTTTTATTTCAGTCATTTAAAGGTGTTATCTACAAGTACCCATCCTTATACATAGTGAAAAAGTTTTTTAAATTTTGTTTCTTGGCTGATTCAATCAATGACGTGATTTAGAAAATTAATTGGAAGAACTGTACTACCCGGCTAACGTTCATTTATAAATATATAACTGTACCTTATCATTCCACAAGAACTGAAGAACATATGTAAATCCAATTAGCTTATGAATCAACCATGACAAATAATGAATATTCAGATCCAA
The DNA here is from genome assembly GCA_030765085.1 of Allium cepa. Classification (NCBI taxonomy): domain Eukaryota; kingdom Viridiplantae; phylum Streptophyta; class Magnoliopsida; order Asparagales; family Amaryllidaceae; genus Allium; species Allium cepa. Next base: position 531,790,895 of record CM060934.1, read on the forward strand.
TGTGAACAAGAATATTTGAAGAAAAAAAATTCAACGTTTATTGCCAAAAAGAAAGAAAAAGTATGTATGTTGTGTGCATTCATACTATATGTCATCTTCTACAATATTATAACATCTGTATATTTTTTTGGTTTTAGATGAGGAAATTGTAAGTCTTCTTTAGATGATGACTATATTTTTCTTTCCATACATGTAATAAATGATATGCTGCATATCCTTTCGCATGACAAAGTTGATAATACGCCTGATATAGCAGAACTTATTATTTTGAAAAAATTTCATGAAAGATCACAACATAACTAAGATTTGCTGATGCAAGTAACAATTCCACTGTGTAAAAAGGATAAAGTAGAAAGTAATAGAAACTGTAATTGTTTCCTTTATTTTAGATGTGGGAACATGAACATTAAAATGTTTTTAATCAATTGTTGATTTAAATTATTATTTTCTTTTCTTACACTATATTATTTATATAGCAACATTGAATGCATGTTATTCCAAATAAGCCACATGCAAAGTGTTGCATTATATGCTTGGGTGATGCCCAGGCTGTAGGTATAAAGAGAGCCGAAGAGAACGGAAATTGTAACTTGGTTTTGTCAAAGTTACATTATGGAGTAACTCAAATACTAGATGATGATGCCTCTATTTTAACTGCAAAACCAAAAGAACTTGATGATTTGTCATCTAGGGTCAAGGAAATTGTCTCCACATGCAAAGTGTTGCACAATTTGAGAAGCCAAATGCATCTAGCCGACGACTTAAGGAGAAAAGAGCAAATCGGGTTGGCCATATTAGTTCTTCGCCAAGCCATGTCTACACTTTAAAAGGCGGCTAAACCAAGAGTGGAATCTTACTGCTCAGCGTTCAGTAAAGAATACAAAAATGCAGGTGAAATGCTGAGAAAGTTTGAAAGCGAGAATGACTGTGTGTGGCATGAAAGGGTTCCTGGCCTTAATATGTTGCCTACACTCCAAGGTGCAAAGATTGTAACTGCTGTTCCTTTTCAGATTCAAAAATGGGAAGGAGCACCCATTTCTTTCATCATTTAACGATGCATTGTGTGTGGGGGCACATGTATGTACCTATGGACAAGCGTGTGTGTGTCTATGTTAATAGTGAGCTTCTCTTCAATAATTCAAGTGTGTGAATTGGATTGAGGAGGGGAAATATTATAAATTTTGGAGTTGTATGTTTGTATGTGCCTTGATAATTATCCGCAAAGGGCATTTAAGTAGTGTTGAAAGTATGCTTACAGCAAAACCGTGTTGTATCAGAACTATTAAGAAGTTATTTATTTATAATTATTTTGCTTTGAGTTTTCAAAAAGAAAAAAATTGTTATTCCAAATAAGCATTTAGGAAGCAGAGCTTACTTGAATATGCTTGATTAATTACTATAAAGGACTATGGCCATACGCTGATGGATTCTAAACAATTCTTAGTGAGCGCAATAACAATGTTTCTCATAAATTTAAGTACATAATACATAACTATTAAACAGTAACAGAGCCATTTTCATGATGCTAGGACATTTGGTCAACGTGCTAGATTTGGTAGATTATTTTAATATTTTTTGCCCATTAATGTTAGTAAAGCAGTAAATTATGTAACAGAAGTTCATGTTAAACAATTGGAAGAAAAATTTATTTTTTAGTGCTCAAGCAATATCAAATTGAAAATGCCAACAACTCTGAATGTTTTGTACAAAACGAGCTAGAAATAGTAGCAACCATTGGATTTAAGCAAAAAGAATATCCTAACCCTTTACTTCTCCCGCACACATATTCTTTATGTACTTCGTAGCCTGGTAGCACTATCCATATCAATCTTTGTAATTTTTTCAAAGGTTGTGTTGTCATCATCAGTCAATATGTTAGTTTCTTATGATATTGTGTTAAGCTTAAGAATCTTCAAAATTATACTGGCAAATAATAAATGGTTTGCATTCAAGTATTATTTTGTATTAATACAAGGCTAAGGCAACTGACGGAATTTATTTTGATATCAAATGCCATAATAAATTTGACACTTTATCATTGTTAGCAAATGAAAGCATTATTAGTAGGGACAGTAATTCAGATCTGAATTTGGAAATTTTTAATGATATGAGATTGACGGCTTATGAATCATTGCAGACCCAAAAAATTGGTTGCCCAAGCCCATATAAACAATTTTGAAAGAAAACAAAAAACGGAAGTTGAATTGTTTCCCCCAGATTTGAACCAGTTACACCTAAGCTTATTCCAATTCACTTACCACTAAACTATACTTCAGCGCATTTTGTTTACAATTTGTAAATAAACGGTTTATCAGAATAATAAAAAAATAATTTTATTTTGTTGCCCGGACATAGTGGGCTGCTCTAGCCCAAGGGCTTGGTGGGTTGTTCTTTAGGCCGGGCCTGCTTATGATTATAGAGAGCAATGCATCATATGGTTGTTTTTATCCCTGCATTAATGACTGATAATATGTTTTGTATTAAAATGTTGGAAAGAATGTTGATTTGACTGCACAGAGTAATATATATGATTTGCAATCCAGATTGACATGTGATAAGATGAATGAAAAGAGAAAACATGGAGTTCCAATATTCGTAGTTGTGGTTCACGGGATGCTTTTGCCGCTGTTTTTGAAATGGCTGAAGCTGGACAAAGTAGTAAAATAGTTGAATATGATTATCAAATGGCGTGTGAAGGTAAAATGGATATTTAAGCATTGAAGGCCTCGGGATGTAAATGCGAGGAGAGGAAGTTTGATAAAATAATTGATACTATGAATATATGCGCATGGTGAACGAACGTACAAGTTCAGGATGTTTTGGAATTGTCCACTTTTATATCTCTGCATTATTGGAAGAACTGATACATGATTTGTAATATTTGAAAACGATATGCTGGTTGTTTCTATTCACTCAATTATGTTTACATATATGGGTGTTATGTTGCAATTTTATGTATTCAAAGTTCAAGGATATCTAACTCAATTGTGATAATAATACATCATATATTGTTTAAATAATTACCATGTACCATCCTTAATGTCTATTTCAGTCATCAGGTGCACAAAATCAACTTACATAAAAATTCATTGTGCATTATGCCTTTTTAACTTATAATCTCTTATAAGTAGTAAGAGAAATGAAGTCTTGGTACAAAATTAATTAATGCAATCATACTTGATACATGTGATAAATAGAACGAAAATATTAAAAATAGTTCTACGATAGTGGAAATAACATAATAAATATAACAAAACGTTTGATATAGCTTTGTTATTGGGTATAACAAGAATGCTACCATAATTAGTCACACTGGAAGTAGCTATGCTCCTATTTTATTTATCATTGGTTGGTTGTTAATAGTGGATCCTACACTTATTTTTAAGTGAAAAATAAAAATTGGATCTACCCAAGATGGGTTAAACATAGACGACCACAAAAGTTCAGCGATTTTGTTTAGTAGCCTTCTATCTTATTCCTGCATTTTTATGATGGTTAGACTCACTGAACCTCTTACCCTTCTTTTTACTACAAATATTAATGATAATTTGCATTTATTACAAACTAAACTTTCATGAGCAGTTACTTATTGGCCGCTATCCATTTTTCCACTAATAAAAGTATTCTCTGTTCAAACGGTTAATTTCAAGCTGTATAGATTGAAAACATATGTAGACTGCAATCCTACCATTAATTTTACAGGAAAATTGTAATATAAATCAACTCCTCTCAACTAGCAACTTTTATTTTACTGCATAACTCTACACAGCATCAAAGTTTCGTTCTGCTTTTCTTCCTCTGGCCACTACATATAGTTTAATATAATCAAAACACCAATTTCATCATTATTTTTCCATGCTTTTGAAAAGCAAATGTGAATAATTAAGGTACTTGGAATAACCGTAGAATTAAAATTAGCATTGGAGTTGAGGAGTTTAGTAAAATTGTTAGAATTTGTTAGATATATGTTCTATTACGCATATGGTAAGACTATATCATGTTATACTTAGGGTAATGTTATTACATGTTTTTACCAAATTGCCATTTCTTTCACTCTTTGCAACTGAATCGATTTGGAAGTAATATCGTGAAAAAATTGACAATGGTGAAAAATGAGATGGAGTATAAATGCAATTGAAATATCTCAAATTAGTCCTTAAATTTGCCTATGATTTAGAGCTACGCTTGCTATCATATTTGATTTGATCAATCCTATTAGCTAGGAAATTAATAATTTTCGATCCGATGAGATAAAATAAATTCAGCCCAATTTGAGCAATTTGTTTAGATTAGTAATAAAATAAAATTAGCCCAATATGCATACAATTTATTCTAATTATGTCTATCCATGCTATGATCTTTACACCCTAATTCTAATTGAATCTATGTTGTTTCATGTTTAAATACCGAATATAATACCGTTATCTACTTTTTTTTAAATTTTATATCAACAAACAGGTCTTCAAATGGGAGCGGTCAATATCATTATAGTGTGCAAAAGCTAGATGGATTCTTATTCAAAAGAAGGAGATGTTGGAAGCTTTATAAAGAAAGCAAAAAAAAATTATGATTAAATGAACAAATTTAGCATGGAAAGCAATGAGTTTATATTCTTTACCATATAAACTACTATTGTCTTTAGTATGGTTTTTTACTTTAGTTAGTTTATCAAAGTGAATTCACCGTACTAGAGCTATGAGTTGTTTAATCTCATTAATTAACAATCAGTATTAACATTATCACACTTAGATATGTTATACTTATACTACACTCTTCATAGATTACTGAAAGAGTTTCTGGAGTAACTTAAAATTTGTTTTAAATATGCAATAGAGGGTTGATTGTTTTCCAAATACCAAGAAACACGTGATGCCATGAATGATTTTTAAATCGCTAGCCCTTTACCAAGTCTCCTACTTTCTATGCTAAATGAACATACCATATGCAAAGTTTGATTGAATTCTCTTTTTTATTGGTACTTATATTTAGTTGTTCAGTCACTTTTCTTTCCTTCTGGAATTTTACGATGATTGCATGAATGGTCATATTTATATGAATATTAATTTTTTTTATCCTTTTTACATTCTAACATTGTCCAAACTTGAAATCTCAATTGTGCTTTTATAAGGAATACATTAAATTCCTTTTTAATATTTATTGTTTGCATAGTATATCTGCTGTTACTTAATTACTATCTAACTCCTATTACATTTGTAAAAAATATTGATGTTCTTATTCTTACATGAATATTAAGATACAGACCTTTACAAAAAATGTATTTCAATTTAGAGAATATATGAATGTTTAACTTATGTTTTGATACTAATTTTTCAATTTTAGAAATATAATTATAATTTCATAGTATGCTATTTTATATCTTTTGGACATATTTTAATAATATTCTACAGAATGAGCTTCTCACATGTAGTATTCTTATTGCCAGTCGGTGTCTAAGGGAAGTGCGCTAAACAAAATACAGAACTATTAATTAATTGACATAGAAATGCAAAAAACTAGAATACATTTGAGCGTATTCGATAATTATTTCCTTTTACCAATCTTATTAGTTTTTTTAGGAAATGAATCAAATTGATTAAGAAGTGTATTAGCGGTAACTATATTTCATTTTTTATTAAATCAACTTTTTTGGTCATATTTGTATGAAGCATTAATTTTGTTATCTTTTTTACATATTAGTTATTACAGGTTGATTTGTACAAACATTAATTTAAAATACGGATTTTTTGGTCATATAAGGATTTCATGTTTTCTGTATGAAGTTGCATATTATGTTTGTACTTGCATTTCTACCATGAATAAGTGTTGTTTGTTCTTTATGTTTTCATGCATTTTTTGATGAAAACATGTGGGTGCTGGGTATTCAGGAAAGTAATAGATCACAGAATCAAAAAGAGTAGTAATATATAACAGCAACAGGGACTACATGCGAAAGCAATAGAAGAAAGTAGTAGCCCACGTTGCATAGGAATTTAATGCGAAGACTATGCAAATAAATAGCCACGGTGACATTAATTAATTTTACATGACGACCTTCAATAGTTAAACCAAATTATATGCGAAGACCACTATAAATTAAATGCGACGGCTCTGAACCATTTTTATACGTGACGACCTATATTATGACGCGCGATGGCCATACAAGTGAGTGTTAACTGTTTAGCATTACTTGGGTAATATAGCTGTCAAAACCCAACCTCAAAAGTATGTGGATAATTCATCCATTTAACCTTCCATAAATTATTCATTTAGTCCTATATAAGAATATGTTGCTTATTTTAAACCTTTTGCTCAAGGTTTAATTGAGTTTAACAACATTGACTAAGTTTCAAGTTTTAAATTATACCTTCAACTTTGAAGAAGTTTATACTAATAGGGATGACAATTTATTGACTTACTTGGTTAATGTCGTTTGATTGTTTTAGTTAAAAAAATTTATACGATGCATGATTCATAAACAATAGCTATCATGCAACATTTAAGTTCAAAATAAATTATGCATACCATTATATATGAACCATAATATATTGTTATTGCAAAATATATAAACAAGTTATTTTTAATTCATTTTCTTTTAAAAGTGATATAAGTATTTTATAAATAATATAGGATTTAAAAATTTAAAACAAGTATGAGATAAAATATTTACTTTTTAAAATTTAATGAATGTATTGTAAATAAAATAAATTGATTTAATAAATAATATTATAAAAGCTTTATAAACTAAGAAATGTACTTGTGTATGATTTATTTGTTGAATGTACAAATTGTTTAAAATTCATTTCTCTTTAAAAAGTTGAAAAGGTAAAATAAATATAAATATATGTAAATGACTTTTAGATAAATTAATAAAAAGCATAAAGCATGTTTTATAAAATTAAGATAAGTTAAGAATTTAAAACAAAGTTATAAATTAGTCTTGTATATATTAAAGCTAAAGAAAATAAAATATGAAGTATACTTCATAAACTTATGTAAATATATTAACATGAAGGTTTAAAAAACAAAATGTATAAATTAATTGTAATAAGGGTTTAAACACAAAATAGATGTAAATGACATTTGTGACGTAAGGACAAAGAATTTATACAAGTGTTAGCAAGAATATTAACAGGTGGCATTTCAAATTTTTTTCTTTTAAATTTAAATAACATACAAAAGAGAAATCAGGCCATTTTGTTTCAAACATTTGAAAATCTGAAACAAAGTAATTCAAAATCAAAGCATGTGCAAATTCATCTCAGCAAGGTTTCAAAGCAAAAACAGAATACAGATCAATGGAAATCAAAACCCGGTAATTGAAATTCAAAACAGAGTGCAAACAAAACTCAAATCTGGAACAAAGAAAAAGAGATCAAGTTTCAGATTCATGTTGCTGAAGCATGCCAATGGAATTGAATGGTATCAAGCCTCAGTAATGAAAAACAACAAAGCGTCTCAAAGCCTGGAAACAAAAAATTCAATTTCCAATTCAAAGAAATTTTTTTGGAAGTAATTCCATCTAGTCCTCTGTTCAAAAGGAACCAGGTGAGCAAAATTTCCTCCCTGAACCTGTTGTTCTGTTAGTGAGAAAACTCACTTATGTTGGCCTATATTCCTTGGTGTTGTGATTTATGCTTAAATTTTGTTCTGGAAAAGTTGTTTGATATGTCTGTGTGCTTGAATGTATTATTGCATGCCCGTCATACAGATGTACGTTTATCTGCTCCTATGTTTACAGGCTAGAAACCAGAGAAAAATAAAAAAAAATCTCGATAATTAATTGTTATAAGCTTAGTTGTATAATAGAAGATAACTGAAATAGGATGACATCAATGTTAAAATTAAATCCAAATTTTTATATTAAGGATTTACTGCAAAAATAAACAGTAACGGTAGGAAATCAGACATAAACCCAAAATCAAATGTTCGGATTTTGAGATTAAGTCATAGGGATGCATTTGTATTCCAAAAACATGATTTTTGACAATCATTCTAGAAATTTTAAGCTTATAATTGATGTGAAAATCTGAGTTGATCAGAATGGGTTTTTTTGTCAATTTGGGTCGATCGGCTACAAATAAGATGACGTGCTTATTGGAGGAGGAAGCTGGTAGACAGGGGACTATCAGAAAAATGTTCGTTTAATTTATAATTCGATTTGGATGGTGGGTGATCACGATTTACGGTTTTGCGTTCTTTTTGAGTTGTTGTTGATCACGAGTAGATTTTGTCATCGTTGCGGCAATCTGGTCGATCGCACCAATGGCAACAGGAAGAAGGGGAATCAGCGATGCTCTGACCGGAGTTTCTTGAACTCTGGTGGCGGACTTGGGTATGGCATGGTGATTTTTACAATGAGATCTTTTCCAGTTTTGTGCAGAGGTACTCAATTTTGATTTCGTGTGTGAATCGAAGAGCTTGGGGTTTGGATCATCAGAGGGTGTGGTCGTCGATTGTGGGAAGGTCGCAACGTCGACCAGAAGTGGTCGGAGCCACCGTGCATATGCATGGTGCATTCCTGTATTTGGTGAGGCCTGGGATTCGGGGAGAAAGGGGTACTTTAATTTTTCTCGAGTCGTATGCATGAGTTGCTTGAGGTATTATGGGATTTGGCTCAGGGAAATTGGGTGGGGTCTCGGGTAATTTGCTTTGATACGGGTTTTAAACTTTTCAGGGCTTTAAAATTTTAAAATGAATGTAAAAATTTGAAAGCAAGAATTTAATCAGAGTTTTAAACCAGGTCTTAAGTTTGGTTTCGAATTTAATATGGGTTAACTCGGGGACAGGTTTGAGTAAACTAGCAAATACTCGAGTAAAACCCGAAACTACCTTGGGTTAGTAAAATGATGATTTTCAATGTTTTAGAATTTTAACAAATCAAGTTTTAATTTGAATCAATTTTCTCAACCTATTTCTTTTAAATTAATAAATGTTCTATTTAAATTGTGGGTTGGTTAAAAGTTTTTTTTTTTAATAAATTATTTTAAAGTTTACATAAGCTTAAAACATTTATCATGTATCCTTTAATTAATTTAAGGGTTTATTTAAATAATTTTTGATAATGTGATTGAGTGATTTATAGAGATAAATGGTTTATCTTTTAAAAATTTATGAAAAACCTTAAGTTAATATATGGGTTAATAAATGAATTTATTACGTGAGTTATCTTTAATTAATTAGAGTTTTGATTTAATTAAAAGATTATTTATTAATTAATTTTATGGTGATTAATTAATTACAATTAATAAAAGAAATTTTTTTATTGATTAAGAGCTAATTAATTAATACAATTAATTAGAGGTTAATTAAATGTAAGAAATTAAAGGTAATTAATCACTTAAAAATAATTACTTAATTAAAGGTAATTAATTAATTTATCAAGTGATTAAAATTAATTTGAGATTTATTAAGTGATAAAGGGTAATCACTTATTTTAATTAATTATGGGTAATTAATTAATGTGATAAATTAATTAAAGGTTAATTAATTAATAAAGGTAATAGAGGGATGATTATTGAGTAAGAATTAATTATTGTAATTCATTAAGGATAATTAATTAATAAAGGTAATTAAGGGATGATTATTAAGTAAGAATTAATTATTGTAATTCATTCAGGATAATTAATTAAGTAGTTTGTAATTAATTAACATTAATTAACTAAGATTAGTGACTAATCTGATTTGAATTAATCAGATAATAAATTTATATTACTTATGGATGTTGGATTGGATGATCTAATTGTTTGATATCCCGGATATATGATCCTTTGTGTTATGAATTATCCTGATTTGTGCGGTGATCTGTGATGTAATTTATTTATCTGTGATGTAATTTATTATCCTCGATGAACTTATATTATTCATCTATGATCTTTAAATAAAGATAAGCGTTATAGATTATACCGCTTATCGATATTTCTGTGTTTGAATCTGTAATGGTTGATGTTGTTGCATTATTGTATGTAAAACCCCTGGACTACACTATACACACACAAATATGGATTGCACGTGGAAACCGGTTAAGTCACAGTTTTTTTAAAATAGTTTTGAATTTGAATTTTAAATCCAAATGGTTTTGGTAATGGTTTGGGTTTAAAGTGAAAGACTTTCTAAAAGGTATTTTCAAATATAAAAGTTATTTCTGAATAACTTGATTTAGTTTTGAAATTTGATTTAAAATCTGAATTCGAAATTTGAAATTGAATTCTATGTTGACAATTTTTGATGTAAAAGGTTATACAAACTATAAATGTGTTTATATGGATTTTAAACCATTTTAAAAAGTATTGCTTTGAGAAATTGAATTCAACTCAAGTTTTATATTTGAAGGGCTTTAACTCGTGCAAAAGTAATCAGATTTTTCTGAAACGAAAACTAATTGTTTTCAATTAATAATAGCTTTCATATAAGGAAATGGTTTCCAATTTGTATTGAAAGATTTCAAATCAAACTAAAATAGTTTTTGAAAACTATTAACTAATCATTGTGAAAGATAGTCAAACTTTGATTTGAAATTGAAGAACATTTTAAATGGTGTATCTTTTATATAAAAGATTGGGAATGGAATTGTTTTGTGAAAATAATTTTGAAAACTATACAATGAGCCTTTAATTTAAAGACCGAATGAATTAATCCAACTTGAAATGGAATTGTTGTTGGAAGGCTATAAATGATCTTTATTAAAGATTGGTGATCCTCGTTTTAAATTGAAAGGGTGTTTTATAGATAAATCTTTTAACAAAAGATTAAAGTTTAAACCATTGAAGGTTTTTGAAATGAATCTTTTTGTTTGAAAAGATTGGAAATGGTAATTTGTTTAAACCATGAGGAAGAAAAGTTGGATTTTTAAGTATGACTTAACTGAAAATCCCATTATCCATATGTTTTTAAAGAAATCGCTCATAATTCGGTTTAGCCAGGAGAGGACCTTGTGTCATATAACCCATTCCGAATTATGATACGACGATATGGATAGCATTTGAAGACCGATGGTGAAGACCGGATACTTTCGAAAGCGAAAGGATGATCTGTCGAATGTCTCTGCACCAAATGGCCCCGGTATAGAGATTTGAGCACCCATTGTGATGGGAAGTCCGGACGTGAGTAGAAATTATCCGGGTTGCAATGGCTTCTTTGGAAGTGCCTTCGGTTCTGTTCGAACCCAGAACAGACTTGTATGGATGTGTGTCTGATATTACACTTTGAGATGTAAAACCGGTTTCTATCAAATACATTTCTGTTTGGTGGCAGAGATTTATTCTATTAGCTTAACACCCTTCTCTGAGACGTACGTGCTCAGAGGTTATGTAGTTGATGGTTACTAGTGATACATTCCCAATTTGGTAATGTGGCATACGAAGTGCTGCTATTCATTTGTTGATCGAAGCATGGCTTTTGTAGAAAGCATAGATTTGTGGACGAGACTTCGTTGAGCCTCACACCCCGGAATGGTCGAAACAGGAAGAATGCAGCAAGGTTTCAGGGGTAGCGCCCCTAGGGTATGACCATTCCTTCTGGAAAAGGGTTGTATCATGGTATGGAGCCCAGATACTTACTCGTGAGGACACTGTAGTATATTTATTACCATGTGATGTTGTTGGAGGGCTCTCGGATAAAGGTCCCAAAGGACTGGGGGTGGCATATCTTAGGTTTTATTCCCCGGGAAGGTGGTAGCCGGCCTTGTGTTAGCAGAGAACTGAGGGATGGTTCTAGGGGCGTCCCTCCAGAGGCGTACCCATGTGGCAATGGAAAGTTTCTTGGCCTGACCATTTGTTGGAAAACCCAAAGAAACAATACGCGCACTTTACGGTTTTAGTTGTATAACCTGCCATCTACTTATGGCGGCTCCCCACTATTTGGATGGTAGCTATAGTAGGCATAGTGCGGGATGTCTATGATGGCTAAGATTAATATTATACTTTCGAAATGTTTTCCACTATGCACTTATAGTAATAATATCAAAGGATTTCGCGTATCAAGCATTTTTGACTGTCATAAGGAGAAATCTCCTCCAAGTCTGCGTTTGCATTGTGTGTGTGGCGGGAGGTCTTATGGAAGTTTCATTTTCCAGAAAGCATCGTGGATTTCAAATTTAAATTATTTTTCTTGTTTTAAAGATAAAATTGTTTTCGTTAGCTCATACCAGTCTTGCTCATCTTAGTGAAATGTGATAGGGGGTTCTCGCTTCGCGTTTGGTGGCGAACGGAAGACTCTTACCCCTACATGTCCTCTTTAAGGGGTTGGTTAGCCGGTTAGGCGTGAAAGTCGAAAGGCTGGCCATAAAAGCAAGTCTGGGTACCAGTGTATGCCACGGCGGGGCTGGGATGGTTGAAAAGCCTACCAGTTGAGAGTGGCCACTGTCAGACGGTCGAAGACCCGAGACTATTGCATTTGGTATCAAAGCTGAAGGTTGATACTTTAGCTCAGGAGTATAACACATTAAGTAACTCATTAGAGATAGGGTGAAGTATACCCTAGAATGAGTATATCCCTAAGATATCCGTCTGAATGCCTCAGTAAATTCTCTTACTATCCACTGATAGTGAGTATGAGTGCAAGAAGAGGACGAGATATGGGATAGGGGAGTACCACTACAAGTATGGTCAGTGCCCTGCAATAGCGGAAACAACTTTCTCTATCAATCTCCTTTGGCTCGTCTTTTCAATTCTTTGATGATTCCTGGCAGCTCCAGGAAGAAGCTTTGATATATTTGCATGGGACACAAACTCCAGATGGGTCAGAATTGTTTGTTTGGATGAATTGTTTGCTTGGGTTGCTATAGTTAATAGGTATATTTTGGTTGTTCAAACTAAATTTTTTGGATTGTATCCATATATCTGTTTATTCTTTTGGGTCTCGATATATTCTACGAATGGTTAGTTATCTTTCGAACTAATCAATATTCTTCCATACTTCGTAGATCTAGATGACCTGAGTAATTTGTAAAGTGTTAAATAGATTCGTTCTTGTATCTATTGTTGGTATTCTGAATTGGTAAGCCAAATACAGAATAGAAATTCAATTTGATCTGGAGATTCATCTCTCTATCTCTATATTCTTTTGTTGTCTCCCTTACAAATTTCGAGGACGAAATTTTCCAAGGGGGGAATCTGTAACATTCTTGATTTTTAAGCTATATTTAAATTGGTAGTTAATTTATTTTTTTAATTTAATTATGGAATTATTCGTAATAAGTTTTAAAATTTGGTTTAATGATGAATAAATTGGGTGTTTTCCAAATTAATAAATATTTATTTTTTTGTTAATATAAATGTATATAAATATGATTTTTAAATGGAATTTGAATTCGAGATTCAAAATAAATATTGAAAATAAACTGAAATTTGGATTTGAAATTCAAATATAAATTTATTGAAAAATAATTTGAATTTGGAAAATACTTGTAGATTTATAAAAAAATTGTTTTTTATTCATTTATAAATTCAAATTCATTATATATTAAATTTTGAATTTGTAAATTTAAAAATAGATGCATTGAACAATATTTGGATTTAAAAATTCTATAAATTCATACTAATAGGAGTTAATACTCTATACTTTAAGAAATAATGTATATATATGTATGATTATTTATTAAGTGCATAATTTTTTTTTAATTCATTTTCTTTTAAAAGTTATATAAGTATTTTATAAATAATATAGGATTTAAAAATTTAAAACAAGTATGAGATAAAATGTTTACTTTTTAAAATTTAATAAATGTATTGTAAATAAAAAAATTTATTTAATAAACAAATTTATAAAAGCTTTATAAACTGAGAAATGTACTTGTGTATGATTTATTGTTGAATGTACAAATTGTTTAAAATCCGTTTCTCTTTAAAAAATTGAAAAAGTAAAATAAATATAAATGTATGTAATGACTTGTAGATAAATTTATAAAAAGCATAAAGCATGTTTTATAAAATTAAGATAAGTTAAAAATTTAGAACACAGTTATAAATTAATCTTGTACATATTAAAGCTAAAGAAAATAAAATATGAAGCATACTACATAAACTTCTGTAAATATATTAACATGAAGGTTTAAAAAACAAAATGTATAAATTAATTGTAATAAGGGTTCAAACACAAAATAGATGTAAATGACATTTGTAAGGTAAGGACAAAGAATTTATACAAATGTTAGCAAGAATATTTACAAGTGTTAGCAAGAATATTGACAAGTCGCATTTCAAATTTTTTTATTTTAAATTTAAATAACATACAAAAGAGAAATCAGGCCATTTTGTTTCAAATATTGGAAAATATGAAACAAAGTAATTCAAAATCAAAGCATGTGCAAATTCATCTCAGCAAGGTTTCAAAGCAAAAACAGAATACAGATCAAAGGAAATCAAAAACCTGGTAATTGAAATTCAAAACAGAGTGCAAACAAAACTCAAATCTGGAACAAGGAAAAAGAGATCAAGTTTTAGATTCATGTTGCTGAAGCATGCCAATGGAATTCAATGGTATCAAGCCTCAGTAATAAAAAAACAAAGCATTTCAAAGCCTGGAAACAACAAATTCAATTTCCAGTTCAAAGAAAAAATTCTAAAAGTAATTCCATCTAGTCCTCTGTCGAAAAGGAACCAGGTGAGCAAAATTTCCTTCCTGAACCTGTTGTTTTGTTAGTGAGCAAGCTCACTTATGTTGGCCTATATTCCTTGATGTTGTGATTTATGCTTAAATTTTGTTCTGGAAAGGTTGTTTGATATGTCTGTGTGCTTGAATGTATTATTGCATGCCTGTCATAGGATGTACGTTTATCTGCTCCTATGTTTACAGGCTAGAAACCAGAGAAAAATCAAAAAAAAAAATATCTATAATTAATTGTTATAAGCTTAGTTGTATAATAGAAGATAACTGAAATAGGATAACATCAATGTTAAAAATAATCCGAATTTTTATTTTAAGGATTTACTGCAAAAATAAACAGTAACAGTAGGAAATCAGAAATAAACCCAAAATCAAATGTTTGGATTTTGAGATTAAGTCATAGGGATGCATTCGTATTCCAAAAACATGGTTTTTGATAATCATTCTAGAAATTTTAAGCTTATAATTGATGTGAAAATCTGAGTTGATCAGAATGGGTTTTTTTTTGTCAATTTGGGTCGATTGGCTATAAATAAGATGACATGCTTGTTGAAGGAGTAAACTGGTGGACAGAGGACCATCAGAAAAATGTTCGTTTAATTTATAATTCGATTTGGATGGTGGGCGATCATGATTTAGGGTTTTGCGTTCGTTTTGGGTTGCTATTGTTCACGAGTAGATTTTGTCAACGTCACGACAATCTGGTCGATCACACTAGTAGCAACAGGAAGAAGGGGAATCAACGATGCTTTGACCGGAGTTTCTTGAACTCTGGTGGCTGGAGTTGGCGTGGCATGGTGATTTTGACAACGGGATCTGTTCTAGTTTTGTGCAGAGGTACTCAATTTTGATTTCGTGTGTGAATCGAAGAGCTTGGTGTTTGGATCATCAGAAGGTGTGGTCGTCGATTGTGGGAAGGTCGCGACGTCGACCAGAAGTGGCCGGAGCCATCGTGCATATGCACGGTGCATTCCTGTATCTGGTGAGGCCTGGGATTTGGGGAGAAAGGGGTACTCGAATTTTTCTCGAGTCGTATGCATGAGTTGCTCGAGGTATTTTAGGATTTGGCTCGGGGAAATTGAGTGGGGTCTCGGGTAATTTGCTTTGATACGGGTTTTAAACCTTTCAGGGTTTTAAAATTTTAAAATGAATGTAAAAATCTCAAAGCAAGAATTTAATCAGAGTTTTGAACCAGGTCTTAAGTTTGGTTTCGAATTTAATAAGGGTTAACTCGGGAACAGGTTCGAGTAAACTAGAAAACTACTCGAGTAAAACCCGAAACCACCTTGGGTCGGTAAAATGATGATTTTCAATGTTTTAGAATTTTAACAAATCAAGTTTTAATTTGAATAAAATTTCTCAACCTATTTCTTTTAAATTAATAAATGTTTTATTTAAATTTTGGGTTGGTTAAAAGTTTTTTTAAAATAAATTATTTTAAAATTTACTTAAGCTTAAAACATTTATCATGTATCCTTTAATTAATTTAAGGGTTTATTTAAATAATTTTTGATAATGTGATTAAGTGATTTATAGAGATAAATGGTTTATCTTTTAAAAATTTATCAAAAGCCTTAAGTTAATATATGGGTTAATAAATGAATTTATTACGTGAGTTATCTTTAATTAATTAGAGTTTTGATTTAATTAAAAGATTATTTATTAATTAATTTTATGGTGATTAATTAATTACAATTAACTAAAGAAATTTTTTTATTGATTAAGAGCTAATTAATTAATACAACTAATTAGAGGTTAATTAAATGTAAGAAATTAAAGGTAATTAATCACTTAAAAATAATTACTTAATTAAAGGTAATTAATTAATTTATCAAGTGATTAAAATTAATTTGATATTTATTAAGTGATTAAGGATAATCACTTATTTTAATTAAGGGTAATTAATTAATGTGATAAATTAATTAAAGGTTGATTAATTAATAAAGGTAATTAAGGGATGATTATTAAGTAAGAATTAATTATTGTAATTCATTAAGGATAATTAATTAAGTGGTTTATAATTAATTAACATTGATTAACTAAGATTAGTGACTAATCTGATTTGAATTAATCAGATAATAAATTGATATTACTTATGGAAGTTGGATTGGATGATCTAATTGTTTGATATCCCGGATATATGATGCTTTGTATTATGAATTATCCTGATTTGTGATGTGATCTGTGATGTAATTTATTTATCTGTGATGTAATTTATTATCCTCGATGAACTTATATTATTCATCTATGATCTGTAAATAAAGATAAGCGTTATAGATTATAACGCTTATCGATATTTCTGTGTTTGAATCTGTAATGGTTGCACTATTGTGTGTAAAACCCCTGTACTACACTATACACCCACAAATATGGATTGCACGTGGAAATCGGTTAAGTCACAGTTTTTTTAAAATAGTTTTGAATTTGAATTTTAAATCCAAATGGTTTTGGTAATGGTTTGGGTTTAAAGTGAAAGGCTTTTGAAAAGGAATTTTCAAATATAAAAGTTATTTCTGAATAACTTGATTTAGTTTTGAAATTTGATTTAAAATCTGAATTCGAAATTTGAAATTGAATTCTATGTTAAAAATTTATGATGTAAAAGGTTATACAAACTATAAATGTGTTTATATGGATTTTAAACCATTTTAAAAAGTATTGCTTTGAGAAATTGAATTCAACTCAAGTTTTATATTTGAAGGGCTTTAACTCGTGCAAAAGTAATCAGATTTTTCTGAAACGAAAACTAATTGTTTTCAATTAATAATAGCTTTCATATAAGGAAATGGTTTCCAATTTGTGTTGAAAGATTTCAAATCAAACTAAAATAGTTTTTGAAAACTGTTAACTAATCTTTGTGAAAGATAGTCAAACTTTGATTTGAAATTGAAGAACATTTTAAATGGTGTATCTTTTATATAAAAGATTGGGAATGGAATTGTTTTGTGAAAATAATTTTGAAAACTATAAAATGAGCCTTTAATTTAAAGACTGAATGAATTAATCCAACTTGAAATGGAATTGTTGTTGAAAGGCTATAAATGATCTTTGTTAAAGATTGGTGATCCTTGTTTTAAATTGAAAGGGTGTTTTAAAGATAAATCTTTTGTTTAAAAGATTAAAGTTTAAACCATTGAAGGTTTTTGAAATGAATCTTTTTGTTTGAAAGATTGGAAATGGTAATTTGTTTAAACCATGAGGAAGAAAAGTTGGATTTTAAGTGTGACTTAACTGAAAATCCCATTATCCATATGTTTTTTAAAAAAAATTGCACTCATTATTCGGTTTAGCCGGGAGAGGACCTTGTGTCATATAACCCATTCCGAATAATGATACGACGATATGGATAGCATTTGAAGACCGATGGTGAAGACCAGATACTTTCGAAAGCGAAAGGATGACCTATCGAATGTCTCTACACCAAATGGCCCTGGTATAGAGATTTGAGCACCTATTGTGATGCGAAGTCCGGACGTGATTAGAAATTATCCGGGTTGCAAGGGCTTCTTTGGAAGTGCCTTCGGTTCTGTTCGGACCCGGAACAGACTTGTATGGATGTGTGTCTGACATTACACTTTGAGATGTAAAACCGGTTTCTATCAAATACATTTCTGTTTGGTGGTGGAGATTTATTCTCTTAGCTTAACATCTTTCTCTGAGACGTACGAGCTCAGAGGTTATGTAGTTGATGGTTACTAGTGATACATTCCCAATTTGGTAATGTGGCATACGAAGTGCTGCTGATCATTTGTTGATCGAAGCATGGCTTTTGTGGAAAGCGTAGCTTTGTGGATGAGACTTCTTCGAGCCTCACATCCCGGAATGGTCGAAACAGGAATAATGCAGCAAGGTTTCAGGGGTAGCGCCCCTAGGGTATGACCATTCCTTCTGGAAAAGGGTAGTATCATGGTATGGAGCCCAGATACTTACTCATGTGGACACTATAGTATATTTATTACATTGTGATGTTGTTGGAGGGCCCTCGGATAAAGGTCCCAAAGGACCGGGGGTGGCATATCTTAGGTTTTATTCCCCGGGAAGGGGGTAGCCGACCTTGTGTTAGCAGAGAACTGAGGGATGGTTCTCGGGGAGTCCCTCCAGAGGCGTACCCATGTAGCAATGGGAAGTTCCTTGGCCTGACCATTTGTTAGAAAACCCCAAGAAACAATACGCTCCCTTTACGGTTTTAGTTGTATAACCTAACCTCTACTTATGGTGGCGCCCCACTATTTGGATGGTAGCTATTGTAGGCATAGTACGGAATGTCTATGCTGGCTAAGATTAATATTACTTTCGAAATGTTTTCCACTATGCACTTATAGTAATAATATCAAAGGATTTCGCATATCAAGCATTTTTGACTGTCATAATAAGAAATCTCCTCCAAGTCTGTGTTTGCATTGTGTGTGTGGCGAGAGGCCTTATGGCAGTTTCATTTTCCAAAAAGCATCGCGGATTTCAAATTTAAATTATTTTGCTTGTTTTAAAGGTAAAACTGTTTTTGTTTGCTCATACCAGTCCCGTGACTGACCCGGAGTTTATTGTTCCCTTCCTAAACTCCGGGTGCCCACAATTTTCCACATGGGCAGTCTAGAGTTCGGTTTTTCAGATAGTAGATATAGATATCGATTTGGTAGCTTTAGCTTTCTCTTTGGTATTCTTTGGAGATCTTGGATATTGGAGTCTGTGGATTCACGGATGAGACTTTCTTATCTTGGTAAAATTTGATGGTGGTTCGAGCTACTGGCTAGGAGTTTTAGCATTGGTGCTTTGAAATTAAAGACGTTGTTGTTGTTTGGATTTTTTGGTTCCGCTGCCATATCATATTGTTATTCCGCTGTAGCATTGTTATCTTGTATCTCTGATATTTATTCATATTGTATCATTGTTGTATCGAATATTGTATATCAATGATATTCATTCTTTTCTTCCGCTATGTTGTTTACTTAATTGTGTTATAAGCTTCGGCGAACCAGATTCGACGTTTGGATCTACGACATTCGAATACGAGTGTTGTATTCGATGTGATTTTCGAAGGTCGAGTCAGGGTCTTTACATAAATTATAAACATTATTTTATAAATCCGAAATCAATTGAATTTGATAAGTAAATATGAAAGCTTATTAAAGGAGATATATCCACGATTTTGGAAGTGGATAATCCTTTAATTAAATATGCAGAAGTGTTGGATTTGGTAAATGGTTTATATTCACGATTTTGGACAGTGAATAATATATTAAAGAAATGTTTGGGAAGTGATATTTTAAATAAAATTAAAACGAGTTAAAGTTGTTTTAAAATATGTTAAGGATCGAAACCATAGATTTCAACATTCATTGTTGAAATAGACGTTTTCGAGGAATAATGAAATGATGGACTATAACACTGTTGTTATAGTAAATGATTTTTGAAAGGAAATGTTTTTGTATAGTATTGGGATTTATATATCTATCTTATTTCGAATCCCTATACTATTGATTTTAGGTTGTCGTAACGATGTTTTACGCAACATCCTTTTTGACCCAAATAAAAGATGTTTAAAGAGAATGTTTTCCTTAAAGAATAAAATATATACTCAACCGTGTTTTAAGTATATTGAATATTTTCTAAGCGTTGAAAATAAATTGATTTGTGAATTACTTATTATTAAATAAGTATGGAAATGTTTTCCAATGTTGAAATGTTTTTGAGAATATATCTTTTTAAAAGATAATTTGAAGTGAATATTTGGCAAATGATTTAATTAACAAAAGATTAATTAAAAGGACGTAGTGATTGTATATAGTGTTGAATATTTGTTTGTTTGTTTTGATAGTTAAATAACCGACTATCAAATTGCCCAAAAATTTTAGTTCCTCGACTTGATGTGGGGACTATTTAGTCGTACACTTAGTACGTAGCCTTCTGTGTAGGCTTGATTATCATTTGTGTTGAGGATGTTGATTCGTATAGTGCGGAGTATTACTCCAATATATCGAGCTTCCTTCTTGGCCCAAAGGATAGCAAGTTGAAAGTTGGAGACGTGATAAGTCTATGAGACTTAGTTTTTGTGTGAGGTTGAGAAACGCTTTTGCGTTGTTGGTGCGAAGAGACCGGGATCGCTTTATCCGAAAACCACTTCGAACCAACGTATGTGCGACGATCTGTGCAGGTTGCTTATTGATATTACGGAGTTTCATAGTAGGGGACTGCTTGTTGATTGTTTGGGGTTAAAATCCCAATATACATCCAGTAGCAGTGGTCTCTTCATTTATAAAATATCCAATGCGATGACTATTCGCTACTAATCCTAGGGATTTCCCGATAGGATGTGGTAGGAAAGTACCCTCGGTTTATCCTGTTCCTGGACAACTTGTATGGATGTTTGTCTGACATTGCATTTCTATAGATTACGCACATTGGTTTTTACAAACGTACATCAGTGGTGGCGGAGAAGGCAACTTCTCTTAGCTTAACACCTTCCTTGAGACGTATGTACTTAAGGGTTGTATTTTTGTGGAAGGCAATTAGTAGTCAACGGAAATGGCCGTGTGGCATTCTAAGTGATGTGATATGTGATTGTGAAAGGTAATCGTTACCTCGTCAGGCCTTATCAACCGGAAATGACCAAAACAGGATTAGATGTGGCAAGGCTAAGTGGGTCATTCCCAATTAGGATATGATCATCCTCTTCTAGATATATCTTTACACGCTATGATGTCGTGTATCTGATTATTGTGGTTTGTATGCTATGAGGGCCCTCGGTAAAGGTCGGTAACGATCGAAGGATCACATATTCGGTACCATCTAGTTAAGAGGTGGTCCAGTCTTGTGTTGGTAGACGGCAGATGTTCTGTGCCTCGGGACATCCATCTTGAGGTGTACCCCTTCGGAAGGTAGTCCCTTCACCTGGTCATTTGTATGGAAATCCAAACTCCACTACATACCTGCCAATTTAATTGTAGAGCCTGGTATGCTAGAATTTAATAATGGTAACAATTTCGGCTATTTTGAATATTATTTGTATACTAGACACTAGTATAATATCATATGAATTTGATATGAAATGTTTTAGTTATCGTAAGGTAAAAACATGTCCATGTTTATGTGTGGACTTTTCTTACGAGATACTTTTGTTTTAAAAACTAAGGAAAAGTTTGGTAATTTAATAAATTCAGATGAGTGTGTTTGTCACGCTGGTTTACCAGACTAATCCGGGCGTTCTTCCCTTTCAATGCTCGGGTCAGACCGAGTATATCTACAGGTTATGTTTTGGTGCTGTTGGAGCTTCAGCAGGAGAGCTGGAGATCTTCATTTTCATACATCCGTATTTGCTTGATTATTTATTATCTGTTGTGCTTTGTTTGTTGTTGTATATTATCGGCAATTATGAGGACATGTTATTATAACTGTTCAAGCTGATAACTCTGATTGATTGTTGAACTTTGATTGATGTGTATATATATATAGTTTCTGTTTTGTAAAGATCATTGATATGATATTATATATTTTCCTATGCGATGTGAGATTCTGTAGTGTTCTGTTTGGTTCTATCTTCTCTCTTTCTTCTCTTTCTTCTTCTCTCTTCTTTTCTTTCTCTTAACTTTCGTCAGTTTGTGCCTTTTGGGTCGGACATGTGTGGATTATTATCGATTGAAAGGGTACGAATTTTCGGGTCGTCACAGAAACTAAGTCTCATAGATTTATCACGTCTCCAACTTTCAACTTGTTATCCTTCGGATCGAGAAGGAAGCTCGATAGATTGGAGTAATACTCCACACTATACGAATCAACATCCTCAACACAAATGATAACCAACCCTACACAGAAGGCTACATACTAAGTGTACGACTAAATAGTTCCCACATCAAGTTGAGGAACTAAAATTTAGCCAAGTTTGACAGTCATTTGTTTAACTATCAAAGCAAACAAACAAATATTCAGCACCATAACAATCACTAGGCCCTTTTAATAAATCTTTTATTAATTTAAACCATTTGCTAAATATCCACTTAATTTACCTTTAAAAAGATTTATTCTCAAAACCATTTCAACATTGGAAAACATTTCCAAATACTTATTTAATAATAAGTAATTCACAAATCAATTTATTTTCACCGCTTAGAAAATATTCAATATACTTAAAACACGATTAAGTATATATTTTATTCTTTAAGGAAATCATTCTCTTAAACATCTTTATTGGGTCAAAACGAATGTTGTGTAAAACATCGCTACGACAACCCAAAATCAATAGCATAGGGATTCGAAATAAGATAGATATATAAACCCCAATACTACATAAAAACATTTCCTTTCGAAAATCATTTAGTGTAACAATAGTGTTATAGTCCATCATTTTCTTACTTCTCGAAAACGTCTATTTCAACAATGAATGTTGAAATCTATGGTTTCGATACTTAACGCATTTTAAAACACCTTCATATCATTTTATCCATTTAAAATATCACTTTCCAAACATTTCTTTAATATATTATTCACTGTCCAAAATCGTGAATATAAACCATTTACCAAATCCAACATTTCTCCACCTTTATTAAAGAATTATCCACTGTCCAAAATCGTGGATATAATTGCTTCACCAAATTAAAGCTTCTATATTTATTTTATCAAATTCAAATGCTTTCGGATTTATAAAACAATGTTTATACATTCCAATTATCTCATTGTTTTATATGCCAAAACCAAATTATAAGTTAATTACTTATAATTCTCTTATTTATAAAATTCATTCATTTATAACTTCACAAAAATATAAATCTTATTTATTTATAAAATCCAATTATAACTCCATTTTAACATTCCCAAAACTCCTTTATAATTCCTTCATTCTGATTTATAAAAATTCAATTTTATAAATCTTCCTTATAAACCATTTATATTAGCCAAAAATCTCAATTTAAACCATTTCACAAAATAATCAACTACTTATTTCAAAAATCACATATCGGTTACATTTCACAAAAATCTTATTATTTTACCAATAAAAAGTATAACATTTATTTATTCAAAATAAATCAATTCTTAACGATTCAAAAATTCAATAAAACATTTGTTTTTGAAATCACTTTAAAATTCTTTTAAATACGAAATCGTTACTTTAACATTTTTAAAACTCCAAAATAGGCCCAATGCTGCAATAGCACCAAATACAACTATCACGGCATCCAAAACATCATGTATCATATGATAACAGAATATATAACAATATCTGTAAATAAATCAATACTGGTGAGGAGTCCAGTTGGATCCCTCCAACCTGTCATCTGCAACAAATATACATATTAGAATATATGTACAATGTCCGCTTCAGGGCAGACGCGCGTACAAAGGGTCATCCGCTCATACACGGGAACGTATAGGGTCTCATCTGCTCCAATAGGCAGGTATATATCCAAATACCAATCAATATATCATATATCATCCAAACAATCATCAATCATCATAAAATAATATTTATTCTCACTTATATAAAATATCAGTGAGTCAGAAAGAGTGAGTTGTACTCACATTGCATCCACTAGCTGTTGCAGTGTTTCATTCCAAATAAATTAAACGACCGTTTAATTTTACCCAAAATTCACACTAGCTCCAATCAACTCCAATCTAGCTCCATCGCGTAGTTTTCGATAATATGAACCCAATGCAATCCGTTTCGTACGAGACAGACCTCATATGAAAAAGTTATAGCTTTTTAAAGTTTATACGATTTAAATAAATCAATTTACAATTTATATATATATATATATAATTAACCTAGTCTCCATCTGGCCATTAATTTTCTTTGCATAGATCATGACCGCCCCCTTCTTTCTTCCTTCCCCCAGCATCATCATACGTGAAACCCATTAGAGCCGCCGTTTTCATCAATTTATCGTGCCACATAGGATCATTTTGACGACGATCAGAAACCGCCGCCTCGAATCCCCTGCCGAGCTCCATCCACGCCCAAAAACCGGTCCCACTCGGTCATCAATTTGCATCGGTAAACGCGTGAAAAGAATGGATGAACGCGAGCAAATTTCTTCCTCCACGACGCACCATATCTGATCATCTCCGTATAGATTCGAAGAGTTCGTCACTCTCTACAATTTCTTAGTTGATAGCATTTGATGATTATTGATGGATTGAAAAATATCAAGGAGAAAAGAAGAAGAAATTCTGGCCATTAGATTTTTAGGTGGAGGCTAGGGTTAGAAACCCTAGATTTGTTTGCAAATGAAAGAAAATAACGTCCTTTTATAGAAAATTCTGCGACACTATTCACCCGAATTTTTTCCGAACTCCAAACGAAGCGTGCCGCCTGGCGTTTATAATGTTTTACCTCCATTCTGAACGTAATGGAATATATATCGGAAGCCAATTCGATCGTATTTGAAAGATAAGCTTTCAAATCGACTATTTAAATTTAAAATTCACTTAAACCGATTTCTACGCGTTTTAGCTTGCCCTGGACAAACCGTACGTCCGATCGATACGAAATTTGAAATCATATAATAATATAACATTACGGATCCAATGAAATTGGTTTTGTCAAAATCCGAGACTGTTTGAAACATGGCTATTTTTACTCGCTAATAAATATTAAAATATTCAATTTCTACAAATTTACTTTTAATTCAATTTTAAAAGTTTACTAACATCATTCAGATTCAAATAGAATTTATTTCAAATTTCAATTTTTCACAATTTCAAATACTAAATTATCAATTTAATAATCCTATTAAATCCTTGTATTCGAAATAAAATCTATTCAGCTTATAAAATTTACTTGTGCATATTTAAAATTAATTAAATATATAAATTTCAAATGACTGAAATTATGGGTCGTTACACCATAGATTAATACAATATACAATCATCAATCCAAACTACACACAGCTCAGTATAATGTCAAATTAATACACACACACACATATATATATATATATATATGTATATGTATATATATAATATGCACATAGGTAATCCCTACATCATCTGCACCATTGACATCACTTAAGTCAACTTGGTTCCATTGTCCGCCAACTTATCAACATCGTCTAAAGACAATACGGAGAGGGGGTTAGACTTATGTCTGAATGAGTGAAACTAGTCTATTCCATATATACGTCAAATATACTATTACAGTATCATTGTAATCTATTTAACTTGTGTAAACATACCTTAACCTGTTGACATGCATATGAGAGTAATGATATCAACATCCAAGAGTTGACTACTCAATTAAGGTTAGTGTTACACCTACCACTTAACATGTTCATCCAAAAGTCGTACATGTATAAATGACATGATATAGCATGTCATGTGCTCGTTATACTTTGATCAATAAACATAGTCACAGGTACAGTCCATCAAAGTCGTATAAGCCTACATATAGATGTCTCCATTCTCTCACGATCCACATACTCGATATGTGGGATCCATGACGCCATGGTAAGTTAATAGAAGCCTCTAACAAAATAATGCAATTGATACGAACATCAAGCATCAAAGTCTATGTTTAACAACTACACATACATACATAAGTACACATACATACATACATAAATATGTCTATATACTACTATGTACACATCCATTATATATGCATTTACTTTTCAATCATGCAGGGAAATCACAACGAAACGTAGCTAAAATGTTACGCATAGAAAAATAATATATTTACATCATCAAACATCAATACATATCATCCAATGGTCCTACCCAATCCTATGTATGAGCCAAAAAGCGAAATGCGAGTGAACTGGATATTTTTTATAGGCCTTTATAAGGTCCAAGTTCATACTGCCTCTATACTATAGCCAAAAGTTTACCTTTGTGATTACCAAAGGTCTACCGCTAGGGTTGAATTTTACAGGGTATATATATTTATTTTTAGGTTCACTTTCCTCACTCATTTTTGACTTAATTTTAAAAAAATTCTTTCAAGTTCAAGTATAGTTCTCCACTATCTATCCATCAAATTCATCAAGAAGTTTATATTAACATCGTTTCAAAATCGCTCTAGAAATCAATGTTTACGAAACTAGTTTGCTAAAAATATAAATATACATTTTTCACACACACACACACATATATATATTCCAAATTATCATTACAAATCATTATAAATTGGAAATAAATTACTTTCATAATTGAAATGTCATAATGGAATTTATTAACATTTTTACATGATTTTAAATACATTTATATCATATATTTTGATGTACTCACAATTTCTTACATAAAAGCTATATTTCCCTTCTCTTGTCAAATAATTCATATAAAATCATTTAAAATATATTTTAATTTGTACTTACTTTATGAGACCTTTAACTTCATATCCTAAATCATTTTATAAATTTTTTACATGATTTATCATGATATTTTCTACATATTATATGCGTACATGCCTCTATCATTCATATTAAGTTCATCTCATTCATCGGTATCATTATATATGTTATATACACGCGCACAAACACACGCGCGCGCGCGCACACACACACACACACACATATATATCTTATAAAAAATTGAATTTATTTTTTGATTATCATGAATTATCATCATTTATTACAACTTACATTAATTCATGCATTCTAATATGAATTCCAGTCTCAATTATCCATATTTGCCTTCAATTACATTTATTCGATCATGAATCAACAATTAATCCATTTCAACATTTTTAATATTTAAATTAACATTCATTTTCAGTTACTTCCAAAATAAGTAATTAGCTCAGTTAATCCAAAACTTGGACCATATTATAGATTATACATATTATAACATTATATTTGATTTATAGATGAAAGACACAAGCTTGCTCACCAATTTGAAGATTTAATCCCCTAATTCTCTGTTGTACGAACTACTGCACATAACAACTTTAGAAATTCCCCCTAATTTCTTTTTCTAATCATATCTTACATTGTCCCTTCTAATTTTTAGCCGGTTTCCTCCAATTCTATTAAGAAATGAGAGAGTTATGCCATGTTTACCGAATGGCCTTTTTTGGAGAAATGGGATGAAGAAGAAGTAAAAGAAAATGAACATCCCTTTAATAGAGGAGGGAACATCTATTGGAAATACAAATTCAAAAATTCAAATTTTAGCCTAAGCCATGCCTACAACCATAAACTCAACTCCTTCGTAACTCCTTCATACATAATCCAAATTGAACAAGCTTATATACGGCGCAGATCAGAAAATGAGTTGATCGCAATGAAGTAGGTTTAATTGTCCAATTCAATTATTTGTGAAATGCCTATTTTTCCCTTATATTTTTAAATTTAGCAGAGTACCATTTTGGTTTATTTTATCATTATTATAAAAAAACTTGGTAGTGCATTCTCGCCACCTTAAAGAGAATTTCATTCCAGAAATTTCCGATGGACAAAAAATGTATCGCTCTCTCGCGTATCACATATAACATACATGACAACATGCACACACAACATTCCTGACAAACGAAATCGTCGATCCAAGCAATCTCCATTCACATAACAATCATGACATGTATACAGTTGAGATATACTTGACAGCAACTAACATGCAAGCATATGATATAATCATGGCATACGATATACTGAATAAAATGCAAATACGCGATTTATTATTATTCTTTATTTATCACTATCAATTATTATTAACTAATCGGTAATAATTAAAAAATATTAATTATAATTAATGCTTTAGTACCTTACATTCAATATAAATTTTACCCAAAGGTTTCTCTAAGAACGGTAATTTAAGAAACTTTTAGTTTCATAGAAAACCAAACTTTATAGTTCAACCTCTAGAGTTTGTCAATCTTTTCTTTGCATTTCATCTTAAGTTTAGTCCAACAAAAACATTTATTATTATTGTTACTATGTATATTATTATTATATTTTTAAGCAAAGTTCCTATTGGGCTAAAATGTGATATATTATTTCCAAGGTCTTAATTATAGTTAAACTACGTGTGAACTCTAGTTTGTTATTCTCATTCTAAAGTTGGTTGTAACATTGTTATAAGTAGTAATATCGATTGGTTGTTTTCCCTTTTTTTATGTATATTACCTATTTATTAGCAATGACAATGGGGCGGGTTTTTCAAACTCTATACCCGATCCAAATATGTTAAATCATGCCCTAGACCCATTCCATAGATCAAGTGTCGATCTAGATGTCAACCCAACCCGAGACCCGCCCCACTGTGGTAGGACATGTTCGATCAAAATAGGAGTGGGCATGTTGGGTTTGTATCCTATACCCGCCCTACTGTCATCTCTACCATTTATTATATGTTTGAACAAAAAATTGGCCGAAAACCCAAAGATTATGTAGAGAATAAAAGTGAAGAAATATAAAAGAAATGTAAACGAAAAGGAGGAAAGAAACAAGACATAATCTTTTATAGTGGTTCAGAAAAGCTTGGCCTACATCCACTTTAATATTTTATTATTGATTCATGATGTGGGGATAGAAGTTCTTGAGACTCGGTACAACACTTAGATTTCAAGAAATACCAGAATATATGAAATATTAGAGCTAGAGCCAAAAGATCCTGAAAAATGAGCCTTACCTCCCTATTTATAGAGGTAGGAGGCCTAAAAGCTCATCTGAAATATCTCTATGCCGTCGTGCACAAATTTGACCAATTCTTCCAAAATAATAGGTGCCATCTCAGCTACAACTGGGAGTCGGTATCGAACCCTGAGTGGGAATTGGTACTGATCCCTGAGTTCATCACTTCTGGTGTCTTCGACTTCTTGCTTCAGATCATCTTATGGTTAGCTTCGAGATTCTGTTTGCACTAATATTAGCTTGTTTCTGAGCCTAAATGATGGAGTTATGGGAGAACAAAGTTGTCATTCTAAGTGCTCGTGGAGATCGATGGAGAATTGCATTGATTCAAAAAAATGACTTTGGAAATAGGGTCTTGGCATCATGATACGCATGTAGGCAAGAAATGGGGGTCGACCAAATTATATTTGGGAATCGATACCGAGTCCCGATTGGAGTTAGTACCGATCCCCAACTTGGGAGATCCCATTATCTTGATCCCCAACTTGAGAGATATTATTATCTTGTTGCCCTTAATGGTTTTGGCTTTGACTTGGGCTATTTTGTTTTGGTCTAGTGACTCTGTCTGTGCTTGGTTTTTGGACTCCTGGGTTTCTCTACGGGCTTTTAACCTTGATAACTCTAAGTTATATATGTCCAATCTGTCCAGATTATGCTTGGTCAAAAGGCAGGATAACACTTGCCCCCTAAAGTACATCTCATTTCCAACGTGATGTGCTTTGAATCGAGACAAGTTTAGACTCATTTGAAGAACTCCACTCTATTCTTTGAATGGTTTCCATCCTTTAATTCTTACCTATGCCTAGGATGGATTGTTGAGGAAGAGAAAGAATTTCTTAAAAGTGGCATTATTGATATGCAGCGGTTGGAAAAAGCGATTTTAAAGGGAAATGAGCCCAAAATCCTTCACGATAACCTGCATCTTATTCATTCGAAAATTGGTGTAACCGCTAAAAAATAATTAGGCGAAGGTTCCAGCTCCACGCTTCATGATGCTACAACTAGTCAAACTTCTGGGACTCAGGATACTCCTAGTTCCCGAGGGAACTACCGACAGCACTCCAGCTCGTATGGAAGTTCAAATTGAAGAAGGTATCTCGTTGAATTCTCCTATTTTCCAAAGAGTTGATGTGTCACAGATCAATGTTACTAATCTCCCTTTTGTATTTCTTTGGCTACAAGTTAGCCTGCAATTGCTCTACTTCCTCCCAAGGACTCTCAACCGCGGCATCAAATATCAGAAATGGAGTCCCTAATCGTCACAACTTTATATTAATTCCTAGCATCCTGGTTGGGGAGATTCCAAGCCTTGATGAGCACTTGATAGACATTTTGTTGGAAGAAGGAAACACTGAGAATCAGTGGACTCAAGTTGATGAGGATGTTATTATTACTAGGGTCTCCCAATCCATATGGGTCCCTCCATGCATGAGGTTGAGCAAAAATTTAAGGCAGATATCCTCCTTGCTGGTCAAATCAAGTAAGAAAAAATAGAAGTCTTCCCTTGCTCGTTGTTTCTCGCTTTTCCAAGGCAAACCATTTTCGCTCCAGTTCACATTCCTTCACCCAGGAGTGCTCAAAGTACGTTAATAGTATTTTCACAAAATGTTCCAGCCTCTATTTCTCTGCTCAGGAGTGGCCAGAGAGCTTCCGCTGGATCTTCAATAAGCACTCCTCCTAAAGGCTAAGGCGGTAGAGGAAGATATGGAAAGAGGCAAGGAGAGAGCTCGAGTGGAGTCTCCCTGGTTCTGAGAAGTGGAAGTCAAAAAAGAAATGGTTGTTAGTTTGTCTCTACATAAATAGACCCTTTTATTTATTGGCCGGCTTTGTACGGGTTTGGCACCCATTATAGCTTTTTTATTATGGTGTGACCTATTTGTACCTAGCTTTCCCGGTTTAATAATAATAACAGACTTTTTTTTCGTCAAATCATTGCTCAAATTGATCAAAGTACTTAATAAATACGCTTTTCATTCATTTTTGCGATTTATTTCTTTTAGTGATCATTTTCGGAACAAGTCCTTAGTCCATTTTATTATTTTTCGACCTCACCATTCCAGCAAATGTAAAGCAATCCTTAGAATAAACCACCTAAAATAGTGGCTTGAGTATCCTTTTCCAAGATAATAAGTTCCAACTGCACCAAACTCCAAGCGCGAGCTTATGTTAACTATTTAGAATCGTAGTCAGTATAACCTCATCCAGGATGTTTGCGTTCAACCATGCCTAACTCCAAGCGTTGATCAAAGGCTTAAAAACTCACTTTACTCCGAGAGTGGACCTTCCATTCTGCCTACTCCAGGCAAGATGTTAAGGATTAGACAGTCTTGTCATGCTTGTTTCCATTTATACTCTTGCCCATGTTCTGAGGACGAGAGTCGAGTGAGAGTGCGGTCATATCTAACTCTTTTTTATTTATGCTCCTATACTCTATCTAATGGTAAGAGCTGGCGTACAGACAGTTGTGTCACGTTTGACTTTAATTTTGTGCTCTTGTCCTCAATTCGAAGGCAAGACTCGGTTTGCGGATGATCATGTTTCATCCATCTTAAGTTTATACTCCGACTCTTACTCTGAGAAAGAGTGTTAGGTTCGGGATGCTCGTATCGCATCCAGTTTAAGTTTATACTCTAGCTCCTACTTTGGGAAAGAGAGTTAGGGTGCGAACGATCGTGTCATGTCCATCTTATGTTTATACTTTTGTCTCCAATCCAAAGGCAAGAGTTAGCTAATGTCGATCTTCGGATATCAAGAGGGACTTCATGGGCCCGATCATGAACCGTAGAAGTTTGATCGCCACCCATCTCTTGATACCTGTGCACGTGCATTAATCATATGCAGATTCATTCAAATCGTTCAAGTCATAACTCTTAAGAAAATGGAGAGACATAATTTCTAGCTTTAAAGACCATTTTATTTGATTGAAGATGAGAAGTGATATAATTTTGTCTTATTATATGGCTCTAGCCAGTTATTTATAAATTTATTCTCTAAGTAAAATCACGTTGTAGATGCTCGCTATTCCACGCAGTCGAGAATGCAATCCCGTCCGTGGTTGCTAGCTTGAAAGTACCATCTCCAAGCTTTTCCTCTATTGCGTACAAACCTTTCCAAATTGGGCCCAAGTTCTTAGGGCCAGGGAAGATTCTTTTGAGGACCAAGTCATAGGCTTCAAAGGTTAGACCCTGACTTTAGTGTTATAATATCTAGCGACTTGGCCTCTGTGCATGGTTGCTCTTAACTCAGCTTTTTTTTGTTTCTCATTAGTCATATCAAAAGACTAGGAAGGATTTTCTCATTTGCCCATTGATCATAGTGGATAACCCGATGTGAAGTTACTTCCAGTTCGACCAGAATCATAGCCCCTGATCCATATGCCAAGGCGAATGGAGAATAGACAGTTGCTGGTTTATGGGTGGTTCAATAAGATCAAAGTGTTAATGAATGTTCGTTGACCCACTTGCCATTGACCTTCTCTAATCATTTCTTGAGAATGGACTTGATAATTTTATTTACTGCTTTGACTTTTCCATTTACTTGAGGGTATGCTACCGCTGCGAATCTCTTCTCTGTGTAGTGTCGATGATAGAAACCCTTAAACTCCATACTATCAAATTAGGTCGCGTTAACGGTAACAATTGCTTGTGGAACCCCAAAACGATAAATAATATTCCAATCAACAAAGTTGATTACTTTCTTCATGGTAATGGTGGCCAATAGCTCTTCTTTAGCCTATTTAGTAAAGTAATGAACCACCGCAATGGCGTACTTCATGCCACCTTTAGATATCGACAATACATAGATGATATCAATGCCCCAAACTGCAAATGGCCAAGGACTAATCATTTGAGTAATTTCCATCAGTAGGGCCATCCGAATTATAGCAAATCCCTAGCACTTAAAACATCTTCGGGTGCAGTCAGTTGCATCTTGATTGACAGTCGATTAGAAATATCCATAACGAAGGATCTTCTTCGCCAAGGTTTTCCCCCAGTGTGATCATCGCAAGCCCCTTCATGAACTTCTCTGAAAACTCATTTGGCCACGTCGTGAGTGACACACGTAGCATGAGGATAGAGATACCTTTCCTGTATAGTAATCCTTCTTGCATGATGTATCTTGAAGCTTGGCGAAGAATTTTTCATCGTTCATTCCTTCTCTTCTGAAGGATCCCTCTTTCCAAATAATCCCGACTCGGAGTCATCCATGAGTCCTATTCAGGATCAGTCTCCAAGTTCTAATCGATATCCATCTGGTCAATACTCAAAGATGAAAGCACTTCCACTGGAACCAAGCTTATGAGTTGCATATCTCCAAAACTAGCCAATTTTGCTAATGAATCGGCCTTTTCATTCTGATCTCTGGGAATACTTGCTTTCATATAGTATTCAAAGTCATCGAGTAGCTCAAGAACCTGGTTTAAATAAGGAACTAACCTCGCTCATTTCTCCTGATACTCTTTCTGAACCTGACATACCACTAATTGGGAGTCGCAAATAATGGTAAAGTCTTTGTTCCCAGTTCCTTGGCGATCTTGAGTCCTGCAATCAAGGCCTTGTATTCAGCTTCATTGTTCGTTGCCAGCAAATTGAGTTTCAAGGCGTAGCTAATAGGGTGTTGTTTGAGAGTGACAAGCACAGCTCCAGCACCATAACACCGATCATTGGGTGCACTATCCATGTACATCTTCCATCTAACTTCCTTTTCTCCACTGCTCTCAAGACAATCATCTCGTGCAGTGAATTCAACTATGAAATTCGCCAAAGCCTGACCCTGGATTGCTTTATGAAGGGGATAAGTGATATCATATTGACCCAATTCAATGTTCCATTTTAGCAGCCTTTCAGATGTCTTAGCTCGTCGTGAGACTTGTCATAAAGGCTGGTCAGTAAGGACATGGATCGGATGAGCCTGCAGGTAGGGGTGGAGTTTTCTAGAAGCAATCAACAGGCAATAAGCGAGCTTTTTCAACCTTAGATAGTTTCTTTTTGCTCCCATCAACCACTTTCTGATATAGTAGACCGGTCGATAGATGCAAGATTCCTCACGTACAAGTGCAGCGCTCATGGCATGCACCGACACTACCAGATATAAGAACAAATCCTCATCATCCACTAGTTTTAAGAGAATGAGAGGTCTCTCCAAGTGATTCACCAGGGCCTGGAATGCATTTTTGTAGTCTTAGTTCCATTAGAAGTTTCTCCTCCCCTTCTTCATCACCTCGAAGAAAAGGATGCATTTGTCAGTGGCCCTGGAAATGAATCGAATTAGGGCGGTGACCTTCCCATTCAAGCTTTGGACTTCATTGATCGTCCTTGGGGCTTCATTTTCTCTCAAAGCCTTAATCTTCTCTAGATTGGCTTCAATCCCTAAGGAATTAACAATGAAGCCCAAGAATTTCCCTGATGCCATGTCGAAAGAGCATTTTAAGGGATTGAGTTTCATTCCACATGGTTGGAAGACACCAAACATCTCCATAGGATCATCAATGTGATTTCTCGAATGCCACGATTTCAAAAGCATATCGTCTATATAAACTTCCGTTTACCATTCAATCTGGTCACTGAACATCTAGTTCACAAGTCTCTAGGAAGTCGCTTATGCGTTCTTTAATCTGAAGGGCACGACCAAATAGCAATACAGTCCGAGGTCGGTAATAAAGCAGGTGTATTCCTGATATGGGACGTGCATCGGGATTTGATTATATTCGAAGTACGCATCGATAAATGAAAGTAGCTCGTGCTCGGCAGTTGAGTCCACCAACTGATCTATTTTTGGAAATGGGAAGTTGTCCTTTGGGCACGTTTTATTCAAATCCGGATAGTCAATGCATGTCTTCCACTTCCCATTCGCTTTCTTTATGAAACAAGGTTAGATACCAATCCGGTTATAAGGCACTACAGATGAAGTTGTTATCCTTTAGCTTATCTAATTCCTCTTTGAGCATAGCAGATCTCTCTGGATCCAGTTGAGGCATTTCTGTTTCACATGAGTGCATTTGGGATTGATGTTTAATGCATGGCTCACTATCCTAGGCGAGATCCCATACATATCTGAGTGTGCCCAGGCAAACACAACTAGTTTTGCTCAAAGAAAGCAAATCAACTCCTACATCACACTAGAATCAAGCTGAGATCCAACCTAGGCACTTTACTTGGGTCATCCCTGTTGACTGGAATAGCGATCATCAACTCGACGGGAGCTGCTCGTCTGCTCTTCATCTCTTTTGTAGGTCCATTTCATCGTAGAGCTGACTGGTTTTCCTGAACCAGGGCTCAAGTGGTAGTTGTTATGCATCCAAAGCCTTTGTGAAAAGGACCCTCTCTACACTCTTTCCTTTCTCCTTACACCTTGTTCCTTCAGTTCAGCAATAGCATTTGTGGCCAGTCACCTGATCTCCATGCACGATCCATACTCCATTGTCTGTTGAAAATTTCATACTTAAACACCAGAAAGCGATGGCTACTCTAAATACAGCTAAGGCCGATCGGCCTAAGAAAGCGTTATAAGCAAAATAAATATCCAATACTAAAAACGACACGATCCGCACTGGCCTACGTTCGCCCTCACCAAGTTCCATTGTTAATTCGACAAGTCTTGTGGCTTTAGTAACCATCCCATTGAACCCTTGTATAGGAGATCTACAAGGCTCCAAATCTCTCTCCTCCAACATCATTTGATCATAAGATTTTTTGAACAAAATATTGACTGAACTCCCACAGTCAACAAACACCTTTCATACAACAGCAGGACCAATAATGGTCGAGATCATGAGTGGGTCAATTGTCGGAGCATCCACTCCGTCAGCATCCCTGTTTTGGAAAACAATATCATCCGTCATTATTCGAGATTATTTCGCCATTCCTCCACAGCACATGTAACGACAAGTAATTTTCGTTAATTAAATTTGTCATTTTAATAAGATTTACGTAAATTTAATTTACAAGAAATAAAGATTTTATAATTAATAATGAAGCAAATGCCGAGAATGAAATGAAACAATGGGAATATAAGGCTAAGTATTTACAGTTGAAACAAAATGACGAATAAATTGAAGTGATGTAAATTGTTATACTAGGCTAAAAGTTGCATATAAGAGAACAAAGGTAAGTAGTGAATTTAGTTAATGAATTAATAATATTAAATAGTAAATTGAATTAAATCAATGTCCGGTACAAATAGAAATATTGTTTGGAATGAAAGCTTATAAATTGTAAGCATTTAATTTACAAATGAAATCAGTGTATTAATTTAGTTGTAACTGAATGTAAATTAATGAAATTATGTAATAATTGATAAATGATGGCATTCATGAATGAAATAAGATTTGTAAGTAATAAAGGAATAATTGAAATAAACATTTACCAATGATATAGTATATTGATTTATATAGACTTAATAAAAGATTTGAATTGAATCAATCTATTTAGTTGAAACTAATTAATTAGTATGAAAATTATAAATGGGTTTATAGTAAGAAATTATACTACCGTGAATTGGAATTAAGATGAAATTGAAAAATTCAAGTATGTGATGCAAATATATCATATATAGCAGTGGAATAAAAAAATTAGTGTTATTATAACCTGGTTGGTAGGTAACAAACTTATAACTGAATTTAAAAGAAAATAGGTGACAATGAATATAGATTGTTCATTTATTTGGTGTGTTAAATAAATTTTGGTATTCAATCGCAATAAATATAAATAATTAATTAAAACTGTTGTAAGGTCAAAATTTATGGCATATAATAAGTTGGGGGATAGATTTCATTAAAGGTAATTTGTTTATTATGTTAATGTAAATTAAAATAATTAGAGGTACGTAAATGATGATTAATACCATGTTTGGAAGTTGTAATTTAGAGGATATTAAGAATTAGGAATTGAATTTTGAATTATTTGCAATACAAATAAAGAAAATGTTACGTTATTGCTAACTGAGGGAATCATTAATTAATTGAATGAAAGTTAAATCATTGGAATTAATGGAGATTAATTTACGTTAGTTATTTAGGGTAGTGACTAAATTTGGTAATCCATTTGCAATTAATGACAATAGTGATGATATAAGCTAATAAGTTAAATGTCAATGCAATATCAATTAATGGATTGAATGTGATTATGAAATTGGAATTAATAAATGCAGTAAATAGTTAGGGCAAATAAATTTATGGAACAAATGTTAAGATCTTAACTGATGGTAATTAATAATTGAAGATAATGTAAATTCCATTTATAATGTGACTATGGGTGAATGAAAGGATTGTAAATCAAGATTTGTTTATTTATATGAATATAAAGAATTAAGGTAATTGTGTTTTTACAATTAAGTAAAAATTAAACATATATTTTTACGTTAATTGAAAATTTAGTTGAAATTGAAAATTATTTATGTATGTTAATTTCATCTGTTTGGCTATAATGGATTGAATAATAAGAATGAAGATTTAATTCAATGAAATTTTTGGAAAATTAATTTGATAATTTCTAAATTTAATAAAAATTAAAATTTGACACTGAAATGGGAAGTTAATCAACTTTAAATTGACCTTTAAATTGTTTAAAACATTGTAATTTGATTGAGACATATAAAGGTAATAAAATTTGTCAAATTTAAGATTTAAAAAAAAGATTGGATTTTATTAATAAATTTTTAATTTATTTAATTAATAAAATTAGCCATTTTGGCCACTGACTCGGATTCCGACGAAACCAGTTTCATCGGATCCGTAACGGTGACTTATAATAGTGTTTCAAGTTTCATAATGATCGGACTTTTCGTTTGATCGTACCGACTCGAAACGCCTTGAAATTTATGCAATTTAAATCAATCTAAATCAATTTGGAAAAATTGAATTTAGCATAACTTCTTCATACGATGGAATTTGGACGTGAAACTTTTTCCATCGCGTTTAAAATATTTTTAAACATATATTTTGATATATGGGTTGACCCATTTTCGTTTCGGAGTAGAAACGGGCTTTTCGGGCCATAGATTGTTCAGCACGTTTATTTATCTGGTCCATCTACTCTATTTCAACCCTACCTATAAATACCATGTTATAAACCCTAATTTCTCCTCATTCTCATTTGTCTGTATGTAACTTCTTTCTTAGCTCCTCATCCCAATGGCAGACAAAACCTAATTCCCAAATTCCAAAAAAAAAATTCAGTTTCAAAAAAAAAAAAAATTTGCGGATCTGCAGCAGCTTATGGTCGCGCTTCGGGTTTCAGAGGAGAAAACCCTAGAGCAACTTCGGGTCAGAAAGAAAATGACTTGGGTCACTCCAGGTCGTTTTGGCGAAAACTCCAAGCAAGCATCGGGGAATTGAGGCGGCGCACCGAAGTCGACCCAGGACCAGAATTTTTCATTTTTCAAATTTTCATAATACGAGCTCGGATTCACGCGCGGTTTGTTTTGCTGGGATCGTATCGGAATTTTTGATGTTCTGGCACTAGTTTGGATGAATTTGGAGACTGTCCAATTTTTGGGTTTAAACTGGATTTGAATTCAATTTAAATTCAAAAAGGTGAGTGTTTTAACCCACTCACAACTTCTAGAATTTCTTATGTTTGTTAATTTGACTTAAGATACGAGTAGAAATTTATTTATGATTGTTTGGCATGTTTTATTCATCATCTCAGTTAATTCGCATTTATTTAATTTAATTGTTAATTAATTTTATTTATTGCATATAAATTGACAATTAGAATTTATTTATTTGCATATAACTGCTAGTTCAACAGTTATTAAATTTATTTATTTGCATATAAACTGCTAGTTTAACAGTTATTGAATTTATTATTGAATATAAACTGTTGGTTAATACATGTTATTTATTACCTGTATAATTTATATGCTCTATATCGATGATTGTTTAAATTGGATGATGATTGCAAATGATGGTTGATGATTGATATTTGGATGAATGGATGCCACATTTATATTGTATAAACTTCAAGTCATCATGCATTTTCATTTCATTCGGGATTGCGGATTGAAATGATAAACATCCGTATCACTTGACCATAAGGTAGAAAATTTTATACAGGCACCGCGGTATATATATAAAATATATTTTGAAATGTTTTTATGGTTTTGTAAAGCTATATATATATGGTTTATGGGATATTGAATTGGTTATTTATATATACATATAGTAATTTTCGGTTTTTAAGCTTTGTATAAATTTGATTTGAAGTATAAAATAAAGTTTGATTTTTAAGATCAAATACGATGAAGCATTTATTTAAAATCTAATTTCTGGAGTTTTTATGACTTAAATGAGAATAAGATTTGGAAGATGAATATTAAGTTAAATTGAAATTTAATAAAAATTAATTTTTTTAAAGGATTTGATTTTTATAACTTGATTTTTTTGTAAAGTGATTTAAATGAATATCAGGTTGATTTAAATGAATATATCCAGTTTAATTGTAACAACCCTAGATTTTGACTATATATTTAATTTTGACTTTATTTCATTTTGAAAT
Source organism: Allium cepa (assembly GCA_030765085.1). Taxonomy (NCBI): domain Eukaryota; kingdom Viridiplantae; phylum Streptophyta; class Magnoliopsida; order Asparagales; family Amaryllidaceae; genus Allium; species Allium cepa. Next base: position 531,830,547 of record CM060934.1, read on the forward strand.
TAATTTAAATTTGTTTATTTGTGTGATATCATTTCTAAACATTTTTAAAATGATAATGTAATTTTTCCAAAATTTACTGTATTTATTTCCTATTTTTAAAGGCTGTTTTCTAATTTTCTGCCATTTTCTTCATTTTAAATTTCTTTATTTTATTTTAAATTTGTTTTATTTTTGAAATTTCATCTCTAAATATTTTAAAAATAATAGTAGAATTTTTCCAAAATTTAGTGTATTGATTTCCAAATTTTAAGGGCTGTTTTCCCATTTTTTGCTATTTTCTGCATTAAAATTATATTTAAATTAAATTTTAAATATTTATTTTGTGAATAAAATTTTGTTTTATGTTATTATTTATGTTTAAAAATACTTTACAAGCTCATATGAATTTTTTTTTATTTCATTTACTTTCAAATTTTCTTGTCTAGTTCACTGTTTTAACTATTTTTTCTTAATTTTTCTCTATATAATTAATAAAAGGTATATATATTTTTATATTTTGTTTAAGTTTCGAAATTTTATCTGATAATATTTTTATTTCAGAATATATAAACTTTTATATATAATTAAAGGTAAATTGAAAGGGTTTGTGACCTTTTATTTCCAATGGCTTTTGATTTTCCCACCTCTTCATTTTCCTAAACTCTTGCCATCAATTAGCCATAACTCTCCACATCTTCAGCCGACCACTTCATTCTTCATTCACGTACGTCATTTCTCACCTAATTTCTGGAAAAAAATTCGGCCATCGCTTGTTTGAGAAGTTGGTAAAATTCTATTTTCTTTTATCTCCTTTTGTTCACTTATGTTGATTTTTCGTTTGATTTGCACTTGATTTTCTTTATCATAGGATCGTCCATGCCCCTCTCCATCCCCTGCCGCCGCCGCCACCACCTGAGCACTCCACCAGCACCTCCTCCTCACTGACCATCCCCATCCGTACCACCCTAGGTGGTAGTTCCTTCACCAAGTTCACCAAACTCCAACATCTTGACCTAGCCGAGCACAAGCCTTCACATCCACCACTTCCACCACCCATGGCCGCCACCTACATGACCACCACCACTTCCAGCACCTCCAGCACCCTCTGCCACATCACCACAGTGGACCCTACTCCTCTGGCCGTGACCATAGCAACCTTGGCCGAGCTTTGTTTGCTTGAAACTTGTGATGTTGATAGTAGTTATGCCTTGTTGTGTTGTTGTTCCATCTCCATAATTTTTGCCATCAACAAACTCATGTTAGGCCGACCTTAGCAACCCAAACCTGACCCAAAACCATTTCCTTAGACCTGTACTCCACCTCTGGCCGAGCCTATGCGATGTCGGAAGCAAGTGCAAAGCATTTCAGCTTTGTTTTATGAAGTTATTTCTAGCATAGTTTATCGAATTTTTGGTCTGAAACCTTATAATTGTTATATTGTTTTGTTTGATTGGTATTCAAGGGAATTAATCCTAGGCTCCTCCATTCGTATCTGTTTCGTGCTTTTGTGCTTGTGTAGATCCCGTTTGTGCAATTCGTCGTTGTGTCATCAACTCAAAACAGTGAGTTATTCTCACCAGACAGTTTTATACTTATATGAATAGTAAATTGATCACTTGTGAATATGTAAACTGCATCACTATATTATTATTTGCTATGTCACTATTATATGATGTTCACCCATGCTTAAACACCTATTATGACATTTGTTACTGTTATATTATGTTGTTCTGTTATTTTATCCGTTTATCACACTGCAAGTTCCCTTTAGATTAGAATCACTATGGGTTGAAATGATACATACCCGAACGGACTTTAGAATAAGGGAAAATCATTATGGGCTGAAATGATAGGCCTGAATGATTTTCAAATTTATTTCATTTACTTGGGACTGCGGGTTTGAAATGATAAAACCCGGATTTTTCTTTGTAAATTACGGGTTGAAATGATATATTACCCGTATCACTTTTCCTAGTGTAGAAAATTTTATACAGACCCGTAGTTAATATATTTTTCTAAAAATTTTAAAATTATTTTAGAAATGTAAATATTAAAATATTTTGATTTAAACCTAATTAAAAATGATTTTTGGTAAAATATTATTGATTTTCTGAATAATTACAAGTGAAATAAATTAACGAAAAGGTTAGAAAATTTTGAATGTAAGCTATTTTGGGAAATTTGATTTAATTATAATTTGAAATTAAATAGAATATGAAAGCATGATAAATTTATGATAATTTGAAATTAAAGGAATTTAAAGTGATTTTATATCATATTAATGATTTTAATAAAGTTGAAATGTGAAATGAATGAATATTTAAGTTGAAATTTTAAATTGTAACTAAAATTGGAACTTTTGGAATTGACTTAAAAGTGAATTTTTAATTAAGTAAATAAAAATATAAACTAAATTATATTTGAGAATTTTAACTTTAAGTGTTAGGTGGAAATTTAAATGTAATGAATTTAAAATTGGACACTGCAATTTAATAAGTGAATTAGTGTTAAATAAGAATTTTTAAATGGAAATTTAACTTTATGAAATCATGAAATTAAAGAAAATTAAATGATGGTTATAAAAGTAAAATTATGTGATTTTATAAGTTAAAAGTGAATTATAGAAAATATAATTGTTGGATTAAATTAAGTTTTTTTTTTCTTTGAAACTAATGTAACACTATTACAGCATTTTAAACGCTGTCTTTTGTTAAATTTAACTGTTTGAATATAACTTTCTGTAGCAATTTCCAAATGCTGCGAAAGTTGAATTTTCACTGTTTTGATAAAATTAAGTGAATGAATGAACTTTGAAAGTTGAAAATTTTGGAAGTTTAATAATTTAATTATTAAATGTAATAACTTCACTTTTAAAGGATTCAAATGAAGTAATTTGTTGGAATTGAACTATTTTGAAATGTGAATTGAAATGGTATTTTTAAATTGAATAAAAATGAATATGTTTTTCAAATGAAATGATAAGTTGATATTTTGAAATGGATTTGAAATGATATTGGATTTTTAGAAATAAATACTATTTTTGAAATTATAACTACGGGTTATAATAACGATTGGTTGTTAAAGAGACTGGATCGGATATGGACATACTCTCTGTCGATACCGAAAACCACTTTAACAACTGTGTGCGCGGTGGAGATTCCAGAATGAAGTAGGATGGTGACGACGTTCCTAAGGTACATTTCGTGAACCTAACTCCCGTGAGTTAGCATAAGGTTGCTAAAACAGGAGCGATCTCGGGCCAAAAGAGGTAGCACCTCTGGCTGAACGCACTTCTTCGATACCATTCTATTACTGTTGTGATCGATTGGGTGCACCCCTTGATTTTTGGAGTGTTGTTCGGGGTGGGCGTATGTGGCTGCTGCGTTACCACCAGCCCGTGTGCGTAATTGGTATATCTACCCTGGCATTGCCTTGTGTGCCGTGTCACCTACCATACCGAGCCTTTACTACGAGTTTTTCTTTCTCCCGTAGCCCGTGTGGTATCCTCTGACAGTCACCCGGAGTGGGGATGGCATGATATTGGATGGACTACTGGGACTATTATGTGTGAAGGGTGATATGGGTAGCCCGGAACGCTATTTAAAAGTATGTTTATTTTACTGTAGACATTAGTATAATAGCGAAATATTACTATATAGTAAATAGTTTAACGGATCCTTAGAGGATGGGCGGTCCCAGACATCCTTTAAGTTACTTGTATCTTTATTACAGTTCACTTGAGTTGGTTTACATTATATAAGTATATATTGTCCTGACTCGAGTGTTTTGTGTTTTGCTTTACGCTCGGGTCAGCCTGAGTATTCACAGCTTTGATTCTCTTCCTGGAGCTGGTCTTTCACTGGAGTTTCTACTTATCTATATATTTATATACCTCTGTTTCAGCTGTATTAGTTTATCTCATGTATTAGTGAACTTCTATGTATTTGGGATTTCTATTCTGTTGTTTTTCAGACTATATTATGTATTTGGTTTGAGACTCTGTTATAGTAGCTTCATGAACTACTATGTTATTTTATATTCCGCTGCGAGTTATTCTATTTATTCTGTGTCTGTGATTCTGTATATTTGATTTCATTTGCTCCAAATTTATTTACAATCTGTTATTTCGCATCATTCAAGTCTGACATGTGTGGATTATTGTCGATTTGAATGGTACGAAATTGGGAGTTGTTACAGTTGGTATCAGAGCTTTGGTTTTGGCAACCATTGCCTTTGCAGAGCAAAAACTCATTAGAGATAGGGTATTTCCACCCTAGAATGAGTGAAATCAATCTCAGAATCATATCTTTGTGAGAGACGTATTTTCAAAGTATAAAATGATTTTTCAAAATGTTTTCAAAGGATTTTCAAAGATTATTTTGATATATATTTTTTTCTTACTTTTAAAGGATTTTCAAATGTTTTCTAACTTTCCTTTCTTTCGTATCTATCTTGTTAGGATCTTTTCTTTCTTTAAGATATTCATCCAAGTGTATTATCTTGCCTTATCTTAATTTGTCTTCGGCTTGTCTTTATTCTTATCCTAAATTCATTCTTGATATTTTTCAGGATGAATCGGGGGAATGCCAGAGTTAGGGGTCGCGGTATTGCCCCAGCTCCTCAACCTGTTGCTCCAGTCAGGTTCACTGTTCTTTGTAAGGAATTCTCTCAACTTGGTGGAACCCCATTCACCGATTCAGAGACTATCATTGAGGCTCAGCAGTGGTTGCGGAGTCTTGAGAGGATATTTACTGGTCTTGACATTACTGATGCTCAGAAGCGTCAGCTTGCAGCCTGGCAGTTGCATGATTCTGCTTTAGATTGGTGGGAGTCCGTTACGGCTAACACCGTCGAGGCTGATCTCACTTGGGAGCAGTTTAGGTATCCTTTGGGTTATCTTAATTTTGTTCCTAATTTTCCTTTCTTTGAATCTATCTTAAGCTTGTTTTCTGTATCTCTTTTCCAGGGAGGCTTTTGTGGCAAAATGGATGCCAGAAGCCGGGAAATCTCAGCTTTATCGTGAGTTTTTGGATCTGAAGCAAGGTACCATGTCTTTTGCTGAGTATGAGAGGAAATTCAATGAACTTTCCAAGTTCGGTCCTGGCCTTATTGATACTCCTCTTAAGAAGAATGAGAAATTTATTGCTGGTGCTCGGCCAGAGTATTATAGTCGCCTTATTTCTCATGTTCATGGTTCTTTCACCCAGCTTATAGATATGGCTATTCGCTATGAGAATCCCACATCCAAAGGTCCTGCTGTTTTTGGTGCTCAGTCTTCCTCTGCAGTTTCCAAGAAGCGTAAGCCAAATTTCCAGCAGCAGAAGAAGAATTGGCAGAAGCGTCCTGGTTTGGGATCTTCATCATCTGCCTCTGCTCAGAGGCAACCAGTTGATCTCTCCTCCATCACTTGCTTTAGGTGTGATAAGAGAGGGCACTATGCCAATAGCTGTCCCACACTATCTGGTGCTGCAGTTCCTCCACCTGCTCAGTCGGTTAGACGTGATCTCTGCCATATCTATCTCCAGCCCGGTCATTTTAAGAAGGATTGCCCTACCCAGCAGAGGGGTACTCCTTCTGGTATATTTGCTGTCATTCCTGCCTCATCTCCAGTTCCTCCACCTGCCCCTGCTCCTAGTGATGACCAAGGTACACTCCAGGGTTCATTTACTTTATTTCATCATCCTGTTCGTGTGTTGTTTGATACTGGTGCTTCACACAGTTTTATTTCTATTGATTTGTGTGATAAGTTTGAACATCTCCTTTCTCCTGAGTATACTTCTGTTCCATTATGTGTTTCAAATCCTATTGGGGGTCCTGCTAACCTTAATCGGATTTGTCGAGAGGTGAAACTTCTCCATTCTGATCATCGCTTTAGTGGTGATTTTTATATTCTGGGCTTCGATGCTTTTGATTTATTGCTTGGTCAGGATTGGTTAGTGAATCATAATGCTCATATCTCTTGTAAAGCCGGTCTGTTCAGCTTGTTGATGATCAAGGGAATTCCTTCATTATTCAGTGCCGCATGCCTCAGGATTTTTCTGGCAACTTTATTTATTCTTTGGATTCTTCTTCCAGTGACCTTGATTCAACTCCTGTGGTTAGATTATATCCCGATGTATTTGGCGAAGTCATTTCTTTACCTCCGAAGCGGGAAATTGATTTTCGGATTGATCTTATTCTTGGTGCTCAACCTATTGTTCTTCCTCCTAGAAGAATGGCACCCCGCGAGAAGGTTGAGATGGGAAAGCAAATTGAAGACTTATCTTCCAAAGGTCTGATTAGGCCCAGTTTTTCTGAATGGGGAGTTGCGGTAGTTTTTGTCACCAAATCTGATGGTTCACTTCGGATGTGTGTTGATTATAGGGAGCTGAACAAGCTCACTATGAAAAACAGATATCCTATGCCTCGTATTAATGATATGTTTGATCAGCTTCATAGTGCCACTATTTTCTCTCAGCTTGACCTTGCCACAGGTTTTCATCAGCTCAGGGTTGCTGAGGATAGCATTCCCAAGACTGCTTTCCGCACTGAGAATGGATTTTATGAATGGTTAGTCATGCCTTTTGGTTTGACTAATGCTCCTGCTTTCTTTGTTGATTTGATGAATCGTGTTTTTCGTGATGTGCTTAATAAATTTGTGCTAGTCTTTGTTGATGATATCCTTGTCTTCTCTAAGACTAAGGATGAGCATAAGTCGCATTTGAAATATGTTCTTGAGACTCTCAGAAATCATCAGTTAAAGGCTAAATTTTCTAAATGCCATTTCTGGAAGGATGAAGTCCATTATCTCGGGCATATTGTTTCTAGTAATGGAGTCTCTGTTGATCCAGTTAAGATTGCTGCGATCAATGTAAGTCTTTCTTTTTTCTCTTTCTCTATCATTTTAATAATTTTATTTTTTTTCCTATTGTTTTATTTTCCCTCGATTTTTCCAGGATTGGGAAACTCCAAAGACTCCATCTGATATTTGTAGTTTTCCGGGCCTTGCCGGTTACTACCGGAGATTCATTGAGAATTTTGCTAGGATTGTTGCACCTCTCACAGCTTTAACTCGGAAGAATGCTAGATTTGTCTGGAGTGATAAGTGTAAGGCTGCATTCAGTGAGTTGAAGAGCAAGCTAACTTCCGCACCAGTTCTTACGGTTCCGAATGGGAGTGAGGGATTTACAGTTTATACTGATGCTAGTCGTGAGGGTTTGGGTGCTGTTCTCATGCAGGATGGTAGGGTTATTGCCTATGCCAGCCGTCAGTTGAAGACCCACGAAGCAAATTATGCTGCTCATGATTTAGAGTTACTTGCTGTTGTCTTTGCTTTGAAACTTTGGAGGCATCATCTTCTTGGAACCAAGTTTGAGCTTTTCACAGATCATCAGTCTCTGAGATATATCTTCACCCAGAAGGATCTGAATCAGAGGCATGTTCGTTGGCTTGAGTTTCTGGCTTCTTACGACCTCGACATTAACTATACTCCCGGTAAAGCTAATGTTGTGGCCGATGCTCTGAGTCAGAAGAAGGCTTTGTTGTGTCAGCTTGTTGTTTCTTCTTCTCCTCTTCTGGATCAGATTATGGCTAAGCAGGATGAGGATGAGATGCTTAGATTGATGAAGGAGAGTGTTCGTAGCAGAGTTGGTGGTAGTAGAGGTAGTAGTGGAGCTCAGATTGATGACAAAGGGATTTTGCGGATTAATGGCAGGATTTGTGTTCCGAAGGTTGATAGTTTGAGACAGGAGTTGCTTCAGGAAAATCATAGATCCAGACTTTCTATTCATCCTGGTGTGTCGAAGATGTATCAGGATATGAAGAGGCTTTATTGGTGGAGGGGGATGAAGAGGGATATCTCTATCTTTGTTAGTCGGTGTGCGACTTGTCAGCAAGTCAAAGCCGATCACCAGAAGACCCCTGGTTTGTTGCAGCCCCTCGAGATTCCTAATTGGAAGTGGGAATAGGTTTTCATGGATTTCATCGATGGTTTACCGAGGACTCGGAAAGGCAATGAGAGTATCTGGGTTACTGTTGATAGACTGACCAAGTCCGCTCATTTTATTCCGGTCAAGTCTACTCGTTCTGCTTCTAGTTTATCTGAGATTTACATGAGAGAGATCGTGCTTCTCCATGGTGTTCCTCTCAGTATTGTTTGTGATCGTGACCCTATCTTTACTAGTCAGTTCTGGAAGGCTTTTCAGGAATCTTTGGGTACTCGTTTGAATCTGAGCACTGCTTATCATCCTCAGACCGACGGTCAGACGGAAAGAGTAAATCAGACTCTCGAGGATCTTCTTCGTGCTTGTGTGCTTGATTTTGGAGGATCTTGGGAAGATTATCTCCATCTTGCCGAATTTACCTACAATAATAGCTATCAGGTATTATCTTATCTTCTGTTTTCAGTCTATTCTTGATCTTTTTATCTATCTCATTCCATCTTTGCATTCAGGCCAGTCTCAAAATGTCTCCGTTTGCTACTTTATACGGGCGACCTTGTAGATCTCCATCTTGCTGGATTAAATCTGGTAATCGTTGGTTCTTGGTCCTGAAGTGATTTTGGAAGCTTCTGAGAAAGTTGAGGAGATTAAGAAGAGGCTGAGAGTCGCTCAGGATAGACAGAAGAAATATGCTGATAGGCGTAGGCGAAATTTGGAATTTGTTGTTGGTGATCAGGTGTTCCTTAAGGTTTATCCCTTGAGGAATGTCATTCGCTTTGGTCGTAGAGGGAAGCTTTCTCCCAGGTTCATTGGCCTTTCCGCATCATGGAAAGAGTTGGTTCTTTGGCTTATCCTCTCGATTTGCCCGAGAAGCTTTCTGGAGTGCATGATGTATTCCATGTCTCACATCTTCGCCGTCATCTCCATGATCCATCTCTTATTGTCCAGCCTTCTTCTCTTGATAGTTTGGATATTGAGCCTAACCTGACTGTTGAGAGGAAGCCACTTCGTATTGTCGATAGAGATACGAAGCAGCTCAGAAGAAAATCTGTTAATCTGGTCAAAGTACAGTGGAGTACTGATGATCGAGATTGTACTTGGGAAACGGAGGAGAGAATTCGTGCTTCGAATCCGGAACTATTCGTTTCAGGTACTATTTTTTTTCTCTATCTTGTTTCTCTTTATTTTTCCTTTCCGTTCTTTTCGAGGACGAAAAGATGTGAGTGGGGGAGAGTGTAACAACCCTAGATTTTGACTATATATTTAATTTTGACTTTATTTCATTTTGAAATTAATTTAAATTTGTTTATTTGTGTGATATCATTTCTAAACATTTTTAAAATGATAATGTAATTTTTCCAAAATTTACTGTATTTATTTCCTATTTTTAAAGGTTGTTTTCTAATTTTCTGTCATTTTCTTCATTTTAAATTTCTTTATTTTATTTTAAATTTGTTTTATTTGTGAAATTTCATCTCTAAATATTTTAAAAATAATAATAGAATTTTTTTCAAAATTTACTGTATTGATTTCCTATTTTTAAGGGTTGTTTTCCCATTTTTTGCTATTTTCTGCATTAAAAATTATATTTAAATTAAATTTTAAATATTTATTTTGTGAATAAATTTTTTTTTATGTTATTATTTATGTTTAAAAATACTTTACAAGCTCATATGAATTTTTTTTATTTATTTCGTTTACTTTCAAATTTTCTTGTCTAGTTCACTGTTTTAACTATTTTTTCTTAAATTTTCTCTATATAATTAATAAATGGTATATATATTTTTATATTTTGTTAAATTTTCGAAATTTTATCTTATAATATTGTTATTTCAGAATATATAAGCTTTTATAAATAATTAAAGGTAAATTGAAAGGGTTTGTGACCTTTTATTTCCAATGGCTTTTGATTTTCCCACCTCTTCATTTTCCTAAACTCTTGCCATCAATTAGCCATAACTCTCCACATCTTCAGCCGACCACTTCATTCTTCATTCATGTACATCATTTCTCACCTGATTTCTGAAAAAAAATTCGGCCATCACTTGTTGGAGAAGTTGGTAAAATTCTATTTTCTTTTATCTCTTTTTGTTCACTTATGTTGATTTTTCGTTTGATTTTCACTTGATTTTCTTTATCATAGGATCGGCCATGCCCCTCTCCAGCCCCTGCCTCCACCACCACCACCTGATCACGCCACAAGCACCTCCTCCTCACTGACCATCCCCATCCATACCACCCTAGGTGGTAGTTCCTTCACCAAGTTCACCAAACTCCAACATCTTGACCTAGCCGAGCACAAGCCTTCACATCCACCACTTCCACCACCCATGGCCGCCACCTACATGACCACCACCACCTCCAGCACCTCCAGCACTCTCTTCCACGTCACCACAGTGGACCCTACTCCTCTGGCCATGACCACAGCAGCCTTGGCCGAGCTTTGTTTGCTTGAAACTTGTGATGTTGTTAGTAGTTATGCCTTGTTGTGTTGTTGTTCCATCTCCATAATTTTTGCCATCAACAAACTCATGTTAGGCCGACCTTAGCAACCCAGACCTGACCCAAAACCATTGCCTTAGACCTGTACTCCACCTCTGGCCGAGCCTATGGAATGTCGGAAGCAAGTGCAAAGCATTTCATCTTTGTTTTATGAAGTTATTTCTAGCATAGTTTATCGAATTTTTGGTCTGAAACCTTATAATTGTTATATTGTTTTGTTTGATTGGTATTCAAGGGAATTAATCCTTGGCTCCTCCATTCGTATCTGTGTCATACTTTTGTGCTTGTGTAGATCCCGTTTGTGCAATTCGTCGTTGTGTCATCAACTCAAAACAGTGAGTTATTCTCACCAGACAGTTTTATACTTATATGAATAGTAAATTGATCACTTATGAATATGTAAACTGCATCACTATATTATTATTTGCTATGTCACTATTATATGATGTTCACCCATGCTTAAACACCTATTATGACATTTGTTACTGTTATATTATGCTGTTCTGTTATTTTATCCGTTTATCACACTGCAAGTTCCCTTTAGATTAGAATCACTATGGGTTGAAATGATATATACCCGAACAGACTTTAGAATAAGGGAAAATCATTATGGGCTGAAATGATAGGCCTAAATGATTTTCAAATTTATTTCTTTTACTTGGGACTGCGGGTTTGAAATGATAAAACCCGGATTTTTCTTTGTAAATTACAGGTTGAAATGATACATTACCCGTATCACTTTTCCTAGTGTAGAAAATTATATACAGACCCGTAGTTAATATATTTTTCTAAAATTTTTAAAATTATTTTAGAAATGTAAATATTAAAATATTTTGATTTAAACCTAATTAAAAATGATTTTTGGTAAAATATTATTGATTTTCTGAATAATTACAAGTGAAATAAATTAACGAAAAGGTTAGAAAATTTTGAATGTAAGCTATTTTGGGAAATTTGATTTAATTATAATTTGAAATTAAATAGAATATGAAAGCATGATAAATTTATGATAATTTGAAATTAAAGGAATTTAAAGTGATTTTATATCATATTAATGATTTTAATAAAGTTGAAATGTGCAATGAATGAATATTTAAGTTGAAATTTTAAATTGTAACTAAAATTGGAACTTTTGGAATTGACTTAAAAGTGAATTTTTAATTAAGTAAATAAAAATATAAACTAAATTATATTTGAGAATTTTAACTTAAGTGTTAGGTGGAAATTTAAATGTAATGAATTTAAAATTGGACACTGCAATTTAATAAGTGAATTAGTGTTAAATATGAATTTTTAAATGGAAATTTAACTTTATGAAATCATGAAATTAAAGAAAATTAAATGATGGTTATAAAAGTAAAATTATGTGATTTTATAAGTTAAAAGTGAATTATAGAAAATATAATTGTTGGATTAAACTAAGTTTTTTTTTCTTTGAAACTAATGTAACACTATTACAGCATTTTAAACGCTGTCTTTTGTTAAATTTAACTGTTTGAATATAACTTTCTGTAGCAATTTCCAAATGCCGCGAAAGTTGAATTTTCACCGTTTTGATAAAATTAAGTGAATGAATGAACTTTGAAAGTTGAAAATTTTGGAAGTTTAATAATTTAATTATTAAATGTAATAACTTCACTTTTAAAGGATTTAAATGAAGTAATTTGTTGGAAATGAACTATTTTGAAATGTGAATTGAAATGGTATTTTTAAATTGAATAAAAATGAATATGTTTTTCAAATGAAATGATAAGTTGATATTTTGAAATGGATTTGAAATGATATTGGATTTTTAGAAATAAATACCATTTTTGAAATTATAACTACGGGTTATAATAACGATTGGTTGTTAAAGAGACCGGGATCGGATATGGACATACTCTCTGTCGATACCAAAAACCACTTTAACAACTATGTGCGCGGTGGAGATTCCAGAATGAAATAGGATGGTGACGACGTTCTTAAGGTACATTTCGTGAACCTAACTCCCGTGAGTTAGCATAAGGTGGCTAAAACAGGAGCGATCTCGGGCCAAAGGAGGTAGCACCTCTGGCTAAACACACTTCTTCGATACCATTCTATTACTGTTGTGATCGATTGGGTGCACCCCTTGATTTTTGGAGTATTGTTCGGGGTGGGCGTATGTGGCTGCTGCGTTACTGTTCGACGACGGAAATTCTATCGGTTTAGAAAACCGTCGAACGAATTTTGAATTAAAAATAACCGCAAGCGTACGGTGTACGAATGTAGCACGTGACGAATACGGGTCGATCCACAGGGAATTGTTGATTTAAATTTCCTACTCAATCAAATTATACCAAAGTCGAGTGAGAGTTAAACTAGAGAATTAGAGAATTAGCTAACTAACAAAAAGAAAAGAAATGCAAATATGAGAGTTAAATGACAATTTAGAGAATAAATCCACTCTCTAGATCATGTAGTTCAACACATGAAATCATGATATCTCTTTTATGGTCATTAGTGTTTTAATTGATGTGTTTATTATAAGTATGACATATTTGAGCTATTGATTAGCTAACATAAGCCATCAAACTATAACACACCCCTTAAAACACTTACTAGCTTTCATGAAAATTGATAAAGAAAATGAGAATGAAATCTATTTTAAGTATGGCCTATTAACTATTGATTAGAAACATATACCATCAAATTTTAATTTCAAATCACTTTCTTATGCCATAATCATATATTGATGAAGAGGCATTTGTGTTAGTGATTGTTTAAGCATAGCCTATTTGGTGTCAACAATATAGACTATCAAATTCAAAGCAAAAACAACAAATAAAACCACTTCTATCATCATCATTAAGCACAAAAAGAGAGTATAAACATCAAAATGTTGCATCTACATACTAGAGAGCTTCATTACCCCTAAATTGTAGGAATTAAGCTCTCATATTTGTTATCAAATCAACAAATGTAGAAAGCAACATGAAGGCAAAAAGAAAGGAAAATGAAAGCTAATGGAAAAGATAACTAATCTAATTGCATAAAGGAAAATCTACACTACTTGCATAAAAGGAAATGAACATGTAATTAAAAAGAAACACTAATTAACATTGCATAAAAAAAAAGATTACATAAAATAAAAATGGCTAAGTAGCCATGAAAAGAGAAAGAGAGCTTTCTTTTATTTTGAGCCTAAACTAAACTAAAGAGAGACTAAGGGAGACTAAGAGAAGAGATCATGTTACATGAAACATATGGGTATTTATACATGTATGAAACCCTAATTCACTTTTTTGGGGAATGCCCAAAATGCCCCTTAGGAAGTGTGGAGGCCAAGTAATCATTAACATGTCTTAATCCCCCATTAAGTGTACATGAAGCCATTAAGTCCAAAAGCATGTGCATTAGCCTTTAATTTGTACATTAAGGTAGGTGGGTAGGTGGGGTCCTCCATGATCTTCACTTTGAATTATTTCCATCTTCATTCCTTTATATTCTTTGTGCATGCATATTTCTTCATGAAACCACTCCTATTTGAGACCATTTTCCTACAAAAATATATATAAATTTCCAATCAATTTTTCTCAAAGAAATATATGCACTTAAATGACCGTTTTGCCCCTATATGAAGATGGATATGTGAAAATTTGGAATTAAAATGAATTTTGGTTAAAACAAGTTAAAATACCCAATATGATCATTTATTTAATTTAAATAGAATAAATATGGTGGTAAAAATATGCACATTTACGTGCACATCAGTTACCACCAGCCCGTGTGCGTAATTGGTATATCTACCCTGGCATTGCCTTGTGTGCCGTGTCACCTACCATACCGAGCCTTTACTACGAGTTTGTCTTTCTCCCGTAGCCCGTGTGGTATCCTCTGACAGTCACCCGGAGTGGAGATGGCATGATATTGGATGGACTACTGGGACTATTATGTGTGAAGGGTGATATGGGTAGCCCGGAACGCTATTTAAAAGTATGTTTATTTTACTGTAGACATTAGTATAATAGCGAAATATTACTATATAGTAAATAGTTTAACGGATCCTCAGAGGATGGGCGGTCCCAGGCATCCTTTAACTTACTTGTATCTTTATTACAGTTCACTTGAGTTGGTTTACATTATATAAGTATATATTGTCCTGACTCGAGTGTTTTGTGTTTTGCTTTACGCTCGGGTCAGCCTGAGTATTCACAGCTTTGGATTCTCTTCCTGGAGTTGGTCTTTCACTGGAGTTTCTACTTATCTACATATTTATCTACTTCTGTTTCAGCTGTATTAGTTTATCTCATGTATTAGTGACTTCTATGTATTTGGGATTTCTATTCTGTTGTTTTTCAGACTATATTATGTATTTGGTTTGAGACTCTGTTATAGTAGCTTCATGAATTACTATGTTATTTTATATTCCGCTGCGAGTTATTCTGTTTGTTCTGTGTCTGTGATTCTGTATATTTGATTTCATTTACTCCAAATTTATTTACAATCTGTTATTTCGCATCATTCAAGTCTGACATGTGTGGATTATTGTCGATTTGAATGGTATGAAATTGGGGGTTGTTACATTAATAAATTGAAAGATTTTCCAATTATGTGAGTTAAAGGTTTTACTTAAATTATATTGAATTCATTAAGTAAACAGTTCAAGTCTAGATAATAAGTAATTGAATTTGATATATATGGGTTTGTCAAATGAGTTTGTTTTTGAAATGGTGAAATATTTAAAGCTTTGAAACATAAGAATTAAAAATGGTATTTGGAAGTTTAAATCGATATTTGGAATTGATTTGTGAAATGTAAAGAAGCTATTTTGTTTTATAAAAGAAATTTAATATTTAACCATTTGAGAGATAGAAATTTGTTTCAAAGTTATGATTTTCAAGGTAGTATAATTTGGAAATATTATATTCCAGAGTTTTGATTTCTAAATATTTTACTTTGAAAACCCTATGATTTTGGAAAGAATATATATTGGAAAATAAAATGACATTATATTGGTTTGGGCCTAAATGATATCGTATTGATTTGGGGTTTTAAAAATATAAACGATATCGTATTTATATGGGTTTAAAATGGATATTTTATTCTGGTTTTAAAGTATAATTATTTTAAATGACAGCGGTGTTATAATAACGTTTGGTTGTTAAAGAGACCGGGATCGGAAGTTGTCATACTCTCTGCCAACTCCGAAAACCACTTTAACAACCGTGTACGCGGTGGAGATTGCAGAATGAAGTAGGTTGGTGGCGGCGTTTCCTGTAAGGTAAATACGTGGACCCGACTCCCGTGATTGGCATAAGGTGGCTAAAACAGGAGCGATTCTCAGGCCAATGAGGTCATTCCTCTGATCGAACGCACTCCTTCGATACTATACTCTGACTTTAGATTGATTCAGTGGCCACTATTGATTTCTTTGATTTGGGGGTGTTAGTTCGAGGTGGGCGGTAGCTGCGGCTACGCGTTTCCACCAGCCCGGATAGCAAATTGTATATCTACCCTGGCATTGCCTAGTTGTGCCGTGTCACCTACCCTATCGTGCCTTGTATGAGTTTGGATTTCTCCCGTAGCCCGTGTGGTATCCTCTGGTGGCTTCCCGATCAGGAGGGACTATGATATTGGATGGACTACTGGGACTATTACGTGTTAAGGGCTATATGGGTAACCCCTTAATGCTAAGGAAAAAGTAAGTTTATTTTACAATCAGACACTATTATAATAGCGCAATATACTACATAGTAAATAGTTTAACGGATCCTTAAGAGATGTAAATCCCGAGCATCTCTTGAGTTACTGTTCTCATATTTATTTCTGTTAATTTAACTCACATAAGATCTTTTAGTTCTGACTCGAGTGTTTTTGTTTTCAAATTCGCTCGGGTCAGTCCGAGCGTTTCAGGATTTGAAGACTTAATTTCTGGAGGACGAAGACGAAGATTTCATTATTATTATTATTATATTATATGGTTCCACTACACACTGTATTCCGCTGCATTGGTATTTATTGGTATGTGAACTCTGATATTTATTGTATAAAGAAGAATCAAATGTTTTGTAAACAGTTTTATGAACTGTATATTTATTATTATATTTTATCCTTCCGCTGTGAGATTCTATTTTGTTATTTCTTCCTTGTTTTTCTTATTTACCCCATAACAATCCGCCCTTACGTATGGTTTGAATTGGCACGTGTGTCTGTTTAAATCGTGCGAAAAGGCGGGACATTACATCTGGTATCAGAGCTTTGGTTTAGCGATAAACCTTAGCTTTGTGGGGTCTGACTCTTTATCAATAGGGTAGAAACACCTTATGGGAGTCGCTGAGTGTATATATATGAGAGAGCGTATTTGTTAGTGTTATAAAAGGGTTTTAATATTGTGTTAATCTGTTCCGTTTTGTATTTATAAATTCCGGTTGATGCATGGGACGTTGTGACATTAATAGGGATTTCTAAACACTTAATAGGACATACCGACATAATATTTGTTTTAATATAGGTGAATGAAATAATTTTGCCTATTATATTTTCTATATATAAAATAAATTTATTTTTTATAAATAAGATATATATTTGGTTGCAATATATTGGTTGTTAGGTAATAAAATTTATAAATAATAGAAAAAATTAGATGGAAAATAAAATTGGAAATTTAGAACTTAAGTTCTGGGGTTTTGGAAATTCTTTCAATTGATTTTGGAATATAATAATAATACTATTAAAAGTATTTTCTGATATAAATATTTCAATATAATTTGAAAGAATTGCTTAAAAAGAAATTTTGAAAAGAAATAAGTTATGTACTTCCCTCTCTGTCGCTTGAAAATAATTTCGGTGATGAGTCACGCATCATCGACTTTCATTTTCGAGTTTCGAAGTGGGACCACTGTAGTAGTTTTACTACAGATTTATTTTGATAAACAAAAGTGAATTTTTAATTTGTTTTAAATATAATTGGGTTTATAAGTTGTAAGTATATATATTTACCTATTATTTTTAAAATAATTTGAAATTTAACCCGGTATTTAGTTCTTAAGTTTCCACAAATAAATAGCTTCAATTATTCTAGTGAAATGGAATCTAAGTAATTAATAATTGAAATTCTAAATGAAATAAGAGGTTTAATGCTAGGTTATTAATGGTATTAAATGAAATTTGAAATTGTAACCTATGAAATAAAGGATATAATTACTAAACATTAATTAAAAATAAAATTGAGTAAAACTTGTATAACTTCAATTACATTCTTAAAAAGCATATATATAACTTACCAAATATTAAAAGTTGAAATGTTAATAAGAAATGTAATAGATATTATACAAGTAATAAATTTGAGGTAATGAAGGTAATTAATGAAATTCTTTAATAAATAAGGATTTGATGTTGTAATTGTTGTAAACTTAAGTTATAATTGAAATTTTACTATATTTAAAATATAATTAAAGGTAAGCATTATAAATAGATGATGATAAATTTAAGAAAATAAAATGGAATGCTATTATAATAAAATATGATAAAGAGTGAGTATTGTAAGTAGGCAACTAGAAACTTAAGTATATGGTTGAAGCTATTATGAATAAAATAAGTAGAAAAGATGAATGCAGTAAATATATATTGTAGACTTAAATTAATGTATTAATGTGATAAGAAATTAATATGCACATGAATACTATAAACAAATAAAGCTATGCAATATGAAAGGAAAAGAGAAATAAGAATTATATATATATAAGTATGAGTGCAAACAAGTGTAATAAACACTAAATCAATGAATGGAAATAAAAGTTGTAAGAAATAAATGTAAAGTAAAAAGATAAACCATATATGAAATAAAAGGAGAAATAACACAACAAAGGTATGAAATGAAATTAAGAATAAGTAAAGTTGATTGTTGTTTGGATTTGTTGTTGTTTTGGGTTATGGTTGTTTAGGTAAGATACTTTAAATTTGGTGGGATGGATGAATAATCTATTTTATTTCATCTAAGACTATTGAGTAAATGATGCGCTAGTGGTTTATTCTTCATTCCGTACAATTTAAAAGTTTTGAACCCTAACACCTATTTGTTTGTTTGATTTAATGGTTGCTTTGTATTGGTTGTGTGTGCTGTTTGTTGAAATTGATGGTTGTTGTATTGATTTGTTGTTAGTGATTGAAACCACTTAAATATTTCACTTTATATAAATTGTTAACCCTTTGGATTTTATAAGTGAAATGCAGGTTACGGAAGCAATTGCTACTGCTTTTGGTTCCATAAATTAAGCGTAAATTGCCCGACAAATATGTACGTTTCAGATTACAGTTTATAGCGCTATTTATATATTTTCCCGTGTTGGGATATTATATTTTGGATATTATATGTGATATTTTGATATATTTGATATTATATTTTCTCCCGAGCCTCCCCGTTCAAAGGAGACTCTGCCAAAATTTTCCGTAAATTTTGGACTTAGAAAATATTTTGAAAATGTTTTCCAAACTTTATTGGTTTGAGTATAATAAAAAAATTAATGATTATAAATTAGTATATTTTATCTAAATTTATTTGTTTATAAATTTAATATTTAATATGATATTGATTTCTTAATTCTTCTTTTCCCTTCTTTTTCCTTTTCGGGGATGAAAAGTTTTGAGTGGAGGAGAGTGTAACGAACCGTAATTTTCGTTAATTAAATTTGTCATTTTAATAAGATTTACGTAAATTTAATTTACAAGAAATAAAGATTTTATAATTAATAATGAAGCAAATGTTGAGAATGAAATGAAACCATGGGAATATAAGGCTAAGTATTTACAGTTGAAACAAAATGACGAATAAATTGAAGTGATGTAAATTGTTATACTAGGCTAAGAGTTGCATATAAGAGAACAAAGGTAAGTAGTGAATTTAGTTAATGAATTAATAATATTAAATAGTAAATTGAAATAAATTAATGTCCGGTACAAATTGAAATATTGTTTGGAATGAAAGCTTATAAATTGTAAGCATTTAATTTACAAATGAAATCAGTGTATTAATTTAGTTGTAACTGAATGTAAATTAATGAAATTATGTAATAATTGATAAATGATGGCATTCATGAATGAAATAATATTTGTAAGTAATAAAGGAATAATTGAAATAAACATTTACCAATGATATAGTATATTGATTTATATAGACTTAATAAAAGATTTGAATTGAATCAATCTATTTAGTTGAAACTAATTAATTGGTATGCAAATTATAAATGGGTTTATAGTAAGAAATTATACTACCGTGAATTGGAATTAAGATGAAATTGAAAAATTCAAGTATGTGATGCAAATATATCATATATAGCAGTGGAATAAAAAATTTAATGTTATTATAACCTGGTTGGTAGGTAACAAACTTATAACTGAATTTAAAAGAAAATAGGTGACAATGAATATAGATTGTTCATTTATTTGGTGTGTTAAATAAATTTTGGTATTCAATCGCAATAAATATAAATAATTAATTGAAACTGTTGTAAGGTCAAAATTTATGGCATATAATAAGTTGGGGGATAGATTTCACTAAAGGTAATTTATTTATTATGTTAATCTAAATTAAAATAATTAGAGGTACGTAAATGATGATTAATACCATGTTTGGAAGTTGTAATTTAGAGGATATTAAGAATTAGGAATTGAATTTTGAATTATTTGCAATACAAATAAAAAAAATGTTACGTTATTGCTAACTGAGGGAATCATTAATTAATTGAATGAAAGTTTAATCAGTGGAATTAATGGAGATTAATTTACGTTAGTTATTTAGGGTAGTGACTAAATTTGGTAATCCATTTGCAATTAATGACAATAGTGTTGATATAAGCTAATAAGCTAAATGTCAATGCAATACCAATTAATGGATTGAATGTGATTATGAAATTGGAATTAATAAACGCAGTAAATAGTTCAAGGCAAATAAATTTATGGAACAAATGTTAAGATCTTAACTGATGGTAATTAATAATTGAAGATAATGTAAATTCCATTTATAATGTGACTATGGGTGAATGAAAGGATTGTAAATCAAGATTTTTTTTTATTTATATGAATATAAAGAATTAAGGTAATTGAGCTTTTGCAATTAAGTAAAAATTAAACATTTATTTTTACGTTAACTGAAAATTTAGTTGAAATTGAAAAATATTTATGTATGTTAATTTCATCCATTTGGCTATAATGGATTGAATAATAAGAATGAAGATTTAATTCAATGAAATTTTTGGAAACTTAATTTGATAATTTCTAAATTTAATAAAAATGAAAATTTGACACTGAAATGGGAAGTTAATCAACTTTAAATTGACCTTTAAATTGTTTAAAACATTGTAATTTGATTGAGACATATAAAGGTAATAAAATTTGTCAAATTTAAGATTTAAAAAAAAGATTGGATTTTATTAATAAATTTTTAATTTATTTAATTAATATAAAATTAGCCATTTTGGCCACTGACTCGGATTCCGACGAAACCAGTTACATCGGATCTGTAACGGTGAATTATAATAGTGTTTCAAGTTTCATAACGATCGGACTTTTCGTTTGATCGTACCGACTCGAAACGCCTTGAAATTTATGCAATTTAAATCAATCTAAATCAATTTGGAAAAATTGAATTTAGCATAACTTCTTCATACGATGGAATTTGGACGTGAAACTTTTTCCATCGCGTTTAAAATATTTTTAAACATATATTTTGATATATGTGTTGACCCATTTTCGTTCCGGAGTAGAAACGGGCTTTTCGGGCCATAGATTGTTCAGCACGTTTATTTATCTGGTCCATCTACTCTATTTCAACCCTACCTATAAATACCATGTTATAAACCCTAATTTCTCCTCATTCTCATTTGTCTGTATGTACCTTCTTTCTCAGCTCCTCATCCCAATGGCAGACAAAACATAATTCCCAAATTCCCAAAAAAAAAAAATTCAATTTCAAAAAAAAAACAAAAAACAAATTTTTTTTGCGGATCTGTAGCAGCTTCTGGTCGTGCTTCGGGTTTCAGAGGAGAAAACCCTAGAGAAATTTCGGGTCAGAAAGAAAATGACTCGGGTCGTTTTGGCGAAAACTCCAAGCAAGCATCGGGGAATTGAGGCGGCGCACCGAAGTCGAACCCGAAGTCGACCCAGGACCAGAATTTTCCATTTTTCAAATTTTCATAACTTTTGCATACGAGCTCGGATTCACGCGCGGTTTGTTTTGCTGGGATCGTATCGGAATTTCAGACGTTTTGGCACTAGTTTGGATGAATTTGGAGACTGTCCAATTTTTGGGTTTAAATTGGATTTGAATTCAATTTAAATTCAAAAAGGTGAGTGTTTTAACCCACTCACAACTTCTAGAATTTCTTATGTTTGTTAATTTGACTTAAGATATGAGTAGAAATTTATTTATGATTGTTTGGCATGTTTTATTCATCATCCCAGTTAATTCGCATTTATTTAATTTAACTATTAATTAATTTTATTTATTGCATATAAATTGACAGTTAGAATTTACTTATTTGCATATAACTGCTAGTTCAACAGTTATTAAATTTATTTATTTGCATATAAACTGCTAGTTTAACAGTTATTGAATTTATTATTGAATATAAATTGTTGGTTAATACATGTTATTTATTACCTGTATAATTTATATGCTCTATATCGATGATTGTTTAAATTGGATGATGATTGCAAATGATGGTTGATGATTGATATTTGGATGAATGGATGCTACATTTATTTTGTATAAACTTCAAGTCATCATGCATTTTCATTTCATTCGGGATTGCGGTTTGAAATGATATACAACCGCATTTTTATTTTAAATTGCGGATTGAAATGATAAACATCCGTATCACTTGACCATAAGGTAGAAAATTTTATACAGGCACCGCGGTATATATATAAAATATATTTTGAAATGTTTTTATGGTTTTGTAAAGCTATATATATATATGGTTTATGGGATATTGAATTGGTTATTTATATATATATAGTAATTTTCGGTTTTTAATAAATTTGATTTGAAGTATAAAATAAAGTTTGATTTTTAAGATCAAATACGATGAAGCGTTTATTTAAAATCTAATTTCTGGAGTTTTTATGACTTAAATGAGAATAAGATTTGGAAGATGAATATTAAGTTAAATTGAAATTTAATAAAAATTGAAATTTTTAAAGGATGTGATTTTTATAACTTGATTTTTTTGTAAAGTGATTTAAATGAATATCAGGTTGATTTAAATGAATATATCCAGTTTAATAAATTGAAAGATTTTCTAATTATGTGAAGTTAAAGGTTTTACTTAAATTATATGGAATTCATTAAGTAAACAGTTCAAGTCTAAATAATAAGTAACTGAATTTAATATATATGGGTTTGTCTAATGAGTTTGTTTTTGAAATGGTGAAATATTTAAAGCTTTGAAACATAAGAATTAAAAATGGTATTTGGAAGTTTAAATCGATATTTGGAATTGATTTGTGAAATGTAAAGAAGCTATTTTGTTTTATAAAAGAAATTTAATATTTAACCATTTGAGAGATGGAAATTTGTTTCAAAGTTATGATTTTCAAGGTAGTATAATTTGGAAATATTATATTCCATAGTTTTGATTTCTAAATATTTTACTTTGAAAACCCTATGATTTTGGAAAGAATATATATTGGAAAATAAAATGACATTATATTGGTTTGGGCCTAAATGATATCGTATTGATTTGGGGTTTTAAAAATATAAACGATGTCATATTTATATGGGTTTAAAATGGATATTTTATTCTGGTTTTAAAGTATAATTATTTTAAATGACCGCGGTGTTATAATAACATTTGGTTGTTGAAGAGACCAGGATCGGAAGTTGTCATACTCTCTGCCAACTCCGAAAACCACTTTAACAACCGTGTACGCGGTAGAGATTCTAGAATGAAGTAGGTTGGTGGCGGCGTTTCCTGTAAGGTAAATACATGGACCCGACTCCCATGAGTTGGCATAAGGTGGCTAAAACCGGAGCGATTCTCGGGCCAATGAGGTCATTCCTCTGATCGAACGCACTCCTTCGATACTATACTCTGACTTTGGATTGATTCGGTGGCTACTATTGATTTCTTTGATTTGGGGGTGTTAGTTCGAGGTGGGCGGTAGCTGCGGCTACGCGTTTCCACCAGCCCGGATAGCAATTGGTATATCTACCCTGGCATTTCCTACTTGTGCCGTGTCACCTACCCTATCGCGCCTTGTACGAGTTTGGATTTCTCCCGTAGCCCGTGTGGTATCCTCTGGTGGCTTCCCGATCAGGAGGGACTATGATATTGGATGGACTACTGGAACTATTACGTGTTAAGGGCTATATGGGTAACCCCTTAATGCTAAGGAAAAAGTAAGTTTATTTTACAATTAGACACTATTATAATAGCGCAATATACTACATAGTAAATAGTTTAACGGATCCTTAGGAGATGTAAATCCCGAGCATCTCTTGAGTTACTGCTCTCATATTTATTTCTGTTAATTTAATTCACATAAGATCTTTTAGTTCTGACTCGAGTGTTTTTGTTTTTCAAATTCGCTCGGGTTAGTCCGAGCGTTTCAGGATTTGAAGACTTAATTTCTGGAGGACGAAGACGAAGATTTCATTATTATTATTATTATTATATTATATGGTTCCACTACACACTATATTCCGCTGCATTGGTATTTATTGGTATGTGAACTCTGATATTTATTGTATAAAGAAGAATCAAATGTTTTGTAAACAGTTTTATGAACTGTATATTTATTATTATATTTTATCCTTTCGCTGTGAGATTCTATTTTGTTATTTCTTCCTTGTTTTTCTTATTTACCCCATAACAATCCGCCCTTACGTATGGTTTGAATTGGCATGTGTGTCTGTTTAAATCGTGCGAAAAGGCGGGACATTACAGCACAGAAACTTTCATTCTTAGCATGTTTTAAGGCTTCAATGTATCTATCCATTTCCACAAAACTCTTATCTGCAGGACAAGTCCCATCGATGATTGCTTTAATCATTTTTCAGGTTGTCTGAATTCATCAGCATCAGGCTCAGCTTGCCTCTGCTAGGAAGACGACCAGAGGCGCTAGAATTTCCTTGCTCGCCATCTTGTGGGGGTTTCATATATTGTTGCAATTTATTTTCCCTTATTAAACCTTCAATCATGTCACGCAAGTACCTATACTCGTTAGTATAATTACCGTGAGTCTCGTGGAATCTGCAAAACTTTCCCAACTTCTTTTCCTTCTCAGTTGACTCCCTAGGTGTCGGCTTCATAAATGGTTTGGTACTCTAAGTAGCCAGATAGATATTCTCTATCAAGTTGTTCAATTCAATGTAATTGTCATACTTGGGCCCTCTAAAACGATTCATGTTGTATGGCTTTCGTTTCTTTTCCCCATCACTGGTTTTTTCCTCCTTTGTTATGATTACTAACTTTCACCTCAACATTCCTAAAGCTTTCTCCTGATTGCTTTACAACAATATTACTTTGAATCAGCTCATTCGAACTTCCAACATTAGTCCTCTGTGGACTCTTATACATATCCTCCTAACTCGGATACTCGTTAGTTTCCATATAAAAAGCTTCCATTATCAATGGTTGCTTTCTTTATATCCAATCCTCGAAATCCTAGTCGGGATGAACTCCCCTATAGAGCTCCATCTACACCATATCCTCCTTTGGACCCTTATTTCCGTTATAACTGTGTGGAACGGATTTAAATAGTCCCTTAACAACTCTCGTTTAGCTTGATACATATTGGGCAATTACATCATGTGATTTGGACATGAAGTGTGCTAATGGAATTGCTCTATGAACTTCTGTGACAAGTTAACAAAAGATGATATGGACCTCGGTAGAAGCAGAGCGAACCACATCGTAGCCACCTCTTCCAAGAAAATGGGGAAACAAAGGCACTTCACAGCATCTGAAGCCTGGTTGAATCTATTTTGCATTCATATTTCAATAAGTGTCAACTAGGATCTGTCATTCCACCATACAATGGCATCGTTGGCATGTTGAATCTCTGGGGTATCTCGCGTAAAGGATGTCCTCTATAAACGGGTTCTGAGTAGCATAAGTTCCCCAATCATCATTAGTTCTTGATCTATTTTCACTAACTAGTCCCCTAACCATATCCTTCAATTAGTTCGTATCAACACGTTTAACTGGAAGGCGATAATCGAGTCCTGCCTCAAGTGTTCAGCCAGGTGAACACTCTCGGGAAGGTGCTCGATACCTAGGCTCCCCAAACTTCGGGAGACCCACTCGTCCAACATTCCCCCATATTTGATTCCTGTGGGCAGCATCATTAATAATATTGTGATTTTCCTGATTTAGACCTTCAAGCGCACGTCCAGGGATGACTTCCATGCAGCCTTCCAGAGGGTGGGCCCTAGGCCTACCATTTCGGAGGTCGGTACCAAGTCCCAAGTGGTGGTCTTACCGATCCCTAAATTTGAGTTTGGGGGCCGTCCTCTTCCTTATACAGATGTTCCAACGGTGTATTGAGTTCTCTTCTACCTTCCTTCCCTCCGTCTTCGCTCGGATTAAGAAGAACTCTCTGATTCTGTGCTTGAATCTCTTCTACTATGTGTGCATCTATTTTGAGTCAGCTCATTCTGCAGCCTCAAGCTCTGTTGCATTGTATTGTCCGTCTCCTATTGGCAAGCTTGAAATCTATCTTCCATTTGCTTCATCATCATATTTATCTCCATTCTGGTGATATGTTAGTTGGAGTCTGGATTTCTGCTTGCTCTGGCTGGTTAGTTTCATTCTCATGCTAAGGATTCTGATTCACAGAGTCACTAGTCATTGCTCTGGTAATTATGGTATGAGATTGGAGTTCCTTCCTTTATGGAGTCGTGGAAGAAAGCTTCTTGTAGTTTTGTTGGAAATTTGAGTTGTAGAATTAAAAGATAAGGAACTTGGATCTACCTCTTAGATATAGGAAATCCAATAGTAGATGATGGATCAAAATGGCCAATATCCCTTTAATGAAAGCACCAAAATGTTTGAACCAAAAGTTGGCCAAACACCTAAAGATTATGTAAAGAATAAAAGCGAATAAATATAACAAAAACGTAAATGAAAAAGAGGAAGGAAACAAGACATAATCTTTTATAGCAGTTCAACAAAGCTTGGCTTGCATCCACTTTAATATTTTATTACCGATTTATGACTTGAGGGTAGAAGTTCTTGAGGCTTAGTACAACTCCAATGGTTAGAATTTCAGAAATATCAAAATATATAAAGTACTAGATCTAGAGCCAAAAGATCTTGAAAAATGAGCCATATCTCCCTATTTATAGAGGTAAGGGGCCTAAAATCTTGTTTGAAATATCTATAAGCCATTGTGTATGAATTTGACCAATTCTCTCAAAATAATAGGTGCCACCTCGACTATATCTGGAAGTTGGTACCAACCACCAAGTGGGAGTCGATACCGATCCCCGAGTGGGAGTCGGTACCGATCCTTAAGTTCATCACTTTTGGTATCTTCGACTTCTTGCTTTAGATCGTCCTATGGTTAGCTTTGAGGTTCCATGGTTGTTGCAGTAATATTAGCTTGTTTCTGAGCCCAAATGATGGAGTTATGCGAGAAAAAAGTTATAGTGTCAAGTGCTAATGGAGATCGATGGAGAATAGCATTGATTCAACAAAATAACTTTGGAAATAAGGCATTGGCATCATATAGGCATATCGGCAAGAGATGGGGTCCACCCAAGTTTTGTTGGGAGTCGGTACCGAGTCCCAGTGGGAGTCAATACCGATCCCCAACATAGGGGATCTCATTATCTTGTTTCCCTTGATCGTTTTGGCTTTGACTTGGGTTGTTTTGGTTTTAGTCTAGTGACTCTATCTGTGCTTGGTTTCTACACTTCTGGGCTATCTCTCCAGGCTTTCTGCCTTGATAATTTCATGTTCTATCCGTCTAGATTCCGCCTAGTCAAAAGACATGATAACATTATATTACGTTATTTATCTCATTTGTTTCACAGTTATGTTGATGTTTGCTTGTTTTATACATAAAAAGAATGTATAGTAAATGCAGCTAAAATATGCAAAAGCATAATGCACTATCGTACTAGTCGAGTTCAAAATGATTGTCCTCTTTTGGTTGTTCCTATATGTCAAATATAGTTAACTATTTATTTTTCATCATCACTCATTCATACGATGTTGAGAACAATGAAACTTCGACTGAGTCGTGTACATTGTCACCCTCTTGATGACGTTTCGGCGTTCTACTCGAAGGTGAAAAATAGTTTTTAAAAACAAACATCGCAGCTCTAGGGTAAAACAGCCTCTCCAATCTGAAGAAATATCAACCTTGTTTGCATTGACAAAGTCGATTCTGATTTGCACTTTGAAATACTGCTCAAGGTGTTTAGTTTTGTTGAAGAAAGAAGAAAAAGAAAATTGTATGTTATTCTTTCTATTTCTCTTATGTCTGTCTATTATTGAAATAGGCAGAATGGAAATTATATATGTTATTAAAGTGACGCAATGTTAATGGATTTTGATTTATTCTCATTTAAAAAAATATTATAATATCATTAGCTTTTGTAATGGCATGATAATGTCACATGAATATATTACCGTTGTACAAGTGTAACTACTCAATTATAATAATGATTCATAAATATATTACCATTTTAAACTTCCAACGGCTCAATTATAACAATGATTCATAAATATATTACCGTTATAAACTTGCAACGGCTCAATTATAATAATGATTTATAAATAAATAACCATTAACCCATTTTTTGTTTATTTTTTTTTAATAAATTCACTTCATAAACGAAAACATTTCCAACAATCCCCTACTTGAATTTTTTTTGAAAATATTTTTTGAGCAGTTTCTGAAAACATAAGATTGTACATAAACAAAGGTGCCTTTTGATTTAAACCTTTGCATAGTGTATAGGATTTATTTTTTAGTAGAGTGACATGTAGCCTTAAACTCTACTTATGACATCAGACCACACACAATCTTTCTAGAGTGTAATCAAATGAGCCCGTCCATTTATGGTCATGCATGTCTATCCCAGTTTAGTGAATGCTCTAGAAATTTTTTCCAAAACTCCATAGGAAGAGACCACATTTCCACATTCACATAGGCGAGTCTATCAACAGTACTTCTAAAGGTAGGTACTCCACTCCAAATAGAGTATAGATCCCATTAAGAGTTTCTATTAACTCATCCTCTAATCACTTGAGACATACATGCTTCTTAATATAAAAATAGCATGTTCAACTAATATCACTTCATAACTTGTTCTTACCCATTGAACCTAGTTCTTGGGATCTCCAGTCATTGGGTCAGGTTACCATTGTTCATGACTCAACAATCTAAGGGCAATAGTCTCATCTTTTTAGAAGTTGTAAGTACTTTCTCTCTGGCCAGTCCTTTCATCAAAGGATCTGCCTAATTCTCATCACTGCTTATATGATCCACTTTAACAGCACCTGAAGAGAGTAGCTCTCTAACGGTATCATGCTTACGACGTATCCATCATCTCTTACCATTATAATAACGGTTCTGTACTTTTACAATAGCCGTAGTACTATCGCAATGGATCAACACAGCTAGTATCGGTTTTTCCTATAACGGAACCTCAGCTAGCAGATTCCTTAAGTACTCTGCCTCTTCACTAGCTGTAGCTAGTGCTATCATCTCAGACTCCATAGTAGACAGAGCCAAAATAGTCCATTTCTTAGATTTCAAAGAAACAGCTCCTTCAGCAATGCTAAAGATATAGCCACTTGTTGCTTTTAAATCATCAGATAAAGTACTCCAGTCTGCATCGGTGTAAACTTAAGGGAAGTTGAAATTTTTTCATAATGTAACCCAAGGTTCATGGTTCGTTTTTAGGTGTCTCATGACCCTCTCAATAGTGTGCCAATGCTTTATACTAGGTCTATTAGTAAACTCGCATAATAATCCCATGACATATGCAATGTCGGGTTTAGTACAATCAGTGGCATACTGAAGGCTGCCAATGATGCTCGCATAATCAGACTGTCTTACACCTTCACCAGTATTCTCAATTAGCTTTGCACTAGGATCATATGGTGTACATGTAGGTTTACAGTCAAAGTAATTGTATTTCTTTTGAATCTTCTCAACATAATGAGATTGATCTAAAGAAAATCCCTTTTTAGACCTAGTAATCTTAATATCAAGGATTATACTTGTTTCACCTAAATTTTTCATATCGAAATTGGCATTTAACAAAGATTTAACAAAGTTTATGGTATTATTGTTTGACCCAAAAATAATTAGGTCGTTTACATACAAACATATGATAGTACAAATGTCATTCTCAGATTTATAGTAAATGCATTTGTGACTTTCATTAACTTTGAAACCATGTGAGATTATTAAGTTATCAAATTTTTCATGTCATTGTTTAGGTGCTTGTTTTAAACCATATAATAATTTATCTAATTTGCAAACTTTATGTTCTTGACCATGAACTACAAATCCTTCAGGTTGGTCCATACAAATTTTCTCTTCTAATTCACCATTTAAAAAGGCAGTTTTAACATCCATTTGGTGTAGTATTAAATTATGAATAGATGAAAAATTAGTACTCGAATGGATGTATCCATGTTACAGGTGAAAATGTGTCAAAAATTCTACATTTTCTCTTTTCTTAAATCCTTTAGCTACTAAGCGGGCTTTATATTTATCAAGTGTGCCATCAGGTTTTGATTTCTTTTTGAGTATCCATTTACAGCCTATAGAATAACAATCAACGGGTAGATCTACTAAGTGCCAAGTCTTATTGGATTCCAAAGAATCCATTTCATCATTTATAGCCTCATGCCAAAAATCGACATCTAAGGAAGATAAGGCCTCTTGGAGGTTTAAGGGATCCTCCTCTATAGTAAAATCACAAAAATATGAACGAAAATCTTTTGCGGTTCTTGCTCTTTTACTTCTTCTAGGTTTATTTTCAGAAGACTCGTTAAGTTATATTCTAATAGGCATGATGTTACTTGATGTGCCCCCACTATTCCTCAATTTAAAAGGAAATCTGGATTCATAAAATCAACATCATTAGATTCTATTATATTATGTGCATTTAGGTCATAAAATCTATATGCTTTGCTATTAATAGCTAGCCAATAAATACACATTCATATGCTCTAATTGCTAATTTTATTCTCTTAGGGTCTGCTATACAAACATATGCCAATCATCCCCAAGTTCTAAAATAAGACACATTTGGTTTATAATTTCTTAAAATTTCAATTGGCGAGATTTTACTTTTTGATTAAGGAATTCTATTCAATGTATACTATATAGTCAATAAAATATCCCACCAACAATGTTTTGCTGTACCTAAATTCAATAAGATAGCTACAACTAATTCGGTAAAGGTTCTATTTTTTCTTTTAGCTTTACCGTTTATTTTAGGTGAATAAGGTGTAATTCTCTCATGAACTATATCATGCAATTTATAGAAATTAAGAAATAAACTAGACTCATATTTTGTTCCTCTATCACTACGAAGTCTCTTAATTTTCTTATTGGATTGATTCTCAATTTCAGTTTTAAATGATTTAAACATTTCAAATGCATCACTTTTAATTTTCATAAGGTATACATAAGTAAAATCAGAACAGCTATCAATAAAGGTGATAAGGTAACGGTGCCCATATCTAGTCAAAGTTCCATCAAGCTCGCATATATCAGAATGAATCAAATCTAAAGGTTCAGAAACTCTATCAACTGATTTTTGTGGTTTCTTAGTGATTTTTCTTGACTACAGAATTCACATTTATCAAAAATTAATTTGTGATATTTTAGAGATAAGATCTAAGGTGCTCATGTTATGAATTATACGTTTATTCACATGACATAATTTAGAGTGTCGGATATTGAAATCACACAACATATAAGCAGAAGTAGACATTTTATTATATTCAACATTCACTTTAAACATACCATCAGTTTCATAACCCCTAGCCACAAACATACCATTCATAGTGATGGTGTATGTATCAGCCCCAATAGTCTATGTAAAACCAACCTGAAACAAGATTCTTTCTCATCTCTGGAGTGTGCATTACGTCCTTTAGAATGACGGTCTTTCCAGAGGTAAATTTCAGCTCTGCGCTTCCAATACCAGCAACAATAGTGGTGTGAGAGTCTCCCAACAACACTTTCTTGTTCTTAGTTTTCGTGTATGTTTTAAATATAGCACAGTCATAGTAGACACGGTTTGTAGCACCAATATCCACCTACCAACCCTCTGATCCTCCAGTAAGATGAATCTCATCAGTAATCATGGTTGTTAGAGGCTCCTCGGTTAGGTTAGCCTGTGGTATAGGGCCTGGTCTGTTCCTACACTTGCACGCCATATGATCTGGTTTTCCACAGTTGTAGTATAGAAAGAAATGTCAAGAGTCGTTCTTTTGGGGTGGTTTCTGTTTGTTGCGGTTTTGACTAAGCCTGTGCTTTCGATTCTTTAAAATTTTAGGATTTAGTTTCAGAACTGCAGCTTTCTTAGTGTTGCATGTAACAACAGACACTTCTTCCTTTATATCTTGTTTACGTGATTCCTCCTCAATACAGAGGCGAGTTATCAAGCTTTCCAAAGAAAATTCTTTAGTTTTATGTCTCAGATCATCCTTAAAATCGTTCCTACTAGGGGGTAGTTTATCTATCAAAATAGCAACTTATATTGGTCATCAATAACCATATCTTCGAAGACGATCTTGTGAGCTATTTCCTGAAGTTCATGAGACCGCGTCTCTACTGACCTGTCGTTCGTCATCTGAAATTTGAGGTAGCGACTGATGACATATTTCTATACTCCAGCTTCTTCTACATCATATTTCTTTTGCAACGCCTACCAGATTTTCTTGGATATCTTGTCCGAATTGTAGTAGCCGTAGAGATCGTCTCTCATGCCATTGAATATGAAGTTCTTCCAGATGTAATCCTGCTCTGTCCAATTCTGCAATTTTAAGTTTGTTCTTGCCAGATCTACAGTTGCTGTGCATCGGTTTCAACGGGCTTCTCCAGTACTGTCGGCTTTTCTGCAGTAAGCACAACAACTACCTTCCTCATTGTCAGAAAAATTACATCTTTTTTCTCCAGCGCTTGAATGGAGGCCCTCAAATCTGAAGGGCGTAGAAGCCATGGGGACATGGAGCATTGAGGTCGGTGCAACATCATCAATAGTTGCAGCATAAATCATTGTTGTCTGGAATGTCTTTAAATTGTTGGGAACAATGAAACTTCGGCTGAGTCGTGTACGTTGTTACTCTCTTGAAGATGTTTTGACGTTTTGCTCGAAGGTGTAAAACCATCCTGGAAAACAAACGCCGCCGCCTCTAGGATAAAACAGCATCTCTAATCTAAATAAATATCAAACTTGTTTGCATTGATAAAGTCGGTTCTGATTTGCACTCTCAAATACTGTTCAAGTTGTTTAGTTTTGTTGAAGTATGAAGAAAAAGAAAAATGTATGTTATTCTTTCTACTTCGCTCCGTTCATCTATCATTTAAATAGACAGAATGGAAATTGTATACATTACTAAAGTGATGGAATGTTCATGGATTTTAATTTATTCTCATTTACAACAATATTGTAATACCATTAGTTTTTGTAACGGTTCAATAATAATGTCACATAAATATATTACCATTGTGCAAGTATAACGGCTCAATTATAATAATGATTCATAAATATATTACCGTTATAAAAGTGCAACGACTCAGTTGTAATAATGATTCATAAATAAATTACCATTAACCTGTTTTTTATTTAAATTTTTTTAATAACTTCCAACACGATATTACGTGCAATAAAGAGACAAATGAATTATAGTCGTAAAAACCTGGCTGTTTGTAAGGCAGGCTAAGAATGAACTCTTTGAAAAACAGTATAACAATCTAAAAGCAAATTGCCTGGGTGGTATTAAGTGATTCCCTTTCTTATATTATGCTTTTCTTGGCTAGAAAATCTTTGCTCTATGATGCATGCGCTAGACATTTCACATACCGTTAGCCTTTGGCATTACTACTTGTACATTTGCAATTATATTTACTTTTCATACTTAGGTACTAAATATCTTTGCAAGTTTGGTTTCATTTTGAATTTTGTATTTTACGGTTTCAACATTCATTACAAAATATGAAAAGAGCCTGTCGAGAGACGATGTAGAGATTGAAAAGAAGATGATTGTTTTTTGTGCTTTGTTTTTAAAACACAGAAAATAAAATAAGTTTGTTTTCTGTTTTGTATGTTAATTTCATTCTCCAAGTTAGTTGTCTACAAAAATTACACGTTACTTTTGTTTGAACTGATACTCAAAACAAAAAAAGGTCAAAACTAATGGGAATCTATATTCATGTCTCATGCATGTAAAGAACATTTTTATAAGTTCTAACACTGTCATTTTCATTCATATACATTACATATCATAGTACTTAGTTACCTTCAAATTGTACAAGCTCTTTGTATATATGCCGTATTAAAGAAAAGAAAAAACAAAATTACAAAGGAACATCAAGGCGATCTTGATACTCGTGCTGTCCATTATGAATCTTCAAATCCTAATTAAATATCCACACATAAATGAAATAGATGAACACTGCAAAACGTAAATGCTTGCCATTCTAGTTAGTCTTATAAATGCAAACAAAAGCTTAAACTGTCAATTATCACTGATATTTTGACAGAGTTTCTTTCTTCTATACATCATATCAACTTGAGGTAACAAACTGTGAATACATAATTAAGGTTCATACTATTTTCACCATGATCCACCATTCCATAACATAGATACATCTCCTCCTTGTGACCCCTTATTTTGTATTTCATTAATATCATTATCAGACTTAACTCGTTCCACATCACCAAAAGAAAATAACTGCATCCCTTGATCACCGTTAACACCATTCAGTGGAAACTTAATGTTACTAAAACTTATTCCAGGAATGGTGCTAATACCTCCACCGCCATTACCATACATTGCACTTGTACTATTGCTTAACAGCTCCATAGAACTAACTCCAAGCCCACCACTAGTGCTATTTTCAACATTAGGATAACTAGCACCAAATGCAAATCCTAAATTCAGTTCTTGCGCTTGATAATGGGGCCTTGTCATTAATGAAGAAGATGTCATCATCGGATTTGTAGGTTGAAAGTGGTTGATTTTAGTAGAAGATGACAAGCTTGAACAAGGATGTTTTTTGTTCTTTCTAGAACCTCCACCAACGGGTACGCTCCTAAGAGACCCGCCTTGGGTCCAATACCGTTTACAAGCCTTGCAAATATATCGTGGTTGAGTAAGACTGTAGTTGTTGTAGTAGCAAAACTTTGTGTTGGTTGAGTTGCATCTTGGGCATCTGAGTAGTGCTTGTTCTTTTGTCGGTTTTGTTCTCCTTTCCACCGACTGTTGCGAGTGTTGTGGTGGTTGTATCGTGACATTATTGTTATTGTTTGTAATTGAAGAAACCTACAAATTTAAATTACTTACCACTTGGAGAACCATGCAATGAAATTACTTTTAATTTATCG
The DNA here is from genome assembly GCA_030765085.1 of Allium cepa. Classification (NCBI taxonomy): domain Eukaryota; kingdom Viridiplantae; phylum Streptophyta; class Magnoliopsida; order Asparagales; family Amaryllidaceae; genus Allium; species Allium cepa. Next base: position 531,865,494 of record CM060934.1, read on the forward strand.
AAGTATATATTTTTATGCAGTTTTACATACAGTTTTATCTTGAATAAAAAAAAAAAGATTGAGAATATTGCTTTGCAAACAGATGAACTGATGGAAAATTCGAAAAAATACAAAAAACATGTACGTATTCTTACCATCAAAAAGAAAAGAAATTTTTCCTTGAATGTAAAATAAGCTGGAGTTATAATTTATAAAGAAAAAACAATAACAAAAAATTGAGTGAATAACAAGCATTCAACCAATAAATCAAAGTTTCTAAAATTAATTAGAAGAAGAAAAAAAAAGTGACTGCTTAGTGCATCACTAGAACCTATCATGACACTTCTTTTAATAACAGCAAGTTTAAAAGGTAGAAATTGATGAAATCGAAAACAAGCAAAGAGACAGATCTTAATACTTTTATTTCTTTTGAGAAATTCAAGGAGCTTTGGTTGCAAAGTGCTAAACATGTCTAAATCAACCCGAAAAAGAGAGAAATTGTACAATTAAGATTTATGAACAATATATCAGTAGTACGCAAATATAAGAAGGTTATGAGATTAGTTTGGGGAGTACCTGTGCCCATTGAGTAATATCCATGTGAGCTTTAATTTGATTTTCTTTCTTCCTTTCCTCTTTTGCACAATCAACTAGAAACTAAACAAATGACAGCGAATGTTATGATAGTATGAGGAATGGATAATTTATGTAAGATGGTTTGAGAAGGATGGTTCTTAGTTGTTTCTGCCAGGACTAGAATATATGAGTATTATATAGTACATGTACACATTGACAAATTTATCTTTTTCTTCAAAAGGTAAATTCTAAAAACCAGACAAACAAATCTAGATATATGAACTTCTGAGAAAATGTATCTTTCGCCCTCGTACACACCAGCTTATAAGCATTAGAAATTGTTGGTGCGTTGTGACCAGGCAAATTTAATTTAAAGCTACCATACACAAATACCATCCTAATAAATTATTTATATATATATTCTTAAATGATGTAACTATCAAAGACTTGTCAAAAACTGAGATAGCTGAGAATATAATGCAACTAGCTGCCGCTTTTGTCAATATAGATCAATGTCTATGCGCACATGCACCCCAGACACTTGTATACACACAAAAAATCAGAAAGTAAAACATGGAATCATACATAAACATGCACACTATGAGTCTATGAGGTTAGAAGAAAATTTTGTACGTCTTAGATTGCAGAGAATATATGCAATCATAGATTCAATTTGACTCCCAAATTAAAGTCCTCGATACAAAGTAAATCAGAGGACTTCTACATGGTGATATACATTTAGTTTATGATCCCAAGAAAAGACATGAAAATCTAAATAGGTTCTTTAGCAAGCTTGTAACTATTTGCTAATTATATATATAAGACCTTCTCAGCTAAAGCTACAATTACTATAAATTATTCATGTATGGTTAGTTTTTTAATCCGGATTCACCGACAAGAAGTTTACAAGATTTTAACTACAACCGCTAGTTTTTGGAACAATATATAATAGGTTATAGCATAGACTCATGCGTGGATTCGGATCTATCAAACTGTAGAGTAGTGTGGAAAATAGGCAATGATGCATCGCAATTACACAACAGTATTTGAAGAAGGAAGTGGTAATAAACTTATACGAAAAGTAAATAAATAAATCCAGTGGAATTAAGGAGTTCTTAAGCTTAAACATGTTATAGCAATGAATGATTAATATCTGGCACACTTTAAAAAAAAAGGGAAAAAAAAAGAGATCAAACTTGCAGTTCTTATTAAAAAAAAAGGCTGCTATATATCTCATGTTGTATTGATTATAAATTCATATGTATACCATGCGTAAATGTACCGTGAACTGATGATGATATGCAAAATTTTATGGTAAGGAAGGACTACTTATATATTGACCTGCAGATCAAATGCTGTTGAGAATAATATTCATAACAACGCATGGGTGTCACTGAGTAAAATATTATTAATCCCATGTATTTTTCTATATTGAGTGCCAATTACTTTGACTGTATGTGCCAATCTCAGATTCATTTTTTTTCCTCTCACTATCACTGGAAGGTAAAAAAAAAACCGTATTAATAAAAAGGCAGACAAAATTAAATAAATATTCGATTTATTCTCATCAGATTATAAATTCTGACTGTCTAACTGACATCTTCTGCTTACCAGCTTTGTAATTTTGTGTTTGTTATTATTCGAAGACAGCATTTACAACAAATAAGTTAAGTATATAAACATATATTAATAGCAACCAAATTTCCTGATTTGGTTGTCAACTTGGAATGTGTGAAGAGCAAGTCAAAATTTTTGTAACTATATGTGTTGTTCCACTAAAGCTTTGTTTCCTTCTGACTGGATGAATATGTGCTCACACATAAATTTTGTATCAATTGATTGACTATACAGAAGAAAAAAAATAGAAAAAATCATTTTAATGGGAGAAGGATAAATAACTTTTCGTTGCGAAAACCTAGACTTACGCGCGAAAATTCAAACATCTAACTTGCCAATCAAATGAATATTAATTACCAAAAATGAACAAAATGAACAAATATAAAAGTAGACAACACGAATCATCCTGTTATCTACTTTTCTATTTGTTCATTTTCTTCATTTCTGAAATTAATATTCATTTGATTGGCAAGTTAAATCTTTGAATTTCCATGCGCAAGTCTTGAGCGCATGTGCACGGATCCATCGGCTAGTTTTTATTTTATTGAAGAAAAAGTGTATAAGAGAGATTACAAAAAATGTATAGGTAGAAAAAGTAGGAAGGCCAACTTATAATTACAAATTAAATTAATCAATTTCACTAAAGACTTAGACTACACAAAAAAACCCTAATTTAATTAAGTGCTACCATTAGCACCATAGAATACACTAGAAAATACCCAACCCAAGAAGAAAAAGCCCGATTAAAATTCTTAATATTACCCATTAATCTAATTGTCGTTCTCATTATCTTCCATAATCTATTATATGTATTTTTCTCTCAAGCACTAAAATTAACCACTTATGCACTAATCATCTTTCAATCACAAATTAATTCGTAAAAGTAAAAAAAATTAGTATTTACTAGAGAAAAGGATAATGTTGGATGCTCGTACACTAATCTGAAAATGATTGTCTACTTTTATATGAACTTAAAGAATAAATGCATTACTTGAAAACTACGTAAACTAGTCATCCAATTTCCTTGAAAATCATTTAAATTTCACAATTTGATTATAGTGCAAACATGTAAGGGCGATTTTGGTTTTCTCAAATTTTCCTTAATTGAATCTCCATGCATTTTATTTTTTATTTCACTACAAGATACACAATGATTTTCGATGGCTCGTAGTTGTCGGTCGACGTTGTGAGCCATCGGAAATCCCGTCGGAATACAGAAAACGGGCTTCGTCCATTTTCCGCGGAATCGACGACGGCTTTATGACGGCCTCCGACGACTTTTTCGATGGTAGTTCCGACGATGCTGACATCCACGTGGCTTGAAAACATGCCAGAAAACCGTCGGAAGCCATCGGAGTTTTCGACCAGTCAACCGTTGGAAGCCGTCGAAATATTTCGACATATAAGCCGTCAGAAATCTGGGTAATTTTTTTTATCAACAGCCCAACAGCACATCAATATCAATATATACCACAACACATCAAAATCAATATATATATATATATAAGATATATAAACAAAAATCAATATCAATATCAATAATAATATAAAAAACTCAAACTTTTTTTTTTGCAAAGCTTGAATTTCATAAATAAACACCAAAAGCTGTCAACATGCCTGGCAGGTAACCAGAACACAAAGAAAATACAAAAACTGCCGAAGCAAGTTAAAAGACAAACCAATAACAAAAGACCAGAGAAACAGCGAGAGCTGGTAAGAAGAAAAGGAAGCCGACCACTGGAAATAGTCACTGAACGTACCGGATGAATCCCGGAAAAAGACAACCGGTCATGAAAATGGCGAAAACGAGCTCCGGCCAAGCCTTCGCCTGAAGACTATGTCGGAATAAAAACTAGCTAATCAGCAGCATGCAGGGCAAACGAGGCCACCAGAGTAAGGAAAGAAGATCACTGAGAAATCCAAAATAAGAAGACGAATAAAGTCCCCGGTGCAAACCTGAATATCCAAAGCCTGAAAACCAAGAGCCACATAATCAGAGAAAAAAAAAGGGGGGGAATCGGGGACGAGAAAGCCAGAACCACCTGACTCGGTAGCGGACTTCATCCTATTCCCGCTCTATAGGGAGACTGAGTACAGGTAATAGATAAAAGGTCCACAAGGCGACTAGAACGTGAGCTGACCGAACCCTTGAAAGGTCTTCCACGAAAAGCCATGAAAACATCATTTCTAACCCGTCGAATAATGGAAGAGGGATCCATGGGAGATTCCTCAAAAATTGCCTTATTCCGCGCGCAAGGTGCCAACAGATCAGACAAGGTATCAAACGAAAGATGATAGAGCGAATAGATTTACCAGAGAGTTTGTACCACCAGGTTCTCTGTAAATTAGCCGGTGAGCTGTTGCTACCTCGGATACCTATCAGATTTTCGAAGTAATTCCAGCAGGATCTGGCAGAGAAATCCGAAAAAAACAAATGATCCAAGGATTCCGTTTCCCCGATTCCGCAGCATCTACATCGGGAGACAGTAGGCATGCCAATCCTCTGAAGGTTCTCATCAACTGGTAACCCATCATGCAGGGTTCGCCACATGAACAAAGACACTTTAGGAGGGATTCTAGCGTCCCAGATGAAAGAGAACAAAGGGAGAACCGGAGCCAGATTACGAGACGAACTCCAGGCCTTGAAGATTGAAAACGAACCGCCATCCCTTCCGGAATGACCACCATGAGAATCAGAGAATGATTTGACTGATTGCATGTGCTTCCAAGTCTCACTAGCGAAAGAGGGAGATCCGGTAAAGCCAGCGTTCGCCAGCCTATGGTACTTGGCATGCAGGAACGACGCCCATAAGGAGTCGTTAGCCTCAAACATGTACCACAACTTGCAAGCAAAAGCCGAACAGATGTCCTTAGGGTTGCGCAAACCAAGCCCGCCCTCGTTCTTGGGACGGCACACAACGTCCCAAGATACCCAGTGATGACGGTGGTTATCAACCTTCGATCCCCAAAAGAAGGACGATGCCAAAGATTAGAACGACCGAAAGAAAGAAGAGGTAGGAGTCATCGCAGCGAACACATGAGTGCCCAACGAGCCTAAGACCGACTTGATGAGAACCAATATTCCTGCTTGAGATAGAAGAGACGCATTCCAACGGATAATCTTTCCCTTAACTTTGTCTGTCAGAGGATCGAATAGGGCGTTTAGTTTCCTACCTCTGTAGAGAACAATTCCCATATAAGGAAGAGGAAGGGAAGCTTCCTTGAAGCCGGTAAAACTTTGGAACCAAGAAACCCTGGAAGGGTCCATGTCCTTCGTGTGGACGAAGCAACTCTTCGAAGAGTTAACGAGTTGGCCCAAGCACCTCTCGTACAGGTGGATAAATCGGAGCAGCCGACTAACAGAAAACCGGTTTCCGTTGGAGAAAATGACAATGTCGTCCGCAAAGGATAAGGAGGAAACGAGCGGGCACCCTCTCGGAAGCCCAAAACGGTGGATTTGGCCGAAAATCGTTAGGGTGTGAATCCCTCGAATGAAGGCCTCTGCCGCAATCACGAATAGAGAAGGCGATAGAGGATCACCTTGACGAAGACCTCTACCCGCCTTGAAAAAACCATATGCCGATCCGTTAATGAGAACGGAGAACCAACAGTTGGAGATGAGCCTCCAAACCAAGTCGATAAGGGTTTCAGGAAACCCAAAGGCACGCAGTACCTTGATGACGAAAAACCACGATAGATGATCGTAGGCCTTTTCCATACCTAGTTTGAAAACAACATTAGATCCTCTGACCTTCCGGTCAATCTGGAAAATCAGTTCCTGGGCTAAAAGGACGTTATCAGTGATTAAATGGCCTTTAACAAAACCCGCCTGAGAGGAGGAGATGATATGATCAAGGTAAGGAGCCAAACGATTGGCTACACCTTAGAAATCACTTTGTTAGAGAAATTGCATAGGCTGATGGGACGAAAATCCGCGCAAGACCGAGGGTATCACACTACGGAATAAGGACCAAGTTGGTGGAAGACCAACCAATGGGAAGAGTGCAGCCGGAAAAGAAACGCTGGATGGCCAGACAGAAGTCTGTCTGAATGATAGGCCAAACACTCCGATAGAAGGAACCGTTGAAGCCATCCGCCCCACTGGCACTATCCTTGCTAAGAGCAAAGACACAGGCACGGATCTCTTCCGATGAAGGCGGAACAGCTAAAGCGTCACTTCCCTCTGGAGGGACCAAACGGGGAATAAAGGAAAGGAGGACCAGATCTGGATCCGAAACAGAAGGAGAACCTAGAAAGGATTGAAAATGAGTCAAAATGGTCTCTTTGACTTCAGCAGGAGTTGAAGCCACAAAGAGATCCGACCTTAAAATTTCACGAATTGATAGAAGGTGATTTTCTTACGAATAGAAGAATGGAAGAATTTGGAATTCGAGTCACCTTCGACCACCCATTTGACCCTCGCCTTTTGGCGAAGATAGGAGTTCTCGATACGAAGTTCCGATGAGAAGGCCAGTTGAGCAGTAGCTCACTTCTCCTTGTTGTCGGCGGAAGGGGTCTCGTCGAACAAAGATTCGGCTAGGATGAGGGACTCCTCTGCCGCCCGAACATGGTCGAAAATGTCTTGAAAACATGGGCATTCCAGTACTTAAGGCAGACCTTAAGATGTTTCAGCTTTTGGGTGAAAGCCCCCAAGGGAGAAGAAGAAATAGGAGAGGACCACGAGTCCTCCACTACCTGAAGAAAAGTATGGTGGGATCTCCACATACTTAAGAAACGGAAGGATGACGGCCCCGAAAGTGAAAGGGGGGAGCAGCGAAAAATCAAAGGGGCATGGTCAGAACAGGAACGATGGAGATGAGAAATAGAGAAGGAGAAGGGGAGATTGAGCCAATCAGATGACCCAAAAATTCTGTCCAACCTAGATAGGATCCGGTTCGGGACCTCCTGGTTGTTAGACCAGGTATAAGCAGAGACCACGAAAGGGATTTCTGATAAATCGGAACTCAAAATGAAAGAATTGAAGTCAGAAACCGTGGAGCGATTGACGGCCACCCCCCCTAGTTTTTCAGCCTGGCTAGCGACAACATTGAAATCACCACCCACAACAGAGTATGAGAACCCCATCTCAGCTAGTGAAAGAATGTCATCCCATAGGGATAATCTCTCCATCCGATCACACTTGGCGTAGACCGCCGAGAAAAGAAAAGGTTTAGGGAAGAGGGAAGCTGGACACGCCACTGAGATAGGCTGGACCGAGTCAAAAACAGGGCGAACAACACAGCCTTTAGACCAAAGAATCCAGATCTTACCCGAAACATTGGACAAGGCACCGCCAAACCCAAGCGACAACACAACCTTGGTAACCTCTCCAGGACCCAAAAAAGGTTCTAAAAGAGCCACCAAGCAAACAGAATGTTTCCGGATAATGCGCTTCAGCCTAGCTGAAGATGCTTCATTGCCTATACCACGAATATTCCAGAAAAGAAAGTTCGACATGAACGCAGTGGCAACAGAGAGACAGAAAGCAAGCAAATGAAAACCAGAGCAAGCGCAACTCAGAAAAGATAAAATGAATAAAGAGCAGACCGATCGGTCTGCTCAGTCGCCGCTATAGAGCGAGTTCGGATAGTGCGAGGAGTGGCGGAAACACCTCTCTTTTTGCGACGAGAGGGTCGAAGGGGATGCGAAGCCGAGATCCGTGGGTCGGACTCCTTAGAGCTCCAATCGGCTCCAACGAGCCCGACTGCCTAGAAGAAGACCTGGAGGAAGCCGAGTTCTTAGTTAGGCGAGCTAGACGATCATTAATGATCGCTATCTCCGCTTCGCTAAGCATCAGAATGGAGATCGATAAAGAGCGTGAGGAAGAGGGGAGGGAGCAAAGAGACGAACAACAAGCAGAGGAGGGGACAGGAGAATCCGATTCAATCGGAAAGAAACGAAAGAATGTAGGGGAGCTGATAATACGCATCCAACGTTGCTGTAAGAACCTAAACCAAGCCGGACTATCACTAATGAGACAGCCCCGCGAGACAGGTGTGGTTCGCAAGACAGCCCTAACAGAGATCAGCAGAGCGGACCAAAGAAGGCTGGCAAAATTCCAGGCTGTCCGCATAGTGGTCCGAATCAGTGACCGCTATGCGACCAGAGCTGGAAGATCGCCCGATCCAATCGATCCAGGCTCGATGAAATCTCCGAAGAGACCAAAGAAGGCCAGCCAGATGAGGTAGTCGAAAAAAGCCATTAACGACACGGAAGAGGCCTCGCAATGACTCAACACCAAAAACCAACTAAAGGACCCGCATTGTCCGCTCCAAACGAAGCGCTCAATGCCAATAGGACCTAGCACGCCACCAGTCAACGACTGGGCAGCAATGTCAGGGAGCACACACTAAGGTGTGTCATGGCTCAAGAACAGAATATAAACTCCATCAGCCAAAAACAGATAACCTCTGATAACCCAATAACAATGGACAAATAGGATATCAAAGGCGAGCAACTCACCTGCCTGCAAGGGGCAACACTTACCTGCTGTACCGGGGCATGACACAGTTCATGAGAAGCACCCAAAAGCTGCTCACTTTCCAATACGGCCAACAAACAGGGAGAAGTGAACCCAATAGCAGGAATAGCCCGGACGACGCCAAACAAAGAACTGTCCTAAGAAATGGGAGCCAAAAGAATGCTTCCCACAGCCAAGTCAATCCCTCCAAACCTAGAAGGGGACTACACTTGCAAAGAAGAGGTAACACCTTGCTCAGGACTGGATAGGGTGGTGAAATCCCCATCAGCTGGCACACACCCAAGATAACCAGAATCACAAACCACCGAGCCCACCGAAAAAGGCACCTCCCCATAATGCAAGAGCTCACACGATGCAGTAAAAGATAAAGCAGGTTCGAATTGGATGATGAACTCCCGCCTCGATTCAACAATAGATAAACTAAGTGAAGCCGAATCCACCTGCAGAACATCATCCAGGAGGAGACGCCCATAGGGAAGGGGCCGAACCTTTAACCCATCATCGGAAACGGGTAGGATTTCCATGAAGCAGCCCTCGACCAACAAAAATCGAGTACGGTAGAGATCCCCAAATTTAGCCAACGAGAAAACCCTAATCTCAACCGCATAATACCCAGAGAAAACCACCGACATGGGACTAGCCACCTCCGCCAAAATGGCAGTGGCAATAGTGGCGTAGGAAGGGCAAACTCGCAAGAACGTACCAGAGAGAATGAACTCGCCTTCGACCGAAGTCGACATCGGTGGCAAAATCAGACCACAATTGAACAGAATTAACGCAGAGAGAGAGCAGCGAAATAGGAGAGAACCAGAGGAGAGAGGAAAATCACAATTATCGTGAGCAAAAATTATCAATCGCTATATAAAACTCAAACATTACCATCTCAAATTCAAGCATTTCAAATCAATACAAAGCAAACCGTCCATCATCACTATCTTGCAATATCTAAATCCAACATTAATGTACAATATATACATCCAACATCAAACCCCACAAATCAACATCAAACATTACATGTCCACAAATCAACCTCACCATCTCTCACTGTATATATACACAAGTTTCAAAAACAAAAATTGCAAAACGTACCTCATGACTCGTCATCGGCTCCGGAACGACCAGACGAAGTGAATGCTCCATGACGCTCCATATACTCAGCCAAACACTGGTTTAGTTGCTCCATTAGCGATGATCGGAGGCGGTCCTGCTCCTGCAGCTTTGCAATCTGCCGTCGAAACTCATGATGTGCACGTAAATGTGCATATTTTTACCACTGTATTTAATCTATTTAAATTGAATAAATGATCATATTGAGTAATTTAACTTGTTTTAATTGAAATCCATATTAATTTCAAATTGTCACATCTTCATCCAAGGGCAAAATAGTCATTTTTGTGCATAAATTAACTTGAGAAAATTTAATTAGAAATTTCCATACTATTTTGTAGGAATTTGATTTCAATTACAAGTTGTTTCATGAAGAAGATATGCATGCACAAAAAAACACAAAGAAATGAAGATAGAAATAATTCAAACTGAAGATCACAGAGGACCCCACCTACCCACCACCTTAATGTACGAATTGGAGGCTAATGCACATGCTTATGTAATTAATGGCTTCATATACACTTAAATGATGATTAGTAGAAGCTAATGATTACTTGTCCTCCACACTACCTCAATGGCATTTGGGGGCATTCTTCAAATTATGGATTAGGGTTTCATGCTTGTATAAATAACCCATTATGTTCATGTAATCTCCTCTCTTAGTTAGTTCCTCTTAGTTTTAGTTTAGGCTCAAAATAAAAAGCTCTTCTCTCTTCTTTTTCCATGGCTACTTAGTCATTTTATTTCGTATAACTTTTCTTTCTTTTATGCAATGTTAATTCTCTTTCTTTTACATGCTTCTTTTGTTTATTTACTTTCATGTTAGTAGTGTAGATTTATATTTCATGCAAGTAGAATATTTTTTTTTACTTTGCTCTCTTTTTCCTTTTTCTTTTTCTTTCATGTTGCAAAATATATTTGTTGTTTTGATAAGAAGTATGAGAGGCTAATCCCTTCAATTTAGGGGTAATGAAGCCTCTAATCATATAGCTTCAACATTTTGATAACTATAGCTTTCTTTTGTGCTTAATGACAATGCTTGAAGTGGTTTAATTTGTTGTTTTTTGTTTTGAATTAGCCTATATTGTTGACACCAAATAGGCTATGCTTAAACAGTCACTAACACAAATACCTCTTCATCAAAATATGATTATGGCATAATAAAGTGATTTGAAATTCAAATTTGATGGTCTATATTTCTAATTAATAGTTAATAGGTCATACTTAAAATAGATTTCATTTTCAACTTTGTTGTCATTTTCATGAGAGTTAGTAAGTGGTTTAATGGTTGTGTTATAGTTTGATGGCTTATGTAGCACAAATGAGCCATATTTATGATAAATACATCATTTAAACTCACTTATGACAAAAAAAGAGATCATAATTTCACTAATTATTGAATTATATGATCCAGAGAGTTGATTTATCTCTAAATTGTCATTTAACTCTCATATTTTTACCACTTTCTTTTTGACATTTTTTTCATTTTCTAGCTAATCACACTCTTCAACTTTGGTTTAATTTGATTGAATAGAATTTTAAAATCATCAGTTCCCTTCGGATCGCACCACGTTCTATATTCGTACACCGTGCGCTTGCGGTAAATTTTATTTCTAAATTTATCGGTGATTTTCTAGCTCATAGAATTTCCGCCGTTAAACAAGTTTTTGGCGCCGTTGTCGGAGAGTTGTTTTGATTTTATTTTCTACTCTTCGAATTATTTTCTTTTAATTTCATTATGTGTTTTTATTTTATGTTTGTTTACATTTAAAAAAAAATATATAGCATTTTAAGTTTTTTATACATTCTCACATTCTCTGCTTTTAGTTTGGGTAGCATTGTATTCTCTTTTTTAGAAAAAACAAAAAAAAATGCTGCACTGTGCATTTGTTCTCATTTTCAATCTCTGTTCATCTTGATCCTGTGCACTTGTTCTGAGTATCAGTTTTTGGGTTTATTTCTTCCTGTATTATGCACTATCACTTGTGTGCACTTGCCTCTGTGCACTTGCCTCTGTTTTCAATTTCATACTTCATTTCTTCTGTAGTTTTTTGTTTTGTTTACTGTACAGTGTGTACATTCTGTTTTAAATTGCTTTCTGATACTTCATTTCTTTGTGCATCTATTGGAAACAATATCATTCTTTGAAACTGTTTTTTAACTTATTGAAAACAAACTGTGCATCTATTTCAATTTTATACTTCATTTCTTTGTGCATCTCTGCTCATCCCTATCGCCCTTCCCGACCATCAACAACTACCCACAACTGCCTTCATCAACCACCAAAACATCTCATCATTACCGACTGTAGAGACATCGTAACAAACATCCACTGCTCCTCTTCACTACACAAGTGCACCTCCTCCACCATTCAGTTCCAAAGAATATTCAACAACCCATAACCTCCACTAACCACGCCCCATACATTCACCTCAACCCACTGGCATCACAACTACATCGATCACATTCTAGTGCACTTCATAACATAACATCTCAAACCACATTCACCATTGCATAACATCCTTCCTCAAAGCAACATCTTCCACAATTGTTCCATTCAATTGCCTCTCAACGGTCAGACCAACCACTACAGCCATAGTCACAGTCATTACTATCCTACCACACTTGTACACATATCCTCATAACTACAACTACACCATCCCCAGTTCATTCCCAAACTAGATCATCTCCAGTACATCTTCTCTGCTCTACTGAACTCCAGCAACTTCACATCTAATTCACCACACCACCACTTCAAAACACCATCATTTTCTTTTTTTATCAAGTCTCATTTTTCACCATATCCCATGTCTACCATTGAAGCACCGAATTTCAAGATATAAATGTCATTTTCCATCGCCTCAAATTCAAATACTCACTGCAATAATTCAAAAACTGCTCGCAGCGAACTACCGTCAACTCATTAATCTCAGCATTGCCTTAAGCCTTTTGTAAGGCCCGAGCCTACAAAACAAGCCGAAATATTTTAAGTTATTGCGTAATTTTTATAAATATTAAGCAATTTTTACAAGTTAGTTAATTTTTATAAATTATCGATAATTGATTGCTGTAGCCATAGCGTATATTTCTCTGTGTCAGTTTTCATAACGGAGTCGAAAATAGCGTCCTCCTCATCAATGGTCAGTTGCTCCCATCCCAAATGCTCAAGCATCTGCGCACATGCTTACATAAATCTTTTTTGCAACGCAAAATTAAATACAATTAAATATTACATGAAATATTATAATATTTTATAACTAATTAATTAAAATGATCATTATTAATAACTTACAACTTAAAATATACTTACATGTGCGGCGTATGTTTTATCATCCTCAAGCCAGACATAGGTCACCGATTCTTCTTCTCGGTCTCCCTAACGATATTAGTATGTGTAAATACGTTCATATACGAGACAGGAGCCCCACGCGCTCTTTTCTGCAATAATTTATACATATTATTGTTGTTCATACAAATTTATAAAAAAAAGTAATAACTATTCATAATTACAAGTAATCAAAATTTACCAGATCCTCGCGATGATGCTGAAATGATTTCGAGTCGCACGAAACCATATTGGCGCAAAGGAACTATTACCATATTCGGTATCAAATGCTTCAATAATTTTCACCTAATACATGGACAACGAATCTCTTCATCATTCCCATTATTACTTCAAGCGAATTCAATAAAGACGTGTATACCATTTTGAAAATGTTCATTTATCGAGCCTCTAATTTCTCTTCTTTATTGGTACATTCAGCTCCGATCATTAAAATAATTGACCATTTTTCCTACTGTAAAACATAAAAACATATTAATCATTTACGTATTAACATTTTATTTTTCAACTAAATCATACATTTAAAATTTCGCAAATATATATTATTATTCTATTTAATTTTATTTTCAAATGGATTTACATAAATTATTATATGAATATAATCTACAATTTATAGGTTATTTTTTTACACTTTGATGGCTGGTCATCCTACTTTCCATTATAAACACAGTAGTAATTATATTTTATAAATCATTTTATTTTAAAGGATTCAACAAAATTTCGGCAGCACTTCAAATTTGTTCCCTGTATCGTACACATATGTGTGTACACAAGGAACGAAAAGAAAGCGTTGTCAAAATTTTATAAATCTTTTAAAATAAAATGATTTGCAAAATATAATTACTTTATTTTGTTTGTAACTTGTCCAATACAGAGATAATTCCTACAAATATTGTATCAGATGAATATAAATGTCCGTTCTGTGATAAAAGCGAATATCCATATAAAAAACAATCATTTACAATAATACTTATTAGACGGGTCAAATACTCTCCAAGGGATTATAAAAATTAAAGTGTATTATACAATAATTTTTACAATAATTTATTTATATTTTAAGAAACGCAAACACTAATCGTCGCTTTCATCATCTTAAAAATGCATATACTAAATCCTGAGCATCAACTCTAATTAATCCAAACTAGACCTAATGCACATATGCACTAATTAATCAGCACATATACACCAAGTAACGCACACATACATTAAACAAACTTTTTCCTCAACATTTAAATGATAAACAATTATAATAACAACCTAATTGGCGTTCGATAGGGTATGACAAACAATCAATAAGGTACTATACAACTATAACAACAAATTGACCATGATTTAACAAATCTAAATTAATTAGGGTTCACGAATAAAACCTGATTGGAGATTGTTGAAGGGCCTAGGCTTGTCGAGAGTGGAGAATGATGAAGTTGGAGATGATCAGTGAGGCGGGAGGGCTGGCTGAAAATGGAGAGGAGGTGGTGGAGTTAGGAATTTGGTTAATTTTGAGGGGAAATGAGATAATGAAGTTGCTCTCGGCCTGGAGCCTGTATACATGCTTTTTTCCGACGGCCTGCGACGGCCGTAGACGGCTAATTTATGTCAGTTTTCGACAGCTTGCGACGGCCACTATATTTTATTACGATAACTCCACGGAGATCGTCAACTGTCGGTAGCCGTCGGAAATAACTGTTGGCGGATGTCGGAAGCTTCTGTCGCTATTTACTATGACATCCCACCATTTTGGACCATTCAAATCGACAATAAAACCACACATATCGGACTTGAATAATTCAAAACAACAGATTGTTAATATAATTTAGGGCAAATAAAATAAAATCATAGAATCACAGATGCAGAATATTAGAATAACTTCGCAACGGAATAAAATAAACATAGGAGTTTATGAAGCTCCTAGATACAAAGTCTCAAAACTAATACATGACACCAAGTTTAGAAACAAATACACCTGGAAAGTTAGATACATAAGTTCCCTACTACAAAAGAAAAAGTTGAGTGGAAATAACTAGAGTAAAATATCAAGTAGACTGCCAAATCTCTGGCGGATCTCTAGCTCTAAAAGAGGATGAAACCAAAGCTGTGAAACTCAGGCTGAGCCGAGCATAAAGAAAAACACAAAACACTCGAGTCAAGACATACATACTTACGAAAATGTAAATCAACTCAAGTGAACTGTTAAAGATATGCATCAGTAACTTAAAGGATGATTGGGATCGCCCATTTTTTAAGGATCCGTTTAAACTATCTTCTATGTTGTAATATACGCTATTACAATAATGTCTAAAGTAAAGTATACTATTTAAAAATAGCGTTAAGGCTTTAGATTTTCCATCTTAAAATATTTTTATTGTGTCAATAGTCTATATAGTACCGTAACTCCCCGTAAACTGGAGCCACCAAAGGACACCCCCTAGGTACGACATAAAACAAACTCATAGAACGCGCGCTAGGGTAGGTGACATGGCACAACTAGGCAATGCGAGGGTAGATATACCAATTACACTTTCAGACTGTTGGTAACGTATAGCCGCAACTACCACCCAACTCGATCCACACTCCCGAATCAAAGGTGAGCACCATATCAATCACAAAGTAATAGTGTGGCTAACGATGAAGTATGTCCGAACGGAAAAGCTACCTCACTTGGCCCATCGATTGCTCCTGTTTTAGCCACCTTATGCTAACTCACGGGAGTTAGGTCCTAGTAAATATACCTTTAGGATCGTCGCCATCATCCTACTTCATTCTGGAATCTCCGCCGCGTACGCGGTTGTCAACCAATCGACAGAGAGTATGCCCATATCTGTTTCCGGTCTCTTTAACAACAAATCGTTGTTATAATCTGTGGTTATATAAATTTCAAATGGTTTATATTTCAAATCAAACATATTCCTTTCAAAACCATATAAATTCCATATCATTATTCTTTTAAAATAATATTCATTTTCCAAAGTCGTAATACTTCCAAATTCATTTAATTATAACTCCTTGAAACATAAAAGTTTAAAGGTCATAGAACTTTAAATTTAACCCCTAGAACGATAACATATAACTCTTTAGAAAATTGTAGCATTGATAAATGTCGCTTTTAAGAAAACACAGCAGAACAGAAGTGCTACTGTAAGGATTCGCAGCGGTGTAGAAATGTTATGATAGGAATTCGCAGTAGTGCAGAAGTGCTACTGTAAAAATCCGCAGCAGTGTAGAACTGTTACTGTAAGAATACGCAGCAGTGCAGAACTGTTCAGTATGGAAATCGTAGCAGTGCAGAATTATTATAAAAGGAAATCGCAGCAGTTTTGAATTGTTACCGTAAGAAATCGCAGCAGTTTTGAATTGTTACTGTAATACTTTCTGCTACCATAGTTTATTCACTCAAATAGTATATATATTTACAGTTTTTATCATAGTCGTTCTATCATTCCTATTACATTGCTCAAATTTTAGCTAACTGTACATTAACTTGCCCTTTATTTTATGTTCAGTAAGATCATTTATCATTTTTATCAACCAAATTTCACCATTTACATTAGTTAAAACTTACGTGTCAAATGTACGTTTTAACTTACATTTTTTTTCACAAAAACATTTATCATTTTAATCACTATTACGTGAATAAAAACATACAATTTATAGGTTAGAATAAAATACCATTATTAAGTCAAATCGGATCATTAAATTTCAATTAACCTTCATACTGTAAATTATATTCCAAAATTAACATTTTCAACTCTTTATTCCTTTTAAAAATCTTAATCCATATAAACAAATTTGAAAAAATCATTACATTCAATTGTAGTCGAGATTCATATATAAAATCCAAAATACTTAATATTTTTTAGAAAAATTATTTTAAATCAACCACGAAGTCTGCTTAAAATTCTCTACCCTAGGGTCAAATAAATACGAACATATATCATATCAATCCGCAATTTATTAAATTTTTGAGTTTTATATCTTTTCAAACCCGTAATTCCAAGTCAAATAAAATTGCTCAGGCCTATAATTTCGGCCCATAACAATTTTCCTTAATCTAAAGATCGTTCGGGTATGTATCATTTCAACCCATAGTGAAGGAACTTGCAGCGCGAGAACAGAATATTAAATAACATAACAATATTCAACATATCATGGCTATGATCAAAACAGGTATAATATGATGTGAAATAACATAATAAAATCAGATGTATAACATAATATAAACATATGAAATAACATGATATAAACATATGAAATAACATGATATAAGTATGTTGTCAAGAGTGATTACTCACCTTTCTTAGGTTAGAAAAGTGATTCAGAGCGCAACATAATGACGACAAATTACGGACAAGCTTGAGTGGGAGGAGAATCCAAATTCGACGCTTTGAAAAATAAAATAAATTCCATACGTAAACAAATAATTCACGTAGAAAAGAAAATAGAAAATTATATTTGCAAAATACATAAGAAGAGGGCTTGTCTAAGGGGTGCATAGGCTTGGCCTAGAGGTGGTTTGGGTTGGGCTAGGCTCGACCTAGGGCATTTGGACTAGGTTTTGTGGTGCAAAGGCTAGGGTTAGGTTCGGCTAGGCTGGGGTTTGGAGAGGTGGAGGCTTTGCTTGGATAGGGTTTGCGATGGCAAGGCTCTGCTTTGGTAGGGTTTCGGAGGGGTGGTGGTCGAAAATGGAGAAGGGGAGATGGAGGTCGAAATTGGTGAAGATAAGATGGAAAAAGGAAGGAAGAGAAGTGGGTTTTGGTTTAGAGTTTGGTGATGGGGTGTGGCCGAAATTTCAAGGGAAGGAGGAGGAAAGTTTTAGAGGAGAAGAGGAAGAAGGTCTAGGGTTTTGAGGACGGAGATGAAGAAGAAGACTTACATTTTTCTATGGAGGCACAAATGAAGGATGAGGAAGCTAAATAAAACCCTAGGATATTATATAGGCTCATCAACAGGTGGCTTCTCATCTATGAAAGGAGTTCCTAGCCCATTAGTACAAGTCCAAAATCCAAATATAATTAATATAAAAGTTAAGGGAAAATAACTCCGTGTAATACGGCAAAAATTGCAAAATTTGAGAAGTAGTGATCAAAATTTAAGAAGAAAAAACCAAGAAAATGTTTAGAATTAAATTCATCTTCATTAAAAAGGTTAAAAAGTCAAAATTTAAAATTTTCACAGAAAGTCAAATTTTGACCAAAGTTGGTCAAAATTTGCATTTTAAGAAAAATCTTTGTTTTATTAAATTTGGAAGAATATTTCATATCAAATCCCAAAATTATGCAATAAATTTCCAAATTTATCAAATTTAAAAATAATAATATTCAAAGTTTCAAATGAATTTTCATTTAAAATATGTTGAAAATTTTCAGGTTGTTACACTCTCCCCCAGTCAAAACTTTTTGTCCTCGAAAAGGAACAAGACACAATAAACAAAGAAGGATAAGGTAGGATAACGAATAGTACCTGGAACAAACAATTCCGGATTCGAAGAACGAATGCTCTCTTTCGTTTCCCAAGTACAATCCGATCATCAGTGCACCATTGCATTTTGACTAGGTTGACAGATTTTCTTCGACATTGCTTCGTACCTCTATCGATAATGCAAAGTGGCTTCCTCTCAACAGTGATATTTGGCTCAACATCCAAATTATCGAGAGCAGAAGGCTGGGCAATCAAAGATGGATCATGTAGATACCGACGAAGATGCGAAACATGGAACACATTATGCACTCCAGAAAGTTTCTGAGGCAAATCCAAGTGATAAGCTAAGGAACCAATTCTCTCTAAGATGCGAAAAGGCCCTATAAATCTAGGAGCGAGCTTCCCTCTCCAGCCAAAACGGATCACATTTCTTAATGGAGAACCTTAAGGAAAACCTGATCACCAACATAAAGCTCCAAACTCCTCCTACGCCTGTCAGCATACTTCTTTTGTCTATCCTGAGCAATCCTCATCTTTCTCCTAACCTCCTTAACCTTCTCAGATGCTTCTAGAATCATATCCATACCAAGAACTAAATGATTATCGGATTCAATCAAGCAAGATGGAGATTTGCAAGGACGTCCATAAAGAGCAGCAAATAGAGCCATTTCGATACTGGCCTGAATTTTAAAAATGGAATGAGATAGATAAATGTTTAAGAGAACCTTAAATAGGTATTTGAGATTATACCTGATAACTATTGTTAGAGGTGAAGTCAACCACATAGAGATGATCTTCCAAAGATCCTCCGTAATCAAGGACACAGGCACGAAGAAGATCTTCCAAAATCTAATTCATGCTTTCCTTTCAACCATCGGTTTGCGGGAGGTAAGTTGTGATCAAATTCAGACGAGTACCTAAAGATTCTTGAAAAGCTTTCCAAAACAGACTGGTAAGGATAAGGATGGGGTCTCTATCAAAAACAATACTGACCGAAACAGCATGAAGACGAACAATCTCTCTCATATAAATCTCAGCTAAACTCAAAGCAGAAAGTTAGATCTAACCGAAATGAAATGAGCTAACTTGATCAATCAATCCACAATAACCCAAATACTCTCATTACCACTCCTAGTCCTTGGTAATCCATCAATAAAATCCACAGAAACTTGTTCCTATTTCCAATTGGGAATCTCAAGGAATTGAAATAATCCAGCAGCTTTCTGATGATCAGCCTTAACCTGCTGACAAGTCGCACATCTACTAACAAAAAGGGAGATATCATGCTTCATACCACTCCATCAATACAGCTTCTTCATATCATGGTACATCTTTGTCACACCTAGATGAATAGAAAGTCTGGACCAGTGATTTTCTCGAAGTAACTCTTGCCTTAATCCATCCACATTCGGGACACAAATTCGATTATCAATCCTCAGAATACCTCTATCATCGATCTGAGCTCCACTTCAATCTTGGATACTACCACCAATTCTATTACAAACATTCTCCTTAATAAGCCTAATTATCCTATCCGCATCCTACTTAGCAATAATATGATACATAAGAGGAGAAGAAACAACAAGATGACATAACATCGCCTTTTCCGACTCAAAGCATCGGCTACAACATTAGCTTTCCCTTGGGTATAATTGATGTCGAGGTCATGAGAAGCTAGAAACTCAAGCCACCTAACTTGCCTCAGATTCAAGTCCTTCTGGGTGAAAATATGAACAACCCGTAATTCCATAAATATTTTAAATAAAATTTTGAAACTTTGATTTTAAATCATTTAAAATTTGAAAATTTGGAATTTTATAATGTATTTTTGGGATTTGTTGAGAATTATTTTTTCAAATATAATAAAATAAAGATTTTTCTGAAAAATTTAATTTTTGGTCAACTTTAGTCAAAGTTTGACTTTCGGTTGAAAATTTTAAATTTGAATTTTAAATTTTATTCTTTTTCTTTGAAGCTAGATTTGATTCTAACATTCTCTATGCTTTTCGTTTCATTAAATTCTGATTTATACTTTTTAAATCTGCAAAGTTTCAGCGTTTTACACACAATTATTTTCTGTATTTTATTTTCTCCTATTTTATTTTGGTTTTGGGCTTGATTTAGTTCATGATCCAGTTTGGTTTTGATTGATGGGCTTGGCTAATGGGATAATATTCCTAAGAGACATCTCTTTGTCAATTCATAGTGAAGAGATGCCATTTCATAAAATGTACGTTCAAAAACATCTAACTTCTCATTCCTTCATATTCTACTTCCTTCAGCCAAAAACTACAGTAAGTTCTCTTCGTCTTTTTTCAGTTTTTCTTATTTTATTTCTTCCTTCCTCTTCCTTATTTTGGCCACAACCTTTGTCGTAGCCCACTTTCTGCTTGCCTCCACCGCCACCAAGTTGATCGGCCATCATCTCCATAAGCCGAACCCTCACCATCACCTTTCCCATAGGTCGTGACTGGCCATGGCCGAACCATCACATCCATTTGCCATAAACCCTAGCCGACCCCATGTTTTCTCCTCCTTCCCTTCCTATTTGCCTTGGCCACTATCTTTTCCTTGCCTAGCCATGACCATTCACCATGTAGCCATGAGCATAGTTACCTTGACCAAAAACAAATCATGGTCGAACCAGGATTCCCCAGAGGCCGAACCCAAAGTGCTTAGGACCGAACCCAAATGCCACTTCCCTTGCCTTTTTGCCTTCCACACCTTGCCATCCCTTTGTATTCACCATAGCCGTGCCTTATAGCCATACTAACCGAGCTTATCAAGCCCAAATGATCATGGCTGAACCCAAACACATGTGGCCGAGCCTATTCTTATGTGGTCGAGCCCATTTGTGTAGTTGCTATCCCATTTTCTTTGTTTTGTATTTTATTCATTCAATAATAAATATTTACTTATATATATATATATATTATTGCTTTTAAGATTTGGATTTTGGTTCTACTTCCACTCGAGCTTAATTCGTGTTTATCTTGACTTTTCAGAGTTGTCTTGTTGTTACAATTATCATCTCTAGCCATAGAAGGTGAGTTCATCACTCTCGACAAGTACTTGTATTCTAGTAAATCGATGACATATGAAATTGTAGTGATATGCATATGATGTTGGTTATCTCATATATGCTTGTCACATGATATTATGTGATGTTATCACCTTATGTATACCTGTTTTATCACTGACATGATATGCTATGTTATTCTGTTCATTTATATTTTGTTTCTCACATTGCGAGTTCCTTCACTGTGGGTTGAAATGATATATACCCGAACGGACTTTAGAATAGGGAAAAATCATTATGAGCTGAAATGATAGGTTCAAATGATTTTTATATGACTTGGGATTGCGGGTTTGAAATGATAAAACCCGGGATTTACATATATTACCGATCGAAATGATACATATCTAGATCACTTGACCTAGATTAGAAAATATTATACAGACCCGTGGTTAGTTTTATATAGTTTCTAAAAACTATTAAGTATTTTAAAATTTTAAAATATGTAAAATTTTGACTTAATTTTTTTTGAATAATATATATATATATATATATTGGTTTTCTATAAGTTAAAATTTTATAAGTTAATAAATGATTTTAAATTGTAACTTAAGATTTTATTTATAATTTAATCTAACTTAATAATTTAATTTGATGGAATTTTTTAAATCTAAACTAGTGTAAATATTTATTTATGGAATGGATATTTAAATAAAAATATATTTTCTTTATTATAAGATTTTAATTTAGGTTATTAATGTACTCTTAACCTAATATAAGAAAATACGGTTTTAATTGGATATTTTTATGATAAATTTTATTTAACTAAAATAAAAGCTTATTTAATATCCAAATGAATAATTTTGTATAATAAAATAGATTTTATATAATAACTATGATATAAATTGAAGATATGTTGTTTCAAATATGTTATAGTAGAATTTGTAGCATTTCTAAAATGCTATGCTACTTTAGGGTATGTTTTCAAATGCTACTGTTTCTAAAGATGTAACATTTTCAAAATGCTACTATATAAGGGTCACATTTTCAAAATGCTATGGTTTTTAAATATTACATTTTTCAAAGTGTTATAACTAAGTGTATAAATTTGAAATGTTACCAACTTGGGAAAAATGACTATTATTTTGAAAGAATAATGACATCGGATTTAAATGGTTTTGAAATGAATATGTTTGATTTGAAATATAAACCATTTGAAATATATAACCATGGGTTATAATAACAGTTGGTTGTTAAAGAGACCGAGATCGGATGTTGTCATACTCTCTACCAATACCGAAAACCACTTTAACAACCGTGTGCACGGTGGAGATTACAGAATGAAGTAGGATGGCGGCGACGATCCTATATGAGTTATATACGTGGATCCAACTCATGTGAGTTGGCATAAGGTGGCTAAAACATGAGCAATCGACGGGCCAAGTGAGGTTGCTCCTTTGATCGGACACACTCCTTCGTATGCCATTCCATTACTTTGTGATTGATTTGGTCCGCACCTTTGAATTTTTTTGGGAGTGTGGCTCGAGGTGGGCGGTAGTGGCTGCTATGTGTTACCACCAGCCCTGAAGTGTAACCGGTATATCTACCCTGGCATCGCCTAGTTGTGCCGTGTCACCTATCCTTGCACGCCTTATACGAGTTTGATTTGTGTCGTACCTATGGAGTATCCTCTAGTAGCCTCCTGATCTGGAGGTATTACGGTACTGTATAGAGTATTGGCACTATAAAATGTGTTAAGGTGGAAAATGTAAAGCCTTAATGCTATTTTGATAGTTTATTTTAATGTAGACATTATTATAATTGCGTATGTTACTACATATTAGATAGATTAACGGATCCTTAAGGATGGCCGATCTTAGGCATTCTTTAAATTACGTGTGCATTTCTATTAATTCACTTGAGTTGATTTACATTTTATAAGTATGTATGTCCTGACTTGAGTGTTTTGTGTTTTGCCTAATGCTCGGGTCAGCCTGAATATCCCAGCTTTGGATTCATCTTCTAGAGCTAGAGATTTGCTGAAGATTTATCTATCTATATAGTTGCCTATCTATTTCTATTTCAGTTATTTCATTTCAGCCTTTGATTATGTATTAGCGTACTTATGTATTTGGATTTCCTATTGTGTTTACTTTCAGACTCTAGTATTATGTATTTGTTTTGAGACTATGTATGTAGTAGCTTCATGAACTACTATGGTTATTTTATTTTCGCTATGAGTTATTCTGATATCTGTGTCTGTGTCTGTGATTCTTCGATTGGTTTTATTTGCTCCAAACATATTAACAATCTGTTGTTTTGAATCATTCAAGTCTGGCATGCGTGGTTTTATTGTCGATTTGAATGGTCCAAAATAGTGGGTCGTTACAAAATATATTTTAAAGGCTTATGATCCGTAAAGATCTCAAACATAGTTCCCAAAAGATGATGCCTCCGAAGCTTCAATGCAAAAACTATGGAAAGCAATTCCAAATCATGGGCTACATAATTGGCTTCATGAGTCTTCAAGTTACGACTGGCATTGGTGATAACCTTCCCATCCTACATCAGAACGGCTCCCAAAACTTCATGACTGGCATCAGTGTATACCGTTAATCCCTCATTTCCATTTGGAACGGTAAGAACTGGTGTAGAAGCTAGCTTGCGCTTCAACTCGTTGAATGCAGCTTCACACTTATCATTCCATCTAAACTTAGCATTCTTATGAGCTAGAGCGGTGAGAGGTGCAGCAATCCGAGCAAAATTCTCAGTGAATCTCCGATAGTAAACGACAAGACCCAGATAACTACGGATATCGGATTGAGTCCTAAAAGTTTCCCAATTCTAAAATAGAATAGGGAGAATAAGAACCGAAAAAGAGATAGAATAATTAATGTACAAAGGAAAGAAGAGAAGATAGACTTACATTGATCGCACCGATCTTAATTGGATCAACAGAAACTCCATCTCCAGAAACAATATGTCCAAGAAATCGGACTTCATCTTTCTAGAAATGGCATTTCGAGAATTTGGCTTTCAATTGATGACTCCTAAGGGTCTTCGAAACAAAATTCAAATGGATTTCATGTTCCGCCTTAGACTTAGAGAAACAAGAATATCATCGACGAAGACTAGAACAAACTTATTAAGAACATCACGGAAAACCTGGTTCATAAGGTCGACGAAGAAAGCTGGGGCATTAGTCAAACCAAATGGAATAACTAACCATTCAAAGAAACCATCCTCAGAACGAAAAGCAGTTTTGGGAATACTTTCCTCAAAAGTTTTGAGCTGGTGGAAACCGGTGGCAAGATCAAGTTGAAAGAATACAGTAGCACCATACAGCTGAACGAACGTATCATTAATGCGAGGCATTGGATATCTATTTTTCATAATGAGCTTGTTCAGCTCCCTATAATCAACACACATCCTCAAAGAGCCATCATACTTAGTGACAAAAACCACCGCTACTCCATATTCGGAATGACTGTGTCTGATCAAACCTTTGGAGAATAAGTCTTCGATTTGCTACCTCAACCCAATCTTCTCACGGGGTGTCATTCTTCTAGGAGGAAGAATTACAGATCGAGCTCCATGAATGAGATCAATATGGAATTCGATTTTTCGTTTAGGAGGTAAAGAAGTGACTTCACCAAATACGTCGGGATAGAGTTTGAGCGTAGGAGTAGAATCAATATCACTAGGGGGAATCAAGAGAATAGTTAAAACTACCTGCATACTTCTGAGGCATGAAACATTGAATCACCAAAGGATCGCCCTTATCACTAACAAGAGAAATGGTTCGGGCTTTACAAGAGATAACAGCTTCATGATTCTTCAGCCAATCTCCTCCAAGCAATAGATCAAAAGCATCGAAAACAAGAACATAGAAATCACTAGAAAAACGGTAGCCAGAATGGAAGAGTTTCACATTGTTACAAATTCTACTAAGGTTCGTGGGACACCAATAGGATTAGTAACATACAAAGGTGCAGTTGCATACTCAGGTGAAAGGATATGCTCAAACTTATCATAAAGTCCATAGAAATGAAACTATGCGAAGCTCCAGTGTCAGATAAAACACGAACAAGAAGATTGAATAAGGTAGAGGTGCTCTGAAGAGTACCTTGGGTATCACTAGGAGCAGGTGGAGTAGATGAGGTAACCGCAAAGACACCAGATGGCTTGCCCTTCTGCTGAGTAGGACAGTCCTGCTTGAAGTGGCCAGGCTGGAAGAAAATATGACAAATATCACGCCTGGTCATCTGAGCTGGAGGAACAGTAGCTCCGGCTAATGTAGGACAACTATTGGCATAGTGCACCTTCTGGTCACACCTGAAGCAAGTGATGGAAGAAAGATCAATAGGTTGTTTCTTGGAAGAAGAAGATCCTAAACCTGGATTCTTAAGCCAATTCTGCTTTTGACGCTGGAAATTTGACTTTCTCTTCTTAGAATTGCCAGAAGAAAGCTGAGATGAAGGTGCACGAGCAACAGATGATTCCTTAGATATGTGGTTCTCATATCTAATTGCCATATCCATCAATCCAGTAAAAGGGTTGTGCACATGAGAAATCAAACGATCATAAAACTCTAGGTGAGCTCCAGCTATAAACTTCTTATTCTTCTTAAGAGGGGTATTGATCAGACTAGGACCAAACTTGAAAGGTTCTTCAAACTTCCTCTCATACTCATCAAATGACATATCCCCTTGCTTAAGATCCATAAACTCCCTGTATAGCCGAGACTTCCCAGCCCCCGGCATCCACTTCGTCACAAAAGCCTCCCTAAACAAGATATCCAAACTTAAGAAAGATTCCAAAGGGATGACCTAAACCAAATTCACGGACTAACTCAAGACAATACCTAAAATGATCCTAAGAAATATCTGCCTCAATAGTGTTGGCTATAACAGACTCCCACCAATCCAATGCTGCCTCCATCAACTGACTCGCTGCTAACTGGCGCTTCTGAGCGTCGGTGATCTCCAAACCAGCGAAAATCCTTTCCAAGCCTCTCAGCCACTGTTGATACTCGATGATGGTCTATGATCCTGAAAATTTAGTACTACCTCGCTGGGTGAACTCCTTACATAGGGTGGTAAACCTAGTAGGTGCAGTTGGTGCTGGAACTGAGGGAACACAACGACCCTAACCTCAGGCATTCCTACGATTCATCCTGGAAATTCAAGAATGAATTTTAGGACAAAGACTTAAAGAAAAGATAGAAGAAAAGACCCAACTAGAATGGAAATCCTAATCAAAGAATTCTACAAAACAAGGTGGATTCGAAAAGAAGGAAATTCTATGAAAAGGAATTTGAAAAAAAAGAAAATTTTATATCTAAATCAATCCTTTAAAAATCATTTGAAAAACCATTATATACTTGAAAATACATTCTCTCACAAAGAATGATTCTAAGATTGATTTTACTCATTCTAGGATATTTCTACCCTATCTCTAATGATTTTTTGCCCCTTAGGTAAGGTTTGCCTAAAACCAAAGCTCTGATACCAACTATGACATCCATCCATTTTGGACCATTCACATCGATAATAAAACCACAAATGTCAGACTTGAACAATTCAAAACAACAGATTGTTGATAAATTTTGAGGCAAATAAAATCAAATCACAGAATCACAGACACAGAGTACCAGAATAACTTCGCAGCGGAATAAAATAAACATAAGAGTTCATGAAGCTCCTAGATACAAAGTCTCAAAACTAATACATAATACCAAGTCAGGAAACAAATACACTTGGAAAGTTAGATACATAAGTTCCCTACTACAAAAGCAAAAGCTGAGTGGAAATAACCAGAGTAAAATATCAAGTAGACTGCTAAATCTCCGTCGGATCTCTAGCTCCGAAAGAGGATGAAACCAAAGCTATGAAACTCAGGCTGACCCGAGCGTAAAGCAAAACACAAAACACTCGATTCAGGACATACATACTTATAAAAATGTAAATCAACTCAAGTGAACTGTTAAAGACATGCATCAGTAACTTAAAGGATGCTTGGGATCACCTATCCTTTAAGGATCCGTTAAACTGTCTACTATGTACTAATATACGCTATTACAATAATGTCTAAAGTAAAGTATACTATTTAAAAATAGCATTAAGACTTTACATTTTCCATTTTAACACATTTTTATTATGTCAATAGTCTATACAGTACTGTAACTCCCTGTAAACTGGAGCCGCCAAAGGATATCACATAGGTACGACATTAAACAAACTCGTAAAAGGTGTGCTAGGGTAGGTGACATGACATAACTGGGCAATGCTAGGTAAGATATACCAAATACACTTTCGGACTGTTGGTAATGCATAGCCGCAGGTACCGCCCAACTCGATCCACACTTCAAATGTGCGCACCAAATAAATGACAAACTAATAGTATGGCTAACGATGAAGTGTGTCCGATCGGAGGAGCTACCTCACTTGGCCCGTCGATTGCTCCTGTTTTAGCCACCTTATGCTAACTCACGAGAGTTAGGTCCTCGTAAATATACCTTTAGGTTCGTCGCCACCATCCTACTTCATTCTAGAATCTCCACTGTGTACACGGTTGTCAAAGTAGTTTTCGGTATCGACAGAGAGTATGCCCATATCCGATCCTGGTCTCTTTAACAACCAATCGTTATTATAATACATGGTTATATAAATTTCAAATGGTTTATATTTCAAATCAAACATATTCCTTTCAAAACCATATAAATTCCACAGCATTATTCTTCTAAAATAGTATTCATTTTCCAAAGTCGTAACACTTCCAAATTTATTTAATTATAACCCCTTGAAACATAAAAGTTTAAAGGTCATAACACTTTAAATTTAACCCCTAGCCGATAACATATAACTCTTTAGAAAATTGTCGCATTTTGAAAATGTCACTTTAAAGAAAACGCAACAAAATAGAAGTGCTACTGTAAGGATTCGCAGCGGTGCAGAATTGTTACGGTAGGAATTCGCAGCAGTGCAGAAGTGCTACTGTAAGAATCCACAGCGGTGCAGAACTGTTAAGTAAGAATCCACAGCAGTGCAAAACTGTTCAGTACGGAAATTGCAGCAGTACAGAATTGTTACAATAGGAAATCGTAGTAGTTTTGAATTGTTACCGTAAGAAATCATGACAGTTTTGAATTGTTACTGTAACACTTGCTACTACCATAGTTTATGCAATCAAATAGTGTATATATTTACAGTTTTTATCATATTCGTTCTATCATTCCTATTATATTACTCAAATTTTAGCTAATTGTACATTAAGTTACCCTTTATTTTCTTTTTAGTAAGCATCATTTATCATTTTTATTAACCAAATTTTACCATTTACATTAGTTAAAACTTACATGTCAAATGTGTATTTTAACTTGCATCTTTTTTCACAAAACCATTTATCATTTTAATCACTATTACGTGAATAAAAACTTACAATTTATAGGTTAGAATAAAATACCATTATTAAGTCAAATCGGATTATTAAATTTCAATTAACCACTATATTCCAAAATTTATATTTTCAACCGTTTATTCCTTATAAAATCTTAAACCATATAAACAAATTTACAAAAATCATTACATTCAATTTTAGTTGGGATTCATGTATAAAATTCAAAATACTTAATAGTTTTTAGAAAAGTCATTTTAAATCAACCACGGAGTCTGTATAAAATTCTCTACCCTAGAGTCAAGTAAATATGGACATATATCATTTCAGTCTGCAATTTATTAAATTTTCAGGTTTTATATCATTTCAAATCCACAATCCTAATAAAATTCTCCAACCCATCTAGGCCCAAAGATCAATTTCTCACTATTTTGTACAGCTGTGCAATTTTGCACTATATAAATACGAATCAGTGTAACATTGTAAAATATTGATTCATTCTTCAGTAATAAAAGTATCAAAATTGTTTTATAATATTATAGCATACCACCGCATAATAGCGATTCTTAAAAGAAAAAGAAACCCATCAGAATTATTGTCATCGTCTGAATTTCACATTCATCAGAGATTCAATCTCCTCATTTGAGTTTCAAATCCAAATCTAAAGTGCTGTGTCTCACCAGTTTTGAAAACTTTGGCTGCATCAACACTCTAAATAGGATCTTGAGGAAAAATAGCAAGAAATCAATCATTCTCAAATCAAGAAAATTATGAACATATCACATAGCATCAAAAGAAAGTGCCATCCACCAAAGTTCAACAGAATATCACTCATCACATGAAACTTTGCGGTTGCATCTTACCTGGGCCGGTGATCTTTCTCTAACTCAGTAACTAAAATCTTGATTGAGGTCTAAATGGCTTCTTGACAGTTTTTCATCTTTGTTTGCGCAGTTTCTTTATTTTTGAATTCTTGGTGTTTTTTTCCATCATGAGTAATAAATCCAACACTTCATCATCATAGGATGAAAATAACTCTCAGCAAACATCAACGGCCACTGAGAATCTTGTAAAGACCATCATTAGCCCATAAAGCCAACTCGTAACTGTCCATCTAGATGAAGATAATTATTTACTGTGGAGGCTTCAGGTTGAAACTGCCATTCAAGGTTATGGACTTGAAGGATACATTCTCGGAACCATCTCAATCCCACCAAAATTCGTTACTGTTCAAGAAAACAAATTATTCAACAATGAGGAATACACAAAGTATAACAGACAAGACAGACTGATATTCTTGGCTATTGTCATCCATAAACACAAAACTAGTGTCACATGTAATAGGATGCAAGACTGCTAATGAAATATGAACAACAATGGAGAAAGTTTTTAACACTCAGTTTACAGCAAAGGTTAGGTACCACAAACGACAATTTCAAAATATCAAGAAAGATAATCATACTATAAGGGAATATCTGTCCAAGATTAAAACAAAACGTGATCTTCTTGAAGCAGCAGATCATAAAGTTTCAAATTTAAAACAAATCTTGACCATGCTCAATGGCTTAAGTGACGAATATGAAGTAGTGGTTGTTGTGATAGCTTCTCAAAAGGTTTTGCCATCTATAGATGATGTACTTTCAATCTTACTGGCACATGAAACAAGAATAAATAACAAAAGACTACAAGTATCATATTTTACTATCAACTACATAGCTAATCAAGAAACAAAAATCAAAAACTACAGCAAAATTGAACAAGTAGCTCAAAGGGGTGGCTACACTAACAGATCAAGAGGAAGATGGGGCAACAATAATAACAAGCCAAAATGTCAGATCTATGAAAAAGTGGGTCATACAGCAATAAAATGTTATTTCGAATGCTCCAATCAGGATAATAACAATTAGAGAAGCAGCATCTACAATGTTAATATGGCACAAAATAGTGTTAGTCAGAATGATAACAGTAACAAAGGTTTGAATTCAAATGATACTGCTAGAATTGAGCACATTCAGGATGAATCTTGGTGTCCACACTTAGGGGTCATAAATCATATTAGTAACAACCTTGACAATTTGAACCTTGGATGCAAAGAGTACGGAGATAATCAAACAATTTGCATGGGGAATGGTAAGTGTATCAAAATTTCTTATACTGGTAATGCCTATATCAGAGGTAAAAGGCAGCTATTCTTACATAATTTATTAAGAGTGCCGATAATCAAAAAGAATCTTATAAGTGTATCTTAGTTTGCTCTTGATAACAATGTATATTTTGAGTTTTATCCTAACTATAGTTTCATCGGAAAGATACTAACTAGAGATAGTTGCAGGATGACACAGAAAAAGGGCTTTACAAATTTAAATCTACAAACTGCAGCAATGTCACAAAGGAACAAAATCGTTGTAACTTGATTATAAAAAGGAATAGTAAGGATGTATTTGATCTTTGGCACTACAAGCTGGTCACCCAAGTTGTAAAGTTGTAAGGCAAATTCTTGTTGAAAATAAGATAAAATTTGATGACATTTGTTTACCCTATGTATGTACTTATTGTCAAATGGGCAAGATTCGTAATTTAACATTTGATGACTCATCAACACAATACACTAAACCATTAGAATTGGTTGCCACTGATTTATGGGGTCCTGCACTCATATGCTCAGATTTTGGATTTAAGTACTATATTTCATTTGTAGATGCATATTCAAGATATACTTGGATATATTTCTATAAAAAAATTCTGAGGCATATAATGCACTTATATGTTTTATAATAATGGCTGAAAAACAAACTAATTCTCAGATTAAAATCATTTAGTTTTGTGTGGGAATGAATACAAACTTCTCGTTAGCTATTTTCAAAAAAAAGGGAATCATATACAGAACTACATGTCCCTATACATCTAAGCAAAATGGTCTAGCAGAAAGAAAACATAAACACATTGTTGAATCAGGTCTTACTTTATTAGCTTATGCCTCAATGCCATTAAAATTTTGTCCTGAAGCATTTAATACAGCTGTTTATCTAATAAATAGGTTGCCAACGAAGATTCTAAGGGAATTAGTCCTATAGAGAAGTTGTCCGAAGTTAAACTAGATTATTTTAGCTTAAGAACCTTTGGATGTCTTTGTTTTCCTTGTATTAGAACATATAATAAAAACAAGTTGAACTTTAGATCTAAACCATGTACTTCTTTGGGCTATACTACAAACCAAAAAGGATATAAATGTCTTGATGGAAGTGGGAAAATCTTTGTGACTAGACATGTTGTTTTTAATGAATGTGTGTTTCCTTTTAGCAAATCTGAGATGAAAACAACAAGCAAAGTCGACAATCCAAAAACATCCATACCAGACTTACCTGTGTTACACTGTGATTGAACATCATATAAGGGCAAAGGAGGCTACTGAGAATCAGAAATACAATCTAGAGAATTTGTTCCGCAAGATCCAGATTGGATAGACAACCTCAGTCATGCCAGTCCTTCACCTGCACAGTAAGGTAGATAGTCATGAAGATGATTCTCAAAGATGTATAGATGATAGTGACACAGAGGACTTACCTTATAATGATGCTCAAATTAGACCTGGTCATCCTATGGTTATAAGAGCCAAAAGTGGCATCTTCAAACCAAAAACCTGCATAGCATGCTTAAGTACTCATGAACCAGTTACATAATGATCAAGCTGTCAAAGAAAAAAACTAGATAAATGCCATGAGTGAAGAATAAGATGCCCTTATTAAGAACAGAACACGGGATCTTGTATATCCACCAGACAATGAAAACATTGTGGAATGCAAGTGGACATAAAAGATCAAGAAAAATCCTGATGGGACCATCAACAAATATAAAGCAAGACCAGTTGTAAAGGGTTACACACAGCAATATGGGTTTGACTTCAATAAAACCTTTTCCTCAGTAGTTAAACCATCCACAATCAGTCTTATTCTCACTATCGCACTATACAAGAAATGGGACATAAGGCAATTAGATGTCAACAATGCATTCCTCAATGGTGTTTTACAAGAGGAAATTTATATGGAACAACCACAGGGTTTCAGCAAAAATAAAAATTATGTGTGCAAATTGAATAAGGCTATATGGCCTTAAGCAAGCTCCAAAAGTCTGGTTTGATAGACTGAAATCAACATTAATAGATCAAGGATATCAGTCTACCAAATCATCACTTTTCATCAAAATCAAATGATGTATCAACTGTCTATATACTAATATATGTTGATGATTTAATTATTATATGTAACAACATTGAAGAAATCAGTCACATCATCTCCTATTTAAACCAGCAATTCTATAAAAGATCTTGGAGACATCAGCTACTTCTTAAGCATAGAGGTCAAAAGGAAAACAAACTCTTAAATAATCTTATGCCAAAGAAAATATCATGAGCTACTAGATAAAACAAAAATGATTGATGCAAAGCCACAGCCAACACCCATGATAAGCAGTCAACATAACTCTAAAAAAAGGGAGAAGTCATACTTAATATTAAACAGTATAGAAGTGTTGTAGGGGCATTACAAGATGCAACTATAATACGACCTGACATTGCTTATAGTGTTAACAAAGTCTCTCAATTTTTATAGAATCCACTTGACAAGCATTGGAGAGTTGTAAAGAGGATTCTCAGATATTTGAAGGGAACACTGGATTATGACCTATCATTCAAAGCATGCGGCAATTTAAACATAGTAGGATATGCAAATGCAGACTGGGCTTCGGATCTAGATGATAGAAAATCAGTCACTGGCTACTTTATATATATATATATATATATATATATATATATATATATATTGGAAATAATCTTATCACATGGCAACTATATCAAGATCAAGTACGAAAGCTGAATATAAAAGTATAGCAAGTGCTACTGTAGAAATCATTTACCTACAATTTATACAGGGTGAACTAAAGCTAAAATTTGATACTACGCCAGTTCTATGGTGTGACAACCAAAGCACAGTCTACATGTCCGCTAACCCTATACTTCATTCTCTAACCAAACACATAGAGATAGATTTATACTTTGCTCGAAAACATGTTCAAAAAAGAAAGCTACAAATAAGGCATATACCTGCTCATTACCAATATGTAAACATTCTCACTAAGGCTCTTTCAGCAAGGAATTTTAACAAGTTCGGAGCTGACCTGAAAGTCGAAGGCAGTCAATAGCAAGCTTCTTTTACTACTTTAGATCTAAGCAGCAGCTTAAAGCACCATGAAAGCACAAGCTTGACTCGAGAACTCTCTCTGGTTTCTACTTGCCGAAGCAAGGACGGCGTTAGATCTCAACCTTTGAAATCATCTAAGAGAAGGAATAAAGGCTTAAAGCCTTAAGGAGGATGTCTAATGTCAAGATCTGGAATGATCGAGACAATTTTTTGAAAGCGGTTTTGGGTATTTTTCATCATCTGACCGCAAACCCTAACTCAAGGGTTATGTTTGAGGAGGCAAATGAGATAAGATATGCGGCTCAAAGGATACGAGATTCAAATATATAACCAGATCTCACAAGCAAAGAAAAGCGGGTTAAAAGATATTCTCCAACCCGTCTTTCCCAAAGATCAATTTCTCATTATTTTGTATAGTTGTGCAGTTTTGCACTATATAAATACGAAGTAGTGTAACATTGTAAAATTTTGATTCATTCTTCATTAATAAAAGTATCAAAATTCCTTTACATTCATATGCTAATTTTATAAAATCTAGAATAGGATACGGTTATCATTGTGAAATGACCTTTATACAAGAAAATCTTAAAGAAATAACATGGTTTTTGAACAGTAGCCCATTTTGTAACACTTACTTTTTTCCTTTCATTTTTTCTCTTGAGTATTAAAGATGAGTGGAAACATAGGCTCGGTTTTTTTAATTAAGAAATTCTTTAAAGAACTTTTGATTTTTCATTCAGGGTTTTTTATTGTTTGTTTTCAATTTGTCCTCTAACTGGAACCACCTGTTTTGAAAAAATATTTAAATTTTTTTATTTTTTATTATTGATTAGCATACAACCAAACAAGTAATGATTCTTTGGAATTCAACTTTCAGCGATCATCATTTAGAATTCAGATTTCAGCCATTGTAATTCAAAATTCAGTATTTTAAACAAATAGATCCATAATCGGTTAATGTAAAAAGAACTTACAGAAATTAATTAGTACGGAAATTAATAGCAAATTATCTTCCTTTGAAAAAAAATTATCCTTTTGTTGTCACAATTTTTTGTTATAAACCTCAACTTTCTAAAATGCTCGAACGTCTATATTGAAGAGTTTATAATTTCGAATATCCTACTTGACAAAATTTTAATTTTACTTTCGTGAGAACGAGCTTTCAATATCTCTGTTGATATATAAAAATAACTCTATATTCTAGGATCCTGAGTGTGACGACCAGCTTTTTCGACCCTCGAAAATCGACATAAATACGCTCATTGTTTACATATCGGACGATCGAGTACCGAAAAGATAGATTGTTGTGGGGAAAGAAAGTAGGTATATGCAATTCCAAGAAAGATAGATTGTTGCTTAGAAAAATTTTAAAATTTTAGGGATCTTTCTAAATTTAGAAATTTTTTATTCCTAAATTATTAAAATAGTGTAAATTATTTACTATTAAATATTAAACATAAATCATAAAGTACCATTTATTAAAAGTTTGGTTTATGATTATTAATTTTGTTTATAATTGTTTAAAGTTTAAGAATTAAGCATAATTTGAAAATAAAAATGATTATTTAATTCCAGAGCGGACGGATATTTTTTGGATACAGGTAGTGTCATATCCGCATTCGTATCGAAAATATTTTCTCATATCAGATATTCATATCCGCGTTTCAGATATCGGATTTTTTTCGCCTTTTTGGATATGGATTTCGGATATTTTGAGCACTCATCGACAGCCCTAATCACAACGGGCAAATAAAGTTGAGAACTGATATCTTGTACGACATGTCGAAATCGTTGTAATAGGACTATATTACAATGGATCGAAATCTGTTGTAATAGATCTATATTACAACGGGCCAAAAACTGTTGTAATAGACCTATATTACAACTGGCCAACGCCGTTGTAATAGAGCTGAGAATTGGAATCTATTATAAAAGGCCGGAAACCGTTACCGTAGGACCGTATTACAACAGGCCAACTGACAATGTTGTAATAGTATAACTGAAGATGAAAAATTGCACCAACTACAATGGGCTTAAGAAAACCATTGTAAAAGGTATCTATTACAATGGGTTTTTTGGTCTGTTGTAAAACATGCGTTGTAAAAGGATAGTTTAGTTGTAATGATAAAGAACGTGAAAGGAAAAACAAATATATAATATGCTTAAATTATAAATTTTGTTTTAATAAATTAAACAGGAGATGTAGATTTTTTTTAAATCACACAATAGATTAAACAAATATGTAAGTTAAATCACTCAATAAATTAAATTAATGTATATATAATTAAGTTAAAGTATAAATTTTGTTTCAAAAATTATACAAGAGTATATTCGAGTTGAATTATTGATTTATTAAATTACAATAAATTAAAAATAAGTTAAATCACTCAATAAATAAAATAATTGTATTTATAATTGAGTTAAAGTATAAATTTTGTTTCAAAAAATAAACAAGAGTATGTTTTCATATAAGATAAATCACTCAATAAATTATATATACTTATATATATATATATATATATAGTTCGGTTAAATTATATAAAAAATTGGTAAATTATACAAGATTTTATTCGAGTTAAATTATAGATTTTTTAAATTACACAAAAATTAAAATGATATAAAAGTTAAATCACTTAATAAATTAAACAAATGTACATATAATTGAGTTAACTTATAAATTTTGTTTTAATAAATTAAACAAGAGTTTATTCGAGTTAAATTATCTTTTTTCTAAATCACTCAATATATCAAATTTTTTAAGTTAAATCACTCAATTAATCAAAAAACTATGGTCATGCAAATTTAAAATTTTGATTTTAATAAAGACAATATGTGAAATAAAAATTACTCATTTTTAACAAACAAATTTGGTTAAAATGTAGATATCATCATTACATAGAGCTACTATAGTTGGTAATGCTATAGAAGAAGAAAACCGACGATTGAAGTCACACGCCGATAAGCTAGAGAAGAGGCTTGGATTGCTTACGGACGCATTTTTGTAATGCTTTTCCAAATGAGGACGTTCCTGGTGATGGCGATGGTGATGGTGTTGGTGATGGAGATGGTGATCATAGGCATGGTTCAAGGGAGTTAGAAGTATTTGTGTGGTTATTGTTCGAATGTTTGGTTTGTATATATTGTGACAATATTCGTTGGATATTTGGTTTGTATGTAATGACACTGATTGTACATTTGGTTTGTATTATTGTATTATTGTTTGGACACTATGATGTCAGATAATATTTATGATATTATTAGATTGGGTAATATGTTTTGGTATGTTAATTTAATGGTATGTGTTAGTATGGTATATGAATTTGTGATATCAATATGTTATGTTGAGGTGAATATATATTGTATATATTTGAATATTGATTGAGGTTAGAAAGAAATAGAAATACTGCAAATATGTCTCGACAAAGGTGTTGGCAAAGTGTTTGAAAGTCGTTAAAAAATTAGATTCTAACAATTTAATTAGACATTGCAAAGGCGTCTTACTGTCGTCAAAATGGCATTGGAAAATTCGATTTTAACAATTTAATTGGAAATCGTGACATCGTCGAAAAGTCACCGAAAGGGCGTTGAAAATTCAAAGTTAGACAATTTTAATAGTAGTCGCAGGTCATCGCAATGGCGTTCAAAAAGTTACCGGAAAATGGTGTATTTATGGCGTCTGTAAAAAACCCATGCTAGACATCTTTAAGGCGTCGGGATACATTTTTGACATACTTTCTATGCCTATTATGGCACCGACGCGGCATCATTAAGTCGTTTACAGATGCTCCATGGGCGCCTTTTGACGTCAATAAATTACATTATTTTTGTAGTGTAAGTTGCTCAAATGCGGCTAGGGCCACATTTGTCGACACTTGTCTGTCATTTTTCTATTCTTACCTAAATTAGGGCCACATTCGTCGACACTTGTCTGTCATTTTTCTATTGTTACCTAAAATTAAAAGTAAGTGAATACCTTGTAACTCATTATAGACTAAGCTAAAGAAATAGCGGACAACAGCCGACATGTTTGGCTCTATTCTCATTTGTAGCTACTCTTTAAGATTCCATATTTTAATAAGTTTCTAAGTACATTGAAAATATTATTTTAGTATGATTGATAAGATAGTTTGATAATAAATTAAGAGGTATTTTGTTTAAAGAACAAACTTATGAACTTTTTCGGTCTCTAAATCACCAACTTAGGAAATTAGTCAAAATGAAAAAAAAAAAACAATAATATCTTTTCTTCATTCACGTTTTCCAACCCATCGCCCTCACCACAATACCTCCTTCCGCCGCTACAACCGCTGCCACAAGAGCCATTGCCACTTTCCACGCCCATGTCGTCTGGGCCGCCACCGCCCACCACCTACCTCCACCATCTAGCCGCCGCCTCCATTAACTAGAAACCCTAGATTTTTTTTCTCATGTCGACTAGTGCACGCTTAATGCCGTACCTTATGAAACCCCATTTTATTTTCTTAATGTGTCTCGCACCATTATCTGCTGCCCTCCTCTACTCTCTAATCTTAACGGACATCAATTTCCCTTTCTTTTGCAATAGTTTCTCATTAAAAAAATGGTAGCATGTTAAAAATGTTCATATATATTATCAATATATTTTTTAAATGCATCAGCTACAAAAATGATACCATGTGGTAGCTTCGTAAAAAATAGTTAAATAGAAAATTCGTTTTTTTAGAAAATAATAGGCATAAAATGTTACTACACAGTCTTATAAGGAAAATAAAAAATGCTATATTCTTTCTTTGATTCGGTAAATATGAAATACCTCTATATAGTATCATTTGAACATGCTACAACAAGGTACAATTGAAAAATAAATGTTGTATATTTTCTTTAGTTCAACAAACAAAGAAGTACTACTATGTAGAATAATTATAATTTAATTTAAGAAAAACAACGCTGTAAAATTTTAAAAAATAAAATAAAAATGATATCACCTTTACTAAATCATAAAATGCTACTGGAATGTAGAATCATAAAAAATATTTCATTTAAAAATACAGCTGGCATGTAAATTTATAAGTTAATATATACATTTAATTCATATAAAAATATTACTACATTTCATAAAATGCTACCGTAAAATAATATAGAAATCTAGGATCACTCTTCATCTATGAAATGATATTACAATACATAAAATACCACTACAAATCAAAAAATGCTAAAATAATTCATAAATCGCTATTAATGTTCATAAATGCTGTTGTAAAACGACATATGAGCTAAAATGCATACTTCGTCTAAAAACTGCTACCATTGTTCATAAACTACTACCATAATTTATAAACTATTGCTACAATTCATAAAATGCTACCACTAAATAATGTTGTAAGCTAAAACGCACACATTTTCTATAATTGCTACTACAATTCATAAGTACCACTACAAAATAGAATTAGGAATAAAAATATATAAATATTTCTTTTTAAAAAAACCAAAAAATTATACTACACGGTATCATTACCGAATGTTATCTTCTGCTTCCTCAATTTAAAACTGCTCCATAACCACCACTACCTAATCATCAAAAAACATCTAGTTGCAACTTTAATGCCAAGGCTAAGAAAATGCTATAAAAAATACATTCCAACCTTTAAATAGTACTAAAGAAATGTTACTTTAAAATGGTATTGTGAGCTAAAATATTCACACCTCATGTATACATAAAATGTACTATAATTCATAAAATGCTACTATAAAATAACATTAAAAGCAGAACTACAAGCTGTTATTTTTTATAAAAAAGCATAAAATGATATTGCATAAAGCATCATACTGACTATTGTCTTCTTCTTCCTCAATTTTCTCTTAATCCTTTACAAAACACATCAATGGCTAATCAACACTCCTCTATACATATCAAAACTCCCATTCATCACCATAATGAGAACTGTCCCTTTAACCTTCGTCATCACCGTTAATGTTGTCCTCTTTGAATCACACGTCATTCTTCTATGCCCTAGCAACCCCTCCATCATTGACGTTGACCATAAACCCTAGCTGTCGCTCAATCCAATTCACCCTCTACCATCGACGTTGACCTACTTATACCTTGCAATGTATTATCATGAAAAACATCGTGTCCTTCAGATGAAAGTCTTTGGCATCGAAAAATAATGTGGTTGACTTTGAGGCCAAAAAGGACTTGAAATACGTCCTTGAAACAACTTTCTTGTAGATAAAATAACTTGAGTAATTTGAGCTAAGTTCAGAATAATTAATTATAGGTGAGATGGTTAACTAGGACTTATAGAGAGGAGAAGAGAATGAATGAAGAGTTGAATATAATGATATAATTCCAGATCAAGACTCTATGTGACAGAAGCCCATTTAGCCTCACTTAACATCCTAATTCGTTTCCTCTTTATTCTTGGTATTTCTCATTATTGCAAAAAAGCTCAAACGAATATTAATGGCATTCCTATAATTTTGGCCAAACTAAAGTGAAGAAGAAAAGGAAAGTAAGCAAATTTATGAAGGCAAGAGTAAGGACATTCCTTCCTAAAGTTTTTGAAAGTCGCATGATTTTGAAGATCGGTGAGTTTCGTAACTTTATTCAAATAATTTTGATTTTGATCTTATTATGTTGGGGTTTCTATAAAAATTTTGTTGGTGGGTCTCAGTTCTGTTGACCCATTATCCCTTATATTTTTGATGCATTACAATTGTCAAGGATTTTCCTTATTCGATTATTTTAACCCACGAAGGCTTCGATAGTTTTTAGCTATTCAAAATGTGATAGCTCTTACATAATCTCGATATGCGATAGCTTTTCCTATTTCAAAATGCGATAACCTTCATTATTTCAACACATGAATTTTTTATATTTTTCGATATGCGATAGCTTTCATCATCTTAGCATGCAATTGCCTTTATTTTTCTAGACATGTGATAGGTTTCATCATTCCAATATGCGACAGCTCTTACTATCTCAACATGTAAAAGTTCTTCATTTTTACAACATGTGAATGCTTTACTATCACAATATGTGATAGCTTTTCATTATTTTGATTATGCGATAGACTTTACTATCTCAACATGCAATAACTTACTATCTCAACATGTGATAGCCTTTTTACTTCAAACATGCAATTATTATCAAAGCTCTCAATATTCAATAGCTCTTAATATTCAATAATTTTTAATTTTTATTATGTATAGTTATGATCACGACCTGTGATGACCTTAACAATCTTTAATGTACATATGGACCTTTGTCATTCCATGACTATTACCTAGCTTTATTCTTTTAAAAGAAAAGAGTGCTTTATTTAATAATTTGGATGAATACAAGATTATATCCAGAGAACAAACTATGATAGGACTTGCACTTGGTTAACTTATCCAAAAGCCACTGTACGTTCCTTATTTATCGACATCCATGAAAAACTTACAACACACCCATACAACATTAAAAAAACACATACAAAAACACTCCATACGGCATGCCTCAAATCATTACAAAGCTAAACCCATACTTCATTTATGCCATTCCCAAAGACTTTTAGTTATCTTCATTGAATAAACTCCTCGGTTCTGCAAAATGCCCAAAATCTATGGAGGCTCAAATATAACCCATTGCTGTTGGGGAAACATAGATCAAATTGGTACTGTGTTTTTTACACTGTGGGTTTATGACTTTAATGATTCTTGAGACAAGTAATTTTATGATTTGAACTTATGACTTACTTTCCTTTCTACTATTCTATAATATACTATTTATTAACATACTTATGCTTTATTGGTCTGGGAATTATGTTGGATAATAAATGAGGAGATTTAATGAAATCTCCGTGTATTACTAGACCTAGTAAAAGATCCTTCAAAGAAAAGGTTTATACCAATTTCCAATCCTTCGTCCTTAAGAAAGAGGAGACAGCTTCCATTCTTCAACATTTTGGAATTACCAAAATTGATACTAGAGTTCCTAACCCCTTTGAGAGGATTATCACATCATCTAACGGTTTTTTCACTTTCACCCATATTCATGTTTGACACTCATATTACCTTTCTTTCAATGATATTGTCACCAAAATTCTAGCCTACCTTGGAATTGCTTCTACTCAACTCACTCCTAATTCTTATAGTTACATTTACTCTCTTCAAGTACTTTTCAAGGAGCTTAAAATGGAAGATGCAAGTCCATCAACCATGTTTCCGCTACATAGTTTACTATAGCTTAAGTACCAACAAGAAGGTTCTATCTTGCAATTGTGCTCACTATCTTCTAATTATTCTCATCAGATAGCACACTAATATTGGATCCTATTAACACGACAAAAGAGTAGGGTCATCGATTCTTCTTCGTGCGATGTTTTTCTTCGAACATTTCTAGAACCTTTTCCTTTCCCAATACCTTATTGATCTTAAAATATGTTATTTATTAATTTTATGTTTGTATTATTACATTAGGCTTCTAAGATTTGTAGATGCAACCTCTAAGGAAGTTGTTCCTAAGGTACTGGCAAAGATTAAAAAACCTTGGAAAACTACAACGTATTCCAGGGTTGATTAAGACTTCTCACTAAGGAAAAGCTAATAAGATATGCCTTGATTCGGCCATTTTATTGGGTTTTAGGTAGATCTCCTATGATATAAAGGAATCAATCTATCGCTTATTGCGACAAAGCTCAATGCTTTCT
Source organism: Allium cepa (assembly GCA_030765085.1). Lineage (NCBI taxonomy): Eukaryota > Viridiplantae > Streptophyta > Magnoliopsida > Asparagales > Amaryllidaceae > Allium > Allium cepa. Next base: position 531,908,290 of record CM060934.1, read on the forward strand.
CGTTTAACAACCCCAATTCGATGCTCATCTTCTTGTAGCCCTAAATATTTGTTGAATTTTAATCACATGCCTTTTAATTTTATTTTTAAGTAAAATTATTATTCTCTTACATTTTATTCACTTTATAATAAATGTTAGCTAGGTCAATCCTGCTCTCTTGTCGAAAAACAAGGATTAAACTAATCGTACCACATCACCCATAATCTCTAATAAACCACCATTGTCTTGCCCCTTAAAATTGGCCACTTCATCCATTACTACTATGTTAGTTGATACTTTCCTTATGGCCAAGTATTGAAGAGGTTTAGATCATTCAAAGGTTCCATCCAAGTCCTCTCCAATCAAGAAACCTAAAGGGGACAAATTTTCCTCAACAACACTCGTTACTTTTTCATTAGATGCTATTACAGGTATTGTATTTGCTGCCTCATCTTCTCAAAGTCCTATAATTGACATAATGACTTCCCCCTTAAATATTTCTTCAGCATATCTGCAAAGACAACTTGGTTTTGACTCCCCACTTAACGCCATATGGGGATCTACTCTTCTTCTGGTTTCGAAAAGTTATTAGCACATACTCTTTATTTTCCTCTAGCTTCTTCTCTAGGGGCTACAGGATCTCGCCTTTCCTTTTCAAAATACATACTACTTTATCTTTTACAATAATTCATTTTGGTATGTTACATTGCTTTCTCGATATTCAAACATAGTATATAGTGTGATTGTGATATTTTGCATTTTAGGTTGGAAAACATATATTCCTGCTTCAAAAATCCACTTTCAACTTCTTCACAGGACATATCATCCTTAAAAGAATTAAATTCATCCTTGTCCAGCAACATAAAAACTTTAAAGGCCAAGATTAGCAACCTCCTGCTGTCGACAAATCCTTTACTACAGAGAGTTCATAGATCTCATCCTTGTTGGACTCAAGAAAGAATAATACTCATGAATTGGAAGAAAAATTAAAGGCCCTTAAGAATAAACTCATGCTATCTAGAGAAGAAACAAAACATCCCAAACTCGAGGTGACTAGACTTGAAGAAGGCTTAGCTAAGATAGTTGTTCTTGAGGAAAAATTAGCTAAGAAAAATATTGAATTTAAGAAGTCAAATTCCACTTTAAGATATGCCAAGGATAAATCCTTTTCCTTCTTGCAAAGAGTCCTGCCTTCTTGGAAAGGCTCATGTTTAGAGGAAGCTGGGTTCATGGTGTATTTAGTCCTAATGTGATATAGTTTTGACGAAGAGAATTGACGTAAATAATAGTCGCTACAGAGGATCGCTTAAAATAGTAAAATTGGATTTTTACCAAAATTGTATAAGCGTTAAATTCAACCAAAATTTCACAATACTAACTAAGGTGCCATGTGAACGTTCATACTCATTTTGCTCGATATTAATCGCTAATTAAATTTACACCTATGAGTGGCATAATTGCAATGTTGATTACTCCGAATACCACATGATTTAGTTAAATTATAACTAATCAAGTTAATTAATATTTATGAAATACTAATTATAAAATTTGACTTGATTTATTCGAATCAATATTTAATATAGTATGTATGCAAAAGTTATATATATGTATGTATGTATGTATGTATCAATATACAATATCAATAGACATTTTAATTCGATTTAAAATGTGCAAATATTGATTGGTTTTGGAAACTGATGTGGGCCTATAATCCCCTTAGTATAGCCTATCACGATTAGATGGCGGGAGTGCGTGTCTTATGAAAATATGAGTTGAATTGGTCTAAAAGAAGAAATAAATATAGATCTTAATCTCTCCTTTTCACTCTTTTATTTTTCTTATTTAAACAAAATACTCACTTAATTTGCTACTTAATTTTCATCCTCCATCTAACCTATGCTTGGCCGTAAGATATTGCCTCCCCCTCCTCTTCATTTCCTATCCAAGGTATAAATCAAATCAAATACATTCAAAGTGTTGTGATCTCTTAAGTTAGTACCTTTTCTAGAAGAGATTAAATCCGATTCAAGGAGATTTTCTGATTCAACATTCAAGGCCCTACATCAAGGACACAACGTAGGTAACATGTAATTTGTGTTCATATATACTTATGTTTACTTATGTGAGTAAATATGAATATATTGGAAATTTATTTTATCATAAATTTTTATATTTATTTGCTATCAATCTGTTTATGTGTGTGTCTATATATCCACATAAAAAATTCATATGTGTGTATAGGTATGTATATGTATGATTTTATTTTCGATCAATAAAAAAATATTCTTTGAAAACCATTTTCATTTTTAAATAATTAAAAGTTAAAAATTGTAATTTATAAATTATAAAAGTGTTTGTGTATATATATAAATTAATTTAACATTTATATATATATATATTCATGTGTGTGTATTCATGACAAAAAAGAAATTTTTTACATACATATCTTTAATATAAAATCCAAAATCAAAATATTAGTTTATATATATGTCATATACAAATCGTACTAGATGTTGTAGGTTGGAGATGAGCCATCGCAAGTTGAAAAGAATCCATCAAGAGATGGAAGTAAAAAAATAAGCCATTGAAGGTTGATGATCTCAAAGTCTTTACAAGTTGACTAGGTATGCTATTGATGAATGATATTTCAAAGCTATCGAGTGATGGTCCAAACAGCCATCGAAGGAACTATCGAAGGGTGGCTATTTGAGCTATCGCATGTTGACTCCAGGAACCATTGGAAGATTAAATCATTTAAGCCATCGAAGATTAGGAAATTGGGGATATCACATGCTGACTTAATAAGCCACCAGAGGTTAATACTTCCAAGCTATACATGATGGTAAAATAACCTATCGGAGGTTGGTGACCTCAAAGCTTTCGTAAGTCAATTATATAAGATTTTGGAAGGTCACCAAACTATTGCACATTGGTCAATGAAGCTATCAAAGGGAAATATCTTAAAGCTATCACATAGTGATCAATGGAGCTATCGAGTGTGATATTCCAAGTCTATCATATAGTGATCGGTTAAGCTATTAAAGGTCGATGCTACTAAATTACTGCATGATGGTTTAATGAGTTGTTGAAAGTTGACTATATTAAGCCATCGCATGTTGGTAAAGCAAGCTATCAAATGTTAAGATTTTTTTCCATCGCATGTTGATTAATCCATATGGAATCAGCATCTAGCTAGCTACATGGGAGAATATGATCAAGCTATCAACGACATGTCATCATGATTCAAAAGTGGGGTTATGCCACATGTCACTTAGACCATGTGCCACATTAGTCCATCATCACCGTCCATTCCTAACAAATGACGCATGCCATTATTCTAATGGTCCAAATCTTCTATAAATAGGCATATACCCCCTTCCTACTAAAAAGAGCCCGAATTCTAAATAGTCCTTCCTCCTTATGTTTTTATTTTTCTTAAGTGCACAAGGAAAAGCTTGTAGTTGGGACTTCATGGTTGTTAGGTAGAATTGAAATCAAAACATTTTTAGTGGGGGCTTGGAATAATGAGAACTTACATAATTGCCTTCATTTGGAACTTTTCCTTGTATAAGAATTTGGGGTTTGCTTATTAGACAATGAAGGTAAGTTGTTTTGATTAATCTCAATCTCACTTGCTATTATTGGGTACTTGAAAAATGAGACATTTTCCACATTTTTCATCTACTCTTGAGCACTTGATCTTGTACAAAACATAATTTTTCACCTATTGTTTAATGGTGCTTTCATTGAGTGTTGAGCTCAAGGATCCCTTCCTTTAAAACCAAATTTGTCTCCTTTAAGCTTTGATGATGGTGGTTGAATGTCACAAGGATCATTAGAGCCAAATTTGAGTATCCTAAACCTTTCACTAAGTGTTCTATAACTTAACGAGGAACGAGAAATAAACCTATAGAACATATCCCTTCGAACTTTAGAAGCAAAAAGAGGATTGTACAATATAGCCTAAATAAATGGAGTTTAGATCCATTTTATATAGCGGAAGGGCCAATCAAGCTAGACGAAGTTGAGTAGGGAGTGATGCGCACGTAAATGTGCATATTTTTACTTTTATATTTAACCTAATTAAATTAAATAAATGATCATATTGAATATTTTAACATGTTTAAACCAAAATTCAAATTATTTTCAAATCATCGTTTATTCATCTTCATTTAGGGGCAAAATGGTCATTTTTGTGTGTTAATTAATTTGAGAAAATTCACTCACACATTTTATTTTTATTTACAGGAAAATTGATGGAAACTAGAAGAGGCTTCATGTATTCATGCATGCACACAAGAGAAGGAAGCAAACGAAGATGAAAATAATTCATTTCATACATCATAGAGGACCCCACCTACCCACTTACAGTGATCCCCTCTTAAGAGCAAAGACACATGATTAAAGCTACATGCACATTTAAATGGAGGGTTATGCCAATATTAATGATTACTCGAAGATTAGGGTTTTAAAACTTGTATAATTATTTATGTATCATGTAATCCGCCTCTCCTCTCTTACTCTCTTCTTTAGCCTCTTAGTTTAGGAAACTAAAAGAAAGGTCTCTTTCTCTTTTCATGGCTAGTTAGCCATTTTCTTCATATGTAAATTTTTCTATGCAATTTAATTCATGTTCTCTTTTATTACATGCTATTTTCTTTCCATGTTGGTAGTGTAGATTTACATTTATGCAATTAGATTAGTTTTTCATTTACTTTGACCCCTTTTTCCTTTTCTTTTTCTTTCTTATTGCATGCTACATTTGTTGAACTGATAACAAAAATTAAAGGCTAATCCTTTCATTTTGAGGGATATGAAGCTCTCTAGTATGTAGATGCGATATCTTGATGTTTATGTTCTCTTTTTGTGCTTAATGAAACATTTGAAGTGGTTTAAATTGTAGTTTTTGATTTGAATTTGATAGCCTATGTTGTTGACACCACATAGGCTATGCTTAAACAATCATAAATAATAATTACCTCTTCATCTACATATGAAGATAGTAATGAAGTGATTGTTGAAATTAGAATTTGATGGCCTATATTTCTAAACAGTAGTTAATAGGCCATGCTTAAAATGGATTTTGCTTTCAATGTTGTATCATATTTCATGAGAGTTAAGTGTGTATTAGTGGTTGTATTATAGTTTGATGGTTTATATTGGGCTAATTAATAGCATAAACATACCATACTTATGATAAGCACATCGACTAATTACACTAATGATAAGAAAAGAGAGATCATAACTTCATTTTGTTGATTTATGTGATCTAAAGAGTGGAAATTGCCTTTAAATTGCCTTCACCCTCTCATATTTTTATCACTTTCTTTTTGTTAGTTCTTACATTTTTAGCTCAACACCCTCTCTACTTTGGTATAATTTGATTGAATAGATTTTTAAAATCAACAATTCACTACGGATCAACCCGTACTCGCCACGTACTAACAATTGTTTGCCATGCGCTTGCGGTTATTTTATTTCTAAATTCGTTCGACGGTTTTCTAAATCGATAGAAAAACCGTCATCGAACAAGTTTTTGGCGCCGTTGTTGGTGAATTGATTTGATTTTAATTTTCTATTCTTTGAATTAGTTTGTTTGATTTTATTATGTATTTGTTTGTATTTTAAGCAAAAGTTCTGTGTTTTGTGTTTGTCGTTGATTTTTGTTGTGTGCTTGTTGTTTTTCTTGCATTTGCATTTTCATTTCTATTAAAAAAATATACATACAATTTCAAAAAAAAAAACAAAAATATTTCATTTCCTTTTCATTTTTGTATTTCTTTTTCTTTATAATTTTTCACCTTTTTACAATTTTTCTCTGTTGCCAAAAACAAAAACAATTCTTCTTTACAATTTTGACATCTCTATTGCCAATCTCCACTTCTTCATTGCCTTGTTACTGCTGACCACCATCAACATTCTTCTCACATGAACTTGCATATCCACTTTTCGACCAACTAACTACTACTGCCCCCTTTACTGATCCATCAACCCAGTACACTTCATCATCACATTCTCCTCAACCACAAACTCACTCACAAAACCTAAACAACATCCACCAACAACATACTTCCCACTGTTAAGCAATAACTACCGACCACATCTCTTACTGTATCACACATAGCATCAGCTCTTCCTGGCCAACCCCTTACCATCTCTGATCATCTCCATATACTCTCCACTGCAGAGCACCCCATCCCTCTACAACAAAAAATCCACTTCACTGCATATTTCAAAACTGCTACATCAATTCAAAGTTCACCATCATACCACCCTTCCCTGCTCTTCTTCCTATACTACAAACAAACTTCACTAAGTCTGCACTTCTTCCCTGCTCATTACTGTTTCATAGCAACTGCCGCCACCATTTCATCACTGTCACTTAACAAACTATCTGCTCTGACCATACAAGTTCACATACCCTTCATTTCAACAAAAAAAACACATTTACTGCCTGAACATCTACAATCTCGTGCATGTACACTTCGACACTTCCTCAACAAACCACCTCGCCAACAAAGCATATTCACTGTTGCCTTTCACACTACATTGACCATCAACTTCCACATACCACAGTTAGAATGATAAAATGATCTTATGTAATACTTTTATCTTATTATCGAGTATGTAGGCAAGTATGCGGACTTGGGCCTAATACATAGTTTAGCCCATTATTTTTAACTTGTATATAATAAGAAGCATTATCGTACAAAGAATTATCTAAAAATCACAATACAGTTTTCATTCATTTCCGTTTAGTCTCTCTGATCTATACATCTCTTTCAATTCTTTCTCTACAATAATCAAATTCATCACTTTCTAAAATCATATTATGGTATCAGAGCCAAATTTGTAAAACGATAGTAATTTGAAAACTATTTTCAGTGAGTGTCTCATCAGAGATTTTCTTGCTTCATCACCGAACCATCCAAGGAGGTGTTAGACAAGTCGTCGTCATTCACCATCCTGGTTGCTCTCATATTTGCTATCTCATCATCTGAGAATAGAGTTTACCTATTTCTACAGCAAGTTTCCGCTACAAACTGTGCCACGCCAACATTCTTGAATCAAGAACAATGGCTGCACCTTCTGATATTCTAAATCAAATAATCTCAACCACACGTCCTCATTGTTCACCATGGCAGGAGATGATGTAACAGCATCATCAGGAACCAGTGGAATGAAAAATCAAGAAGGGTCAAGATCAAGAAATCAAGATTCAACAACAGCTGAAACAAATTCCTGCAAGATCATAAACCCAAAGAATAACTTAGTTACAACTATACTCGATGAATACAACTTTATACTATGTAAATATCAAGTTGAAACTAGTATAAGAGGGTATGGACTGGAAGACTTTCTCTATGGAACTACAACAATACCGGCAAGAATGACAACCGATGGCACAGGAGAGATGATCATCAACAAAAAATTCATCAAATTATCAAAGGCAAGATAGCTTGCTTGCCGCATGGCTACTCTCCTCCATCAGTTCATACCTAATATCTCAGATTGTTGGATGTAAAACATCATTCGAAATATGGTCTGCAATACAACAAAATTTCAACACACAGTCGGCTGTAAGAATTATGTATTACAAGAGACAATTTCAGAATCTCAAGAAAAAAAACATGACAATGAGAGAATATCTATCAAAAGTGAAGTCATATTATGATATTCTTGACACAGCTGGACACAAAGTATCAGAGACAGAGCAAATACTGACCATCTTTAATGGTTTAGACAGTGAATATGAATCTGTTCTGGCAATTATTTCATCACAACAAGATTTACTCAATATGCAGTATGTCAACTCAATTATGTTAGCTCATGAAGGAAGAATTGAACAGAGAAAAGAAATCAATACAGAACTATCCCTCAACTATGCCTCAAATTCAAGAAACAAAGGTCAAGTGAAGAAATCAGAAAATCAGAATACTATGCAGGAAAACTTAAATCACAGAAACAATGCAACTCAGAGAGGTAGAGGAAGAAGTGGAAGATGGAATAACAATAGAACAAAATGTCAAATTTGTGAAAAAACAGGACATACAGCCAAGCAATGTTATTTCAGACTCAATGTCAACTACTACCCAAATCAGCAAAACCAATCAAACCAGAGGAATCAAAACTCCAGTGCTAATGTGGCACACATTGATTAAAGGCAAGGCAGTCATTCAGAAAATTCAAGAACACAAAATGTAAACTCAGAAAGACTTACCAGACCTGAAGATATAGCAGAAGAAAAATGGTACCCAGATTCAGGTGCAACCAATCACCTCACAAACAACTTGCAAAATCTCAATCTTGGCAATAAATAATACACCGGTATGCATTCCATTGTTATGGGAAATGGTGAAGCTCTAAAAATCACACATGTAGGAACAAGCAGTGTTCCAGGTAAAAGAGTTCTTTACCTTAATAATCTATTGAGAGTACCACAGATCAAAAAAATCTTCTGAGTGTATCTCAATTTGCAAATGATAATAATGTGTATTTTTAGTTTCACCCTAATTTCTGTCTAGTTAAGGATCTACTAAGTAAAAACATACTTCTACAGGGTAAACTGGACAAGAGACTGTACAAATTCAATCTTGGAAGTACAAGAATGAGCAACATTGGGAACATGTATTGTAATAGCACTGAGTATCATGTTAAAAATAATCAAGAAATATTTACTTAGTGGCACTATAAATTAGGACATCCCAATGTAGATACTGTAAAACAAGTACTGTTGAATAATAAAATTTCTGTTGATGTATCTCTACCATTTATATGTACCTACTGCCAACTAGGCAAGAGTCACAAGTTACCATTTACAGATTCAACAACAGTTATAAGCAAACACTACAGGTAGTTGCAACAGATCTATGGGGTCCAGCCCCTATAAGTTCAGACTATGGTTACAGGTACTATATTTCTTTTATTGATTTATTTTCTAGACATACATGGATATACTTCTTAAAGTCAAAGTCAGATACACAGAAAACTGTAATACATTTCATAACTCAAGTAGAGAGACAGCTAAACAATAAGGTCACAATCATGCAAACAGATGGTGGGAGTGAATATAAGCCATTGAAGGAATATTTTCAGAAAAAGGCATCAGCCACAGAACTACTTGCCCACATACATCTGAGCAAAATGGTATAGCAGAAAGAAAACATAGGCATATAGTGGAAACTGGTTTAACTTTACTGGCTCAGGCATCCTTACCTATAAAATTCCGGCCAGAGGCCTTTAACACTGCTGTGTATTTAATTAATAGGCTTCCTACCAAAGGCATTTAGCATATGATCCCCATAGAAGTGCTATTTGGGACAAAACCATATTATAAAAGTTTAAAGACTTTTGGTTGCTTATGTTTCCCATGTCTCAGACCATACAATAGATATAAACTAAGTCTTAGGTCTACCCATGCACATTTATAGGTTATGGAAATAACCAGAAAGGATACAGATGCCTAAGCAATGATGGTAGGATCTATGTTTCAAGGCACGTAGTATTTAATGAAAATATTTTTCCTTTTGCGGATAAGGATATACAGACAACAGAGAAAGTGTACAGCAAAAACAGTTTTCAAATTCCATCTATACCTACCATACTTGAATGGAATAAATCTGATGGAAGTGTGCAGAGAAATCAGGGATCACAACACACTCTACCCAGCAGTGAAGCTGGATCAGGTCATGATTTACCAGAATCCTTCAGCTCCTTCCCCAATGCAAGTCAAAAGAGTGATGTCATTCCAAGTCAAGGAGAAACTTCCTCATCCATGTCTCACCACACTGATGCAAGTACACATATTCAAAGGCCACCACCTGAAATATCAGGACATCATATGATTACAAGATCAAAAAGTGGAATCTTTAAACCAAAAACATACAATGTCCAGCTTGACACAACTGAGCCAAGGGACTACAGTGAAGCCATCACAATCAACAACTGGAAACAAGCCATGGACCATGAATACAGTGCTCTCATAAATAATAAAACTTGGAGTCTGGTTCCACCACCCAGAGACAAAACATAGTGGGGTGTAAGTGGACTTACAAAGTGAAAAGAAATCCAGATGGAAGCATCGCAAAATTTAAGGCAAGATTGGTAGCTAAGGGGTATAATCAGCAATTTGGATTTGATTTCAACGAGACATCATCACCAGTGGTCAAGCCAACTACAATAAGGATTATGATAACCATAGCTCTACACAGAGGTTGGAAAGTTAGACAACTTGATGTAAATAATCCATTTCTTAGTGGAGACTTGAAAGAAGATGTTTATAAGGAACAACCAGAGGGTTATAGAAAAGAAAACAACAGCAATCTTGTATGCAAATTACATAAAGCCATTTATGGATTAAAGCAGGCCCCATGTGTGTGGAATGAAAAGCTTAAGTCAACTCTAAAAGGTCTGGGATTCACTCCAACCAAGTCAGATAACTCACTATATATGCAGAACAAGCTAGGAAAGGCCACTTACACCCTAGTATATGTAGATGACATTATTATCACTGATGATGACATTCAGACAATGAATCAGACAATTAAACATCTAGACAAAGCATTTTCTATAAAAGATTTAGGTGACTTACACTACTTCCTTAGAGTGGAGGTGATTAGAAGATCCAATTCAGAAATGTTTCTTTGTCAGAAACATTATATACAGAGTCTACTAAAACGAGCAAACATGGATCAGGCAAAACCACTCCCCACTCCTATGACCAACAGTCCCAAGCTATCAAAAGACTCAGGAGAAACTATAACAAATGAATAACAGTACAGAAGTGTATTTGGGGCGCTACAATACATAACTATAACCAGACCTGACTTAAGCTACAGTGTTAACAAGGTATGCCAGTTTATGCACAAACCACTTAATTATCACTGGAAGGCAGTGAAACGAATATTGAGATACTTGAGGGGAACCATGAGTCACGGACTGCTTCTCAACAACAAAAAGAGTTTAAACATACAAGCTTACAGTGATGCAGATTGGGCATCTGATCCGAACGACAGAAGATCCACTACTGGGTTCTATGTCTTTTAAGATTGTAACCCGATCTCCTGGAGTTCAAAGAAACAGGCTACAATCTCACGCTCAAGCACTGAAGCCGAGTGTAGAGCTATCGCCAGTACTACAGCAGAGATCAAAAGGATCTCATCTCTGCTTACAGAGATTCAAGTAAATCCCACGACAACTCCCATAATTTGGTGTGACAATCAGAGTTCTGTCTCACTCTCCTCAAATCCAATCTTACATACTAGAACGAACCACATAGAGGTAGATCTGCACTTCGTTCATGAAAAAGTTTTAGAAGGCAAGCTGATAGTCAGCCATGTGCCATCTCAATTTCAGAGAGCAGATATACTGACCAAGCCACTCTCATAAAGAATTTTTCTCGACTGAAAGAGGAATTACGAGTAGAAGATGGCGGTGAAAAAATTGGGGACGAAGGAAAAAAAACCCTAACTCATTTTGAAGGGGGGAGTTAGAATGTTAAAATGATCTGATGTAATACTTTTATCTTATTATCGAGTATGCAGGCAAGTATGCGGACTTGGGCCTAATACATAGTTTAGCCCATTATTTTTAACTTCCGCGTTGTATATAATAAGGAGCATTATTGTACAGAGAATTATCTAAAAATCACAATACAGTTTTCATTACATTTCCGTTTAGTCTCTCTGATCTATACATCTCTTTCAATTCTTGCTCTACAATAATCAAATTTATCACTTTCTAAAATCATATTAACCACCCATGCATACATACTATTGCAACACATCAATACTCCTTAACTGCATGCCTCAACCACAATTTCACAACATCACTTCACATCACAACACTGTGCATATCAGTCTTTCTCCTGATCATATCACCTTTGTAAACAACACAGAACCACATCAAAGACTCACACTTCAGCCACCATATAAACCAGCTCCCCACATAAACCAGCTCCCCACTGTTGCAAATCCATTGCCTTCAATACAACATTACAACAGCACTTCATTCACTTCTATCGTTAATACTACACACTGTTGTCCTCATATCAAAACCCACAACTGACCGACAATACTAGATCACGTCAATCTTTAATTCATTGCACACAAACTCCATACTCATTACTTCTCCACACTCGCTTCAGACCACTCATTACCTATGAACTACTGCCACACTTCCATATTAGTTCATCAAACTACAGTACACAAGCCACATCAGCCACCAAAATCCCTGCTACATACCTCGTTCACAACATCAATCACTACCCTTGGCCAATGCCTTCCTCCGTTCCCCTACCATACATCTTAACTGCCCTCCAAGCCACCGAACAACTAGACCAAATAGTCACCAATACTCCATTCAACAGTGTCGAAACTTCACCGAACTCGAGAATTGCAGTCGCCACCAATCGTCGAAACTCGTAACCCCAAAAGCCTGCTATCTGAATTATGACTCCAAGACGACCTGAAACAAGCCATTGCCATCGAACCAGCATCGACTCCAACACAAAACCGATCGCGACAATCGAACCTTCACGCGGCAATCGAATTTTTAATATGTAAATTTGAGAGTTTGTGAATTTATTAGTTCATGAATTTATGAAGATATGATTTCATGAATTTTGTGAGTTCATTTGTAAATTTTCTCTTACTAGATAATATTTTTATGAGTTTGTGAATTTGAGTTTCTTTGATTTCATGTTGGGCCGGGGTTGAGTTGATTTTACTTGGATTAGTGGATTTTAATTTGTTTAAGTTTTTTTTATTTTATTTAGTTAAGTTTCTTTCCAAAACAAAAAAAATAAGAATTTCCATTTAATTTTTCTTTTGTATATATTTGTTTTAACTTTAAGTTGTTTTGTTTTCACTTGTTTAGGGTTGTTCTCATTTGTTTTGTTTTGGTTTCTTCCTTTATGTAAAAAACACTTGTATATATCTTGTTTCTAATTTCAGGTTGCAAAAGCAGAGTATCACGAAGAATAAGTGCTTTCCAAAAATAATTGTTTGCTTGCTTGCTTAAAAACTAATCGCCGCTAAAAAAATGAACTGCTAATAATTCTGCACGCTCTAATATCATGTTTTGATCTCTTGTTTTTATTTGCTTTGCATTGTTGGTTGCTTACATTTTTTAAGGAAAAAAATTTCATAAACAAAAACAAAAATCCATTCATAGTTGTATTGTTAATACACGCTTAATTTCTTCTTTGCATTTCATCCTAGATTTTGATTAATAATAACGGTTCGACATTAATAATTTTTAATTGTATATTGACAATTTGTCTTCTTTGAACAATTTAATTTCTCAGTGTCTAGGCTACGGCAGAGTAATAAACATTTATAAATATTACGGTGACTCACAAATATTATAGTGATTGTTCCTCTGAAGTACTTAAACTTTAGGCTGCGTTGCTACAGTGATTCGTGGTGCATTGATAACTCCTGCCCGTTACTTAGTTAAGAACTATCTTGTTGATTTAAGACAAAGTGTGATTATACAATTTTGGATTAACTTAGGATAAAAATTTGTATAGACTCTTACATTCGTTTAGTTGCATTAGTTCATGCATATTTAAAAAAATACTTCAAAAATCCAAAACTAAAAAAATTGTGAATATTCCTTTTCTTTTTCTTTGAAATTTTTAAAGCCTTTTCCTTTGAAATTTAAAAAATCAAAAAAAAAGTATACAAAATCTATTCAAAAACAAAAGGATTGAAAAACAAAAATCAATTATCCTTTTGGAAAAAAATTTCTATTTGTAAATATTTTTACTTTAAAAAACCAAAAAAATTCTTGAAAATGTCCGAGTTTCCTTTTCCTTATTCACTTAAATTTAGTTGTGAAAATTAATATAATCCATATGATTTCACTCCAAATTCGTATGGATATTTTAACAGTAATTATTGTTCAAACAATTCGAATTTTGCACCACAAAGTTTTCAAAATAACGAGCAACTGCCAAATCTTGAAAATAGCATTTCGTCTTTACTTGAAATATCTACACAACAAAATTAAATGATAAATGATTTGTGTAATTTGTATTTGTATGATAACTCGAGTCAAAATTTACAAAATAGTCAAAATTTGAATTCAATTCAAAATTCAAATGATTTCGAGCATAACCCATGCCAATTCAATTTTAAACTTCAAAATGAATTTCAAAACAGAAACGAAAATGGAAACAAATTTTCAAATAATTTTGGCAATGGAAATAAGCACGACCACGATACAATTGAAAACTTTTGTCCTCGACAACTTCAAAGTGAAAATTTTCAAGTTAATAATTACAAGTTTGATTTTGTTGAGCAATTGAATGAAATTTATGATGGATCACACGGATTTTGGTGATTGAAACATATAACAAATTACATAAACAAGAAAACCAAATCCCAATGTGTGATGAGTAAAATGATAATCCACCTTTTACCCAAATCGACGATTTCTAAATAACAACTTTTGAAATCGAAAATAAAGATCTTAATGAAGTTGTTGAAAATACGATAATTGAGTTGGATTTCAATTCTTTCGAGGGCGTGGAACCAAACTTAAATTCAACCTTCCTTTTCTCGATTCCAAAAATTTAAATACAACAACTATGGATTTTGAATTTGAGATATGTAGTGAAGTTATTGATAATCCAACAAAGGAAGACGAATTTAACGAACACGATTTCTATGGACTTTTTAAAGATGAGTTGTTAAATTTCGAAGGGGAAGATTTAAATCGCCATTTTGATTTTGAAATCAATAATTCTGAGGAAATTTTCAATGATAAGTTTGAATTTCAAATTTGTGAAAATAAATTTGAATTTTAATTAATCATTTTATCAACCCCGGAAACAATCGAAAATAAAACAACCCGTATGATTTTCAATAAAACGACATTCGTTTTTCCAAATCAACATTCAACTTTAAAATCTTTAAAGGTTTGGTTTTTCAAGCTTCAGTTGCACCTCGCATACTTGACGAGACAAATGATTCCGTCTTTGGAAGATCGTTTCGTTTACTTTTTAACGATATACTTTCCGATCTCGTATAAATTGTTCATTTTCATGTAAATATAGGTCATCCTTTTATTTTTGTTGTATTTTTCTCCTTCCACTTTGGTTGACTGTGGGGACACAGTCAAAATTAAGTGTGGGGGGAGACTTATCATTTTCAATTTTTCGTGGTTTATTTTTACATTTTCTTTCCAAAAATTCTTTTTCTAAAATAAATCTCAAAAGCAAAAAAACAAAAAAAAAATTAAGAATTTTGATCTATTTTTTAAGAAACCCTATAGGATAAATATATGGTTTTGGTTAACTAAATCAATATTTTTGAAAAATTTATTTGTCTTGATAAAAATAAAAATGAAGTTTGGTTACAAATAACGATGGTTTAAATAGTATATAGGTAGGTTCGTACGTGTTAATTATGAAATATCCTTGTTGAAAATCTTTGTTTTAAAAAGTGGTGAATTCAAATAAAAGGATATAACATTTTTTTGTCTTCTAAGTTAAATGGTGCTAAGATGATTTTGCAAAAATTTCTTAAAAAAGCAAAATTAAAAAACAAAAATAAATATTTCTTGTATGTATATATTTATTAACACATACGGTCGATAGGTGTACACTCGCCATGCTCCGTGTCCTTCTAACGTAAGTCTGAAAGGCAGTGCATGATTGGTATATCTAGCCTCAGAATCTCTGAGCTGGGTGTATGTATATAAAATTCTTTTATTAATAACACATACAGTCGATAAGTGTTCAAACTTGTGTGTTCACTCGCCACGCTCTATCTTTCCCTCATATAAGTTCGCAAGGCAGTGCATGGGTAATATATTTGGTCTTGGTTTATCTGAGTTAGGCATATGCAAATATTGTTAATATCCGTAAAATTTTCAAAGAATAGATAAATAAGAGAGAGTAAGCAATTGAAATCTAGGTATTACTTTAACTTGTTTGATTTGACTTGTTATTGAAAAGAAATGAGAATACCGATTTGATAAACTTTGATAATCAACTAAGGATCTGTTTCATAGTTACACATTGTTATCAACTGAAAAAACGAGTTAAACTATTGTCTATTTTCATGATAATTTGATTTTTATTGGAATTTTGACGAGTAAATGACTTATATTTTGAAGTTAATGACGAAAACCTATATTTAACTTACTTTTGCCGGTTTAAAAGTAAATCCTTCATTGTAAATATTTTCAAAAACTCGCATTCATATCTTTGTAAATAAATCTTGCATTTTGTAAATATTTTCATCCTGCATTAGGATTTAGTGGGTAGTATTCGCTAAAAACCCTCACGAGACAACACTCATCCTACTAGGGACACCTAGAGCTTTAATGGCCTGTTGCATATGCTTAATGCAATCGTGCTTCCTACGAAAACGAATTTATCTTAGTTTTTTGTTCGAGGATGAATAAAGATAAGTGTGATCGTATTTGATGTGTACGTAAATGTGCATATATTTACTTCCATATTTAATCTAATTAAATTAAAAAAATGATCATATTGGATATTTTAACATATTTAAACCAAAATTAAAATTATTTTCAAATCATCATTTATTCATCTTCATTTAAGTGAAAAATGTTCATTTTGTGTGATAATTAATTTAAGAAAATTCACTTACACATTTTATTTTTATTTATGGGAAAATTGATGGAAAATAGAAGGGCTTCATATATTCATGCATGCACATTAGAGAAGGAAGCAAATGAAGATGGAAATAATTTATTTCATGCGTCATGGAGAACCCTACCTACCCACTTACCATGATCCCCTCTTAAGAGCTAAGATACATGCTACATCCACATTTAAATGAAGGGTTATGCTAATGTTAATGATTACTTGAAGGTTACATTGCCTAAGAGGGTAGTTTGGGCAGTTCCCAAAAAATGGATTATGGTTTTAAAACTTGTATAAATACCCTTTATGTATTATGTAACCCTCCTCTCCTCTCTTACTCTCTTCTTTAGCCCCTTAGTTTAGGAAAATAAAAGAAAGTACTCTTTCTCTTTTCATGGCTACTTATTCATTTTCTTCTTATGTGATTTTTTATGCAATTTAATTCATGTTCTCTTTTATTACATGCTTTTTTCTTATCATGTTAGTAGTGTAGATTTACATTTATGCAATTAAGTTAGTTTTTCCTTTACTTTGCTCCCTTTTTCCTTTTCTTTTTCTTTCTTGTTGCATGCTACATTTCTTGAAATGATAACAAATATGAGATGCTAATCCCTTCAATTTGGGGGTAATGAAGCTCTCTAATATGTACATGCAACATTTTCATGTTCATGTGCTCTTTTTGTGCTTAATGAAATATTTGAAGTGGTTT
Source organism: Allium cepa (assembly GCA_030765085.1). Lineage (NCBI taxonomy): Eukaryota > Viridiplantae > Streptophyta > Magnoliopsida > Asparagales > Amaryllidaceae > Allium > Allium cepa. Next base: position 531,925,599 of record CM060934.1, read on the forward strand.
AATTGTTGTTTTTGATTTGAATTTGATAGCCTATATTTTTGACACCAAATAGGCTATGCTTAAATAATTATAAATAGTAATACCTCTTCATCTACATATGATGATGGTAATGAAGTGATTATTGAAATTAAAATTTGATGACCTATATTTCTAAACAATAGTTAATAGGCCGTGCTTAAAATAGATTTTTCTTTCAACTTTGTTATCATATTTCATGAGAGTTTAATGTGTATTAGTGGTTGTTTTATAGTTTAATGGTTTATATTGGGCTAATCAATAGCATAAATATACCATACTTATGATAAGCAATCAAATAATTACACTAATAACAAGAAAAGAGATATCATAACTTCATTTTTTTGATTTATTTGATCTGGAGAGCGGAAATTGCATCTAAATTGCTTTCACACTCTCATATTTTTATCACTTTCTTTTTGTTAGTTCTTACATTTTTAGCTAAACACACTCTCTACTTTGGTATAATTTGATTGAATAGATTTTTTAAAATCAATAATTCTCTGCGGATCGACCCGTACTCACCACCTACTAACAATTGTACGCCATGCGCTTGCGGTTATTTTATTTCTAAATTCGTTCGACGGTTTTCTAAACCGATAGAAAAACCGTCGTCGAACAGGAAGAAACCAAACCTAAGGCATAAAGTTAATACTAAATTGGGAAATGATCTATTTGCTCAAGTTAGATGAAGCGTCCAATTTCAAGCTCTAGGGATAGTTTTCGAGACATAACTAAACTATGACTTTGATAAGTTTTCTCAAAAATGGAAAGATGTTGTCAATTTGACTCTTACTGAAAAGGAAGAAATTCTCAAACAATGAAAAGGAGATTGGATGAGAACCATGAAGAAGTTGTGAATCCACGAAAATGGAACCCAGGCGAGCAAAGAAATCACACAACCAAATAACCAAAGAGCTAAATTGTCACTCCCCTTTTAGAAAGAGTGTATTTTCTCACAAGGGGAAGATTGGGTTATTAGACTTCTAAGAAAACCCTAAAAAGGGAAGAAAAGCATGAAGGACAATATTGCTACTATCATAAAGCAAACGGCACCATACTAATGATTGTAGAGCCTTTTCGGGGATATTGAATATTATGTAAGGAAGGAAGAGATAAAAGTATTTATCAAATATGAGCTTTCAAAGAATTAGGAAAATGGACAAATGAAGTCTTATATAATAAGGATTGATGTCGGTAATCGATACCCTATTTTCAAATAAAGCGGACTTTGAATAAATGGAACAAAAAACTAAGGAAAAGCCTATGGGCTTGGTCAAACCAACCATCCCAAGAGTAATGGTCAATTAAGCCTTTGATCCCACAGTCGAGCCTGATTAAAGCATCTATCCAAGGAAGATGGACGCACTACACCATAGATGACCATTGCAACGAAAATACAAGATGTTGCTAGCTACAATGTAACGATAGCTATGCTGATTTTTGTCTATTACAACATTAGCTTCAGGATGTTAGCATAGATATCAACACTATGTTGCAGTAGCTATAGACTTATAAAAATATAATAAAAAATGAGTGCGGGCTGGAAAAAAAGCGGGCTGAAATAATTTTTAACGCGGGAAGCAAAAACAAAGCGGCAAAAGTTAACAAAATAATGAAGGGTTTTACTCAAACACTTAACAAAATACGTACTCCGCCGCTCAACCTCTCAAACACTCAAACACTCTGCGATTTCAATTAGGGCTAAAAGTTCTAAGTTTACAAGCTTAATTGGGGTTCGATTACAGCAAGTTCGAGTTCAACTTCAATTAGGGCTTCGGTGTTTCAATTAGGTCTTCAATTGGGGTTCGTTTGGTTTTCGAATTTCAGTTAGGGATTCAATTTAATCTGCTGCTTAAGGTTTCACTCTATGTATATTTCAAGTTTTTCCTGATTTGATTGTTGTGTTGCCTAATTTACCGATTTACTTGTGAGTTTAGGTGTAATCATATTCCTGAGTTTATTATTGTGTTTGTTTTTGTATGTTATTTTTGTGTAAATTAGTGATGAACGACGAGGAAAAAATATGGGCAGAACTTCCTAAGTTAAGTGAAGGATATATATCAGTGGAATGAAACGTTTTATTCAAAATACTTTTTCTAGATTCACGGTAGGTGATGAAATTACATTTCCTTGCAAAAATTATCATAATCGCAAGTGGCATCGTCAAGAGGTAGTCTATGCCCATCTAACTTGGAATGATCCATCTGAATTGTACGCGAATTGGATTTGTGAGGTTTCCTGTCTAGATCCTGAAAGGAGCGATAATGATATGGATCGTGAAGCGGGAATAAATTTTGGAGATAATCTCGATGAGATGTTGCATCGTACTTGTGGAAATATGCAGAACAATGAAGGCGGATCTTCTGATGGAGAAAATGGAGTAGATGTCGATGCTAAAAAATTTCATCATCGTGTTGAAGAGGGAAAGCAGCCATTATATCCCGGATGTACTAAATTTTCACGATTAAGTTTCATCGTCAGGCTTTATTCTTTAAAATGCCTACATGGAATCACCGGTTCTGCATTTACCGATTTATTAGAGTTGCTAAAAGAAGCTTTTCCACAAGCCCACATCCCTTTATCTTTCAATGCTACCAAAAATATCATTAAAGATTTAGGCCTCGATTACCTAAGAATATATGCATATCCAAATGACTGCATGCTATATTGGGGAGAAAATGAAAAGAAAAATAACTGCAAAACTTATGGTTTTTCAAGGTGGGCTATACCGGAAAAGAAAGAGGGTGTTGACAATGATCCGGAGCAGCGAATTCACAAAGTACCAGCAAAAGTGATACGTTATTTTCCACTAAAACCAAGGCTGCAAAGGATGTTCGTGTCCAAGGAGTATGTAGAACTTATGATATGGAATGCAGTGGGACGAAAAATGATGGCAGACTTCGACATTCAGCTGATGGCGAGGTTTGGAAGATAATGGATGCCAAATATCCTCATTTTTCATCTGAAAACAGAAATATCAGGTTAGGAGTAGCAGCTGATGGATTCAGTCCTTTTCATATAATGACTACAACTCACAGCACATGGCCAATCATATTGGTAAATTATAACCTTCCACCTTGGTTATGCATGAAGCCAAAAAATTTGATACTTTCAACCCTTATCCCTAGTCCACAGTCTCCTAAGAATAGCATTGATGTCTACATGCAGCCTCTTATCGCAGAATTGAAAGAATTATGGGGTCTTGGCATACAAACTTATGATGCCTTAACTGGTGCTAATTTCACGTTACGTGCAAGCGTGTTATGGACGATCAGCGACTTACTGGGCTATGCAATGTTATTCGGCTGGAGCACAAAGGGTTATTTAGCTTGTCCCGTCTGCCATTTCGAGACTTCTTCAACTTACTTGAAACATAGTAAAAAAAATTGTTACATGAATCATAGGAAATTTTTAGATCCGGAACACAAGTGGAGGTTTGATAAGAAAAGGTTAAATGGTGAAATTGAAATGGGAACATCTCCGGGAATTTTATCCGGGATAGACATTGAAGAATTGTTGGCTAGTTATGAAAATATTTTTAGGCAGAAAGAGGTCAACAAGCATAAAAATGAATCTCCTTTTAAAAAGAAGTCAATATTTTTTAATTTACCATATTGGAGTCACAATGTATGTCGACATAACCTTGATGTTACATAGAGAAAAACATTTGTGATAACATACTTAGTACTTTACTAAATATTGATGGGAAGTCGAAAGACCATTTAAGTGCTCGATATGATTTACAAGAAATAGGCATCATGGAGGTCCTTCATCCGGTTCTATCAGCTGATGGGAATTACCTTAAGATCGGGGATGCCATATTTGCAATGACGAACAAGCAGAAAGAAATATTTTGCGCGGTGTTGGAGAATGCTAAACTGCCTTATGGTTGTGCAGCTAATATCAGCCGGTATGTAAACAAGAAAGAGAGGAAAATTGCAGGGTATAAGAGCCACAATGCTCATTTTCTTCTCCACTACTTGCTGTAATTTGCTGTGAAGAAATCTGTAAAACCTGAACTTGCATTACCTATGATAAGATTAGGTGCATTTCTAAGAAGTCTTTGGAGTAAAATATCAATTTGGCTGATCTCAAGAGGCTACAAAAGGAAATTGTGGAAATTCTTTGTCAATTTGAGATGATATTCTTAAATGCTTTCTTCGATATAATGGTGCACTTACTAGTTCATTTATGCAAGGAAATTGAATATGGTGGACATGCACATCTTCGTTGTATGTTTCCTATTGAGCGTTATCTTTGTAAACTGAAATCATATGTTCGCAACAAAAGTAAACCCGAGGTGTCCATTGCTGAAGGTTATCTTGCAGAAGAATGTTTGATATTCTGTTCAAGGTTCTTAGGTGGCGATGGAGCAGAAAAATGAAATTTGAAACCTGTCCACAGAATCTGGAATATCCTATTGGCACAAGATGGAACAAAGATGGAAAAGGTATCCATTTTAAAGATTCTCAATGGACGACATGTCACCGTTACATTCTATTCAATTGTGGTAGAAAGGAAATAGAGAGTTTACTTGAGTAAGTTTTTAAGTTTTATTTTTATTTTAGTAATTATTGAAGAGTTAGAAAATTTGTTTCTATCTTTTATTAACCAGGTCTTTATTCTAGGGAACATCGAGCTTTAATTGATGGTCATGCATTATCAAAAAAATATAAAAGAGAGAGAGAGAACACAGTGAAGAATTTTGGAAGTGATTAAAGGAAGAGGTTGGGAAAAAGGAGGACATTTCAAAAGAAGTACAACCGCTTGCAATGGGCGCTCTTCCAACAGCTAAGATGTTTACTGGATATGTTATCAATGGATACGGATTTTATACAAGGTTCAGAGATGCCAAATTTACAACAAAAAACAGTGGTGTATTTTTGACAGCCTTGACTACTGGCTTTGCAAGTTCGAAAGATCAAAATCCATTGGTTGGTGAAGTTAATTACTATGGATCAATTGAGGAAATATTAGAACTAGATTATTGGGGAGAATTTAGTGTGGTTTTATTTAAGTGTTGTTGGTACCAAGAAGAGAAAGATTTATATGGGCTGACTCGTGTCAGTTTTAATCGACTGTGCCAGAAATATGATCCTTATGTTATGGCTTCACAAGTACAACAGGTGTTTTATATAGAAGATCCAATTGATAAGATGTGCCACAATGTTATCAAGAAATTGCCAAGAGACTGGTGTGAAATCGAAAGCGAAGATGCAAATGAAGATTTGAATGATATCCAGCCTGCTTATGGAATGGGAAATCAAGATTTTGATGTTCGTTGGTGTAGAGATGATGTCCCAATAAGAAGAATCCGCCTTCCACCTAGCATAGTGAAAGAAAATGCTTCTTAATTTCTGTGTATCACTATCATATTTAATTAAGTAACTAAATTACCTAATTTAAGTAAGAAAATGTTGTTTCTGCCTTGATTAAATGTTGTAACTGATGTATCATATTTTTGGTTTTTTTGTTTATTTTTTAGTGTTTCTTCCTTTATTACATTTTAATGAAGTGACTGTTTTATTTTATAATGCAGTTGGTTTATTTTAATTTGTAGTTATGTCATTCTAATGTTAATTACTTCATTTTGTGTAGGATGGAAGCAAATCTTAAATTCCATCACAAGGGAAAATTTGAGAAGAATGGATATGCTGGTGGATAAGAGACTTCTGTCATGGATGTTGATCTGGATATGTTTTCTTACACGGTACTGATGGAATATGTCAGGGATGAGCTAAAGTACACTAGAATTGGAGGAGTATATTCATGGAAAGGTCCAATGAGTGGGTGGAAATTGGTGACCAGTGATGCAGATATGTGGGAATTAATGCAAATAAAAAATAATGGTGATTACATTGATTTCTATGTCGACACCGTGGTCGATGATAAAATTGAGCCAATGAAACAAATGCAGCCATCGTACGCCCAACGAAAAATCTACTGTCTCCAGGTATAAAAATATCTTCTCATTTGTACTATTTTGATGAATTTGGTCATAAGAAAACTAACGATAAAACAACCTATTTATGATTACTTCAAATGAATTTAAACCAAGATCCAATTTTGAGCATTCGATTCGAAAATTCATAAATAAATCATACAGAAGCTCGTCCAAAGTAAGTGATAAAAACTGTAAATAGTTAGCTTTTTGACTGAAAGAAGATAATTCTCATTTGTACTATTTTGATGAATTTGGTTCTCGCATGGCTGAATTTTTTTTCATTTTGCTGCTTTTAGTGTACATAAATTTTTTGTGCATTTTTGTTTGAATATTAGGACTTTTTTGATTTTTAGTGCACTTAGTATAATAATAAAGGAACTGGAATATTAGTGTACATGATCAAGTCTTAATTTCTTTAATTAAGTTTTAATAATTATGTTTATGACATGATAAACTTGACTTTTATGTCGTTGTATGTTTGCAGCTGCGAAATCACAGAAACGGCAATTTGTCACCACTCACCATCTGCAACAGGCAGCAAAAAACAAGAAGCGGACTGAAGTTTTTACTCCGATTTGAAAGTCGGCACGGCTAAACAATCCACTTACCGACGAGACGCAGACTGATCAAGTCTTTAGTCCTAGAAAGTGGGCATGGCTAAACAATCCACTTACCAACGAGACGCAGACTGATCAAGCCTTTAGTCCTAGAAAGTTGGCACGACGAAACAATCCATAAGTGAGCGAAGCTGTTGTGAGTTCACGCATGGACGGGGAAAAGATGACCAGCAAGAAGTTAACTGGAGTCGGTAGGTCTACTAAGTTACCAGAGAAAAATCCAACTGAAGTCAGTAGTTCTACGAAGACACCAGAGAAGAAAAATCCAACTGAAGTCAGCGATGCAACTTTGAATATCAACTCAGCAAGTGTCAGAAGTAAATTGGATTTCTATAATCCTCCAGATGAAGAGGAAAATACGGATGAAAATGAGATTCTAGTAAGAAGACTACAATCTGATCTTCTAATATGATGTTCTACATATTTTACTTATATTTACAATAATGTCTTGTTAAATTACTTTTAGGATGATGATCTACCACCTCCGCCACCTCCACCACTTACAGAATACGAAAGGGAGAGAGCTAAACATGTGTCGTGGAAGAATAGTGTTTTTGAAGCTCCTGAGATGCCTACATTAGTTACTGGACTGATAAATGAATTCGAAAAAATAAAGGAAAATCAAAGATGCCAGCTGAAAGCGAAGATTATGCTCCAGAACAAGAGGAACCTAGCTAAGATGATACTTCAAAAAATCCAGTAAAGTGCATTATAGCTGAAGATTTAATTTTATGTTGGTAATTATAGACTAGCTTCCTTTTTTTTATTTTATTGTTTTTGTGTGCGTATTTTAGAGAACCAAAAAGGTTACGATTACAAAGCCTCAGTCTGGATCAACAACTCGTTCACGGGCCATTGTTGAATCTGCAACTGATAAGAATGCAACTCCAAAGGCCGGGGAAAATCCAGTTCCTACACAAACTGTTGATCCACCATGTAGCATTGAGTTACCACACAATGAAGGAATATGAACAATGGATGCTTATTTGGCTATGCGAGAACGCCAGAAGAACGACAGTAGTGGAAGTGGAAGTGCGAGGAAGAAGGCTATAGTCGGAAATGTCTCAACAAATATTGAAAACGAAGAAGATGAAGTAGAAGAAGCTGAAGGTATTATCTAATTGAGTTCTGATTTTAATAGTTTAAGTTCTCATTTATGTTATGTCTAGCCTTCTCATTACTATTGTATGTACTTTGTAACATTAGTGGGAGCTCCCAGAAAGTTCAGGGGAAAAACAAAGATGGATAAAGTTCATTCAAGGTCATATGACAAAAGAGTTCTAATCCAAATGAATCATTGGGGCCAACCTGTTTCAGACGATGACCAAGTAATGTCTGAACTAAGTGCTTTTTTAGGAACACTGAAGAGGAGTGTTCCACTTACTTACAAGTCTTGGTTTGATGTTCCTTCAAGTTTGAAAGGCATTCTGTGGAACTATGTCGAGGTAATTTGCCAACTTAGCTGAATTTTACTTAAATATATGAAACTTGTCACAAAAGTAGCATGACTATTCTTTTTAATGTTTGATTTGTATTTAAGCAACGGTATATTATTCCGGATGACTGTGAATATTTGGTTTTGAAGTCATCGTGACTTTAGGAGGGGGCACAAGAGTCGTATTAAAAAGGCACATTATATGGCTTATGAAACTGATGAAGAGAGGCTTGAAAATAGGCCGGAAGAAATTCCACTTGCGGATTTCAAAGTACTCTTGATGTATTGGGGAGATAAAAATATTTAGGTATAATTTTAAGTTTTATCACAGATTTTTTTTCTGTTTTTATTCATTCAGATCAGGCAGATAAACATCTTTATTTCATGTTTTTATAGTCCAAGGCCCTTACAAATTGTGAAAGTCGGAAATCGTATACAGACACACACACTGCTGGTCTAAAACTTTTTTCCCAAATTCGGCATAAGATGGTATGTGTTTTGCTTATTTTTATGGTTGGCTGAAGGTATGCATTTTATTTTATCTGAAATTCCTCTTATTTAGCAAAGCGATGTATGTTCCAAAATAAAAATTAAAATAATGGTATATATGTTCCAAAATAAAATATCACCTCACTCAAAAAAATAAGCAAAATAAATATTAGTGATATATGTTCTGTTTATGATATAGAAGTTTGTAACTAAAAGAATAACAAGCAGGCTATATAATCTGATCTGTCACATTAATCATCCAGCAAATGTTTTTATTTCAATTTTAATGTATTAATTGTTATTGTATCTATTTATTATTTTTGCATTTTCACATTAATTTACGAATCAATAGCTATTAATAACATTTTCTAAAAAAGTACATAAATTATAAAAATATAAATGAGCCTTTCTTTGCCCCCTTGGGCATAGAAAACTCAATTCTTCTTTTCCAAACCAGTATCTGCCATGATCATGCATTTGTATGCATTTGGTCAATATATGTCTGCAAGTTAGATGCATATTAAACATTAAATATGAGTCCAATCCATCTCTGTGGAAATTAAATAATTTGTAAACTATTGGATACACTCTTAACTCTTAAGCATATGGATGCCAAGTTGATGCATGTCTTTTGTCTGCTGTATGTTGATGGCTTTACTGCCTTGCTAAGCTTAAATCGTTTTAGTATTATATATATGTTCATGGCTCATGGGTTAATCATGGGGTAATCTTAGTTTTGCATCAGAATATAAGATGAATCATGGGATATTTGTTATCTCTGTGCTTACAGTTAATAGTCTGAAAGCATAGACATATGGGATATTTACTATGCAAATTTTCCTTAGCTCAGCCTTGAATTTTGCAAAACTGATATATCACTTGATACTATGCTTGAAAAAGCTTGGATATTGTTGCTACATATGTTGTGATTTTATAGTTGTTGTTTCTTTATTTTTGAATTGTAAGTTGCTTGAGAACTTACTATTGCTCCATTTTTGAATCTGTGAGTTGCTCGAGACTTTTAGCTTGTGTGCACTTGTGGTTTCTGTTCTTCATTTGAACCGAGATTTGTTTTTATGTAAAGGATATCATATTTACCTTAGTTTTTCTTTGACTTTGAGTATAATTTCTGAATTGATTAGTGATATATGTTCTGGAAAAACTGGTTTGATATCCTTTTGCTGTCTAACTTTTTTCATTTAATTTGTATCAGTCCAACGAATCAGATGGAGAACTTTTTGTTAAAACTCGCAAGCGGAAAGAAGGAAAGGTGTACAAGATTGATACTTTAGTAATGAAGTACAGTATTGTAAGAATTTTATTTTCTCTTCAATCAGATGTCAAAAAAATGCTTCATTTTGCGCATCGACATTTTTGTAGAATTAGATCCTGTTTTGTTGAAACCTATAGCAGGATATTTTCTGAATCCATTTTAAAACTGTTAATAGATATTGCAAAACAATTCTTGTTTAAGAAACTTGTTTCAGAATTGTTAATTTTATTTAAGGTCACATTTCAAAACTGCTTTATTTTGCAGGATAAGATTGAAAAAGCAATAGGTGAAGGAGGAAGTGATGGAGTTGTTCAAGAAATGATTTCTGCTGGAAAGTCGCATGGTCCATCTTGGCTTATAGGACGGCACACAAAGTCTGCAGAAGTTTCAAAATATGCCCCAACAACAATCACATACATACAGGAGCTTGCAGCAAAGATAAGGGAAAATATAGCTGACGAAGTCGAAGCAAAGGTGAACAAGAAGGTCCAAAATGAATTTGATGCAAATGTGCACCAAAAAGTTCGGGAGAACTTGACATGGGTGCTTAAGAAATTAGGCGAAGCATACCCTGACATGCAAATTGATGTTGGGGATCTTTGTGCGACCGTCTATAGTGATGGCACTGAAGGAACTAGAGGCACTAGAGGCACTGATGGCACTGGAGGCTCGCAAATATGAATGTACTGTTAATAAGTAGAATTTAGTATGTACTTGCTGTAACTATGAATACACTGGCTATGTTTTTAAGTATGTTTGTTATTTTGTACTTGACTAAGTAAAACTTGTGTTGCTGCTTATTCTGAAATGAAAAGTTCTTTGTTGCAGTGTAATATTGCCATTAGATATGATATAATGTTGCAGTATAATGTTGCCATAGATATGATATAATGTTGCAATAGTATAATGTTGCAGTACATTTTCAATTTAAATTGCAAAAGGTATTGCCATAGATATGATATAATGTTGCAGTATGTGATGTTAAATGTGGTAATGAACTAGCAAAGTGTTTCCAATGGATGGTAAAAGTGTTACCATAGATTAATGAATATGGGCCCCGCAACAGGGTTCCGTAAAGGTGGGCCACAGAATCAGTGGGCCCATATGGGCCCACATGTTGGGACCCATATTATGGGGTCCACTTTTTAGTAAATTTGGTACATGTGGCAACAACAGAACCGATGTTGCCCTAGGACCGCAAAGATGTTGCCTTTGACTCTAGGGCAACGCGGCAAAATGCATCACCGAGAAAGTGTTGCCTTTGCCCTTTTTTAGCCTACAGCAATATTTTTTGGCACTTCCTGCATCACTTCTTTGGTGTTGTAGTATGCAATCTATGGCGTAGTGACGAGAAGCCTTTGGTCCTGCCTCAAGGCCTGGCCAAAGCAACCATCCAAAGTGTAATGGTCAACTAAGCCTTTGATCCTGCCATCGGGCCCGGTTAAAGAACCCTTCCAAGGGAGATGGATGAGGAGCCTTTGGTTCTGCTCCAAGGCCCGGCCAAAGCAATCATCTAAAGAGTGATGATTAGTTATACATTTCATCCCCATGTCGGGCCTGGTCAAAGCACTCATCCAAGGAAGATGGATGAGAAGCCTTTGGTTCAACCACAATGACTGGCCAAAGCAACCATCTTAAGAGTGAAGGTTAACTAAGTCTTTAGTCCCGCTGCTAGGCCTGCTAAAGCAATTATTCAAGGAAGACGAACGGATGGAGATAAACCTACTTCAAAGCCTTATCTAAAATTTCATGCGAAGAAATAGAGGTCAAAGTTCTCTAACCCTATCATTCAATATGGTAAAAGAATTAATATAAAAGCATAAGGGCTATTACAAGATACAAATTTATAACTCATCAAGAGGCATTATGAAACGAATACACAAATTTTTAATGTACGGTAATTATTATTTATAATAAAATTAGCATTTACAACAAAGTTCACAGCTCTGGATGATAAGGAAGAGGGTGATATTGGTAAACTACCTCTTTCCCTTTCCCTTCAAGTTCTAAAGTGCAAAAGTATAGTTCACTTGTTGAACCGACTTCCTTGTATAAAATTAGAGGTCCCCTAATTTCCTTAAGAGCATTAAATCATCCATACAGGAAAAAAATGTTGATATCTTTAATAACTAGAAATAACGGTATTCTCAACCGGCAGTTTCATTCTAAGCCTAAAAACAAGAAGTAAATTTTTTGGTCAAAATCAACTATAACTTAAATTAAATAATCAACTAGCAAATCAAGTCGGGCGGCCCTAGTAGAATAAAATTACATTATCCCTAATTGATTTTTAAGCTCCTTTACCTCATTCATCAGAGTTTTTGACGCAGTAGGGGGATCGATAATTTGTTGAATTCCTACAATAAGGTATTTCTTAAATTACTTTTCTTATGACAAATAATTTTAAGTGAGTCAATAGAATCAACCTCAACCTTCAACGTCTTTTCATTACTCTTATTCGCACCTCATAGTTGGAATATTTGGTGAGATAAGCCACATTTATCATTCTCAAGTGTCTGAATTCTTGATGTAAGTTCGTTCTTCTTACGCTCTAAAGTTTCAACCTCAAGTAGAAAGCGAGTCGAACTTGTTATTCCAGTACTTCTTATTTTCTAGCTATGTTCGAATTCTAAAGATCTACTCGGTCTAACAAGATTAACATGTTTTTTTGGGTAATGGAAGAACTGGATTAGCTACACTACTACTTCATGCCAAACGACACCGAGATGGAAAGGAAATCTACAAAGGCTTCTTTTTGTAAGATTAGCTGGAGTGGGAATAGGCAAAGATCTACCTATAAATCAAGAATACATAGATTTAAGTCGAGCGACTGTCATGTCATGTTCAAATTGTTGAGAAATAGAGCATGAATTAAGCTTCCTAGTTAAGTCTACAATCTCCTTATCCTTGGAAGAAATTTTCTTTTCAAGGTCTTTCACCATCTTTGGAGAATCTTTTAAAATGGATTTCAATTGAACGTATTTCTTATGCCATTTATTGACTCCAGCATCATCAATGGTTGACGAACCAAAAAAGGAACGAGTGGGACGATGTTTTAGGGCAGTTACTAGTTTCGATTGAATGTTTCCCAGATATTGGCTGCGGTTAGGATCATCAAGAGAAAAGGAAAATTCTCCATCCTAAAGTAGAAAATGAACAGTAATTCATCTTTAAAATAGAATTAACAAACAAAAATTTAGTATCAATAATTAGGAGATAACAAGACCCATTACATTCATACAGAAATAATAACTATAAGAATTACGTGCATACTATAATGTTACTATTCATTAGAATAAGAAAGAACATTTTGAATTCTTTAAAGGAGGAAGGTGAAATATAGAGCGTGGTACAGAAAAGTGCTTCTATGCCAAGAGGATTATAAACTGGGGGAAACCCTCGGTAATCCCATTCTTTGGAAGGTGGGCTAAATTCACCACACAACAACTTAGCATAATTAGTCCAAACTTCATGAAGAAGACGATCTCTTTGGTTTCCCAAGAAATTAATGTCCAAGTTTGGAAATTGAGTGTGTGTGTGTGTGCATGCGTGTGTGTGTGTATGGTAAAGGTCCCAAAAGAAGCAGAATTTTGATAAACGACATTTGCTAATCAAGGAAGAATTTTCTTTAAATACCTTTTTAGCCTAACCAATTTAATTAAAGTTTCCTATGAAATAGGGGATAAAGAAGGAACAAAGGCTAATTCAGAGGCATGCACATTAATGATGCAAAAATTAAAATATAAATCCAACATGAATATACCATTACAACATCAACTTAAAAGTCAAAAAAAGTTATACAATAGTATCATTAAGGTTCGTAACAGATTCTTTATAGTATTTAGTAAAAATTTATCCCTATTGAAATTAATCCTATTAGGAGGAAGAGAGTCAATAATTTAAGAAATAGTAGGAACTCTAAGTTCCAACACTCTTCTGGATGATGGTTGGATTCATGTTCATCAATGAATCTCTTACGAAGTACTTGATTAGGCCTCCATAACCATCACCTATAAAGTAAAAGCCAGTTATAGGAAATCGGGTACAAACCAAGTAAAGACATTCCATCCATTTGGCCCTATCCCAAATCAGCACCCGAAAAAGGGTAGTCAACTCCACATTCTCTTTGTTAAAGTGGGATCGGTGGATGCGTGTTTTTCGAAGAAGAGGTGCGAGTTGTTTGTCCTTAAAATCCTTAAGATATTTGAAGCATTTTAGGAGCCTCGTTCACTTTTCGTTCGATTCCTTTAAATCTACGTATGAACATTCTCCTTTCCTGTTAAGCCTCAGAATTTTATCTTTCTTTCTATCTAGTAAAATCTCCACATAATTTCTACTTCTTCTATTCTAATGATTAAGAAATATCAGGAATTATCAACTACTAAATCAAATAAACTAGGAAATACATAAAATGGGATTGCATGTGGAGGAGTTTTTGTATCATTTGATTTAAAGAGACGAGTTTTTTGAGTTCCAAAAGGTATTTGGTCCTGTTTACTTGAGCCATGATGAGTAGAATTACTAGGAGGGTCTTTTGTTGGCAACGAACCACCAGTGCCATTGTTAGTGTGAGCAAAAGAAAAATAAAAATCATGACCTATGTTCCAAATCTACCCTTTCCCAAACCATCATCTCCATCTTTCCTCATAGAATTATTTCGATTATGATCCCCGACATTATCATTCCTATCATTACTATCGTCATCGTCATCGTCAACAGTGCCCTCCTTATCATTTTCTTGTTCATATCACCCGATAAGAGGTGTCAAAAGCCAAATACTCAACATGATCGATGAGTTCATTATCTCCAAATTCAGAAAGATCACCAAGGATTCAATCAAGAAGAATATTAAATTTCCATTGTAGTTTACCCAGTAAAATGAAAGGGGGGGGGGGAATTCATATCTAGAAAACACTCAACATTATCTTTGAAGGCAGTAGAAAGAGCGATTTCAGAACTCTGATCTTTCCAACCAGGGAGGACTTCTTTCAAAAAAGAGGACAAGTTGGATTTAACATTATGTAAAGGCGATTCAGATTTCTTAAGAGATAGTTCTTTCTTTTCAAACTCATTTTCTAAAGTTGACAGTTTGGTTGAAGATTCAAGCTTAGCTAACCTTGCTTCTTCCCGACTCGAAGAAAGCTCTTTTTCTAAGGTCTTCATCTTTTCTTCAAATCATGAGTTTTATTCTTTTCTAAACCAAATAACGTCAAAGTTTGAGTATTCTTGATAGACAGCAAATCATTAGCATTTTTAGGGTAAACATCTTTCTTGAGAGTCGATGCCTCCCTAGATAGGAGGGAATTTACTTCTCGCAATGGTAACATGTCCTGAGAAGAAGATGAAGATAATTATTGGAGTAGAAACAGACGTTTTCCAATCTAAAAATAATTTAAGTAATTAGAATTAAATTAGTCAAACAATAGAACATGGAAAAAGGGTATGTACCAGAATGAATTGCTAAAAGAGAGAGAAACGAGCTTCTCTTGAAAGAGGATGGGAGACTGTCGTCGAGTCTAAGGTGAAACGATGGGAGATCGAAAGATATGCATCAACAACTCCTCGTAAGTTAGAGAGAAAAGAGTCTCTAAGTCAGAATTGAGAGAAGCGTTCTGTAGCAATGGAGAGTCATGTCCCAAATTGCATTGAAGAAAACCTAGCAAATTTTTTAATGGAGAATCCATGATTTTAATAATCGAGCTTTGAGCATGAAGTGAAGAAGAGGTGGTAAAACACATAAGAAATATGAACCAAGGGCAGGGTGGGAACAGAATCGCCCTCCCTAGGTTTCTTGAGAAGGGATTTAGAAGGTGCATGCACATCTTTGGTACTTTTTTGTTTTCTGCTCATTGACAATGAAAAGATGTTCTCGACTGCAGAAGTTAAGGATGACAAGATAACCTTGGAAGTAAGAAGAAGAGGACGCCTCCCAACTGCTTTTGGAAGGTTATGCAAGTTTGAGGGGCCCTTATCCAAAGAAAAGTAAGCTAAGTTGTTAACCCCAAAAATGGATCGACACCCAGGAATGTGTTATAAAAGCCCTGGCCCTATTAAAATAAAGCGAATATAATTGAAAATAAGAGAAAAGTAAATAGGGATTTTTATAATGGTTCAGCTACTAACTAAGCATACGTCCACTTTATAACTTTGCTTATTGGTTTGATCTTGATAGAGTATGATTACAAAGTTATTGAAGAAGAGTTAGTCTTAAGTACAAGTGTTAGACAAATTCAAAGTCCTAGAATTGCCTAAAGGAACTGCTTTAGTGACTATGGAGTAGAGAAAGAGTTGAAGAAATGATAGGGCTTCCATGAAGTAATGGAAGAAAAACTGATCCTCTCTTAGTTGCTTTTTGGTTTGTATTTATAGTGGTAGCAGTTATAATGGACCAAAAGCCTGCTAACAGAGAAGTCCAGAGAGTAGGCTAAGATAGCATATGAGAACATGGGACTTCCCGAGTTGAAGGCTAAGTTTGATGCCGAATCAAGACCCATAATTTGGTACCAAATCCAATCCTTAGCCATAGTATGGCTAAGTCCTTTTGGGTTGAGTTCCTTGCTTCGTCTAGACGTTCTCCGTATAATTTTGTAGATTATTGATGAGTTTTGATCATCGTTCTTCCATGACTTAGATTATCTTGCCTTTTGACCACTATGTCTTCATTCCTGATGATAGGCACTATGGAAATCCATGAAACTTCATGAATAATAATGGAAGACTAGGGGATTGCTTGTCCAAAGTATGAAGGGGCCCAAACTTAGAACCTATCTTTAGTACCGAATTAAGGAGGTTAATTCAGGCCGAATATAACACTTAGCATATTTTGGATCCATACTTTTTAAGCTCTTCCTTCATTCCTTCTTTGTGCCTTTGCCATGTTTCAAGTCTGCCTTCGTACCGACGTTCTAACTCCTACTTATTTCTGCATAGTCAAAAAACCTGTTAACATTTGCCAACCAAAGTATACTTTCATTGGAAAAAAGTGTGCGATGGAATAAGACAAGCTTCGGATTACTATCCATTGAATTTCAATGGATTGTCGGATTCCACCTTGAGATGTTATTTTCAACTGATTGACTTTCGATCAGCTATTCATTTTTGATTCGAATTTCAATTCATTATACCGACGATGCAACCTCTGCTCCAAAATTTACATAAGGCTTTTGGTCGGCATGTAGTTCCATTGTGATGAGTTGGAGTTGACCCGGATTAAGGGGGTAAATTTGTTACCGAATTAAGGATCTTAATGCGGCCAGAATTTGAGAGTTAGCAAATTTTAGAGAAATTCTTCCCTACCTATATTACTTCACATGGGCCCTTATCTTCACTTGCTTCATTCCTTTCTAGCGGACCTTGCCTCCAACCGATTTAAGCTCTCAAACCTTAACTCCACCGATTCAAGCTACCACACTATCGCCGTTCGACCTTCAGCCTCGCTACTAAGCTTCGCTTCTTCTGTGAGCATCTCATTGCCGCATAATATCATTGTGTCGCTCTAGTTCATTATCTCCAAGAGTCGGATCCGAGTTGGTGCTTATACCCTAGGTTAAATCTATCCCTTTCTTGGATTGAAGGTTGGTGGTAATGGACTGAAGTTTTGAAAATGGTGGACTCATGCTTTTGTGATGGTGGATTTGGTGATTGGCTTTGGTTGATTAGGATTTTAGAGAAGGAGATGGTTGAATTCAACTTGACTTGTTAACGATGCAACTTGGGTTTAGTTTCATATTGGACATGTATGACTCAAGACAAGATATGCTTTCTAGTTTTAACCATCTCTTTCCACAAAATTGATTAAAGTTAGATCATTGAATTAACTCCGATATGACAATTCACCATGGATTCGGACATATTGGATAGCTCTATTGCATTACATTTTTGTACATCCAATGTCTCCGAAAAGGAAGAACTTTTTGTGTCACTCCGTATAACGGATTCGTTGTCGATCGTCGATCGATAATGGGTAAGTACATAAAAAGTGATTTCAAAGGACAATATGAATCATTTTCACTACAAGCGAGCTATCTACATGGGTTGGACCACTTGTTGTGTTTATGACATTGGACTCATTCCATATAGATAACACCCTGCACCTGCCTCGGACAACACTTGGAATCTGATTGGTCAGCACACGTTGACTTCCTTTGGGTCTTAAGTGTTAACTACATGGGAGTTCTAAAAAATAAAGTGTACCTAACCGTGATCAATGAGTTTTATTATTTAGAAATACGCACTAGTTGGTACACCGCAAATCCGTTGATGGATTGTCCATGCTATCCAAATCCGAATCGACAACTGCCCCTGCTTCTCCATCTATTCCCATAGGGCTAAGCCAACATATAGCTTCTGATTTCTATAGCCCTCTAGTTCCGATAGCACCTTCATTAACTAGCTACCTCCTAGATTGAGAATTTTAAACGATCCTTTGAAGCAAGAGCCCTCAATTCTGATAGTTAAAATGCTTGGAAATATATGTGTATAGCACGACATCCGTGAGGGTGACATTCGTCATCCCACTCGAGCTGAATTCGCTCATAACCCTCCAGAAGGTTTTATCGCTTGTAATCGGTACATGAGCTCGGTTAGTGCTATACCACTGTTCAACCGGTTCTTGTCCATGGTGCTTTAAGATTTTAGATTGGGGCTATTTCAAATCCATCCCAATGGTTATGCACTCCTAAATTCCCTATACATTCTTTTCATGACCAGACTCGGGTGTCCCCTAAGGCTAACGAGCTTGCATTTCTTTTACACTTTAGGAGGAGGTAGAACTGCCCATCCTTTATAAATGTTGAAGCCTGAAGGGGATGTAAGCTAATATCAGACCTCCATAGCAAACATTCGACTTTCAAGAATGAGTTTTTCTTTGTTATGCTTCCAGAGGATTTCAACAGCTTATGGATATCTGGAAGTAAGTCTTAATTACGTAGCATTTGCTATTTAAATTGGTGCTCCAGTTTCTTATCCTATCGTTCCTTATTGTAGTCATATTAAGGAGGGAAAGCAATGATGAGATTGACAAAATGTTAGAAACCCTTAAGGATGCAAGAGCATTTGAGCACTCGATGCAGTTTCTTTTGGTGAATGAGAATCCCCGACAGTTCAAGTTATCTCATCCTGATAGAATTGCTATTGATGATGAGTCATCAACTTT
This sequence comes from Allium cepa, assembly GCA_030765085.1. Lineage (NCBI taxonomy): Eukaryota > Viridiplantae > Streptophyta > Magnoliopsida > Asparagales > Amaryllidaceae > Allium > Allium cepa. The sequence goes on from CM060934.1 coordinate 531,944,529, forward strand.
AAGTGGCTTTAGGAGATGCACTTGTTTTTTCGCCCATGATTGTGACTCTATCGAGGAGTCTTAAGAAGAAGTGGTTGGTCTGTTAGAGGAAGCATAGCCCAAAGTGATTCTTGGAGCTAATATAAACTTACCTCCTAGAGAAGACATTATGGGGAATTGGGATGAGGTCCATAAGATGTCTCCATTCCTCAAAAAAGAAGACGAAAGTATCAAAGGCAAGATAGGAAGCAACCTGTAGTTAGAGAGGGAGAGGAAGATGGCTAAGATGGTGCTGATAGCGACTTTCACATCTTCGTATAAAGAGATGAATCTTTCGGTGAGTCGCCAGAAATGAATACTGCTCTTCCTCAACTACTTCTCAGGACTTGCTAACTACTAAGGCATTAAGCCCCGAATCCCCAATTTCTCCTCCTAAAGAACAACCTGCTATCGAGGCTCCCTAGTCTGCTGGAGGTTAAGCTATCGGGACTTCCACGGGAGATACGTCTACTTTATATTTCATAAGGGAACATGTAGATGAACATGAAGTTATCTCCATTGGAGAAAAGATAGCTTAGATTGGCTTGAAAATCAACATTTCCTCAGGTGCATTTATGAGCAGTGATAAAAAGACCCCAACTCTTAAATCCCGTCGATACGGTTGGTAAAGTATATAGGGGGTCGTTAGCACTGCACACTTCACTTTATGATCACAAGCACACATCTTTGCATTGCATTAAGTTCCTAAGTTCGAGTATTAACTTCATTCTTGTTTTCATTTTAGGTGCCATTGGATGTGGGTTATATCATCAGTTACACAAAGATATCAGCTCGTGGAAAACTAGGATATCTGATCTTGCTTATCACCCTCCTCACAAGATGGATGAGGAAAGAAGGTAAAGGAAACAGGATGAAACTCGCCGCTTGAAGTGAGAGCACGAGAGGGGAGATAAACAAAAGGCGATGACGAGAGCAGTGCCCTCGGTGATGCGCACAAATGCCATGGAGACTCTTATGACCATCATGGGCCCAATCGATTACTCCTCCTCTCTACAATGTCCATGCTACTAAGATTTAAGCAATTCCACTCTCTAAAGAGATGTCTACTGCATTAGCTCCCACTTCTTCCAAAAAAAGGGAAAAGTTTGTACTCTCGCAAGGTCCACATGTGCTTTAAGTTTCTTTTCCGCATATGTTCTTAAGGGGAGGCAAGTTCGATAAGAAGATAAAACCCCTTAGTCGGGCTGCTTCCCTCAGTAATTTGAAGACAGTGCACGCGGACATAAAAGTTGGGTATGACTTTCAACATCTTATAAAAGCCCTATCAGATGTAAATTGTATAAACTGTAAGGAGATCCTCCTGTTTGAGGCCGAGAAGGAAGATCATGCGAAGACGATTAAAGATTGCGACGACTAGATAACCAAGTTGAAGGCTGAGCATAATGTAGCCTTAAAGAGTAAGGATTCCGACGATAGTCTATTGACCGAAGCAAACTGACTCATGACCAAGCGATGATTTTCATATTGAATCCAGGTAATCAAAAGGGCGGCTAACTGAAGCAGAAAATATTGTTAAATCTTGAAACCAGACCATCATTGGACATGCTGTTGTGATCGTCAAGCAGGCTACGGATCTCACTTGGCTTCATGAGGAAAATGTGTAGCTGGTGAAAGAAAAAGAAGAGGTCATTTCTAGCAAACTGAAAAAAGAGATTGAGCACCTAAGCACCAAGTCTGAACTAACAGAGCTTCGATCAGAATATGATAATGTGATTAATCAAATGTATGCCAGTGTACTTTATCTATATACAAGCTGTGTAATGAACAAAGGCAACCTGAAATGGCTTGGTGTGAATTATCCTTAGACTCTTGCCATGGGCTGAGAGAAGGTGTTGGTCAGTTCTGAAGAGGTTGAGGATATGCGTTTCGAGGAGGAATCGAAGGCTCCTATCTTAGCCTTAATGACATTGACTTCCTGGCCACCAATAAAGAGATCACTAGAGAAGAAAGGGAGAAAGGTGCCGCTGATGCCACCGCTGGAGCTCTTGCTGGCCAAAGCTTTTCAGTTTAGCAACAAATTCTTGTTCTAACTTCATAAGAGCAATTGGTGACATCCCAGTGTTCACCTTTATAACTTCTAAAGCTGCTCATGCATATGCAATGTCTAAAGCCTTGGGCGAGCCACATCCTACTCCAACTACAGTGCACCCTCAGATATGGGGACTGGTTACGAACCTTTTGAGATTGAAGTTCACAAACATACCGCCCAGCTTAGGTATTTCTTTCCTTCTCTGATGCTCTAGGCAATTCGATTTTCTTTAGGATCCTTCTTTGAATTATGCACTTTGCTTTGCCAGCTTGTAGCTCTGCTAACTCTCTCATTTCTTCCTCCAGCTGTATAGGGTTCGGAACCTACTACTATTTTTATTGCTTCCACTACTACCTGTACAATAGTTCCTACCTTATTCCAATCTCCAGTTCTGGGCCTGGGCCCTATTTTGAAAATATAGAGGAGCTACTGAACTTAAAGGACATCAATGAATGAGGAGGTGGTGATCACCAGTGAGTCAGGGCTAATAGAGAAGACGACTATGGCAGGCAGACTAGAGGAGGAAAAAAAGGGATTGCATATGTAGAAGGAGAAGAAAGAGCAGAATTACAAGACCCCAACAACCATTACATTAGAGGTGCCAAAGGAGGGGAGTGGGACCACCGAAGGGTTTGAGGGGTCTGGCCCCTTACTAGAGGAGAGACCGGGAAGGACAAGAAGAAATGCCCAATTCATCCGAGCAAGGGTAGCAAATGATATGAAAAAGGAGGAAAGAAGTCTTGAGGAGCTCGAGCAACAATGGAGCGAGGTTATTGTGGTCTTTTGTTCATGCGTCTTTTGATTTTTTGAGTATTTTGTACAAGTACATAGTTTGTACTTAGCATCTTTTCTTTTGCTGTTGCGTTAGTAGAGTCTGTACGTTTTCTTTTTGTTGTCCATATAGGCCCACATTGTGTAGGAACGTCCCCCACTTTTTGATTTTTTACATAAAGTGATATATGTAATGGGAAGATTAGTATTACTAATGTAATCTATTCTATGTACTTTTCTACATTCTATGTATCGTGCCTGTTTATATACCACTATATGTGTACATGATACGATTGCCTGTCCTGTAATTTCCATATTATATACTGTTGTATCGAGTGATATATGATGCGTTCATCTACCGCGCCGCATTTTTATGCATGTAAATAGTGTAAGTTATATAACTTGCAGTTATTTAGTGTGCTACTTTACTTAGCTCTGTTGTGGTAGCCAAAATTCTATGTTTGGTATAAAGAACCATGGAGTGATTTTCATTCTAACTAAGTGTTAGTATGTTGTGTGAACCGTAATCCATGGGGCTAGTTACTCCGAACACATGACATGAGACTGGATGCCCTGGGCAGCTCTTTGGTTGTGCCCAGTCCACGATATATTGCAGCTTCTATCTTTAGGAACTTGTAATTTAGATGATTCCAAGCACCTTATACTTTGGTTGCGGCTGATCCTCACTAAGCTTGGTACTAAGGTTCTATCTGTGCATCAGTCTCTGTTTCCAAAGACCAACGAATAGCTCAGTCTATTGGATTCACTTTTGTTTTTCTATCCCTGAGCAACATCGGATTTTGGGAGGTGGGGATCGATTTCTATCAATCTTGTAACTGATGAATTTACCGATACTGTCAGAGTAGCGTCGGTACTTAGGTGATTGATAGATTGATGATGTTACTGGGGTAACATCGACGATTCAAAGTGCACTTGAACATTGTTCTATTGGTTTAAGTGGCAATAGAATGAATGCTTACTTAGACGTGGTTCCATCGGTCTAAGGTGCCAAGAAATGGAGTGCATTTGAACATAGTTCCACCGGCACAAGTCGCAAAAGAATGGATGCTTACTTGGACGTAGTTCTATCGGTCCAAGGAGCAGAGAAATGGGGCACACTTGAATGCAGTTCCATCGGTTCAAGTGGACAAAGAATGGACGCTTACTTGGATGCAGTTCCATAGGTCCAAGGAGAAAAGAAATGGAGCACACTAAAATGCAGTTTCATCGGTTCAAGTAGCAAAAGAATGGATGCTTACTTGGATGTGGTTCCATTGGTCTAAGAAGCAAGGCATGACTTATGGATGTGTGTGAAGGTTTGGCTTTTTCGATGTTATTGGAGCAACACCAGTTCTCAAAAGGTCGGGATCGATTTCCCCCGTCGATCTGGCAGTTTGAGTCGATTTGATACCATCGACTCAGCAGGTTGCTTACATGAACACAGTTCCATTGGTTCAAGAAGTGAAATGAGTTTACTGATAAAATAAAGAGAAAGGCAAATCCTGCCTATTTACAATTCCCTAGTATTCCTGAGTAGCTTATTTGCGGAAATAGGAAATACAGAGATAAGTACTAAATAAAATAGTGCTACAGCAAGGCACTATTCCAAGCATAGGAAATCAGAATTTCATCGACCATTGTGAGCCTGAATTTTCTATCTCTAAGTTTCTGGCCAATGACATAGGGTCCTTCCCGGTTTGATTCAAGTGCTGCCGTATCCCGAAAGATTCATTTTGGAACGAGATTCCCACTTCAAAGGTGCAGTTGCAAACTTTGGTGTTGAAGTGTCGGCTATCCTCCTCTGGTCGAAAGTGGTCCTTAATTCTACTTCTTCCCTCTTCTCATAGATCTAGTCAAGTGGCTCGAGAAAATGCTACTCATTTTCACTTTGATTTCAGTATCATCTCTGATGAGAGGGGACTTCCAGTTCCGCTGGTACCATCATTTTTGAACCATATGCCAGGTGAACGGTGAGTATCCGGTCATAGATTTATGTGTTGTTCTATAAGCCCATAGTGCAAGTGGAAGTTCATCTACCCAGCTTGCTTTAGCTTTCGTTAGCCGCTTCTTAATGGTGGATTTGATTATTTTTTACCGTTTCCACTTGCCCGTTTTCCTATTGGTGCGCTATCGTAGAAAAAATCTTCTCAATCCAATAACGCTTGTAGAAGTCCTTGAATTCAGCACTCTTGAACTGAGTTCCTTTGTCCATGCTTATTTTCTATGGCATTCCAAACCTACAAATAATATTATTTGTTACAAAGTTAAGTATTAGCTTTTTAGTGGTAATGGATGCAAGAGATTCCGCTTTTACCCATTTGGTAAAGTAATCAACCGCAACGATAGCATATTTGGCTCCTTCTTTAGCTATTGGTAATACACCGATTAGATCGATTCTCTAGATTGCAAACAGCCATTGGCTAACCATTTGCCTAAGTTTCGAGGATGAGGTTCTCGGGATATTTGAAAATCTCTCGCACTAATCACAACGCTTGGCATTGTCTACTTTGTCTCGATTGATAATGGGCCAGAAATATCCATAACATAAAACCTTCTTTGCCAATCTCTGCCCTACTAGTGTGATCGCCATAACAACCATCGTGGACTTCCACTAGAATTTTATTGGCTTCATCTTTAGTGACACACCTTAGTAGGGGGTGGAGAAATCACTCTTTTATAGCACTCCATCTTGCAGCATGAACTGCTATGTCTTTCAATAGATCTTCTTTTGTTCATTCCAATTTCTTGGGAATATTCCTTCAGTAGACAATCCTTAATTGGTGTCATCCATGATTCTTTTTCTTCCGTGCTCTCCAAAACCCAATTCTTATCCATTTGATCTATTCTTGGAGCTGTTAGCACTTTAAATGGAACTAATCCCAATGATTATTCCTCTCCGAAGCTCGCCAATTTGGATAAGTAATCGACCTTCACGTTCTATTCCTTGGGAATATGGGTTATCATATAGTATTTAATATCATTGAGCGGTTTCCATGCTTTTGACAAGTAGGGAGCGAGATTTGCCCCTTTAGCTTGATATTCCCTCTTTTCCTAGAAAACGACTAGTTGAGAGTCACTGTAGATATGCACAACTTTTATTCCATGTTCCTTCACAATCTTCAATCCCGCTATCAATGCCTTATACTCTGCCTCATTCTTAGTGGCAGGGAACTCCAATCTTAAGGCATAGCAGATTGATCGTCCTTCAAGAGTCTCAAGCACAACTCCCACTCTCGAGAAAAATTCGTTTGATGCACCGTCGACGAACAACTTCCACTGTGATACCATTTCTTCTATCTCCCACTCTTCTCCATCTTGAATGGCGAATTCCATAATGAAATCAATCAATGCCTATCCGTTAATTGCCTTTCGGGAGTGATAAGTGATGTCGTACAGATTCAACTCAATATTCCATTTAAGAAGTCGTCATGGCGTCTCTAGACGATACAATACCTATTTCAAGGGTTGATATATTAATACTACAATTGGATAAGCTTAGAAATAAGGTCATAGCTTTCTTGACGCGACCAGCAAGCAACTTTGGATAGTTTTTCCAACTTCAGATAGTTTTTCTCGGCTCTAGTCAATCTATTACTAATGTCTAAACAGACCGTTGGATCCAAGCTTCTTCGCATACAAGTGCTGCACTCAGAGCATGAGTGGGCATTGCCAAGTAGATAAATAGGTCTTCCCCTTCCACCAGTTTAGATAGAACCGATGGGGTCTCCGTATGTCGTTATAATTCTTCGAAAACCATCTGACAATCCTGATTGCACTCGAAGTTCTTCATACCTTTCTCCAGTGTATCGAATAACTATATACACTTATCTCTTGCTTTGGAATGTATCAGCTCAATGCTGCAATTCCCTTTTTATTGTAGTGACTATGACATTCTATAAGGAAGAAATTTGCTTGGGATTAGCTTCAATATCCCCAGCATTCACGATGAAAACTAGAAATTTTCCAAAAGCCACACCAAAAGATGTCGGCTTACAATGCTATAGGTTCATAAAGGTTTTTAACAACTCATTTGGTTCCTCGAAAAGGCTAGATAGAGACATAACATCTTTTCGCTATGTTGTGTGAAGCCTAAAGTGTTCCAAGAATTTCCTCCCCAATTCGTCAAATGTAGAAATGTATCTTGGTGGGATTCTGGTGAACTACATAGAAGCAACACCTTCAAGGAAGATAGGGAAACATCTAAAGTGGACAACATCCTTTGCTCTAGCTTCGTCCATGTGCCAACTGCACTTATACGAATGCGGTTTTGGGTCCATCATCCTGTTGTAAGATGGCATAGTGGGCATTATAAACTTTTTGGTGTACTCTTCCCTTAAAATGTTATCAGTAAACGAAGTTCAGTTTGGTGCAGAACCCCAATCGTCGTCTTTCTTGCCCTTGCTTTCTTCCATCAAGTGTTTAACCATGTATGGAATGAATGCCTCACTAGTTGACTGTCAGGGGCTATGCCAAGCGTTCTGTAAATGGCCTTGGTTTACTAACTGAAGTCTAGGTTCTCCATTCTTCAGGAGAACCACTCCTACATAATTTTGTTGGCATGTGGTTGGCTTTATAGCAGCGGTTTTAACTTCCTTTCCATCATTTTTACTGCCTATATCAGCATTCAATTGCAGCCCTTTAGTATCAAGTTGCATGTCATCTTCAGAATCAAGAAGAAGCATTGCAGTATTCGTAAGATTGGGATTTGCGGTAGGTTGTCCTCCAGTAGGAAGGGTACTTCCATTACCTTCATTAATAATTCTAGTTGCTCCACCAACTTTCTCCTTTTACTTTTGCTTGCCACCCCTCCCATTAAACTCTAAGATAGAGGAATTTTCTTATTCCATGGTCTTTGCAGTTTTCAGTCTAGTCCTTGGGGCAGTTGGTGGTTGAAGCGCTAGCAAAGCGTTAATCTTGTCCATGAGAGCCTTTTGACAATCAGTCATCTTTTGATTAAGTTGATCAACCATCTAGTTAAGCTCTCCTTTGGTTACAACCTCTTACTAAGTAGAAGCGCCCGGTGCTAGGTTTCCAACATTAACCTTTGTTCGATGATTGTTAGGCTTGTTCACTTCCGTTTGCTGGAGATTGGTTTCATCAACTCCAAGTGTTGTCCCAACGGATCTTCAGCAAATCTCTGATCTTCTTTAAGTAAACTTTCCTAATCTAACCTCTGGATCTATCCAACCCAAAGTAGATAGCTAGATCTGAGCTTGGGTTCTTTATTCTCAGTGAAAGTACCAAAATATTAACCCAAAAAATGGATCAACACCCTGGAGTGTGATATGAAAGCACCAGCCCTATTAAAACAAAGAAAATATAATAGAAAATAAGAGAAAAGTAAATGAAAGACATGGACTTTTATAGTGTTTCGGCTGTTAACTAAGCATACATCCACTTTATAACTTTGCTTATTGATTTGATCTTGATAGAGGTAACAAAGTGATTGAATAAGAGTTAGTCATAAGTACAAGTGTTAGACAGATTATAAGTCCTAGAATTTTCTAAACGAACTACCTTGATGACTATAAAGTAGAGAAAGAGTTGAAAAAATAATTGGGCTTCTGCGTAGTAATGGTAGAAAAACCAATTCTCTCTTAACTGCTCGTTGGTTTGTACTTATAGTGGTAGCAGTCATATTGGATCAGAATCCCACTACCCGAGAATTCCAGAGAGTAGCCAAGATAGCACAGGAGAACTCGATTCCCCTCGAGTTAACGGCTAAATTCGATGCCGAATTAAGACCCTTAATTCGGCACCGAATCTAATCCTTAGTCATAATATGGCCAACTCCTTTTGGGTCGATTTCCTTGTTTTGTTTAGATGTTCTCCATGTAATTTAGTATAATGTTGATGATTTTTTATCATCGTTCTCCGATGAAATAGATTATCATACCGTTTGGACCATCACGACTTCATTCCTGATGATAGGCTCTGTGAAAATCCATGAAACTTTATGAACATGCATAGGAAGACTATGGGATCATTTTTGCAAAGTATGAAGGTGCCCAGACTTAGCACATATATTCGATACCGAATTAAGGAGGTTAATTTGCGTCGAATATAGCCCTTATCGTATCTTGGATCTATACTTTTTGGGCTCTTTAGTCCTTCTGTGTATCTTTTCCAAGTTACAAGTCGTTCCATCTTTGTATCGACGTTCAAACTCCTATTGACTTTTACTTGGTCAAAAACCCAGTTAACATAAGTCGACCAAGTGCATACTTGAAATATAGGACAATGTAAGTAATATTAATATAAAAGCAATTGGTTATTCAAAGCCATAAGAGCAAAAAGAATGATACTTGGAGAGTATCTAGGACTATTAGTTATTATGTGTTGAACCGACAAGTTTGTAGAGAAAATTTCCAACTTAATAACGACAAGAGTTGTGGAGCCGTATTTATATCTTTGTATATGGGGTGTTTCACATAAAATCCAGTGATGTGGTTGAATTAAAAAATATTTTCTAAACTTTTCTTCGATAAGAAGCCTCAATCGACTTCTTGAATACTTGGTGGCATCGCCAAGCAAATCTATCTTCGCTAAAACCTCGGGGTCAATGTCTTTTGAAGCAGAATCTAATAACAAATAACAAAATAGGTAAGGTTAGTACAAGACTATGATAAATCAATGAAAAAGTAGAGCAGTAGAAAACATACTACGAACTGAAAATCACCCATAAATCTCTGGTGAAAAGCTTCTTATGAATAAAAAATCGATGACTCCAATCTCTTATCCTATTAATTAAATCAAAGATCGGCCTTTGGTCAGCGGCGAAAAAAATAAAATATCATGCCCTTAGGTTGATGTTTGGCCTTTTGAAGGGTAGCAAGCGAACACAAGATGGAAGGGGTCAGGTCTTCTATCTTGAGCTCCTTAAATAAGATAAAGGGAGAGTGAATATAACTGTAGGAGTTTGATGTGAGCTATATTGAGCAATCTTGAGAGAGTGAAGGTGAAGAATCCTTCGGTAGGTTTATTAATCCTGTAAAAAGGGCCAAGTATCCTAGTCTCAATTCTGTAAATTTCGAAGTGTCTTAGCAAAGAATCGACATTTTCTTGTTTTGAAAAGTATGGTAGGTAGTTAGCGTAAAGCTTTTCTTCGGATGGTTCGTTGGGCTTAGAAGAACTAGGTGATTCTTTGGAAGTTCCCTTCTTATTTCCAACCATGAGGTCTATATCATTTAATTAAACATAACATATATATGTATATATATAATGTAGGAAAAAGAAAAGGTCAAAAATAGAAAATCAAAGCATCAACTCAAATGCAGCATATGAGATTTTAATGTTGATTTTATTAATAAATCGCTTTTCAATTAAATGATAAAATTTTAGTAGATCAACTATGAATTAGTTTGTTGGATTGATATATGAATGTAAAAGATTATATGAAGCAATAACCTTACACGAATGGTCTTAATTACCTCAAATTGAGTGGATAATTAAAGCTATCATGTGACAGTAGTATGAACCACCACATGTTGAGCAACTATAAGTTAATTAAACAATAAATACAGTAAGTTGTTGCATGCTAATTTACCATACATAATAATAAGTTATCATGTATTGAGCTATCCCATGCTAATAATGAAATAAGTAAATGCGATGTCTAGTGTTGGACCAACGTGGAGTGAACAAAGGAAAAGGAAATGAACTATCATATGTTTAAGTATCGAAGATTGAGAAAAGAAGGTAAGGTAGCTTGTTAGATATCAAGCTATTATGAATTAAAACAAATAAACAAAATGATTTATTGCACATTGAACAAGGTAAGCCATTCAGCATTGAACTGTTGCAAATTGAACAAACCAAATACAATGAATCGTCACGTCTTGGACTATCACGTGTTAACAAAATAAATGGGATAAGCCATCGATGTTGATCTTTTGCAAGTAGGGTGAAATAAGGAAAGTAAGCTATTTTGATGAGTATCGCTTGCTAATGAAAAAGAAATTAAAGGAAGCCATCAAGTGTTAAGGTATAGTGTATTAGTGGTGAAATAAATAAAATAAGTTATTGCATAGTGAGTTGTCGCACATTAAAATAACAAATGTATTAAATTGACATTGGGTCGGGGAAATTTGATACCCATTAATAGAAATAGCAACTTACATGAATTAATGGATCAAAATTTTTTAATGTAGAATATAAAAGAAAACTGTTGAAAGCACAAAATTAACAAACCCGCTAAAACCTAAAACTGATGAAGGTGAAACTGAATAAAATAGCGATGGTGAAATTGACTGCATAACTGATTTAACAACCATATTAAAAATATAATCATAGGAGAACCTTCAAGAAATCATGGCTTAATCAAAAATTGACGATGATTCAAATATCCTGGTTTTCTTTTAACAAATTTGTAAAAGAAAAGAACACGAAGGAGAAGGTTATTTATAAGAAAGGAGGGAAGATAACTTAGTTGTAGGATCATATGAAAGAAAAATGGACGGTCAAAATAAAGATCTCAAGAATATGAAGTGTTTTAACTAAAGTATATCTGACTATTACAAAAAAGGGGGCAAATTTTATACCCAAATTGTACTAGCTATCACAGGTTGGAGATGAGCCATCAAAGTTGAAAAGAAGACATCAACAGGTAGAAGCACAAAATAAGCCATCGAAGGTTGATGATCTCAAAGCCCTCTCAAGTTGACTGGCTATTCTATTGAAGATTGATATTTGAAATTTATTGAGCACTGGTCCAAAGATCCACTGAAGGAACTATCGAAGGATGGGGCATTTGAGCTATCGCACGTTGAGTCCAGGAACCATTGGAAGATTAAAGCATTTAAGCCATCGAAGATTGGGAAATTGGGAATATCGCATGCCAACTGAATAAGCCACCAAAGGTTGATAATTCAAAATTATTGCATGATGATAAAATAAGCTATCAGAGGTTTTTTCGCCTTAAAGCTTTCGCAAGCTAATTAAATGAGATATCGGAAGGTGGTGATCATTAAGCTATTACACGTTGGTTAATGAAGCTATTAAAGCGAGATATCTTAAAGTTTTCGCATGGTGATCAATTGAGCTATCGAGGAATGATATTACAAGGCTATCGTATATTGATCAGTTAAGCTATCAAAGGTTGATGCTACTAAGTTACTACATGATGTTTTAATGACTTATCGAAAGTTGACTCTATCAAGCCATCGCATGTTGGTAAAACAAGTTATCGAATGTTAAGACTTTTGTGACATTGCATGTGGACTAATCCACATGGAATCAGCATCTAGCTAGCTATGTAGATTAATTTGATTTGGGCCGATAACATGTCACCATTATTCGAAGGAAGGGTTATGCCGCATGCCACTTTGAGCATGTGCCATGTCCATCCTTCATCATCGTCGATAGCTAACAAATGAAACATCCATAAATCTAATGGTCTAAATCATCTATAAATAGGCATGTACCGTCTATTAGAAAGTGGTCAACTGAATAATCCTTCGTCCTCATTTTTCATTTTTCTTTAATAGGCAAGAAAAAGCTTGTAATTGTGACTTTCGTGGCTATTAGGTTAAACTGAAACCAAAGCTTTGTAATTGGGCATGTGGATTAACAAGAATTTATATAATTGCCTTCATTTGGAACTTTGCTTAAAGAATTTAGGGTTTTCTTGTTCAATAAAGAAGATAAGTTGTTTTGATTAGTATTATGACAATCTCATTTATTACTATTGGACACTTAAAAAATGGGACCTTCTCGATATTTTTTGTCTAGTCTCAAGCGTTGCATCTTGTACAAAACCAAAATTTTCATCTAACAATATACATTTTTAAAGTGAAATCTCGAGGAGGAGAGCACTCATGTAATTTTATTCCACACTTAAAAGGTGCTATCAACAACCTAACAGGTAGCAAAATCCCTCTAGTAAAAGAAGAAAATGAAAAAACTCTCCCAATAAAAAAAATTCCAAACAAAGATACTAGGATCGAGGGGAAGCGGATGTGAATAGATGAATCCTTAGAAAGCCAATACAAGGTAACTTATCTCAATTGCTACGGAACCACATCCCATGCGCAACAACTCTCCATGACATAGCTAGTCCAATCCATGGAAACCAACTAGACGTGACTACAATCAACCAAATACATTTGTCTAGCGCGCGCGCGCACACACACACACACACACATATATATATATAATTTTTATATACATACACACACATATGTGTGTGTGTAAGAAATGTAAAGGTAGAAAGATAGACTTCTAAATTTAGCTATCAAGTATGTATAAAGTGCTCATGGAGTTATCCTTGTTAAATGAATCAGCAATGTCTATGTTTAAGGACATATTATGTCTCCCACTGTTGCAACCAAATTTTAGCTTTAATATGTGAATATGAATTTTTGATGTTTTAAGATATTCCTTAAAGAGTACATTTTTGGCCAATCTATAACTAGGATTTGTCATCAGTTTGAAATCGAACAACACAATAGCATAAGTTAGGTAATCAAAAGGAGTGTTAGCTGAATTGAACATCCTTCATTTCCTTTCAAATTGAAGGTACCTCCAAGTGATTAGGTAGATAATATCTATTCTATAGCATTTAACATATTGAAATCTAAGGACATCCCAATAACAAACAAAATTAAAATCAGTGTCGGTCATGTTAAAGTCAAAAATACAAAGAGTGTGTACAAGTATAGAATTAGTTAGAGGACAATCATAATATAAATGTTTAATGTTTTCTAAGTTTGAATTATACAAAACACATTTCCTGTCTAAAAAAAAGATGTTTTTTCCTTAAGAATTCAGTTACGTTTAATTTCCTTGAAGAGTTAACCACATACGCACTTTTTCCTTAGAGGGAGCATTAACTTTCCAAATTAATTAGAACATTTTTGCTTCGTCCTAGAGAAATTTAAGAATTTTAAACTAAGACTAATGAGTATATTTTGTTTTTTTCTAGACTCCACATTTTAGTGGTGCTCTCATTGTCTAAGTTTAGAACAAAGTGATACAAATTGAGTTAAGGTAATGCCTTCAAGGGTATAGTTGAAATGAAAGTCTCGTCATCGAGTCTAGAGAGCTCAAAATTGAAGCATTTTTGAATACAAATATCAAAGAGTTCCTTAAATTCTTCTCTTTAGGCGATTCCAAAAATCCAACTATCGTGCTAAAAGGATGTGTTATTACCAGAGCGAACAATATTATTAATACCCAGGTTAAGAATGTTAGAAAATTTTAAAATGGATTCCCAAAAATGGGACATGTTGTTTGTACCAGAGGAAATATGATGAATGTTATAGGTTCTATAATAAAATTGATTTGAAACCATTTATTTCCAATTAAGTTTTACATTGCCATTTTTAAACTTCCAAAGCCATTTTCCTAGTAAGTACACATTAAGATATGAAGATTTATGATTCCAAGGCCTCTTTCCTTTTTGGATTTACAAACTATTTCCCAGTTCACAAGACATTTAAAACCACTATTAGAAATACTCTCCACTTCAAAAGAAATTTCTTCTAATTTTATCAATTTTTTCAATTTCCCATTTCGGAAAAAGAAAATAAGGCATTCAGTAGATCAGTTTGGCCGATAGGACAGAGTTGATTAAGTTGATTCTTCCAGCTCTAGATAGGAGTCCATTATTCCAGTTCGACGGCTTTCTACTAATTTTGTTAATTATCACTTGCCAATCTTTCTTTTTTAATTTTATTGCTTTAATGAAAAATCCTAGGTGGTCTATAGGGAACTTCATTGTTTTATAGTGGTGGGTATGAATACTAGATTTTCAACCCTATCTACATCATTTAGTAATAAAACCGAGCTTTTGTCGAAGTTAGTTTTGAGCCCCGAAAGCATTTCTAAGATATATCAAACAAACTCAAGAGATGTAATACAACTAGGTAAATGAGAAGTAAAAAGCATGATATCGTCAATGAACTGAAGGACCATCATTGCCCATGCTATTTAGAACCCCATTTGTAGTCGATAGGTTGATAATTTTAGAGAAAACATCTGCCGCTTAATTGAACAGTAGAAGTGACAGAAGATTACCTTGTCTAAAATCGTGCTTTGATTGAATTTTTTTTCTTGAGATATGTTAACCATAATGGTTGAATTTCAGATTTTAAGTATAGCCATAACCCAGTTTACCCATCTGGTATTGAATCCCCTAGCCAAAAGTAATCTTTGATAAAAAAGAAATCAATTTAATCAAAAGCTTTAGTAAAGTCGAGTTTTAGGAGAGCGTATGTGATATTATTTTTACAGTAGTAATTTATGAATTCTTGAACAATAGCGATCTCATCCGTGTTATTTCTACCTTTAATAAAAGAAGATTGAGTGATCTTGATTGGGTGGTTCGTTTTGGTACTTCGCTGAGACTTTTGAAATAATTTTAAGGGAAAAGTTTATTAATGAAATATGTCTAAATTCCTTAAGCTCTACCGCTCCAACATTCTTGTAAAGCTAAATTACATTAGCTAAATCTTCCTGCTTACATATTATTATTGTAAAAATCATCAGAAATTTCAATTAAGTAAAACTTGAAAACACGCCAAAATTTCTTATAAAATAGTATGGAAAAACAATTCGGTCATAGCGATTTATCACTAGGCATATCGCTAATGGCTCTAAAGATTTTATTTTTCAAGAATGGACTATCCAGATCATCTAAGGCAATCCTAAAATTTACAATGTATAGCTCATTCCACCATGCTTTTAATTTTAATTTTTTCCAATGGTTCCAAAAATATCTTTGTAGTAATTAGAAAAGGCATTATTGAGTTCATTTTGGTCGGAAATTTCCTCATTGCTAATAATAAGGAGTTAATGGCGTTATTATGCTTACGGCCCTTGGTTATTCTATTAAAGGATTTGGTATTCGTCTCCTTCATCCGTTCACCCTAGACCTCTGCTTTTATGTTATTTCCTTTGCGTAATGAATTTTTCCAGCTCTTCTTTAAAGTTTGAGAGATTATTTTGCTCATAAACGTTTAAAGTTCTTCTATCTCTCAATTTATTTAATTTCAAAATTTTAGAAAGTATGCTATCTTTTTTATTGTTGCCAAAAACATGCTTGTTGCATTTTCTAAGGAATATTCTTAGGTCTTTAGGTTTACTTACGAAAACTTTAGCGATATTTTCGGAATATTTTACGTTAACACAAATCATAGAAAATTATTGATTGGTAATTAAATCACTAAAATTACTTTCTAAAAACCATATCTTTTGAAATAAAAAAATGATGTGCACGCGGTATTAGCTCCTAAAAAGAAGAATAATGGGACAGCGGTCAAAATACATAGTAGGAAGTCCCTCAACATGAAGATTCAGGAACCTGTCTTCCATTTCATCGCTAATGAAGAAAAGATCGAAAAGCGCCATCAAAGGGATTTCTCTTGAGTTTGACCAAGTGAACCGTCTATTTTTAAGTGGTAATTCAATCCAATTACTATTAATAATAATTGTCGAACTCTTCCATAGCAGAGATGTCACCCTCTATCGATAAGCGTTTGCCTAAAACCTAATCACGTTAAAATTTCCCCCCACTACCTAAGGTTCGATGGAAAGGTATCTAAAATCCATGCATTCAATTCAAAATGTTCATCTATTAACTTATTATGAGACCCATAAACATTAGAGACATTTAAAATTAAATCGCCTTTTAAATCCATCCGTGAAAATAAGATGCATTGAATGAAAGTTAGTGATAAGTTACAGCAATTTAACATAGTTATGTTTCTAACCCACCATCAAAACCTCTTGAGCTACCCCTATAAGGGAGGCATACCCAATTATTAAGACACAACCCTTTAGGCTTCTATAAAAACATTAGTCACGACATTGTATTTTAATTTCTTGCAATAGGCTATATCAATGGAATTATCCTTAAGGAAAGGTTTAATTCTACCACATTTATTTGGATCATGCAAACCCCTAACATTCCAACTAATAAATCTTATGATCTAAGAGTTCTAGCCCTATCTTGTTCCTTATTCTTAATGAATCAAGTATTAGACCGATCTAGATCAAAAACAAAACTCATCCTCTTAGCTAGATCTAACATAGAAGTTGTAACAGTATAATTAGTGCTGCCTAAGCATTCAACTGAAACTAAGCTAGAGCATGAAGCTCTAACAGACGATGAAACCCATGTAGTCGTACACTCCTGATTGATTCACAAATATGAAAAGATATTTTCCTAGGGCACCGTTTTGAGGCCGCTGAAGCTATCCTCGAAGAAACCTCGTCCGGTATACACAGCACCACAATCTCTGAACTGAGCTCCGATCTGAGCTTTCCGGCCATAGCTGACATCATTTTAGAAGAACCCGCATCAAACACTCCCACTACAACCTTGTTTAGATCCGTGTACTCATCAAGCATGCGACTTACATCCAAATTCGTCCCTGTTCCAAACATGTGAGATTCAAAAGCCCTTTGCTTCTCATCGGATACCCCTTTCTAGAAAAATTAACCACATCGGTGCATGCATATGAAAAATTAACTACATTAATGCATGCATAAACTTTACTTAAAGAGACTCAGAACCCATACTTGCCTCCATTGACCGAAACTGAATAGAAGACAACCCATTTCCATATATATTAGCCTCAACTATATCAGCTCCAACATCGTCAGATTCAAGATTGTAATCTCACAAAGCATCAAACATATTGTGTGTTCAAATTTCAAAACTATTCATGGATTTCGGCTTGGTCATATGCTTGTTAGCAAACACAAAGGTAGTTCTAGAACTAGGCACCGTGCCACCATGTTTGTACCATTGGTGCTCGACAGCACTGCAAACTGGTGATAGGCCACCATGTTCAGATCTCAGTTCAAAGCATCTGGAACGAACGGGTGTATGGTCAGAAGATAGTTGAATTCCCATGCTCTCATCAAAGGATTATTTCTTGTAATGTAGAGGAACTGCTGCCTGCTGCCAATTGCTTGGCTTGGTTTGTGTTGATTAGTGGTTGATGCCGACAACAAAGCTTCCAATTTTTGGAGAAGGGGTGAGCCGCCGAAGGTGTGGAACTGTAACTCTTTTATGGATCCGGATGCGGCATGCAGCGTGGAACTTGTGGATGACGAAGAAGCGTTGCCTTTGGTAGCAAGCGGCGATGAAGACTTACGTAGATCACGCAAGGCACACACAGCTTGTATATGGCCTAGCCCACTACAGTAAAAACATCGAATCGAGTCTCAGCAAGCAGTTGCAAAGTGGTTACTTGCACCACATCAGAAAGATAGAGATTTGATACGCTTGGCGCCGGATCTAGGGAAGTCTTGGCTCTGTTAGTTTCTGATTTTAGGGAAAATGGATTTGATGTTGACCCGACCTTAGGGCATCAGCGAATGACTGGCGAGGTATGGGTTTAGTAGGATTGAATTAAATGTTTGGGAGGTTGACATGGTTGCACTACTTGCTTGTAGGCCTAGACGCAAGATTCAGAGCTTAAATAGGGCCATGCAATCAAATCACAGCCATTTATCATTTCTTTAGAAAATTAAAAGTTGAGACCCACACTTAGAGTAATTGATTGGATTTCGGAGATGGACATGTGACGCACCAATTTTCGGGATGGAGGTATTGATTTGTGCACATAGGAAGAAGGATAAACAAATAATTAGTTCAACTTTATTTTTTTTAGGCGAAAAAAATTTTAAAGGACAAATTAAAGTAAATAATTACTCAAAAGAAGACGAGTAAAAAAAAGTTACCGTAAAGACAAAACTCAAAGCCCAGATACAAATTAAAACAAAACAAAGAATTTCATTTGTCTCCTCCTACTTGCTTTCACTCAGAATTTGACGAAACGTTGTTCGAAAAAAAAGGCACCGCAAACCAGAAACAAATCTACATCTCCAACACAGCCGCAACAATCGACAGCCGACGAACAACAAGCACGACAGTCAAAGAAACCCTAGCTACATCGGAATTGGAGCAACAAAGTGAAAATCAAAATGTCGAATCACTTCCAACAGTAGATATTCAAAGAGAAATTAAACGCAATGATACAAAAGGGAAACCCACCTCTAGTGGAAATGATGCCAAAGACAGTAAAGGGAAAAAGCAACAAGTTAAAACTTAAAAAGCTTACATCGGTAGAAGAGGAAAAACAGAATAGAGAAAAAAGAATAAAAAGAAGACATGAAAATAATGCAGGAATTGAAAGCAAAACAGAAACAACATAAAGTATACTGGCGAAGGTAACTGATACTATAAAACCAAGTATAACAAATTTAGTATATTTTTATTATAGTAACAGTGAATTTTTTTGCACAAAACAAAGAAGAGAACATACAGCAACAAATAGTTGTAGAGAAATCAGTCGAAGAAAATATGCAAAAAAAAGAACAAAGAACAAAAAGAAGAAATGAAAAAATGATTCAAAAGAAAAATCAAACAGAAACCGAGGTAACTGAAATTGAAAATTATGAAACTAAAACTAATTATTTCATACTGTTAAATGTATTCTAATATTATCAAAAATGTTCAATAGGAAAAATCTCAGAAAGAAGAAGGCAAAAAAGTTGCAGATGAAGTAAAATTAGAAACATTATAACTTTGTAATATGATAGGTATTGCAAAAATAATACCTGTAATCATTTGGTAAAAGAAAAGACCAATAATTACAACAACAAACTGATACCTACTTAAAGCAAAGAATACTCAGTATCATGTAATGTAAATTTTTTGGTAAAATAATAGTCTGTATCATTTAGTTGAAATCTGATACTTACAACAAATTGATACCTGGTTACAAAAAATTAATACATACTTACAAAAAACTGATACCTACTTAGTACAAACTGATACTTAGTTACTGCAAACTGATACCTAGTTACTGCAAACTTGAAATCGTTACATATTTGACTGAAGATATTTCATTGCAGCCAATACCCAACATATTGTTACGTTTCAACATAATTTGTTTCACAAATTACTTATTGTTTTTATTTTGAAATAATAGGATGATGAAGATTTTGTTAATCCACATCCAAAACGCATTAAAGGCAGATCACAAACAGAGCAGGAGAAAGTTTCAAAATCCGAAGACAAAAAGCATGAAACTGCTTATAGATGTGGATTGCATGCAGTTTTCAAAACAGTGAAAATAATAAAACAAAAAATGCTCTATCCAAAAAGCAGATGGACATATTGAAGAGCACTCCTTTCTACAATTTCTTTTGAGTTTTTTATGAAGAGAAAATTCTAATGAAAGAATGTAAAAAGCATCAACACAATTTGGATGCTTTATACCAATGCTACTCAGTTGAGGAAGACGCATTCTTATTTGCTAAAGAAAGAATGAAAGTTACAGCAACAGATATAAGTTTGATTTTTGACCTACCATTAAAAGGAATTAACACTAAGCCAACTTAGAAAATGACAAACAGAACAATTCCAATGCAGTGCAGAGAATTTGCAATAACTTTGGCAATTGCAGTTACATAACAAGGAATGTTTTGGAAAAAAGAATAAAGCAAGAAGTGGCAAAGAAGAAAAAGGAGTACGAAGAAGACTTTCCACTGTTAATAGTAATGGAAATACTATTAACATTCTTCTTCCCAAACAACCAGAAAAAGTTAAGATGGGGAATTCAACCATACTTAATTAATGTAGAGACAATGCAATCGGTTTCTTGCCCACTAACGATAGAAAAGAATTTCAGTAAATTTGTCAAGAAGTTCATCCATAAACCAAGAAACATGTCGGGATGCTCCATGCTTCCATTGGTAAGATAAATTAATCAAAATTATTATTTGATTTTTTTAACAAACATATTTAATCAATTCTTTTTATGTTAACAGTATTGCGTTTGTGAGAAATTGCATCTCATTCAACAAAGACAACAGTATACTATAGCTTTACCCAGATTTGCAAAGTGGGACTTAAGGAAACTAAAAGACAAAGCAATCAAAAAAGTTTTTGATACTGTGAAAGAGGGTGATGTAAGTTAAAATTCCATTTGATTTTTGTTAATCAATATGCTCTAACTCTTATGTAGAATAAAGTTTAATTGTATATCCTTTCTTCTATGACTTAAAGCTAATACTACAGTGAGCAAAAACTGATACCATATCATTACATACTAATAATATAAGAAAAAGAAACTAGAATGCAAAAATTGATACTATATATTTATTTGCTTGAAGCAGATACTAATAGTATCAGAAACTGATACTAGAGTGCAAACACCGACAGCATATGATTACATACTTGAAACTAATTGTAGAAGTATCAAAAACTGATACTAGAATGCAAAAATTGACACCGTATGATTTCATGATTGAAATGTCTAGAAGTGTAATAAACTGATACTTCAATGCAATAACTGATACCATAGTTTTACATCATTGGACCTGATACTAATATTAAAAGAAACTGATACTAGAATTCAAAAACTGATACCATAGTTGACATGATTGAAGATGATGTTAAAAGTATCAGAAATTAAGACCTTAGCTATTTGTTTTATCACGCAGTATTTCCTCTTTTTTGTTACAATAAAAATTCATTTGTCATTGTAAATTGAAATTATATTTTAAAACTAAAACGAATTTTTCAATTCCAATTTTATAGGTGAAAGAAATTACAAATCTCAGCCCATATGAAGAATGTCTACTTCAAACAGTAAGTGTAGAACAAAATTTGCCCAAAATTCAAAAACAAAAGCATGGAAAAAAAAGAAAGCTTGAAGAAACAAAAGAAAGTGACATTTGTTTGAGGAAGACATAAGCATTAGGATCTTCCAAATGCATATAAAAGATTTAGAAGAAGAAGCAAAGAAAACAAAAAAAGAATTGGAAGTGGAAAAAAGAAGAAGAATTAAAGCAGAGCAAGAAATTTTGAGTTTGAAAGAAGAGTTGAAAGAAATTAAGTTGAAGTTGAAAGAAAATGAAGAGAAATGTTTGCAGGCCGAAGACAACACCAAGAAATTTGAAGATGATTTGAATGACAGTGAAGAAAACAGAGCAAAGAAAAATGAAAGTGTCAATGTACAAAGCGAAAGTTTGCAAATTGAAGTAAATGCAGATACTATTGCAGAAATGGAAACAGAAAGAAACGAAGAAGATAAAGAAACAATAGCTGAAGAGAGTGTACAGAAATCAGCAGATAAAACAGAAGAAATGGAGAAACATATGCTCATCGAAGTAGAAAGTGAATTGGATAAAAAACTGAAAAATGAAGAAATGCAAATTGAACATGAAGAAAAAAAACAGATTCCAACTGAAGTGCATCAAAAATAAGAGTTGGAAAAAGAAAGGCAAATGCAGAAAGATAAAAAAGAAGATACTCGACATCTTAAAGAGGATGTAAATGTAAAAAACCAAAATGTACCGTACAACATTTCAGTGCTTGACTTTACCCCTCCATCTTTCAAACTTTATGACACACAAGAGTTTGAAAGTGAAAAAACTGAAGAAAAAAAAGATGTAGAAAAACCTGTGCAACCAGCTGGTAAAAAGGGAAACAAATAGTGACGAAATTAAGTGACAAAAAAATCAAAGCAAAACTAAAAAGTACAGCTTCCTATATTCAAAGATTGAAGACAAGAACAAGAATGAAAAAACAACGTGACAGCTTTGAATATGGGATGAAACAAAAAAGTTGCAAATAAACCAAAACCCAAAAAAATGAAGATGTCGAAAAAAAAAGTGCAAATGATAACTGTCCAAAGCTACCAGTAGTGATAGAGCCAACACTTTCAGAGATAGGCCTTTCACATTACAAATATTTGATCTATCTCAATGTTGAATAGCAAAACGTGATCAAAACTTTCTTTTCATTGACAGCATCATCAAAAAAGTAAGTGTACGAATATGTATATCAATATTAAATATGAAATTAAGTTTATCTAACATATACAAATTGTTTTTATTAAAATAGTGTAATGGCATGGGAAGATAAGGACACAATTAGAGGAGGTTGTGTCATAACAAAAAATGCACTAAAATGTGTACTAGAAGGAAGCGAGACAGATGGGCAGGCACATAAATTTTTTTCTTCTTTACATCAAATCTGATACCAAAATAAAAGCAAAAATGATACCTAAGTCCACAGCACGCTTAAGTCGACTTGATGCATTATTATTTTTATACTTATCAACATACACAGCCATTATTAACATTAGTAATACTACTTACTATTTAATATTGATTCATAAATTAAAAAATTTATACTTTCCTGATTTTAATACAGATTATAGATTGATATATTTCAAGCTGTGGACTGGAAGATCACAATTATGCTTTCACTGCTACAATGACGGTAAATAAAACTTTAATATCCAAGTAAATAATAATTGCTTCATTTATTAAATCATTACTTATTTTCATACTAAACAAAAAGGAATTGTGTGTGATATAATGGGTGTGAAAAAAAGTCTGGTCCTCCGCATGCTAGAATCCATTGTAAAAGACAAATTTGCTAAAAGTATATTTTTTCTATTGCATTGTGAAAACCATTGGAATTAGTGACTTTAACATACCCAACAATGCAATAGTGCCATGTTGATTCTAACCGCCCTAGAAGATCAAATGAAAGAAACAATTCCAGTTTAAAAGAAGCTATAAAACTAGTATGAGATTTCTCTTTCTTTGAAAAAATTACTTATTACAGATAAAAAAGGTGAATATAAGCTAATTTTTTTAACATTTTGTCTTTACTAGAGAAAAAAATAGAAGAAATGCTCAAAGAAATCTGGAAAAGCAATAACATAACAGACATGGAGGTGAAACCAGATGATATGCATCAAATAAAGTGTGAGCAATCAGAAGACACGTAAGTTTTTTTGTTAAAATGATATCTACTAACAACAAAATGAACAATACAATTGAAACTACAAGTCATAATCAATTGAAAGTTGCTCATTATTCAAACTATCTGTGTTTTTGCATTATAACATTTCATACATAAATCTATACATCATTGTATGCCTTTTATATTTAATTGAATTTGATTCATAACAAAATATTGAAAAATATTATCGCTTAATTTCAAAAACATTTAGTGCAGAACTAAACGGTTACTACAGGAAGAAAATTGATACTTACATAAAAGAAACTGATACCTATAGAAACAAAACCGATACTTACATAAAGAAATTGATACATACAGAAACAAAATTGACACCTACAAAAACAAAACGGATAATTACGTAATAAAAAATAAAACAAAATATTTAGCAAATATATCTTAAAGTAATAACTAAAAACACAAAATTTCATACACAAATTTATACTAAATGTGCTAATAAAACTGCTAAATATTTTAATTCAAAGCATACTATATGCTTGTACCATTATCCCTGAAATTAAATGTTTTGTATTAATTATAAACCTGATAATACAACTTATGCAAACCGATACTAACATTACATTTTGGTTTCAACGGGCTTGACTGTGGAATATTTGTAATGATATTCATCATTTCACTGAACAAAACCAGAATACCAATAAAACTTGAAAAGAAGGAAATATTATCTACAAGAGAAAAGATTGTACATGCAATATTGATAGATGATGAACATTGACAGAGTCTTTCTAAATACATGTCAAGCTTAGAAGAAGAAAGAAAAGGAAAAAAACCGAATTCACATTGTGTTGTTTCACAATTAAATTTGATACTTGTAACGTAATGTAATTCTGTTGAAATTTGTACTTGTGAAGTAATCATGTTCTATTCCAGTTTGGTACTTATGAAGTAATGATGTTCTGTTCTTAAAACAAAGCTGCTCTTACTTGTAAAAACAATACCGATCTCCTGGAATGATATGTTGCGGTTGGTGTTCTTTTCTTTTCCTGTTTTTTATATTATAACAAGATTGTATAGTGTATGTTCTATCATGTAGCTATGAATCCCACATAATATAATCACTTTTATGATACAACTATCAGTTGTATAATGATATTATCAAATTTCATATCATATTTCAATACAAAACAGTAATTGATTATCAGTTCTTATGACTAAAAGAATTAGTTTTGCTAAAACTGATACACAACATATTGTATGAAACAACAGTTACCGCTGATGTTAGTTTTTGCTAACACTAGATATCGTTCCAATTATGTATTAGTACTGGTGTCAATTCTAGCATGTATTATAATACACGAAACTGAGACTAAAAACAAACCTAAACCGATACTAAAGTTATTTATATCCAATCAAACAAACATTATCTCCAACCAAGCTAACTGATACCGATACTGTAAAAACTGATACCAAAGCTTGTAAAAACTGATGCTTGTAAAAATTTATAAAAACCGGTACTGTAAAAACTAATACTGTAAAAACTGATACTATAAAATCTAATACCTATAGCAAAAATTGTAAAAAAAACACCAGAACCGATACTATAAAAACGTATAACTGATACTGAAACTGATACTATCATTTATACTAAATACTTGAAATTAAAATCAATTTGATAATATGCTATACTGAATACAAATTAATAACAAAAGGTTCAATTACAATAAACCAGCAAAAGAAGTCACACATCCACTTATTAATCTGAACAAATTCAAAATAAAAAATCAAATCAAATTCTCTTTGAAGCTTGACAATTCCGTTTATTATGACCAAACTGCTTGCACTCGCGACATCTGTTTTGCTTGTTCTGAAAATATGAAAATCCTCCTTTACGCTTGACTGATGGTCTACCTGCGCCATGTTTCTCCTTTGGTGGCTTGACAACATCTTGAATGCTACCATCAACAATAGGCCTATCATAATTTGGAATAGGATTTATAGCATTGGCATAAGAACATCGATAAACATGAACAGTGAAATAATTCTCGATAAAATCATATACAGACAACTTAGACTTGCTCATACACTTTATAGCATGAGCACAAGGAAATCCCGTAATTTTCCATTGGTTGCAACTACAAACTCGTTCCTTCAAATCAACACAATGAGAGTTTGAAGATTTCACTTCATAAGCAAAATCAGAAGATTTATATACATCCCATCCAAAACATTCTTCAATCAATTCACCTAAACATAATTCCATAGAAGGGCAAAGACTTGTTCTTCACAAACGACACCGTTCCCTTCCTGTAGCCATTTGTTCCATAATCTTAACACGAATACCATCTAAACACGAAGTAATAGGCAATGCTCGTTCAACTAAAATCCAACTATTAAAATTTTCTTAAACATTCGAACTACATTCACCATAACGTTTCCCTAAAAAAATAAACCCACCCAATTATCAAATGGCTTATCCTTTAAAAAATTCACACCAGCAAAACCTCCAATTTGAAGAAACTTAGAATGTGCTACTTCAAGTTCATATAGATTAGAAGCTCTAGAACACATTTTGAATAGATCAATAATAGACACATTTGCATTTTTGGTTTTTACCGCTGAAAGAAGATTTTGTTCCATGTGAAAATAGCAATAACTGTGATAAGCTAAAGGAAAAATATCACGAATACCTAAAAGCAAACCTTGGTGACGATCTAACATAAAAACCAAAGCACGATCTTCTTGAAGCATTTGTTTTAAATGGTTTATAAACCATGTGCAATTATCCATATTTTCTACAGAAACTACACTCATAGCTAAAGGGAAGAAATATGCAAATGCAAAAATAATTAGTGAAAAAAACTAACACTAATTATGACCATAAATCTGAATCAATTCATGAAACTGATACTAATAGGAAAAAAACTGATACCAAAAACCTGATACGTCCATTATAAAAATACCGATAACCACAACCGTATGCACATTAATCTTCATTCTAACACAACAAAGTAATGAACATTGACACATATTATAATACAAATGAAATTTCAATACCACATAACTATATATGATACCATATATTAACATACTTGAAACTGATACTGTAGTATACACAAAGTGATACTAATCTCTTGCTAAGAAGTATGGAATTATGATACCAAACACAATCTTACAATTCAATACAAAGAAAATTCTAACACTAGAAACTTGCTAACTATAAACTATACATCTTAAATCTAATACCAACATAATACAAATTATGATAACAAATTAATATTAATGCTAATGTTAATGCTAACTGTTATGACCTCAATACAAATAAGTCAAAACTGAAAATAAAGACATACCTTGATCGCCATTTTTTGCAGTAGCACTCATCAACACACCAGGACGTCGCTTCAAGTGTGTAGTATCTAAGAATATCATAGGACGACAATACTTGAAACCAAGTAAACAAGCGCCAAAAGAAATAACCACCCTCTCAAATTCATTACTACTAGGATCAACATCCATATCAGCATAACTATCTGGATTAGACTTCTTCGCTGCTTCCAAATACCAACTCAAATCATTATAAGACAAAGCATCATTACCATGAAACTCCATTAATGCAAGTTGTTTTCCATGATAAGCATAACCGTAAGACAACTGAAAATTATATTCTCTTCTAAAATCAACTATAATATCTTTAGGCTTTTTACTAGGACAATCTTGAATCTCGTCAATAATCAACGATTTAACAAATGAACTAGATATATGTGAATTATTCACATTTCTAAGCCTAGCTCCACAAGAATGATCAATAACCATATTTCTCATAAAAAACTTCTTTAATTCTCCAGAATCACAAGAACCATGGACTTCGAAAAGACAACCATTATTACATGAAGAGCAAATTACAGTAACTCTTGTAGCACAATTCTTTAAAAATATTATTCATATCCATTTTTAATTTGATATGCCATCAAAAATTCTCTAAAATGTTCAGCTCCTACAAAACAAAAACCAGCAAAATCGGAAATGCATAATGTCGAACCTCTCCTCAACATATCTTTTAAATAACTTTTACCATTAACAACAACATTTGAGCAGCTAGATACAGCAAAATTTGAAGACGCACGAAGAGTAGATGAACTTGAAAAAGAAGCACCATCAAAATATTCCAATTCAGAACTCTTAACCTTAACAGTAAAACCAAAGAAACAATTTTTCTTGTATAACTGAAAACAAATTATATTCTAAATATCAAAATCGTGTCAACCATAATAATTTTGTCCTCAAGTACATAAGAAATCTGAAGAGAAGAAGGAGTTAACTGAGACCAGCATCGACATATCTCATTCTTCAAATCATACAAAGAGCAATCGATCGACAATCGAGTGCTAAAAGTGTTATTATTCAACACAAGCAGACAAAGAAGACTGTTATCACCATTGCAAAAAAAAACATTAGTAAAAACATGTTAAAATTAGAATATTAGTTTTTACATTTCAGAAAACTGATACCTAGTTACTGATAATCAAAAAACTAATACTAAGAAAATATAAAAATGATACTAAAAAACTGAACCTAAGATATGATACTTTTCCACTCTATCATAATCTTATATACAACCCAATCAATGATACTTTTCCAATCATCCCAACAGTAATACAACATAATGATAGATGAATTTAAGGGAATTTTCACTTCAAGGGCTTATTTGTGTAGGGTAATAAGTTTTAAGGACACTACTTTTGAAAAATTAGTTTTAAGGATATTTTACAGGAAAAGGATAAAAGAATTTATCATTTTCAGTTATACAGAAATAATGATAAAAGGATTTATCATTTTTCTGTATAACTTAAAAAGATAAATGAATTTATCATTATGCTGTAAATTATTCTTAAAACTAATTATTCAGCAGTGCTATCCTTAAAACTAATTACCCTGTAAATAGAATCCCTTCAACCTAATTTCCATTAAATTTAATGTAAAGCATATTAGAATACAGCACTGCGTAAAGAAACGAATAAAAAACCTGTTGCTGCTTCCAAAAGTTGCCATAGAAGAATGAACAAGCGATTAGAAAAATAACACTGCATGTAATTTGTGAAAACGAACACAATTAAAAACCGCAATTAATTTTTTTAACTCTGTTAGATTAAGAACAAAAAATAGAATAATATAAGGATACCTAGTTAATACAATTTTAAGAAAAGCAAGATCACAGTAAAAATATGAAAAGAATATAATCGACAAATGCGCGTAAGAAAATTTTGATCGATGAACTTGAAATTTCAGAAGAACGATATTCAAATGACTTAACGAGGTTGATTGATATTTTGATTGCGAGAGAAGTATTGGATCGCGACAGAAAAATTTTGATCGAAAGAAAGAAGAAGAATAAGCGCGCGAAAGTGGGCTGGAAAGAAAAGTCGATAATTTGTCCTTAAGAGAAAATTATTAGCGGGCTGTCCTATATCTAAAAAAACCCTAAAAATTTTCCTTGAGGAAAATTTTCTGTTATTTCATCTACTTAAAAATATGTATGAATTACAACTTTGTAGTACAGTTCCAAGTGGTTTATTATGAATCAATAGTTTGTAACAACTCTTTTTTATATATAGAGCATGTGAACCATAGTTTTGAGAACCAGACCAGATCGTGGTTCATCCGTCAAAAGCCGTTGACCATAGGCTTCGCCGATCCAAAGCCGAATCAGGTCGTCTTCATGCTTAAACCATTGGCTGAACCTTGAAATCGCGGTTGACCGTGCCCTAAAATCGTTTTTCCCAACTAGCATCCATATTAAATCTCATTATTTTATCCTAAATTGAGAAATCCTAGCACCTATTCTGCTTCCACGACAACCGCCATTGGCGTCACAGCTTACTCACGCAGCCGCCTTCGGTTTTAGCTACATCAGCCCTTTTTTGCATGGTCGGAAGCTTTGCAGGTATACTTAATTTTCACTTTTATTTATTTTTTGCTGCCAGCTATTTTTGATTTAATTGTTTGATGATATTGAGCAAATAGTTTGCAGAGACATCACTGCTGCAAGCTTATGCTTTATCTTGAGAAAATAGTGCCTGCTGCATCGGTAGGATGCATGAACAAATTGAATTGAAATTGCACAAGGCTCTTGTTTTGAAAGTATATTAATTGTTAGGTAAAACCCATAGTCAAATTGAACTAAAATTCCTTTTATTATTTGCACTTTCTTTAGTGCATTGTAAGGGTAACTTAATTTTGATTAATAACACTAGAAATATTTGATAATTTATAGCTTGTGAAGGTGATAAAACAACTGGGTTTGTGATGTGGTTTACTACTTGTAGCATGCATTAATATAAAACATGGCGGGCTTATCATATATTGTGCATTTGTACCATTATAATTTTTATTCAACATGTGAAATTATTTTTTCTAAATAATAATAAATAAATAATGCACGGTTCAGACGGCTCAACTGGTCCGACCATTGAAATAATAAACCTTAAGACGTCACGGTTCGATTTACGGTTCGGTCTTCAAAACATTGATATGAACAAAATGTAAGGTATCCAATGAATTAACAAAGGTTCTTCGTCTGTGTATCTTCTTTCTTCCTCTATAAGTCTCTTCATTTTCCTCACTGCATTTCTTTCCATTTGCTGCCCTCTTTTCTTCATTGTTGCTTCACACATTCTACATATATCAAGAGTTAGGTGCATTTATTTGGTGTTTTCACCTCCTTCTCCCTTACTTTTCACCATCCCAAAACACGCCATCACAACTAAACATTCAGATGAAGCCATAACCCACCACCAACAAGCTATTGAAGCCATCTAGTATACTTAGCATCCCATAACACCCTCTTACAAAATCAAAAAAATCAAATCAATGACATACAAGCATCTCTTCAACAAATCTAAAAATCACTAGCCGATGTCACAACCAAAACCTCCTCCAACTCCCAAACTTCTCTCTTCCCTTCTAACTAAACATTGATGCGTCTGGCATGGCCATATTGTTCTCTCCTAAAAGCCACCTAACTGCCTTCCATAGCAAACAATTACCCCCTTCTCTGTGCAAAGCCTCCACCCATGAAAGGGAAAAGTATGCTATAACTTCAGCGGTACAAAAATGGCATCATTACCTTCTAGGGCGCAAATTCTAATAATCACCGATGACATAGTTTACGCGAGCTACTCAGTCGGACTATAAAACTCTAGCGTAGCAGAAATGGTTGACCAAATTGATGGGATTCGACTTCATCTCAAATACCATCCTGAATTTAACACTAAGATTACTAATGGTCTCTCTTGATGGACAACCGAGGCACTACTGCTCAGGTTGTTAGCACCACACTATGATTTCACCAATGATATTTGATAAGCAATTGCAGCCGACTCAGAAGCCCAATTATTCGTTCACAACTTGTAGGCTAACTCCTTTAGCAGCACTGCAATCAAATATGGCAATGGATTAATTTTCTGAGGCAAGAAAATTTTCATTGCAAATAATATTGAACTTCAAAACCATATTATCATCGCTTACTATTGTTTAAAATTTGGGGGTAATTTGGGGATTAAAGGGATTGCAACTTGTATTTTTGATAACTTTTATTAGAAAGGCCTTCTTAAGTCAATAAACAAGTTTGTTTCTCAATGTACCATTTGTTCGCAGAGTAAACATGAAATAACCCCACCAAAAGGTCTCCTTTTCAGCCACTTCCAATCCCATCCCAAATTTGGGAAGATATTAGCATGGATTTTATTACCCATCTTCCATTATCCGCGAGAAAAACTTGTATTTGGATAATGGTAGACTGACTATCTAAGTATGGTCACTTTTTGTGCTCTTCTTACCTCCATAACCGTGACTCAACTCTCTATTACACCTACATGGTTTTTCTGCTCCATTGTCTCAGATCGAAATTAGATATTCATTTTCCAATTTTGGAAAGAACTCTTTTGCCTTCATGGAACATAGCTTCGAAAAAGTAGCGCATATCACCACCAAAACGGTGGGCAAACATAAGTAGTCAATCACTCCTTACTACCTCCGAGCACTTGTTGGCGATCATCCCAAAGAATGGACTAAGTATCAACCATGGACAGAGTGGTGGTACAACCCTTGCAAACACTCCTCCATCGGAATATCCTATTTTCAAGCCATTTATGGATGTCTACCCCCATCATCTCTGACTATACTTCTGGCACTACCAAATCACATGACATATAAGATGGGCACTCACTAAGGACTTCATCTTACATGACATCAAAGTTAACCGACAATGTGCACAACTCTTAATGAAAAATCAAGCGGACAAGCATCGACTAGATACAGAATTTATGATGGGCTCATAGGTCTTCATCAAACTATAACCTTACCATCAATACTTCCTATGATCATCTCAACATGAACTCTCTAAAAAGTACTTTAGCCCCTTACAAATCATTGAGAGAATTGGTTCGGTCGTGTAATGCCTACTTTTATCACCCAAAGCCTGCATACATTCTGTGTTCTGCATTTCCATACTCAAACTTTGCCCAAATCCTCAAGCCACAACTACTACACCTTTACCCATTGTAATTACCATGCTACATGACCTTGAGGACAAGGTCTATCATCAAGGAGGGGGTGACGATTCGGTTGCACCACTTACTATAGGCCTAGACATAATATACTACCACCTGCAATATTCAGAGAGTAAATAGGGCCATGCGCACTAGGAGAATGAAGATAAATAATGAATTACAATTTTATTTCCTTATTATTTTATCTACTGAAAAATATGCATGGATTAAAACTTTGTAGTACAATACCAAGTGGCTTATATGAACCGATAGGTTGTGGCTGCTCTATTATATATAGAGAGAGCACATGAACGAAATGTAAGACACCCAATGATTAACAAAATTTATTATTCTCTATATCTCCTTTTTCCTCTACATGTCTTCTTTTTTTCCTTGCTGCATTTTCTTTCCCGTTGCTACACTCTTCACTTCATTGCTCACATATTCTGCATATATCTAAGGTTATGTGCTTTAAGAGTTCATCGGTAGAGGAAGGGTTGCAATTTAAAGAAGAAAAAGAAGAGTAACAATAAAAAAAGGCCGCCATTATACACACACATATTTTTAAAACTATAATGCATTAAAAAACTTATATTTTTTTTATAAATACGTATATGTTATTTGGATTAAAATATAAAGTAATGATCAAGCAAAACCAAGACTCTATGGAGCATTCTAATGGATTAGTGCCTCCCTTAGACAAGGTATCGGTACTTATCCCTTCCCCTAGGCAGTGGATCAGATTGGATCACCATGGCTATGAATAGCTTGAATGAGAAATTCAACCCAATGGGAATCGATCGATATCTCTAAAAATGTGAAGACGGCTATGAAAACAACTTTGAAAATATGAAGTAAACATCAAAGATGGACCTATATGAGGGATTGCATGAACATTAGTGGTTATTTAAAACGATTGGCCTTGATTGTTCCCTATTGGAAATTAGACCTAAAAATTTTCTACATGACCCTGTCCCCATTTGGAGATTCTATGGGCGAATTTTCAGGAAGATATTCTATCATGTATCTCTATAAATACAATGTTCATTGTTCATTTAAGGGATCTTTACGTTGCTATTTTTCTTATACTTCATTGTATTTATGGATTTCGATCCATCCCTCTTGTACTTATAAGTTCAAGTGATTAATAAAGTTATTTATCAAAGTGGACATAGGAATTCAATGCCGAACCACTATAGATCTGTTTGTCATTGATTTTTACATGTTTTCTACTTGTTTACCTTTATTTTAATATTGATTTCTTCATTTATTTCTTTATATATAATCTATTGGGTATTTGTGCCAACTTTTGGTGTAAACATTTTGGTGCATTTACTGAAAAATTAGTTCTTAGCTTGATTGTATCTCATCATCTGCTTATGGATTCCCATATTCGCGAGATAGATCCAGATTTCTTCCGACAAGTTTCCATTTCTACTTAGAGTTGAAGAAGATCTAAAAGGAAGTTGTTAGCCATGGCCAAAGGAAAATTTACTACTTCTGCTATTGTTGAAGGCAATGAAGACACCAGCACTCAACAGGTTAATCAGAGCATACAACCGGCTACTGTCAATCCCAGAATCTAGCCGACTACTTCACTAAAGTTGATTTTGAAGTCCTTATGAAGGAACTGATGGATAGCCGTCAACAGCATAACCAGCAAATCTAGGCTAACATCGACTAGATGAACCACTAGAAAGACTAGCATGGAAAGACAATGGGGGAGGCTACTCCATACCCAGGATCAAAAAACTCTTCATCTAGCGACTATAACAGAAACCGACACTACAAAGCTGATGCATATGCAATTGGAACATCGAGACGAGATCAGGTGATCAACTATAGCCGATTGTTATCGAACTGCTGGGGAATCAACACTGAAACCTCGAATCATAGGGGTAGTCAGAATGCAGGTAGAGAAGCTTGCTCTAGAGGTGCCGCGATCGATCAAGTTGTTGGAGCTCGAGCGAATGTGATTGAACCGCAGCTGAGAGACGATGATAGAACCATTTCTTAGGGAATGTATCATGAGTAAGAGGAGCCAAGGCAATATGGTGCTGCCAGGGAGGCGTCGATCGGGTTGCCCATATGAGGTGGAACACGACTACCGCCTAGCACCAACTCTCTAAAAACCTAACTTAACAGCTGTGGTGAGCTAACTAGTGAACGAAAGTCAAGGCTTGACCAACGATGATTGGGAACTATCCAGAAGTCATACTTCATTCATCGAAAACATTCTACATGCAGAATATTCATGGAGGTTCCATATGCCTATAATTCCTGCCTATGTGGGAAAAATCGACCCCAGGCAGCATCCCTTAAAGTACGAATGGCACATGGACTCCACCTGAGCCACTGATGCAGTCAAGTGCAGGTGTTTTCCTATTTTTCTAAAAGATATTACAATCATGTTGTTCACCAAGCTACCATCACAGTCAATCTCTTCATTCGATGAGTTGGTAAAGAAGTTCCTCGAGTAGTTCCACATATACATGACTCGCTATAAGGATGCAATGTCACTCTCCAACTTGGTTTAGGCACTGGGGGAGTCATTGAAATATTTTCTGGAAAGGCTTAATACAGCTGTTATAGAAGTTAGTAATCCAAATAATGATGTAGTACTCATGGCACCGACTAGGGGAGTTGACCCTGATTCTGAGTTTTGCGATTGGTTAGCGGAAAAACCTCCTTCTATATTAGATCATTTTTTTTGTAAAGGTGACTCGATTTCTAAGGAAGGAGGAGGCAAAGTGAACCAGGAAGAGAGATGATGCGGGCCCAAGTGTTGAGGGAGTACAAATTAATGTGGTAGTGAAGCAGTTTGGTGATAGTTTTGAAAAAGTTTAGATCAATGTTCAAAAAAACAGAATGATAGAAAGAAAGGCAATGATAGAAAACGCGATCGAAGATGAGATTCCGAGAGAAGGAAGTCAAGGATCCATCATTTGATACATACATGACATTGAATACGTCGCTCGAGAATGTTTATCTATCAACTTGTAACGTTATGCAGTACAAGAGACCACCTACAATGGAACCGATGGAGAAGCAAAGATAGTCTGGAAAATACTGTAGATTTCATAAAGTTATGAATATACCACGGACAAGTGTTGCAATCTCTGTAACGTTATTGAGAAGTTAATTTGAGAAGGAAAGTTACAGAAATTTGTTAAATCTATGCAAGATAGCGGGCAGGGGACATCTGGCCCTAATTAAAGACAAGCTTCACCCAATGCTAAGGAACCTCCATGGACGGCAGTGAGATTAGTTATTAATACCATTGTTGGAGGACCACATCCGACCGACGAAAGCTAGAATGAAATAGAGCATTACATGAATGCTATTAGACATGTTGACATTGAATGTTGCTCGAACACGAAGGATGGTGCTCGAGCAAAGTACAACAGTGAACTATGACAGTTGATATCGTACTTTGAAGTAGAGATGCAGACAAGGTGGAGGCCCCTACGATCGACCTAATGGTAATCTTAGCCATGATCGGTCCTGCATTAGTGAGAAAGTTTCTTATTGATTATGGAAATTCCGCAAATATCATTTTCAAAAGGGCAAACGACCAAATATTACTAAAAGCCAAAGATATGAAATTGTGCAAATCCCGTATTAATATTGCAACTGAAGCGGTAGGCTATATTGAGCTAATGGTGGAGTTAGGAGATGGCAGCCGAAGGAGAGTGCAATGTTGCCTTTGTTGTGGTGGATGTGAACACTTCATACAATGCTTTTTTAGGCCGACCAATTGTTGCTGAATTCAGGGCAACAATTGCCCCTTGGTGTTTGACACTTAAATTCTCGATAGAGAATGGCGCAGGAATTATGGAGATTAGGCTACTATATGTGCCTGTTATATGGCTGAGTTGAGAGACATTCAGTAAAAGGAGAAAGGAAAGGATGTGGAGAAACCTCTCTGCATCAAAACAAATGAAACTTAGTAATCAGCGTCCGAGCCTTGGCTCGGGAACCACATTCAATTTTATAAAGATACAGATCCGAGAGATGAAGAAGAAGAGCCCAAAGAAACCAAGGCTGCACCCGCAGAACTCAAGATCGATAGCATGGTCAGCCACGACGACCCATCACGGTCCTGAAGATCAGATCATAGCTTAGTGCAACGATGATAAAGAAATTAGCTGGCTTTCTACGAGCAAATCTTGCTATGTTCGCTTGGACCCACTACGACATGTGTGGTATCTCACCGACCATTACGAGCCATGCATATGGACCCGAGGCATGTTCAGTGAAAAAAAGCCATGGCATGGATCTGGAGAGATCTATTTCACTTGAAGAGAAGGTGGATAAACTCAAAAACAAAGGGTTTATCTGCAACCCCCTTTACCCGAAATGGGTATCTAATCCTGTTGTTGTAAGAAAAGCTAATGGAAAGTGGCAAACATGCATGACTACTCAAACCTAAACAAGGCATGCCCGAAAGACAGCTTCCACTTCCGAGGATCGACCAGTTGGTAGACTCAAATGCTGGCCATGAATTGCTTTCATTCATGGATGCATACTCCAGATACAATCAGATCCCCATGCACATCCTATACTAGGAACAGACCAACTTTATTACCAATTTGGGATTATACTACTATGTTATTGATGCCTTTTAGACTAAAGAACGTTGGAGCTGCTTACCAGAGATTAATCAACTGGATGTTTAAGACCAGATTGGGAAATCAATGGAAGTATATGTGGATGATATACTCGTGAAGTCATGGTGATTAAACGACCAAATTGATGACTTGGCAGGGATATTCGGTGTTCTTTGGATATATGAAATGAAACTTAACCCCTTGAAACGCTCTTTTGGCGTTGCTTTAGGGAAATTCTTAGGTTTCATCGTCAAATCTCGTGGAATTGAAGCAAATCTAAAAAATATTCAAGTAATTAGAGATATTCAAGTGCCAAAAACAATTAAGCAGGTGTAGAGCCTTAATAGAAAGGTTGCCACCCTGGGTCGATTCATCTCTAGGACCATCGGTAAGTGCATCCCTTTCTTCGACTTGATCATAAGAGGGAAGAGGAACTTTGAATGGATGCAAGATTGCGTTGATGTGTTTCAAGCTTAGTACATCACCTAAAGAGACCCACCATCTTATCAAAGCCAATGGATGATGAGGAGTTTTATATTTACTTGGTAGTGTCGACATGCCATAAGTGTCGCGCTGCTATGCGAAGAGAATTGGATCCAAAGGGCAGCGTATTACGTTAGTAAGCAATTGATAGGTGCTGAAAGGAACTATTCAAAACCAGTAAAGCTCGTGTACTGCATGTTGATTACGTCAAGAAAGCCCCTTACAAATCATTGAGAGAATTGGTTCGGTCGTGTAATGCCTACTTTTATCACCCAAAGCCTGCATACATTCCGTGTTCTGCATTTCCATACTCAAACTTTTCCCAAATCCTCAAGCCACAACCACTACACCTTTACCCATTGTAATTACCATGCTACATGACCTTGAGGACAAGGTCTATCATCAAGGAGGGGGTGACGATTCGGTTGCACCACTTACTATAGGCCTAGACATAATATACTACCACCTGCAATATTCAGAGAGTAAATAGGGCCTTGCGCACTAGGAGAATGAAGATAAATAATGAATTACAATTTTATTTCCTTATTATTTTATCTACTGAAAAATATGCATGGATTAAAACTTTGTAGTACAATACCAAGTGGCTTATATGAACCGATAGGTTGTGACTGCTCTATTATATATATAGAGAGCACATGAACGAAATGTAAGACACCCAATGATTAACAAAATTTATTCTTCTCTATATCTCCTTTTTCCTCTACATGTCTTCTTTTTTTCCTTGCTGCATTTTCTTTCCCGTTGCTATACTCTTCACTTCATTGCTCACATATTCTGCATATATCTAAGGTTATGTGCTTTAAGAGTTCATCGGTAGAGGAAGGGTTGCAATTTAAAGAAGAAAAAGAAGAGTAACAATAAAAAAAAGCCGCCATTATACACACACATATTTTTAAAACTATAATGCATTAAAAAACTTATATTTTTTTATAAATACGTATATGTTATTTGGATTAAAATATAAAGTAATGATCAAGCAAAATCAAGACTCTACGGAACATTCTAATGGATTAGTGCCTCCCTTAGACAAGGTATCGGTACTTATCCCTTCCCCTAGGAAGTGGATCAGATTGGATCACCATGGCTATGAATAGCTTGAATGAGAAATTCAACCCAATGGGAATCGATCGATATCTCTAAAAATGTGAAGACGGCTATGAAAACAACTTTGAAAATATGAAGTAAACATCAAAGATGGACCTATATGAGGGATTGCATGAACATTAGTGGTTATTTAAAACGATTGGCCTTGATTGTTCCCTATTGGAAATTAGACCTAAAAATTTTCTACATGACCCTGTCCCCATTTGGAGATTCTACGGGCGAATTTTCAGGAAGATATTCTATCATGTATCTCTATAAATACAATGTTCATTGTTCATTTAAGGGATCTTTACGTTGCTATTTTTCTTGTACTCCATTGTATTTATGGATTTCGATCCATCCCTCTTGTACTTATAAGTTCAAGTGATTAATAAAGTTATTTATCAAAGTGGACATAGGAATTCAATGCCGAACCACTATAGATCTGTTTGTCATTGATTTTTACATGTTTTCTACTTGTTTACCTTTATTTTAATATTGATTTCTTCATTTATTTCTTTATATATAATCTATTGGGTATTTGTGCCAACTTTTGGTGTAAACATTTTGGTGCATTTACTGAAAAATTAGTTCTTAGCTTGATTGTATCTCATCATCTGCTTATGGATTCCCATATTCGCGAGATAGATCCAGATTTCTTCCGACAAGTTTCCATTTCTACTTAGAGTTGAAGAAGATCTAAAAGGAAGTTGTTAGCCATGACCAAAGGAAAATTTACTACTTCTGCTGTTGTTGAAGGCAATGAAGACACCAGCACTCAACAGGTTAATCAGAGCGTACAACCGGCTACTGTCAATCCCAGAATCTAGCCGACTACTTCACTAAAGTTGATTTTGAAGTCCTTATGAAGGAACTGATGGATAGCCGTCAACAGCATAACCAGCAAATCTAGGCTAACATCAACTAGATGAACCACTAGAAAGACTAGCATGGAAAGACAATGGGGGAGGCTACTCCATACTCAGGATCAAAAACTCTTCATCTAGCGACTATAACAGAAACCGACACTACAAAGCTGATGCATATGCAATTGGAACATCGAGACGAGATCAGGTGATCAACTATAGCCGATCGTTATCGAACTGCTGGGGAATCAACACTGAAACCTCGAATCATAGGGGTAGTCAGCATGCAGGTAGAGAAGCTTGCTCTAGAGGTGTCGCGATCGATCAAGTTGTTGGAGCTCGAGCGAATGTGATTGAACCGCAGCTGAGAGACGATGATAGAACCATTGCTTAGGGAATGTATCATGAGTAAGAGGAGCCAAGGAAATATGGTGCTGCCAGGGAGGCGTCGATCGGGTTGCCCATATGAGGTGGAACACGACTACCGCCTAGCACCAACTCTCTAAAAACCTAACTTAACAGCTGTGGTGAGCTAACTAGTGAACGAAAGTCAAGGCTTGACCAACGATGATTGGGAACTATCCAGAAGTCATACTTCATTCATCGAAAACATTCTACACGCAGAATATTCATGGAGGTTCCATATGCCTATAATTCCTGCCTATGTGGGAAAAATCGACCCCAGGCAGCATCCCTTAAAGTACGAATGGCACATGGACTCCACCTGAGCCACTGATGCAGTCAAGTGCAGGTGTTTTCCTATTTTTCTAAAAGATATTACAATCATGTTGTTCACCAAGCTACCATCACAGTCAATCTCTTCATTCGATGAGTTGGTAAAGAAGTTCCTCGAGTAGTTCCACATATACATGACTCGCTATAAGGATGCAATGTCACTCTCCAACTTGGTTTGGGCACTGGGGGAGTCATTGAAATATTTTCTGGAAAGGCTTAATACAGCTGTTATAGAAGTTAGTAATCCGAATAATGATGTAGTACTCATGGCACCGACTAGGGGAGTTGACCCTGATTCTGAGTTTTGCGATTGGTTAGCGGAAAAACCTCCTTCTACATTGGATCATTTTTTTTGTAAAGGTGACTCGATTTCTAAGGAAGGAGGAGGCAAAGTGAACCAGGAAGAGAGATGTTGCAGGCCCAAGTGTTGAGGCAGTACAAATTAATGTGGTAGTGAAGCAGTTTGGTGATAGTTTTGAAAAAGTTTAGATCAATGTTCAAAAAAACCGAATGATAAAAAGAAAGGCAATGATAGAAAACGCGATCGAAGATGAGATTCCGAGAGAAGGAAGTCAAGGATCCATCATTTGATACATGCATGCCATTGAATACGTCGCTCGAGAATGTTTATCTATCAACTTGTAACGTTATGCAGTACAAGAGACCACCTACAAAGGAACCGATGGAGAAGCAAAGATAGTCTGGAAATACTGTAGATTTCATAAAGTTATGAATATACCACGGACAAGTGTTGCAATCTCTGTAATGTTATTGAGAAGTTAATTTGAGAAGGAAAGTTACAGAAATTTGTTAAATCTCTGCAAGATAGCGGGCAGGGGATATCTGGCCCTAATTAAAGACAAGCTTCACCCAATGCTAAGGAACCTCCATGGACGGCAGTGAGATTAGTTATTAATACCATTGTTGGAGGACCACATCCGACCGACGAAAGCTAGAATGAAATAGAGCATTACATGAATGCTATTAGACATGTTGACATTGAATGTTGCTCGAACACGAAGGATGGTGCTCGAGCAAAGTACAACAGTGAACTATGACAGTTGATATCGTACTTTGAAGTAGAGATGCAGACAAGGTGGAGGCCCCTACGATCGACCCAATGGTAATCTTAGCCATGATCGGTCCTGCATTAGTGAGAAAGTTTCTAATTGATTATGGAAATTCCGCAAATATCATTTTCAAAAGGGCAAACGACCAAATATTACTAAAAGCCAAAGATATGAAATTGTGCAAATCCCGTATTAATATTGCAACTGAAGCGGTAGGCTATATTGAGCTAATGGTGGAGTTAGGAGATGGCAGCCGAAGGAGAGTGCAATGTTGCCTTTGTTGTGGTGGATGTGAACACTTCATACAATGCTTTTTTAGGCCGACCAATTGTTGCTGAATTCAGGGCAACAATTGCCCCTTGGTGTTTGACACTTAAATTCTCGATAGAGAATGGCGCAGGAATTATGGAGATTAGGCTACTATATGTGCCTGTTATATGGCTGAGTTGAGAGACGTTCAGTAAAAGGAGAAAGGAAAGGATGTGGAGAAACCTCTCTGCATCAAAACAAATGAAACTTAGTAATCAGCGTCCGAGCCTTGGCTCGGGAACCACATTCAATTTTATAAAGATACAGATCCGAGAGATGAAGAAGAAGAGCCCAAAGAAACCAAGGCTGCACCCGCAGAACTCAAGATCGATAGCATGGTCAGCCACGACGACCCATCACGGTCCTGAAGATCGGATCATAGCTTAGTGCAACGATGATAAAGAAATTAGCTGGCTTTCTACGAGCAAATCTTGCTATGTTCGCTTGGACCCACTACGACATGTGTGGTATCTCACCGACCATTACGAGCCATGCATATGGACCCGAGGCATGTTTAGTGAAAAAAAGCCATGGCATGGATCTGGAGAGATCTATTTCACTTGAAGAGAAGGTGTATAAACTCAAAAACAAAGGGTTTATCTGCAACGCCCTTTACTCGAAATGGGTATCTAATCTTGTTGTTGTTGTAAGAAAAGCTAATGGAAAGTGGCAAACATGCATGACTACTCAAACCTGAACAAGGCATGCCCGAAAGACAGCTTCCACTTCCGAGGATCGACCAGTTGGTAGACTCAAATGCTGGCCATGAATTGCTTTCATTCATGGATGCATACTCCAGATACAATCAGATCCCCATGCACATCCTATACTAGGAACATACCAACTTTATTACCAACTTGGGATTATACTACTATGTTATTGATGCCTTTTAGACTAAAGAACGTTGGAGCTGCTTACCAGAGATTAATCAACTGGATGTTTAAGACCAGATTGGGAAATCAATGGAAGTATATGTGGATGATATACTCGTGAAGTCATGGTGATTAAACGACCAAATTGATGACTTGGCAGGGATATTCGGTGTTCTTTGGATATATGAAATGAAACTTAACCCCTTGAAACACTCTTTTGGCGTTGCTTTAGGGAAATTCTTAGGTTTCATCGTCAACTCTCGTGGAATTGAAGAAAATATCAAAAATATTCAAGTAATTAGAGATATTCAAGTGCCAAAAACAATTAAGTAGGTGTAGAGCCTTAATAGAAAGGTTGCCACCCTGGGTCGATTCATCTCTAGGACCATCGGTAAGTGCATCCCTTTCTTCGACTTGATCATAAGAGGGAAGAGGAACTTTGAATGGATGCAAGATTGCGTTGATGTGTTTCAAGCTTAGTACATCACCTAAAGAGACCCACCATCTTATCAAAGCCAATGGATGATGAGGAGTTTTATATTTACTTGGTAGTGTCGACATGCCATAAGTGTCGCGCTGCTATGCGAAGAGAATTGGATCCAAAGGGCAGCGTATTACGTTAGCAAGCAATTGATAGGTGCTGAAAGGAACTATTCAAAACCGGTAAAGCTCGTGTACTGCATGTTGATTACGTCAAGAAAGCTCCGTCCTGATTCCTAGACTCATCCCATCAATGTCTTCACCGACCAGCCAT
Organism: Allium cepa; assembly: GCA_030765085.1. Lineage (NCBI taxonomy): Eukaryota > Viridiplantae > Streptophyta > Magnoliopsida > Asparagales > Amaryllidaceae > Allium > Allium cepa. Next base: position 531,987,448 of record CM060934.1, read on the forward strand.
TACAACAGGTCCTACAACGATCTAAGATGATTAGGAGGTTACTTAAATGGAACATCAAATTAAGCCAGTTCGATATCACTTATCTCACTTTGTGAGCCATCCAGGGACAACATTGGCAGATTTTATAACCGAATCCACTACACAAGATGACTCGTCGAAGAGCAATGGAGAACTTACCATCCAATAGAATATGTACTTGGATGGAGCATCCAACGATCGATATTCTGGCACCGGAATCATAATGGTAACTCTTGAGGAATGCTCGATCTGCTACGACTTAAAACTTGACTTCCCTACCATGAATAACAAGGCTGAATATGAGCCTTAATATCTAGGCTTGAGCTGGCTAGAGAGCTTGGAATAAAATCTTTGTAAATTTTCTATGATTTCCAGTTAGTAGTGTATCAAGTCAGGGGAGAATATTAACCCAAAGGAGCGCGACTTGCTCCTTACCTCAACTGGTCCAAGAGATGCTAACTGATTTCGAGCATTACACCATTGCACACATCCCCAAAGAACTGAATAAGAAAGCTTACTCACTGGCCATTTCTGAGGACGCACACCAAATAGGCTTGGTCCTAGTTGAAGTGCTTAATGCTCCGAGCAATGCGTAGATAGAGATTGGTTGGGTCTTAGAGATAGAACCTGAGAAGGAGTCATGGATGACTTCGATTAAAGATTATTTGCAAAGCGGAATCCTTCCCGAACGAAGAAATGAGAAACGACAAATCCTTCATAAAGCTTTACGATATATCCTTTGAGAAGGGGTTATGTACATGAAGGATTTCTCCATCCCCTTGCTTCGGCGTATCGCCAACGATGAAATCAAGTGAGTATTAAGAGAAGTCCATTGAAGGAGAATGTGGTGATCATATCGGGATGCAAACCCTAGCGAAGAAGATACTCCACTATGGTTATTTCTAGCCAACTGTTAATTAAGACGCAACTGATTATGCTAGATGATGCAACAGGCGCCGGATGTTTGCAAAGATTCTGAGAGGCCCACCGATGGAAATCACTCAGATGGTTAGTCCATGGTCATTTGCCACCTGCGATATTGACATCATTAGCTCCTTGCCAATTTCCAAAGGTGGTGCAAAGTATGTCATCGTAGCAGTTGATTACTTCACTAAATCAGCTGAAGCCGAACCTTTAGCCATGATCACAAAGAAAAAAGCAATCAACTTTGTTGTTCAAAACATCGTCTGACGTTTTGGTCTCCCCTGAACAATCGTGACTGACAATGGGACTCAATTCGACAGTGCTGAATTCAAAGACTTCTATAACCGGCATCATATTAAGAAAAGATTTGCTGCATTTGCTCACCCTCAAGCCAATGGACAGGTCAAAGCTATTAATAAAATCATAAAGTCCATTCTAAAGAAGAATTTGGAAAAGGATAAAGGCAATAGGTCGATGAACTCCCGTTAGAAATTATGGGCATATAGAACCAAACACAAGTTTGTGACTGGCCACACCCCATTCATCCTTGCTTATGGCTTTGAGGTCATGATTCCCATAGAACTTGAAGTCCCTTCTCATTGAGTGACTTATTATAACCCCAAAAATAACAGAGATCTCCTTTTGGAATATCTAGAGACGGTCGATGAGAAGCGTGAAGAAACTGATTTGAAGGCAGTTGCACACCTACACTGAGTAACCCAATACTACAGTGTTAAAATCCGACCTAGGACCTTTGAAATTGGAAATCTTGTCATATGCCAGCAATTAGAAGCTTAGAGATGGAATTTTCAAGCTAACGACTGTCGATGGCATCACACTTCCTAAAGCATGGAATAACGAGCATTTACGATGCTATTTCACTTAGATTTTTTTTCCATTCAGTTGTATTTCATTTATAATTTGCTTTTGCAGTTGAATTCAAAGCCATATAATAAGACAGACTCTATCGCTTCTATTTCACCTTGCAATAGAATATGAGATTTGCTCCATATTTGTGAATTGTTTGTGCATAATATACTAGTTATGATATATGACCAACTTACATCTAAATATGCCTAATATAAACTGTCGAGTACCCGAAGTTTGGTGCTAACCAAATACTTGAGTCCATAATCGAATTAAACAAAATAAATGTGACTCGACCATTCATCCATTAACTCTCGCTTGCAATCTGAAGGTTGAGTATAAAATAGAGAACGGGTATGACTCGACCATCCGTTAACTAAATCTATCTCCTGATTTGATGGGAGGAATGTAAAGTAAAGGTGGTCACGATACAATCAGCCACTCTTCAACTTTTTCCCCAGACTTGCGGGCAAGGGAATTAATCAAAGGAAATGTGATTCGACCATTTCGCAGAACAATTTCAATCCATAAAGTGTGGGCTAGATTATAAACATCAAACTGGTGTGATTAACCACCCTCAACTAATCTAATCCTCGTAGTGCGGATAAGAGTATAAACAAAATGAATGAGTGCAATTCGACAATTCATTCTCCAACTCTGGCCTAAACCCAATAGGAGGAGTATAAACTCATCATGAATGGGACCCGACCGTCCATGAACTAACTCCATCAACCGAGGACTAGGTGCAGGAGTATAATAACTTAACCACTGAACCGACAGCGTAGCACTATAACTCACACCTAATGTTTGATACGAATTAAGGCCATGACCGAAAGGAGGCCTTGAGATTGATTTATCGAACTGACGTCCAAAGTAACGGGCGACCAAAAGACATTGTAGCTTAAATGGCGAGCGATGAATTACAAGTACATTGAATGAAAAATGTAATAGCTTTAACACTAAAACAAGTTTCATACAAAAGCTGAATAGAAACGAAAGAATTTGTATTCCCATACTGAAATTTGGAAACTAAGTACAAGTTTATTTTAGAAACTAAAAGCCAAAAAGAGCGTCGTACCCACATAAGTGCAGCCAACAAAAAGAAACCAACTACCTAGGTACCCGCTATCTAACCTGATTTGACAGCTATTTCTCATCTTTTTTGGGCTTCGTCGGGGTGTTCTTCGGGCTGGACTCCTTAGAGTTACCCCCTAGTCCTCTCCTCTTTGACCCTCTTTTTCCCTTACTACCCTTAGGAGAAATGCTTTCAAAGACAGAAGCAGATGCAGTCATGGTTTAGGATATAGAAGGGTTAACCTTTTCCGAAGTGGAGCCACCCGACAGTATAACTTGGAGCGGAGTAATATCCACTTCAGCACTCTCCTTCTTAGCTTGCAAAACCAACGCCTCCTTTTCAATATGCTCTGTTATGCTAAGCTTACCAGTATGTTCGGAGTCATGAGTCACTACGACGTCCTTTGTTTCATCTTGGCCCTGCTGGTCGTTAGTCTTTTCTTCATCCAGAGCCTCTATGACTTTAGCATCCGAGCCGGTAATTTCGACAGGTTGATTGGTAGGAACCTCCTGTACAATGACGACCGTAGTGGACTCCGTGGTCATCACCTACTGTCTAAGGGTAACATCATCACCGGGGGCATGGATAGGTGTAGACAGACCTGCAATTTCATAAAGGCCAATGGGTAAGCCTATGGCTATCGGGCATGAGATGTAAACCTTCTCGAACATCGAAGAAGTAAGAGATATACCTTCACCATATTAGCCTTCGGTCGTTGCTAGAGTGTCGCCTTCCAAAATCGAAGATAGCCCAAAGGATTTGTGCATCCTTAGCTGATCTAGATCGTAGCTCGTATCCTTTTTCGGGGCCGAGAAATTGAAGCACCAGTTGCTTGAGTAGTAAGAGGGTCTTAGGAACCAGATCCTTAGGTTTCATCGCCATCTTTCCCATTTCCTATCGTCGCCAGATCATTGAGTAAACTAAGCCGAGTAGCCCTGAGTCCATCGGACTCTTTATTGTGCAAGATTTCATGCAAGATCTTCTCTTCATCCACTTCATCACCATCTGGAGACTACTTCTTCAGATCTACAATATGGTCCTAGGCTTTGACAAGCGGCTCGGGATACCCCTCTCCTAGGAAGTGGAGGTTACGATTCATAAGGATGCATGCATTGTAATATATTAGCAACAGATCAAACTCATCCTTTATCTCTGTCCGACCAGCCTTCCTAGCTTCTTCCTCAAGGGTCTTTATCTGCATAATTTTTTTTATCTGCCTCTATTTTAGTTTCATGAGCCTCGATGATCTCCTCATAGTATCATCGATAATCCAGTTGAGCCTCAAGTTTATCTTGTTTTGCTTCTCAAGCTCCTCCTTAAGATGCTTAATTCGAAGGGCTAAAGCATCATTGCCTTTTTTCACCACATACTTCTCCTTTCATAAGACGTCATTTTCAAGGACTAAAGTACCATTGTGACAAACAACAGTGTCCAATCAGCTTGATGTACTTTCATTAAATGCTCAACGCCTTTAGAAGACTCATTGGCTCTTTTCTCAGCATCGACCAACTTTGTACCTAACTGCTTGACCTCCTCATATAAGTGCTTAATGATATCTTTGTCGGGAATCGCCTCTAGAGTTAAGAGGTCCATTTTGTGTTTCCTTTCCATCGACGCCTCGGTAATTGTCTTAGCCACACGGAGAGTTATATTATGCTGGAAGTAGACATCATTAACATAAGAGAGCACTATTTACCTAGCCTCTGGAGGAATCGGATGCATAGGAGGAACAAACATGAACTCATCAAAACACAATTTTGGAAATGTAGCCTTGAGCTCAACCATCTTCTCAGTAGCAGTGGCATCAAGAGTAGTCAGGGATAAGAGGGCCTATTTGTCATGCTTACAAGATGAGGTATCAAGACCCACTGCATCGAACTGGCCTTCCAAAGATCGATGGAAGCCGAAAGAACCCGAATGTTGCTTAGGCATAGTAGCCAAAGTGAGAGCATGAGGCAGCGACTAGCTACTACTATGTGCAGTGGAGTGTTGGACGACACCCTTATGGTGAGAGGACTGAGATTTACACTCATGCTTGGACGATGAGTCCTTGGATTGGTGGTTTCAGTTTCGGTCTTCTCTTCCTTCATGACCTTCTCTATCTCGACTAGGATCCGGACCTTGATTGGGCCCAAAATAAGATGGTTGGGAGTATGCTGATCTCTTTAAGTGATCATAATTATAGGGGCACCCTTCGAGCCTGCAAACAAAATGTAAGTGTATAAGAATTACTGGAGTTAAACGTGGATAAGGGTTCTATGGTGCAGTGCATGTGATTGTGAGTGTCCTAATATCCCTCTGATAGATCAGTTATTGGAGCTTTGCTAGCTGGAGTAATCTCTCTCATGCTAGTTGGAGAAACATCATCACTGAATTGAATAGGAGATTCTAAACCGCTAGACTTGGATTGGAAAAATCATAATTCCCAACATCATCTAGAATTTGGATGTTTATTGGCTCCTCAAATAAATTTTCTAGAGGCAGAGAGCTAGATTGATCTATAGCAGCAGAGCTTGACTTGGATTTCTTAGAGGCATGCCCTCTGCGAAGCTTCTAAATAAGCCTTTTTCTTCTTTTCTTCTCTAAGGTAGGGAGTTATGGGCCTTAGGAGAATCCAATCGCAGTCTCATGACTTGAGCTCACATCATTATGACCAGGCTCATTAGCATCGCCCCTCACCTTTCCTTCTTTGGTGACATCCTGAGCTCTCTTAACCAGGGGCATGACAGGATCATCTTTATCACCTCCCTGCTTAGTGGCGCCTCTTCTTTCTACAACCTCCTCCTTAGTATTTCTTGGCAATCCTATGTTGTGGCTTTCTTCTAGTAAGTCAAAGATAAAAAGGCGCTCGTTAGTAAGAAGAGATCTGATGTCCCTATCTGTCACTAGTATATTTTAAAGTGTTAAAACTGCCTTCCAGTATATGTCGTCGGTGAGACGTGGATGGCTACATGCACTATTCAATAAAAAAAACTGCTTAGTTTAGGATACGACTTGAATAAAAGCACTTAAAGTTAAGTTTGAAGCGACACATACGTCTTCCAGCCACCATCCTACAAAACCAGGTAGGCAGCGCATATAGAACTATTCACTCTTAAAAGCACTTAGTTTGTTCCAAGCACCAGTTACGACCTAGCAGTTAGTGACTAACCGGAGGAAAGTTTAAGAGAGGCTTCTCGTTCGCATCTTGAGATTGTAAATGAATCTGATGTATTCTGGAGTCAGCTCACGATATAAGAATTCAAGGAATAACGTATATGTGTAGTACTAAAATGCATAGCTATTCAGATGCAACTGAGCTGGTGCCAATCTTAGATAATGTAACATTTTCTGAATGAATGGATTGAAAGGTAGAACGTAACTTGCCCAACATATAAACTTGTTGCATGCAGTATAACCCTTTTAGGGCAAGTGGGCCCTATCGTTACGAGATGGATTCACACATCCTCGTACGGAATCCTGTGTTTAATGCACAATCTACGGAGAGAGGCCTCATTGACCCTCAAAGCCACTGAATCCTACATATCATTTAAAACTATTGCATCTTCTAAAGTATCTGGAGCTAGCTTGATTTCCGCTTCTAAGTTCGAAGGAATTTCTTGCACATGTTGAGAACTTTGAGGTTGTTCAGATTGATGGCCTAGAGTGTTTCGAGCGGATATTATTGAAGAGCTTGACTTGGCATTAGGATTGTCATGTGAAGTACTTTGTTCAGTTCCCATAGCAGTTAAACACTCCGAGCATCTGGAACCCATAGCTACTAAACTTAGTAGATAGTCATTGTTAAAGAAAATAAACTTGTTCTTCCCGTGTAAAGTGTAAACTAATGTGATGTGGTATAGTATTGTGCAATGCAGTAATAAACAGTTCAGAATTAAAATGACAGTTATGACGAGACTTTGGGGTTCGACCTGAGTGACCGACATCACTGACCATCCTAACCGACTTTTATGTCATTGGTTGTGGATCTTATCTAAGCTCCGACAATAGTTATTGACATGTCGGAGTCCGATTTTTGCATTCAAGTACGTATGGGAATTCAAGTTGACGCAGGCATTTGTATTCATTTATAAGTTCAAGTATTTGTTTGAAGTGTCCAAGTACGTTCATATGGCCAAATTCGTAAGTATCCGAGTCTAAGTATTCTAGTTCAAATCCAATATTGAGTATTCAAGTGTTCATATACAAGTTTGTTATCCATGCTCATGCTTCTAAGGAAGGGTTCGAGTTCATTCATGCAAGCTAGTCCATGTGGTCAGGTATTAAGGTGTTCAAGTTTAGTCAAGCGAGAAATGGCTAAGTCCCCTTAGCCAAGAGGATCGTAACCAGATCCCTTATCTAGGCGGTCTCTCCTTATCCAATTCCAAGCTCCACTTGTCTATGGCCGATCCCTATACCATACATCTATACGATCGATCCCTTAAATTCCACTATTCCACTCCATTTTCTCCTCCGCCTAATCGATCCCCCATCTGCTTTAGTAAACTAACCACTCCAATCCCATGAAACTAACTCCTTCACATTACACCGATTGCAATTGCAGCACCGATTGCAATTGCAGTAGCCAGTAACCAATCCCCTAAACTTAACTAAGTCTCATTCCACTTCGCTCCTTCTCGTTGTTGTACTTCTTCTCCAAAAACAAACACCGATCCTCATATGCCAACCAATGACGAACCCTAAGTTCACAATCCATCAAAATGAATAATCCCAATCGACTCATCACATAACCCTAATCTAAATTGTATACAATCAAAATGAAATCCACTTATATAAAGATGTGACTCAATCAATGAGGAAGAACTCAAAGTTGAAAGGAATGGAGCAACGGTGTTGGGTTCGATTTGATTTAGGAAAGATTGAGTAGAGTTAGATGCTTAGATGCGACTAAAGATGGTGGCGAGGGACGTAGAAGATGAGGAACTCTTGAATGGATAAAGGGATTGGATGGATTTATGAATTTCTCAAGTTTGAGCTCGTGAATGGAAGGTTTGAAGGAATATGATGGATTAGTTCAATTATAAATGTAAGTGAATGAATTAAAGAGATGCAAGCTAAGTGATTAGCTCATATATGATACGCTACCTGCTACTTTCTAAAGCTCAAAATTGGCTAAGTCTACGTAGTTAGAGGGTTTGGTCCGATCCCTTGCCCTATAGATCCCTTACCATTGTTAAAAAAGGAGAGAAAAAAATATAACAATGCAAATATATTTCAACTGCATGATATTGGCAATGACCTATGAGCATATGAGCGTGCTCGAGAGCCAATGACAAAGTGTACATGAACGTGCATGTGTACATATCCAATACTCAATTCTTGAATCGTTGAAAGTCAAATTCTGACTTCGAATTCTTAGAGTAAGAAACAGTTCAGATAACTGAGGCCCACTAGCTCCACTGATTAGCTCAATGGAACCAAGCTTGGAATGTTGTTAATAAGTTACAACCAAATATTTATACTATCAGACATTGACCAAGCGTCGCAATGAACAGAGAGAGTTACAAATCTTTAGAAAGACAATTTAGCAGAAGGATAACGACTATTCAGGAAAACTGAATGGAATCCTTTCTGATGATTCTAACTTGTTTTTATTCAAAGCACATCATGTTCGAAACAAGATGAACTTTGGGAGGCAAGTGTTATCCGGCCTTTTGACCCGGCCATATCCGGACTGAGTGGACAAGTTAGACTTGATGATAGACAAGGAAAGCAGTTAAGAGAGTCGATCACATAGTTTAGAGATCAAAAGCATACAACAATATGAAAAAACGACCAAGCCAAACCAAGAGATAGACTCTATGGAGCATTCTTTGTATGGATTAGTACCTTCCCTAGACAAGGGATCAGTACATATACCTTCCCGTAGGCAGAGGATAAGATTGGATTCCTATAGCAATAAATAGCATGAATCAGCAATTCAACTCAATGGGAATCGATCGATATCTCTAAAAACGTGAAGTTAACTATATGCAAACAACTTTTAAAAGATGAAGACAACATCAAGATGGACCTACGTGAGTGATCGCATGACCCCTAGCGGTTATTTAATCGGCCACGATCGCTCCCCTTCAGGAATTGGGCCTCGAAATTTTCTGGGTGACCTCGTCCGAATATGGAGATTCTGTTAGCAAATTTTCAGGAAGATATTCGATCGTCTACCCCTATAAATCCATTGTTCATTATTCATTTAAGGGATCTTTACGCTGTTAGTTTGCTTGTATTCCATTCTATTTACGGATTTCAATCCAATCCCTCTTGTACTCATAAGTTCAAGTGATTAATAAACCTATTTCATCAAATTGGATATATGCATTCAACGTCGAACCACTATAAATCTGTTTGTAATTTTTACTTTTTTCTGCTTGTTTTCCTCTATTTTAATTTTGATTTCTTTATTCATTTCTCTGCATATAACCTATTGGGTGTTTGCGCCAACTTTTGGTGCAAACACACTTTATCTATTACAAATATACACAAAATTAAATCTTTAAATCAATTCATTAAATTAAACAAAGATTTTATGCAAAATTATTTAGATTAGATTTAAATCAATTTAGATTTTGTTGACCCAATAAGATCTAAAATAGTAAAAAAATTGAAATTCAGTCATTTAATCCACTACATGCTAGCCTAGCTACTTAGTACCATTAGAGCTCAATCGCCTATGAAATCTAAATTATCTATATTAGGGAAAACTTATTAAAGCCTATCTATTTAGTTGGGTGTTATCTAGCTCCAGGATAAAGCCATATTTGGACGAGCTAGATTGATCAAATAGGAAAATAGCAAAGCAGAAATCTAGAACGATAACTTCTAAACCCAAATATCAAGCGAGATTCATATATAAAGCCATTAACATGCCCAACACCTTTGGAAATTACCTACATGTCAAATCACTTCAGATGCCAAAGTTTCAAACAAGGATCCAGGCAAATGTATTAGATCGGTGCCAACATGGCCATGGATTGGTATCGATCCATTTTATTTGCTCTGGACATTGATTGACTTCATGTCATGTAGAGTTAAGAAATTGTCAATTGAGGCACATCATATAATATGGATTGCTAATCATCCATGACTAAAACATCTATTGACAAGTTAAGGTTCCATTGCAACTAAACCGAGTATCTTTATTTAGTCATCAAATCAAGGATTTCCTTCAAATGTAAGCTTACGTCAAGGTAGTCAACTTCCAGATGAAGACTTGAGCCATCCATCAGTTTTAAAAAGGAAAAATGAAGGTGTTCGAACGAACTTCGTGGATTAATACTGATACACGGCCTTTTTCTCAGTACCAATCCATAAAAGTAATTGATTTAGCTGTGATCTTTTCATAGCATCTTCTTCAGAACATGGAAAATGTGGTAAGAACGTAGTAGAGATAATTATGGTGATATTCATCTATAAATAAAAGGTAATAGGCAATTTTTGGTGATCCCTTTTTTCGTACTCAAAATTTCTATACTATTATTATAAATTCTTGGATCATCACCGGTCTGTAGACTACACCAATCCATAAGATTCGTTTGTAAAAAAATTTGCAAACTAAATAACAAAGTTTGAGTGGACTAGGCCAGTGATTTTCCAAACCGCAATTACTATTGTGTGTTGTTTCCTTATGTTTTTCATTTAACTTCTTCATTTTATACTCTTCTACAAATTTTTAGGGTGATTGTGTTAACTTTTAGCATAAACAATTTTGGAACTTTAATTAAGTGCATTTCAATCTCTCATTATTCAGCTCTATTTTCTTATTTTGGATTGCTTTAATCCATGAAGTTGATACCTTAATTTTGTTCCTATGATATGTTATTATTTAGATTCTATTAAAATCTTTCATAGGAATAAATGAAGTAATGGCTTTACAAAATACCAAGGAGAAATCAACAGCTTCTCGACCGCCCAATGAAGCTGAAAATGCTAGTTCCTAACATGTTGAAGGAATCGCTTAGCCCAAGACTTCTAGAATTTAGAGTGATTCAGATATGATTACCGGCTTGAGATGAATAGGATGATGAAAGAGTTGAATGACAAGTTGCATGAAAGTCAAGATGAAATGAGGAAGCAGGTGAAGGAGAATCTAGATTTGATATCCCAGTTGTCTCGCGGTCGTAGAAGGAACAGAAAGGAGTTATAGCCTTCTAGTTCAGAAAAGACAATTCTTCCTCGTCCGATGGAAATCATGAAGTAGGAAAGCAGAAAATGAAAAGAAAAGAGATTGGGGCCTCAAATTGTAAGTTGGGCAGAGCTCAAATGCACATGCACAGATCGGTACCGGTCCATACTTTCAGGACGATACTGATCCTGTTAGTCCGTGTGATGATGGTTTTGATGAAAACAACCTTAGAATAGATTATAAAATATAAATACTAACAGTATAAGTTTGGATATATATGTATATGCAGGATTTAACCATACAGGTAACAAGAATGAAGACTGTACATTGTCGAGATTCAAAATATCAAGATTGAAGACTCATGAGTATCAAGATTATCAAGAGTTCAAGTAATTTATTTTTTAATTAGAAATTTTGTTAAAACTCCTAGAAAAGCACTAGCATCTTAAAATCCAATTTATTCGTGGAAGGAAATCCACTTCGATCCTGTTAAAGGGATGGAACCCTAAGAAGGATGGAACCTACGAAAAATCTAGTGGAATATTGTTTTGTATCCGCTAACTTATATCTTGTTTTCAAAATGATTTCAAAACCTTCCTTTTAACAGCATCAAAAACATATATCCTGATTTCAGATACTTTTAGCCTCAAAATATCTTTATTTCAAAATCAAATTATCCATGGTTTTAACTATCTTTAATAATAATATATTTAACTTTTAAATATTTATACTTAGATTTAAAATATAAAATTATAGTAAAACTCTATATATATTGTTCTTTATATTTACTTATGTATTTTAATTATAGTCAAGTATATTTATAAAGTTTAAAATAGCTTTAATATAAGATAAAGGTTATTTTCAAAGAAAATCAAAACACCAGAAATCCCTTTGGGATGTCGACATGCTCAAGTACCCCATGTCGACATGGTGTCAGTTGGCTTCAAAATTCAAATTTCAAAAGAAGTGTCTATTCGCCATGACTCTTCACGAATGGACATGGCTGTTGTTCTTCTATAAATAGGGGTTTGTTTCAACAAATTTTAATTCAGTTTTTTTGGTTTCCACTCCTCTTCTTCTTCCACATTTCCATATACATACTCTTACCATTACTCTGTCGAAATCAACATTGAATCTGACTAGATTATCCCTGGTTTGATTCTCTATCACTTTCTCAACAAGATCCTCAGTGCTATCCAGAGTTATAGGCTTTTTGTAATCCACTTAGCGAGAATAGGTGTGATTGTAGCCTTGGAAATCAATCAAGCGAGATAAGGTGCGATTCTAGCCTTGGGAAATCAATTGGGTGAACTTGTTGTTTAGGAAATCAAGTATCTCTACTTAGAGGATTGTGATTCTGGAGGATGTACCTCGTTGCCTTGAAATCAAGGGTGTAATTGTAAAGATTGTTTTTGAAAGGAAATCCGTACTTGTGTGCGGGACTGGATGTAGGGTAACTCCGAACCAGTATAAAATCCGATGTGTTCTTTCCTTTACTACTTTTACTTTATATTTGCGTCTGTGTTTGATTCTGTGATCATATCTATGTTTGAATATTGCATACATTTGTGTTTAAATTAACAAAAACTCAAAAAGATTTATCAATTCTCCAATAACACTATTCACCACCCTCTAGTGTTTATTCTATCCTTAAGATCCTTAATCCGCATTTCTCACATTTGGTATCAGAGTAAGGTTTTAAAAGTTTCATAATCCGATTTTTGAATTTTTTTTAAAATGGCTATGTTTGTTAATACTAGTTTAGAAATATTCAGATCATTATTGTCTTTTGAGTCTGCGTATAATCAATGTTTAAATTCAAGTTGTCTACCAAAATCATTTGATGTGCAGGAATCATGCTTTATGGCTATTGAGGAATCAATACACAACAGACAAATTGTGTAGATCAGAAAGGACAAATGGATACTCGATAGTGGATGTTCTAGACACATGACTAGCAATCCAGATATGTTAAATAATATAATATACATAGACGGAGGACCGGTTAACTTCGGAGACAATTCAAAAGGATATGTGATTGACATCGGCAAAGTCGGTAACTCTGCAACTCCTATTATTACTAATGTTTTGCTAGTTAAAAATCTGAAACATAATCTTCTAAGTATAAGTCAACTTTGCGATAAAGGATATAAAATTAAATTTGAAAAAGATAAATGTCGCATTAAAGATAACAATTCAACCATAATATTTGAGGGAGTTAGGAAAAAGAATATTCATATTTTTAGTATGAAAGTTTCAAATGATAACTTATGTATTTTGGCAAGTACAAGTGACCCTTGGATTTGACATAAGAAATTTGGGCATTTGAATTTCAAACTCTTATTTAGACTGTCAAAACATGATCTAGTAAGAGGTCTTCCTAAAATGAATTTTAAAGTAGATAGTATATGTGATGCATTCCAATTAGGAAAACTTAGAAAAAGTTCCTTTCAGTTAAAGGATATGATTTCAACTTCAAAACCTCTTAAATTACTTCACCTTAATTTATTTGTTCCATCTCAAATTCTGTCAATAAATTATAGTAAATATGTTTTTGTAATTGTAGATGATTATTCTAGATTTACATGGACAATGTTTTTGAAACATAAAAATGATACTTCGAAATTTTTTAAGAACTTCACAAAAAGGATTCAAAATCAACTTTCTCTAAAAATTATAACCATTCGTAGTGACACGTGGTGAATTTGAAAATGAAAAGTTTGAGGAATTCTATAATAAAAAAGGAATAACTCACAATTTTTCATTTCCAAAAACTCCACAACAAAACGAAGTAGTAGAACGTAAAAATAGGACGATTCAAGAGTGTGCGAGAACTATGCTTTCAGACGGTAAATTACCCAAGAATTTTTGGGCAGATGCAGTTGCTACCGCCTGTTATATTTTAAAAAGAATTTTAATTAGACCTTTAACTAATAAGGCTTCTTATGAACTTCTTCACTCAAAGAAACCTAAAGTATCTTATTTTAGAATTTTTGAAAGTAAATGTTTTATTTTAAATACTAAAGATAACTTAGATAAATTTGATCCTAAATCCGACGAAAGTATCTTTATCTGATATTCTAATAGAAGCAAAGCATACAGAGTACTTAATTTGAGAACTAACACCATTGAAGAAACAATGCATGTGTCATTCGATGAAAATTTCTCAAGTTTTGAAGATACAAATGATGAAGATGATTTAATTACTCAAAATCAAGAGTCAACTGAAACTAAAAATGAAATTAATCATCCTAATAAAAGGACTAAACTTTCAAAAGATCATCTTATTGAAAATATAATAAGAGATATGCAATCTATAGTTAAAACTAGAAATCAACTAAGTTAAATGAATAATGTAGCTTTTATATCAACTATTGAACCCAAAAGGCAAAAAGAAGCATCAACTGATGATTCATGGATTTTGGCTATGCAAGAAGAGCTAAATCAATTTACTAGAAATGATGTTTGGAAACTTGTTCCTAGACCTGAAAATTAAACTATAATTGGAACTAAACAGGTTTATAAAAATAAAATGAATGAACTAGGAGAGGTAGTTAGAAATAAAGCATGTTTAGTCGCTCAAGGTTTTTGTCAAGAAGAATGAATAGATTTTGATGAAACCTTTGCTCCCATAGCAAGATTAGAAGCCATTAGGATTCTACTTGCTTTCGCAAATCATAATAATTTCAAATTATATCAAATGGATGTTAAAAGTGCCTTTTTAAATGGATTTGTAAAAGAGGAAGTATATGTTGAGCAACCACCACTTTTGAAAATGAAAAATTACCTAATCATGTTTACAAAATTAAGAAAGCTTTATATGGCCTAAAACAAGCTCCTAGAGCCTGGTATGATAGACTAAGATCTTACTTATTGCAATCAAACTTTGAAATTGGTAAAGTAAATAATACTCTTTTTATTAAAAGAAATAAAAATGATATTCAACTAGTAGAAGTTTACGTAGATGATGGATCAACTAACTTTGAAATGAATAAAGAATTTTCTGAAATAATGACAAAAGAGTTTGAGATGAGTCATATGGGTGAATTAAATTTCTTTTTAGGATTACAAATAAAACAATTAGATAATGGTATCTTTATTAGTCAAGAAAAATATGCTAAAGACCTAATTGATAAATTTGGTTTAACTACTGCGAGTGGAAAATCCATTCCCATGGCAACCAATGAGTACCTTAGTAAAGACGATCTCTCGAAAGATGTAGATCAAAAGTTATATAGAGGAATGATTGGATCACTACTCTATATTACCGCTAGTAGACCTGATATCATGCATAGTATTTGTCTCTGTGCAAGATATCAATCCCAACCTAAAGCGACCCACTTAAAAGCCGTAAAATGTATCATAAGATATGTTAAACACACTTCTGACTATAGCTTATTTTACCCTAAAAACGATTCCTTTGACTTAATACCTTACTGTGATGCTGATTATGCTGGTTGTAAATCAGACCAAAAAAGTACAAGTGGAACTTGTCACTTTTTAGGGCATTCTCTGATTTTCTGCTTTAGTAAAAAACAAAATATAGTTTCTTTATCAACAACTGAAGCAGAATATATTTCTGCTCTTTGGCTTGTTCTCAGGTGATATATATGCAACAAACTTTGTAAGATTATGGTTTAAAATTTTCGAAATCACCAATTTGTTGTGATAATACTAGTGCGATAAATTTATCCAAAAATACTAATCAACACGCTCGAACTAAACATATTGATATCAGGCATCATTTTCTCGCAGGCATCATTTTCTCGGAGATAATATAAGTAAGGAAGTAATCACTCTATATTATATCAATTCTGAGAATCAAATTGCTGATATCCTAACAAAACCTTTAAATTAATCTATATTTACTAAATTAAGAAGAGAATTAGGTATTTGTTCAATAACTGAAATATAAAATATAAATAAACAAAAGTATAATTAAAATTAAATCAAATAAATCAATCAATAGAAATTTTAAAGGTCCACGTCGACATACCCCCCAACCCATGTCGACATATAACGTCTTTTATTTTTAATTTTTTCCCACCAAAATTCAAAATAATTGGTTAAATATTCTTCTCATTTTTGAAATTTTATTCATCCTTTCTGTTATTTCTCTGTTCTATCCTCTGAAATCATATAATCAATGGCCACCTCTTCAAAATCAAACAAAAATTCTACCTTTTCGTTTCCTTCTCCCACTTCGGGTCCATTTCAACGTACTACTCTTGCTCGTATGACAAAAATGAAGGATTCTCTAAAGGATGCACTTCAGTTAATGACTGAAATCCAAGTAATGCAACTTCGAATGGCCAAGGAACAAGAGAGGCAAGGCAAAATCCTTAGGAATTTGCAAAAATTTCTAATGGACAATCATGGTAACCTGATCTTGATTGAAGAAAACTCTTCAGGAAAACATGTACAAGAGGCAGCGAAGAAGAAGAACCCATGGAAGATGTGCACGCGGAGGATGACGACAAAGTCTTGTGCGTTGGAGAAGTGTGTTTTGACAAAAATGGGAATCTTGTCGAACAACGTCGAAATTTTTGTTTCCACTATCCAAACTGTTCGATTCATAAATCTCCTATGTTCAATAACACACATTAGTTTCTTCTCTTTCTTTACCATTATTGTATGTTTCTTCTTACGTTTCCCACGAAAATGTAAATATAACTATATGATTAATAAATAAATTGTATTCTTATATGTGTTCTTCCCTATTAATAAATATAACTATATGGTTATTATATACTTAGAATAGTTAGTAGTTTAGGATTAGGTTTATTATTAGATCTAAGTATTGATTATTAATGGTAACACTATCATTCTAATCACATGTCATAGAGTATTAGATTTAGGAGGAGTTATATAGTTTGGAATTATATAGCTTAGAGTTAGTTTTTTGTTGATGACAAAGGAAGGAGTTATAAAATAGGGTAGTTAGGCATAAATTAAGGGGGAGTTATTAGGATAGAAGTAATATTTTATAAACAAAGGTTGTCATCATAAAAAAGGGGGAGATTGTTAGTCCGTAGGATGATGGTTTTGATGACAACAACCTTAGAATAGATTATAAAATATAAATACTAACAGTATAAGTTTAGATATATATGTATATGCAGGATTTAACCATACAGGTAACAAGAATGAAAACTGTATAGTATAGAGATTCAAGGTATCAAGACTGAAGACTCATGAGTATCAAGATTATTAAGAGTTCAAGAGTTCAAGTAATTTATTTCTTAATTAGAAATTTTGTTAAAACTCCTAGAAAAGCAATGGCATCTTAAAATCTAATTTATTCGTGGAATGGAATCCACTTCGAGCATGTTAAAGGGATGGAAACCTAAGTAGGATGGAACCTGCGAAAAATCTAGTGGAACAATGTTTTGTATCCGCTAATTTTTTATTCAAAATGATTTTTCAAAATTATATCTTGTTTTCAAAATGATTTCAAAACCTTTCTTTTAAAAGCATCAAAAACATCTATCCTGATTTTAAATACTTTTAGCCTCAAAATAATCTTTAATTTCAAAATCAAAGTATCCATGGTTTTAACTATCTTTAATAATAATATATTTAACTTTTAAATATTTAACTTAGAATTAAAATAAAATTATAGTAGAGTTCTATATATATTATTCTTTATATTTACTTATGTATTTTAATTATAGTCAAGTATATTTATAAAGTTTAAATAGTTTTAATATAAGATAAAGGTTATTTTCAAAGAAAATCAAAACACCAAAAATCCCTTTGGGATGTCGACATGCTCAAGTACCCCATGTCGACATGGTGTCAGTTGGTTTCAAAATTCAAATTTCAAATTTCAAAAGAAGTGTCTATTCGTCATAACTCTTCACGAATGGACATGGCTGTTGTTCTTCTATAAATAGGGGTTAGTTTCAACGAATTTTAATTTTGTTTTTCTGGCTTTTCACTCCTCTTCTTCTTCCACATTTCCATATACATATTCTTATCAATACTCTGCCGAAATCAACATTAAATCTAACTAGATTATTTCTGGTTTGATTATCTATCACTATCTCAACAAGATTCTCAGTGCTATTCAGAGCTATAGGCTTTTTATAATCAACTTAGCGAGAAAAGGTGTGATTGTAGCCTTGGAAATCAATCAAGCGAGATAAGGTGTGATTGTAGCTTTGGGAAATCAATTGGGTGAACTTGTTACCCGGGAAATCAAGTATCTCTACCCAGAGGATTGTGATTCTGGAGGGTGTACCTCGTTTCCTTGAAATCGAGGGTGTAATTGTAAAGATCATTTTTGAAAGGAAATCTGTACTTGTGTGTGGGACTGGATGTCGGGTAACTCCGAACCAGTATAAAATCCGGTGTGTTCTTTCCTTTACTGCTTTTACTTTATATTTGCATCTATGTTTGATTCTGTGATCATATCTGTGTCTGAATATTGCATGCATTTGTGTTCAGGTTAACAAAAACTCAAAAAGATTTATCAGTTCTCCAAAAACACTATTCACCCCCCTCTAGTGTTTATTCTAGCCTTAAGATCCTTAATTCGCATTTCTCACAGATCCCTTTTATCTTGGATTAGATGTTGGAGAAATTGTAAACTTGAATGGTGATGTTGTTGGTGGAGATGGTCCTGGTATTGATGGATAAGATATTCGTCTATTATCAATCAATTATGCGAAAATCATAAAAACATGTCAATTGGACGAAAAGTCCTCCTAGTGATAGGAGAACCCAGGTACCATAGGACTAACTGAGACCGTTTACAAAGCCGAACACTTGGGGTGGGCCACGATTCATTATATCTAATAGAACCAGAATTTCTGGAGGACATGATAAGGAAACTAGTTAGCAAAAACTAGCATAGGCATAATGATAATTAGGGTTCTTCTCCTAGTAGGAATCCATTCATGGAAGAGATATTGCTAGAACAATACCAAAGAAGGTTTATTCTACTAACAATGTTGAACTACAACGAAACTATGAACCCTAAACAATATTTGTTAAAATATGAATGGAATATGGATACAGCAAGGGCAATGGATGCCGTTAGAAGTTAATGTTTCTCAATGTTTTCGGAGGGTATTGCTACACTATGCTCCCCCAAAATCCATATCCTTGATCGATCAGTTGGCTAGGAGGTTTGTTGAGTAATTACGTTTACATGCAACTCATCCAAAATACATGATGTTGTTATCAAAACTCTTTTAGAATTCTGGAAAATCATTGAAAGACTTTTGAGTAGATATATCATGGCTATAACTTAGGTAAGCAATGCCCGGGAGGACATTTTTTTGATAGCTTTAATCAGAAGAGTACACCTAGATACTAACTTTGGTAGAGAGTTGAAAATAAAGCCTCTATTGACCATGGAGGAGTTTTACAGAAGGTCCATACAATATTTATGCTTGGAAGAGGAAATGCAACTGTTGGAAAAACTAGTGGTAGACAATCTACCAAGGTGGTTCAAAGTAGTGTAGCTGTGAAATAGACCAATGAGAGTTTTAGAGATATTGTTGTAAATATGGAAAATAAAAACATTAACCAGAGAACCAATGACCATGGCACTAGAAGTAGGAAGTCAAACTTCAAGAAGATCTCAAGGTTACCGAAATATAAGGATTACACAACATTGAATAATATGGTGGAGAATATCTACCTTGAAATACAGGGCACAAAATAGTACAAGGAACCAACTTTGAGGGAATAAACTGAGAGAGAAAAGAGACTTTGGAAATATTATCATTTCCACGAAACAAATGGCCATAATATAAATGAGTGTGATCCTTTACAGATTAAAGATTTAATCCAAAAGAAAAAACTTCAAAATTTTGTGAAAGCCCCTTAGGCTGGCGGGCAAGGAAATGCTTAACCTAGGCACAATTGCTTCAACGGGGCCAGACTAGGATTTGTGATGATGAGCCTATGCGGCTTGGAAAAAGACTTGTTATTAACATGGTCACTTGCGGGTCTCATCCAGCTGGAAAGAGATAAAATGAGACGGAGAGGTATGCGAGTTATTTGAGATATGCTATCGAAGAAATTGCTTTCCCGTTGAAGATAGAGCTTTACCAAAGCTATTAAAGACCATGATTAATGACATTGTATTCAAAAACCATCATATCATGGTGCCTACGCTTGATCCCCTGATGATAACGGTTGTGATTGGGCCAACTTCTGTAGGGAAAGTTCTTGTCGATCAACGTCTTTTTAAGAAAGCTTATGATCAGATAATGATGGACGGTTAGGACCTGAATTCATGTAAATCTCAGATTTAGGGATTTAGTGGAGAGGCTACATACCCTGTTGGGTGCCTGGATTTACCTGTGGTTTTAGGTGAAGGTAACCACAAAAGAGTGTGGGTTGTGACCTTTATTGTATGGACATATTTTTTGCATATGACACCTTTTTGGGCCAACCAGACCTTGTTGGTTTCCAAGTAGCCCTACCTCATGGTGCTTAACAATGAAATTCTCCATAGAGAATGGGATAGGGGCCATTCAAGGAAACTAGAATATGGGACGAGAATGCTATGCCGTAGGGCTGACAAAAGCAAAGCAATGTTTAAAAGGGGAGGACATGGATAAGCTCTCTATGCCAAGTTATTTGATGCGTATTAGCCACCACCTAAGCCCTAGCCCATTCGATATAGCAGATTCCACAAATAAATGGATCTGACGAAAGAGCTAGAGGATGCAAGGGTGGCCTTGGCCAAGCTAACGATCAATGTCCTAGTCGACCAGGACGATCCTACTTGGGTCCTAAAGATAAGATTTCATCTCCACATAACGATGAAGAAGGAGCTAGTAGAGTTCCTACTAATAAACCTGGATATGTTTACCTAGGTGAATTCTGACATATGTGGAATATCATTAGACATAGCGTGCCACACATTGAATGTGAACCCCAAGCGTCTTCCTGTAAAGCAGAAATAGCATAGCCTAGGTCCTGAGTGATCCACTTCTTTAAAAGAAGAAATGGATAAGCTAAGATCCAATGACTTTATCCACGACGTTATATATCTGGAATGGGTCTCCAACTCGGTGCTGGTCAAGATGCCTAACGGGAAATGTAAGACATGCATTTACTATTTAGACTTGAATAAGGCATACCCAAAAGACAGCTCCCCACTACCAAAAATTGACCAGTTAGTGGACTTGATGATCGACCATGAATTACTACTATTCGTGGATGCTTATTCTGGCTATAACCAAATTACAATGCACATTCTGGACCAAGAACATATTAGCTTCATAATTGATTTGGGATTTTATTGTTACTTTTTACGCCATTTGGTTTAAAGAATGCTAGAGCAACTCACTAGAGACTAGTATATTCGATGTTCAGAAATCAGATCATGCGTACGATGGAGGTGTATGTGGACGATATGCTAGTGGAGTCCCGGTGATCGAAGGACCATCTGGAAGATCGGTCAGAAATGTTTAGCACACTCGAAGATATGGGATGAAAATCTACCTACTAAAATGCTCGTTTAGAGTCACATTAGGAATATTCTTGGGCTTTATAGTAAACTCAAGGATTGAGGCCTTGAGGATGTTGAGATCTCGAATACGATAAAGGAGGTGCTAGCACGAATAGGAAAGTAGCAGTATTAAGTCAATTTAACTTAAAGGCTTAGACAAATGTTTACTATTTTTTAATGTTCGCAAAGTGGGAAAGAGAAATTTTACTTGGACGCAAGAGTGTGAGGATGCTTTTCAAGCTTTAGCCAATCATCTGGAAAGACCACCCATTATGTCCAAGCCGTTGAAAGGTGAAAATTTATTTGTTTATTTAGCAGTATCCATTCATACTTTGAGTGCTTCCCTTGTAAGCGAAGAGTTCAGAATCCAAAGGTAGTATACTATATCAGCAAGCAGTTAGCAGGAGAAGAAAAAAATTATCCAGAGTTGGAAAAGCTAGCCTTGCTGATTGCATCAAGGAAACCCTGTCTCTATTTGCAGGCGTATCCAATAAGGTACTAACTAAACAACCTTTGAGGCAATTTCTGCAACGACCCAAAACTTCAGGAAGGTTTTTGAAGTGGAACATCGAATTAGTTCGGTATGACATATCATATCATACTTAGACAGAAATCCAAGGGCAAGCACTGGCTGATTTCATTGTTGAGTTCACCACATGGGATCATGAGAAGAAGGAGGCTCTTAAGCAAAGTGATTAATGGAAGTTCTATATAGACGAGGCATCAAATGAACGTTATTCGAAGGCAGAAGTGGTTTTAGAAAGCCCTTCAAAATGATCAATTTTCTATTCCTTGAATTGTAATTCCCTTCAATAAACAATGCAGCTAAATATGAAACACTAATCATGGGGTATAAGGTTGCGATAGAACTGGAAGTCAAAACTTTGTATATATAATGCGACTCATAATTTGTGGTCTACCATGCGAGGAAAGAGTTTCAAGCCAAAGTAGCAAGGCTAGCCCCTTATTTAACAAAATTTTTGGAACTACTCATTGATATTATGTATCATACAATAACACACATCCTCAGGAAGAATAACACAAAGGTCGATTCGCTAGCTAAGTCGGTTAACTCCGGGGATGCATAGCTCATGAGTTTAGTTCTGATGGAGGTATTGTCAACTCCGAGGCATCGACCGGATGGACATCAATTGGATCTTGGAGGCTAAAGGTTAAAAGGAATCATGGATGAATCCAACCATGGAGAACTTGCTGAAAGGAACCCTTCCTAATGGAAGAAATGAATGGAGAAAACTCCTTCGCAAAGCATCCCAATTTATTGTCTAGGAGGAAGTATTGTATAGTAGAGGATTTTTGGCTCCACTGCTATGGTGTGTTACTAAAGAAAAAGCTAAAAGGATCCTGACAAACGTACATGAAGGAGCCTGTGGGGATCACACCAAAGGGGGCAGACATTAGCAAGAAAGAATCTTCGCATGGATATTTTTGGACAACTATTAACTAGGATCTTGCCAATTACACCAGGAGGTGTTATAACAGCCAAAGATTTATGAAGATTCCTAGTGCCTCGCTAATATAAATTACACAAATGATCAGTCCTTGGCCATTTGCAGTATAGGGAATACAAATTATAGGTGTGCTACCAATATCGAAAGGCAGAGCTAAGTGCGCCATTATTGTAGCCGATTACTTTACGAAATGGGCTGAAGCAAAGATGCTAGCCATGATCACCATGAAGAAGGTGATTAACTTCATAGTTAGAAACATTATCTATTAATTTGGAGTTCCATAAACCATCATTTTCTATAACGGAACCCAATTCGATAGTGTTGAGATAAAAAATTTCTCCAACGAACATCTAATAGAGAAAATATTTGCAATGTAGCACATCCGTAGGTGAATGGACAAGTGGAACCGATGAATAAAATCATCAAGTTTATCCTTAGAAAGCAACTGACAAAGGCCAAGGGCAAGTGGGTTTATGAATTACCTCTAAAACTCTAGGCTTATCGAACGACCCACAAGTCTACAAATGGTAACACACCATTCGCTTTGGCCTATTAATCAAAGGCCATAATTCCAATCAAGTTAGAGGCGCCTTCTTATTGGAAGATCCATTACTATCCTAAAACAAACAAGAACTCCTGCTTCAGTCCCTCGATATGGTAGATGAGAAGCACAACAAAGCTGATTTAAGGGCTACTGCTCATCGAAAAAAAGTGACTTGACATTATAACACAATGGTCCGGAACCGAAACTTTGAGATCGACGATCTTATTCTTATACGAATCTTCCTTGGTCCAATGAATATGGTCCCAAGCTAGGAAGGTTCGTATACTATTGAACATAAGCTTGGAGATGGAACATTCAAGCTAGCGATTGTTGATGGCATTACACTTTCGAGAGTGCGAAATTGCAAACATTTACGACGTTATTCCAGTTAAAGTGATCTTTGTACATATTTAGTTGATTTCAATGTAATAAGGCAGCTGCCATTATTATGAATATAAACTGAATTGGCTTTGGAGATCAATGAATATGTGTTCTCATTAGCTTAACCATGCGCTGTGAATAATAGCAGAATCGAATAACCTACATTTATATAATACATGTATGCAGGTGCCCGGAGGTAGGTACCAATTGAGCTTTGTGGTCAATGACCAGACTAATGAACGTAACCATTCTAGGTATCCAGAGATAGATGCCTATTAACTCCTTTAATCCATGACTTGGGTATCAAAGTATAAACAAAAAGGGGTCAAACAAGATAATGCACCCTAAGGCCTTTGCTCGGAGTTAGGCAAGGACTCAAACCATTGCCCAGTGGTTGCCAAGACCAACAATCAATACGAAGAGTTAGGGCATATCCGATGCAAACATCAGGAGATAGACATTGCAATGCCTAGAGATAGGCGTTATGGTTACTTAGCCCCATAGATAAGGCATATATGATGAATGTCTAGAGCTTGGCGAGATCAGGTAAAAACTTACAGAAATAGAAGTTTGAACTAGTGCTCAAGGTGATTAATCTCAATCATTGCCCATAGATGGGCAGGACCAAACACGAACGTCCAAAATTAGATATCTAAGATACTACTCTTCATGGACAAAAAAGTGGTACAAAAATCCAACATCATCACTAATTAAACAAAAACTTGACTAAGATAAGCGAGGCAAATTATTATGTTAACTAAGTAATAATGAGGAAGTCGTCCACATGCACACAAATGTAGTGGATGATCATTTCGCTTAAAATGGATATAGTCACAATCAGAACAATAAAAATAAGCTAAGTACATAGTCAGAAGAATGCAAATTCTAAAAAGAAACTGAATTATTCTTTACTGATAGACTTTTCAACATAAAGCAGTGGTTGTACCTACACAACATTGGCCTATGTACATGGATTAAAAGCTAAACAAGAACAATAGAAAAGCAAAGATAATTGTAGCTAAGTCCTCTTCCTTCTCTTCTTCTCCTTCCTCCCTTTTCCAAAAGAGTGGGTACCGGATTTGCTAGGCTTTCTTCTGCTTGTTCCCTTGCCTTTTCTCTCCTTCACGAAGTAAGCTTTTAGGTCATTTTTCCAATCATAGTCACTCCCTAGAGATTCGAGTGCCTCACCCTAAATATCGCTAAAAATAAAGGCAAAGGTATGAACAATAACTGGTACCGAAGGCAATGAAAGGGATGGATGAGAAAGAATGTCATCAAACTTTTCCTTTTAAATTTCCTTCATCAACAGGGCTTGCGATCAGTGTAGCTTGTGTGCCTAATAATAAGCTTCCTTTAGGCAAAGGGATAATACAAGGTTGATTTGAAACTTGAAAAGTGAAAAGGCAGACATTAGTGACGTTAACCAGTGTCATATGAGCCATCTCGAATACAACCAAGGTTAATGATATACCTCCAATGGATATAGACTCCATGTGAGCTGGAGTATCGATAGATACTCCCTCCAGGATAGGAGATAGGATGGTAAACTTTGGAATTGATTCTGTACCGACCAAGCGAAGCTCTTCAGGATTATAATGAATAATAATAAGGATGTCTAAACAGTTGAAATGTCAGGGGTTTTCCTGGCAGTGGGAATAGCAGTGCAATTAGGATGGGGAATAACAGTCTCAATGGCTAATGGCCCTGATGCTAAAGAGTAATAGTACCTACCGGAGATCCATGTGGGATAGAACTAGAACTCTCACCCAAATCCTTTAAACCAAGCTCGGATTGGACCCTGGTAGGTACTTTCGGATGTAAAAAGGGCTTGTCAATCTTAAGCACTTCAATGTCTTCTTCCTTCAGAAGGTTGAGCTTTAGCTCCTCCTCATCAACCTTAACTCCCTCAGCGTGCTCTCTTTATCTCAAAATCTCCTCCTAGGCCATGGCCAAAGCATAGGGATACCCCTCTTCTAACCATCTCAAATTCTCGAATTAATAAAATTTATAAAGAATTACATAAGAATGGGATCAATTTCAGATTTAAATTAATCTTCCACGGCCTTGACCTACTCATTAATCATCTTTGCTCAGGCCTCGACATCATCTCTCATTTTATAAGTGTTCAATAATTACTCGCAATAATTTTAAGCCTGACTGAGTGCATCATCCTTCCTTTTCTTGAGTTTCTCATTTTCCAGTGATGACTTTATGGTATGCAACCTTAACCTGTATTTGCTTGCTATGATGGTCTTCTTCAAAGGACTTAGTCTTCTCCTCTAATTTTTTCTCAACTTTAGCCAGCGAAGGCCTTAGCCCTTCAACCTCCTTATCAAGATATGCGGTAATATTTTTGTCATCCTATGCAAGCTATTTCATCCCTTCGAGTTCTATCTTTCTTTTATAAGGCACTTCAGAAACTGCCTCAGCTATCCTCTTCCACCTGAAATATTGGTCGTACATGTTGCTTTCGTAAGCCACGACATCAGAGTTAACCTTCAGAGGGATATCCTTCAAATATGGAATAATTACAACTCTATGGAAGAAGATCTTTGAAAAATCACTCTTCATGGCAGCCACATGAAGCTTTGAAATGGTTTCAATGTCTATGGTGGAAATGGAAGCATGAACTGCTATTTCCCAGATCTTTGTTGGAAATCATTAAAAGACACTAACCTAGATGGCTGCTTAGATCGCCATGGCCATGGGAAGACGTTATTGGTCATGTTGTAGGAGGAACTAAAACAGGACCAGTAGACACCTCAACAAACGGAACCAGGTTGGTTCTTGTTGAGAATCCATCCACGCTGCATGGTAGAGGGGAGTGAGATCTACATCGAGGAGATGGAATTGCCTCATATTCCCCATAACGCTCATCGTGGGAACTATAGCCTTTGTCCCGTGTCTTGTAATCCTACTTTAACAGCTTATCGAATTTGACTTATGGGATGGCTTACGAGGGCAATTAGACGATCCGAGCTTCTTGTACTTACTTCTTTGGCTCTTGAGAGTGTTATAAAAATGCATATGTTCCATGGAGTCCAAAAGTAAAGCACAAACAGGTTAGTGCTAACATGGAGAAAAATACTATGTACAGTATAAAAGTGTTATGTAAGTGTTAATGTATCCTGGTGCCCCCATGGAAGGTAGACTTAGAGTTTGCTAACAGGGGTTATTTCCCTCAACCAGTAATAGGCACTTCATGAGGTAGACGAATGGGGGAGTCAATATCCAGATGTTAATAATGCCATAAGAGCCGAATTCAATTGGTATACTCCTAAAGAATCCATTAATGTCCCTAGATGGAGGGATTGGAATTTCTTTGAATGTGGAAGCCTGTAGAGGCTATGTAGATGTTTGAGATAGATGAATTTTATTTTAGGCCATTGGAAGATAAAAGGCACATGAGTTCCATCATTCTCATCACTAAAGGACTCGCAACTATAAACAACATCTTCTTGCCTTCTCCATTACTCTCTTTTTCTTCAGCATGCTTATCTTTTTCTCCACCACTATCTCTAGCCCCTTGCCTTGTATCAAGACTGATATTAAGATCTTGTACAGGTGGCACTTCCCGACCCTCAAAAACATCAATTTCAACTTTAGGTTCCTATAGAGGATGAACATCTTCTTAGACCTTTATCACAAAACCCTCACTACGACTCTCTTCCAAAAGGTTGTAAGCATGCAGGTTCTCATCCGTTAGAAGATATCTCATGTCTATCTCTTCAAGTAAAACCTTTTAAAGACTTTCCAAGGTGCCAACCAAGGCTGCACTATTGGGTCTTCTTGAGTCATCTACATGCACTAAAAACAATGAATTTAATAGTTGGGCCATGAAATCTATAATAGTAAGAAGAACGAACTCAAGATTTACATCCAAATAATCATTTTTGCACGAAATCAGGTGGAGAACACACAAAGAAGAACTCATCTTTGAAATAACTCAGCTTATTCCAAAGCCTTAATACTATCGGTCATCCCTTGGCAGGTCCAAAGAAAGTTAGCAAAGGGGACCCCTTTCTATGCTTGAAGCTATATAAATTACAAATTTACTCGATGGTAGGGACCTCATTCAAGTGTCAAACGAATATCATGCACGTACTATTCAAAAAAGCGTAGTAGTTTGGGTGTAACTGGGTAGGGAGAAGCTTCATGAACCGTAGGACTATAAGAATGAAGTGATTGAAAGGTGAAATACATCTAAGCATGCACATGTATCGATCACAGGCTATGTACCCCTCATGCAGAAATGTACCCGTTAATAACAAGTGGGAATCAACACATCTCCAAAAAGAAGCCCATGTCTTTCACATATCCATTTAAGAGATGACTCATTAACCTTAGAAACCAGAGAAGAGGATCTATCAGAAGGATGACATCACCTACGTCAACATTGGGGGTAACCCCTACAACAGGCTCTTTAGCCAAAACAAAAGGAATTAATGCTAAATGCTAATTCATTTGTTGAATTGCTGATTGAGGTTGAGAGGGAGTAGAAGTAGACTTTGCGGTGGGCAATGTTGTCGAACTAGATTTAGTGTCAAACTCAACATATTTTGATGTCGACAAACCAGATGCCATTGTAGAAAGATCCGAGGAGCGTCTGCGATCCATAGCTATTAAAAAACTTCATATATAAGGGATGATAGTTAGGATAAAACTTTAACCTTCATGCTAGGAAGAAACCTTATGTAGCTGAGGTATAAGACCCAACGAACATCAACGTGTGTTGATCGATCAGACCTCATACATCGAAGGAGGGGAAATAATGTGCAATTCAAAATATACAGTGTGTGCATTTGATGCCATAAAATTCAAATCACTATTTAGTGAAAGACGCTATAAACTATATGGGACTATAAAATAGTCTGCTTGAATATTAGAGTATATTCAACGTGATCATTATCAAGAACCATCTTAATAAATTTTTAACTACCACTCAACCAAGATTGCCTTGAAACACATTTGACCCTCCCCTTTGACTTAAGAAATTTTTTATTTGAAAATACTTTAAAATTTTTCATTTCAACTGAAATTCGAGCATGTCTTGTGTTTGACTCGAAGTACACCAGGAAAGTTTGTAGTAAAAATAATGTTTGAACTACAACCTAAGTTTTTCCTTAGAATCCCTAAGCGTGCTTCAAGTTTCCCTTAATTTTGCTAAGTCCACTATCTTTTTTCAAAAATTTTACAAAAAATTCTAGGTCCCATATAGTCGTTGGACCAAAAGATAGGAAAGATAATGTTGTACGGCACGGTCGAAGGTAAACAAGAGTTGATCGTTAAGAATCAAAGCGGAGCCGCATCGTCGCCTACCTGAATCGGTCAAAAAGGAATTTGAGTTCAAATTTTGTTTAATATCATGGTTAAAATCAATTGCATGGTTCAGTGCTTATCAATTAGGATTCTAAGGTGATGAATCTAGCGACGTTGATGGCGAAGATTAGTAGCAACAGTGATTCAAGGCGGCAGTTTGGAGTTGAAGATTAAATGTAAGGCAAGGTTGACAATGGTGATTCGATGCTTGATAATCTCTAGGAGAACGAATTAAAAAACTAAGTGTTGGTTCTTATATAAGTAAGAGCCGATCCATAAAAATAGGTAGAGGAATCGCCTAAGTGAAAGGTACTGATCCATAGCCTTTGGATTGGTATCGGTCCATAAAAAGTACGCATGTGTGTGTATATATGTATGATAATAATAAAATAACAATGAAAGTGAAAAATGGTGATAGTGATGTTGAGGAGTGTAATGCAAAAACAAAGTCAAGTTTCGAATAGGATAATCCTACCTGAATAATTCAAAGAAAAGGTAGTTGAAAATTTTCCAAAACTGGAATAGCAAATTCGAAGAGCATGATCCAGTCCTTATACTACTTAAGAGTTGCAAGCCCAACATTTCTCGTAAGAAATGACAATCAATGGAAGGCCTGTCACCCCATGAAAATGGTTACAGAATAAAAGGCATTTATGTAGAATAGAACTTGAAACCGATGGCCTTCAATCGTTGATTTATCTTAATCCAAGTTATATCCTGTTAACACAAGATATACTTTGGGGGCAAGCATTTATCTAGCTCTAGGACGAAGGCATATTTAGATAAGCCGGATCGATTAAACGGAAAATTAGCAATGCAGAAATCTAGAACGATAACTTCTAAACTCAGATATCACGCGAGATTTAGAGATAAAGCCATTAGCGTGCCTAAGACCTTTGGAAATCACATACATGTCAAATCACTTCAATTGCCATAGTCGAAAACCAAGATCCAAGCAAAAGCTTGGATCAGTACCGGTCCATTAAATTTTATCAGGACTTTGTTTGACTTCATGTCGTGTAGAGTAAAGAAGATTATCAATCAAGGTGCACTATATAAGAAGGATTGCTAACGATCCATGACAAAAACATCCATTGACAAGTCAAGGTTCCATAGCTATAACAACCCACAGTTTCGTACTCCTTGAGTCAACACTATTCTCCATCAAACAACTCAAGATGAACGGAAATACGAACCATTTGGGTTAAAGAAGAAGAGAAAATAAAACAACATCAAAATCTAACCATCGCAGTGGAATAAAGTATAATAGATAATAACAAATCTTTACACAAAAGAAAACTATATCTGTTTATACACACATCATCAGAGTTCAATAACATCAATAACATACAATCTGGACAGTCATATAAACTTATCCTCAACTGAATACACAGCTAATCAACACAGCGGAATATCAAAACAAGTACGGGGGTACGTATCGCCATCCAGCTCCTCAGCATCCTTTCCTGTAATCTATAATATTCGGTTTGAACCACGCATTATAGTGAAATAACACCCGAGTCAGTCTGGAATACCAGCGTGAGAAAACCACACTCAAATTGATTATTAAAGTTTCAAAATTCTTTTGAAAACAAAAGCATCTCGTAAGACCACGCCACAAATAAACATGTCGGGTTTTTACCTTACGAAAGCTAAAACACTTTTTATTAAAATTCTCTGATATTATAATAGGGTCTGTTTACAAATACTTATTAAAATAACCGAAATTTTTACATTCATTAATTCCAGCTACTAGCCACAATCGTGGGTAATACAAACAAAACCGTAAAAGGCGCGTAAGGAGAATGGATTTCCAACTAATGACTAGGCACTAGGGTACCACCTGTCACGGTACCTAGTCTAGATCAGCATACCGAGGATCACTCCCAACCCCCTGCAACATAAGACCGGGACTATCCCTTACTGGATAATCCTGAGTAAGATTAGCCCACAGTTGGGATCAGCAACCGCACCACTAAGCCGAATAAAAGGGACATCTAGACAGGGATGACCTCACCCTGACTGGGTGCTGCCCACCTAGCCTTGCTGCATAACCCCTGATTTTCAGTCATTCCCGGTTGATGAGGCTTGAGGCTAAGCGTTACCTTTTAGAATGTTTCACTTAGAATGCCCATCGTCCACCTGACGATGTTCTGAAAGCATTCAATCCATACAAGTCTGTCCCGGGTTCGAACGGAACCGAAGGCACTACTCCTACTACATCCATTTTGGAATCACCTCAGGATTAGTAGCGACTAGCCCTTGTACTTCACTGCTCCATCTTCGTCTTCGAACTCGTTTTTTCACGAAAACATACAAACTGGATCGAAGTGGTTTTCGAGAAACAAACCCCGATCACGGTCTCTTTGAAACGATCAACGCATTGGCCAATATTGATAGTCGATGATTTAACTATCAATTAACATTCACAAACATCCATCACAAAATAAATAATTTCCCAAATTATTTATTTATCTCAAAATATCTTCGCAAGATATATTTCTACTTTTCAAACCTTTTTGAAAACAGTTTCAAACTATCTTCCTTTTACAGAATAAATTTATCAAATATTTTCTATTTCCACTGAAATCACCAAGCACAAAACTTTAGATTTTTAAAATAATTAAAAACACTTTATTGTAAAATATGCTTTAACATTTAAATTTGGAAAAACTACTTTAATACTTAATTAAAAATAACACTTTAGGAATATTTAAAATAAGGTTACTTTATAAAATATAAAACTAGATTTTCTCCTTTAAGCAAATTACCAAATCATCTTTTAAATAATTATTACGATCAATTTTTTTGAAAAATACTTACTTTAGAATTTAAACATTCAGAAATATTAAATTTTCTAAAACATACTTTTTAAAACAACTTAAAACTTTTAACTTATACCTTTAAATTTGTTTGAAAACTTACTTGGCTACTCAGGGAAATAAGCTTTTCTTCCACGTCCTTTACAAATAAATCACTATTTATTTTTAAAAAATTTACCCATTCCTTTAATAAATTCTCACCGTGAATTTATTCTTCCCAAATATCCACTGATATATTTTACATTACTTTTATAAACCTAGTTCATACATTTCATAGTCACAACCTCCTTTTAAAATCTCAATTCCAACACTTAAATGAATTTTCAAATGGATTTCCAATTTACCTAATTTGAAATAAGTTCCTTTACTTACTCAATGTATTCAAAATCCATTAACCTCATATTTCATTTCTTAATTATAATTAAAAATCCTTTTAACAAAAAATATCAATTTTAGATTTCCAAAATTCCTTCCTTTGAATAAATTTGAAGCTTAAATCTTTAAAATAAATTCTTTTTCTTTTTAAAATGCTCCACTTAAGTTTTAAAAATTCATTATTTCCCTATTTATTTAAATCTTCTTTCCCTACTCGGAATTTATTTATTAACATTTAAAATCCACTTTTATTCTTTTCCCATTCATTCTTAAATTTAGTCAACTTTTTTATAATCATTTTTACTTACAAATTTCCTTCTTTAGTTTCTTTCCAAAAATCCAATTCTATATATTTTGATAACTCAGTACCAAATATATTAAATCAACCCATAGCATCCAACATTTCCAATTATCAATATAATTCAACCCAGAATAGCAAATAATCATAATATAGAATTATTAGAATAATTTAGATAATTTTGAGGAATCCAGTTGGATCCCTCCAACCCATTTCCCTATATCCATGGACGTTAGCACAATAAAATACCAATTCCACTTCGATGTGGAATATCACAGTATATGGGATTAATATAATATCATCCGCTATTATGCGGTGCATAGGGTCTCATCCGCTATTATGCGGGAAATCAATCATTCCAAGATGTATTATATACTATAATATAGCACATCAAATCAGTTCAACCATTCAACCAATTATTTAAATTTAACCATTTAAATTTAAATTAAACCATATGAGTGAGATTAACTCACCTTGATCTTTAATTCGCAATCCACTTCCATCTCGTCTTGTTTTATCCATGATTTGACCTTGTATAAATATTTATACAGGTTATTAATATTCGACACAAATCGAACAATCAATTATCGTTTAATAAATTTTGTTTTTAACTAATGATTTAATTCAACAAATGATTAAAGTTTAAGCTAACTTTCCTTTTAAAGATCTTTTAGCAACTAAGATAAATTTGTATAAGTTTATTAAAAAATCAATCACTTTAATAAATTATTTTTAAAATAAACTATTAAATTGCATTTTATTTTATTTTACTTTTCTTTTCCATTTAGAAACTACATACATAATTATAAAAATAATCTATAAAGATTTTAAAAAAAATCTAACTTTACTTGTTCATATGTATACTGTATATATTCAAAAGAAACGGTTTTACTTTACTGTAATATATTTCTCTATATATGTATATATATATATATATGTATATATTTAAATTAAAAATGTAAACTGTAAACATATACCTTACTGTATATTCATATTAATTAAATCAAAATTTAATTGAAAAAGATGAATTTGAATACCTCACTGCCTCAATCCAGATCTCACGCGACGATGCTCACTCGAACCCACAACCACCGTTCCTTCTTCGACCAATGCATCCTACCCTGAGTTGCCGTCGCCGCTCCCCATGCCGTCAACTCCACATCGAGCTTTCCCCCACCACGCTGCCTTGCATGCCACCATTCGCCGCTTAAATTACCGAGAAACCCCAACCCTAGATCCTCCCGCGACCTACCCTATCACCACGTCCCCCTTCCTCCGTGCGCGCACACGCGCCTCCTACCATTTAGACGAAGCGCGCGTACGAGTTCGAGCAACCCAGCATCACCACAATGAATTTTAATCGGAAGAGAGAAGGAATGGGATTGAGCAGCTCGATCTCCATTTCTTTGATTCGTTCGATTTGATTTTATTTTTCACTGATTTCGTTTTAGGTTTTATTTTTTTATACGAAACGAATTTAATTTCATCTTCGTTCAACTGAAAGAAAGCAGTGGAGGAAACGTGTTTCATTCCATTTTATTTGAGAACGAGGTCATGATTTTTAAAGAGGAACGAGGCACGATCTGATTGAAAAGAAAGAGAGGAAAGGTAGCGTGTTAGAATGAGTATAAGTTGGCGTACTGGAGAAGGAATAAAAATAGTTGACTGGTCCAAACACATTTATCTTGCTTAAATTATAAATCGTCTCAAAAACGAGGCCAAAAACCTCGGTCTCCTATCGAGGCATGCCGCTAGGTGTTCATAATGTTATACCTTTATTCCGAACGCAATGGAAAAGGTTTCTATCCCTAATTCGATCGTATGGAGAAGATAGCTTTTTGAATCTGTTATTATATTGAATTTTGATATAAATTTCAACGCGTTTATGTATCATATGCTCACACAACAATTCCAATTACTACGAAATTTAAAATCCGATAATAATACAATATTACGGATCTAGTGGAATTGGTTTCATCGAAATCCGAGACTGTGCCTCGGAAGGCTATTTTTAAATATCAATTTAAACGATATATTTTTAAAGCCGAACGAATCACTTCCAATTTCACTTTAAAAGCTTTTATTATCTTCAGAACTATCAATATAAAATTTACAAGCCTATAAATTATTTTTAACAAGCTTAAAACTGAAGATTCAACATTTTACCCAACTTGAAATTATTAAATTTAATAATTAAATTACCGAATAAATGGTGATATTTGAATTCAAGTTAAAATTTAACTTTTTACATATTTAAAATCAATTAAATATTCCCATTTCAAATGCTCAAAAATTCCGGGTCGTCACATTCCTCCCCCTTAAAAGAATTTCGTCCCCGAAATTACTAGTTAGGAAGAATGGTCCAATACCCATTTTCTTTTCCCAAAACCAACAATTCAACATCCTACCAACTATCTTTTTAAAACGATCCATTACCATTCTTACTAACTTCCCAAACTCTCCCACAATTTTCAAATAATAATATTTGCTCAATCATTCAAATTTCAATTTAAAACCAAATTTTGAATTATCAAAATTTTCTTAAAATTTTTCTAACTCACTAAATTTTTGAAAAATTTCGCCAGCGTCTCCTTTGCGCGGCTAGCTCGGTACAACTACAAAATGCCTCTACGGGCTCCCAAATTCCAAAAGAAAACAAAAAGTCAAGTGGCTTGATCAAAAACCCAATCAAATTTCATACAGAAATTTAAACACACACCCTTTTGTCGAGTCATTCAAATTTATCTTCTGAAATCAAAACCAATTTTCTTTTCCCTTTATAATACCTGCATATCCTACTTAGTGATAATATCCAATCACAACATTCAAAACATTTTATTGACTTCCTTACAAAATGTCAATATCTATTCATTCAAGCCGTATGATGTACATATATGTTTATTAAATCTTCACTCAAATGCTTATCCAATATATTTTCCCGACACCCATATTACTTAAGAATTTCACCATTTCTTATTAAGTTCAATATAAGTATTTATATGCTTCTTATATTTATTTTCACTTCACCACTTTAGTTTATATCTACTTTTATTCAAATTGGTTCCCCCATTTCCATATGAATTCAATTTATCTTCAACTCTGAATATTGAATTTTATCTTCCATTTATATCGATTCATATCATTATTTTAAATTAGTTTCAATCCCTAATTTATTTCAATTTCCAATCTGAAATCATTATCTCGCTAACTAAAATTTTTCCAAAAATTTCAAAAAAAATTCTAACTCCCAAAATTTTCGAATTTTTTTGGCAGAGTCTCCTTTGAACGGATGAGCTTTTGCAATTTGACAAGAGATATAAATATATATATACATCAACCCACCCGGTCGAAAAAACAAAAACAGGTCATATTTCCTATTTTTATTGCGTAGGCGTATCTTTATTTAGCATTTTTAAGCAAACAGCTTATTATTCAACAATTAGCGTGCCCAAAATCCAGCCAAACGGCTTCCCAGTACCTGTACTTACTTAATTTAAACATGTAAGTGCCAAAATCATGTAATTCAACAACATTTAACATATTTAACTGGCAAATATACAAGTTTCTTTAAGCAAATGCAGGTTAAACAATATTTATAAGCAACTTATAGGGTTTCGATATTAATTTTATTTGTTTACAACCAATTCGTATACAACTTTATTCAATTTAAATGGTTTACAACTCAATTGCTTACATTCAATTCATTTTTAAGCAAAACAAACTTATATTCATTCCCATTGATTTCATAATCATCCTATTTCACTTCTATAACTCATAGAATTTTATCTAATCCCGTTTACATTGAACGACCCATCTTCTTATGCAATTCGACAATATTAATGTGAATAAGTAATCACGTAAGCTCTATAACCATTTAAATTGATTCCAACTCAATTTACATTTAATTCTATCCCATTTTAATTTATTCACAATCCTTCTATTGCATTTTCTTTCATTTCCAAAAAGTTTGATTCCAAACCATTTTATTAAACTCGACAACCAATAAATTAAATAACCATCTCACAATTTACTTAAGTTATTTATTTTCTTCAAGCTATTCCACCCAATAACTTAAGTTTATTTTATCCAACCAACTTCCATTTAAAGCTTTAATTTGATTTTCCTTTGATCAAATCCCAACCATTTTACTAATTTATTCGATTATTTTATTATTTTATCCATTTTTAAATTTTAATTCACATTAACAATTCATTATTGAATTCATTACTAATAAGGTCATTCAATTTATGCTTGAATTGGATTTGTTTACAACTCACACCAAATCTATTTTAATCCAATTCAATTTCATTCCACCACACTTTCAATTTATAATCCCATACTTTTATCTTCAAAACCATTTTATTTAATCTTCTTGAGTTCAATCTAATTTATAATTCAAGTTTAGATTTCTATTTCACTTTCCAAAATACCAAAACAAATTTATTTTGGCTTACTATTTTACTTCACCATTTTTTTCTTATAAGTGTCACGCTTATATTTTCATACTTCTACCCATTTTAAGCTTGACTATATTAATATTTCATTTTTTTTAACTCGAGATTATACACTTATTTAGCCAAACATACAATTTAATTTCATAAACTTGTTTTCAACCAATAACTTTTATTTCCAAACATTAATTAATTTTAGTCCATTTGAACTAATTTTGCACTTTATTTTACACAATTTTAAATCAAACATCATCCAATATTCAATTTCATTTCATTTGCATACCATATAAATCAATCAGTTACTTACTAATTTTAATCGCAAAACTTTGTTTTATTTAGTCCAACTTGACTAATTTTTCGATTCAAACTTAAGTTCAACATTCAGTTTCAATTCCCTTTTGCTTACACGTTTAGACTAATTACTAAAAAGGTTCAAAATTCAATTTTGAAAACATATATATCTAAACCAAACTATTCCTTTTCATTTTCGAAATCATACCTAATTTTGCAAATAAACATTAATCCAAAACATCCAGGTAGCAATCCCCCTCTTGGAAACTCGAAAATGAACACTGATGATGTCGCGATTATCATTGGAATTATTTTCTAGCGACCGAAAAGAGTTCAATGCTTTTATTTCTTTTTTAAACCCTCCAAATATTTTTAAATTCTCTCTCTAGATTTCAAATCCGATTCAAAAATATTTCTCAAATATATATTATTTTTTCCAACTTTTTAAGAATCATTTTCAAATTCAAAAGAATTTAGATTTTCAAAAATTTCAAATCCCAAATTCTTTCAGAGACATTTTCAGTATTTCTCTGGAATTCTATTTCAAAATTCTAATTCACATTTATAATTCACATTTACAAATCCCATTTATTTTATTAATTTATTCCTTCATCTTTGGTTATAATTCCAATTTCTTATTCAATTCTCATACAACAATGATAATAATTTAATATTATCATCCTAACAACCAAGCATCCATATATAACTATAATAATTTACGAAAATTATTTCCTTTATATACGAAAATAATTTGGGTAAAATTATTTCATTTATCCTAATTAAAACAATACTGTGTCGGTTTATCTTGTTTAACAGTTTAGAAACCCCTATCGATGACATGACGTCCCACACATCGACCAGAATCCATAAACACTCAACCGGAAAATCGACATAATATAAAACAATTTTATATTCACTAAAAAATACACGCCGATATCTATTAATACTCTCAAACTCGTTATAGAGTACCACAGACTCTATTTGAGTAATTCTCACCAGAGCCAAGGTTCTCGCTAAACCTTTCAGCTCTGATACTAACTGTAACGACCCGCAGTTCCGTACTTCTTGAGTCGATACAATTCTCCATCAATCAACTCAAGATGAACATAAATACGAACCATTTGGGTTAAAGAAGAAGAGGTAGAAGAAGAGAAAACAAAACAACATTAGAATCTAACCATCGCAGCGGAATAAAGTATAATAGATAATAACAGATCTTTACACAAAAGAAAACTATATCTGTTTTATACATACATCACCAGAGTACATCATCAGAGTTCAATAACATCAATAACATACAATCTGGACAGTCATATAAACTTATCCTCAACTGAATATACAGCTAATCAACACAGCGGAATATATAAACAAGTATCGCCACCCTGCTCCTCATCATCCTTTACTGTAATCTATAATACTCAGTCTGACCCGAGCATTATAGTGAAATAACACCCGAGTCGGTCTGGAATACCAGCGTGAGAAAACCACACTCAAATTGATTATTAAAGTTTCAAAATTCTTTTAAAAACAAAAGCATCTCGTAAGACCACGCCACAAATAAACATGCCGGGCTTTTATCTTACGATAGCTAAAAAACTTTTTATTAAAATTCTCTGATATTATAATAGGGTCTATTTACAAATACTTATTAAAATAGCTGAAATTGTTACATTCATTAAATTCCATCTACTGGCCACAATCGTGGGTAATACAAACAAAACCGTAAAAGGCATGTAGGGTGAATGAATTTTCAACTAATGACTAGGCACTGGGGTACCACCTGTCATGGTACCTGGTCTAGATCAGCATACCGAGGATCACTCCCGACCCCCTACAACACAAGACCGGGCTACCCCTTACTGGATAATCCCGAGTAAGATCACCCCACGGTTGGGATCAGCGCCGCACCACTAAGCCGAATAAAAGGCAGGGATGATCTCACCCTGAATGGGTGTTACCCACCTAGCCTTGCTGCATAAGCCCTGATTTTCAGTCATTCCCGGTTGATGAGGCTTGAGGCTAAGCATTACATTTTAGTACATTTCATTTAGAATGCCCATCGTCCACCTGACGATGTTCTGAAAGCATTCAATCCATACAAGTCCGTCCCGAGTTCGAACGGAACCAAAGGCACTACTCTTACTACATCCATTTTGGAATCACCTCAAGATTAGTAGCGACTAGCCCTTGTACTTCACTGCTCCATCTTCGTCTTCGAACTCGTTTTTCCATGAAAACGTACATACCGGATCGAAGTTTTTTTTGAGAAATAAATCCCGATCCCGGTCTCTTCGAAACGATGAACGCATTGGCCAATATTGATAGTCGATGATTTAACTATCAATTAACATTCACAAACATCCATCAAAAAATAAATAATTTCCCAAATTATGTATTTATCTCAAAATATCGTCGCAAGATATATTTCTACTTTTCAAACCTTTTTGAAAACAGACTATCTTCCTTTTACAGAATAAATTTCTCAAATATTTTCTATTTCCACTGAAATCACCAAGCACAAAACTTTAGATTTTTAAAATAATTTAAAAACACTTTATTATAAAATATGCTTTTGAAATTTAAAATTAGAAAAACTACTTTAATACTTAATTAAAATAATACTTTAGGAATATTTAAAATAAGGTTACTTTATAAAATATTAAACTAGATTTTCTCCTTTAAAAAAATTACCAAATCATCTTTTAAATAATTATTACGATAATAAATTTTGAGAAATACTTACTTTAGAATTTAAACATTCAGAAATAATAATTTTCTAAAACATACTTTTTAAAACAATTTAAATTTTTTAACTTATACCTTTAAATTTGTTTGAAAACGTACTTGGCTACTTGGGGAAATAAGCTTTTCTTCCATGTCCTTTACAAATAAATCACTATCTATTTTAAAACAATTTACCCATTCCTTTAATAAATTCTCACCGTGAATTTATTCTTCCCAAATATCCACTGATATATTTTACTTTACTTTTATAAACCCAGTTCATACATTTCATAGTCACAACCTCCTTTTAAAATCTCAATTCCAACACTTAAATGAATTTTTAAATGGATTTCCAATTTATCTAATTTGAAATAAGTTCCTTTACTTACTCAATTTATTCAAAATCCATTAACCTCATATTTCATATCTTAATTATAATTAAAAATCCTTTTAACTAAAAATATCAATTTTAGATTTCCCAAATTCCTTTTCTATTCCTTTGAATAAATTTAAAGCTTAAATCTTTAAAATAAATTCTTTTGCTTTTTAAATGCTCCACTTAGGTTTTAAAAATTCATTATTTCCCTGTTTATTTAAATCTTCTTTCCTCGCTCGGAATTTATTTATTAACATTTAAAATCCACTTTTATTCTTTTCCAATTCATTCTTAAATTTAGTCAACTTCTCTTTAATTATTTTTACTTACAAATTTCCTTCTTTAGTTTCTTTCCAAAAATCTGATTCTATATATTTTGATAACTCAGTATCGAAATATATTAATTCAACCCATAGCATCCAACATTTTCAATTATCAATATAATTCAACCCAGAATAGCAAATAATCATAACATAGAATTATTAGAATAATCTAGATAATTTTTAAGAATCCAGTTGGATC
Source organism: Allium cepa (assembly GCA_030765085.1). Taxonomy (NCBI): domain Eukaryota; kingdom Viridiplantae; phylum Streptophyta; class Magnoliopsida; order Asparagales; family Amaryllidaceae; genus Allium; species Allium cepa. The sequence goes on from CM060934.1 coordinate 532,028,497, forward strand.
CCTCCAACCTGTTTCCCTGCATCCACAAACGTTAGCACAATATAAAATACCAATTCCACTTCGAGGTGGAATATCGCGGTATATGGGATCAATATAATATCATCCGCTATTATGCGGCGCATAGGGTCTATCCGCTATTATGCGGGAAATCAATCATTCCAAGATGTATTATATACTATAATATAGCACATCAAATCAATTCAACCATTCAACCAATTATTTAAATTTAACCATTTAAATTTATATTAAACCAGACGAGTGAGCTTAACTCACCTTGATCTTTAATTCGCAATCCACTTCCATCTCGTCTTTTTTATCCATGATTTGACCTTGCATAAATATTTATACAGGTTATTAATATTCGAAACAAATCAAACAATCAATTATCGTTTAATAAATTTTAATTTTAACTAATGATTTAATTCAACAAATGATTAAATTTTAAGCTAACTTTCCTTTTAAAGATCTTTTAGCAAATAAGATAAATTTAAATAAGTTTATTAAACAAATCAATCGCTTTAATAAATTATTTTTAAAATAAACTAGTAAATCGCATTTTATTTTATTTTACTTTTCTTTTCCATTTAGAAACTACATACATAATTGTAAAAATAATCTACATAGATTTTAAAAAAAATCTAACTTTACTTGTTCATATGTATACTGTATATATTCAAAAGAAATGGTTTTACTTTACTGTAATATATATTATATATATATATATTTAAATTAAAAATGTAAACTGTAAACATATACCTTACTGTATATAAATATTTATTAAATTAAAATTTAATTGGAAAAGTTGAATTTGAATACCTCACCGCCTCACTCCAGATCTCACGTGACGATGCTCACTCGAACCCACAACCACCGTTCCTTCTTCGACCAATGCATCCTGCCCTGAGTCGCCGTTGCCGCTCCCCATGCCTTCAACTCCACATCGAGCTTTCCCCCACCATGCTGCCTTGCGTGCTACTATTCGCCGTTTAAATCACCGAGAAACCCCAACCATAGATCCTCCCGCAACCTGCCATATCACCACGTCCCTTTTCCTCCGTGCGCGCACACGCGCCTCCTACCATTTAGACGAAGCGCGTGTACGAGTTCGGGCAACCCAGAATCGCCACGATGAATTCGAATCGGAAGAGAAAAGGAATGGGAATGAGCAGCTCGGTCGCCATTTCTTTGATTCGTTCGATTTGATTTATTTTTCACTGATTTCATTTTGGGTTTTATTTTTTTTATACTAAACGAATTTAATTTCATCTTCGTTCAACTGAAAGAAAGCAGTGGGGGAAACTTGTTTCATTCCATTTTATTTGAGAACGAGGTCATGATTTTTAAAGAGGAACGATGCACGATCTAATTGAAAAGAAAGAGAGGAAAGGTAGCATGTTAGAATGAGTATAAGTTGGCGTGCTGGAGAAGGAATAAAAATAGTTGACTGGTCCAAACACATTTATCTTGCTTAAATTATAAATCATCTCGAAAACAAGGCCAAAAACCTCGGTCTCCTATCGAGGCGTCCTGCTAGGAGTTCATAATGTTATACCCTTATTTCGAACGCAATGGAAAAGGTTTCAAGCCCTAATTTGATCGTATGGAGAAGATGGCTTTTTGGATCTGTTATTATATTGAATTTCGATATAAATTTCAACACGTTTATATATCGTATGCTCACACAACAATTCCAATTACTATGAAATTTGAAATCCGATAATAATACAATATTACGGATCTAATGGAACTGGTTTCGTTGAAATCTGAGACTGTGTCTTGGAAGACTATTTTTAAATATCAATTTAAACGATATATTTTTAAAACCGAACGAATCACTTCCAATTTCAATTTAAAAGCTTTTATTATCTTCAGAACTATCAATATAAAATTTACAAGCTTTCAATTTATTTTTAACAAGCTTAAAACTGAAGATTCAACATTTTACCCAACTTTAAATTATTAAATTTAATAATTAAATTACCGAATAAATGGTGATATTTGAATTCAAGTTAAAATTTAACTTTTTAAATATTTAAAATCAATTAAATATACCCATTTCAAATGCTCAAAAATTCCGGGTCGTCAAAATAACAACTAAATCAAGTATCTTAGCTTAGCCATCAAATCAAGGACCTCCCTTAAATGCAAGCTTATATCAAGGTAGTCAATCTCGAAATGAAGACTAGAGCCATCCATCAATCTTAAAAGGGAAAAATGAAGGAACTTTATGGATTGGTATTGATTCATGGCCTTCAAATCGGTACTAATCCATAGAAGTAACAGATTTGGCCATGATCTTTTTAGAGCATCTTCTTTAGGACGTGGAAAAATTGGGGAGAATGCGGTAGAGATAATTCTGTTGATTTTTATCTATAAATAGAGAATGATATGAATTTTTTATGATTCTTTTTTCTACATTCAAAATTTCTATACTGCTATTGTAATTTCAAGTACTCTACCATACCTGATTAATAGCCTAGCCCGAAAAGATGAGATAAGAGCCAAGATCATCCCTAATATAAAAGGCCAAATTTCTTTTTGCCCTTGGGCTCATATTCAAAATCTAATTTGAAATTATAATTTATGTTTTAAATTTAAAGTTAATTTAAAATATATAAATTATTATAAATGTTTTAAAATGTTTTGAAAAATAATTAACTAATTTTGAGAATTATAATACTAATTAATTGGATTAATTAAATAAATAAATTGATTAAAGTTGATTAATTGGATTAAAAATTATATAATGATATATATAAATTTATCTTAAAATGTTTAATATAGTAAATAAATAATTTTTGAAAGCGTTTAAAATTAATTAAAATTGTTTAATTAATCAAATTAATCAAATGTTAATTAATAAATAAATTAATATACATGTATAATGATATATGTATATTACTAATAGTATATATACTCAATTTTAAAATATTTAAAATGAATAGAGTTAAATTAATTAAAATGTTAATTAATCAATTGATAAAAGTAATTAAATAATATTAAATTAATAAAATTAATATAAGATTATACATAAGATTATTATATACGTTAATTTAAAATTATAAACTGTTATACAAGAATTGAACTTATATAATATGAATATATATATATATATATATGAAAGGTTGGACTGTAATAAACCTATAATAGATTTAGGGAATAAATACATACGTATAGTACTTATATCATGATTTTATCGTGTGTTTGAGACTTGAATCATAAGGGTATTTCATAAGAAATACATTATTCCATAAGTCGATATTACTCAAGTAAACATATTAAAGATTATAAATCTTTAATATAAGTGTTGTCCTTTACCATTTATACATTAATATATCACTTTCATACTCTTTACTTGTTGATCTTTCGTCGAGCTAGAGATGTTATGTGTAGTACTATTAATATATAGATTAGACGAGGTAAGATACTTGCACTCATTTTTGAGCTTTCGCTTTCCTCAAGGTATGTGAACTATACTTTGGCCATCGTGAAATGTAGGTATGAGTGAATAACCGTTTTTTATTTATAGAGGATTCCTCATGGTAAAGATGAGATTAGAGCAATGACCACAAGGTTAGGAGTTTTATGTGATACAAACGATTAAGCATTATCCATCACATGCGGGCTTATGACTTGTTGAGCTTTCCTCACGGTCGGAGTCCCAAGGTATGTGAGTCTTAACACCCACTTGAGAAATCAAAAGGTTTTTATGTTTCATCCTAGAGTTTTGAGAAACATAAAGGTCTAGTGGGAGTTTATTAGTAAAATGAAATATATATATATATATATATATATAACCTTACTAATAATATAAGAACATTTTCTATGTATAAATTAAACTGATGTATATTGATAAATTTGTGCAACTAATATAATTGATAAAATGTTTATCAATTAAAATATACAAATAAACTAAATTAAGATTGACAATAGAAATATCAAATATACTTAACAATATATTTTGCATCTTGTCATTTCAAGACCTGCGCAAGCACCTTATTGTACAACTACTAAATACATTCATAACTTGTCATTTATGTGTTTATTTGCCTAAGACTGTGTATATCCTTTATGAGTTTCAAACTCTAGAATAAATACAAGAATATGGATCTTTGATCCATATTCAATGACATATATATGTATATGGTGAATAGTCTTGATTCGTAATATACGAAATCTCGATGAAATTGATTCATTTGAAAAGAGAAAGTAAACCATAGTGTGAGTTCGTGTACTCAATTAGATTGATTACAGTTAGGATCTTGTTGTGTTAAACGTAACACTATACAAAGAACTGCAATATGGATCTAAGAATTTGATCGCTAAAATGATAGTTTCATTTGTTTATGTCAAGTGCAACTCATTTGATATCCTTAAATATTAAGGATGACCAAACGTACTTTTGCAAAGAGTTCGTTATCATCTTGTAGGATGGGTTTCCTTTTGAATGGTTCGATCGTTTGGAAAGGAAAGCAGATATATGATAGTGGATGAAACTTAAGGCATAGTGGGGATAAAGAGAGTGCATGGTAACTTCTGCTTTATAAAGAGACATCAGAACCAAAATTTTATAAAATAATAATAGATACTTAGAAAGGAATAAGATATGTGATTTCTATTGCAAATATATATTCATATAGAAAATTGTTTCTAATTAGATTTATTTCTTCGAGTGTAAGATATTTGATCTGAAACTCTCGATTGTCAACTAATTACAGTGTATGAAATAAAATTCTATAATAATTGGTTTAATGGAGCTTCATATTTTATACACTATTATAGTAATGGCGAAAGTAATGAGAGCATACCATATAACACATCTTAGTGGACGCATCAAGTTACGAAAATTTGTTTTCATAAATATACCAAATATTATTTATGAAATAATTTATGCGTTCAGTGTTGACCAAAAATGGACATAGCTTTACTTCGACATGAATATTATGAATATTTGTTATAAGATAAAACTACGGTAAAGGTATTTGTTTTCTTAACAAAATGATGTATTAGAAAATATAGAAGTGTCTAAAATTTTACAATTACTTTGGAATTATGGACTAAGACAGTTTTGAGAAATAATTCTTTAGTTATATGATTATGAATCATACGGTACCGATGAATTGTGTCTCAAACTATTAAGGGCAAAGCACCATTTAGTGGGAGCGACATAAAAGTTGGTGAACTCTTCAGATTGATATGTATAGACGTATGCAGCCATAAGTTTAGTGACACAAAAATGTTTCTTACTTTATTAAAATCCCAACTGAACTATCATAAAATGAACATGTGATTGGTACACATGTATGTCTATAATAGTTTATAGAATATAAAAAAAAGTAAGTAATGTGACATGAAAAGGAAATAAAATGATTCAATTTGATCAAACTGGTCAGTATAATGAAAAGGATTCCAAATGTACCTAAAATGAATAAGATTCTATCTAAAAAGTAACTCCTCCCTATGATACATAGTGTTACATCAGTAAGGAGTAACCAGACTTCGCTACACAAAGTACAATTGATAACGAGTGAAGTTGACTTAACTTCTTTCTTGTAACATCCACCTTTTCGAGGCCCAAAACTAACTGCTACAGATGTTACAGTCATCTCTTGTATTAATTTCCGTTGACAAAATGCAGTAATGTTAACCCCAATATCAGAAGCACATGAACATGAAATATTTCAAACACAATTTCAAAACAACTTTTCCTATTACATTACAAATAAAATTTCATATTTAATACATAATCCCATAAAGTTGCCCAAGTTTAGATAAATATAATTATTACAAAATATGTCAAAAGCAACATGTGAAGATGCCCCCTTGGATGATCAAAGTTACTAAATAGACATTTATAACATCTTCCATTACAGACAACATTCAATCACAACGACACATAAATAGATAATCTCTTGCATAGCTAGATTTTCCTTCTTCACGTCTTTGAATGCTTTATTCGCCAAAACCTACTACCCTATCCATATTTCCTTGAAACTATCATTTGATCGCTAAAATGATAGTTAACTACCCTACCTATATTTCCTTGAAACCCAAATCTTCGTAAATGATTTAACCTTTGAAATCATACTTAAAATAAGGAAAAAATTGGTCCTTTACTTTACTCAAAATATTTATGCCGTGATATATGATTTACAAAAAATTGTTGATGAAATTTGAAATAATTAGGGTCTTTGACCCTCTTAAAAATTAGGCTATAAGGCTAATACTTTGTAATATCTTTACAATAATAAAACTCGGCAACGTTATCACCATTAAAGATCTTTGCCCACTCAAAAGCATATGGAAGTCTTTTATTTGAAAACATATAAGGATGATGTCGAAGTCATAACTTCATAAGTCATAGTGCTACATTATAAAAAGTTGAATTTCGGTGATACTCAAAATCTTGACATCAAAAGCTTCTCGAGGATATAAAAGTTGAATAGGTGCGGCGTCGATATCAATGACGTTGATTTAATCAAAAGAGGCATAGGCTCAATGAGGATTTAAAGAGATAAGGGTTAGGCTCGATGACCATCAGGGCGATGAGGCTGAAACTCAAAGCCATTTAACAAAACAATGCGATGTCGAGATTATAGGGGTCAACCAGTCTAAAGAATACATGCGGCTACAAGCCACTTTAAATAAAATGCAGCATGCTTGCACATCGACATGGCCATGTCGAGGGTCGTCCCTTTATCTTTATTACTGCCTTAACGAGCTCCAAACAAATACACTTCATGTTAAATGCGTATTGGTTTGTTCCGCATCAATGACGATGAAGTGCAGTTAGATGTGGCTCAACATGGATAACGTCGGCATGGTAAAACTGTAATTAACTCGAAAATAGTCAATTTACTATAAAAAGTAGTATCTCTGCACCAAACCTCTATAATTTGTCAAAATCTCATTAGTTAATAATTTTTTTATCAATTTCTTTACTGAAAATCCGCCGCATATGACAGTTTGAAATATTAAAACATTTTACATTTTAACCCCTATTATAATACACTTTACTTAAATAATTAAGCCCTTTTGACTTAAATTTTTTATTTATCATTCCTAAACATTTAGGAAAAATCTCGAAAATCAATATAAATCAAATTAATCATACTCTTTGACACATAAAAATTTCAGGACCAAAAACTTATTTTAACTATTCTTTTAATAATTAAAACCCAAATTAACCAATTTTTCAAATTAGAAAATTCACACAGAACCCATACTTGCATGGAAAATTATGAAATTAACAACTCACGTGTAAAATGATATTTCTAACATCATATCAAAAACTCAAGTCATTTGGGTATTACATGATAGGTTTTCCAACTCAAATATATCACTAAATTTCATATTTAAATTCCAGGAAATCATGAACAAGCATATCATCATTCAAACGACTAAAACATGGTAAAATACTTACAAAAGACACAAGTTTACACTTAAAAATGAAACAAATCAAAAACGTGAGATGTACATTCATTATTCACCTTGATTTGGATGAGAAAGATGATATTTGTTGTAGACTTGATTTCTTTTAGCTTTAATTCCTTAATCTTTTTGTTTCCTTCTTATTTTCCTTTTGCTATGGCCAGCCTCTCTCTATGTTTAGTTTATATGTATGTAAAATGAATGAAGGAAATGAAGGTATAAGGGTTTAAGGGGTAGGAATGAAGGCTATTCCCATTTTCCCTTATCATTTTCCTCCTTATCCTAACCTTTTACTTCTCTAATTAGTTTTTTAACTAAGGGACGATCTAAACTTAACTACCAAGTCTCATTTTTCTTTTATCCTTTTACACTATTTCATTTAATTTATCTAATTAATGTTCTGAATAATGTTAGTCAAAATTAGGGTCATTACATTTCTTTAAGGACATGTATTAAAAAGTAGTACATAAGATTAAAATTGCTTTCATTTAAAGCATAGTTTATGATATCATACAAGAAAAGAGTTTATAGGAAACACCCACATATTCTAGGTCAATGAGTTAACAAATTATTGTGAAATTCATAAGACTACGTGAAATAATTGTTCGTGAGGTATAACGTATGGACCAAACCAAGTAGTTTGAGACTATTCAATATTGATTGATCATTTTATGTTTTCAACATAAGTTTCATAACTAAAACTAAATTATTTATGTATATAAAGCAATTCATAAAATGTTTATGAAATTTCACTCAGAAATAATTGGCGTTTCAAAAAACACCAACCTCTTAGCAAAGGAATTTCTTTTTGAAATTATTGGTTGCAAAATGGATTTAGATACGATCCAAACATAAAACTAATTACGAGGGATTTAATGAACTTAACCAAAACTAAATGGACATAACATGTTAGAATGTGTAAATAAGCATTCCCGCACATTGAAGAGAAGCTATGAGTTTCATATCAATTTTGAGAAAAGAATTTCCTAAATTGTCAATGAGCCAATATGAGTATTCACTCTGCCATATGGTATGATGTGCAAATTCTGAATAGATTTCAAGTACGGTGATAAAATATGATTTTGATAATTGTAACGAAAAGGAAATGATACATCGATCGCAACTGTGTTTTAAGAAAAGTCCAACAAGGCGAATATAGTGAGCAACATTGATAAGAATAACATCGTAAATTTTAATTGTTGAAATTAACTTAATATATTAATCATTTAACGCGCATAAGTTAATTTTGATTTTACTCATAATATTATCACTTGGTATGATTTTGAACTTTGTACACATGTGTTGAGATAAAAAATTCTAAGTAATGATTTAGAATAAACTGTTTACATGTAACAACAGAAGTGTCTCGAAGTTAGTGGAGCGATATCGAGTTTGTGAGTTTTGGATAGATCCCAAAACCGATACAAAAGTAATAGAGTTAAGGGTATTCCATAGAAGCAATTATATAATTGTTATATATTTCTAACTTGATAACCAATCTAGTTCGAAATAAAAGTTTTTGTCTTTCTATTAAATACTTGATATAATATGTTATATCAACTAATTAATTTAATTAAAATTATATTTAATAGAAAATCATTAATTATATGCTTTGCGATAGTAATCCAATGCGTTGTAACTATGACTGATTTATTGCAATGAAATAAACATACAGTTTTAAATATTTCAAGTTAAGATGTACCAAGACTGGACATCGATAATCATTGAGACTAGAGAAAATAACGCTCTTTGAATATTAGATAGTGTATTACTCATGGCTGTTAGAGGCACCAACTGTTATGTACTGATAGTTATCGGATAACCATGGGATGACTCATTCAATGTTTTTAATTGGTTAATATAACTAAGGTCACACAGAAAATATCAACGTGATAGATTGCACAGTTCTCTCGACTTGAGTATGCTGTTGATCTTTAATATGGAAACTCCAATTTGATTATAGTTAAATCTTGACAAGAAATCCATCGAACGATTATAGTTAAACATTATTCAAGAGTGGATTTGTATCCTTAGTTATATGCAATTAGTATCATGGGCAACTGAAGTCAACTCAAAATCAAAGTCTCTGGAATGGGCAGCTCGGTTAATAATAATTGTTATTATTGAACCAAATACTTTGTGTTTGGACTATAGAGTTGAATATGGATGATATTGGAATTTTGACCTTTAATAAATTACATAAGTCCAAAGTGATATAGTTTTGACGAAGAGAATTGGTATAAATAATTATCACATCACATAATGCTTAGTAAAGTAAAATTAGATTTTACTGAAACCAAATAAGCACTAGATTTGGCTAAAATGTCGCACCACTTGCCAAGTAACGTGTGAACGTTAATATTCAAATTGTTCGATATTAATCACTTACCAAAATTTACACCTAAGAGTCACACAACTGAAACGATGAATACTCCTTTTATCAACTGATTTAATTAATTTTTAATTGTTATAAATTAACTAAATTAATTAATATTTATGAAATATTAATTACAAATTTTTTTATTTTAGGTGAGCAATGGTAAACAATGCATTTATAATAGCTATAAGTATATTAATCGATATAAGATATTGGTATGCGTTTAAATTTAGATTTAAATGCAACAGACATTGTTTGGGATCGAATTGGCTTTGACATCCGTATGAGACTTACAAATTTTGGCCAAAATCACGTCGATAGGCCAATCAAATGTTGGCGAACGAGAGAGGCTTTTGAATAGTTTAAAAGAGTGGGATTGGTAAGAGAATGTTAAGGATAAAATCTACTTTTCTCTCCATTTGACTTTCTATTTATATGTCACTCTCTATACCATTCTTTTTTGTACTCTTTCTCTCCTCTCCCTCTGCAAATTTAGGCCCGCAAACCCCATTTAAACCTAAAATATATCCATGCTCAAATCATATCAAAATTCTTTGATTTGATCGTCGGTGGTAAAGCATTCGAGAGGCAACAATTCTAGAACATGGAATTTGATTCAAGGAGCCATTTCGTTATTTCAAAGTGAGATCTCTAGGCTTTAGTGAAAGGTATTCAACATGTTTATTAATTTATTTAATATTTTTATCTGCTAATAATATATTGTAGGTTATTAGATTATATTACAAATCTACCGTATCAATGTTCCATCACATATTGGATGATTGAATATATTGGTGCTCCATATATTAAAAAATAAAAAAATTATTTTATTTGTTTGTATTAAACTCATGTCCCAAAAATAAAAAATAAAAAGAAAAACCCTATTTTAAAATAAATAATATCATATATGATTTTATCGATTAATAAATTATATCCTAAAGATTATAAACATATAATAATTATTTCAAAATCTCTAAAATTTTGGGTTTGCACAATAATAATTTGGCAACAAATTTTACTCTATTTTTAATATATATTTAAATAATAAAAATATAACTATTTAATTTACTAGAAATTGATTACATAAATATATATATTAATTTAATTCGAAATTAATCATAGATTTTATTTTAGAATATTATTTAATTTTTTAATATTATTTAATTTTTAGATTTGAAAAATATTTTTTTATAATTTTAAGAATTAATTTCGATCAGTTTTTAAATTATTTTATGATATTTATTAAAAAAATACTTTATAAATCCAAAAAAATTAGTTTTATTGTGCGATGAGCTCTAAGTCAGCTAGCATCAATTTTATAATATATATATATATATGCATATATGTTTGCATATTTATAATTATTTTTTGATTAAAATTGAAAAATTAAAAAAAAAATTTGTGTTTGCAACAACAATGAAATTTTTTAAAAGATTATTGTGTAATAATTATTGAATGATTTTGTTATTCAACATAATTGAACATTTATACAAATATATATTAAATATTTTATATAAAGTAGTACATTTATTATTTCTATATATTTATATATAAATGTATGATTGTATTTTGTAAATTTTTAGTATTATGTATGTGCATATACATGTATAACATTTGATGCACGCACACACACAGACATGCATACATATATACATACATACATATATATATTGAAAACGCAGGAGAACCCGACGGAAACTTCTAAGGAGGGTACAATAAAGTCGTCCGCTGATCTAAGCCCTCATACCCTCGGGAGAATTTATATAGGATAGAGATGCGCATAGTAGGAATCTAACGTAGGTCTTTTTACCAGAACCCAAGCCTCCTTTCCACTGCGCCGCTCCTGTGGACACACACACACATATATTCATTTTTACAGCACATAGAATACTAGAGGGGTTAACATGTTCGTTGTATTGTAAATCCTAACAACTATACACGGGCATGTCAAACTATACAAACTTTATTAAGTTGCACTTGCACGAACGCACATATGTGTATATGATACACATATATAAATTATAATACAATTATATAAAATTAAACGTTATTTATAAATTTCAATAAAATTGAACATTATTTATTGATTTAAATAAAATATTGATTTTATTTAATAGAAAATTTCTAAATGAATTAGGCCTTGTAGGCCCAATAAAGATCCAATAATGAATCTTTTTGAAATTTACCCACATACCTCGCTGCGTGCTAGCCCAGTTCTAACTATGGCATTATAGCCAAATAACTGATGTGGTCAGATGATCGGTATTAGGGCTAACTTGTTAATTCCTCTCCGTACAGTATGGTGTTTAGAAAAGTTATGTCTAAGGCTGAGTTTGGATAATCAAGTATTTTTCCCTACCTGGCTACTTACCTGGTCCAAAATGATGAAGTAAGCCCGACGGTTATCACTAATAGAAAAGGCACAATTTGAATTGCATCTTGGGCTAATTTCAAAATTGTTTTGAAGTTAAAATACAAATTTTAAATTTAAAAGTTTTTATGTTTAAAATAAGAAAAGTACTATAAATGTTATAATATAAAATTTCAAATTGTTTTGAAAATTAAAATAAAAGTTTTTAATTTAAAATAAGACACATATTATAAAATTTATAATATAATTTTTCAAAATATTTAAAATTGTTATAGAATTTATTTTGAAAATATTATTTATTAATAAGATTAATAAAATAAATGAATTACCCTTTCAAACATTACTCCCCTACTTCCCACTCCTCCTCCCTCGCTTCTCGTCCCTCCTTTGGTTACGCCTCCCTTCCCTCCTATCCTTCTAGATCTTGACCCTCATCCTCTCCTCACTAGCCAACCTTCCACTTCCACTGTCTCTCTTTCTGTCCTGCCCTTGCATGCCCTTTGTTCCTTTAGCTGCTCTTAGCGATGGATTGTGTCGACAAGCATGGACTTCATTGTTCAAAAACAAACCGCACAATGCAGGGTAGTACATCCCTGTTAACATGATAACGGATTCTCTAGTGAAGCCTTAGTCCCTCCTACCTCTATCTTGGAAGCTGGGCAGCATGTATGGCAAAAGTACCTGGTTGGATTTTTCTTAGACAAGCTGTTATCTTACATGGCAGTCATATAGCACTTAAAGATGATTTGAAAGCTTAAGAAAGAATAATGTTAAATCTGATCAAATTGTTTTCCTGTTCCTGCTTTATAGTGAAGAAGATAGGAGAAAGATAGTGGAGTGGGACTGGATCCTCATGAGAAACAAGATGTTTACTGTAAAACAGCAGGACCCATCTGTGAGCAATGTATGTGGCTTTATCAAATCAGTCCTTATCTGGATTCACTTGTCGAATATACCCTTAATAGCATGGTCCCCTCTAGAAATAAACTGTCTTACTGATAGGATTGGAAAGGTCATGTGCTTGGATGAAAGTATAGAAAGAATGGATAGGTTGACTTATGCCAAGTGTTTGGTAAAAGTTACACTATTATTTGATATAGTGAATAGCTTTCCTGTCCTTTTAGCTGATGGGACTGTGTAGGTTGTTTATGTTTATTATTAATGGAAACCCTAGGCTCGTAGTAGCTGTGAAGTGTTTGGTCATAATCTTGAAAATTGTTTGAATGAAAAGGTGGAGGTGGTGTTGTCTGGAAAGAAAAGAAGAAGAGGAGTGGTGAGGAATTTATACAAAAAAAAAGTTCTACTGCCGACACATATGTCAAGGGGCCAGTTCGTGTTAACAATGATTGGAAGAGAGTTAGACATGCAACCAAATTTAATTTAGAGAAGGACAAAGTTTTAGTTCGAGCCGAAGAGGTTGGGACATTAACTGTTGATATCGTAGCCAGTGCTGTTGTGCAGGTTGTAGGGAATGATTTGGATGATGATAGTAGCCGGAATGATACGACTGTTCTGGGGGAGGGTGAAGTGGCCATACATATCGAGGATGATTTGTTATGTGCAAATAAATTTCAGGCTTTGTAATCTATGATTGAGGAAGATGAAAAGGTGTGTGATCCCCAAGTCAATGCTGTTGCTGTTGAAACACTATATGAGGATATATATTGTATAATGAATCAAGACAAGTGGTCAATGACAGTGAGTTGCTTGAGACAAATACAATAGATGATTAAAGTAAAACAAGGGTTGCACTTGAGTGTAGTAAGAAGCAGACATGTGATGATAAAAATAATGAAATTATTGGTCTTCAATTTGCTGAAGCTCTTCAACTTGCAGCAAATGCTTTAATAAATAATGAATCTGAAGCTGTTTGCAACAAGAATGTATTGCACACCTAGCTAAACCCACTTCAAACAATAACATGAAGCAGCTTAACTTTCAAGCATATCTTTATAATGTAATACCTTTAGCTGATATTGGTTCTGTGCATGGTTTTATACATACACACAATATCAGTGTACATATTTCTAATTCTAACTCCCTTTCTCCCACTCCTCTATCACTTTCCTTTTCCAAATTCCCCTACTCACACATCACTCCTCCAACTGGGTGGATCCCACCTCATTGTCATCATTTTTCCTATTTCTACCAACCTACCCCTTGTATCTCCTAAAGGTAACAATGCCAGCAAGCCAAGATCAGTAACAAGTAGAAAAAAAAAATCTTTTTCCTAGAGATCATGGCAAGGGACCGATCATAGACTATGTTGAAATAGTCCCTGAAACCATCACTTCAACTAGTTCAAATGTCAGAAGAACTAGGAGTAATTCCTATCCTATCGCTGTTCAGTTTAATTTATGTTATACATTTTGGAAGTTGGAATATTAAAGGAACCCATATGAAGGTTAAACTTCTATAATTTAAGCAATTCATCATTGAAAACAATCTTGGTATTATAGCCATCCTTGAGACTAAACTTAATCAATCACTAATCCTCAAGGCAGCCAATCTTATCAATCCCTCTTAGATTTTACTTCACAATCTTGATAAAGCTCCTTATGGAAAAATCATGGTCCTCTCTGATCCTACCATCTACATACTCAAACCAATCTTAACCCACATACAATTCAATCATTTCCATGCCATCCATATCCCCACCTCCTCCTCAATCTACATAACCTTTGTTTATGTGGACAACTGCACTGCCCCCTAGATAGATCTTCCTTGATTACCTTCCTCACCTAAGGCAAGACTCTCTTCCATGGTTTGATATGAGACTTTAACTATATGTTATGTGCTTCTGCCAGAAGTCGTGGTAACCCTTTAAGCCTCAATGACACTTCCCCTCTAAATGAATTCATCTCTAGCTCCAACCAATATGAACTTTCTTTTTAGGCCCCGCCTACATGTGGAAACATAAGAGTAGGACTGATATCAGAACCATGAGCCGCATTGACCTCTACTTCATTAATTCTGTTGCTATAATTCAATGGCCCAACCCTATGTCACATTGCCTCCCCCACTTACTATCTGATCACTCCCTTATTTTCTTGTCCTTTGGGAGCAATGCCAATAAGAATAACTCTAGCTTTAAAAATTTTGACTCTTGGATCCTCGATCTAGAAATTTTACCAATTGTTAACAATGCTTGGTCCACTAATTTTTTTGGTAATAATTTTTTTTCAACAGCAGCTCAAAGCAATTAGAGATGCTCTTAGAAGCGGGGAAAAAGTTAAATATAGGAATAGGGATCGGCTCCCTACTGTTTTGAAAGCACAGCTAGAGGAGGTGTAGCTCAAAATGCTTGAGATACTAAGCGGTATCCTTTTATCAACTTAAGAGCACGATCTTCCATTGCAGCTTTCTAAAGCCCAGACTTATGAACTACACATGAAAATATGGAAGCTTAAAAAGGAATGGGAGATATAAGGTGATGAAAACTCAAAATTTTATGATTGTACCCATAAATTAAATATGGCAAAGAGCAATATGCGGTCAAATAACATATGAGTACGACTTGCTTTAAGATGCCCCTAGTCTCCATATTTGGCGTTAGTTATTTAATTACTTAGTTAGTTAATTAATTTAGCTTCGAAGTTGAAATTTACGCAAACGATGAAATTTGACCATAAATCCAACACCATTGTGTTTGTGGCAAAATTCTAAGCAACTTTCATATTTGAAGTTCTGCGTTCGGAGTCTAAACGAAGAAGTTACGGACGATAAACGAATTTGAAATGAAAATAACTAAAATTTTTGGGGCCTACATGTCGACCATTGTGTATAAGCGGTTAGTAGGGGGGTTGATCCACTTCTATGTGGCGGTTCTAGTAACCCTAGGCAATATATGGCTCGTATTTTAAATCGTGCGGCTTTGGTTCATTCTAGTGCCTATAAATTCAGATCTAACTCTCCCTTCTCTTATCATATTTTTATGGATGGAGCAATTAAGCTCTGTCATTTCTTCTTCACCACTTTCTTTCTAAATTAGAAAAGGAGAAGAGAAGAGAATCAACTATATGCGTATTTGAGGCAATTTAATTATTTACACATCTGTATCTATTTTCTCTTCCAATCCTAAATCTCTTATCAGATATGTAATACTGATGTATGTATATACCCTTTTTATACATATTTCCTGGATTAAAAAGGATTTGGAGATGGATTTAAGGTTCTATTTTAGATATAAAGATTCAGATCGCTCTTAAAAGGTGAGTGAGAAATTTTATATATTGTTTATGATGTTAAATCCATTTGGTTGGCATAAGTTTGACTTTTATGCCTAAATCAATTTTATTTGTGAATTGTAGGCTTAAATTAGTGTAGAAAACTATTGCCCACATATTCTTGTTTTAGATCTAATTTGAAATATGTTTACACCTAGATCTGGAAATCAATTCCAAATATTTTAGAACTTGAATGTTGTATATTTTTATTCCAGATCTGTACTTGGGTGTAAAATAGGGTTTTTGGATTATTGCCCAATTTGCGCTATGTTGTAGATTTTCTATAGTTTATTTTGTAGGAAGAACATCTGTTTGATTTTTTTAAATTTGCTTACTTTTTCCACTTTTTATTAAAAAGGGCGATGTTTGATTTAACAACAAATACCCACAAACAAAAAGGGAAGAGATGTGTAAAGTATACATTTATTCTCCGTAGTTTACACTGTTTATTCCAATTAAAAATAAATCATTCATTCCTTGTAATTTCAATTGGAGTGCCTCCCTATGGAAAGAAGTTATCTAATGAGATTCCATATTTATAATCTCGGGAAAGATTCGCTTCAGGTTTGAGATATTAAGCGGCTATAAGGTCTGCATCTGTCCTATAAAAGAAGTATTAAGTAGCCTAATGAGATTTCCATGCAATGCATCTAGATGGTACCACTGAGGAGTCCACTTTAGGGTTAGGTATTAAATGGCATTGTCCTACCTATAAATCAGTGTTAAACGGTCAAAGGCTTGCCTAGTCCTTATTAATGAGGTATTAAGTGGCTTGAGTGCAGTCTCTCACATTGCTATAACTTTAATAACGATAGATGTGCTAATGGTATGGCTATTATAAAATGTAAGGACATATATAGTGGTCAAAGGTCTTTGTAGTTAGGACTAATAGACCAATAATGATGACGTTAGAAGTCAACCTTAGGAATAGCTTTTAAATGACATAGTCGACCTCAATTGAGGTCTTAAATGAAAAAGTTTGCCTATTTCTCTTTTAAAAATATTATATGGCGATTGTAGAAGCCTGCTTCATATTTAGAAGTATCAAGTGGTTGATGGACTTAGAAGTGTTGGATTGTTGATAAGGCTTCGGCGGTATTTCGTACCTTGGTAATGGATAAGTAAGTGTAACGACCTACCAATCCACACTATTCAATCTGACAATATACCACACATATCCAAGCCAAATTGAACGGAAATACTGATATTTATAGGAAAGAAGGAGAGAAGAGAAGAAAATGAGAAGAGAAAAAGAAGAGAAGAGAAATAAAAAAAATACATAATATCACAATCGCAACGGAAGAATATATAATATAATAACAATGATCTTTACAAAGTGGAACTATTATATACATCCATCCATTAGAGTACAATTACAAATCACAATCATCAGCCTAGACGGTTATAACAACCCGTCCTTACAATTTATGATGATTTCAACAACAAAGGAGTGGAAAATACACATATACATGGATACGACTTACAGATCCTAACTCTTTCTCTTGAGTTCCAATGCATCTAAAGTAATCTATAAATACGCTCGGTTTGACCCGAGGATTATAATAAAATAACACCCGAGTTAGTTTGGAAAACCGACGTGAGAAAACACACCCAACAGAACTTTTAAAGTTATAGAAACCTTTCAAAGATCAAAAGTATCTCGTAAGACCACACGAACATAAAAACAGATGGGATTTTACCTTATGATAAGCAAAACATTTCATATGAAATTCTCTGGTATTATAGTAGTGTCTAAATACAACTACCTATTAATCTTAACTGAAGTTGTAACATTAATTAAATTCCAACACAATAGGTATAAAACTAAAACCGTAAAGGCTCGTATTGGAGAATGGATTCCATACAATCACTAGGCTACTGGGGTATTGTCCATCAAGGTGCATCTCTAGATAAAATAACACTATGGTCAAACCTATCAATCCCTACCAACATAGAACTGGCATACTCTTTATTGAATAGTATCAAATATGATCACCCCTCCGTTAATGGGCCCTAAAACATACAAATGAGGATAATAGCGAATTTAGATAGGGATGATCATACCCTACATGGGAGCGAACCACTTAGCCCTGCTGGATCTTCCCTTCTCGGTTGATGGGGCTTGAGGCTACGTTTTACCTTTATATATAGCACTTCCTACTTGGGATGCTAACACTATCTTCCATAGCATAATGCAATACTAGCATTCATCCATCCAAGTTCGTTCTAGGACTGAATGAAACAATGAGAGCTCCATCTTCAAGATGTCTTCACTTCGAACACATTTGTTGGATGAAGTGGTTTTCGGATACCATATCTAATCTCGGTCACTTCGAAACAACATTCGATAACTCCTGGTAAACTCGACCCCGGTTCTTTAGAAAATAAACGGTCAAAGATAAGAGCGGAGATCACCTCCTAAACATTAGTGGATGGATTTTCTTATCATTGTCCTAGGAGAACAATACGAGATTTATATGCATAGTACAGCATAATCGGAGATGACTGTTCCATATAAGTCACGTGTTTCTCCTATGTATTTTCAAAGTTACATTTATGGTCCAATTTCAATAGTTGGTTATTTGACTATCAAATAATGAACATTCAATCAAGAATTTAATTCCATAGTGAAAACCAACATTGGTTAAGCATCAAGCAACACTAAGCCTCTTTTTACAAATTCATTAATTTTCTCAAATCACTTTGTAAATATTTGTACCAAAATATTTTTACAAAGATATACATATATACCCATAAATCCCTATTCTCAATACTTAGAAAAAATATCGATATACTTATCTCAATGGTATAAGTATATTCACCAACATCTGGGAAGATTTCCTCTTTTTATTCAATTCTTAAAACATTTATAACTTCATCATAAATTCACCAATATAAACTCCTTTTATAAATCTATAAATCCGTTTCTAAAATTCTTTTATAAATATCTAAAACCATTTATAAAACCTTTTTATCTTTTAACCAATCTTCCTTTACTTTTTCCAAACATATTATAAGATTCCTCTTATAATCCACATCTATTTATAAAACCCTATTTATAAATCTCGAAAACATTTAAAACATAATTTCCAATCATTTACTTAAAACACTATCATTATATAATAGTAAACATTGCAGACAAATAATATTAACTTTAAAACGTTTAAAATAATAATTAATAAATTTCAAACATCCTAAAAAAACAATTAAAATTTATCTTCAACATTTTTATAAATACTAATAATTATTTTCCAAAACATTATTTATAAATAAGTATATTTAATTTCAAGCCATACTAATAATTTTAAATAATTAACCCTTCAAAATATTAAAATGTTGATAAATCACTTTTTAAAATAATATTACTATAAATTAAAACTTTTAAAACATAATTATATTTCCATGACAAAAATCCATACTTAATTTCCAACATGACCATTTCCATACTTATAAACTATATTTATAAATCTCCTCCATTTTATAAAACTTCCTTTCATAAAATTCCTTTATTTATGAACTTCATTTATAACTCCATTCCTTTATAATCTCACTTATTCATAAAGTCCCCATCAAAAATAAAATTTCAACCGCTTCAAATCTTGCTCCTGTAGTTATATATTTCTTTCAATTTATAAAATATCATTTAGCAATCCCAAATTTACCCTCACCTTCAATTTACAAAATAGAATCAACTATTTTCGTAAACATCATTATACATCTTAAAATAAATCTACCGTTGATTTATTTCTCCAATCTATTAAATAATAATGGTTTTCTTTTAAATTATAAAACACCGTTCATAAATCTAAAACTTTATAAATAAATATGAATTTACAAATCTTAACTTTATTTGTAAAATGTCACTTTATACTTTATCACCTTTATAAATTTCCATATTTATAAATAAATCTCAATATTTGTATATACTCTATATATATCGCTCTATATTAAATAGCTAATAATTATTTCTATCTATTTTTTAAAACTATAGTCATTTATTATAAAACACGAACTTATTTCCAAGATTTTAAAAATCTTTATTCATGGTTCAAAATCTCTATTTAAAATATTTTATAAAACCATAAACTTATAATCTCTAAAAATCATATTTTTACTTTAGAAAAATTATTCAACATATAAAATTTCCAAAATCACTTTGATATTCCTTTTTAAATCAAATCACTATTTTGTAGTATTTTAAAATACCAAAAATGAGGCCCGGTGCTACTAAAGCACTAATTGAGCAAAATCATATCCATGTCATCAATATGGCATTCAATATGTAATATATCACTATGTATATGAAAATAAACCAACAGTGTGAGGAATCCTATTGGATCCCTCCAACCTGTCCCCCTGCATCATCTATAGTACATATAATTGTAAAAATATAAATCAACCGCTTTGAGGTGGGATTTGTATACAAGGGTTATCCGCTCTTACACGGGAACGTAATATGGTCTCATCCGCTCCAATAAGCAGAAATATATCCAAACAAATAATATAAACTAGTAATTCATCGAAATAGTCAATAACAATCAACTATAAAATATTCTAGCGTCCAATAAATAAATTTCCTCGACTATGTAATATTTTAGTTAACCAAAAAGGTGAGATTAACTCACAATAATCTTAGTTTCGTCACATCACTCCGTTTCGAACTAAAACCAAATGGCTTTTTGATTTTAGCATAAATTTAGACTAGCTCCAATCTCGTTCAATACAACTCCATAGCGTATCCTTCGTCAATATGATCGCAACGCGACTCGTTACACTCAAAATCGACCTCGTACGAGAAAGTTATGAATTCATGAACATTCGAGATAATTAACTTTTGTAATTAACCAAATTAACTAAATTTAAACTAAAACCTTTCTCCTATCTCTCACATGCATGCTTCAGCTGCACGCCCTTTTTTCTTTTTTTATATTTCGTTTTAATCGAATCGCGCCTCCACCTACAACCACTACCGGCCTCTGCGTGCGTCTCCTTCCACCGCGTCGCCATAGCTTTCCACCTTGTCGCACGCTGTCGCACGATTGCCTACCGAACCCAAAATATGAGCTCGAGCTCACGGGTGAATTTCCGTCGCCTCAATCGATGATTCGAAAATCCAACTGGTGAGCAAGCTCGTACAGTCACTCTCTACTTTTTGTTAGTTGGTGTCGTTGCCTAATTTTGCCTCTAGAGGCACCAATCGTTGTTGGTCATTAAATGGTTTAGTTTGATGGCGGCTGAAATTTTAAAGCTAGGGTTTTAGCAAATGAAGGGAATTGATGGTCTTATATAGAAAATATTTTAAAGCACTATTCATCCTTGAAAATTTTAAACTCCAAACGAAGCATGTCTCCTGGTGTTCTATATATTATACCCATATTATGAATACAATAAAATATATGTCAGAAGCAAATTTCATCATATATAGAAATTAGCTTTTCAAAATCAAATTATTTTAATTTAAATTTCCTTGATTAAATTCTTCGCGTTTTCAATCTCATACCTCCAAATGTGCTTCCAATCTTCATTAAATTCTTCAGCATATTATAATTCATTATTACGGATCCAATGAAACTGGTTTCATCGAAATGCGTAAATAAAACGAATAATCTTCCAAAATTAGTCCAATCACTTTTATATCCAAATTAAAATTTCACTATCTTCCTTCTAGATTTAAGATCAACTTTCAAAATCATTTTCATTCAATTTAATTCAAGATTTAAGATATTAAACAATTCCAAATATTAAATTTAACTATTAAATAATCAAGTAATTAGTATATTTGAAATTCAAGTTATTTAACATATAAAATTAACTTTTCAATATTTAAAATCAATTAAATATTTCAAATTCAAATGACTAAAATTCCAGATCATTACAGTAAGTAATGATGTGTACAATGCAAGGTTAGATTAGAATTGCTAACCTTAAGAGACATAATAATTAAATGGAAACCAATCGGCATTAATTTATTTTATGAATGGTTTATATATTTTCCCGTTACTAGAAGTTATTCTAACCCCTCCTTATTACAACCCACGGAATAGATTGAGAGGAACGGGTCACTGGAGCTGTATGTGTTTAGTTATTAGAGAAGCCTTATTTTATCTCATGCTCGATGCTTATTGTCACAATCTATTATCCAAGGAATACCATTACTTCCAAGGTAGTAGTCATAGTCAGTATTCTTATGCTATTAATATTTCCACTGTGAGTTTAGATTTCTATCATTCTCTGATATGCTCAGGCTTATTTCAGGTACCAAATTCAATGATCTGTACTTTGATTAACTTAGGTTTCGTTTTCTTTTTGAAATTTAGGCTCATTAAGGTATGAGTGATTGCATTTGATATCGGAGCCTAGGTTAGTAAACCAAAGGAATTAGGATAAATTGAAAGAACATATTCATACCTTCCTATTTAGTATTATTATATTTTTACGTTAGATTATAAGAATTCTGACTATAAAAGTTATTGTAGTTCCACTCTGAAGGAATGGGAAAAGCAACTATTGGTTGGAAATATCTTAGAGTTAAGATTTTCATGCCGACTCCAAAGTACTTCATGGAGTGCTGGCGATGCACAATGCATTGTTGATAAATAGCTTAAGTAGGACAAATGGCTGATCCCGAAGATTGAAGGTGTTCGACTTGATAGTCGAGATCTATCTACCTTATGATTTTCAATTTTGATGATGAGTTCTAGTCGAAGACACGTATTTATTCCAGAGGGGTGGGAAATTGGAGCCTGTTTGACGCAAACATTCAAGAATCAATTTTGGTAAGATATTGCCCATCGATCAATTATTTAATAGCAAATCGAAATTTTATTTGGAGAATTAATGTTAATTCCTTAGTTTTAAACCTGTGAGAGTTTTTTTAAAGTATATTTTGAAAAATGCTTTACATTTTGGAAAAATGGTATTTCTAAGGATTTGTTTTGAAAATTTTGTTTTGGGAAGTTTTGAAGTTTTAATTTTTAAAGAAACACGTATAACAAAGTTGGTCGTATTAAGAGATTTTGGTTTATAAAGGAGTAAGTTTTGAAACCCTTAAACACACACACACACACACGACAATAAAGATTGATTTGATTTTAATAAGAAAATAATTTTTTGATTTGGAAACGAGCTTCATGGGGTGAATATTTAGCCCAATAATTTTCCTATTTTTGAAGTTTTTAAAATTTTTTCTCTTTAGGGTACGTACAAAATAGGAATTCCATTAAATTTTATTTGGTTTGTAGTTAGAAGGCTTGTTGCACCAGCCGACTATTGGAAGAAATATTTTCGTGCGAAGTAGGCAGAAAATAGCAGCATGAATGCTATCAGGATTTTGGACTGGTTGTTGGTCGCATCTGTTTTGCTGAGCCTATTGTAATCTTGCAAAGGAAGAGTCTACACGGTAAGATAGATACCGTCCTGTGGAAGTTAGAAATTTTCTGGATGTGTCAAGTTGAAGATGGTGTGCGGAACAGTCATTAGGATATTCATTAATTAATTTAACCTGAACCTATTAGGTCCAAGTTCAGACGTGACTAAATCTAGGCTAACAGTCAACGATATGTGATCGACCAGAAGACATAATGGCGATCGACCGCTATAAATATTTAGGCCGAACACGAACCTGTAACGCGGCTATAAGTCACATCTAAATGAGTAGCCGTAGCACCCTACATTCTCTCCCACTTTTCCATTTTCAATCGAACCCCGTTTCCACTTCCCTCTTCCTCCACCAAATGCAAGCCTCCCTCCTTTATTCCTCCTACAACTGACGCTAAATTTTTTGCATGTCAGATCTTACCCTACAACCACTCCAAAATCTATACCCATTTCTCCCTTCTTCAATCGCCACTCGGCCTATGGCACCAACCTGCACCGATGGCTTTTCCTCTCATCTTCCGGGCCTTACTCTGTAAGAAGCCGTTTGGCTTGACTGGAGCAAGCGAAAGATTGGCAATTATCTCGAACTGACGAATTTTGATTTACTCCATGGGTAACTGGTGAAATTTAGAGATTTCATCGCTCTTGGGCTTGAAGAGCTTTTCGTCGTGACAGGACTTGCACCGATCATCTGCTTCAAGATCTATGAGTAGGAATATTACGCATGTTGTGTCCATCTTTTTGATGCATAGATAGCACGGAATTTTGATAATGGCAAATCTATATTGATTCTGAGGTGAATGGAGCTCAGATCGAGATGACAGATGATGATCTCGTTGGATTTTGGAGATATTTGTAGTAGGCGCAGATTTGGATGACATGGAGATGACTGATTCTAAGATTCTACAATGAATCCTTTTTGTAAATGTTGGTGATTAAAGGACCGACAATTTGCGACCGGTTGCTCGTCTCGTCGTGTGGATCATTCGGCACAACTTCGCTTCGAAGACGAAAAGCCTAGACCAGATCTATACCTCATTGTGAAGAGCCGCCTATGCTATAATGGGCAGCATAGTCATCAATTGGGCTCATGTTTTGATGCTTCATATGGTCGATCAGATAGTTGGTACACCTAGGACTCACTTTTCATTTTGCCACTTGCTCACTCGAGTGTTTAGGCATTACGACGTAAATTTGAGCGAAGAGCCAGTAGTGAAGAAGATCCCTCCTACCATCGACCGAACCACTATTAAGATGTTGAATATTCCTTTACCGCCAGCCGTTCTACCTGTACCAGCACCATAGCAGCAGCCGCAGTAGCAACACCAACAGCAGGAGTTAGCGCAGGGCACCGACGGATACTCGAGTCCTGAGCTTATTGCTATCTGTCAGGTTCAAGCAGAGCTCCAAGACGTTAGGGCAAAGCAGCAATGCTAAGGGCGTGAGATTAGATGTATAGCCACCATGCTACGACCATTCCGCGATCGCGGCAATTGCTCGAGCTCCAACCTTGGAACGAGACCTTATAGTTCGTAGATGATGTTTTATTTAGGATTGTTGTAACTTTTTATTTCCAGCATTTGTCCTTTTTTAGCTATTGGTTGTCTCTTGAAAATGCACACATGACATTATGAGAATTTTCCTGTTTATTCACCACGTCATTGTTTCTAGTTATGTAAACCGCTCTTATTTATGCACATGAAAGAAATAATGTAAATATGGGAATCTCATAAATGACACTTAACCAACAGTAAATACAATATAAGATTGTAAATTTAGAATAAATGGAAAACTTTAGTGAAGGAAAGGTTAAAGATATTTAGTATCACGGGTCATTATCCATGTTCCTTATAAGCTAAAATTCTTAGGTAATTAGGCATGATGACATTTTAAAATAAAATGTCAAATTTTATGGGTAACGTTAGTTGTAGAATTTTAGAATTTGCTTTATGAGTTTAGCACATAACCGACTTCCGACTACGCTGAATTGTGGCTTGATTTATCAAAAATTTTGAACGGAAATATTTTGAAAAGTTTCTGTTTTGAAGAAAAGTACTGGTTTTTAGTTATTTTGGCTCTTAAATTATTTTTAGACTTTTTGTTTAAAAAAATGATTCCAATAGAAAATGTACGTCTAATATTTTGGAAATTAATTTTTCTAATAATGTATAAATTTGAAAAATAAGAAAGATTTTTATGAAATCTTTGATCTTGAAGGCCACATATTAGGCACAAGGAAGACAAGTAGAATTGGAATTTGCAAATTTAGCGGTGCATGAGGGTCAGCGATACGATGGAAAGCAAGCGATAACAAGGGGAAAATGGTTTTTTCCTGGGAATTTCTATACATACCTTGTCGATGATGAGTACGAGTCTATTTTTATTTTCATACCTTGTCGACGATGCGTACGAGTCTATTTTTAGACTCAATTTCATTTTAGAGCTTGAAATAAGCCTCCTTATGCGTTTTGTATGTGCAAAATTTGGAGTAGATCCAAGGCAGCGTGGAAAATTCCGCTGTACTACGGAAATAGGAAATTTTTATCGTGGTAAGAATGATAAATTATCCATCTAAATTCGCTTTTTAGCGTAGGAGTAAAGTTTATGAGGTAATTTTTCAATGCGTTAGATTATTGAATGGTTGGAAGTGGATGCACAATTGGTTGCTTCATACCTTTATTCATTGGGGTTTTGGTTGAAAATGTTTTTTTCAAAAAAAAGCTGCATACGTATAGAACTACTAGCATATGTATATATATATATATATATATATATGGTGCTTGCAATATGTTTTTAGAAATATTTTCAAAAGAAATGCTTTTTTATAGGAGGATATGATTTAGAATCATTCTGCATACATATTTTCTATGTGGGATGCGGTAATACACTTTGCACTTGCGCACGTAGGTTGCATAATTTGTTGTACACTCATTGTTTGTGCTGTTACGGATAATTAGGAGCCAAAACCATGACTTAGTCATTGATGAAATTTCGGGGTCAAAATTATTTTTAAGGGGGGAAGAATGCTACTCCCCGTAATTTGGAATTAGCTATTTAATTAGTTAGTTAGTTAATTAATTTAGCTCCAAAAATGAAATTCGTGCAAACGATGAGATTTGACCATGAAACTTGCACCATTGAGTTTGTGGAAAAATTATGACCAATTTCGTAATTAAAGTTTTGCGATCAGCATTCAGTAGAAGTTACGAACGAAAAACGAATTCGAGACGATAATAATTAAAATAAGAAAATTAACTAAAATTTTCTGAGCCCACAGGTCGACCGCCGTGTATAAGCGGTCCATAGGGGGGGATCAACCTCTAAGTAGGGGGCGGTCAACCCGCCTCTATATGGCAGCTCCAGCAACCCTAGACCATATATGGCCTAGATTTAAGTCATGCGGTTCTGCTTTATTCTAGTGCCTATAAAATCTGATCTAACCCTCCTTTCTCTTCTCATATTTTTCTAGATCAAGCAATAAAGCTCTGTCATTTCTTCTTCTCCACCTTCTTCTTAAATTATAATTATAAGATATTTGTATTTATATTCGTACAAATTGAAGAAGAATAGAAATCAAATGAAAATGAGAAGTGAGTCAACTATGCATGTATTTGAGGTAATTTATATATTTATTATTTGTATCTATTTTCTCTCCCAATACCAAATCCCTTCTCAGACCTATAATTTTAATGTGTGTATATATATCCTTTCATACACATTTCTTGGATTAAAAAGAACTGGAAGATAAATTTAAGGTTCTACTTCATATTTTGAGATTTAGATCGTTTTTAAAAGGTGAGTGGGAAGTTTTAAGTTTTGTTTGTGACTTTGAATCCATTCGGTTGGCATACATTTGATTTTATGCCTAAATCAATTTTATTTGTGGAATATAGGCTTAAATTAGTGTAGAATACTATTGTCTACATATTCTTGTTTTAGATCAAATTTGAAATATGTTTACACCTAGATTTGGAAATCAGTCAAAGATTTTAGAGTTTGAATGTTGTATATTTTTATTCCAGATCTGTACTCTGGTGTACAATAGAATTTTTGGATTATTACCCAATTTGTGCTATGTTGTAGATTTTTCATAGTTTAATTTGTGGGAAGTACATTTGTTTGATTTTTATAAAATTTTTACCTTTTCCGCTCTTTATTCAAAAGGGAATCATTTGATTTAACAAGGAATACTCACAAATAAAAAGGGAAGAGATATGTAAAGTACAGAGTTATTATCTATAGTTTACACTGTCTATTTTAATTAAAAAGAAATCATCCATTATATTGTAATTTCAAATGAAGTCAATCTTTCATTTTTGTGTTAAACCAATTTATGCAAATCATAGTGAAAAATCTTCCTAATGAAGTTAATTCCAGCAAATTAAATATGGAAAGCATATTCTAGTTACATATTTATGACTAGAATATATTTGGTTACAAATAGGTAGTTTTATTAAGCAGTTTATACGTATTTATTGCGTTAATAAAGAAGAACAGCTTTATTCATGCATTATTTATGCATAAGGTTCGTTGGTTATTATTATATTTAGTGAAGCCAATAGTTAGAATTAGGAAAGGTAGTAATTCATATTAATGGGAAATAAATTATGAATTTCTATTAATTAATTAATAGAAAATGAAAGATTGTAACCTACATTAATGGGCAATTAATGAGAAATAATGGATAGTGTTAAATTAATGGTTACAATTAATAGAAACAAACAAATCAATGGGACTGACAAAAATAAAATGGGTATAAAATGGTTATTAATTTGAAATTAGTAATCATAAATAAATGTCTTAGGAAATATCCGTTAGCAATTTATGGATAAGTTGATATTTATGAGCATTAAAAAGGATTTATATGTAGATAAGTATTTAAGATAACTCTCATTACCTTAAATAAAATGGGAACCAGTAAGCTAAGTCCAATGTCAACCTAAGATAGCATAAGTAAGACTTAAGATGGTTAATTGGACTTAGTAGATTAGTGATGCGAGGTCAATAGAGTCACTCGACAAAAGACCGCCTTTCATATTGAGGCTACTATAAGTCAGGTGCATTTACTACTGATGTGAGATATCACTAATCCTAGGACCCGGATTAGACTTGCTTTCTTAATTGAAAAATATTAAATGGTCCAAATTTGGATTTAGGAGCATTGAGAGATATCTCTAAAATGGTTTACTTCAATGTAAAGGTATTAAGTGTCTATCTTAGGGCCTGTCTCCTTATCAAAAGAATTCATCCAATTAGATTTTAAATTTATAAGAGTGATACTGGATATCTCCAGAGAGGTTTGCTTCAGGTTTGAGGTATTAAGTGGTTGTAAGTTCTACCTCTATCCTATAAAAGAAGTATTAAGTAGCCTAATGGTATTTCCAAGCAATGCGGCTAGAGAGTACCAGTGAGGAATCCACCTTAGGTTTATGTATTAAATGGAAAAGGTCTACCTATAAATATGTGTTAAATGGTCAAAGGTCTCTGTAATTAGGACTAATAGACCAATAATGATGACGCTAGAAGTCCACCTTGGGAATAGGTCATAAATGAAGGAGTCTGCCTCAATTGAGGTCTTAAATAGCAAAGTCTGCTTATTTCTCTTTTAGAAGTATTATGTCGCAATAGTAGAAGCCTAATTCATATTTATAAGTATCATGTTAAGGCTTCATCGGTATTTAGTACCTTGGGAATGGATAGGTAAGTAATTGTGTGTGTGATGCAAGGTTCGATTAGAATTGCTAACCTTGATAGACATAACAATAAATGAAAATCAATCTGCATAAATTTATATTATGGATAGTTTATAGATTTTTCAGTCACCAGAATGTTGTTTTGACCCCCTCCTCATTACAACCCACATGATAAATTTAGAGGAATAGGTCATTGGAGCTGGACATGTTTATATGTTGGAGAATCCTTCTTTTATCTCATGCTTGATGCTGATGTGGCAATCTGCTATCCAAGGAATACCATTAATTACAAGATAGTAGTCATAGTCAGTGTTCTTATCCTACTATTGTTTTTGCCGTGAGTATAGATTTCTATCAATCTCTAATAAAGCTAATGCTTATTTGCAGGTACCAAATTCAATGATCTGTGCTTTAGTGGACTTAGATTTTGATTTTTTTTATAATTTAGGCTCATTAAGGTATGGGTGATTACACCTAGCTCTTTAGATAATGCATTCCTGGAGTATTATGTTAAGTTGCTTGGGACCCCTGATTCTTTTAGCTTAAACACTAAGGACCTCCTCGCTACAACCTTGTGCATGCTATGTAATCATGGCATCATCTTTCTATCAGCTAAAGTTTCAGATGAAGAGATCAAAGCGGCCGTATTTGTGAATAAATCTTCCTGGTCCAAATGGCTTTAATGCTACTTTCTATATACACTGTTTGGACTTGATTGCATTCGACTACTCAAATCTGTTCGCAAATTTTTCAACCATAGTAAGATGTTAGGATACATCGATGCCACTAATCTAGTTATCATTCCTAAAGTCAAACATGCCTCACCCATGTTAGCTTTTAGGCATATTGCTTGTTGCAATATAATATACAAGTGTATATCCATGGTGATAGCTTTTAAGCTCAAGCATGTTCTTCCTAGCATCATATCTTACAACCAGGAAGCATTCCACCCCAATAGAAGTATTTTGGACCATGTCCTCCTCACCCACGAGTTAATGAATTGGTATAACAGAAGTTATATATATCTCCTAGAGCTATGTTGAAACTTGATATCAAGATAGCTTATGACTCCATTTAATGGGAATCAATTGTTATAATTATGGCAAGAATGTGTTTTCCTTTCCATTTTGTTAGTTGGATCCACACTTGTATATCTGTTGTCTCTTACTCATTAGGGTATAATGGTAATACTATAGGGTATTTCAAAGGATCTCAGAGTATAAGGTAGGATGACTCAATGTCTTCATATCACTATCATGAAATTATTCAATAAACATATTTCTTAGCAAAGAGTATGTGATGCATCCAATTGTAAGAATCCTTGTATCTCTACCTTACTATTTGCTGATGATGCCATATTATTGACAAAAACAATTCAAGACTCTTTGAACTGCATTTCTAGGGTATTAAAGACATTTATTAGTACCACAATTCTTAAAATTAATTATGAAAAATCCTTCTTACCTTAGCTTGTGTGCTTGAGATTCAAAGGCAAGAGTTACATGATATTTCTTCCTTTCTTGCTCTATGCAGTGTTACTCATCTTGGTATTCCTCTTTCCTCTAGAAAAATTGAAATCTTGACCTACCTACCTCTTTATGAAAAATCACTATAACCATGAATAGCTGGACTAATAGGTTTCTGACCCAAAAGAAAGACTTATTGTTCTAAAATCTATCATTCAAGCCATGATAATATATTAGAGTAGATATTTTATTTTACCTTCCAAGCTTATTTCCAATATTAGGCAAGCTATGAACCATTGCCTATGGATATGGAATATGCACTCTAGAAAATTAATTCCTATAGCTTTCTGTAAGCTAGAAAAGCTTTTTGCCGTGGTAGGTTAGGAATTAAGAGCATGAGAAACTGGAACCGGCTGTTTTATCCGAGCACTTTGATAATTTCATTAGTAAAAAATCAAACTTATGGGTCAAATGGTCAAGTAAATTTCAACTTAGCAATAAGAATTTTGGGTTATGGAAGCGTCTCCTTTGTGTGGTTGGGTTTGGAGATCCATTCTTCAGCTCAGAGATGCCTTTCTTTCCCATGTGCAACTTTCAATCTCCTCTTCCAATGCTGCGAGGTTCTGGTTTGAGCTTTGGTCTAGAAAAGGCCTTATATTGCATAATGTTCTAACCAATGAAGAAAAGAGGCGGTTTGGTATTCCTTTGATGCAAGAGCTTGTGAGTATATGGTTGATGGGTACATTACTCTTCCTGACTCTAGTAATGTTAGGGTTCAACAAAACATGCATTTGATCCAAAACTCTATTATGCCAATTGGAGATGATGAGTATGTCTAGTCTATCGAGCAAAAGCCTCACTCAGTTTCTGTAATCAATAAAGCTATAACAGACTATAATCATGTTGTAATTTTCAGGTGGCATAATAGGGTGTGGAATAGGCAAAGATTTAAAAATTATAATTTCCTTCTATAGAAAGTGTTAAAGAATAGCATCACGACGAAGTCTAATCTTTGTGTTAGACGGTTTTATGTGGAGAACGTTTGTATCTTCTACTGTAATCATAATGAGGACAATATGCACATCTACTTCAACTGTCTTGTAATATATTCCATTCGATGCAAAGTCCTATGTAAAGGAAATTTTCATGCTCCTTTGAGAGATAGCTTTAATGAATGGAATAGGATTTTCAAAGAAACAAGTTTGCAGGATAGTGGCATATTATTGTTGCTGCTTCTATTGAAAGTGTTTGTTGCTGTCGTGTGGCAATAGAGGAATGCCAGGGTCATTGAGAACAATAGTGTTTCTAAAGTGGTAATTTATAACTTGGTCTATAACAGAATGGGGAATAACACGTGTGCATGGCTTACTGACCATGGAGGAATTTGTTGAATTTTGGACTTGAGTTTGTTTTTTTGATGCGTGTCTATATTTTTCCTTCTTTTTTCTCTCCTTGTTTAGCATTGCTTTTTTCCTATGAGGTTAAGCTTGTTAAATCCCATTTTTTATATATATTTAATAAATCTAGAAAGGCCGCAATCAATCCTGCGAGCTAACTAAAAAAATATCATGATATATGTTATGTTTTCCTGAATTATTTAAAACCATATGGGTATACGTTGTGTGTATAAAAGAATTTTTGAAATTAATAAAATTTAATTAAAATTGTTTAATTGAATAAACTAATTAATAAATTAATACATATATATATATGTGTGTGTGTGTGTGTGTGTGTGTGTGTGTAAGACATATGTGTATTACTATAAAGGTTATAGTATATATATTAACTATAATATATTATAATTGAATAATGTAATAATTGATTAAAGTGTTAATTAATTAAATTAATTAAATAAGATTTAATTAATATAGTGTTATACATAAAATATTATATAAGTTAAATAAAGTATAAAGGATATATAATAATAAAACTTATATAATATAAATGTACAAACTAAAGGTGGAACAGTAAGAAACCCGATTAGACTCAAGGAATAAATACATAGGAATAATACATATACCTTGATTTCTGATATGTCTAGCACTTGAATCACGAGAGTATTTCACAAGTAATACATTATTCCATAAGTCAGTGTCACTCAATTAAATATACTGAAGATTTTGAATCTTTAATCTAAGTGATGTCCTTTACCATTTGTATTTAAATAAATTAATTCGTACTCTTTGGTTGTTGAGAAAACTCAAGCTAGAGATGTTATGTGTAGTATTATTAATATATTGACTAGACGGGGTAAGATAACTATATATATTTGTTGAGCACATTCAAGGTATGCATATTGTACTTAGGTCATCGTGAAATGGTAGGTATGAGTGAATAATTTCTTTCAATTTATTAAGCAAACGTAAGGTCGAAATGAGATTAGGATAAGGAACCATGGGTTAGGAGTTGTATATGATACAACTGATAAGGAGTTATCCATTGTTTGTGGGGCTATGACTTGTTGAGAAAATTCAAGGTTGGAATCCGAAGACAGGCGAATCATAATACCCATTAGTGAAGTCGAAAGACTTCTACGTTTTATCTTAGGGTTTGGAGAAACATTTTAGACTAATGGGAGCCTTATTAGAAAAATGAGTTGGTAACATTTAACTTTTCTAATATTATAAGAACATCTACTACAGAAGGTTACAATAATCCATGTTGATAAATTTATTCAATTAATATAATTGATAAATTGTTTGTCCATTAAAATATACAGATGAACTGAACAATATTTACAAATACAAATATAAAATATACTTACCAATAAATTTTTGCATGTTGACTCATGCAAGCATCTAATTATACAACCACTAAATATGTTCATAACCTGGTCATTTATGAATTTGCTTACCCGAGACTATGTATTGTTATCAATGAGTTTCAAAATCTAAAGCAACGCCAGAATATGGATATATGATGCATATACAATCACATATAAATATTTTATGATGAACAATCACAATTCATAATATATGAAACCTCAATGAGTTCAGTTCATTCAAAATAAGCAAGTAAACCATAATATGAGATCATGTATTCAATATGATTGATTACAATAATGATCTTATTGTTTTAAATGTAACACAAGGCTACAAGATAGATCTTAGAATTCGATCATTGAAATGTTAATTTGATCAGTTTACATAAAGTGCAATTTATTTGCTATCTTTAAAAGTTAAGGATGATGAAATGCACTTTTGTAAAGAGTTCGTTATTGTATTATAGTAAGGATTTCCTTTAAAAGGTTTGACTATTTAGAAAAGAAATCAAAGATATAAGAGTGGATGTAACCTAAGGCATGGTTAGGATGAAGACAATGAATGGTCACTTCTACTTTATAAAAAATCATTGGATACGAGAATGTAAAATAATAATTAATTCTTCAAATTAGAATAAGAAATATGATTTTTGTTCCAATATGTATTTTCATATGGAAAATTATTTTCTATGAGATTTATTTCTTTGAATTTAAGATATTTGTTCTGAAAATTCTCGATCGTGAACCAGTTATAATAAATGAAATACATAGCATTTATTAAGTGGTTGAATGGAGCTTCGTATTTCATATGCTATTATAGTAATGGCGGAAATAGTGGGAGCATGCTATATAACACTTATTAGTCGCATCAAGTCATGAAAATTGTTTTCATTTAAAATATCAAACAATTATTTATTAATAACTTTATTTACAATTATTTTGGCTTTATAGACTAAGCCATAGTTTGGAGAAATAATTTTTTGAGTATATCAATTAAAAGTAATATGGTACTAGTGAATTATATCTCAAAAAATAAAAGACAAAACGCCAATTCGGAGGAAGCGACATAAGAATTGATAAACACTTTGGATTGGTACACATAGATGTACGTAATCATAATTCTAATAATGCCAAAAAGGTTTCGTGTATTTCATTATATTCACCGATAAGTTATCACCGACATATACATTTGTATTTGATAAACATGTTGTACGTTAATGATATGCACATAGAGCATAAAAATAAAGTAAATATAATAAGGTGCAATAGAAAATAAATTGATTTGATTTGATTGAATAAGTGAGAATTTTGGAAAAATTTCAAACGTACCTAAAAATAGAAAAAATTCAATCTCAATAGTCACTCCACCCTATGCTACATAATGATCTATCGATAAGAAGTAATCGGACTATGTTTTAACAAAGCATGATTATTTACTTAAGAACTAAGGAGAAGCAAGGAAGTGATGGGATAAAGGGCTATGAAGGTACGACTGTATCTAGGGGAGGTGATGGAGGGGGTAGTTTGGTCCATTTACAATGCTTAAGGGGTAAGGTATTACAATGCTATAAATACCCAAGCTTACCTCTCATTTTATCACATATCCATCTCATACTTCTTTAAGCTTTTCTTCTTCTTCTTTCCTACTTTAATGGCTTCTTTTATCTCTGCAAAATACTCTTCCATCATAGCGACGCTCTACTAAAAAAATAATATATGCATACACTTCCATTATCAATCCACTTTTAAAATAGCACCAAACCACTCGCTTCCTCCTCTATAGTTCATGGCTCACGTCATCCACCACTCAAGGCCAAGAAACCACTACCCAAATACTAAGGTTAAACACTACTAAGGTCAAGGAGCAAGTTCATAAAGCTCCAGAGTGGAGAAAGTGTAGAGAAGTGGTGCCAGAGTACCGCTAGAGTAATTTCAAGGAGGGGAAAGCTACGATGGTGAGAACATATCCTAACTTTAGTTTTCTTGAATCTTAAATTGATTTGAAATGATGATATGAAAGATTAATTTGTTAATTAAAATATTTCGATAAATATTGGTTTATTTGATTGGTTGATAATTTGGTTGTGATTGGTTGATAATTTAATTGTGATAAAAAGAATTATTATAACTAATGATGTGAAAATTATATCCAACATAATAAAATGATTACTCTAAATAGCCATGGTAAATTCATGAAAAATAATCCATATTATACTCTAAAATAATATGTGTATGAGGAGTATTAAGCCTTTTTTATTTACAAATCAAGAAAACACATTTTATAAAGGTCGGAATTTGGTTTTGAAATAAAAAAATTGGAAAGAAGGAGTTTTGAAATTATTTGTAAAATATTTTTTACGATTTGATTTTGAAAAATAATAATTGAGTTGAAAAATAATATAAAAATATCATTTGGTTTGATATAAAGTAGTTTTAAATAAAAAGACAGAAAATTTAATATTATAAATATATAATATTAAATATGAAAAATTAAGATCTTTAAATCAAGTAAAATAGTCAAATATGGGTTTAAATTGATTTAATATGATATTAAAATGATTTAGAAGTGTTTCCGACAAATATTGGCAAATTTGGTTAAATTGTGAAAATTGAGCGCGCCGCGTAACGGTAGTTCATGGTTTCGCGCCATAAAATTTAAATACATGTATAGAATGAAATATGATTGGAATTCTTCGAAATAAGAATTTTTCAAACCCTTATAATCTTAGTTTTCAAATAAAAGAGAAAAATCAAGATTTCATTTAGTAAAGTTTGTGATAATGTCCAAATTAAGTATTAAAAATCGTCGCGTTTTAGCAGTTCGTAAAATATTATTATTAACTCTTTAAAAGTAGATATTTTTAATGTTTAAAAATATAACATAAATTCCATGAATATGTTAAAATGTTTTAAAAGAAATTTGAGTTATAAAAATGGAAATATATATAATGAAATTGGTGTTTTAACATATAAAGCTTTAAAAATCACAATTCATAGATAATTTAGCAACGGAATTTGACAACTTTTGAATAAATGTTTTAAACTTGGGTTTTTCTTCCCGACTCCTTTGGAAATGTTTTTCAAATAACTACGCAAGTGTTTTAAAGGTTTAGAGTCGATCAAATAACTTGACTGCATTATGTGTGACATAGAGATAGTCTTTAGGTTGGAGTTTGGAAAACTAGTTGTCTTCTCCTTCTAGTTATTCAGAATGGCCCGATGGATGGGATAATTAACTTGATTTACTCGGATTACATTTTCTTAAGATGATAAAAGGGATTTGGAGTTTTCAAAGGTAAGCAAGATTTAAAATAGGATTTTGGTTGTTAAAGAGAATATTCGAGTTAAGCTCTGTATAAAATTCCAAGGAGGGAACTCGTACTATCCTTATGAATTTGAAAGCTGATTTCACCATTATACGACGAACAATACGGATTTAATATGGAAATTAGTATTAAGTAGTGTTAGGCTAAAACTTATAGATCCATTTTATTCAATACGAACTGGTTTGGGTTTACAGTAAACGATGTCTTAAATAACAGTGCTTTTAACCCATTAAAGATATAATTTGGAATATGAAATCTTCATTAAAATGGGAATTATACTAACATTTGAAGATAGAAATATTTTCCTAAGTAGTTTAAAAGAAATGATTTGGTATTTTCAAAGTTAAAAAGAGGCTTAATAATCTCATATATACTGAAAGAAATAGAAATGGTTTAAAGCTTATATCTCTGAAGAGATATTTATTTGGATGAAAAGATTTATAAATTGGATGATGTTTAATAATCACCCACATACCTGACATTTTTTTATCGATGATTAGTTCGGAGAGACCGAGATCGAATTTGGGTGACTCCTATCCGAAAACCAATTTGAACCAATATACGTATTCGAAAGTGAAGAACGTTGAAGACAATGATTTTGAAGATGGAGATATTCATATTGTAGGGTTGCTTGCCACTTAACTCTTGGGTGATTCCCATATTATATAAATGGTGGCGCTAATGCCTTCTTTCTGAAAATCTTCGATTGGCAAGGATTATTCGCTACTAGTTCTAGGGGTGATTCCCAAACAAAATATAGTAAGAGGAATGCCTTCGGTTAGTCCTTTACTTGGAAAGCTTTTATGGGCGAACATTTGACATTTCATTTCTAAGACCGTGTACATTGGTTTTTACAAACATACATCTATTTGGTGGTCTAGAGGCAACCTCTCTTATACTAACATCCTTCTCTGAGGCATATGAACTCAAGGGTTGTACTTTGTGAAATCAATAGTGTGTTGTTAGAAATAGCAATGTGGCATTTTAAGTGTAATTTTCTTTGTGGAAAGTAAAGCGTGGCCTAATGAGCCTTACATTCTAGAGATGATATGTGAAACTATGTGGTACAGAGAAAATATTACAGTATTTCATATTATCGGATGATAAAAAAGTGTTATAGCCTTAGAGTTTAAATGAACAAGTATACTGGTGTATGAGTCCCTGTATGAAAAGCCGCCAGATATGCTAATTCATAGTAGTGTAGCATGGTATAGTAGTGTATAAGTCCTTGTACAAGAAGCCATCGGATACTATGATTGCTATATGCGGAGTACGCAAAGGAAGGAAAATGCCACTAGTTCCCTATCAAGTTAGAAATCCAATTCCAATATGAAGCTTTACGATTTTGATTGTATTCCCAAAATAGCTATAATGCCTTGCAAACATTTCGGCTACCCCTTGATACCATATACTCTGTCAACTTGTCTAGGTATTGGTACTTTCTTTGTATATACATTTATTTGAAAAGTGTCTTCAAGGCACTGTCATTAAATTTAAAAACATTTTGATATAAATTATTTTGGTTATCGTAAGATAAAAACTCATCCGTGTTTATATGCGGCATAGTCTTACGAGATACCCTTTTTTTTCATAAAGGTTTTTTTGGGCATCAATCTGATCTATGGCACTGTCATGTATATTTAGAATTCGTGTTTCTCACATTGGTTTTCCAAGCTTGGTCCAGGTATTATTAATAATCAGATCAAATACAAGTAGTTTTAGCTGAAGATGCTTGGAGTTTCCAGAAGAGAGCTATAGATCTTCATCAATGTATGGATGTAGTTTACTTTTCCGTTGTGTTTGTTATTTTTCAGCATTTGTAAGGTGGTCTTTATAACTGTCCAGGCTGAGCTTAGGTTAGACTCTGATATAGGTGTTTCAATTTTTCTTCTGTAAAGATTATTGATATCTTAAATTATTCCATTCATGTGAGATTTTGTTCTATCTTTATTTTCTTCTATCTTTAACAATCGGTTTTTTCGGCACTTGAATGCTCGACAGGCAATACAGTGGGCGTACTAGTGTCGATTTTCCAAGGTCGAAAACCCCTTTTGTTACATTAACCATGTACTTATGTTAAAATCAGTAATAATTTGGTTGTTTAATACTCAATGTTGGGTTTGTAAATTATATCTTTTATAAAGTTCTAGTACGTGCCCATGCTTCTCACACGGGCTGTTTGTGTTATTGTATATGTTGATATTTTGTTTGAACGCCGAAAAGCAAGGGCATTTTTGGAATTTCAAAAAGACACCGAGTAAATTAGTTCAACTAATTTCCTTTATTAGTAGTAGAGATAAGGGATGTTGGGAATATCCCAAATGATATGCAAAGATACCTTATTAAAATGTTTAATATAGAACATGAAAGATGGATTCCTTATGCTTTAGCGATAGGAATTATCGTGTATGTTGTATTGACTACAATTTCGTGATTTACTTACATACTTGGTACTCAAAACAAATATCAGATCCAAATTAAGATCACTAAATGTTAGTTTAGAGTAGTCTCAAGTTTTTATGAAATACAAGAAAATTGTTTATATAAACAACAAACACTTTATGAATGATTGTACGAACTCAAATTTCATGAGGGATGTCGATTATAATATGTTGATATTAAATTCATGTAAAAACCTTTAAGAAGTTTTAAGTTGGAAATGTTCTAAACGAAAGGTTGTGGCTGATTCAACAAAAGGCAAGGTACATCGCCTTAAATAGCACAACAATAAAAGCAATGTATCAATATAAATGCAAAATTTGTAACCGGGCTAAGGGTGATTCAAAGTGTTGAGAATACTATAGCATTATTATATGATTACAATGCAATAATAAGAGCTCACTAGAAGTCAAGAAACATACTTCTAATATTTCCACATGATAAAGGTTTTTCATCAATATCGAAGAGAATTGATTAACAAAGTAGATGATTAAAACAACATAGTAGATACAATTGTAAAAGGTTTTATTTGTTCAGTTCTCATCAAAATAATCGACGGGTTGAGATTAAGATTCCATAATTGGCCTTAAGTGTAAATGGAAGATTGATAGAGGTGGTGTTATGGCCTTGGAGCAATTATGTAATTGTTACATATATCAAACTCAATAAGCAATCTTGGTTGAAATAAAAGGTGGAATTCTTTTTATTATATACTTGATATAATATGTTATATTGATTAATCTATTTAATTAAACGTATATTTAATAGAAAATCCATAAATTTATGTTTATTGACATTACTTACAATGCATTGTAACGATGGGTTATTTATCTTAATGAAATAAACATACTGTTTTAAATATTCCTAGTTAAGATGTATCAAGGTTGGATATTGACATATCCATTAAGACTAGAGTACTAACGCTCTATAAATGTTGGGTAGTGTATTACTCATAGCTGTTGGAGTACTAAGGGGTTGCATAATGATAGATATTGGATAACTATGGAATGACTTATTCGATAATTTTCTATTGGTTAATATAACTAAGATAAAACATAAAATATCGATGTGATAAATTATATATTTCTCTCGACTTGAGAATACTGTTGATCTTTAATGTGGAAACTCCACTCTGATTATAGGTAAATCGTGC
The DNA here is from genome assembly GCA_030765085.1 of Allium cepa. Taxonomy (NCBI): domain Eukaryota; kingdom Viridiplantae; phylum Streptophyta; class Magnoliopsida; order Asparagales; family Amaryllidaceae; genus Allium; species Allium cepa. The sequence continues at coordinate 532,069,117 of CM060934.1, forward strand.
CATGACATCCATTAAACAACTATAGGTGAGTCGACCGAAAGCATTGGAAGTGAAACACTATTCAAGAGAGGATTCGTCTCTTCAGTTATATGAGGTAAGTATCATGGTCAACTAAATTAAACTCAAAGTTAAAGTCTTTGGCCACGGTAATTCAATCAATAATAATTGTTATTATTGAACCAAGGACTTCGTGTTTGATTATAGACTTGAATATGGGTGATACTGGAATTTTGACCACTACCAAATTCAATAAGTCCAAAATGATATAGTTTTGATGGAGAGAATTGATGTAAATAATTGTCACAATCAAGTAATGCTTAATAAAGTAAAATTGAATTTCACCAAAACTAAATAAGCAATAAATTTGGCCAAAATGTCACACCACCTTCTATGTAACGTGTAAACATTAATATTCGAACTGTTCAATATTAATCACTGACCAAATTTACACCTTAGAGTCACACAACCGAAACGATGAATACTCCTTTTATCATTTGATTTAATTATTTTTAGTTGTTATAAATTATTAAATTAATTAATATTTATAAAATTTTAATTATAAATTTTGTATTTGATATGCTGAACAATGTTAAACGGTGCATTTATAATAATTATAAATATATTAATCAATATACGATATTGATACATGTTCAAATTTAGATGTAGGTACAACATACATTGTTCGGGTTGGAATTGGCTGTGGGGCCGATATAGGTATGCAAATTTCATCCAAAATAGCTTGGATAAGTTAACAAATGTTGGCAAAAGGGGAAGGCTTTTGAATGGTGTAAAAGAGTGGAATTGGTAAGAGATAGATAAGTATAAGATCCACTTTTCTCTTCATTTGACTTCCTATTTATATGCCACTCTTTACACCATTCTTTTTAATACTTTCTCTCTCCTCTTGCTCTACAAATTTTGGCCAGCAAACCCCATTTAAGCCCAAGATAAATTCAAGCTCAAATCACATCAATATTCTTTGATTCGATCGTCGATGGTAAACAAATCAGAAGCCACCAACTCTAGAGCTTAAAATTTGATTCAAGGAGCCATTTCATTATTTCAAAGTGAGATCTCTAGGTCTGGGTGAAAGATATTCAACATGTTTACCAATTCATTTAATACTATTATCTATTATTGTAATATATTGTAGGTTATTAGATTATATTACAAATCTAGTATATGATGTTCTGCCATATATTGGATGGTTAAAGTATATTGGTGCGTCTATATATTAAGAAAATTATTTTGTATGTTTTCTGGTATTAAACTCATGCTCAAAAAATTAAAAAACCATTTTTGATCAAATAATACATATGATTTTATCAATAAATAAATTATATCCTAAAGATTGAAATCATATAATTACTTTAAAATCTCTAAAATTTTAGTTTTGCACAACAATAATTCGACGGCAAAATTTACTTTATTTCAATATATATTTACATTTATTATATATTTGAATATTAATATTACTATCAATTTAACTATAAATTGATTATATATTAGTATAATTTGAAACTAATTACAAATTTTATTTAATAACATTACATAATTTTTAGATTTCAAAAATAATTTTTTTAATATTTTTTATAATTATTTTTTTAGCAAAGCTAACCGGTTTTAAAGTGGATCGTGCCACTATATAAATATGGGAAAACAGGTGTTCTGTACATGCACAGAACAACTAAAAGGGTCTAGAGACCAAACCACAAAAAATGAAAAGCACAGGAGCTAGACAAAGGTGCCTAAACTACTAAATAGAATGTGAATAAGCACCCTCAGAAGAGGAGGAAACACCACAACTATCATCCAACTCTGGACTAATAGCATGAGAGAAACCAGAGAAAAGAGCAGTTAGATTCTGTTCATAACCCTCAGAAGCAGGTTAGTAAATAAATTTCATATCCTAAGTGACATCATAAAAATAACTTTTATCCGCCTCACCAATCTTACCAACTCTTGTAAGGGACAGACCCTCACCCTCAATGTGATATGTAAGACAATGACTCTCTCCCTTAATGTCACTAGTAAAGGCATAAAAGAGTCAGTCTCAGGTGAGTACCACATTTTAGAAGGAACATAAAGCCAGGCCCGATCATCCGGATACCAAATAATAGAATCTGAAAAAGAAGGAGAGTCGGCCTCAATCAGGACTGAAGGAGACAAAGAGGGGGGAGCTGTAGGAGCATCATCACCGGGAGGTACACCAACAAAGGCAACAGTGGAAATCGGATCAGATGAGGGAGGTACAACCTTCGAAACCCATTTCCTTAAAGAAGGACATGGAAGAGATGTACGATCAGCAAGAGGAATAAGGCTAGCGGATGCCATACTAGAACACGCATCCGAAAGATGTACAAAAGACAGGCATGACGTACAAATCTCAGGTTTCAAACTGTAGCGAACTCTGACCTCGGCAAAATGGCCCTCATTTAGTTTGACTTTTAATAACGAAGGTAATGATTTGACGGAAGTTATTTCAATCAGAGCTTTGGCATAAACAATTCTCTTTCCGGCCACATTGTCAGTGTCATAACAAATAACCTTACAAACTAGGCCGGCTAGCCAATCAATCCCAATAAGAGGCCGAAGGATGGGATGTGTGAAAAGTGGGCCCAGACAGGAATAGATAAAACCTGGTCGATAGCCCTATCAAAAGACGGACTCCAGGTAGTAATAACGAATGGTTTCCAAACAATGGGAATAGGGTCGACTTCTATAATACGCTGCCATTCATCACTACGGAAGAATTTAAAATAGAACATCGCATTATCAAAATGAACACTCGGTACCCCCTAGGCTTCCAAACCTGATTGCATCTCGCATTAGCTAGCTGATAGGAGGGATTGGAGTCAAGGAAGAATCCCACCAAATGATCTTTCCAATAATCAACACCGGCATCAATCACTTTTTCCGACGGAATCATAACACCATCCATCTTAACTTTATCAAAACAACGAGGAGGATGTAGACTTGTATTTTTTGGCAATTTGGAGAACAATGATGACCATTTTGGAGTAGCCGAAGGGGAAGATTCTAAAGGAACGATACAAGTTTCATTAGGTGCAATAATAGTGGGAAATGTACTGGTGATGGGTAATTTGTGCTTAAAATTTTCATGAACACCATGCGTGCAGGCACTTTTATTACTACACTGAGCTGAAATGAACGCAACCTCCTCAACTACAGTATCACATTTGTAAGCGCCCACCACGACGTCATCCAAAGTCTTATCAATTAGACAAACAGTTTTCTCAATTACATCATTTTTGATTGTAGTATCAAGCTTCATGCCAACAGAGACTTTGACCAAGAGGAGCTATTCGTAGAAGCTAATAGCGGAGAAAGAGGATGCTCGCTAGGAACTAGAGGACTGCGAAGAAACTGTGGAGCAACTACAAGAGGTGAGTTCATTTCAGCAATAAGACCCGAGAGGGGATTAACGTCCATGTTGACCTGAGTTTCATTATAAGTAGGGACGACATCTGGGGCCGCAATCGCTGACAGCGCAGCAGCCGGAGGAGACAGAGTAGGTCGGTATCAACGTTGCATAAGAAGTGCCAGATCGCGTGACAAAGCCAATTAGATCTGGCAGAGGAGGAAGGGACTAAGGCTTCTTCTTCGGAGCCATAAAGACGAGGCTGATGCGAAGAAAATAGGGACAGACGTGGAGAAGGGGAACGAACGAAGAAGTTAAGATGAAATGGAATTTCAAAAAATCGTTGTCGCCATAAAAATCGTTATCGCTATTTATTTCTGCCTTCTTTTAAAATGGTAAATAAATAATTTTAAAAATTATTTTCAATCAGTTTTTAAATTACTTTATATTTTTTAATTAAATTTTTTTTAAAACCCTAAAAAAACTTTAATTTTTTGTGCCATGAGCTCAATGTTAGCTAGCATCAATTTTATAATATATATATATATATATATATATGTATGCATGTATATGTATGTATATGCACATGTGTTTATATATTTATAATTATTTATCAATTAAAAAAATTAGCTTTGTTCACGGGTTGCGACAACAATTAAAAAATATATTTTATATTAATTATTAATGATTTTTTTATGTAATAAAAATGAAAATTTGTATAAATGCATCTTAAATATTTTATAAATTATTATAATTATTATTTCCACTTATTTATGTATATATATAGGATTGTATTTTACAAATGTATAATTTTATGTCAATATATATGTGCACACACAACATTTGATGTGTATATATATATATATATATATTCATTTAGACATCACATAAAATACTAGAGTGGTTAACATGTCCGTTGCAATGTAAATTTCAACACCTATACATGAGAATGTCAAACCATGCACATTGTATTATGTTACATGTGCACGCACACACATATGATATATGTACACATATATAATATATAATACGATACATGAAATTAAACTTTATTCATAAATTTAAATAAAATTTTAATTTTATTTAACAAAAATTTTGGAATTTTTTTAAATGAATTAGGGTTCGTAGGCCCATTAAAGATCCAATAATAGATTTTATAAAATTTACCCATTTACCACACTACATGCTGGCCCAGTTGTAGCAGAAAGTACCATTTGATAAGCGTTAGAGTTTTTTTTATAAATTATCAAATATTTTGATTTTCAATCAAAATGCGGAGGAAATGTCTATCCATAAGAAAGAATAATAAAAGGTACTTAGATATTTCAAAATTGTAAGTAAACAACAAACTTAGGATTGTTGACAATGTATACTTGTCAGAATTATTTTAGTTTGAACGTTCAATTCTTGTCATTGGATTTAAAAATGGCATCTTTTATAATTAGAATAAAGCATGTTGGGATAGTCCTATATGATATACAAACCCACCATTTTAAAAAATTCAATGTGATGCATATGATGGATTCCTTATACAGAGTACTAGGAATTATCGCATATGCTATGTAATCTACTATATCACATTACGCTTATGTACTTGGTACATTAAATCAGTATCAAATCCAAATTAAAATTGATATATGGTAGTCTATAGTGTTTTCAATTACTTGCAAAATATAAGAGAATAGTTTATGGAAACAATGAACTCCTTATGAAGGAGTGATTGGACTCAAACTTTATAAGTGATATCGAGTATAATTTGACAACATTAAATATATTCAAACCTTAGTTATGGAGCTCCAAGTTGGAAATGTTCCAAATGAAAGGTTATGACTAATTTAACAGGAAAAATAAATCGCCTTGAATAGGATTATAATAAAAATTATGTATAAATATAAATGCATAAATTTATAACTGAGCTAGAGGTGATTCTAAGTATTGAAAATACTTTGTCATTGTTATATGATAACATGTCATGATAAGAGCTCAATAGAGGTCGAGAAATACACTTCGAATAGTTCCACATGATAAAGGCAGTTTATCAGCATCGGAGAGAGTTGATAGACAGAGTAGATAATTAAAATGATATAAATTATCCATTCACGAAGAGGGCTATCTGTAACATCTTGCCTTTTTGTACGCTTTAAATCGACGATAAACCACACATGTCAGACTTAAACCATACAAAATGGCAGATTGTTATGGGGTAAATAAGAAAAAGCAAAGAAAGAAAAAAATAAAATAGAATCTTGCAGCGGAAGGATAAAATATAATAATCAATAAACAGTTCATGAAACTGTTTTAAAAAAACATTTGATTTTACTTATACAATACATATCAGAGTTACACATACCAGAGAAAAATAAATGATGCAGCGGAACAATATGAATGCAGTGGAATAGTATAATAAATAATAGTAATACAATCTTCGTCTTCATCCTCCAGAAATAAGATCTTCAAACCCTGAAATGCTCAGACTGATCCGAGCGAATTGAAAAGGCAAAACACTCGAGTCAGAACTAAAAGATCTTATGTAAGTTAAATCAAAAGTAAATAAATATGAGTGGAACGGCGTCAGAGATGTTTACGGGATTTGACATCTCCTATCCAGTGTTAAACGTGAGTGCAGAAACTTAAGAGATGTTCGGGATTCACATCTCCTATGGATCCGTTAAACTATTTACTATGTAGTAATATACGCTATTATACTAATGTCTGATAGTAAGATAAATTTACTTTTAAATAGCGTTAAGGGGTTACCCATATAGCCCTTAACACGTAATAGTGCCAATAGTCTGTACAGTACCGTAATACCTTCTGATCGGGAGGCTACCAGAGGATACTCCATAGGTACGACACAAATCAAACTCATACAAGGCGCGATAGGGTAGGTGACATGGAACAACTAGGCAATGTTAGGGTAGTTATAACAATCTTCCGGGTCGATGGTAACACATAGCCGTAGCTACCGCCCACCTCGAGCCACATTCCAAATCAAAAAATCAAAAGTGGCCACCTAATAAATCCAAAAGTCAAAGTACAATATCAAAGGGATGTGTCTGATCAAAGGTGCTACCTCATTAGCCTGTCAATCGCCCCTATTTTAGCCACCTTATGCCAATTCATGGTAGTCGGGTCCACGTTCCTACCTCAAAGTAACGTCGCCACCATCCTACTTCATTTTGGAATCTCCACCATGTACAGGTTGTTAAAGTGGTTTTCGGAGTTGAAAGAGAGTATTACAACTTCTGATCCTGGTCTCTTTAACAACCAAACATTATTATAACACCACGGTCTTTTCAAAATAGTTTATACCCTGAAAACCGGAATATAATATCCATTTCAAAACCATATAAATACGATATCATTTCTATTTCAAAAACCAAATCAATATGATATCATTTTTATTTCAAAACAATATAAAATCATTTTATTTCAAATATAACCCTTTTCCAAAATCATAGCACATCCAAATTATACATTTCGAAACCAAACATTTGAAATTTTAACACAATACTTTGAAATTCATAACTTCGAAACATTTCAATTTTGATATATTTCAAGGCTTTAAATATTCCAAAATTTCAACTAAATTTGATAATTTCGATTCAACAATTAAATTTCTATTATTTAGTTTTGAAATATTTTAAATAATAAATCCCTTATCATTTAAATAAAACTCAAATTACAAATAACTAAATATTTCCTTCAATTCGTTTATACTTGAAATAATTATTTAATTCACCTTGACCCCAAAATCAAGTTATAATAATTATACCTTTTAAAATTTCAAATTTAATAAATTTCACATCAACTTGTTTGGGTTTAATTCTTAACTAAATTCAATTCCAAATAAATTTCAAATTTATCTCCCAACCTTAATTTATTTAAACCATTATACACTCTATATTAAAATATAAGGGGCATTTCACCAGAAGGACAAACTTTGCAGTCCAATTAGTTTCTAGGACACACATTTAAAGAAATTACTTTCAAGGCCAAAGTCAGCGGAATAATTACTTTCAAGGACAAAGTAAGCAGTCTAGTTACTTTCAAGGACATAATTTCATAGGCCTTTAGGCCCTAGAAACTAATTATTTTGTGTTTTGTCCTTGAAAGTAATTATTTCAATTGTGTGTCCTAGAAACTAATTCCACTTACTAAAGAGACCCTTGTGGCTAATTTTCACAAAAACTATAATTTAAATACTTACCCACGTTATATTTTAATAAAAATCAAACTCTATTATTAAACTTATTTTTTTTTATTTAACAAATTTATACATAGCTTAAATTCAAGAATTTATCTATATATAAAATAATATTTGCATAAAAATACGTATTTCTTTCCAAAACCATAGAAATAAATTTCAGAATAATTTATATATATAGACCACGGTGTTTGTATATAATTTTCTATCATATGGTCAAGTGGTACAGATATTTATCATTTCAATCCGTAATTCAAAACAAAAATACGGTTAAATATCATTTTAAATCACAATCCCGAATGAAATAAAAATGTATAACAACTTGCAATTTATAACAATATAAAATACAATATACATTCACCCCATATCAATCATCAACCATTTATCACAATCATCATCCAATTCAAACAATAACATCAATATAGAATAGATAATAAATAACAGGTATTTACTGGCAGTTTATATTAAATAATAAATTAACTAACTATTTAACTGCCAGTTTATATGCAATAACAAATTAAATAACAATTTAATTTAAATAAATTCAATTTAACTGAGATGATAATTAGAAATATGCCAAACAATCACAAATAAATTTCTAATCACATCATAACTCAATTTAACAAATATAAGAAATTTTAGAAGTTGTGAGTGGGTTAAAACACTCACCTTTTGAATTTAAATTGAATTTAAATCCAATTTAAATCCAAAATTTGAACAGCCTCAGAATTTGTCCAAACCGGCATCAAAATGTCCGGAATTTTGATATGATCCCAGTGGTACAAGCCGCGCGTGAATCGGACCTTGTTTGCAAAAGTTATTCGAGTTAGAACATTTGAGAATCAAAAATTAAGATTAATAAAATAATAATCTAATACACGTCATCACTTACTTACGTTCCAAATCAGAAACCCTAACGCACGCTGCTTAACCCATTCACGGCCGCTATTTTTCGCATGCCATCGCCGTGCTTGGCCAGATCCAAACTCAATGGACCCCACAGCCACGGTCGCCGCCTCCGGCCGCTCCAACCCACACCGCCACGCCTTGTCCGATCCCACGGAGCTTGCCACCACTGTCACGACGTTAGGGTTTTTAAACCCTAAATCCAAAATTCCGGCCACCATGAGCATCTCCAGGTCACGCGATTAGCGCTGTTAACTTCCCCTCCTCGATCTCCATCAAGCCCAGAAACTGCTTCCCCGATTGTCGCCCCGATTAAAAACGCCAAATCTGGCTTTGACCATGATTTCCGGTTGATCCGATCACTGCCTCGATGAACAAACACTAGACGTAGATTCCATTCATACAGACCTTTCCAACGATATAAAATATGATATAGTTTGAAGAGTTTGAAATTTTGATTTGGTTTTGAATTGCAATTGGATTTGGAAGTGAGAATTTGTTTGTCTGCCATTGAGGAGGAGAGACAGCAGAATTGTACGTATAGAAATGAGAAATAAGAAATAGGCCAGGGTTCATAATGACATATATATAGACAGAGCTGAATAGAAAGAATGGATCAGATAAATTAAACGATATATGGCCCAAAAAGTCCATTTCGACTCCGGAACGAAATTGGGTCAACCCATATATCAAAATAGATGTTTTAAAATATTTTAAACACAATGGAATAGGTTTCAAGTCCAAATTCCATCGTATTAATAAGTTATGCTAAAATCAAGTTATTTCAAATTGATTTCAATTTAATTGATTTTTGGGCGTTTCGAGTCCGTACGATCAAATGACAAGTTCGATCGTTACGAAACTTGAAATGCTACAATAACTCACCGTTGCAGATACGATGAAACTAGTTTCGTCGAAATCCGAGTCAGTGGCCAAAATGGCTATTTTCTAGTAAATTAATTAAATTAGTAATTGATTAATTAAATCAAGTTTTCAATTTCAACTCTATAATTTACAAATTTCATCATTATTAAATTTCTTAATCATTTACAGTAATTTAACCAAATATAAATGTCAATTTAGAGTTGATTAATTTATTAATTTTCAGTGCTAGCCTTAATTCCATTATATTCAGAAATTATAAATTTAATTTCCAATAATTCCATTTAATTTACTCTCATTCTATTATTCCATTCATTGTTGTCCAATGGATGCATTTAACATTGGATTCATGATTTATTACATTAATATTCTCAGATTTCATCTTAATCTCCATTAACGTAATATTTAAATATTTTAATTTCATTTAATTGCAATTACTCCAATTATTATAGTTCAAATCCCAATAAATTGATAAATCTTTATTCCCATTCTTATAATTTAACAAATTGTCCAATTATGAATAACATTAACATTGTTTTCAAATATTACCTTAATTAACATTAATGTAATATTAAATTAGAATTATTGTAATTGATTTCCAATTCAAATTAACAAGCTGCAAAAATAGATAACATACAATATTCGTTACCGTTAACCTTTAGTCAAATTAATAAGGTTTTATTACTTATCAATGTTTCCATTTATTTTCATAATACTAATTTCATCTAATTTCCATTAACTATCTATTATTTCCTTAGTAAATCCAATATTTCATTTATTTGCTTATGTTCCATTTATAGTCAATTATAACATATTTTCATTAATTGGCATTCCATTCAATCCATTAATTATTAACTTTAATTAGCATTGTTTACCTTGCATTCTCGTTATTATTTCATAAATATGATTCCCAATTTTATTTCTTTCATTATTAATTACACAATCATATTAAATTAACAAATTTCAAATTTTTATTTATTCCAGATTTAATTACCAGAATCTTATTAAATTAACAAATTTAATTATTGAAAATTATGAATAGTTACACTCTCCCCTACTCAAAGCTTTACGTCTTCGAAAAGGAAAAAGAAGGGAAAAGAAAGAATTAAGTAGTCGATACAACTTATTCAAAATATTAATTTTATAAACAGATAAATTTACAAAATTTAATAATTTAAATAAATATATAAATTTATAGCCATTAAATTTTTTATACTCAAATTAATAAAGTTTGGAAAACATTTTTCAAAAATTTTCTAAGTCCAAAATTTACGGAAAATTTCAACAGAGTCTCTTTTGTACGAAGAGGCTCGGGAGTAAAATATAATATCAAATATAACAATATATATCACAATATTTCAAAATAATATATCCCAACAACGGGAAATAATATAATAATGCTATAAAACCGTAATCCGAAAACGTACCTATTTGTCGGGCAATTAACGCTTATTTTATGAAACCAAAAGCGGTAGCACTTGCTTCCATAACCTGTATTTCACTTATATAATCCGAAAAGAGTTAACAATTATATAAAATGAAATGTTTAAAGTTGCTTCAACCATAAACAAACAAATAATACAAACAACAATCACTTGCAATCACATCATACAACCATCATATGAAGCCAATAAAATCAACCATCCATATATCCATAGCAAACAGACAATTAGTTGTTCGGATTTGAAACTTTAAATTGTCCAGAATGAAAAATAAACTACTAAGTACACCATTTACTCAACGGTCTTAGATGAAACTAAATAGATTATTCATTAATCCAAACAAATTTAAAGTATCCTTGCCCAAACAACCATAAACCAAACAAACAACAATTTCAAACAATAGATCAAGTTTATTCTTATTAATTTCATCTCATACATTTGTCATTTGATTTCGTTTTCATTTATATAATGACTTATCTTTTTGATTTACGTTTAACTTCTTACAATTTTTCATTTATTCACTACTCAATTTCATTTATTTACTTTAATAATAAATATTTGAACATTAGCTTAAGTTCAAAATCTTTACTTACATTACTCATTCCCTATTTCATTTAATTAGTAGTATTAAAATTTTGACTCTAGTTTGTAACTATTTCCATGTCAGATTTCTTATTTATAAAGTAAATTTTATTGAACACTTTCCTTAATTAAGTATTACTTATATAATATTCTACTATATTTTCTTATTAACATTTCAACTTTTAGATCTTTTGGTAAGCTATATATATGTTAAAGAATGTAAATTGAAAATTACACAAGTTTAACTTATTTCATTTTAATTAACTAGATGTTCAATAATCATATCTTTTTTTATATAGTTTACATATTTCAACTCTGGAAATTTCATTTATAACCTAGCATTTAATCTCTTTTATTTTTATTAGAGGTCCAATTATTAATTAGTTATATTCCACTCACTACAATAATTGAAACTATTAATTAATGGAAACTTTAGAACTGAATACCGGGTTAAATTTCGAAACATTTCAAAATAATAGATAAATATATATACTTACACTTTATATATCCAATTATATTTAAACAACTTAAAATTTATATTTTTGCATCAAAATAAATCTGCAGTAAAACTACTACAGTGGTCTTCCCACTTCGAAACTCGAAAATGAATGTCGATGGTGCATGCACTCATCATCCAAATTGTTTTTCAATGACGGAGTGGGGAGTACATAAGTTATTTCTTTCCAAAGTTTCTTTAAACATTTCTTTCAAATTATACTGAAATATTCGTATCAGAAAATACTTCTAATAATATTATTATTATATTCCAAAATCATTCAAATGAAATTTTCAAAACCTCGGGACTTAGGTTCTAAATTTCCAATTTCGGTTACTTTTATTTTAAATCTTATTTCCAACCAATATTCATAAATTTCACTACCTACCAACCAATATATTACAACCAAATATATATCATTTATAAAAGTTTTATTTTATATATATAGAAAATATAATAGGCAAAATTATTTCATTCATCTATATTCAAAACAAATATTGTGTCGGTCTGTCCTATTAAGTGTTTAGAAATCCCTATTGATGTTATAGCATCCTATGCACCAACCAGAATTTATAGAAACAAAGCGGAACAAATTAACACAATATCAAAACCTTTTATAACACTAACAAATACGCTCTATCATATGTATACTCTCAACGACACATTACAGGGTATCATTACCCTATTAATAAAGAGTCAGACCCCACAAAGCTAAGGTTTATCGCTAAACCAAAGCTCTGATACCAGATGTAACATCCCACCTTTTTGTACGCTTTAAATCAATGATAAACCACACATGTCAGACTTAAACCATACGGAATGGCGGATTGTTATGGGGTAAATAATAAAAAAGCAGAGAAAGAAAAAAAACAAAATAGAATCTTGCAGCAAAACGATAAAATATAATAATCAAATAAACAGTTCATGAAGCTGTTTTACAAAAACATTTGATTTTACTTATACAATACATATCAGAGTTACACATACCAGAGAAAAATAAATGATGCAACGGAACAATATGAATGTAGTGGAATAGTATAATAAATAATAGTAATACAATCTTTGTCTTCGTCCTCTTGAAATAAGATCTTCAAACCCTGAAATACTCAGACTGACCCGAGCGAATTGAAAAGACAAAACACTCGAGTCAGAACTAAAAGATCTTATGTAAGTTAAATCAAAAGTAAATAAATATGAGTGGAACGGCGTTAGAGATGTTTATAGGACATCTCCTATCCAGTGTCAAACGTGAGTGCAGTAACTTAAGAGATGTTCGGAATTTACATCTCCTAAGGATCCGTTAAACTATTTACTATGTAGTAATATACGCTATTATAGTAATGTCTAATAGTAAAATAAATTTACTTTTAAATAGCGTTAAGGGGTTACCCAAAATAGCCCTTAACACGTAATAGTGCCAATAGTCTATACAGTACCGTAATACCTCCTGATCGGGAGGCTACCAGAGGATACTCCATAGGTACGACACAAATCAAACTCGTACAAGGCACGATAGGGCAGGTGACACGGCACAACTAGGCAATGCCAGGGTACACATACCAATTACGCATCCGAGCCGGTGGTAACGCATAGTCACAGCTACCGCCCATCTCGAGCCACACCCCAAATCAAAAAATCAAAAGTGGCCAACGAATCAATCCTAAAGCCAAAGTATAATATCGAAGGGATGTGTCCGATCAAAGGTGCTACCTTATTAGCCCTCAATCGCTCCTTTTTTAGCTGCCTTATGCCAACTCATGGGAGTCGGGTCCACGTTACTACCTCAAATAAACGTCGCTACCATCCTACTTCATTCTGAAATCTCCACCGTGTACACGGTTGTTAAAGTGGTTTTCGGAGTTGGCAGAGAGTATGACAACTTCCGATCCCGGTCTCTTTAACAACCAAACGTTATTGTAACACCGCGGTTTTTTACAAATAGTTTATACCTTGAAAATCAGAATATAATATCCATTTCAAAACCATATAAATACGATATCATTTCTGATTCAAAAACCAAATCAATATTATATCATTTTTATTTCAAATCAATATAATATCATTTTATTTCAAATATATCCCTTTTCCAAAATCATAGCACTTTCAAATTATACACTTCGAAACCAAAAATTTGAAATTTTAACACAATACTTTGAAATTCACAACTTCGAAACATTTCAATTTCGATAAAACATTTCAATTTCGATATATTTCAAGGTTTTAAGTATTCCAAAATTTCAACTAAATTTGATAATTTCGATTCAACAATAAATTTCTATTATTTAGTTTTGAAATATTTTACATAATAAATCCCTTATCATTTAAATAAAACTCAAATTACAAATAACTAAATATTTCCTTCAATTCATTTATACTTGAAATAATCATTTAATTCACCTTGACCCTAAAATCAAGTTATAATAATTATACCTTTTAAATTTCAAATTTAATAAATTTCACATCAACTTATTTAGGTTTAATTCTTAACTAAATTAAATTCCAAATAAATTTCAAATTTGTCTCCTAACTTCATTTATTTAAACCATTATACACTCTATATTAAAATATAATTTAAATACTTACCCACATTATATTTTAATAAAAATCAAACACTATTATTAAACTTATTTTTTTACTTAACAAATTTATAAATAGCTTAAATTCAAAAATTGAACTATATATAAAATAATATTTGCATAAAAATATGTGTTTCTTTCCAAAACCAAAGAAATCAATTTCAAAATAATCTATATATATAGACCAGGGTGTCTGCATATAATTTTCTATCCTATGGTCAAGTGGTACGGATATTTATCATTTCAATCCGTAATTTAAAACATAAATACAGTTATATGTCATTTCAAACCGCAATTCCGAATGAAATAAAAATGCATAACAACTTGCAGTTTATAACAATATAAAATACAACATCCATTCACCCCATATCAATCATCAACCATTTATCACAATCATCATCCAATTCAAACAATAACATCATATTGAACAGATAATAAATAACAGGTATTTACTGGCAATTTATGTTCAATAATAAATTAACTAACTATTTAACTGGCAGTCTATATACAATAATAAATTAAATAATAATTTAATTTAAATAAATTCAATTTATCTGATGATGATTAAAAATATGCCACAGTCACATATAAATTTCTAATTACATCATAACTCAATTTAACAAACATAAGAAATTTTAAAAGTTGTGAGTGGTTAAAACACTCACCTTTTCAATTTAAATTGAATTTAAATCCAATTTAAACCCAAAATTTGAACAGCTTCAGAATTCGTCCAAACCAGTGTCAAAATGTTTGGAATTTCGACATGATCCCAGCGGAACAAACCGTGCGTGAATCGGACCTCGTATGCAAAAGTTATTCGAGTTAAAACATTTGAGAATCAAAAATAAAGATTAATAAAATAATAAACTAATACACGTCATCATTTACTTACGTTCCAAATCAGAAACCCTAACGCACTCTGCTTAACCCATGCATGGCTGCCATTTTTCACATGCCATCCCCGCGCTTGGCCACATCTAGACTCAATGGACCCCACTTCCACTATCGCCGCCTCCGGCCGCTCCGACCCACGCCGCCACGCCTTGTCTGGTCCGACGGAGCTTGCCACCACTGTCACGATGTTAGGGTTTTTAAACCCTAAATCCAAAATTCCTACCACCATGAGCATCTCCAGGTCACGCGACCAGCGCCGTCAACTTCCCCTCCTCGATCTCCATCAAACCCAGAAACCGCTTCCCCGATTGTCGCCCCAATTGAAAACACCAAATTTGGCTTTGACCATGATTTCTGGTCGATCCGATCACTACCTCAATGAACGAGCGCCAGACATAGTTCCATTCGTCGAGACCTTTCCAACGATATAAAATATGGTATAGTTTGAAGAGTTTGAAATTTTGAATTGCAATTAGATTTGGAAGTGAGAATTTGTTTGTCTGCCATTGAGGAAGAGAGACAGCTAAATTGTACATATAGAAATAAGGAATAAGAAATAGGTTAGGATTTCTAACGACATATATATAGACAGAGCTGAACTGAAAGAACGGATCAGATAAATTGAACGATATATGTCCCGAAAAGCCCGTTTCGACTCCGGAACGAAATTGGGTCTACCCATATATCAAAATAGATGTTTTAAAATATTTTAAACATAATGGAACAGGTTTCAAGTCCAAATTCCTTTATATGAAGAAGTTATGCTAAAATCAAGTTATTTTAAATTGATTTCAATTTAATTGATTTTTGGGCGTTTCGAGTCCGTACGATCAAATGACAAGTCCGATCGTTACGAAACTTGAAATCCTATAATAATTCACCTTTGCGGATCCGATGAAACTGGTTTCGTCGTAACCCAAGTCAGTGGCCAAAATGGCTATTTTCTAGTAAATTAAATAAATTAGTAATTGATTAACTAAATCAAGTTTTTAATTTCAACTCTATAATTTACAAATTTCATCATTATTAAATTTCTGAATCATTTACACTAATTTAACCAAATTTAAATGTCAATTTAGAGTTGAGTAATTTATCAATTTTCAATGTTATCCTTAATTCCATTATATTCAGAAATTATAAATTTAATTTCCAATAATTCCATTTAATTTACTCTCATTCTATAATTCCATTCATTATTGTCCAATAGATGCATTTAACATTGGATTCATGATTTATTATATTAATATTCTCATATTTCATCTTAATCTCCATTAACGTAATATTTAAATATTTTAATTTCATTTAATTGCAATTACTCCAATTATTATACTTCAAATTCCAATAAATTGATAAATCTTTATTCTCATTCTTATAATTCAACAAATTGTCAATTATGAATAATATTAACATTATTTCCAAATATTACCTTAATTAATATTAACGTAAGATTAAATTATAATTATTGTAACTGATTTCCAGTTTAAATTAACAAGCTACAAAAATAGGTAACATACAATAATCGTTATCGCTAACCTTTAGTCACATTAATAAGCTTTTATACTTACAAATCAATGTTACCATTTATTTTCATAATACTAATTTCATCTAATTTCCATTAACTATCTATTATTTCCTTGGTAAATCCCATATTTCATTTATTCGCTTATGTTCCATTTATAGTCAAGTATAACATATTTTCATTAATTGGCATTCCATTCAATCCATTAATTATTAAATTTAATTAGCATTGTTTAACTTTCATTCTCGTTATTATTTCATGAATATGATTCCCAATTTTATTTCTTTCAGTATTAGTAACACAATCATATTAAATTAACAAATTTCAAATTTTTATTTATTCCATATTAAATTACCAGAATCTAGTTAAATTAACAAATTTATTTATCGAAAATTACGGGTCGTTACACTCTCATCAAACTGATTGAAAGGAAGGGAATGAGATTCCAGATTGGCCCAAAGTGCAGGTGGAAGATTTATAAAGTTAAGGGTAAGCCTTAGGGGCATTTCTCTAATTTATTGAAAACCATTAACTTTATAATAAAGTCTCACATTCAAAATAAAATGTGTTTTTTTTTCTATTATGTATTTGTCATAAATGTTAATTATTTATTTAACATAAGTACATTTAATAGAAAATCCATAAACAATATGTTTTGTGATTGTAATTATAAGGTGTTATGATCATGATAAATTTATCACAATAAAAATAAAATGTTAAATATTTCTACTCAAGATGTATCAAGATAAGATATTGGTACATTTGTTGAAACTATAGTACATGACGTCGTCCAAATGTTAGGCAGTGTATTACTCGTGGTTGTTGGGGGAACGAAGGTGTGTCGTACTGATAGTTATTATATAACTATGGAATGACTCGCTCAATAATTTTCTATTGTTCAATATAACTAAGGTCAAACGGAGAATATCTACATGATAATATTACACAGTGCTCTCCAGTTAAGAATATTGTTGAACCTCAGTGTGGACACTCTACTTTGATTATAGTTAAATCATGGCACGGCGTCCATCGAACGACTATAATTTGATCTAAGTTGAAACAATAGAAGTGAGACACTATTCAATAAAGATGTAACAACCCAGAATTTCGAACACTTTGTATTAAATATCTGAATTATTTAAATATTGTCCAAGATTTCATTTGATTAAATATGATTTTGTAACCTTGTTAAACCCTTTTTATTTAATAACTAATGTTAGGAAACTTATTTTTGAAATATGTTCACAAAAATATACACTTTGGATAAATACTGAAAATGTG
Source organism: Allium cepa (assembly GCA_030765085.1). Taxonomy (NCBI): domain Eukaryota; kingdom Viridiplantae; phylum Streptophyta; class Magnoliopsida; order Asparagales; family Amaryllidaceae; genus Allium; species Allium cepa. The sequence goes on from CM060934.1 coordinate 532,087,284, forward strand.
ATCGAAAAACGTTTTATTAAAAACCAACTTTTCATTCAATACAAATTGTGTAAATATATTACAACTTTAATAGTATCATATGATAACTTATGACAAGAATATAACAAGTATTAAAACCTCCCTTATTCTAATCAAACTTAACTAAAGTAAGCATATTAATTAATGGAACATATAGTACAAAAGGACAATTAAATCACTCTTTGATTTAAGGAAAACATGCTTGTGTAAGAGCATGGTCTTATATGCTTAACTTAAAGGTTAAGGAAGGGGTTTTGCACACTTTTACCTCAAATTCCTAAGCCTATAAATACCCTCTCTTATTCACTCATTCGTTCACAAATAAATTCACTCTTATGTCGTCTTCTTCTCTTCTTCCTACTCTCTAACTTTCTAGAAATATATTCAAACCAACTCTTTTCTCCACAAAACTTTGTCAAAGTTCTTATATCATCTAGAAAACATGATGTGGCCTCTAAAAGTGGAAGACAGATAGAGTTATGCGGAAATACCCACATGGGTCGTGAGCCAATGGAGGAAAGGGGAGGTCTTGGCTGCGAAATAGGAGCAAGTGGAAGTGAGTTTGTAACAACCTGGGAATTTGTGAAAAATTTATAATCGTTATTAAACGATTAATGTGCTAACTAATTGATAGTGGGAGTTTTTAATCGGATTGAAATTCTTTTATAATTTGGTGAATGATATGTAGACTTTGATATTTATTATTGGCCCATGTTTATATCTTTGAGTTGGGTTATATCAAAAGGAAAACTGATCCCTCCCTTGATTCACGTTTCAATAACCCTAAAACAAAACATACGAACGAAATCATGGCGGCTCGTTCGTTCCTCTTTTTCAAAAATTAGGGTTTTACTTCGCACGATTCATCGATTCGCTACTTCCCTTCTTAGTTCGAGTTTGAGGTTTGCTTCGCTTCGAGCTTGGTCGCGCGGCTATGGATCTGGCATCTCTTGTACTCTTCGGTGGTTAGGTGAGTGATTTTTCACTCACGCTTCTAATTCAACCCTTAGTATATTCGTGATTTCTTGATTTCTACGGCTTGCTTTGAGTTTTCTTGGTTATTATGGTGTTGAATTCTTTGACACTTGATTTTGAATTTCGTTTGTTTAGAATTAAGTGAGTTTGCATTATCACTACTAGTATGATTTCGACATTTAACAGTTGCTTTGAATTCTCTGTGACGTCGGCCTTAAACTTGGTTTTTCTGTAAAAAATATTTTGAGATAAGAATCTCACATTCATTCTTCTGATGGCTTCGGCCATTGTCTTGCTCAGCTTGAAACTTCTGCATTGATTTGAATTGAGACTGCATTGGCCTTGTTTTGACTTGGTTTAATTGTTTGCTCTGTTTCTTCATGCCACTGTTTATAAGTGCACTTAGTTGTGATTGTTGTTACTAATATGTTGGATTCGGCCTTGTACCTGTAGCCTGTTTCATTGAAGTTTCATTCATTTTGAGCTTGTACTGAGTATGCACCTACATATGTTGGCTGCAGTTCTAACCATTTCTATGTTACTGGCCTTCAATACATATGTATATGTATAGAGTTCATTAGTCGTCCATTTCTATTCACTGTTCTTGCAACATCACACTGTTGCATTATACCTGAACTACTCTTGGTCTTTGTAGTTTGGTTTGAGTTCTATTTGTACCACTTTTGGCATGTTGAATTGAGTGGTTTTATGGCCTTTGCTCTCGAGTATGATATTTGCTCTGTTCAGATTCACTATCGTGTACATGTCGTATCTTTTGCAGTGGGCCCCAAGTCAATTGCATTATTAACCAGGTAGGTCTACAGTTCCATGTTGCACCTGAGTTAAATTGTTGAATTGTTAAGACAATGCACATTTTTGTGTGTGTTCACTTCTGTCTGCAGTAGATTTGTTTCGTAGTGACTGTGTATTCGTGGCCACTGCATATTTTAATTGCACGCTCAAGTATAGACTTGAGTTATATCCTCCCTGTAGTGTTTGCATACCCTATGGTTCAGGTTGCTTGCCTTGATATGCTTCCTTCTTTAGCCTGAACCATTTTGGTGTACTGTCGGTTGTTTTCCCTCCTCTAAAAGCAGCATACTTGCTGTGTTGCCATATTCTTGGTAATTGTAGTTTCACTACTCTCTCTTTAACTTGTGCATGCTCTCTGGAGACATGACAGTCATTCTTTACTACTCTGGTTTTGTCGCAGTTATTTTACTGCATATATTGGAGACTGTACTTTTGAGTTGAATCCAGTATTCGAGTTTGACCTTGTGTTCGGGTGTGAATTTCCTTTGTGTACATTATCACTGTAGTGGCAAGGCAGTGCACGCAAGCGCGAACTGCAGCCACACGGTATTGAGCTTTTGTGTACATCATCATTGTAGTGGCGAGGCAGTGCACGCGTGCGTGTACTGCAGCCCTACCCGTAGTGTTATTTTAATTGATATTTCAATTGTTTGAACTGTTTCGTTTATTCAATTCAATATATTTTGAATTGTATTTTGATTTGGTTTAATTTGATGATTTTGTTGTTAATTGTCGTTTAGGAAATTCTGATGTTTTAAATTATCTTCATCGATATTCTTTTCACTTATCTTTGTTGATGATTTGAATTTGCTGATTGTTGTTTAACACTATTATGTGTTATATTTATCGTTATCCGATTTCTTTATTTAAGGATCGGATAGACGAGATTTATTTTGACTGTCGTCTAATTGCTATTTAATTATTATTGCTTCTGTGCATTAATAACTGAGTTTGAATTAGACTGACCCGTGTATTATTTTCTTTTGAATGTAATACTCGGGTCAGACCGAGTATTTATAGGTTGTTGATATTTTACTTTGGATTGCTGCTTGAGCTATGAAGTCTGTTCATATCTTTTGGAGTAGTTGTTTTCATGTTTAGTAGCCAGAGTATATGTATAGGATGTTGTATATTCATGCATATTATTCACGATAATGTACTTGTATATGTAACTTCCAGAGTCGACAGTTGTAGTTGTATCATATGTATTGTATCCCATGTATATCAACTGACATTAGTTATATATATATATATATATATATATATGAGACTTTCTCTTTTATCTGTGTTCCGCACTTATTTATCTGTGTTATTATTATATATATTGTCCTAAACTATTATGAACCATCGTAGTTCGTTTTATACCAGAATTGGGTATGTCGATGGGAGTAAACAAATATGAGATGAAAAATAAAAATATATACCACTCCTATCGAGATAACCAATACTAGTGTAAGGCCTCACTACGGATGGCCACTCCTATCCAGCCTTATTCTTCGTGATAACAGACAGTATTTCTATTAATACTCTTTGTTATTGTGAGCATAGAGGTGGGGCGTCACAGAGTTGAGGAGTGGTTGTTTGTTTGAATATTGGTATGAAGTATTTGAGTTGAATTAAAGTGAGTTATTCTCACTTTGAATAATCTATAAACTTGTTGATATGCTTGCCATATATTAATAGTAATAGACATTAACTGCTTAAAGTTAAACCCTTGATTATGTAATACAAAATTATATAAATTGTTACAATAGTTGCTTACTAAACCATTGAATTGTGATAAGTTCATGTGAACATTTAAAATGGATATATTTATGTGTATATATGTTAGTATATGTTTAGTAATATAGTTGGAACTTGGGACCGTATATGTGTATAAAATAACACGACACCAAATATTGGATTGAATATGGAATTGTTCGTATAGAGATAGTCCCTATAAACGCACTTTCAATCCCTTAAACTATAACTTGTGAAAATGGTGATTTAATAACATATCTTAATAATAACTTATTTGGTTATTATTTACACTTCTATAAGTGTTTTGAAAAGCAAAGAATATGTTTTGGAAAGTTATAGAAGAAGTAAATCAAATGAACAAGATCGAAGTAAAAGGGTCACAATAGTGACACTTTAAAAATAGTCCGTCTTTGAAGATAACGCGCATAATTGTGGGAACTTTCTTAGGGGTTTCTTTAGAATTAATCTAGTAAATAATATATTATTCTTATTGGGAAAGGTTCGAAACTTAATTCGTTTGATAGAGAATTGAACGAAGTGCAAAAAGTTAAAGCGAAATAGTCTGTAGTTCGATAAAATACCATGTTTTCAGAAAATTCTCTCAAATAAATAAAAGATATTCATTCTGATTTTTCTTCATGGTTTTCAAATAACAAAAGTATACTAACTAATATAAAAATAATGGACCAAAAATCATTTATTTAGGTGTCGAAAACTAGGTGCAAAGTAGTAGAAAAATCACATAAACGACAGCCTGATACTTTTGGCAGAACTTCCTTAGTGCTATTTTTGTTTCTGAAACACTTCTTAACTGTTGCGAATTGTTTTGGTAGCATTTGCAGAAATGAAATCTTTGCTGGTTGAAACTATAAATTGTGTAAAAACGATATATTTTTTTGAAAACCCAAGAGAATCTGGCGGGCTGGTAAACTCCTGAGGAAGGTATAGTAAAGTCGTTCGCTGATACAAACCCCCATACCCCCGGGTAAATTTATATAGGATAGGGAAGCGCATGGTAGGAATCGAACTCAAGCCTCCTTTTCACCAGAACTCAAGCCTCCTTTTCACCAGAAGTATTTTTCTCTAATTTTTAAAGGATGTTTTCTAACTTATATTAGAGTATTTTAAAACTGGTTTCATGTCTAAATATATTTTAACATTTAATTATGAATTTTTAAACTAAGTAGATTTTAAAATAAAAAATTATTTTTTATTTATTCCAAAATTCTCTATATTTAAATAATGTTCTATATAAATAATTTTCATATATTTTAAGTAGTTTTAAAAGTATTTTAACATATCAATAAGTATTTAAAGATATTTCTATATGTATAAGTTTTAAATATTAAATTAAGTATTTTATAAATATAATAAAGGGAGTTTAGATTTTACCACTTAAGTTAAAGTATATTAGGAATCAACTAAAAGTATATTGCCTTAGTTAATAAGTATGGATATGCTCGATTTTTAAATAAATGTTTAAAGTTATTAATGGATAAGTAAATAGTTTTGGGTTGTTGTAAATAGTATTTTTAGCAATACTTGTTTTTAACTCATATTATTAATTATATTTGGCAATATAATTAGATATTTACTAATGGGTGTTTAATAGAAAAAATACAAGTAAATGGTTTGGGTTTGTCGTGAAAATTGTTTTTTGAAACACTTTTCTTTAACCCTTAAATATAAATAAATCTTTAACAACGCAGTTTTAAAGTTGAGTGCTTTCAAAGTATAAAATGTTTGGGTTTGTATTGACAATTGTTTTTAGCAACATTTGTCTTTAACCCTTAAATATAAACAAATCTTTGAAAAAACTACTTTAAAGAGAAATGTTTTCAAATTATAAAATGTTTGGGTTTGTTGTGACCATTGTTTTAGCAACACTTGTCTTTAACCTTTAAATGTAACCAAACCTTTAAAAAGAAAGTTTTAAAGATAATGATTAAACAGAATGAGTTTGGGTTTATAGTAAACAATGTTTTATCAACATTTGTTTTTAAATCCTTGAATTATATTTTGGAAGAAATATTATAAATCTTTAACAATGGAATTTTAAAGATAATAACAAGTATTGAAATCTTTTATAAAGAGATAGAAGATGTCATATGTTTAATTATAAAAGAAAAGGAGTTTATTATTTTGGTAGTAATTGTTTTAATCTCTTTGATTATATTTCATGTAAGTAAAACTTGTTAAACGATTTGTGAATACACTTATACCATTGGAATAAGTATATGAATGTGTTTCAAGTATTAAAGAATAAATGAATGGTTAAATTTATAAAGACAGGTTATATCTTTTATAAAGAGAAATCCATATATTTATATAAGTATATGAAGGAAGTTTTAATTAATAAAATAGTACTAATTAATAAAGGAAGTCTTGATTTATAAAAGAAGTTTTAGTAGATAAAAATATGTTTTACAAATTAAAAGGGCTTTCACTAATAAAGGATAAATCAATTACAAAGGGATTAAAGTCATGTGACTTGATTATACTTGAATGATATGTAACAACTATGCAAAGACCTTAGTTTGGTTGTTTATGGGATGTTAGTACTAATATGCTTTACACTAAAAATTTAATGAATAAGCTTCTCTATTTGTGAGAATGAAGACTAATGTTTAGGTAGGGACAGAGCAATAGAGCTCTAACCTATCGACATTCTTCTAGGACGAGGAATAGTTAAGCAGAAAGGTTGGAAACGTGAAAAGTGTGGAACCTTGATTTCCATAAGCAAGCGTTCAAGACTCATGGTCGATTAATCAATTACCGATCTTGACCAAACTTAACTTAGGAAATATTCGGGATGCTTCACAGATTTGTACCAATAAGAACCCCCAAGGAGGAGTATTGGTACGAAACACCTCTAGCTTTCGATTACTTCTAAAAGAACCACAATTGAGTTAGCTGGAAATTCATTGATTAGTTTTGAAGAGTCTGGGATTGGTAAATGATTTACTTACCAAATACCAATTCAAAATTGTTATATGGGTTCTATGTTTTAAAAGTGAATGATGGAAACCACGTATGGTTCTGAAATCTGTTGAGATAATGGAATCCATATGGGATTCATTATTTGATTGATTTATGTTGAAAACTCATGTAAAGATGCCGAACGTAGCCTCGACATTGGGAAATGACTAACGATAGAGTAGGATGCATGACTCCGGGTTCGGATAACCCAAATTGTTGGTACATCAACTCCATTATCTAGAGTATGCTTATCAATATGTTGCGCATGGGGAGTTGATGATACTAACTTAAGGAGTTAGGGCTTGGGCTCGCTGTGTGTACCTTATGTTATATTTTATCTAGAGATATATGATACTCGAAAGGTAGTTTTTGACCCTTGTCATAGGTGATCGGTCTCAATATGGCTTACGAGTATATGGGGGAGATCTCCTTGGAAAATCCATTAATATGAACATTCCTTAGTGATTTTGTTTGTATACCTAAATATGCTGTCAAATATAATCAATGTAACTATTTAAGCTATGATTGATATTTATATTCCACTCCCTAGACATTATTATAATATCACTAAATTTTCCTATAAAGTGATTCAGCCATCGTAAAGTAAAAACCCATCTGTGTTTATTTGCGGCATGGTCTTACAAAATACCTTTATTCTTTAAAGGGTTTTACAAATATAATAATTCAAATTACCTGAGTTTTCTCACGTTGGTTTACCAGACTGATCTGGCTATTATTCTTCTTATAATGCTCAAGTCAGCCTCGTGCATATTTCCAAACTTCATTGATGATCATTTGAGCTCTTGAAGAGGGGATTTGGATGATTGCCTATTGTATATTTTATGTCTGATGCATTACTTTATTTATTTTCATATCAGCAATTTCGAGTATAGGTTGTTATAACTGTCCAAGTTGATGATAGGTTAGTTTACTCTGATTATTTATCTATATAGTTTTCCTTTGTAAAAGTATCATTTTGATATTATATGATATCGTTCCATTGTGAGATACTGATATTGTGTTCTCTTCTTTCTTTTTCCTTTTCTTTTCTTCTTTTATTTTACCCTAATGTTCTGCCTTTTCGACACTTGGGTACTCGACACGAGAATACCATGGATGTATTAGTGTCGACATTTGGGGTCGAAAAAGGCGTTCGTTACAAAAGAATACGTCTCCTATGTTATATAAGGTTAATATCACAGTCAACTACAGTTAACTCAAAATCAGTATCTCTGGCTAGAGAAGTTCGGTTAATAGCAATTGTTATTATTGAACTAGGAACTTTTTGTTTGGATTATATAAGTTGGATGTGGACAATATTTGATTCCGACCAAAACCAAATTCCATAAAACCTAATGTGATGTAGTTTTGACGTAGAGAATTGGTGTAAATAATTGTCACTGCCAAAGGTTGCTTAAAATATTAAAATTGGATTTTATCTAAATTTTGCAAGCAATGAGTTTGAAAAAAAATTCACAACACTGGCTAGGGTTACATGTGAACATTAATATATGAATTCTTCGATATTAACCGCTGATAGAATTTATATCTATGAGTCGGATAGCTGCAATGTCGAATGCTTTGAATACCATATGATTTAATTAAATTATAATTGTTTTAAATTAATTAAATTACTTATTAATTATGAAATATTAGTCATAAAATTTTAGTTTATTTATTTGAATCAGTACTTAATATAACACATATACAAAAGTTATATATACACACATGTACCAATATATGATATCAATAAACATCTAAATTAAATTTAAAATGTGTAAATGTTGATTGATTTTAGAAATTTTATTGGCCCATAAGGCCCTTGGTATGGCCGACCAAGATAGGAGGAAAGGGTGTGAAACTTTGTGAAAATATGAATTTTAACCGGTCTAAAAGAAGAGGTAAAAAGGGAGATCTAGATCTCCCTTTTTCACTCTTTTCTTATTTAAACACAAAACTCCCTTAATTTGCTACTTTACTTTTCAGCATCCATCTAACTCAGTCTTAGCCGCCAGCCATTGCCTCCCTTTCATCTTCATTTCCAATCCAAAATATAAAAATCAAATACATTTAAGGTGTGGTGATCTCTTCAATTGGTAGCTTTTCTAGAATAGAATGAAATTGATTCAAGGAGTTTTTCGGATTCAACATTAAAGGTGCTACATTAATGCCATAATATAGGTAACATCTAATTTGTATTCTTATATACGTATGTTTATATGAGATAAACTATGATTAGATCATAAATTTATTTTGTCGCATATTTGAATGTTTATTTGTTTTAAAAAATGTTATGCATACATATATATATCTACATAAAAAATAATTTCATATATATGTGTGTGTGTGTGTGTGTGTGTTTTATTTTTGGCTAATAATTTTTTGCTAAAAACCACATTTATTTCAAACAATTAAAAATTGGATTTTATAGTTTGTAAACGTGCATACACATACAAAGATATATACATATATATATATATATATATATATATATTAATTTAAAGCTCTTACGTGTATATATTCAAGTATATATATACATAAAAAGAATTTTTTATACATATATTTATTACAAATTCCAAAATCAAAATATTATTTTATATGCACACACAAATATATTATATATATATATATATATATATGATTGCAATGCTTTAAAATCATATATATGTTATTTGGATAAAAAAATTATTTTGAAATCCGTATGGATTTTGATTTCTATATTTTTCAATTTAAGTCGATATGTTTAAGTGAAATAAAAATATTATTTTTTTAAAAACCACTTTAACCATTTTTTCAATTTTTATGTTTAAATATATAATGTTATTTATATGTTTAAAAATTAGTATTTTTAGATTTTAAAATATACATATATATCCTTATATTTTTTGAAAAGAAATATTATTTTTAGCACGTGTATATATATTTGTTAAATATTATAATATTTAAATTTTAATTTTAAATAAGAAATTTATTTGGATCTAGATTTGTTTTCAAATTTGGATTTGAATTTTAAACAAGATATTATTTTGGATCAAGATTTGTTTACAACTTTAAATTTTTCCTAAGTAATTTTAAATATTAAATATAAATTATTTTAGTCGGTTCTTATAATTTTAAGCTTTAAATTTATAAATATTATTTGTATATATACATATATAAGTATACTTTATACTATATTAATATTAAAATAACAACTGACAATAAAGATGTATGTAAAGGGGCCAATGTGTCCATTGTAGTGTAAATCCTAGCACTTATATACAGGCATATTAAACCATGTATATACTTATATGTTGCACATGCATTTATATGTATGTGTGCGTTTGATACACATATGCACTTCATATATCACAAATATATACAAAATCAAATCTTTGTATTAATTAATTAAACAAAATAAATATTTTACTGAAAATTATTTAGATTTGATCTAAATCAATTTAGACTTCATAGGCCTAATAAGATCTAAATTGATAAAACTATTTAAAATTCACTCATTTAACACACTGCTTATTTGCCCAGTTCCTATAAAGTAGCATGCGTGAGGATGCAGTGATGGTTACCTTCTTAATTTCACTCGAGACCCCTTTTAAGAAGTTCTTATCGGTACCCATAGTATGGGAATACCTAGACGTATTCGAGGAGATGACCTAATTCCCTCTATATGTGAGATTGAGTTCCACATGGACTTAGTGAGGGATTAGAGGCTAGTAATTATGTCATTAAGGCACATGGCACTTGGAGAGCAGTGAGAGCTTAAGGTGCAAGTAAATGACCTGTTGAGATAAGGATTTATTTGATGGAGTATATTTTAGTAGGGAGCGCCCCTATTGCTCGCCATGAAGGTGGATAGCTCCCTTAAACTTTGTGTTGGCTACCGTGAGATTAACATAGTGACGAAAAACAAGTATCCTCTCCTGCATATTGATGATTGTTCGATCAACTCCATGGTGCTAAATTCATTTCATAATTGGACTTGGTGAGGGGTTTCACCAACTGAGAGTGACGAGAGAGAGTGTGATGATTACTATGTTTTGTATGCCATCGGGATTTTATGAGTGGTTGGTTATGCCATTTGGGCTAACCAATGCACCGGTATACATCTCATGAATCTTATTTTCAGAGATCGGTTAATAAGTTTATGCTTATGTTTGTCAAAAATATTCCTATCTTCTCCCGAATGGAAAAGGGACACAAAACACACTTCAGAATTGTGCTAGAGGCATTGAGGAAACACTGATTGAAGGCGAAGTTTTTGAAGCACCTTTTTTGGAGGAGGGGAGTGCGATTTTTCAGTTACAATGTTTTGAGCAGGGCATTGCTGTAGGTCATGCAAAAGTTGCAGCAGTCACTTATAGATATTAGTAGATACTATAGAAAACTCATCAATGACTTCTCTAAGGTAGCAGCACTGTTAACCAACTTGATAAATAAGAATCAAACTTTAACTTAGGATATTTGTAATGTGAGCATGCTTTTGTGTGACTGAAGGAGAGGTTGAAAAGTGCACCAATAGTAGTCATTCTGAGTGGGAATGTAGAGCTAACAATATATAGAAATGCCTGTATTACTGGTCTAGGTGTAGTGTTGATGCGGAGAAGAAAGGTTATGTCATATGCTAGTAGACAGTAGAAATTGCAAGAGAGAAAGTAACTGACTCATGAATTAGAGTAGACAGAGATCACACTTGCGTTGAAAATATGAAGGCACTACTTGCTTGGAGAGTGGTTCGAGTTATTTGTCGACCACATATCATTGAAGAACTTCTTCTCACAGAAGGATTTTAACCATCGCTAGCAATGATGGTTAGATTTCCCGACTACCTATGACTTTGAAATTTCCTATATGCTTAGAAAGGGAAATTCAATCTCGATGCTCTAAGTAGAAGAGATGCTGGTCTAGGAGCTATATTCCTATTGTGGACACGGTTAGAGTATATCGTTGGTTTTGACTTCAGGCATTGATATGAACTCAAGCCAAGTGCATTAGCGAGTTTGACAATCAGATCTACTCTATTGGTTAGATCAGTACTGATCAAAGGCATGATGCCATACTAGTAGAGATCATTGCTAAGGTTGAGAGTGTGGTAGAGTCTAAAGATGCGAAATAGTACGGACTCAACCGAGATGGTTGGCATTAGAAGGACGGAAGATTATTGTACCTATTGTCGATGCGTTAAGGAAGAGGAGCCATGAGGGTACCATCATTCAAGATTGGTTATACATCCACAAGACAATAAAATGTATTGAGTTATGAGACAGACATTTCATTTGGAAGGGATAAAGAAGGACGTCATGACATTCATCACGAATTGTATGAATTGTCGGCTAATGAAGGCTGAACAAAAGAATCTAAGTTGATTGTGACAATCGCTTGAGATTCCCGAGTGGAAGTGAGAACATATATCAAAGGGCTTCATCGATGGATTTCCGAGGACCAAAGGAGGATACAATAGCATATGGGTCATAGTCGATAGATTGACGAAGCGTGCTAGATTTTTACCTATAAAATCCAGTAGAACGACATCCAAATTGGTCGAGTAATATGTGAATTGGATTGTACAATTACACGGTGTTTCAAATAGCATTGTTATCTGAGACCTATTATTCATGAGTGGATTTTGGAAGGACTTACAGGTGACATTGGGGATGGAGCTGCATCTAAGTACAGCTTATCATCCACAAACTGATGGACATGCCGAGGGAAGAATCATATCTTTGAGGATCTCTTGCGAGCTTACATTCTTGAGTTTGGGGGCTCGATGGATGGTCATTAGCATCTCATTAGGTTTGCATATAATTAATATTATTGAAGGTACTGGGTTGAGTCATAGCGGGATAAATGAGCGAATTTCATAAAAGAAATTTAGATCCTTTTGGCCTATGAAGTCAAAATTAATTTAGATTCAACTTGAATAAATTTAAATAATATCCTTATTTTGTTTAGTTTTTATATAAAGATTAAATTTTATTTTATATGCTATATATATTTTATATGTGTATCAAATACACGTATACCTATATAGTGCACGTGTATCATATAGAAATGCATATGGTTCAATATGCCCATATATAAGTGTTGGGATTTACATCGCAAAGGATACATTTAACCATTTATATGCATAGTTGTTGTCTATAATTAATTTATTATTTATATACGTTATACACACATGCATGTATATATAAAGCACTTATGTAGTTTAATTTTTTATATCTAAAAATGTTGACCAATTAAAAGATTTAAGGTAATATCCAAACTATCTTAAGATGGTTTTAATATTAAAAGCTAGATATATATTAATTACACGAGTAGAGATAAATAAATATTCGTACCTAATAAGTTCTAAATGCATGGATTTTCGGCCTAAACTAATGTTAAATGTTCATTCCCTAAGAAAATACTCTTACAAGTCCTTTTTCTCCAAATTCCTATAAGTCCAACATATCAAATAAGGGATTTCAATATCTAAACAGGGAATAATTATTCATAATCAAAACTTTAATAATGGACTTGTAAATAAATTAGAAACTCAATTTATTACATTAATAAAAATGAAATATACTAAACAATAGGGATTGCAATCTAAATCCCATATTATGTTCGACTCCCCTTTTACAAAGAAACTGATAAAAAGGAAATTTGTGTGGAATAAGTGGTGTAGACTATGAATAAAATTCATAACCTAAACTCTTATTTTATTGGAGAATTGCAAATTTGAATCACAGAGGGAGGAGATGTGGAATAGAATATGAAATAATTAAAATTAGCACAACATAACCAACCCCATTAAATTAATGTAAATAGTCGAGAATCTTCATATAGAATTGACATTTTAAAAGAAAAAGGAATTTTGGTGGATTTTATCTATCATATTTTCGATTCCAAAATCCCTAAAGCATATTCAAATCCAAAAAAATACACTCCACAATTATTGGAAAAGAAATACTAAGGTTTCCACTCACAAATCAGCCTTAGCGTTACTTAAATGGATTTGTAGCCTTCCAATCTCTTCCAGAATCTCTCTCTTTTGATATGTATACAAATAATACGAAGATATATATATATATATATATATATATATATATATATATATATTAGATTTAGAATAATTTGAGAAGAATAGGATAGGAATAGATTGGAGGAAGAAGAAACAAATAAGAAATAAGTTGAATTTTTACATAAATTCTCTATGGGGTTTTTTAATCTTATTAGAGAGATGGAAATGGCAAAATTTCATTGTATTCTTCAAAATAATATGAGTAAAACGTGAAGAGGCTTAGGTTCTATTTGTAGGGGTCGAAACGCATAAGAACCATATGATGGAAGTAGGCGAGGAATGAATAAATCTGGAGCGTTAACATAATAACACACCACTTCAAACCCTAGCCGCCAATAACATAAATTGGCTTCGACTGGTTGACTATCCCTCTCCTACCGATTGACCGATAGGGGTCGATCGGTCGCAGTGAGGGTGTCGTTCGGTTGAGTATTTTGGGTAATAATTGATTTCGTTGTTTTGTTAATTAATTTATTTCCCCTGTTCAACTTTAAAGTTAAACGTTAATTAATGTTTACTTAGCCCTTTGGATAATTTCTAAAATTCAAATCCTTATTTAAATTTTAATTCAAGCTAAATTAATTTAAATTTGAAAACTTCAAATGCTCATAACCTCTTCGTTTGAGCTCCGTTTTCAGTATAATACATAAGGAAACGGATTGGAATTTCACCACGAAAGCAATGGAATAACTTTTGTGGTCAAATTCCAACATTTATAAAATTTCCATACTCTATCTTATTATATTTAATTTAATTCGATCCATTTATGTTTGGTTCATTTTATGATGAGTTACATTCTTCCCTCCTAAAAAATATTTCGTCCTAAAATCTTTCAAGGAGCAAACAGCGTAACGCGCAATAACATCCATATTATACAACTTAGTTATCTACACAACCATGTACTCAACCAATAGTGCGATGTGATTATGTACTTCAGACATGCTAAATTGAGCTCAATCCTAGCGTGAAGGTGTAATGGTGTTATGGAAGTATGTATGCATAACCTTAGACATGCATAGAATTTCTACATAAGTGCAAAGTGATTGTAAAAAAAATGTAACAACCATCTCTTACCATCAAATCTAGCAACTACGATGAAACCCAAATCCTATAATTTGGAGGGAGAAATCACTAGTGAAAATCTTTCAGTGAGTGCTCTTCATCTTCTCCTCGGTCTCCCATGTGCTTTCCACTAGATTTTCCCCATCGTGCTCGGACCAAACTAATTATTTTATTACGGAGTCTCCTAGTACCATGCTCCACAATGCGTGTGGTGGCACAGGGCACTATCGGCTCCATCTCAAAATCCCCTAACTATTCTGGCTCTATTTTATTAGCGGTGCCATGAAGGCTTTTCCTAAGGTGAGAAATATGGAAAACATTATGGAATCCTACCAACTTGTCAAGAAGCTCCACACGATATGTCAATTTTCCTATTATTTTCAGTGAATGGCCTAACAAATCTAAGTGCCAATTTTTCAGACTTGCCAAACCTAGCAACTTTTCTAAGAGGAGAGATTTTAACAAATATACCATATCTCCAACCTCAAATTCAAGCTCTTTCCTTCTTTTGTCCATACAAAATTTCTGAAGGTCTTGCGCTACCTTCAACCTTTGCCTAATCAACTCTGTTTCTTCCATGGTATCATGGATCAAATTGTGTCCAAGCAATACTTTGTCGGTGGTTTCCAACCAATAACTAGGCGATTTGCACAGCCGCCCATAAAATGCTTCAAAAGGGACCATTCCAGTCTTTGCTTGATAGCCATTATTATGCACAAAATCAATCAAAGGTAGATGTTGCTTCCAATGTCCTCCAAAATCCAAGACACAAGATCGTAAAAAGTCTCCAAAATCCTATTCACCCTCTCTATTTGTCCATCAGTTGTGGGTAATACGCCATTCTAAGGTTCAAAGAAGTTTCCCAAACCGTTTATAAGCTTCTCCAGAACTCGCTAGTGAACAAGGGGTCCCTATTGCTGACTATTTTTATAGGAATTCCATGTTGACGAACTACCTCCTTAATATAAATCTATGTAAGAGAAGCGGCAGTCCTATTTGTCTTAGTTGGAACAAAATAAGCACTCTTAGTGTGTCTATCCACAACAAACCAAATAGCCTCATTGCCCTTCCGATTTCTAGGCAGTCCTTTCACAAAATCCGTTGAAATATACTCCCACTTCCAAGTCGGAATTTCCGTAGGTAATAATAATCCACTAGGCTTCCCAGCTTTTATTTTCAAACATGTCGAATACCTAACAAAAAACTCGGTTATGCTTCTCTTCATTCCATTCCAAAAGAAAATTCTCTTTATGTCCTTGTATCTTATCTCCTCAGGGGTGAATAGTCATTCTTGAGTGGTGACATTCCATAAGCACATCTTTCAACAAATCCTCAATCCTCGAAACATAAGACATCCATCTCTTCTCAAACATATGTTCTCATCAACTAAATACCTCTTAGCATGGGGAAAATGCTCTCCTTTTCTCAATTTCTCCCAAATCTCTACTAACTCCTCATCCTTCACTTGCTCATGCCATATACATTCCATTAAGGCTGGTCTAACCTCGATAACTGCTAGAAAAACTTGGATGGGTTTTGTTGACGGTTGGTTAAAATTTGAGAGAAACTTCAACTACCTCCATTAATATATAACATCTAAGGGGGCACGTCTTCGAATAAGGGCATCAGCGACTACGTTTCCTTTTCCAGTGGTATAATAAATACTAAAGTCAAAGGATGTTATATACTTCATCCACCTCTACAGTCTAAGAATCAAATCTTTTTGGAAAAATAGGTATCTGTGTGATTTATGATCAGTAAATAACTCAAACCTTTCCTCCAAGAGATATTGCCTCCACATCTTTATGGCAAAGGCAATGGCTGCCAATTCCAAATCATGCACCGATACCTTTTCTCATGGTCTCAGTCATCTACTAGCATAAGCAACAACTATCCCTTCTTGCATAAGAACAGCTCCTAATCATGTGCCACATGCATCTGTGAAAACTGTAAACGGCTTGGTTCCATCTGGAATACTGAGCACATGTGCAGTAGTCAATTACTCCTTAAGCTTCTCAAATGTCTTGGTGCATCTATCATCCTAAACAAAAACTAGATTCTTATTAGCTAATTGGGTTAAAGGGGATGCTATTTGTGCAAAGTTCTTGATGAACTTCATATAGTAGCCTGCCAACCCTAGAAAAGTCCTAACCTCTGATGCATTACTAGGAGTCTTTTATCCTTGGACAGCTTCCACTTTAGTAGGGTCAATAGCCAATCCTTGTTTGGAAACAATATACCCAAGGAACCTAACTTAATTTTTCCAAAAGTAGCATTTAGAAAACTTGGCTTTGAGTTGGTTTCTTCTCAAGGTCTCCAATACCTCCCTAAGGCGGTCCTCATGCTCCTTGCCTTTGGAGAATACCAAGGTATCATTAACAAACACCATGATAAATTTATTAATTTGCCTTCTAAATAATCTACTCATCAAATCCACAAAGTATGTTGGGGCATTTGTCAGTCCAAAAGGCACTACCTCCCACTCATAGAGCCCATCTGGAGTACAGGTATGCAGTCTTCGACTTGCTTTCCTCTGTAATCCTCAACTAACGAAATCCTATTGCTAATTCTAATTGGGAAAAGACTTTAGCTCCTACAAGTTGGTCGAACAAGTCATCTATTCTAGGTAGAGAGTACCTATTCTTCCTAAACAACTAATTCAACTCTCTATAATCGACGCAAAGTCTCAAAGAACCGTTTACCTTGGTGGCAAAAACAATAGGGGCTCTCCATTCAGAAGTATGCCTATGAATGAATCCTTTCTTCGGTAGCTCTGAGGTTTGCTTATCCAATTCCCTTCTTTCTTTAGTGGCCATATATCTCAAAGGCAGAGCGATAGGTGTTGCATCCTTTTCCAAATCGATTTGGAACGCAATCTCCCTTTGAGGTAGGAGATCCAAGACCTCCATAAAGACATCAGGAAATTCGCAAACTATGGGTACAAATGATGGCTCTCCAACAACAAATACACTTAGTGAGTATAAACGGCTTAACTCAACTAAATCTTTGGGTGTACAATGAACTTCTAGGTCACGACCTGCACAACTCCTTAATCATACTACCCTCTTATTGTAGACAAGAATGGCTCCATAATATGACAACCAATCTACATATAGGATAAGCCCATACCCCTTGAAATTTAGAATGTACACAATACATATGAAATCAACGTCGCATATGTCTAGCACTAGGTCTTTGCAAATAAGATAAAGATGGGTCGAACCCCCAATGGGATTAGAAACCTCTATTGGGCTGTTGAACATCTGGGTTTGAAGGTTTAAGATATTTACTACATCCCTAGCTATAAAGGAATGTAATGCCTCTGAATTAAATAGGGTGCGAATAGTACCCCAAAAATAAGAGTTATACCTTCTAGAGATGTTTTTCCTTACTCTCTTTGTGGCTTACTAGCAATAGGGCCGAATTCAATAACGTAGGCCAGTCCGCTTGATCCTTCTTTAACCATCTTGGGACATCGATTCTTGTGATGCCCTTCCTCGTAGCAGTTAAAGCATGTACCCTTAAAGGCTTCCTTCTTCAGACTCACCCTGCAATCCTTAGCTTCATGGCCCTTCTTTTGGCATTTCATACACACCTTCCTGTCCTTCTTAACTTCCCTTTCGACTTCTTATTGGCCTAAAAGCTTCCCTTCTTGGACCCTCCTTGCTTTTAGGTCGGTGCAAACTTCTCGTTCTCTGTTCTCTTATCTTCCTCATTGGCTACGTACAACATTGCTATTTCTACTTACATCTCATACGTGGCTCCAATAAGCACTTAAGTCAACAACATTTCTCTTAGCGGGAAATTGAATCCCTTTACGAACTTCATGACCTTTTTCATAGATGTATCTATTGGGCTTATCCCGAATTTAACTAATTAATCTTAGCTATGTACTCCTAAATGGTAGAATCTCCTTATCTCGGCTGAATGAATTTTTCCAATTGCAAGCCAACCTCTACTCTAGCCCTGAATCTCATCTCAAATCTGTCCTTGAATTCATCAAAAGAGAATATTCTACTAGATGGCTCATCAATCACAAAGTTCCACCAATTCAAGACATCTTCCTTGAGGTGCAAGCTGCTATTCTTCTTCTTAGCAGATCATCCCAACCAAGCTCTCTAAATATCTTCTCACAGTTACTAACCCAAGCTTTATCTTTCGAATATCCTTTAGTTCTAGAGTACCCATATTGAGAAAGTTCTTACACAACTTAGAAAAGTCGATAGGTCGGGGTGCTGCATTAATGGGCAGGACAGTGGGTGCTACCGGTGCAACTAGAGGAATAGGAATCTACTTGACAGTCCTAAGATATTGTCTAAACTATTCGGGCATTCCATGAATGGATGGTCTTCCGCGGGAGGGCTCCCTTATCAAGAAGAAGATTAATTATCATCCATATCAACTATCTATAGGTTAAAACTTTAGTGACGATTTCCTAAGACAGTATTTATATGCTGAAAGAAAAGGGTTGCCTAGTGTATATGTATATATTCTAGAAAATAGGGTATATATATATATATATAGTTTTAAAAATTCTGTTTGAAAAATCTTTTTCAAAATAATAAATACGTCTCCCATACGTATACCCTTTGATCGGATAACCTAGGCTCTGATACCAAATGTAATAACCCACCCCGGAACAGACCTAAATTTCAACCCAGAAAATGCCCATCGAAACTTAGATCCATTCTAAGGTAATTTGTTGGTAGTAAAAAGAAATAACATTATAGAAAAGTAACTAAACTTTCAAAACTCACAGCGGATGGACGAAGTATAATAGTAAAGCGTACCCATTTATTTCAAATTCATAATAATGTCAAAATACAAGATACCAACAAATTGTAACATAATCCGTTACTATAATAGTCTAGAAACATGAGTACAAATGAAAGCAAATAAAAATGGTAAATACTATCGCAAGTCCACCACCTCTATCTCCGAGCATCACCTTTTCCATCAACGTCTTCAACTTGTGTTCTAATGAGTAGGGAGTTAGAACAACGATGTCTGGTGAATAAAAACCTCGAGCCTTACCTTTTTAGTACTTGGGTAGTATATCTCAAAATAAGAATATGTCTATGAAAATAGACCATTAAACTATTTAATACTTCTTTATAAGGAAAGGAGACGGGTCTAACCACTTAATACCTTCCATTCCAGAAACAGGTTTCTAGAATCCTATATCCTAATCATACGTCATAAATAGCTAACAATATAAGAGATGGTACCCAAGCCACTTAATACCTTCTACTAGAATATAGGCTGATTATGGTCATTTAATACCTTAATTAAGGCAAACCTCATCATTTAATGTATTTCCAAGGCGTTCTTCTCAATGTTACTATCTAGCTGACATTGCATGGAATTTTTTAGGCCGCTTAATACTTACTTGTGGAATATAAGCAGACTTTGGTCATTTAATATATTAATTAAAGCAGACCCTATCATTTAATACCTTTTTTTAGAAGCGGACCCCTATATTGAGATACCACCATGTAACCCCTTGACCATTTAATACTTCATCTAGGGAAAAGATGTGGTCCCTCAAAAAACTACTTACTACCTCAAGACACGAAGCGGGCCCTTTGTCTTATGGTCCATACTCATAATGACGTCTCATATTAGACCAATTATTCGTAGAAATGGGTAGCAAGCTAGCAGGGCATATTTTTCCTACAGAAATTGAGACTAAACTCGCTTTGTTACAAATATTTATCATAAGCATATCTCACATTAATCAACATGTACACAACTGCTGATAGCCTCAAAGTGAAGGGCAGACTTCCATCATATAACTCTATTGACCTAGCATCCCTTTGACTTAGCCATACATCAATTACTCTACACACACACACACATCCTATCGTTTCATAAATAAGGCCTTATAAGAAATCTTCCTTATTACGCCTTAAAATAGTAATAGGGCGACATAAGAGATTTCTCTTATTTTCGCCTACCAATCAATTACCTTCCTAATAGAGGAAAATAAGCGAAAATAAATGCCTAAGTAACTGTGCCATATACGTAATAATTATATGTTAATTACGCAAATAGAGATAAATAAATATTCACGCACACTAAGTTCTAAATGCACGGATTTTATACCCTAAACTAGCATTAAATGTTAATTGTCCAACCAAATACTATTACAAGTCATTTTTCTTCAAATTTTCAAGAATCCAACATATCAAAGCAAGGGGATTCAATATCCAAAGAGGGAATAATTATTCGTAACCAAAACTTTAATAACGGACTTGTAAATAAATTAGAAATTCAATTTATTACATTAACAAAATGGAATATTCTAAACAATAGGTATTTCAATCTAAATTTCGTATTATATTCGACTCCTCTTTTACGAAGAAACTGATAAGAAGGAAATTTGTGTGGACTACGAATACAATTCATAATATAAACTCTTATTTTATTTGGATAATTACAAATTTGAATCACAAGGGAAGGAGAAGTGGAATAGACTATGAAATCGTTAGAAATTGCACAACTGAACAAAGCACATCAAATTAATGTAAATAACCGAGAATCTTCCCATAGAATTGCCATTTCAAAAGTAAAAGGAATTTTGGAGGATTCTATCTATCATATTTTCAAAATCCCAAAATTCCTAAGGCGCATTCAAATTCAAAAAGAAATACACTAACTAATTGCTGAAAAAGAAATATTAAGGTTTTCACTCACAGATTAGTCTTAACTTCACTTAAATGGATTTGTAGTCTTCCAGTCTCTTCCATAATCTCTCTCTTTTAATACACACACACACACACATACATATACATACATATTAAAGAAGAGGTATGTTCACTAGATTTAAAATAATTAAAGAAGAATAGGAAAAAAATAGATTGAAGAAAGAAGAAACAAATAAAAATAAGTTGAATTCTTGTCAACAACACCATAGAAGGGGTATTTGTTGCAGTTATAAGTGTTAGAAATTGAATTTGTCACGCTTATAACCGTTGTTGTAGCGTGTGTGGCAAATTTTTATCAGGAAATTATAGCGGTTATAACCATTATGAAATAAATAAATTGCAATGCTTATAACCATTATAAAAATTAATTTTACGACGCTTATAACCCATACCAATAAATAATTTATCACACTTATATCTATTATGAATTTCAATTTATAATGCTTATTACTTTTACTGAAATAGAATTTTGTAATGCTTTTTAATGTTAGTAATCAAAATTTTATTCCGCTTATTAATGTAAATTTTGTCACGATTATAACTGTTATAAATTTCAAACTGTAACAGTAATAACTGTGCCGAATTTCCTATATCATATAACAAGCCTGCAACAACAAATTTTCCTGAAGTATGTAGCACTAAAAATATATAGCAGCATATATTACAACAATTTCCCAAAACATACACAACGACATATCACAATTCGTTTCCTAAAGCAAATTTCATTTCCACAAACATCAAAATATCACAATTTAACATACAACCATTCACCATACATAACAAGCATTAAATATCAAATAACTCGAAGTAACACAACCTAGTTTAAAGTATCATAACCTAGAAACTAGTTAACAAACTTACTAATAACAAATTAAAAAGCTTACACGAAACCCTAACTATAAATGGGCCAAATTACAAACCCACCATTAACTAGACCAGATAGCGTGTGCATACCATTTTGCGGTGCTTCAAAAATTGATTCTTGGGGATCCAGAACTTCCTCCACCCAGACGACTTTCTCTCCTACTACTGCTGCTCTATGGTGGTAAACTTTTTGCTTCCCTATATATCTCTTCAATGCCTCCTTTAATGTTCATGACACCAACACTACCGATTGTTCATCCCTCGAGGATGATCCCTTGCAATCATTAGAGGCAGTATGTGGACTATTAGTACCTTGCCCTCCATTGGAAGCAACTTCAGCTCATGCCGTCGTACTTTCTCTAGATTGGTTAATACGATGCTTCATAGATTGTTGCAAATTCACTATTGCTGATTTCGTTGATTTAATTTATTCAAGCATTAGATTTTGGTTGTTCTCCAAATTGGTTAAATACTATTTATTTGCATTCTCTTTTGCTGTAGCAATTGCTTTCGAGGCTTGTGCAAGTTTTACTTGCTTTATACTAGACGTAGAGCTAATAGCACAACAATAGCTTCTTTTGTCATCTCTAAAAACTTCAGCACCAGGATCTTTCTCAAAATTATCTAAACTTTGTAATTCCATCGCTAACAGTAAGGCTTGCTTCTGATCTTTGCCTTGCTTCTGCTGCTCCTACCAAAGCCTACATTGTTTATCAAATATAATAACATGAATCAAGACATGAAAACAAAATAATTTGAGGTTTGATAAACAGTATCTAGTAATAAACAATCAGATTTAACATCTCCAATGGTTAAATTGACCATCTGGAGATTAAATGATGGTAAGAGTTGCTATTTTAACATTAGAGTTAACATGTTAAGGGACTAAATTTACACAATAGCTTTGCTTGGTTCAAGCAAATGATGTGATTAAGGCGAGTACAATAGTAGTTACAAGGATGATGCATTAAACTATCAATATCAAAAAAATGCATGATGTGATTAAGGCAAGTACAATAGTAGTTACAAGGATGATGCATTAAACTATCAATATCAAAAAAAATGCACAAATGCGAAGCATTTGCTATCAGTATGTAATCTACCAACTACCTATGCATTTTGATGCCAATTCAAACAATAAGATTTGACAGTCCAATATAATTATAAACACTTATTTTCTGGATTGCAAATAAGAAATGGAATATGTACCCAGTGCGAAACCTTTTAGGCTAACGTATATCATAGTGCTTCGCCAACTTTCAAGTGTGGAATTCAGTGAAGCATTGCTTCAGTATAAATTGGTCCACTGGAGAAGTTTTGTTTCATTTTATTTATACTGGTTTTACTGACATTAACTAAAAACAATCTCATTTCTGCCATGAGTCATTTTGTGGAATCTTATTCTCCTACTTTCCTCATCCTCTAAGAAAGACAACAGAAATGTTGTTTAAGAAAATTGTAACAACCTGCTCCTTCATAAAATTAAATAATTTGTTTAAATATATTTTTTACATTTATAATTATTTAATGAATGATATTAAAAATGAATGATTATATCCGGTTTAGTGTACCTATAAGTATCATACGTGAGCATATTGTATGTTCTGTATGCTAGTCAAGTTAACTACATCACCATTTCAAACTTATTAAGCTCTGTGGTGAATCATTATCAAATAGATTACACCAGATTTGACATCACTATTTAAAAAGTCTATTTGATCATGGCAAATAATATACAAAAAAGTCAATTTTATTGAAAATAATATATAAAAATGTGTCAATTTTATTGAAAATAAAATATAAAAATGTCTATCTTATCATGATGCGTAGAACTGCTCCTCTTATCATGTTCATCAATGTTCATAATGTTAAAAAAGCATGTTTTGTTCGTCAATGTTCATAATAATTAAATAATATACAAAAAAGTATATTTTATTAAAAAATTACAAAAAAATAATAATAATAAATTTATACCATATTAATCTGTAAAAAATTAATTCGAAGTAAACCATAGTAATAATAAAGAAGTCTTATTTTTTTTAATATAGTATAGATTGCTTGTGAACTCTCTATTTCAGTATTCCTGATTTCAAACAAAAGGATAAAGAAAATAGTATCTGGGATCATTCTCTGCTTATTTATTTCTATATTTCCCAGTTCATTGAAAAACAACGAAAAGCAATAACAGTTTGATTTATAATGCAGAAAGACGTTGGAAATTCTATATCTTATATGCATCATGATTGCTCTCAGCCTATTGTTCATCGTTACATCACGGGGAATAACATACCATTAGACGAGTTCATTCTCTTTGATATAAAATATTTATCATTATCCATGAATCATACTCACATGTGTGTTTCTTCCATAGTTTTATGATTGTTGACACTAGAAGCAGACTAGTAGCATAATTATGTTAAATCCAATAAAGAAAAAGATATGGATTATTTACATATTTTTCAGCTGCACATGGAAGTACTTCCCCAGTTTTTTTATTTTTATATGCCATTTTCCAAGCCATTACTCGTGTAGGCTTACTTACTAGATTTTCCATTTCCTACATAAAATATATGAATAAATATATATAGCATATTTTATCATAAAGTTTAATTGTGAAAGTCGTACTACGTACCAACTCTTCATATAGTCTTCTGTAAGATTTTTTTCCCAACGTATGATTTATAGTACTCTTTCCTTTGTTTTCAAAATTCTTCTTGCATTGTATTCTTTTCCTATCACCATACTCAATGTCAACAAAACTCTCCTACTGAACTTTATCGATATCATCAGGACGATTATCGATTGCAATACGTCTAGGCATAAGCTCATCATCTTTTTAAAGATATTTCTTAGGTAGTTTTGATTTCATACTTTTGAAGTATTCTGAGAACCCTTTTTCCAGTATCGGTCTGGCTTTAGTGGGATCTATATTCGTGTCAAACTCCTTCTTTAGAATCAAAAGAAAAACATCAGTATGAAGAACATTAAAAGAAGTATTATATACTCTAAAGTTAGTACAAAGTGGAACAACTAAGGTCTAATTAGTTGTGGCTTAAATGTTGTCCTTATTTATTTGAATCCCCAAACCCGATTAAAATTTATGTCATGCCTTTATACTTTGCCATTATAAATTGGTAGCACTTCTGCACGTTGTAAATTGGTAAAACTTTTGCATGTTGTGATGTAAAATATAAATAAAAAGTAAAATACCATTAGTCCTTTCCACAAAGCATCTTTGTAAAAGTCATCTACATTCCTCCAATCATCATTACTAATAGGAATGTACCCACGAATTAAAACACCACATCGAGAACTCCACTTCTTCCTATCTTTCCCTTAGCACCATCCATTTCAACAGTTATAGAGTATTTTTTATTTTATTTTTCTGGAGGAGAGGAGCGACATCTTCTATGCTTTCCGTTTGTCTCGATAAACCACCTGACATTCTGTTAATTTTATGAAATTAGTATGATTACGACAAAATAGAATTTATTAATTTCAAGATATTACCATGATTACAAATTTCTGACTAAAAATTATAAAGTAGGGAAGCAAAGAGAAATACAACTATAATTTTAAATAAATAAAAAATGAAATTTTATACTGTTATAATTTAGAACAATAACGAAATTTTCTAAGTGGTATTATATTTTAGGAAATTTTGGCAGCATCTCCATTGTATGGAGAGCCTCCCGTCAAATCAAGATTACAACATATATACACACAATGAAAACATGACCTAATTCGCATAATAAAACAAAAATACTACCCCTTGTGTATAATATCATATACAATACAATATAATGTGTATGTTGCATAACATACACATGTTGTACAAGTAAAACATACCTTACGTCTGCAATTATAGTGTGCTATGCTTCTGCAGCAGATCAGTTGTAGTCCAGTATGAGCTTCTGCAATAGATTAATGTAGTTAAGCCTAAAATATACAAATGATAGAGAAACATGATATGGAAAAGACCGGCAAAAGGAAAATGTAAAAGTGATTATATATGGATTTGATTGATTTCTAACTAGCTTAAAAAAATGTTACATTATTCAGACTTACTTGAAAGTTCCAAATTATTTTTAATACAGTTTCTTTCTATTTTCATAGATCAATGGCAAAATAAAAAATATGTTTGAAAATAAACCAGTCCAAAGACCTAAAACTGAACCTTGAAAAATCCCAGCACACCAAAATGTTACGATATAAAAGCTATATAACTTTTCTTGACAGCATCTGTCAATTCACCATACGAAAGCACCGGATAGCAGAAATATCTGACTAACATAAGTTTAACATTATATATTAATGTTATGATAAGAAATCAACCCTCTAAATTGACCATCTTAAATAAATCAAATAATATAAACTATGATTACGCATAACTACATGGATTTTGGAACCATCTACAACTAGAACCATACAAATAAATCGAAACCTAAAGGAAAACCAACAGCTCAAAAAATTTCCTATGAAATGGGTCAAAATAAAAGTTGAAAGTATTTCGCTTAAACTATAGTCAGCCATCACTTATTTCAGCATCGAAGCATTGAACATTTTTAAGAGATGATGAAATGTCATCATGTCATTCAACTTATCACTGCCTTTTATTTTAAGATGCATGAAATCAGTTATCAAACCAAGTTTAGTGATTTCTCAAAGCCCACGTCAACCTTGCCTTTCAACATTTTGATAGCTTTTCACATCGATGGGCAAAAATAGAGCCATCTTGCATGTACCAAAGACCAACTTTTGCAAAATTACATGACTCTTCAATCTTAGAATCATCGGTTATTTCCACGTCAATGATTCTTGAAAGTTTGCCTTGTTCATACAGTAGTCATGTCCTTTCGAGAAGAAACTGTTCAGAGGTAACTTGGTATTTGTGTTGCATCTTCCGCTCACCTGTCCCCTTGCAGCATAATCTGTAGCCAAGTAACCTCTATCGAAAACAACCTTGAAAAATCTGATAGAGGAGCTAAAACTGAACCTTGAAAAATCTCAAATCGAAGAGGCTCAAGCTAAGCAAGATTCAGAACTTGCTCGATTGAGAGCAACAGAGATGGAGCAAGGCATAACCAATGAATCCAATGTAGCAGCTAGAACATAGCTAAAGCTTACAAAAACTAGGCATGAAGCAGTCATTTTTGCTGAAATAATATCCGTAAAAAATGGGTTAAACCATGTTTAGAAGGATTACATCATATTACTTAGGGAAAGAGCTGATGCAATAAAAAAAAGCTGAAGAACCTAAGCTAGCAAGTAAAGAAATCGAAAAATGGTCTAAAAAACTTGACATTTGAGCTTGTATCAGTAAAGGAGTCTTTCGAATCTGCTCATGCTGTTCATCTTGAAGCAGCAGAGCATAGGATTGGTTCATCACCGACAAGAGACCAAGACTATCTATTTTAGAAGCAGGAATTGAAATAAGTTCAAGAACAACTTCAAAATTTTCAAAATCAATTCTTTTGATAAATTAAGTCAAGGAAAAGTTAGACGCATCCTCCAAATTATTGCTTGATAGTAATAATGAACTATCTGCTTTCATGAAGCCAAAACTAGCTCAGGAATCTGAAACTTGCAGTAATAAACTTGATGAATTAAAGATTGCTATTGAGAAGGCTAAAAAATGAAGTTACTATATTGAAAGCTGCAGAATCTTCACTGAAGTTGGAGACAGAAAAAGAAAAGGCTGGTCTTGCAGATATGAGGCAAAGAGAAGGAATGGCGCCTGTAACTGTAACTTCAGTCAAAGCTGAGATTGATAGAACAGAAGAAGAGATCAAAACATCTATAGCAAATGAAAAGGAATATCATGCAAAGATTATAGAGCTGCCAAGACTCTTACAACAAGCAAAACAAGAGAATGAAGAAGCTAAAAATGAAATTCAATCTGCGAAGAATGAACTAAGAAAAGCAAAGAAGAGAGCGAACGAGCAAAGGCTGCAAAAGGTACAATAGAGATTGAGGCTGCTAAAGCATCAGAAAATCTTGCAGTTTAGCAATAGGACTAAAAGAAAGTAAAGGTGAAGAGTTGAGCAATAGAGTTAGTCTACTAGTTGAAGAATACTACTCTCTAAGCAAAAAGATTTTTTTTTTTTTTATTGTTTATTTTTTATGCATTCCTAACTCTATCTAGCGACAGTAAATTCACAAATAGATGTTTTTTATAGCATATTTTTTGTGCACAAAATAATAGAGTAACATATAACAAAAACAACTTAAATAATACGTCCACAACCCATTAATTGCCAATGACATTTAGGAATATTCCAAACAACAAAAGACTAGCAAAGTGAATAAAGCAACATCAACTACTTCAATCAAATTCATCTATTTGGATTCAATACGATTTAACAATGTTGTCAAGTTAGGTTGCTCTTTTAAAATGGATTGAAAATTTGTTAGTATCTCATAATCATCCACGCTATCGGTCAATTGTTTAGGTGAGCGTCGTATAATGGACCAATCAGAATTGTGTGTATATTTTATGTAAAAACCTTGGCTTGCTTCTGATGCAAGAAACGCAGGCCCATCATACTCTCTATCATTGCTTTTGAGTTTTTTAGATTCACCATCAGCAAATTAGAGTCGGAATAAATCTTACAACCATGTGTTTTGTCAGCAACATCGATCCACTTGCAATAAAATACTACATGTTGAAATTCATAATATTCAACTTCAATGATCTCCTAAATAATACCATACCAGGTGGTGTCATCATCCGTAGGATATAATTATTTAGCACTTGCGACAAATGTTGTAACTGCATCCATACAAACACCACTATCTTGTGTTGAAAGAGTGTCATCGTAGTGTTGAGGAGAGAACACATAACCATTGATTCTATACTTAAGGTGAGTTTTGACTTCCCACATCGGTCCACTAACATAATACCATAATTGTGAGTCCATGCGTTTTTCTTTCATTAACCAAAAAAATAACTAAAATAAGTTGAATAACATTATTTATTATCGAAATATAAGTTTTGTGAAATCTTACAAACTAAAATGATCCTAAAATTTAAAAAAAAAAAAAAAAACATAAAAGTAGGGCAATTAAAAGATACAAAGAGGCACATAACCAAAAGAATTAAATTAGATTTGATCGGTAATGGTGGTGAACCACCTAACAAAATAATGAGAGAAGTTGAACAGGCCACAAACTTAGACCACTTTAGGTGTAGGAGCTAAATAAGTAGGAGACGCCCCTGAGGCGTACGTTGCCACTATTGTGTGGTAGGGATAGTTTTAGGATTCGAGCAAACAAGCAAAACTGCAACAGGAAGGATGAAGGCGAAACATTTCTCCATGGGGATAAACTCGAATGAAAGAGTTAGAGTGAAATAATCTTATGTCATGATCAAAAACTTCACAGAAAGTATAAATTTCAGGTTATCAATCATAAGAACATCAACAAAATTATTATGACGACAACTTAGTTAGGATTGACATAATGTATATTTAATTCGATAAGTAAACCAAAACAGAGTAAAGTTGCAACAAAATTAGAATTCATATTGAAAATAAAACTCTGTCCAAAATGCTACCTTACAGTAAATGCAAAACCAATCGACATAAGTTTTATACTGTTCCATGCACACATAAGGGAAAAGCTTTAATTTCTTGCTGCTATACCGAATTCAACATGTACTGGTTCTTAATATAGTATAGATATGTTCATATATGAAAATAATTCTAAACATTTAATTTCTTGCTGTTATAGACTTGAAATGTCATCAAAATAACTACATCAAAAGAGTCTTTGCCCTAGAGAACAGGAACTTACCTAGGTTTTTTAGAGAAAGCTTGAAAACATTGAAAGTGAAAAAGGAGACGATCAAGTGGGGTTGTACATAGGGCTATCAATGAGTCGGGACAGGTTGGGTTCGGGTCGGGTCAAGTCGGGTTTGGGTTGATTTTAAATGGGTCGGATCAACCTATTTATTAAACAGATCAGAAATAGCTCAATCCAAACTCGACCCGATTATAAACGGGTTGACCCAACCCGTGTAACCCGATTATAAACGGGTCAGGTCGTAAACTGGTCGCGTCAACCCGAATAAGGTATAAACGGGTCATAAACGGGTCATAAACGAGTCAAATTCAGCTTCACGGATCGGGTTGGGTTATAATCAGGTTAGGTCAACCCATATAAGTATAAACGGGTCAAATTCGGGTTCACGGGTCAACCCGAAATCTACCCGTTTATAAACGGGTCAAATTCGAGTTGACCCGAAAATGACTCGCCCAATTAAATGGACCGGGTTAACCTCTGCTAATTTTCGTGTAATCTTCGGGTCGTGTTTCAGATCGTGTTGGAAATTGACAGCTCTAGTTGTACACATAAAATATGTTTGCATGTAAAAAAAGGAGAAAATATAATTATTTATTAAAGTTGCAAATATAATTATAATAGTTGCTACATAATCCAGATATAGATTTATCAATATGGCGACCATAAAAACTTACTAGTATAACTATAAAATAACATAACTATAAAGTTAACAGGATGAAATATTTGTATCCAAATTTGCTAAATTCTAAAATTCCCTTTTGTTAAATTTGAAATGGAAGCAAAAACATATTTTTAATAAAAATCTCACCTCAACGTTTAAATCGCTATTATATATAAAACAAAGGTAATGTCCTAATTGAATAAAGTGAAGACTATATCATCAAATGAGCTATGAAAATTACAGCAAAATCCGAGAAGGAAAGTGAATTGGACTCAAAAGTCTTTATTGGCCCATAAGAAACATGCGCATTCAAAATTACTACTATGTGCAAACGCATCAAAAGAAATATAACTAACACCCTCAATAAATATAACTGTAGGTTCTCGAGAAAATTATCTAAATATCATTTTCAAAAATAGGTGAATCTTAAGTAGAACTAATAGCTCCTGACCTACAAAAAATATTGTTCTTTAGAAAACGGTTCTTAGTAAATAATCGAAAAAAAAACTAACAGTTCCTGACCTAATAAAGAATATTATTCCTAAAAATAGTTGTCAGTGTGAAAATTTGCAATCTAATAAAAAAATTACACCAAATATTAACAAAAAAAAATACAATAATACATATTCTTTACCACACAGCACAATAGAACATGTTGTTGTCGACATACAAAAATTTGTACATTCTAACACAACATTTGCATTCCAAATATTAAAAAAAATGATGCACTTCCCAAGAAAACTAGGTTTGTTTTAAATATAGTTTTAGGGTTCTTCATTGCTTCCAAATGATAGAGCAATATAGGTGGGAACCTAAATCTACTAAATCTTAAATCTAATCATACAATTAAGTGCAGTAAAAGAAATGAAAAAAATAGTGGGTTCAGTTGATATTCAATCGAATAGGGAATTACCTTTATTCAGATGATTCTAAAGATTCCAGATATAGCTACGATTCAGAGGAGCTTTAGATGAATGGATTTAGGAACCTAAAATATTGTCAGACGATGCTTCGGAATGATTGATACAGACGATGCTTAAGACGAAGAGAATGAAAGGGTGATTGGCGTGAGAAACCGTGAAACATATGATTGAAATAAAATTACAAATTTGTCCACCGTGGTTTATCTAAATTACATAGGCACTAAGTTCCTCGGCTAATAAGCGTTATAACAATTTACTAATGGAAATAACCATTATTGATTTACAATAGAAATAACCGTTACAATTTCAAAAAAAATAGTTATTACAATTTGTTTTGGTGTTGTGTTATCTGAATTCTTTACAAAGTTTTCAAATTTTTTAGAGAAATAGCAACGGCATAATTTCGTTGTATTCACCAAAATAATATGAACAAAAGGTGTATAGAATGTGGTTCTATTTCTAGGAGTCGAAACGCACAAGAACTGTATGATGGAAGTAGGTGAGGAGCGAATAAATCTAGAGCGTTAAAATAATAACACACCCCTTCAAACCTAGCTGCCACTACCAGAAATTAGCTTTGACAGGTTGACCGCCCTTCTCCTACCGGTCGACCGCTAATTATCGACGGGTCATAGTGAGGGTGTCGACCGGTTGATTATTTTGGGTAATAATTGACCGTTGCTTTATTGATCAATTTCTTTCCCATATTCAACTTTAATGTTAAACGTTAATTAATGTTTACTTAGCCCTCAAGCTAATTTTTAAAATTCAAATACTAAATTTAAATCCTTATTTATATTTGAATTCAAGCTAAATTAATTTAAATCTGAAAACTTCAAACGCTCATAACCTCTTTGTTTGAGCTCCATTTTTGACATATTAGATATGGAAATAGATCGGAATTTTACCAGGAATGCAGCGAAATAACTTTCATGGTCAAATTCCAACATTTATAAAATTTTCATATTTTATCTTATCATATTTAATTCAATTCAATACATTTATATTTGGTTCATTTTACGGGGTGTTACACATGCCTTGCCCTCACTAACGCCGACCTTAAAACCCTCGGGTGGTGGCATGTAAAGGTCTCTTCTAAATCACCATCTAGAAATGTCATTTTCACGTTTATTTTCCATATTTCATAGTATGTAGAAATGGCTTGTATTATATGAATGGACTTAAGAATTGCTATGGACAAAAATGTTTCGTCAAAATCAACATCTTGAACCCTTTCTTCTTTTTAAGTCTCTGATTGTCCATTTGCATTTAGCTTTTTATTAAAAGTCCATTTGCAGCCGATGAGTTTTATCTCTTTTGATTTGTAGTCCGTACTTTGTTTTCATACATGGAACCCATTTCAGATTTCATAGCTCTAAGTTAAAGTGCAGAGCTTTAATCTACAATGCTTGGAAAATTAGAGAGGTATCATCTTCTAAGACGCAGCCCTCTTTCTCGCCATTTATGAGAAAAATATAGTATCTCTCTGTTGCATGAAATTCCTTATTGCGTCTTCTAATAGGTTGCATGTTTCTATATACTGGTGAATTTGATTCTCCCACTGGCTCGGCCTCTGTGTTAACTTATTGGATTTCATCCAATTCTGCAACTTTATTGTTAAATTCTTTGGACGAAAATTCTTTTTGTAAAAAGACAGTTTGTTGAGAAATAATAGCCTTTGTTCTTTAGTGTTATAGAAAATATATTCTAAAGAATTCTTGAGATATCCTATAAGTGTAACATCCTAGAAATTTAACATAAATTTAATAAGAATATTAAATTAAATTAAACAAAGGTTAAAAATTACACAAACATCAAATTTGGCTATGAAACTTGCACCATTGCACTCATAGCAATTTTCTAGACGGTTTTAGTATATAACATTTCAAAATCGAAGTTAATATGGAGAAGTTACGATCATTGAAAGAATTAGAAATAGAATAAGAAATTAAAAATAAAAATTTACAGTTTTACACAGTGACCGATTGACCCTGGACAGGCTATGGTCTACCGGTAGCGGTCCACCTAGAAGGGGAAGCATTCGACCGTAGGTATCATAAATTTGATGGTAATTATCATGACGTGTTCGAACGGTTACGATAGTTACTTCATCGCCAAGCATTTGATGAACATTCATTATCACTAGAGAGATTCTCCTACCTAAGTCCAACGACCTAAACAACTTGCTAAACCCCATAAATTCAGGCCTGACCTAACCCTAAAACTCACATAACCCTTCACTATAATAAAACTATATTAAATTCTAACTTCTCAAATAAATCATAAAATTTCTTAAAATAAAAATAAATCAACCTAAAAGAATACAAGCAATTGGAGGTAGACGGAGCAAGCGGATCTAGCATTCAGAGAGGAGATTCACAGGCGAAGCGGATATGAAGAGTTTAGGCTTGATGTGAGTGAGAACAAATTTGGTTGGATGATTATTACAGTCAGGTTTAAACTATATTAATTGATTTTTGGTGCTAGAAACCAAATTTAAAACATATAAAACTCTACTTTGAAACTTGTAAACTAGATTGAGTTGAACCATTATAAATGTAAAATCAAATTTGATATTAGTACACCTCTCTTGTGGTTATATTGCAAAACCCTAATTTAATAAACACTAAATTTATAAAATCCTAAATTGACATTTAAATTTGAATATAGACTAGTGAATTAGTAATTAGGGTTTAACAAAAACAATAAATGAGATGAATCAAACTAAAATCAACAATCAACAACGAAAATAACACAAACCCAAATTTTTTCCTATGATCGATTGACCCAAGGCCTTTGCGGTCCTCTAGTAGAGGTCAACCTGTTAGGTTTAGCGTTCGAACACTCGAGACAAGAAACGCAGTATTCAAACTCGGCCTAAGACCGAGATTAGTAATAAAAATTGTATAGATTGGATAAAAAATTATATAAATGATAGTTGCTTGTTTGAGCCTACTTAGGGGCTAAATGTGTATGTTAGAAATGGTAGAAAAGCTGATTCCCTATCAGAGGATGCTAGGCTATCACGGTGTTGGATAAACATTGTTTACCCAACTTAGTAGTTGATTATTCGACATGGGGCAATTCTTATTGCAAACGAAATTCACGGAAGGTTCCATGGTGGACATGCAACACTGACGAGAATGTCTGATGGAGTGTGGTCCAGCTTAACGGGAATCCTATTATGCACGATTTTTGATGCGACGTGATATAGTTTTGATAGAGGATACCATCGCATGTAATAATATCCAAAACTTATCAAGAGGTGGATACAAATGCAGATGATAAGATACTTCGGCGCGCCAGTATTCGGTGTTCCCTCTCGATGCGCAGTTCGGATTATGCATGGTAGTCAAAAGAAAATCGTTTCCCTAATAGCCTAGGGCCAATGTTTCCATATTGGGTAGCTCTAGGAGTAGTGCTAGATCATTAGTTGTGAAGTTCGATATGTAGCTTGATACTTGTAGTAATCTACACAAGTTGAAGTATAGGTATGTATTGAATAAAAACTCTTAAGTAATGGACTTTAGGAATTCACGAACACTTGTACCACACCCTATGTCATCTAGACTAGTATTAAATTTAACTACACATGATCATCACACATTAAACTTGTATTTATTCACTAGACTTTTTGTTTGATCCACTCTTTTGCTTCTTTTTCCTCACCACAGGTGGACAGGACAGTAGGTGATTAGCCCATTCTTTATACATGGAGAGTCGAACTTATCTTTGGAGATTGCTTTTTACATATTTCCTCTCCATCTATTTTCTATCTTATTAATAGATTTCGTATTTTTTGTCAGATTTGGAGTGAAATTTTCTATGTACTGTGTATTGCTCCCTGTACTGATTTATTAAGACTGTGATTTTGATATTTCTGAGATAGACATTTTTTATGTTACATATTTTATTCCTTTCGTCGTGAGTTCTGAAAGTTTAGTATATATTAGATTATTCTACTTATATTAGGCTCTATAATGCTATAAAACACCGACGGTCTATATTCATCGGCACGACATGAGTCCAAAAATCTCCCTATGCTTTAGATCAGTGTGTCGGGAGGTGTGGGTTGTCATAGTTGGTGTAAGAGCGTAGGTTCAAGGTTTCTTAGGGATTAGGAACGTACTGTGAGAACATATTTCAAAGGTTTCTGGAAAAAAAGGTTTTCGAAAAGAATTTTAAATATATTCTCCAAAAAATTTCAAAATGGACTTCTTACAAGTGTATATATAAGTATAGATAAAATACTTCAAAAAGTTTTTCAAAATTTTTCATATGGAAAAATCTTTCTTGTTCGTGCCTATGCTTGTTCTCATTCATGCATGTGTTATGTCTTATCTCTTAATTGTATTTAAGCAATCTATGGAAGGTTCTAATGAAATTCTTAACATTCACAAATAGAATATGACCGATCCAGTAGGTTCAGGCTCTGGCGATGCAGTAGAGATCCCGGGTATGAACATCCCTGTATGGTTCCGCTAGTATCTTCGGGTTAGGGGACTGGCCGAGCTAAATGAAACAACCTGCACATCCCAACACCAATCGTGCCAAGAAATACGAGCTGTTGGGTTTTTAAAACATTAAAGAGCATAACTATATGAATAAAGTTCTAAGACATTCTGCACTTTCAGATCTCACGGCGAAAGGAATTAAAATATAAATACAAAAAATATACCTTTCAGATAAACGGTCTCCAAAATACTTGACTTACAAATGCATTGCTTCCAAATTACAATATAAGTTAACAGACTTCTAATATAATAAGTAATTATAAGAGAATGGTAGAAAATATTAAAACTTCATTGTTGAGCTCCTTTCTTCCACAAATTATGTTTAATTACTGCTAACCTATCATCCTATGGTGGGGAAAATGAAAAGAAATGGGTAAGTCAGACAAAATTCTGGTGAATGAGAATATGACTGATTAAGTGCAACTGACTTTAAATCTATTCTAAGTGATATAGAGTGTAATAAAGTGTCTGTGGACTCCTAAGGTCCAATATCTAAGAATTCTTATCTAACACAATGGGTCAAAACTACTAAGTCAAATCTGTATCAATGATCGGCCAAATAGGGAATTTACTCTCCCGCTACAACTACCATCACTATGCCCAAAGAGGAAGAACCTCATAATGCAAACTCGCATAGTGACTCATCATACGCATCACTTATTCACCTTCCTGATCGTAGTGGAAAATTGCCTCTTATTGTACTGCACTAAGGTCCACCATATGTGAACTCCCATTGGTATTGGACCTAACTTCCGATACTCGATAACTGTTCTCGATATCTATAGCCACTTATTATACTCCATCCACCCGTACCAGTCCCAAAAATCCATTTGCAAGTCTGTGCAGTACCTAGATACCTTAATTGCTTGTCTCTCTTGTTAATCTTGCCTTTTGATTTGACTTTAATTTGGGTTTAATCGTCGTTTTTATTTGATTGGGAATAAATTAGGGTTTTAGTATAGATTTAGGCAGAGTCTACTTAGTGAACGACTGTACAAAACTTAATGCTTAGGCTTAACGCTAATTTATAGAGGTAATTAGTTAATATAGGCTATTAGATTTCACTCAATAATCATTTGAACTGATGATCATTTACTTCATTTGTAAGGAATTAATATCAACCATTAAACGAATAGATACAGAGCTATAATCGCTCGATTTAATATGGGTCGAGTCTACTACCCCTAGGGTTGGGTCGACCACCCATGATCGACCTAGCTCAATTAATTGTCGACCTAACCCATTTTATTTTTGTTATATTTATTCTAATTTTGTTTAATCCTTCCGACACTCGTAACTCTCTTATACTAACTCGGATTTTGAAGTGTATATATGAAAATTATCTGAAAAATCGCTACGGATACAATGGTGCAAGTCCATAGAAAAATTTAGATAATTGTGAAAATTTTACTCTTAAGTCCTTGTTTAATCTTAATTTTAAATTCTCTTATTAATTCGAAAAAATTTCGGGGTGTTAATTACATTCTACGCCCTTAAAAGATTTCGTCCTCGAAATCTCTAAGGAAGGAAAAATGCAACTTACAACTAACAACCACGTTCTACATCCATCTAGTCATCCATCATCTATAGAAACTATAATGCTTTATAATTTCTACTGCAATTGTGTGTTTTTGCAACATGGAATGCACATTAACCTTAACTAATGCAAAAGAGTAGTCGGTTTACTGATACAGTCAACCTCCTATATATGCAAGAGCGCTCATGCTATGCATCCGAATGTATGCAAAATCCTAATGATAAGCTGGTAATTCTACATGCTTGTCCAACCATACAACCAAATGCGACATCCATGTATAACAATCAAAAACAAAAAACAAAAAAACTCATATGTGCATGATATAAGTGTGTACCTAAATGGCCGATCTTTTTTTCTAACATGTAGAAATGCATAAATGCAACAAATACATCCATAAAAATCCATACACAACCATTAGCATCCATCATCCGTAACATGTCCCATTGACACGTTTATAACCATTCCTATCATCTAAAGATCTCCACCTAAAGTATATACCACCTAAATTCTAGGTTCAAAGGTAATCTAACCTTCTCTAGATGAAATGGTTTGACTAAGGTAAATACCCCACATAGAAACTTCCACAAGTACCTAAAATTCGTTAGAGTTACAATCCAGGATCATTCTAAACAAAATAGTGTCCACTTAAGGGTTACTTCATCCATATGTAGTTGCTATGCACATGGCCATGTATTTTTTGTCAGCCTTCCATAAATTTTCCTAAGAAAATAACTTCCTCCGATCCAAGAGTGGTTTGAGAAAAATATTTTTATCCCTTTATTTAAATCTTACCAAAAAAAATTTCCAATCTTCTTTTACATGAAAATTTCCTTCACATTCTCAATGCGTGCTATAACACCATATTTTCTTGATTAAGACCTAAATTCTTGAATTAACTATCTATTCCAAAAAAATCTTGACTAAATTATCAT
Organism: Allium cepa; assembly: GCA_030765085.1. Lineage (NCBI taxonomy): Eukaryota > Viridiplantae > Streptophyta > Magnoliopsida > Asparagales > Amaryllidaceae > Allium > Allium cepa. The sequence continues at coordinate 532,125,869 of CM060934.1, forward strand.
TTAGGATATCCACTTTGTAGTTTGGACTTCCAAAAGTTTCTCTTTCTATTCCTTGTTGTTATCCATAAATAGAACCTTTTATCCATTATAACATCTTATCACTTTATTCCATATGTTTCATTTATACTATAGTTGGTACAACCTAATGTGGAATGGTGCTTTGTCAACTTAATCCAACAAATATACTGACCATTAATCTGGTTTATACTTAAATGATTTCTGCATTTTAATGCATTAAAACTACATCTTACCTAAAAGGAAATGTGAACTTTGTAACTTTTCATAAATTATCTAAAAGATGATTTTGTCATTTATGGAAATACAAGGAATTATATTTTCTATAATATTGAAATAGATTGTAGAAAATACGGTGACCATCCATACTTTGTACATTTCTTTCTTTTGGGGGTATTCCTTATTATTTCAAACGATACACTTTTATACTAAAACTAGATGATTCATGAAAACTTACATTACTACATACTTCATTCTGATGAATTAAAATGCTACTAAATTCCACTCCATTTTATAAAAACTTCCGATTTGGTGTTTACTACGCCACATCAATCATTCAAAAATTTGCTGCGATGACTAATTATGTATTTTTATTTGCTTAAGTCATGTAAGTCTACTAATTTGGAACTTATCATATCATTTCCATTTCGAAGGTTCTCATTAGTTTAGGGACTACTTCTCTCCTTATTTTCCATGTTCCAATACATGTTATACTTAACCCTGCAATTCGAAGATCTACATTAGGTATACATGGAACACGTCTACACTAATATTAACCAATTACATAAACCAAAAGGTATACTTTCCCATTCACGTCCACCTGGTCCGCCTGTAGCCTTTAAGGGAGCAACATAATACCTAGACCACTTGTAGTCTACAGGTATCCTACCTTACCTATATGGCATCAACCTCTTTGCTATAGTGTCGAGCCTATACTTATTGTTCCAGTTAGATTGCCTAATGTAATCAAGGAAATGCCTATTCGTTACTTAACATTCTCTATAAGGATCGAAGTAGACCTACTTGGCCCTCTTATCCTTTATACTGAAATAATTTTTGCATCTACAGCATCCTTGATGTAATAAAGTATCTTAGCCTACCATTTCCAAACTTGGAGATCTGTTCGACCAAATCAAAAAATTTAATCTTCCTTATGCATGAATCCTACAATTTCAACCATACTAGGGTAGGAAGATACAAGGTGGCATTTTCTCTTCACTATTTCAGAAAATTTGCCTTAATACTTTTAACCATTGATTGGAAATATCATTAAATTCCCATTTTACCTTTTAATCTTTTCTCAATCATTCCAATTCTTTCAAATTCCATAGTCGGTCTTATCATGTTGGGTTGTTTAATCCTATTTATCTAACTAAAAATCTTTTTCTTTTCTTTTAAAGTTTAAGTGACAGTCAAAATATTCTCACTTTATCTTTTTAAATCAAAATCTTTGATTTTTAACTTTTTTCCACAAACTAGTCGGTTTTAAAATTGTAAAGCTCTTTTTTCATCTTTAGCAAGTGTTTCCTTTTTACCAAGGTCATAAAATTTATCTTTAATCAAATCATCAGGATTAACTTAACATGATAAAAATATATATAAAACACATTATTTTAAAATTTTCTTTCATAAATAAGAAATTCTCACAAATCATATTTTTAAATTATTTATATTACATTATTATTTTCATTATCATTTTTTTAAAGTATGACAAAAACATTTATGAAATATTTTTAAATACACACCGATTACTTAATCACAAAAGGAGTTCAAAACTAGTTCCTTGTAGATTTTTCAAATTTTTTCCATAAGTTCTTATTATTAAAAGAAAAATATACATTAGGGTCAAGTGCAACAATGTCAGTAAAAGACAAAATAAAAGCTCTGACATGATTATTGGGAAAATAACTTTTCACCTATGTCTCTACTTTTACTTCTTAACAGATCTCATAAAATTTGTCTGACTATTTTATATAAAATCATAAACCATTTCTCTTTCTTTTATTCAAAAGTTTTATTTAAAAATATAGTGCACTTTGAAGGTAAGGATAACAATATGCTTAAGAGACAAAACAAATCTTTAGAACAATTATTAAAAAAATTCTTTTGTCAAATTCTTTTAGTCTCGCTTTTCAAACAAAATTTACATAGTTTGTCTGATTATTTTAAAATTATAAACTAATTTATTTTTCTTTTAAAATATCAGACATTCACTATCTTTCTAACCCAAAGTTCGCTTACTAAAAGCAAAATGCACATTGAGGGTAAATACAACAATGTGCTTAAAATAAACAAAAACTTTACAATGGTTATTGAAAAATAACTTTATACCAAATTCTTAAATTTTTCTTTTTACAGAAATCCCATAAAATTTATTTGACTATATTAAATAAGATCGTAAATCAACTTCTTTTCTATTTAAAATATTAAATATCTACCATTTCTAATTTTTAGAAAATACTTCCAATTAATTTATCACTTAAATTGTAGTAGACAATAGAAACCTAATTACTTAAGCCCACTTCTACCTATCAATGCCTTAAATACTCATTCTTCTTTTTAAAGGTGGTCGAGTTAAGTTTTATTTCCAAATACAATGCTTAACTTAAATAGGGAAATGCTTCAACTATTCCTTTAAGTAAATGTGAGTCCTTACAATAGGGTTTTCGCTTTGACTGAAGAGATTTGCCTTAAGGTCATAAAGTTCTCCTTCATATTCTTATGCTTTATCTTTATCTCATTCTCATTATATGGGTCTCATAGTGCCAATCTTCTTCATTCATCCTTAAATCCATAGTTTATTTTTGCTGCTAGTTGGTATAAGATACCTCTACTAGCATTTCTTACCAAATAAATACGAGTCCATCCTATCCCCTAAAACTTATCCTCATTCTCACTGTCTGTGTTTGGGAATTATTTTCAAACTTTCCTCACAGATAGTTTAGGCATAAATAGTAGAAATTTCGACATATATACATAAAATCCTTAGAAATCTCTTTGAAAAATTATATATATATATATATAAATATATAATCCAAAACTCATTTTTTGAAAACTTTTTGGAAAACCTTTTGAAAACTAAATTTTTTTTCAAACTTTTTTTTCAAAAACCTTTTAATTGTGTTCTCGCAATACGTGCCTAAATCCTAGAGAATCCTAAACCAAAGCTTTGATACCAAATGTAACAACCCGCACTTCCTAACATGATTCGTGCTGAGAAATACGAGATGTTTGGTTTTTAAAACATTATAGATATAACTATAAGGATATAGCTCTAAGACATTCAACATTTTCAGATTTCATAGTGGAAGAATTTAAAATATAAACACAGAAAATAGACATTTCGCATAAACAGTCTTCCAAATACTTGATTTACAAATACATTGTTTTTTAATTATAACATAAGTTTACAGACTTGTAATACAATAAGTAATTATAAGAGAACAAAAGAAAATATTAGAACTCCGTCATTGAGCTCCTTTAACTATGTCCAATTACTGCTTACCTATCATTTTGAGGGAAAATGAAAATAAAGTGGTAGGTCGGACAAAAGTCTGGTGAGTGAGAATAAGACTAATAAGGTGATTAGGTGCAACTGACTTTAAATCTACCCTAAGTGATATAGAGTGTAATACAGTTTTCATGAACTCGTAAGGTCCAATATCTAAGGATTCTTACCTAACACAATGGGTTAACCCACAAGTCGAATCACTACCAATGATTGGCCAAGTTTAGAATTACTCTCTCGCTATAACTACCATCATACTACGCTCGAAAAAGAAGAACCTCATGATGCAAACTCTCATAGCGAATCATTGTATGCACCACTTATTCACCTTCCCGATCGTAGTGGCAAATTTTCACTTATTGTACCATCCCCAGGTCCACCATATATGAAGTCCCATTGTTACCAGACCAACTTTCTATACTCGATATCTTTACTCGATAACTGTTCTTGATATCTATATCCACTTATTGTAATACGTTGGCATTCACCGGTACCACGTCCTAAAATCCATGCGCAAGTCCATGCAGTACCTAGATCTCACAAATTCTTGCCTCTGTTCTTAATCTTGCTCTCTGATTTGATTTTAATTTGGGTTTAATCAAAGTTTTTATTTTTAATTTGAGCATTGGGGAAGAAATTAGGCTTTCAGTATAGATTTTGGCAGAGTTTGCTTGGTAAACGACTGTACAAAACTTAGGGTTTAGGATTAATGCTAATTTATAGGGGTAATTAGTTAATTCGGTCCACTGGATTTCACTCAACAATCATCTGAACCAATGATCATTTACTTCGTCACTACGCAGTTCATCTCGACTGTTAAATGAATCGACACAAAGCTATAATTACTCGATTTAATATGGGTTGGGTCGGTCCCCCTTAGGGTTTGGTCGACCACGAATGGTTGACCTAGCCTAATCAATCGTCGACCTGGCCCTTTCTATTTTTTTTATATTTATTTTAATTTTCATTTAATCCTTTTGACACTCGCAACTCTCTCATACTAACTCGAATTTCAAAGTGTTATGTATGAAAATTGTCCGAAAAATCAGTATGGACACAATGGTGCAAGTCCTGTAGCTAAATTCAGAAAATTGTGAAATTTTACTTTAAATTCCTTATTTAATTTAAATTTTAAATAATCCTATTTAATTTGGAAAAATTATGAGGTGTTACATTAAATCCCACTAGGAGCCAGCTAAGAGACCGACAGGCGTGGTTCCACCTACCCACCTACCGCTCAAGACTTTGCTAAGATATGCAAAGATTTTTCTAGCCTTGGAGCAAAACCATACATGGAGACAGAGTATTACGTGGATTCGAGGACATGGATCTTCACTTATGAGAGGATCTTTGGTTTGATGGGCTTAATTAACGAGATGAGAAGGCAGCTAGCTACATTGCATTTATAGAGAGAGGCATTGGGTCGGTGGGAAGTTGTTGAGTCTAAGATTGATGGAGGAGATATTTCTTAGGAGGAGATGAAGTTCCTATCTATGGAAGAGGAAGTCAATCTGCTAGATAAGTTTATCCACTTAATGCAAGGAAATCTGTTAGTGAAAGAATACGTCAATTAGTTCAATGAGCTAGCTAGATTCCGGATGAGACTGATTGATACCCCACATAAGAAGGCTTTAAAGTTGATAAAGGTCAAATTAAAATCTTTAAGGTTTAGCTTTAAGTCACATTCCTATGGGTGCTACGTATGAAGGTCTAATTGACATGGTCTTGCTCAATACCATCTCCATAGATAGAGCTAAGGAAGAAGAACCTAGGAAGGTTGCGGAGAAGGGTTAGCAGAAAAATTAGAAGAATGGAGGATTTGGACCCAAAGGAAAGATATAGATGAAAAATGTGCATTGTAAGAAGCATGGTAGGAGAAGGCATTTCTTTCAGGAATGCCAAACAGTTCTTTCAAAAGTCAAGTGCTATAACTGCTATCAATTCGGGCATGTAAAGATGGATTGCATTGTAGCATCGATATTCTTTACTCAAACTTCCGCTCAAGTGGTTTTAGCTTATGCATTGAAGGCGGCCCCTAGCTTGAGTGCACAACCAATGGTAGACAAGGGTAAGAAAGTGGTGATCGAAGGAGGGTTGACTTTTTTGTTTTATATATTCATTTTTTATTTAATACCAAGGCTTCACATTCTTTCATTTCTAGTAGACTTATTAATGACTTGCACTTACACACTAGTTTAATCATAGACGTTGTAGTTGTGTCAAACCTCGTAGGAGGATCGGCTTATTTGTCTATGGTGTGTATGGTTTGAAGTTGCTTATTTTAGGGATCGAGTTTGATTGTGATGCCTTTGTATTGGGATTCTCTAGGTTTGGGTTGATATTAGGCATGGATTGGATGACTATATACGAGGCTATTCCAAGTTGTGATATGAAGGTCGTAGATTGAGAACATGTAGTGGACATAGCTTGAAGATTTATTACGACCGTGAAGGATCGGTTATGCTTAGCTACTTATATTCTTTAGACATATTACATGATGAAATAGATACGATGCCTGTGGTTATAGATTTCCCAGCCATTTTTGTTGTGGTCATAGGTCTCCCGCCCTAGACAGAGAGTGAGCTTAGAATCTATCTTATTGAGAACGACAGATTCGTCGCCTTACCATTAAGGCATATGGTTCCAAAGGAGAAACACAAGTTAAAGAAGCTGGTTAATGAGTTATTGGAGAGGGGTTTTATTAAGATAAGCAATTCTTAGTGGGAGCACAAGTCGTCTTTGCTACCAAGGCAGATGGTTCTTTGAGACTCTGCATTGATTATAAAGAGATAATAAAATGACAAAGAAGAATCATTATCCACTTCCCCACATAAACAATCTCTTTGGTCTGTTGGTTGAAGCTAAGGTATTCTTATAGCTGGACTCCGCTATCGGGTCTCCATCAGTTGCGTATAGCCGAGGACAGTATTCGGAAGATGGTGTTCTGCACACCCGACGAACTTTATGAGTGGTTAGTCATGCCCTTCGGAATGACCAATGCACCTGCCTACTTTGTTGATTCGATGAGCCGAGTATTTAGGGGGTTGATTAACAAGTTTGTTGAAGTATTTGTGAATGATATTCTTGTATACTCGAGGAGAAAGGAGGAGGACACATTGCATTTGGAGGCTCAAGGCACTTTATGAGCATAAGTTTGGGGCGAAGTTTTTGAAGTGCCACTTTTGGAGAGAGGAGGTACTCTTGTTAGGACACGTGGTCTCAAAAAGTGGCTTAGAAGGTGATCCTGGTAAGGTGGTGGTAGTTCAAGATCGGCATGTTCTAAAGAATGTCATAGAAGTGAGAAGCTTCCTTGGTTTGGCGGGCTATTATTAGAAGTTCATTAAGGACTTCATGAAGATCTGTGCCCTTTGACCCGTCTTACCAAGAAGAACCAAATTTTCCCTTGGGATTCTAAATGCAAAGATGCTTTTATCAAGTTGAAGGAGGCATTAACTAGTGCGCCAGTTTGGTGTTACCCGACAGCATAAAGCCACTTACAGTTTATAATGATGCCTATAATAAGGGATTAAGCACGACCTTGATGCAAGAAGTAAGGTTGATAAGCTACGCATGTAGGAAGTTGAAGAACTATGAGAGAAACTACCCTACCCATGATCTTGAGTTGGAAGCCATTGTCTTTGCAGTCAATTCATAAAGGCATTACCTTTTAGGAGAGCGGTTTGAGCTATATAATGATCACAAATCCTTGAAGTACTTGTTTACACAAAGGACTTGAATTTTTAGTTATTTTAAATTCAATTTGATTTCGGCAGCAAATTTTGAAAAAGGAAATTGATAAAGTTTTCTAAACCAATAAGATTGAGACAAATGTTGATGGTAGGTGAAAAGTATTTTATTTAATAAGCAAAAATGCAGTTTTTATCCAAATGGCATCCTCGCCACTTAACCCCGCTGGCTTTCGAATTCATACACACTCGCCTCTAACCCTTCCACATCCATTCGTTGCCAATATACATGGTATTAAGCTGGTGGTACAAAGTGCATTGAACCTATACAAAAGGTAGCAAAGGTGTCGAAAGTATGCATGCGTAAGGGGTGAAGTTGTATTTCTAGGTTTCGAATCTATAAACCTACCTTTGATTTAATGTTTTCGAAAGTGTTGCTACTTTTGAACCCCTTCGATACCCTAGCTGTTGCATTAAAACATTTCACCTTACTAAGAGGCCGCTTTTATAATTCTTTGAATCAATGAGTTTGGAGGGTAAGTTTTCAAATCGATACCCTTCCGCAACCATTGAAGCCGCTTTTCTTTTAAGTTACACATGCGAAGGGATAGGTGCCGCTCTCATACCTTTCGACATGGTTGAAACGGCTAATTTAAAGCCAAGTACACATGCAGAAGCATGTTGCCATCACCATAGGTCTTCCGTAAGGGTAGCTTTCGAAAGTGTTCCCCTTTATACTTTGAAGCTTATTTTCTTTTTCAATCAATAGTTTCGAAAGTGATACTTTTAATTAGTTTTGAAGCTATGCTTCCATAACTTTTTACTTGAACCCAATGCTTTCAAAAGGTATGTTTTTAAGAGTTTTGAAAGGTATGTTTTATGTGTTTTGAAAGGCATGTTTTTAAGTGTTTCGAAAGGAATGTTTCCAAGTGTTCGAAAGGTATGTTAGATGGTTTCGAAAGAGAATGTCTAAGGTTTTAAGTAATGATACAAAGGATATAGTCGACAGCCTTGGTTTTCAAATTAAAGAAACCTAGCTAATTTTTAAAAGTAAACACATAGCAATATAATAGAGTTTCGAAATGGCATTTAACCTTGAAATTTTAGAGGAAGCTTTCCTTGCTAAAAATAATGGGTTAAGGGTATTAACCAAGTTTCATTTGAAAATGATGATAAGGAATTAAACCATGTATGTTTATGTTGTTATGTTATTTGATTAGTTATCATGTATGCTTTTGTAATCATATTCACTTCATTATTAACACATAATTGCATTTTGGGACGTTAAGGGCAGAATAATAGGCTAGGTTGACTCAGTAGTGAATATACATTGAATTAATTCATTTGTGAGTAGAATTGCATCCAGGAGGTCAGATAGACCAAAATATAGGACACCCAAGACTGATCAAAAGATTATTGGTTTAGATAGGTTCTCAATAAGCCCATGAAAACTATGTTATGGAAATTGTTATTGGCATGGGACAATAGATTCTTAATGATCCCATGAAAACTATATCTGGAACAGCTTATTGATAGAGATCAATAGGTTCATAGTCAGCCCATGAAAACTATGACATAAGAGATGTCATTGGAGAATCCAATAGGTTCATAAACACACCATGAAAACTATGATTGGTCGATGTTATTGGTAGACACCAATAAGTTTTTAGTGATCCCATAAAAACTATAAAACCGGACATATAGTTCGTAAGCTTGGAATAGGTTATTAGTCAGCCCATGAAAACTAATACGTTAATAATGACCCTAAAAACTATAACTTGAGACAGATAGTTAGATGAATGGGGTGAATAATCCAGAGAATATTACATGTTTTCATATCATCAACATACATTTTATTACGTTATGTCTTAACCATTGTAGATGTACGTGCACAGTATATGGTTATTATAAATTGGGTTAGGATGCTAGTAAGGGGATAACCCGTTTCGCTAAGCGGTGTGGTCTCACTAGATATCTATTTGGTTTGAGATAGTAGGTTATAATTCACACCATACTTTTTGTCTAACTCGAAGTTTATGATTTCCCCTTAAACTCTCTGGTGCTCAATTGATTTTGAGTATTTTGAGAGTTAAGGTTTTCAGGTTCTCCTTTAGACAAAAAGGCTTCCGATGACGTGCAGGAGGCAAACAGTTATTAGGAGTTCTTTTTGTTTGATTCCGCCGTGTAATGAAATGGCAAAGTTGTTTAGTTGCCTATATTTAGACTCTGATCCACCAAGGGGCATCTTCATATGTCGCTCTTGGCGTACATTGCAATAACTATATTTCTCTGAACATGGTTTACGAATTAGGATTATGTGATGAATCTAAAATAGTATTTGTAATGAAATGAGAAATTTGTTTTAAACTGAGTTTTAATTTTTTTCATATTCATGTATTTCTGGTATACCAATGTATCTAACATTAGTGCGTTTGGTCATCGAGAATTAATAACTATGGATGACTGCAACATCTGTAGCGGTTAGTTTTTAGCCTCCAAATGGGGGATGTTACAAGTTGTGCCATCGAAGAATCGTCATAATTTGAATTACCTAGAAGCCGCTGACCATAAAACGTGCATTGAAATTATGGAAATAAAAGAAAACAGTGGATTTTCAGACGTCTAACCATAGTCACTACCCTATAAATAGTGGTACTTACTGTATTCACATATCCATTTCCATATCCACATTATTTTCTTTTCCTTCATGAAACCTATTTCCCAGTTCCTATCTCTTCCTCTTTTAAGAGGAAATTATAGTCGTTTTGGCCAAAATAAAAGTTACGTTTCTATGTTTTTTAGAGAGCTACGCAACCATAGTCTCAATTCAACCCAACTCTATATGAATGATGGAAAATGTGTATCCGTCAAACAGAGTAATTTTGAAAGTGATCCGGCATGGATTTGGATGACATGGTTGTGTTTGTGGCGAAAAGAGGATCAAAATGGTACTGGAATAGTAGTTTTTCATATTACGGTGAAGGAGATATTTAGTTGAATCGGAAGATTGCTGGAGGAAATTTTTTTGGCAATCTAATTGTAGGAGAAACCATTGACATGAATTTATTTGTTTTGACGAGGGGGTTATGGAAATGTATAAAATCAGAGGAAAAACGGAGCAAAATGGCAAAAAATAAGAATATCCAAAAGTATACGAGTTCATCAACATTTTTTCATGGGAAGGGCATCGTTATAGGTCGTAGGTTGGCCAAAAATGGTGGTTGCGATGCAATGCTTCAGGCGAAGGTGCATGCAGCGGGCCGGAGGTAGTGTGGCCACTTATGTATGGCATTGTGAGGGATGATACGTGCATGCGAAGTATGGAGGCTTCAAGCGAAAGACTTGGAGAAGAAGGTAATTATGAAGGTAATTAATTAGTAACTAATAATTTATTAGGTTAATTAATTAATTGATTAATTTATATAAATTCAGTATCTTATATCGTCCGTATACATTTCATACGAGGTCCGATTTAGACACGGTTTCTTACTTTATGCTCATATTGGAGTCCTCTATGAGCTAACATATGATTTGAAAGTTTCTACCGAGGTGAGTGATTTTGTCTCTCACCATACTAGATTGCTAATACGATATAAAAACATATTTCTAAAAAGATTTTAGATACTGAAACATGTTTTATGATAAATCTAAATTTAATGATGATTTTAATATAAATTATAAATATGAAATATGAATTTTTATTTGTCTCTAGGTGTTTCATCATATCGTTGGTCATTGTTGCATAGAGATAGATTTGAATGTTATAAATGTCCAAATTGTACATTTTATTGGTCGGTAGGATGTTTGTATGATATTCTATGCTTGGAATATGTTTTTTAAGGCTCGTTTGATTTGAGTGTTTGGAGTGGTTAATATTTGCTAAGGGAAAACCAATTGGGGGTGCTACCCCTAAACAGTTTTGCTTCGAGCTTAAGTGAAGGAAACTTCAGGGCCATGTTATTTTTACATTGAGGTTGTGATGAAGAGTGGCATGGCGTACTTACCGTTTGGGGACTCCTGCTTGGAGACTTTGTGTCTAAAGCAAAGAAACTTTAGGCTTGTGACAGGGAGTGGAGTAGCATGTGTATTTTGATTCGTTTGCTTGGAAACTATTGTAGTTTACTTTGAGTTTTACCTATGAAAATTGCTCGGTTGCTTTGGGGTTTACATAGGAACTTTGTAAGGGGATTACAAGAATTAGTGGTGATGTATTTATGAATTATGGTGGATGCCTAGGGATGTTTTGAACTTTGAAGTAGGTGGATATCATTTTGGTTGAGTACTTATAGTGAGAAGTGTATAAGGACTTAGTGATGGTCCAAGGAGCCATGTTTAATGATCTGAAGTGATGGATGTAGTGTGTTATACTATCAAGTCATGTGTTGAAGAGATCGCTAATAACACTAGATCATATGTGTGTTTCATGGGGCAAGGGTATTGGAGAATGCTCATCCATGTACCATGGACATTAGTGATGGTCTGGCCTACTTTATTGAAGGCAGCACCTAAGTGATGGTGTGTGATCGAGCATGGAATCTGTTGGCGACATAATATGTCACTCTCCTTAGTGATGGCCATAAGGGTTATCCTATGTTAGTAGACATCTTAGTGGTAATGCGAGACCTTAGTTATGGTCACCATGATTATTTGATTGTTATGAATGCTATGATTATTTTACTCATTTTGATTGATGTGCGATTAAGGTGTATATCTTGTGATGTACGTATTAATATATAGATACCCTACACCCATATTGTACTTAGTGGTGGACACTTATATAATGATAATATAACATATATTACATTATATGCTAACTTGTTGGATGCAAGGACATGGTAGGTATGATTTCTCATACCTATTGTTCCTTATACTATATCGGGTTTTATAATATCTTGAGATTATTTATCGCTCACACCAGACTATCGTCTGGCTTGAGGTTATATGCTTTGTTTCTTACTATTTTGGTACTCCTAAATGAGTAGACTAGATTTCAGGTTTGACATTAGTGCATGGAGCTGTTCAAGGGATAAGCAAGAGGCTAGCGCTATTACATATGTGATTAACTGGGTTTGTTCGCTTATTCCACTACGCAACACAATGGAGCTTTGTCAATGCTACATTTTATTATAGAGACATATACTAGAGTTTGTTTATCAGTTATATAAATTCTATAATTATTTGTATAATAGTACCGAACCTATGCTCAGGTCTGTGACGGTTCACATAATATATTTCCATTTCATCTGTTTTATATATATTTGAATATTATATATTATTAGATGCATTGTGAGATATACGATAGGTTCTATGAATGTTTTAGTTACTTTATGCGTTAACTATCACTCTACATGGGTAGTGTACCATTATAGCGCAATATACAAGTATATTGGGTACCACGGGTATAGGATCGTTGTCACATACCATATGTTGTAATTGGTTTAAAATTGCTATAAACTAACTAATATTTATGAAATTTGATTCATTTATTTGATGTATTGGGTGTTATTGGTAATTTCTGGATGCTGTTAGTAATTAATTGGATGCATATATAAAAGTTGTAGTATCAATATATGATATCGTACGCATTTAAATAAGGTTTAAATCATGTTAATTACTAATCGGGTTTGTTGTCTCATTAGCCCATGAGGGCCCATATGGTGGCCATCCTAAGGAGAAGAGGGGTGAGGTTGTTTTTTAGGATTCTAGATCTAGATCTGGAACTGATAATCGAAGTAGTAGTAACGGGAGGAGAATTTGTCTCCTCCCCTTTCTCTATATAAACAAGCCCACCACTCACTCTTTTTCTCTTGATTGCTTTCAACCTTAGCTGCGTACCTAACCATTACCGAAGTTAAATAGCCTTATAACACATCAAATACAGTATATCCAGTTGTACCCTAAGCCATTTCTGTATCCGAAAATTGACTCAAGGCGAATCTAAGAGATCCCATCAATTGACCTACGTATAAAGGCTACATCATTAAGGCATAAAAATTTATTTAACTTTTTTTCCATACTTATCATGTAGCAATGATTTTATATGCATATAGTTATCCCCTATTTCATATGTAATTAAATGATACTGATTTATTTATGTTACTCAACATTATTATTTAAATTTAATTATTAATAATAATAATTTTAAATTCGACCCTGTTTAGTTTTAACTTATTTATTTTATAATTTCATAGAAAAAACTTTTTTACGTTGACTTATTGTTGACGCCAAAAATGGGCATTACCACCCAATAAAATCTAGTAAAGATTAAATGAAGAATGAAATAAAAATAAAGTAAAAATCATAAGGGAACACATAAATTCTTATAATGGTTCGGCAATCTTGGCCTACATCCACTTCATATTTCTATTGATCTTTCACTTGATTATGATTACAAGAATGTTTGGATCAGTTGGGATCTATTAGTACAAAAGTGAATGGCAGCGCTTCAGCAGAGAAAGTAGGATCCCTTTTCTAATTCCATGCCTACTATATTTATATGGGAAGACGTGCACGGATCGGACTGAAATTCTGGCAGAAGGTTTGAGAGACCAAGACGAGGCTATCCAAAAATTTGCAGGCCCATCAAGGCCTACAATAGGGATCAATATCGATCCATATAAATGTATCCAAATGGGCTATAATTGCTTTGAGGGATGCATTATGATTTTAGCTACTTGCTTCCCAAATTTCATGTAATTTCAATGTATGGTTTGTGAGATATCACATTTTCCATGAAGTAGTGTTGCTTGAATTCTGATTTCTACCGACCCCTCTAAAGGGATAGGTACCGATCCCTCCAACTTGCTCCAAATGGCATGCGATCCCTATGAGGTATTCTACATGTCCTAGTTAGTTTATACTCCAAGTTTCATGTTGATAGCATCTGTAGATTTTGAGTTATTGGCCGATCATTGTTGCAATATATAATGAAAGATGAATATGGACGATCCCTTTTATACCGATCCCTTTTGATAGGTGAAGTAATTTTACCATAACTTGAGCATATGAACTTCAAATAACTTTTAAGTTGAAATGTAGCCTCATAAGGCCTTTCTTGTCACTCTATATGGATCTTATCAGGTTTGGGACAAAAATTGAGGATACGTACCGATCCCATAGGGAAAGGGATATGCACTAATCCCCTGCTTATGGGAAGCGTTATTCCGTACTTAGAATATTTTGGAGCATTTATCTCTTGATCTTGGTTGATCGTCGCTTCATATCATTCCCTGCGCTTAAGCTCTGAGCCTAATAATTATCTCTTCGGGCTATCTTCCTCGATGATCGTCTAGTCTAACTTGTCTAGTTAGTCTGAATATAGCCAAGTCAAAAGGTCGGATAACACTTATATATATATATATATATATTAATGTTAATATATTTAATGATTTTAAAATAATGTTTATATTAATTTGTACATGAATATTTAAATATATATATTTGTATATATTATAAAATTATAATGTGGTTTTAGATTAAAAAAATTATGTTATGGTCGAAAAGAATCCAATGCATATGATATATTATAGTATTCATTTTATCATTATATATATATATTACTACATAATTTTAAATAGTTTATGTATTATAAAATATTTCGATAATAACAATAATTTTATAATATATACATTTAATTATTAAAAAGTATTTTATTTCGTATTTTACAGATCTAGAGTCGAAATTCGAATTATTTTACCGAGTCATAATTATATGTAGATCTCCATGTTTACCTCTTCACTTCGCTGATTAAAAACCAAATGTTTCGAATAAATATCACCTCACCCTCCTACTATTGTGGCCAGCCATATACGGATCTATCAGACCCCTATAAACTTCCAAATCCAATAAATATTTATTCATTTTAAATCCAATTTAAAATATTTATCAATATCGTATATTGATACGTACATATATTACTTTTATATACATGCTTTGACTGATTAAAATAAATTAAATAATTAATATTTCATAAATAATAATTGGTTTGTAATTGTAATTTAGTTAAATCACATGGTATTTCAGAGAATTCAACATTGAGGTTGTACTACTTAATAGTGTAAATTCAGTCAACAATTAATATCGAACAATTCGAATATTAACAGTTACATGTCACTTTAGCTAGTGGGATGATAGTTTGGCTGAATTTATCGCTTATACATTTTTGTTAAACACCAATTTCACTATTTTAAGCGGTATTTAGTAGCAATGATTATTTACACCGACTCCATTCATCAAAACTATATCACATTAGAACTTATGGAACGTGGTTTTTGTCAAAATTCTATTATCATCCACATTCAACTTGTATAATCCAAACACAAAGTCATTGGTCCAATAATAACAATTATTATAAATCGAACTACTTTAAGCAAAGACTTTGACTTTGAGTTGACAGTAGTTGATAATGTTACTAACCTCATAGAAATGAAGAGAAAACTATCTATTGAATAATGTTTCACTTCCAATGCTTCAACTCATACCCAATAATAGTCATTAGATGGATGTTGTGCCACTATTTGACTATAAACAAAGTGAAGTCAATAGTATACTCAAGTCGAAAGAACTATGTAATGTGATAAATTTCTCATGGTTACAATGTAACAACCTATACAATAAATAGTAGTTAATGAAAAAGAATTAGTAAATAGTTATTTAAGCTAAAAAATGGAATTTGAGCAAACGTCATAATTTGGCTACAAAACTTGCACCAGTATGTCCGTAGTGATTTTCTAAGCAACTTTCATATATAAAGTTTTGCAATCAGAGTTCAAACAAAGAAGTATCGATGTTTGAAGATCTCCAATCAAAAATAATTAAATATGAATAAGGGAAGTAAATTTTAACAAATTAATGTTAAAGTAAACATTAACATTAACATTAACAAGATAATAAAATTTAAACAAGATACGTTAACATTTATAACCTGGCCGACCACTATTAGTCGACGCCTCTTTGGGCCTATCCCACCAGCGGTTAACCGCATCTGAAGGATTGGTCGACAAGTTGATATTATGGCGGCTAGGTTTGAATCTTGCCCTAATGGCCTGGAATTAATAAAAACTAACCTAACGGGCCGAATTAATTTGAGTTCCTGTAAATATAGGCCTAGCCCCTCACTTTTCTTTTTATATTTTCTAAACAGAGCAATTTCTTTCTCTATCATTTCTAGAAAAATGTAATATATATATATATATATATATATATATATATATATATATATATATATACTGAAGAGGAACAGGAAATAAAATGAGAAGAAAAAGAGGAGCGAATCGAGTTCTATGTTAAACGTAAATTCAATATTTTAAAATTTAAACTCCCAAGCCTCAAATCTTCTCTTTGATCTGTAATCTAATAAGTATGTATATATATATTTTTATACATATTTTGATTGGGAAAAAAGGAGTCAAGTAAGAAGGATGGGATTTTATTTGGAAATTTTGAAACTATAAGGTAAGTGGAAAGTTATGTGTTTTACATAATATTAGGTTAATATTGTTGAAATTCTATTTCTTGTATTCTTATGTAAAAATTATGAAATTGTAGGCTTGAATTAATGAATCTAATTCAAAATTCTTGCCTACATATTCAGTAAATAAATTAAATTTGTTGAAATGATATATCACCTTAAAGTTGGAATTTAAGGGAAATAGTCCCCAGAATTAGGGAAAGATGATATTAATAAAACTGTGTAGTTGTTCCATGTTTTTGGTTTGGATTATAAAGTATTAATCATTCATTTGGAATGTTTTAAATTAATTTAGGATTAAGAATTTCTATGCTTTAATTCATTGGTATTATAGAATCCGTAATTTAATTGTATTTATTGTCGTGTGAATTTCCAAAAATATCCAAGTTCATAGTTATATATGAAAGATGTGTAGTTTGAAGAACATGGAATACCCAAATGAAAAAGATGTACAAATTAGGGTGTCCTCTATAGTTTGCACCATCTATTTCATTAAAAACAGAAAAAATAATTTGATGTAATTCCAAATACAGCATAAATCCACTTCTAAGGTAGTTTATAGAAAATTACAATGGTAACTTTTTTCTTATTGGAAAGTATACAGTTCCAATCCATTAAAATATAGAAATAATTATTTTTTGTGGGATTTATACATAAATGTATATCTAGAAATCCCTTAATGAAGGAACTAAAAAGCTATAAATAGAAATAATACTAATCTCATATATCCATCAAGCATATAAGGCAAAGTATTATAAGTAAGAAATTAATAATAAGTGCTAAATACGAATAAGGCAGTAAATTAAGGAGTAAAAGGAAAAGCACTATAATCAAGCCAATGCGGATAGTAAATTATTTAATGAATTAAGTTACAGAGACCAATATGGCAATGGTTAAGGAAATTAAATAGGCGTGATAAATAAACATCATTAATGACATTAGTGGAAAGAAGAAATAAAGACGATAACGTATACAATAAGAGAAAGTTCATGGCAAGTACATAAATGAATACCAATAATTCAACTTAGTGGGCATAATAATTTCCACTATTGAAATTATATGGCCTCAATAGTACGTTTGCGACGGGTGCGAATTAGTGGGCTTAGCCTAATATTCGGATAAGTTATAAATGGCATGGTTTAGTTCGGGTTGGGATGTGAGGTCAGTAGTTACATAATAGAAGTCTGCCCTTCGAAAGGGACTACTAGTAGCTGTGTATACATATTAATAATGTGGGACATCTCCGACTATAGGATATGTGGTAAAATACGTTCATGTATAGGTTTATGGGATATATTAAAGCGCGTTTGCCTTAGATTTCAAGTATTAAATGGTCAATTGAGTCTACTTCAATTCCAAACCAGAGGTACTAAGTTAATAGGTAGGAATTTCCTTGATTGCATTAGGAAAAGCTAAATGGGATATAGGTGAAAGCTTGGAACTATGTCAATAGTGCTGGTACCATATATTTGAGGAGTAGGGTTGGACACATTAAGTGGAGAGCGCCATTGGTTCTGAGCGGTCATTAGCAAAGACTTGAGTTACGCCTAGAGACGAACTACACTTTCTATCGGTGTAGGTTTCGTATGGGATATGCAATTGCCTCAAATTTTGGTTATTTGTTATTTTTTCCGAGGCAGGCTATATAACCATTAGATAAGTCTTTGAGATGAGTAAGCGATACGACTAATTAAACTACAACGCCATTATTAGCAACAATGAGGGTTTCCTCAATGTATGTGGGTAATTCGGCCTAGACAAGCAGAGCAATGCATAATTACGGACACTGGCAGGGGATGTATCCTTATCCATCAATTACAATGATGCTTATACGTACATACAAACATACATACATACACTTATATTTATACCTCAAGTAGCTTGGACATATCGTACGTGTGTATGGAATCGAATGATCAATCAATAACTAATTGACATGACACGAAACCAATCTTCATAAACAAGTGTTACAAATAAAGTATTAATCTACCAGTCACTAGAATGCTGTTCTAGTCCACTTGGCATTACAACCCATATGATAGATTTATGGGGACAAGATATTGGTATAAGGCGGGAATAGTGAGTGGACGGATTCTCTTATTCATGCTCTACATTGACAAGGGGCGCTAGATATCCAAGGAATATTATTGATCTCAAGGTGTTTTCCTATATATATATATATATATATATATATATATATATATGTATGTATATGTATGTATGTATGTATAACGCTTCTTTATTCCACTATGAGATCATATAGATAGCTCTTTGATATACTTGTTTTTTACAGGTTACCAACACCAACGATCTATACCATAATGGACTTAGGGTTTTTAATTTAGCAAAAAATCGTGCTCATTAAGGTGTGGGGTTGTTTCACAACGCATTATACTTACTATTACATAACATATCAGTTAAGGAATTTCTTTAAAAATCAAGAATTAATTTAAATAACATGTTATGAAAAATATATAATAGAAAGAAAAACACCTTTTATTATGAACGAGATTTTATTACAGAAGTAATAATTTATAATTAATTATAGAACTACCCCTATGGCACACCCCTAGCTCTATATCAGTCTAGCATAGGCATGGCACCATTTGAGGCATTCTATGACCAACCATGCGATGCTCCATCTTTTTGGTGGGAAGCGAACGAGAAACTGGTACTTGGGCCAGAAGTGATTCGAGAAACTTTGGAGAAGATCGAGACCATTCATGATACAATATTTGTGAAGATCTCTCGGTTGAAGAATGTAGTTTGATTCGATGCTAAGGGAAAGTTTGCATTGAGATTGATAGGTCCTTTTATTGTACTACAAAGGATTGCAAACATAGCTTATAGAGTCAACTTACCTCAAATATGATGGGTGTGCAGATTGTGTTCCATGTTTCTTATTAGTGGAAGTTTATGCATGGCCCACGTGATTATCATACAATATTGGCTTAATGATACTGAGGTTTAACTAGAAGCTTTAAGGCCTTGTAGGATTATTCATATAGTCACTCATGATACGAAGCAGCCTAGGAGGAAGCTAGTAAGTTGGTGAAGGTACAGTTGAATGAAAGAGAGAGCGATTGCACATGGGAGACCAAGGAGAGAGTGAGGACTGCTTAGCCAATGCTCTATACCTGGTAAGACTTCCTATTTATTGCATTTACTTTCACTGTTGATATCATATAAAATAGTTTGATATTTGCATGCTAGGGTAGGCATAGACTGTGTTTACTTGTCTGTGTATACATGTTTGATCGATCTTATGATTGCTATGGTTGTTAGGCATAAAGGTTAAACTTATTAATTATGTTTACTGAATTTCGATGGCAAGATCTTTAAAAGATGGGAAAATGTAATAGCCTTGATTTTTATATATTGTATTCTCTCGTGTTTTCAACAGTTATACATATTTCATGAATATACACATACTTATAGGCTTGGAGAAATCAGATAAATGGAAAATGTCTATGGGTTATGAAAAATCGTGTAAGCTGCATAGTCAAAGAATTTTAAAGATCAGACATTCTGATAGCATATAGAGCTTAAAAATGCCCAAAAATAGCTTCCAGAGGCGTATTCTCTTCTTCTGACATAACGTATGCTGTTTGAACAAGAAAATACGATGAGTTGTGCCATCGAAGAATCATCACAATTACTTTCCTAGAAGCCGCACGACCATAAAACATGCATTATAATTATGAAAATAAAAGAAAACAATGGACTTTCAAACATCTAACCATAGCCAGTACCCTATAAATAGTGGTGTTTATTATAGTGCCTATCCCTTCCTATATCCACCTTATTTTCTTCGCCTTCATGAAACCCATTTCCCACTTCCTTTCTCTTCCTCTTTCAAGAGAAAATTGTCGTTATTTTAGCCAAAATAAAATTTTGTTTCTATGTTTTTTAGAGAGCTACACGGACATAGTCTTGGTTCAACCCAACTCTACATATGATAGCTGGAAAATGCGTATCTGGCAAATGGAGTAATTTTAAAGGTGATTCGATATGGATTTGGATGACTCGGTTGTGTTTGCTGTGGGGAGTGGACCAAAATGGTGCTAGAATGGTTGTTTTTCATGTTATAGTAAAGGAGAACCATCACTGGCAAGCCCAACCGAATCTATCCTTTATCTAGTTTAAAAACCCCACAACTGGTAACCAAAACAAGCAAGCTAGAGTAGTTATTGTATTATGGTAGCAGCTTCAAAGATATTGGTAGTGTATGTCTTGAATAGGAAAGCATTCTATATAAAATTAATCCATGAAAAAGAGCTTGAACAATGAAGTAAAGAGCTTGACAGTTCGATCTGGTTTTCATCATTGTGGACAGAATTAAGAGAGTGTTTTAATTTCCTTTGATGACCAATCCTTGTCTGGTTTCCTCGCATGCTAACCAGGGAATTCGACGAATGCCCGTCGTACTTCCTTTGACTACTCCTGAGATATGGTAGAAAAATAGGGTTATGATGGAGAGTCGGGAGTGAAAACACCAATTGTAGTATATTGGATTTGAATGGAAAGATCATCAATGGAAAACTTTTTGGAAATCTAACCGTAGTAGAAACGGTTGATATAACTTTATCTATTTTGGCAAGGGAATTATGGAAATATAGAACATCAGAGCAAAAACAGAGTGAAATGGCAACAAAATAGGAATAACAAAATGTATATGGGTTCATCCATATTTTTTCATGGGAAGGGCATCATCTCGGATCGTGGATGGCTAGGAATGGTGATTGTGGTGCAAAGGCATTGGGCAGAGGTGCATGCATCGAGGAGGAGGTGGTGTGGCCACTTATGGCAATGGCATTGTAGGGGACGGTATGTGCGTGTGAAATATAAAGGCTTTACGTGAAAGATTTGGAGAAGAACGTATTTACAAAGGCAATTAATTATTTAGCTAATCATTTATTTGGTTAATTAATTGATTGGTTAACTTATATAAATCAATATCTTATATAATCCGCATACATTTCATTTGTGGTCCAATTTAGACATGGTTTCTTACTTCGTGCTTGTATTGGAGTCCTCTATGAGTTAACATAGGATTTGAAAGCTTCTATTGAGGTAAGTGGTTTTGACTCTCACCATACTGGATTCCTAATATGGTATAAAAACATTTTTTAAAAAGACTTCAGATATTGAAACATGTTTTATGATAAATCTAAACTTAGTGATGATTTTAGTATAAATCATAAATAATAAATATGAATTTTTACTTGTCCTTAGATATTTCATCGTATCGTTAGTCATTGTTGCATAGAGACAGATTTGAATGTTATAAATGTCTTATTTTTAGATTTTATGGTTGGTATGATGTTTTTATGATATTCTATGCTTGGAATATGTTTTTAAGGCTCGTTTGATTTGATTGTTTGGAGTGGTTAATATTTGCTAACGGAAATTCAATTAGGGTGCTACCCCTAAACATTTTTGCTTCGAGCTTAAGCGAAGGAAACTTCAGGGCTATGTTATTTGTAACTCAAGGTTGTAATGAACCGTTTGGGGGCTCTTGCTTGGAGACTTAGTGTCTAATGCATAAGAACTTTAAGCTTGTAATAGGGAGTGGAGTAGCATGTGTATTTTGATTGGTTTTCTTGGAAACTATTCTAGTTTACTTTGAGTTTTGCCTATGAAACTTGCCCGGTTGCTTCGAGGTTTACCTAGGAACTTGGTGAAGGGATTTCAAGAATTAGTGGTGATGTCTCTATGAATTATGATGAACGCCTAGGGATGTTTTGAACTTTTAATTCTTGATGATGGATATTGTTTTGGTTGAGTACTTGTAGTGAGAAGTGTATAGGGACTTAGTGATGGTCCGAGGAGCCCTGTTTGATGATCTGAAGTGATGGATGTAGTGTTTTCTACTATCGAATCATGTGTTGAAGAGATTGTTGATAACACTATATCATATGTTTGTTTCCTGGGGCATGGGTATGCGAGGATGCCCACCCGTGTACCTTTGACCTTAGTGATCGTCTGGCCTACTTTAATGAGGGCGGTAACTTAGTGATGGTGTGTGATCGAGCATAGAATCTGGTGGCGACATAATGTGCCGCTAACCTTAGTAATGGCCATAAGGATTATCTTATATTGGTGGACATCTTAAGATTATCCGAGACCTTAGTGATGGTCGTTGTGATTATGTGATTGTTATGAATGCTATGATTATTTTGCTTATTTTGATTGATATGCGATTAAGGTGGATGTCTTGTGAAGTAGGTATTACTATGTAGATAGCCCTACACCCATATTGTATTTGGTGGTGGGCACTTATATGATGATAGTATAACATATATTGTGTTATATGCTAACTTGTTTGATGCAAGGACATGGTGGGTATGAGTTATCATACATATTGTTCTTTATACTATATCGGCTTTTATAGTATCTTGAGATTATTTATTACTCACACCAGACTATTGTCTGGCTCGAGGTTTTATACTTTGTTTCTTAGTATTTTTGGTACTTTTAAACGAGTAGACTAGATATTAGGTCTGACGTTAGCGCATGGAGCTATTCAAGGGATGAGCAAGAGGCTAGCGCTATGATATATGTAATTAGTAGGGTTTTATTCGCTTATTCCACTATGCAACACTATGGAGCTTTATCAGTGCTACATTTTATTATAGAGATATATATTAGAGTTTTTATATTAGTTATATAAACTCTATAATTGTTTGTATAATTGCATTGAACCTACGCTCTGGTCTGTGACGATTCACATAGTTAAATTTCCATTTCATCTGTTTTATATATATTTTATTATTATATATTATTAGATATGCTATGAGATATAAGATCGGTTCTATAATTATTTTAGTTACTTTACGCGTTAACTATCACTCTTCATGGGCAGTGTACCGTTGTAGCGCAATATACAATTATATTGGATTCCAAAGGTATAGGGTCATGGTCATATACCATACGTTTTAATTGATTTAGATTTCTCATACATTAGTTAATATTTATGA
Source organism: Allium cepa (assembly GCA_030765085.1). Lineage (NCBI taxonomy): Eukaryota > Viridiplantae > Streptophyta > Magnoliopsida > Asparagales > Amaryllidaceae > Allium > Allium cepa. The sequence continues at coordinate 532,149,527 of CM060934.1, forward strand.
AATTTGATTTATTCATTTGATGTATTGGGTGCTATTAGTAATTTTTGGGTGTCATTAGTAATTAATTGAATGCGTATATAAATGCTGTATATGTATGTATCGACATATGATATCGTGCGCATTTAAATAAGATTTAAATAATGTTAATTGCTAATCGAGTTTGTTGTCTCATTAGCCCACGAGGCCCTATATGGTGGCCATCCTAAGGTGAAGAGGGGAGTGGTTGTTTTTTTGAATTCTAGACCCAGATCTAGAATTGATAATCGAAGAAGTAGTGCAGGAAGAGAACTTTTCCCCTCCTCTTTCTTTATATAAACAAGCCTACCACTCACACTTTCGCTCTTGATTGCTTTCAACCTTGGTTGCATACATCATTCGCCCACCAAGCCATTGTCACAGTTAAATAGCCCCATAACACATCAAATACAATATATCCAGTGGTACTCCAGGCCATTTCTATATCCAGAGATCGACTTAAGGTGAATTTAGGAGATCCCATCAATCAACCTGTGTTCAAAGGCTACATCATTAAGGCATAAAATTTATTTATCTTTTATGCCATACTTATCATGTAGCAATGATTTTATATGCATATAGTTATCTCCTATTTCATATGTAATTAAATAACACGGATTTTTTATGTTACACAACGTTGTTATTTAAATTTAAAAATTAATAACAATAATTTAAATACGATCCTACTTAATTTTAACTTATTTATTTTATAATTTTCAAATATTAGTGTTAACTTTTAATTATTTAAAATTGTTGTATGCTAATTTTAATTCATTTATATAAATGTATATAATATAAGTTCCAGATCTTATTACAGAAAAAGAAACTTTTTTACATTGACTTATATATATATTTAATGATTTTAAAGTAATGTTTATATTAATTTATACATGAATATTTAAATATATATTTTTATATATTATAAAATTATAATGTGTTTTTAGATTAAAAAATTATACCATGGCTTAAAAAATCCATCATATATTATATATTTATAATTGTTTGTGCCAAAATAGGTCACAAACACCCAATTGTCGATCAAAGCACCCATTTACAATCACAGATCACGGATTGCAAGTATGTAAAGAAAATAAATGTCAAGAACACTCAAAATTAAAAAGGAAAGCAATAGAAACACACGATTTATAATGGTTCGGCGTTGTAGCCTATGTCCACTTTGAAGAATTGCTGTTTAATTGATTACCACTCACTTGTTACAAGAGTATAGATGATAATAATCAAGTTACAATGGAATTCTGCAGAGTAACGGCATACAAGAACCAAAGGATCCCTTTTTCGAAAGACCCTAGGCTGCTATTCAAAAGTGTAGGCTGCAAATATCTCCCTTTCATCTCGGTAGACTCCTTCTCTCATGGGGGTAGGCCTACGTGATTGATCCCTGGTCGTTTTGCCTCGATCAATGGTCAATACAAATGAGATTTGTATCAATCCAAATCTTGCCCATCGAGCCGAGATCGATCATGAACATTCCAAAGGTTGTACGCGAGCTTCTATGAAAATTTTGTAGCATTTGGACTTGTAGATCTTGAGTTATGATCGATGCAAATTTGGGTTTGTAGGTTGACTGTCACGTTTGTATCGATAGCCTCGTATCGATCCGAGTTCGTATCGATCAGGTTGATGTCGTGGTTCTACAATCTAGGAAAGATCCACTTTTTGTGCCAAGTTGACTGCTTCTCATCTACATCCATCGGTTGCTATGTTCTTCGTATCGACCATGTATCCTCGCTTTCGTATCAATCAGTTGCCGAGCCTTTCGCATCGAGCCATATCCCATTCCTTCGCATCGATGTTTTTCGTTTGGTTTCGTATCGATGCATGGCATGCACTCTTCATATCAATTACCTGGCATTGGCTTCGTACCGATGGAAACTGATAGTTTCATATCGATCATCCGGTTGATCGATATGAAATATACACCAACATGATCGATATGAAGTATAAATCCATGGGATACTTCGTATTGATGGAAAGGGCTGGGTTTCATATCGATCATTTGGTTGATCGATACGAAACATATATCAATATGAAGTAAACAACTTTGATCGCCTAGGAGATGTGTTTATTCGATGGATACGAAAGGAACGAGTGCAAACTTGATGGATATGAATAGCATGGATACGAAATTAATTGGGACCTTGGTTGCTGCTCGATTTATGGCTTTGACCCGAAGTAGCCACCTCCTTGCCCTGAAGTGGAGCCTCTAGTGACTCGAAGAAAGTGTTGTGGTGACTCGAAGCAGCTTGTAAACATGTTAATCTGTCCAAGACCCGAAGCAAACCCATCTCTGACTCGAAGCATTTCGCTTGGAAACCCGAAGTAAAGCTTGGGATGACTCGAAGCAAACCCCAAACAACTTGAAGCGACTCGATTTGATCGATCAATATCTTGAGCACACGAGCTCCGATTAACTTGAAATTTTAAAGTTGGCTTCCATAGCTTCGCTTGTCCTGTTGTATCAATTGTAGCCCGATCCAGACTCGGGCAAAATTTACTAGCATCCATAGAAGATCTATGTTAAACCAATCTTCGGGGACGATTTATTTTTGGTTTCCAATTAATCTTTTGGTGTCACGGCCTTGCTAAAAGGTGGGATAACACTTGCCTACCAAAACATGTCTTGCGATAGAAAGATGTGTTTTGTAGTTCGATAAGCTAGATGTTCGTATCTTGTTAATGACCTTTAAAGAGATTGATAATCTCACCTAACTGTGAACGACGATCGTTCGAGATTGTATGTCATTCGGGGTGGTATGTGACCATCCGAGGTCGAATGTCGTTTGAGGCGAACTGTGACCATTTGCTCTCGGGTGCCGTTCGAGGATAATTGTGTATGCTCGGTGGGTACTTGGTATCGTTAATGTTAGATTTCACGTTCGAGTGAGTTTTCGAATTGTTTGTTATGGAAGTTTATCGCCATCTCAGAGCATGCCTGAGGACCGTTCGCGATCTTGTATATGTGTAAGTGACTTAGCCGTTATGGAATTACAAATACCAGATTTACGTTCAAAATGAGTCTTACAACCAAAATTTCAACCAAATCAAGTCCAGTTGCAAAGAATAGAAAACAAAAGCAAAGCAGAGACGTCGAAGTGCAAACATCCACATTAATGCGGTTGATAGTCGTCTCAAAGCACGCCTAAGGACTGTTTGTGATCATGTACATATGTAAGAAACTTAACCGCACTAGTGTTGAGTTTGCGGCTTATTCGTCATTATTTCAATCAGTTGATGACAAGCTGATGCCCTGATGCAGATGGTGGTCGTTCTTTCTCCACCATTGCAGCTCGTCTCCTCACGTATTGTAATAGCATGTCATTACAGATATATACCCTTCTATCTCATCCCTCAGTGCCTGCAATCATTTGTACTATGGCCGCTTAGATCGTGGAATAAGCAGTACTTGTTTGACTTCCTCTCATTGTTGGTCGGATCCCTCCCCATTGGCCTCGGTAGGGAACCTTCCCCCTAGTGTCTTGGTAAATTCGTTCCAAAATTTTGTTTAACTCCATGTAAGAGGTGAATCTTGGTTTCTTTCGCGGCTGCTTTGGTTCATTACCGCTATTATCTGCCTTTCTTTTCCCTTTATCTTTGCCTGAATCCTTTCGAGGTGGGTCTCCGCTTTTGACTGCATAAACATCAACTCCCTCTACTTCCTCTCTCTCGGCATTTGCATCCTCTTATCGCCAAAACTTTTCTGCCTTATCGTAAAATTCTCCTAGATCCATGGGTGGATTCCTCATCAATGAGTTATTGAATTCTGTGCCATCGACTATGCCAGATACAGCTGCCATCAAAACAATGGATGGATCGGGTCTATTCACCGATGTTGCCGCTGCATTGAATCGTGTCAGAAAACTCCTTGAAGATTCCCCGGTTCTTTGCTTCAGTGTTGTCAGACTCATCACATTCTTGGGTCTCAAATTGTGAACTCTGAACTGCCTCATAAACTTTTCGGTCAACTCGGTCCATGTTTCAATGGAGCCGCTCTCCAATTGCCTGAACCATAGTGCTGTTATGTTTGTCAAATACAATGGAAAACACCAGGCCATGCCTCCTCCGATGCCCCCAGTACCTCTGTGTGCCCCATATATCTCGTCAGATGAACAGCAGAATCGGTCCTTCCATCATACGTCTCCAATGTTGGTGGCTTGAATTCTGGTGGATTCCTAGCCTGCCTAATTGCAGGAGCGAAGGGGCTCCTGTTCACATCTTCCAGATCTCTATTCACTAATCCGCCTCCCATTGCTCGTCTGACCATCTCTGTCAATCTGCCACTATCTCTAAGCTGCAGTCCTTGTCCATTGCCTCCGATCTGCCCCCCGAGTTTACGAGGAAATTCTAGAACCTTCTCTCCTGGGCGTGCACCCATTCCTCTATCAATGTCATGCCGCATAGTTCTGCCTAGTATTCTACCTGGGATGGGATCAGTATGCTCCGGGGGCGTGCCCCCTAGCTCTAGGGCTGCTCTTGACGGTCCGCTCTGTTCTGGGTTCTAATTGCTCCATGCTTCTAACCTCTATCTCTAGCACTTCCTGCTGTAGCGTTCCCTTGATTCTGCATTCTAGCTTGTTCAATTTGTTGGAGTAGGTTCTGCATCATCTCTTCTTGCCTTTTCAACATTCCCTCCTGCATAACTTCCATCATCATCTTCATCTCGTCTCTGGTGATGAAGGCCGAAGTCTGATTAGTCCTGAGGATGCTTCCTAGCTTCCTTCATGCTGAGTTCTCTTCGCTCTTTGTCTCCTTATTGATTTCTTTATCATAGCTTTTCATATTTAAGTCTTTAAGCTTCCAGATCCAAAGTCCAAGTTGTAGAATCCCTAAGTGCTAGCCCTCTTGGTGAAAGCACCAAAATGTTTGCATCAAAATTGGTCGCAAACACCCAATTGTCGATGAAAGCACCCGTTTATAATCACAGATCACAAATAGCAAGGATGTAGAGAATATAAATGTGAAGAAGACTCAAATTAAAAAAGAAAGCAGTAGAAACACACGAATTATAGTGGTTCGGCATTGCAGCCTACATCCACTCTGAAGAATAGTTATTTTATTAATTATCACTTATTGGTTACAAGAGTATAGATGATGCTAATCAAGTTACAATGGAGTTCTATAGAGTAACAGCATAGAAGAACCAAAGCATCCCCTTTTCTGAAGACCCTAGGCTGCTACTTATGGGTGTAGGTTGCAAATATCTCGCTCAGATCTTGGTAGACTACTTCTCTCACATGGGTAGGCCCACGTGATCAATCCCTGTTCGTCTCGACTCAATCCATGATCGATACGAATGAGATTCGTATCGATCCAAATCTTGGCCAATCGAGTTGAGATCGATCATGAACATTCATGAGCTTGTACGCAAGCTTCTGTGAAAATTTGGTAGCATTTGGACTTGTAGATCTTGAGTTATGAACGACGCAAATTTGTACTTGTAGGTTGACTGTCATGTTCGTATCCATAGCCTTGTATCGATCCGAGTTCGTATCAACCAGGTTGATGTCGTGGCGCTACAACCAAGGAACGATCCACTTTTTATGCCAAGTTGACTGCTTCTCATCTGTATCCATCGGTTGCTATGTTCTTTGTATCGACCATGTATCCTAGCTTTCATATCCATCAGTTGCTGAGACTTTCGCATCGATCCACATCCCATTCCTTCGCATTGATGTTTTTCGTTTGGTTTCGTATCGATACATGGCACGCACTTTACGCATCGATCACCTAGCGTTAGCTTCATATCGATGGAAAGTGATAGTTTCGTATTGATCATTCGGTTGATTGATACGAAATATACACCAACATGATCAACATGATCGATATGAAGCAGAAATCCATGGGCTACTTCGTATCGATGGAAAGGGTTGGGTTTCGTATCGATCATCTAGTTGATCGATAGGAAACATATATAGATATGAAGTGAACAACCTTGATCGACCTGGGAGATGCGTTTGTCCGATGGATACGAAAGGAACAAGTGCAAACTTGATGGATACAAATAGCATGGATACCAAATTGATGGGGACCTTGGTTGCTGATCGATTCATGGCTCTGACCCGAAGTAGCCGCCTCATTAACCCGAAGTAGACCCTCTGGTGACTCGAAGCAAGTGCTATGATGACTCAAAGCAGCTCGCAAACATGTTAATATGTCCAAGATTCGAAGCATACCCATCTCCAACTCGAAGCATTTCACTTGGAAACCTAAAGTAAAGCTTGGGATGACTCGAAGCAAACCCAAACAACTTGAAGTGATTCAATTTTGATCAATCAATATCTTGAGCACACGAGTCCGATTGACTTGCAACTGATCTTCGAGGATGATCTTTCTTTGGTTTCCAGTTAATCTTTTGGTGTCACGGCCTTGCTAAAAGGCGGGATAATAATAATGTTCATTTTATCGCAATATATATTTATTTTACTATGTGATCTTAAATAGTTTATGGATTAAAAAATATTTCGGTAATAACAATAATTTTATAATAGGGGTTTTTAGGCTCAGGTAAAAAGTTGGAGAAAAATTTAGTTTCAGGGACAAAAAGTTTGTTTTTTAAGCTGATAGACACTTTTTAATGGAAATCATAGAATGATAGTTGCAACTATCATTTTCCGTTCACACTAAAAAGTGTCCTTCAGACTAAAAAACAAATTTGTTGTCCCTAGGACTAATTTTTTTTACAACTTCTTCCTAGTTCCTATTTTTTTGTTTATAATATATATATATATATATATGAAAATTTTGCAACTTCGGTCAACTTTGGGAAAAAAATAGCAAATTTAATCCAGTTTGGAAAATAACTACAGAAACAGACCACTTTAGGTTTGGCGTGGGCAAATTTTGAAAAACCGCCAATAGGCAATTTTTTAAAATAGGCCAAAGCCAAGAACAACTTCGGTGATTTTTTTAAAATCGCCCATTGGCGATTTTCCAGAAGTCACCAAAAGCTGAAATAAATCCAGCCAGCATCCAACCCACCTCTCTCACTTCTACCTTACTAATAAGTTAGAAAAGGATCTCTTATGGCTGTTGTCTTCTGAAATCAATATTTAAAGTCTTTAAAACGTTGGTTTAGGGCTAAATTTATAGATCTAGTCGACGTTGCTCGACAAAGTTCATCGACCTGAAAGTACAATCATTAAACCCTTGTTGTTATGTGTAATTTCTAAAATTTGATAAAGTGAATAATTGGTTTGTGTAAGTTAACAAATTGTGTACATGCATAGATACTGAAAGATTTTTATATTGATTTGTAGAATGGCGAAAAATATGGTTCCTACGCTTCGCTACTACGATGGTAAAATAATTTTCGATGATCAGAGAAATGGTAAATATGTTGACGGTATGTGTAAACCAGCAAGAGTGCGGAAAGGTTGCAAATTGATGGAATTAAAAGAAGCTATTTACAAAACGGTGAAGATAAATAAAGAAGAATTTGAAATTGAATTTGTAGTTAGTTGGCCCACAGACTTAGTTTCTAAAGCAATAACATTAACGGACGATGATGATTTAGAAGTAATGTTTTCAGTTGTTGCAAAATTTATTGAGTTATACGTAAGGAAAGTTGCAAAACAACAACAAGAACAGCAGGTGTCATCCCTTAGAGTGAGTACTGGAATTGGATACTATACATAGATATTGGAGATGGCGGATCCATCTGCTGGCTATGTATCTCCTAGTTACAGTAATCCTTATGCAACTGATGGAAGATATTGTCCTCCATCTGTGCAGTACAGGTTCATGCCATACACAAACTCTCAACTATTTACGCAACATAGCAATATTTATTGCACACCACCTATGGATGCAAATATTAGTGCGTGGTAACATTTTTTGATGAATTGGCCGATATAATGTTATGTAGTTATATTATCTTACGCTTTGTTATAATGTAAACAACTTCCAGTAACAAGGCATTCAACATGGCGGAAGTGATGAACCTTTAAATGCTAATATGTCGCAGCCAATTTATCTCAATCCATCCGAACTATATGATATGAATCAAATGTATGTTTATAGGTTGGCCTATATTTTTCATCTCTTCTGGTATGAATTGTTGGTTAATTGACTCCTATATTTTAATCAGGTATATGACAGTCGATTCTGCTGCATAGTGGAGTGCTGGACCATCCGCCCATTCTCCGTATGCAAATATTGACAATGATATGGACGTTGATGGGAATGAAGCTGCGGGTGAAGAACCTCAAGTCGATAGCATGGTTGGTGCTTCTATGAATGTTAATGAAGACGGTTAGATACAAAGAATGCAAGATAACAATGATCCATTGAACTATGACTATCTTATAGTAGATGACAATGATGCTAATAGTGATGAACTAGAGATAGAAGTACATTTGATGATGATCTTTGCACTGTGAAAATGTTGGCAAGATATGTTGTTGTTAATCTTCAATTTGTGGGCGAACAATTTTAAACTGTTTGCGTTCAAGGTGGTTTTAGTGTTGGAATGGCTTTTGAGACAAAAGAGAAGTTTCTTCAACAACTAACAGAGTGGTAAATTCTGCATGTCGTATCATACAAGCCAATCAATTCAAACAAAACAAAATACACCGCTATATGTGACGTTGAAGGTAATTGTCCTTGGAGGATACGTGCGATAGTTTCAAAAAAATACGAGTCAAGATGGTGGGAAATTCAGAAGTATCCAAGCGAACATACTTGTTATCAACCCAATAGTTAATACCAACCATAAGCAAGCCACTTCAAAATTTCTTGTGACAAAAATCATGTTTTTTGTCAAAGTCGATTTGGATATTTCAGCTGGTACAGTTCAAATGCTTGTACACGATCAGTTGTTCATCAACATTAGTTACATGAAAGCATGGTGAGCATTAAGCAAAGCAATAGAGAGAATTTATAGTGATTAGGCAGAATCATATGCGACTTTACCACATTTTTTTGATGAGATATAGAGAATGAACCCTGGATCTATAGATCATGTGACACATGATGAAGTGGGAGTGTTCGATCGTGCGTTTTGGCCATTTGGGCCTTGCATTATAGGTTTTATGCATTGTCGTCCATTGTTATGTATTGATGGTACGCACTTGTATGGTAAATACAAAGGCATATGACTTGTTGCTACCATGTAGATGCAGATGATTGTCTTTTTCCTTTGGCATACGCAGTTGTTGAATCGAAGTCATGTGATTCTTGGGGTTGGTTTTTTTACATGCTCGAATTCATACATAGTGTATGCGGTCGTTGTATTAATTTCATATTAGATAGGATGAAAGGAATTCCAAAAGCTTTAGACTGGAAATGGCGACAACCACACAAACATCGATATTGTGCAAGGCATATAAAAGCAAACTTTTAAGCGGCAGGATTTAGAGATAAGCGATTGACGGGGTTATTTTATTCAGCAGCATGCGCGTATAAGGTAGTTGAGTACATGAAAATTAGAGAAGAGAACAAAGCAACAAATAGGCATGCGCATGAGTGGATTGAGAGGAGTTTGGGAAATTTTGAAGAAAACTAGAATTTGTGCAAAGATGATGGAGTGCGCTTTCATGTTATGACAACTAATGTGTTTGAAAGTTTCAACGGCGTATTAAAAGGGGCTAGATCTTTACCTATGAAGGCTTTGGTTGATGAACATTCTATCGCTCAGTAGAATATTTCTGTAAGCATTGTCAAATTGCTAATGAACTAGCGACATACTTAACTTTGAAGTGGGAAGTTAAAATAGCAGAAAGGGCCAGTGAAGTGCGTCACTGCAGACTTGTAAGATTTACCCAAACTGAATAGCAGGTTATTCACTATTTTAGTGATGAATACAAAGTTATAATCGATGGCAACAATTGCGCATGCACTGCAACATTCCGCTATTCCAGAAGATACCATGTGCTCGTGTAATGGCAGCTTGTTCGACACAACAAGTGGGGTTGACAGAGCACACCATGACTTATCGTCAAGCTGGTACTCTATTGACAGTTACAAACCTGCTTATAAATCCAAGTTTCATCCTGTGCGTGATAGAAGATATTGGAGCGCATATAATGGTCCTAAGATATTGCCGCCAGCTGTGAAATGACAACGGAGGAGGCTACGGTCTACAAGGATCAAAGGTGTAATGGATGAGAGCCAGTCGTCCAAATCAAATAGGTGTAACAAATGCGGTGTGCAAGGGCATAACCATAAGCGATGTAGTACTATCATTTAATGTGTCTGAATTATTTCATTTTTATGTATTTGAACCTTAATTTATGTTGTGTATGCTAAACCCGACTTTATAAATGGGTAATGTGGCTTTGTGATTATGTTGCTATTTATTATTTTAGTTACTTTGAATTTAATGTGGCTTCTACGATATTGTCGAACGCTTTCGGATGTAGTTTAATGTAATTTGTTATCCAGGAATTAGTATGCTACTATTGGACAATTTTTACCCCATGTTATATGTGCATATATGAATCCTATGCCATGATGTTCTCTGCACTAGGTATCTGTAGGCAATTTTCCAAAAGTCGCCTACAGAGATTTCTGATAAATCGCCAACGGGGGATTTTCCAAAAATCGCCTTTAAGCGACTTTTGAAAAATCGCCTATAGACTGCTGCCGTTAAAATATGGCAGCAAGTCCCATATTGTACATATAATAGTGACGTAAATAAACATATTAAGACTGAAGTGAGAAAGAAAATGTACACACATTATAACAGCTGTTCAAGCATGGCACAATAGCAACATAAATTCACAATCCAATGTACATATCTATGACAATAACACATCCAGACCATACACAACACACTTAAAATGACAACAAATGCAAATGTGCAAGCCGCAAAGCACAAAGCCATATCCAATACAAAGCATGTATCATCTACGCAAGCGATAAACTTCCAGAGGTGTACGAGGACAAAGATTTTCCTGCCGTTGGGACATGTATTCTTCTTTGTCGATCTCGGTGGAAGGATCAATTGTTCATGCGGGTTGAGAAGGACCATGGATGATATATTCCTATTGCTGTGACATCGTAGCTCCTCCTTCGAACGTAGTACATTTACCTCTTTTGCTTCGCCGAGTGTATGTAAGTAGGAGCGGAGGTGCATCCACGTGAGGTGGAGGTACATCTACATGAGGTGGAGGTATATGGGGAGAAGGATGACTAGGCCTTTCTAATTTGTTCCTTTCCAACACTATGTGTAGAATGTTTTTGATGTTCATGCACATCCCCTTTGACTGCGCATCGTGTTTTAGATGTTGTTCAAGCCTTTTGGCGGTTTCCAACGCCTTTTAAATGCCACCAGTGTGACGACCCGGAATTTTAAGCAATATCAATTTAATAATCTGAATTAATAATTAAATTGATTTGATAATTTTTCTTTATAATTATAATTTAAATTGGTAAAATTTAATCTTTTAAAGGTTAATAAATTTTTAATCTGGCAATATTGATAAGATTTATTTTTCAAAGCTAATATAATTTGATTCTATTTATAATATATATATATATATAGTGGATAGCAAAATATTTTGTTTTAAATTAAAGATAAATTTTCAAATTGTAATATATATGTATGTATATGTTATAATATGGAATTGTTTTAAAATTTATATTTTTCAAAAGTTAATTTAAGATTTATTCAATTTGTTTGCAAAATATAAGATAACTATTTATTTTTGAATATGATAGTTTAGAAAGGATATAATCAAAATTTTATTTTTGTTTTCTTTAAAAGTGTTTAAATTAAAATGGTTATAAATGTGTATATATTTATAAATGTTTTAGATTTTTAAATCCATGTATAAGATTTATTTGTATTATAATTAGTTTTATATTATTTTCTTTAAAAAGCAAGCTTATATTATATTTAAATAAAATAAAATTTATTAAAAATACTTAAGTAACATGTGTAACATATTAACACCTCTTAATAACATATGTAAGAAAATTAAGTTATTTGAATGACAAATGTAAGTTTTTGGAACAAGTGGCAACATTTCTATTTTTATTTTTAAATAAATGTTTAAGAAGAAAATTATTATTTTTCATAACACTTTCACTTCTTTGTTTTCTTTTCTTAACTCAAATTAATGGCAAAAACAGAAACTTTTCTCAAATCTGAAAATTAAATCAAAAAGCAAAGTTCTACTCAACAATCAAAACTGCAATTCAAATGAAGTTCAACCTGCATTTCAAAGGGGAATTCAGATGTGTTGCAACATTTTAAATCAACAAATTGAAGCATGCAAAGGGATCAACTTCAGCAAGCAAAGTAAAAACATTATCCAGACTTAAGATTAAAGGCCTGGGAAAAAACTGCTCTGTTTATATATAAGAGGTGAGTAAATTATTTTAAAACAGTTTGAAATTGATTTAGATTCTAATGCATGTGTTAATCTGTGAATTTATCTTGGTGATTGCATGAAAACTTTTCAGTGTTTAATTTGTTGAATTGGTGGATATGTATATATATATGTGAAAATAAGCCCGTGTATAAGTAAACTCTCTGTTACTTATTGTTTCTGACCAGGTTTCATTTTCAAAAAAATTAAAAATCTTCCACTAAACATAATTATTTGACATTGATGATTGAATAGAAGTTGTTTGATATTGTTTGTTGTTAATTTTAAAAATAGTTTCTTAATTTAAAATGCAACAAATAATTTTTAAATTGGAAAATACAATGAATCTTGGTTTATGTCAGAAAATCATTAATCTCAATTCTTGCTTTGGATTACATAAATGTATTAGTTGTTAGAAATGATGAATTTTAACATGCAATTCATAATTTTTAAGTTGATAATCTGTTTGGGATTTGGAGGAGAAGGGTTTCGGCAATATGGTGAATTGCCGATGATCCAATCAATGTTTGAAGTTGAATTCAGGGTCGAAGCTTGTTTTTGGGATGTGGATGATGGGGAAAATGCTGTTGAATTTTTCTAATGGTCGTGGTGTTTGGATTTGATCAAACTAGGGTTTTAGCTTGTATTTTGTTCGGCTTTGCTGTCGTGATATTTGCAACTTGGATAGTGGACCGGAGTAGTTCGCTTTTGGGGAGGATGAAGCTCGTGACATGGCGTTTCTGCGGTAGGGACGGCGAAGTTCATCGGCGTCAGGTTCGTCGGCCGTGGGGGTTTTTGTGGTTCGAGCTTCTACAGTTTTTCAAGCTGAAGGTCAAATTTTGATTTGAATATGTTTCGTTCGATCTGGGTGTGTAATCGTGCTCATGTGTGATAGTGTGATCGTCGACGATGGTTGCGACGAACTACGGCGGCCGGAGGCAATGGGACACGTGCACGAGTGTACGTGTTTGTGCACTGGGTAATGTGAGTTGGGGAAGAAGGGTTTTTCTCGAGTAAATCTCACGTTTTCATGGGGAACGACTCGAAGCAGTGGCGTCTGGTTTGTAACTCGGGGCAGGCTCATATTGTTGCCGTGTTTTACTCGAGTATTTTTGTTGTGTGCTTTCTGGTCTATACTGTATAATGTATAAGTTGCAAAATTTACTTGTTGTTGAAATAAATGAAGGTAAGCATTAAATTATAAACAAGTTTTATAAAAAAACAATATACAAGGATAAAACTTGTTGTTTTTGGAATAAATGTAATTCAAACTTTTAAAAGTGATAATTGAATTCAATTTCAAATTTAAAATGTTTTGAGATGATTTCCTTTGAAAGTAAAGTATTAATTGAATTTATTTTAAATTTAAATTGTTAAGATGTTTTTCCTTTTGAAAGTAATTATCTTAAATAAATTTTGAATTTCAATTTGAGGTTTAATGTAATTAATCATAGTTGATTAATTAATAAAAGCAAATGAAGGTTTAATTATTGTAATTAATGATAATAATTAAAGGTTAATTACTGTATACGGTTAAGGCTAATTACTTGAAGGTAATTAAAGGTTAATTAATCAAGGAAGATTAATTAAGAAGATCATTAAGAGATGATTAATTTATTTATTTGGAATAAATAAATAAAGAAGGATTTAGGTAATCTAATTGATTTAGAGTTAATCAATTCTGCTTTTGGATGATTGATTGATATTGAATGATTGATTTATATTGGATGACTGATATTGGGTGATTAGTTGATATTGGATGATTTGGATATCTATGATATGTGATATGCTGCTTTGTGAGATGATTGTTTGTTATGAATTATCTATTGCGATAATATGATTCATCTATCTGTTTATATCATCATGAATATAAGTTTTAATTGTTTAAAACCCTTTAAACAACTTGGACATTAACATGGCGTTTGGATTCGGTGAGACCGGGATCGGGTTTCCATATTTGGGATCCGAAAACCACATCGATCCAAATTAAACGTCAGGTCGTGAATCCAGCTGAGCTTAGTGAAGACTCGAGGTGTAAGAACTATTCATCAGTATAACTCTGGGAGTGATTCCATGATGAGTTTAACGGAGATAGTACTTACAGGTTCGAGATGGTGATTTAGAGTGCAAGGGCTATGGTCGTTGACTCTAAGGGTGATCCAATACGAGTGCAACGAGATAGTGCCTTCGGTTTCGTTCGAACCCGGAACGAACTTGTATGCATTGAATGCTTTCAGAACATCGTCAGGTGGACGATGAACATTCTAAGATAGATGTGTTCGATAAAGGTAATCGCAGCCTCAAGCCTCATCAACCGGGAATGGCTAAAACAGGGGAGGTGCAGCAAGGCTAGGTGGGTGGCACCCATTTCAGGGTGAGGTCATTCCTATCTAGATGTCCCTTTTATTTCGGCTTAGTGGGTGGTTGGTCGCGCCAACCACGGTGTGATCTTACTCGGGACTGTTCAGTAAGGAATGGTCCCGACTTTGTGATGTAGGGGATTGGGCGTAATCCTCGGTACTGTGATCTAGGCCATGTACTGCGACGGGCGGTACCCCAGTAGCCCCGCCATTGATGGAAACCCATTCTTCCTACAAGACCCTACAGTTTTGTTGTATTACCCACTTTATTGGCTAGTAGCTGGAATTTAATAGATGTAACAATTTTGGCTATTTCTTATTTACTTGAAAACCCTAGACGTTATTATAATATCACTGGATTTCCTATCAATGTTTTGGTTAGCGTAAGGTAAAAACTTTTCCATGTTTATGTGTGGGAAGTCTTACGTGATACCTTTTCTTTTCAAAGGATTTTCTAAAGTTAAACAATTTTAACCCGTTTACTCACACCAGACCCCTATCTGACCCGAGTGTTTATTTTCTGTTTTATTAAACTCTTGGGTACTCATATTATGTATGAGTAGTCGAGGGTGTCAGGTTTGCTTGACGAACTCTGGAGGAGATATGGAGCAGGAGGCTTCCACGTGTAGATATATTATGGTTCCGCTGTGTTTGTATGATATTTGTATCTTGTGTACTTGAGTTGTATAATTAGACAAATGTTTATAACGGTCTAATATGTGTTGTATAAGTTGTGTACTCTGATGTATATGATACTATGTAATATATTATGTGATAAATTATATTTCATTCGTTTCGCTGTGAGTTATCTGCTGTTGTTGTGTTTCTTCTTTCTTATCTTTTCTTCTTCTATCCCTTTCTTTCTTAATTAATGATGCGACTTTCTGGTGTTAGAAAGTTGGGTCGCTATAGTTGGTATCAGAGCATTAGGTTGAGTGAATACCTAGGCTCTGGAGTGGTGTCTTTCTTGAGAGAGCGTACTTGTAATTTTTATATATAACTATATATATATATATATATATATCTACCTAAATCTGTTGGGTTATCTTTTTGGATTTTCCAACATAAGTTTTAGAGGTAGATGGAGTAGTGGTGTATGTGTGTATTTGTCGAGACTGTAGACCTGATACCGTCTCGAGTGAGATTTGTAGTATGGAGTAAGGATTTCTCTGATCTTTGAAGGAAATCTTTTTTAAAGGATTCAGAGTTTATCTTTGAAGTGTAAGTTTGGATCTGTCGGAAGTGCAGAAGTAAGTGATGGCATCTTGATAACTACATGGTGAGATGCAGTATCCATGGATATTTTCGAAGGTGTTTTCTCTTGAAGCAATTTTAGAAGTAGTTGAGGAGCAGTTTTACCTACCGCAGGGAAGATTCGTCTGTGTAGAAGTTATCTGGATCTTTAACATGGAGGTTGGCTGTTCTGGAATATGAGACTAAGGTCTATAAGTTGTTTCGTTTTGGTATGGTCTCATTTGTCATTCCTTAAGGAGAGCGAGATGTTGATGCTTGGTTTGGAGCCCAAATTTCTTAAGAGGATATCTTCCATCTCGAAGGTTTGTCGTGTTGTTTGTTGATGGTTTTAGTTTTCGAGAAGCCTTTGGATTAGAAGTTTTTGGTTAGCTGTGGTAGCAGTGCAACTCGAAGTGTTCGATGTGCTGATACGAAGGTCTTTTAGCTTCGCAATATCATCAAGGTAGAGTTTGGAAGCAGCAGTGTGGCTCGTTTCTCAGATGGTTCGGGAATGTTTGTGGTTCTTCTTTTAGCAGTACGGGCAGTTGGTGGATGTTTTGTTGAAGGTTAACCTTGTTTGGAAAAGTTTAAGGCTGTTCTAATTAGTAAAGAAATGACTGTTTCTTTGGAATCCGAACTAGTTAGGATCGCAAAAGTGGCTTGTGATTAGTTTGGGAATTTTTCTTAGGCAATCTTTTATTTGAGACTGAGGGTTCTCATGTAGAAGTAGGAGCTACTGAGTAATCAGAAGTTTATCTGCATCTGGAGTTGAGTTCCATATTGTTTTGGTTCCAAAAGCGATTTTGGTGGTTAGCCTAGTAGTAGAGTTGGTGTAGCAACTCAGAATTTTTGGAATTTGGATTGGTCAGATCTAGTTTTTGAGTTGGATTCTGCAGTAAGGTTGTGTGACCGAGTCAGATGGGTCACTCAGATTTTATGGATTTGATGAACAAAGTTTTCCCAGAATATATTGGATAAGTTTGTACTCGTGTTCATCAACAATACCATCATCTATTTCAGAATCAGAGTTGTGCAGCGGAAGCGAGGTAGCAGCTGTGCAAGGAAGGAAGCAAGTTCAGTTTGCTATTGCTTGGGAAGTAGAGCTTGTGTTTTGGATTTCGACGGATCTTGGAAGACTTTTCTGTTGAATAGGTTCCAGAAACTGGTTTGCTTTGGTCTTGTTTCTGGAAGCATCGGCATAGGTTGAGCCGATCAGGATGAAGATTGGCAGCCCAGGATTGTCTATTGAGTTATGCAGATATGAGATAAGGAGTTTGGAATTCGAAGTTGAAGACTTCATTGTGTTAAGATTTCTCTGGTTAAGAAAGCAGTAATTGGGTAAGTTTGGATGGCTAGTTCTGAGGTATTTGGAATTTCTTATCCGTGTTTTTATAGGATAAGATTGAATTGCCAGTTTGGATAACTGGAATTTATTGTATTTCACGTATCTCTGAGGGAGTACGTGTATGATTCATTGTTGGTTGTTGAATCTGCAGTCCAGTTGGATTTGAAAGTTGTGCTAGACTTGAGTATAGTCTGATGTTCTGTTCAGATTGATGGATCTAGAGATGAGAGGAGCTCTGGATTTTGGTGGTGTAGTTTGTTAGCTGTAGAGCGAGTCTCCCAGTGATTTATACTTGGGAAACTCTAGATAGTGTTAGTAAGATTTATTCTGATTTGTGTCAGGATAATTAGTTAGGTTTGTTTGTTTGATTGATTGCTATGGTTGTTAATTACTGGATGATAAGTATGCTTTGTTGATTGAAAATCAAAATCTTTGCTGGGTTATTAAATTACCTTTGCTTTTAAATTTAGGGGACGAAATTCTTTTAAGGGGGAGAAATGTGACGACCCGGAATTTTAGGCAATATCAATTTAATAATCTGAATTAATAATTAAATTGATTTGATAATTTTTCTTTATAATTTTAATTTAAATTGGTAAAATTTAATCTTTTAAAGGTTAATAAATTTTTACTCTGGCAATATTGATAAGATTTATTTTTCAAAGCTAATATAATTTTATTCTACTTATAATATATATATATATATATATATATATATATATATATATATATTGGTATATATATTGTGGATAGCAAAATCTTTTGTTTTATATTAAAGATAAATTTTCAAATTGTATTATATATGTATGTATATGTTATAATTTGGAATTGTTTTAAAATTTATATTTTTCAAAAGTTAATTTAAGATTTATTCAATTTGTTTGCAAAATATAAGATAACTATTTATTTTTAAATACGATAGTCTAGAAAGGATTTAATCAAAATTTTATTTTTGTTTTCTTTTAAAGTATTTAAATTAAAATGGTTATAAATGTATATATATAAATGTTTTAGATTTTTAAATCCATGTATAAGATTTATTTATATTATAATTAGTTTTATAATATTTTATTTAAAAAGTAAGCTTATTTTATATTTAATTAAATAAAATTTATTAAAAATACTTAAGTAACATGTGTAACATATTAATACCTCTTAATAAAATATGTAAGAAAATTAAGTTATTTGAATGACAGATGTATGTTTTTGGAACAAGTGGCAATATTTCTATTTTTATTTTTAAATAAATGTTTAAGAAGAATTTTTTTTTTCATAACACTTTCACTTCTTTGTTTTCTTTTCTTAACTCAAATTAATGGCAAAAACAGAAACTTTTCTCAAATATGAAAATTAAATCAAAAAGCAAAGTTCTACTCAACAATCAAAACTGCAATTCAAATGAAGTTCAACCTGCATTTCAAAGGGGAATTCAGATGTGTTGCAACATTTTAAATCAACAAATTTAAGCATGCAAAGGGATCAACTTCAGCAAGCAAAGTAAAAACATTATCCAAATTTAAGATTAAAGGCCTGGGAAAAAACTGCTCTGTTTATATATAAGAGGTGAGTAAATTATTTTAAAAACAGTTTGAAATTGATTTAGATTCTAATGCATGTGTTAATATGTGAATTTATCCTAGTGATTGCACGAAAAAATTTCAGTGTTTAATTTTTTGAATTGATGGATATGTATATACATATGTGTGTGTGAAAATAAGCCTGTGTATAAGTAAACTCTCTATTACTTATTGTTCCTAACCAGGTTTCATTTTCAAAAAAAATAAAAATCTTCCATTAAGCATCATTATTTGACATTTATGATTGAATAGAAGTTGTTTGATATTGTTTTTTGTTAATTTTAAAAATAGTTTCTTAATTTAAAAGGCAATAAATAATTTTTAAATTGGAAAATACAGTGAATCTTGATTTATGTCAGAAATTCATTAATCTTGGACTATATAAATGGATTATTTGTTAGAAATGATAAATTTGAACATGCAATTCATAATTTTTAAGTTGATAGTCTGTTTGGGATTTAGATGAGAAAGGTTTTAGCAATATGGTGAATTGCCGATGATCTAATCAATGTTTGAAGTTGAATTCAGGGTCGAAGCTTGTTTTTGGGATGTGGATGATGGGAAAAATGCTGTTGAATTTTTCTAATGGTCGTGGTGTTTGGATTTGATCAAACTAGGGTTTTAGCTTGTATTTTGTTTGGCTTTGCTGTCGTGATATTTGCGACTTGGATAGTGGACCGGAGTAGCTCGCTTTTGGGGAGGATGAACCTCGTGGCGTGGCGTTTTGTGGTGGGGACGGCGAAGTTCATCGGCGTCAGGTTCGTCGGCCGTGGGGATTTTTGTGGTTCGAGATTCTACAGTTTTTCAAGCTGAAGGTCAAATTTTGATTTGAATATGTTTCGTTCGATCTGGGTGCGTAATCGTGCTCGCATGTGATAGTGTGATCGTCGACGATGGTTACGACGAACTACGGCGAGCGGAGGCAGTTGGACACGTGCACGAGTGTATGTGATTTTGCACTGGGTAATGTGAGTTGGGGAAGAAGGGTTTTTCTCGAGTAGCTCTCGCGTTTTCACGGGGAATGACTCAAAGCAGTGGCGTCTGGTTTGTAACTCGAGGCAGGCTCATGTTGTTGTCGTGTTTTACTCGAGTATTTTTGTTGTGTGCTTTCTGGTCTATACTGTATAATGTATAAGTTGCAAAATTTACTTGTTGTTGAAATAAATGAAGGTAAGCATTAAATTATAAACAATTTTGATAAAAAAAACAAAATACAAGGTTAAAACTTGTTGTTTTTGGAATAAATGTAATTCAAACTTTTAAAAGTGATAATTGAATTCAATTTCAAATTTAAAATGTTTTGAGATGATTTCCTTTGAAAGTAAAGTATTAATTGAATTTATTTTAAATTTAAATTGTTAAGATGTTTGTTTCTTTTGAAAGTAATTATCTTAATTAAATTTTGAATTTCAATTTAAAAGAATGTTTTGAATTTAAATGTTAAATCAAAATTTTAAGTAAATTTTAAAGCAATGTTTTAAAAACTAAGTTTTCAAATTATTTTGAAAATTTATAAGTTTAAATTAGATGTTTAAAGTGTTTTAAATTCTAAATTTGATTTCTAAATGACTTATTTTCAAATAAGATTATTGTTATAATTTTGAAAACCAAATAGAATAGTTAGTTTTTAAGTTATTAAAATTTGATTAATTTCAAATGATTTATTTATGAAGAAAAATAGGGTTAAATTATTATTGATATAAACTAAAGAAAACTTAATGTGATTTGTTAATAAGTAAAGAGTTTAATTAAGATAAATGTTTTCTTAATTAATTAAGGATTTTTAAATATAAGAAGTTAACTAATTATTTAATTTATTTTAAATGATTAGCTAACTGTTTATTTAATTTTAAATAATCACTTAATTATGGATTAATTAAGTGTAATTACTTAATGATGTAATTAATGGTTAATTATTGAATGTAATTAAGAATGAAAATTACTTATGGAAGTAATTAGAGGAAAATTACTCATTGGAGTAATTAAAATTGAAGTGATTAAGGGTTAATCAGTTGATGTTTTTGATTAAGGGATTGATTAATATAATTGATTTGAAGTTAATTAATTATAGAGTAATTAATTAATTAATTAATTAATTAATTAAGAATTATTTAATGATGGGATTAATTACTTTTTAAGTAATTAATTAAGAAGGTAATCATCTAGTGAAGTAATTAGAAGATAATTACTTATGTAAGTAATTAAGGGTTAATTACTTAGTTAATTTTAGTTAATTAATTAATGTGATTAATTAATTAATGAATGTGATTAATTTAAGATTAATTACTAAGTGTGATTAATTAAGAATGTAATTAATTAATAAAGTAATTAATTAATGATTATTTATTAATTTAATTGATTAGTTAATGAAGTAATTAAAGATTAATTAATTAGAATAATTAATCAAAGATTAATATAATTAATTAAGTTAATTAATTAAGATAAGTAGTTACAAGTTGTTAATTACTGTTTAATGAGATGATTAACTACAAGTTAATTATTTAATTTATTAAAGACATTATTAATTAATAAGGATTATTAGTTAATATAATTAATGAATTAATCAAGGTTGATTAAAAAAAATGATTAATTAAAGTATGATTAATTAATTGTAGTTAATTTAGGTTTAATGTAATTAATCATAGTTGATTAATTAATAAAAGCAAATGAAGGATCATTAATTATTGTAACTAATGATAATAATTAAAGGTTAATTACTGTATATGGTTAAGGCTAATTACTTGAAGGTAATTAAAGGTTAATTAATCAAGGAAGATTAATTAAGAAGATCATTAAGAGACGATTAATTTATTTATTTGGAATAAATAAATGAAGAAGGATTTAGGTAATCCAATTGATTTAGAGTTAATCAATTCTGCTTTTGGATGATTGATTGATATTGAATGATTGATTTATATTGGATGACTGATATTGGGTGATTGGTTGATATTGGATGATTTGGATATCTATGATATGTGATATGCTGCTTTGTGAGATGATTGTTTGTTACGAACTATCTATTGTGATAATGTGATTCATCTATCTGTTTATATCATCCTGAATATAAGTTTTAATTGTTTAAAACCCTTTAAACAACTTGGACATTAAAATGGCGTTTGGATTCGGTGAGGCCGGGATCGGGTTTCCATATTTGGGATCCGAAAACCACATCGATCCAAATTAAACGTTAGGTCGTGAATCCAACTGGAGCTTAGTGAAGACTCGAGGTGTAAGAACTATTCATCAGTATAACTCTGGGGGTGATTCCATGATGAGTTTAACGGAGATAGTACTTACAGGTTCGAGATGGTGATTTAGAGTGCAAGGGCTATGGTCGTTGACTCTGAGGGTGATTCCAATATGAGTGCAACGAGATAGTGCCTTCGGTTTCGTTCGAACCCGGAACGAACTTGTATGGATTGAATGCTTTCAGAACATCGTCAGGTGGACGATGAGTATTCTAAGATAGATGTGATCTATAAAGGTAATTGCAGCCTCAAGCCTCATCAACCGGGAATGGCTAAAACAAGGGAGGTGCAGCAAGGCTAGGTGGGTAGCACCCATTTCAGGGTGAGGTCATTCCTATCTAGATGTTCCTTTTTATTTCGGCTTAGTGGGTGGTTGGTCGCGCCAACCACGGGGTGATCTTACTCGGGACTGTTCAGTAAGGAATGGTCCCGGCTTTGTGATGCATGGGATTGGGCGTAATCCTCGGTACTGTGATCTAGGCTACGTACTGTGACGGGCGGTGCCCCGATAGCCCTGCCATTGATGGAAACCCATTCTTCCTACGAGACCCTACGGTTTTGTTTGTATTACCCACCTTTATGGCAGTAGCTGGAATTTAATAGATGTAACAATTTCGACTCTTTCTTATTTACTTGAAAATCCTAAACATTATTATAGTATCACTGGATTTCCTATCAAATGTTTTGGTTAGCATAAGGTAAAAAAATTTCTATGTTTATGTGTGGGAAGTCTTACGTGATACCTTTTCTTTTCAAAGGATTTTCTAAAGTTAAACAATTTTAACCCGTTTACTCACACCAGACCTCTGTCTGACCCGAGTGTTTATTTTCTGTTTTATTAAACTCTTGGGTACTCATATTATGTATGAGTAGTCGAGGGATTCAGGTTTGCTTGACGAACTCTGGAGGAGATATGGAGCAGGAGGCTTCCACATGTAGATATATTATGGTTCCGCTGTGTTTATATGATATTTGTATCTTGTATACTTGCATTGTATAATTAGACAGATGTTTATAACTATCTAATATGTGTTGTATAAGTTGTGTACTTTGATGTATATGATACTATGTAATATTTTATGTTATATATTATATTTCATTCGTTTCGCTGTGAGTTTTCTGATGTTGTTGTGTTTCTTCTTTCTTATCTTTTCTTCTTCTATCCCTTTCTTTCTTAATTAGTGATGCAACTTTCTGGTGTTAGAAAATTGGGTCGCTACAACCAGCATGTACAACGCAACGAAAATTAGTTATCTTTATTTCAGTATATATTTAAATTAACGGACTTGAGTATACTTACAACGTTTCCCTCAAGAGATGCACGGAGGGTGTATGGTTGCTGGGAATAGCTTCTACTAGAACCTGAAGAAATTATCTACGTGTAATGTGCCAATACCATCTCTTATATGTCTCAAGAGGGGTGATCGACTCTCTCTTAAATTGCATAAACAAAGGGCGTCAATTTCATATCTCTATAGCATTTGCAATTTCCCTCTCTTGATACTCCCCAGTATATACTAGCGCATTTTCGGTATATGCTGCGCCATGCCAAACTGTCACATTACTCGATCGGGTAGGTGGTTTGTAGTATGTGTATTGCAAATGAGTGGAAGCCTAGCAGTCCACAGGTATCTGGCGGCTGTACAAATAGCAGGAAGACCCTCCAACACATCCTACGTGTATGGAGTCCATGTCATCGCAGCAGAGTCTAGCATATCTAGCTCATTGTGGTAAAAGCATACATTCCGTCGGGGGGGTCTGAAAGGTCTTTTTTGGACAAATCTATCTATCAGTAGGAGAACACACATTATTTTAGGACAAACACATATCGAAGTAAAAAATTAGTTTCAAAGCAAAAGATGTTATACCGAGATCCAAAAAGCTTTGTGCGATCAACAAGATTTTAGACTTGGATCCTTCCAAAAGGCAGATATGTCCATTACCAAAGCTATAGAAAAAAACAAATTAGCAACATAAGAGCTTATTAAAAGTTGGCATAACACATATTTAGCAAGCTAAAGTAGACATGCGCCTGAAAAAGTGTCAAACATCTCCTTACAAGTTTAATGAGCATAAGAGCAAGATTAGAGAGCTCCATATAGGTGTAACACAAAACAACACTGCCCTATGAGTACAGGTCACACTCATCAAGATCGGCTAAATATGGTAGCTATTTCAAATTCACTTGATTTTTTGAATGATCGCACATCAAACGGAATGTAACGAGGTGTAGAATAATCGCTCAAGCACGCTGCTGGATCTAAAACCCTATAGCATCTGCAGCTATATCATAAGCTAAAGCATGTCTGAACCATTTCACTTCCACCATGTCATTACCCCTTACTTGTTTCGTCGGAGGAGTAAAACCCATCAAATTGGTACATAACTGTATATAGTCATGATGGTCATCATTAGTCAATGGATTGCCTTCTATAGGCAAACCTAAAAGCACGGCCATTTCTCCTCGTGTAATCGTCATCTCTCCAACAGGTAGATGGAAAGTAGACGTCTCAGGTCTCCATCTATCAACAAAAGAAGTAATGAGATGGTGATCTAACCGAAGGTAGCCTAAATGCAGTACGATCGAAAATCTAGCTCAGTCAATCTCCTCTAAAACTTTAGGATGTTGAGAAATGACTTTCTTAAGAGAAATGGAGTGATCAATTATGAAGTCTGCTTCTTCACTCTATTTAACATTACATGTACATATATTTCTATTTACACAAATAGTGAAACAAAATCATAGGAGATTACCATCATATACTCTTCACTGGATGTGCAGTGTCTAGGCTATAGGAATAGCACACTCGTGTCTACGGGACCGGGCTTCATCTCAATATAATTTACAACACAAAGATTAATGTATTCAACCTTAATTATCAAAAAATTATTTCCATCAAACTATACTAATTTCTATGCAATTGAATGAACATAAACTAGCAACGACCCCCTAATGCAATCTACATCTTATAAGTTTCACAAAATCTTGCAAAACTAGCAAATCTAAAAAACCTAAATTTTCCCTAAATCGCCAAATTGGTGAAGATTCTTTACCAATATCCTCCACGATGCCGGATGTATTAGCCATGGTCCGAATAGGCTTTGAATTTGATTAAAAAGGTGAGGAAAATGAAAATTTGGGGGGGGGGAAGCCATTTTCGGTGGAAATGGGTTTTGTGGAGATAAAGGGAATGTTTTAGGAATGAGGGGGAGAATAGGGTGTTGTCTAGTTTTTTTATAGGTAAAGATGTGGGCGATTTTTCGAAAATTGCATACTAATTTACCTACAACAAAACATCAAGCCACCCTTTCACCTATCACCACCATGTATGCTCGATAAGTGCCTTCGAACAACTCTACAAAACCAAACATATTCATCCAACATAACATGCACACAGCCACATCAATTACACGAAAATAACCATCAATTACACAGACAATCAAACATACATTCATTTATCCAAACATCCATACCGTTTGTAGAGCAATTGCAGAGAACTCATAACATACATTCTACGAAACATGCAAATATCCCTCAATTACAAGAAAATAAATAGACTACCCAGCACAAACTTCTTGATTAGAAACGATTCCATAAACATATCCATAATGAACATAAGCTAAAGCGGACATTTTCTTCTCTATCAACCTTTTCTATGCATTTCTTCAACTAAAATTTTCTAACGCCTAACTTCGACTTGCATCTCGAGGGCGTATTTCACTCCCCGAGCACTAAATGGAGGATCAATCCACTTCATAAAATTACATCACTACACTTCACTGGGATTCATCATGTGATCTTCATACGAAACACGACAATAAAATCTACGTCTGGCAGTAGTTTCAGTTTTGGCTACGACAACCACACATTCATCTCCACGTCGACAAACTGGATATGCACTAGATGGTAGCGTAGGACCGACATGATGTAGAGGATTTAGTATTTTACCATAATTAAAAATTTGCTTGCTCGATCTTTGATTCGCTGCATATTCATGTAAGTGAGTATTGAGAGATGATATTCCGAAATGGAACTTATGAGGTATCGGCTCAAATTGCTTCTCTGGAACAAATTCTACATCATTGAGATGCACAATGCCCCTTTGAGCTTCAAATTCATCGTAATATTTTGTCATCGCCTCGTCGTCTTTCTCCTAATCATCCATGTCTAGTTCAACTGAAAGTACACCAACATTGATATTACACAACAGATCCGATTTAGGATTTAAGTTAAAAAACAAATTATAAATTGTTAAACAATACATACCGAAGAATACGCCTAATTGTTGAAATGCTTTGTTTAGATCTTAAGAGAATCAGGCTTGTTTTAGGTTTTCTATGAAGAAATAGGTTTTTAGAGGCTTTAGGAATAGTTTGGAACTGATTTTGGTAAAGTTGGGAGTGAAGGAGAAGGGTGGGTCTGGCTGGTTTTAAAGCGTACATCCAGGCGATTTTTCAAAAATCGCCCACGGCATATAGCATTCAGTAGATTGGAAATTTTTGAAAAGTCGCCAACAAGGAAAATTGTCTTTTTTCCTTATGGCAATTTTTGGGAAATCGCCTATTGGTGATTTTTGAAAAATCGCCAAAGCATTTTTCTAGAAAAGCCAGAACATGCCAATATTTGTAATTAATTTTCAAATTAGCCTATACTTTTTATTTCTTTCAAAGCGTGGCCTATATTAGTAAAATACTCTATATATATTAAATTATTAAAATGCTATTTTGTATTATAAAGATCTATATTCGAAATTCAAATTATTTTACCGAGTCATAATTATATATTTTACATATTAAATTTGAATTCAAATTTATTGAATTGGTTAAAATACATTTAGAAATTTAAAAAATTTATTGAATATAAATTAATTTTTTAGTTTTATATATAAATATATATTATTTTGAGATAGTCAATGTGTATACCAAGGGCCAATGTATTTGTTATAGATGGTAATCCTAACATCATATACATATACATTAACGATATACACATTATTATGTTGCACATGCACGTTATACACATATGAGTATATAATGATAAACTCACAAACTATACATAAATTAATTTTAATCGACTCACAAATTATTTAAATCAAAAATTAAATAAAATTTGATTTTGTTTAAATTATTTAGAATAGATCAAATAAAACTTATTGGACTTCATAGGTCTACCATGATTCTAAATAGGGAAAAAATTGAAATTTGCTTATTTTACCCTTTGCTAACCGGTGCGAATCCAATAGTTCCAATAGATTATAAAATGTAGATTTTCATTCACTCATCCATTGGAACTTTCCCTTTCCTTCTTGATTATATCATGGAATGATATGCATTTATCGGTCGCCTTTGAGATGAACCGACTCAAAGTAGTGACTGTACCATTCAAGCTTCACATTTCCCTCCTTGTCATAGGGTTTTAACCTTATTTAATACTTCAACATGATTTGGGTTAGCCTTAATGCCCCTTGAATTCACTATTAACCTTACTTGCCTGATACAACTCCAGAAGAACCCTTCACTGGATTCGTCTTCATCCATATCTTTGATGTACATAAAACATCTTTGAAAGATCTCCTAAGCGGTCTATGGATTTTTG
This sequence comes from Allium cepa, assembly GCA_030765085.1. Taxonomy (NCBI): domain Eukaryota; kingdom Viridiplantae; phylum Streptophyta; class Magnoliopsida; order Asparagales; family Amaryllidaceae; genus Allium; species Allium cepa. The sequence goes on from CM060934.1 coordinate 532,177,230, forward strand.
AGATTTTACCAATATATCATCTACATAGCTTCCAACATTCTGTGATATCTTCCACAAACATATTATTGACCAAAAATAGGTAAGCGGCTCCAGTATTCTTCAAGCCGAACAACATCACCCTATCGCAATATAGTACCAAGTCCTCGGTAAAACTCATATGTTGTTGATCGGGGACTTACATTGCAATCGAATTGTAGCTAGAATAAGCATCCATGAATGGTAAAAGCTCATGTCCGACTCCATAGATCTGGAAAGTAGTCCCTCTGGAATGTTTTTTTAATTATAATAGTCTATACATGCTCATCACTTCCTGTTAGCCTTCCTAACCATCGCTAGATTCACTGCCCATACTAAGTACGATGCATCCTGGATTAAGTCGTTTTCCTTTAGCATTTCCACTTGTTCCTTTAATGTAGCGAATTGTTGCAGTTCCATTGTGTGTAATTTTTGTTTTAATGGAGGAAATATTTGGTTTGCATTAACTACATGACACGTAACTTTAAGTGAAATCAACATGCATCAGAATGTGTCCAAGCAGACACGCACTTGTTTACTCAGAGAAACCATATCAATTCTCTCTTCATTTTCAAGCAAAGTTGAGATCCAATTTTGATAATCATTGTCGAATCATCTTCATCCATTTGAACCTCATGCGTCAGCTCCATCGGTCCTACCCTCGCCTCATCTAACTCTTTTCATTGGTCTATAAATTTGTACTGATCGCCAGCGGAGCCGAGCTGTGGCTCGGGAGGTAGTTTCTATGCATCAACGGTTTTATGCAAATAGCCTTTACTGCTTCTTTTCCTTTGTCCCTTCATCACAAAGAAAATATTCTCCATAGAGTCTGTCAACTCCATCTACTTGCCATCTTAGACCCCTGCATTGTTATTATTTCACTTTTTTTTCATTTCTTGCATTATCGATCCCGCTGTCACCATCCTACTTGAAAGCCATATATTTCATACAATGCTTCTCAATCCAGTTCGACCATCAACGCCGATATTCTCTTCTAGTTCTGCCTGTTCTAAGCATAAAAACTAGTTCACCTATCTATAAAAACAAGGTAGCGGGCTTTTTCATCTTAGCTATCTGCTAATATGCATTGCTTTGTTCACAGCACTGATCAAAGCCATTAAGATGATATCATCTAGTGGGTTCTTCACCTCCGTTACAGTGGCGTTGAACCATTTTAGAAGGTTCTTCCAGGTCTCCCTGCACCTTTGATGCAAATTACCCAGGATGTATTGCTCTTTGTTGTATCGAGTGAACTTGAAACTGATATAATAATCTATTTGCTAATTCTTTATATGACGATATGGATCTATGACCCAACCTATAGAACCACATTGTTGCCAAACCCTCTAAAAAGTGGGGAAAGCACCTACTTTTAACATCCTCATTGGCTCTGGTACCATCCATATGTCATTCATACTTCATCAGATGTTATATCGGGTTAGTCAACCAATTATAGCTTAGCATTGTAGGCATGGAAAATTTCTTCAGCTGTCAAGCCACCCTATATTCCTCATTTAAGGGATTTCAACTAGGAGCAATCTCCCAACCATCATTTTAATGTTGTTCTTGTTGTAAAAACCTTTTGATTGTTTCGGTTTTCCTTTCGTCGATGTCATCAACTCAATCTGAACAGTGGCCATTATGCATGTTACCATGTATTCGACTTGTAAACTGTCACAACTAGCGTGATAAAGCCTAGATCTCCCTGTCTATGGATAGTCCATTCATTTAGTTCTCTTACTATTCCAGCACGAACTGCACCCTTATTGAATATTTCCAATTGTATCTCCACTAGCAACTTCATCCTTAGCACAGGCATTTGTCCGTTATCTTCAGCAGCATCTCTAAAGTCATCCCCAAGATTTGTCCGGGCTCCATATCGATCATTGTGGACCCATGCTTAATCGGTACCGATCAAATTCAAGCTTGAGCTTCTTCTCCTTTTCACCTCCTTTGACTCCTAGTTGCTCCAACATTCGTTCTCGTGCTTTCTACTTCCTATCTTTGTGTCAGTCTATAGAACTTTCCTTAACTAAATCGGACGACTAATCCTCTCTATCATCATGTCATTTCCGATGAGATCCTTTTCCTTAGTGAGGCTACGAAAATATTGAAGCAAATTATTTTTTAATCCCTTCCATAATGGCAAGTTGAGACCATCACGTCTTCCTATCCATATCCGTCGTCATCTTATCCAGCTCTTGCTTCATCACAACTCCAAGTTGCATTAAAGTTCCTTAATGATTTTATTGGTCTACTTCATTACCTCCATTCGTTGAACTCTACGGTCCTTCTTCAATTGTAGTTTGCTTACTAGAAATTCCACTCAAAACCATTACCTTAAGATGGAGATATTATGTAGATCCTAGTAGCAATCACAAATCTGATCCTAGTCCTCATTCTTAGTGAAAGCACCAAAAAATGTTTGGACATAAAACAGGCAAACACCTTCGAATGATAAAAGTAAAATTTAAAATTTTAAAATTGAACTGGAAAGGAAAGAGAGAAATAAAACTTTTATATTAGTTAGGAAAATTTAATGGCCTACATCCGCTTTATAGGTTTTTATTGATTGATTTAGCCGTTGCAACCAAATTACAATGCAATTCATATTGAAAAACGACCTAATTTAGAGTTTAGAAGAGTTTCTTTGTAAAATTAGTCCAAAGATAAAAAATATGCCTTTCCATATGTTAAAGACGGTTATTTATAGGCGAATTAATGGAATAGAATCGCCAAATATTCTTTTGATCGGTCAAACAACTAGATCCAAAAAGATAGGATGAATGATGAGTAAAAAATGCGTAAAAACTCATATCGGATTGAGTAGTATGGATCGATACCTTCGACTAAATCATTGTCCTTTCCTCTTTTTTTTGCTTAATTTTCAAGCTTTAAGTCTTCAAGTGAAAATGGTAAATTGGATCGATCGATGTACCATCTCTGAAACTTGTCTCATTCTTCTAACCTGGAAGTAGAACCATAGTAGAAGCAAACTGGTCCCAATACATAGCTTTAGATGGATTAGTACCGCTTGATAGATCGCTGATGTTGTTGACTCTATACTTGATCTTTTTCCTCGGTATCCCTCCTTGATATCTTTTAAGCTTCTTGATCCATTTTTCCATCACTTCAAAGTCCAATTCCGCTGAACTGTTGTTTGTTCAAACACTGAATAATAATAATAATAATTTTATTGAAATATTTTCATTGTTATATTAATTATTATAAAACTTAGAATTATTCAAATAGATTAATAAATTATATATGTATGTATGTATGTATGTATGTATGTATGTATGCATCATAAATAAGCCAAAAATTATATATATATATATATATATATACATAAACTGTGATTTACATATGAATATTTATATTCTTTGAATGTTATTATAATATGAGAGCGGACATATGATGTTCATTATATACATTTTGTATAATTTAGTCAAAGCAATTGCAATAAAATTAATTTTAATTCAAAATAAAACTTTTTATATCAAACAAACATAAATATAATTTAAAGGAACTATATTATTCTTGATATTATATTAAAAAATCTATTGTATAATGAATAAAAGGGAATTTTTGATATCTTCCTCTTTTACCTACTGCTTGATGCATCTAATCCGAAAAACTTAGGTTAGTAATAGAGAACGATAGTAATCTGGCCAGGGAAAGGAAATAATTTTTCGCTTGAAACATAAAAAAATAAAAAAGGATTATTATGAATAAATATTTGAAACAAAATCCCTAATGCGACTAGGGTTCGTAAGTAATCCAGATCTCTCAAATTCCTTTCTCAATCTCATTTTTTTCCTTAATCTTTATTTCTTATTTCTTTTTTAGTTCATCTAGCATCAAGATTTTAATTATATTCTACCAGTGATGGACGGTTTCCCGGACTCAAAAGGGTGAAGGATCTATGGATTCCAAACAAGGCATTGAGGGAGATGCTAATGGGAATTGGAAGATGGTTGAAGATAGAAAACAATGGAGATCTTATGTTATAGTAGCAAGTTATACATTAAAACATCAATCGGCTAAAAGGATGATGGAAAATAGCATGAGGTTCCATATATCACCTATTATTAAAAAGTATTATACAGTGATGTTGTTAAAGGGAGGGGAGGTTATTGCCTGGAAGAGATCAAATTACATTTCATTAAACCTGTAGAAGTGAACGGAAAGAAAAAACTAGTACTATAAAAGAAGGTTGTATCGGAAGCAGGATTGGGTTAGAAAACTGTGTGCTAATTTACATAGTGAGTCCTAGGCCATATTTTAAAATTTTGGAGGCTTATATGAAAAGGCTATGAAAAACAAAGAGTGACTTTTTTCTTCTCCGGAGAAAAATGGTTTTTTGTAGTAAGGTTCGGTAACGAAAAGGACTATTATAAGATCATTAGTGGGAGGCTATGGTTTTTTGATAAGACCTTAATGATTATGAAGAGACTTAATCCCAACATGAGAATGGATACAGCTCTTCTTTTATCCCTACCAATTTGGATCAATTTACGAGGACTGAGCTTTAATGGTTAGGAAGTAGAGGCCGTTAGCGCTTTCATTATTTCAATTGGGTAACTGATTAAAATGGATCTACCTATGTCAAATAGAAACGGTATTTCATTTGCTAGGATCCTTGTTGATTTGAAGGAGAATGTTGCCTTTCCAGAGGTAAAAGATGGGACTTTTGAGGATGGGAGTACATATAACCAAAATTTAAAATTTGAAAACCTGCCTCTAAGGCGTGAAAATTGCATATGCTTTGGATATAATATGGAACAATGTCCCATGACAAAAGTTCGGACACGACCTATAATGATCCAGGTTTTTGGACCAGTTAAAATCGTCAAAAACCTATCTGTTTTAAAACTACGAATGAAAACTACCAATTTAATACACATCGTAATCTAATAAATATGCAACACAGTTAAATGTATATAATACAATTTCAATAATATAACTTATCATAGATCTAATCATTTAATCTACAAGGTGTGCTTTTGTGTATTGAATTTGTTTTGAAAATTTTAGTTCTGCGGTACCGACTACATAATATCACCTTCGCTTACGAGCCACGAATGATAGAAATAAAAATACGATCACGCACAATAATGTAACATGATCATAAACCAATAATAAAATACACTACTTAACTTATTCGGTAAAATTTCAAAATTACCATCGTTTATCTTAAAATATGTTAAACGAAAATATAATTATTTTTCAAATTAAAATTATGGAAAAATCCTATAAAATAAATTAAAAATACGACATCAAAAATCAATCATTTTGCTACAAATTGATTTTCTTATTGTTTAGTAAATTTGAATCAAATTTGAATACTTAAATAAATTAAATATTTCCATTCGAAATGTTAAATTTTTTGGATCGTTACACTGCCCTAGAAGAAGGATGGAGTACAACACCCTATGATCAAGTGGTGCATTCCAAGGAAGAGGGACATGGAGTTCGGGCAGTGGGAGATGTAGTAAAGGATCCAAACCAATCAAAGCTAGATGAAAAATAGGGTGGGCAAGAGGAGCTTGATCGACTTAAAAGACTATAAGAGATATAGAAGAGGCCATTAAAATATTGACTTTATCCAACAAAAATATGTAGAAAAACTGGAGTTGTCAAGTTAGGGGCTAGAGGACAGGAAAGTAGAGATTTAGGCTAAAGAAATGGACAAAGAGAGGACAATAAGAAGGATGGGTTGGGAGATGCTTGCAATGCAAAGAGAGGATAATAAGAAGGATGGGTTGGGAGATGCTTGCAAGGGAGTAAGGAGACAATAATGGGGTCTCAGGAGTCTTCGAAGAAATGGGGCAGTATTCGAATATGATGAATGTTGATAGTTACACTTTAACCATCTTCACTTTCTAACCCTAGTTGTAGTATTTAAACCTAATTTGGATCTTAGCAGTGTGAAATTTATGCAGGTGTAGGAGATCCAATCCAGGGAGCAGCTGGTGGCAAGCAATCCAAAAAGTACAATAAGCATATATGGTCGTAACACAACCGAAGCAACAGAGTACTCATTTGCTTCGGTTTTTAACACAACCGAAGCAATAGAGCACTAGTTTTCAACCCACACCAACTACCCTTCACATTTTTCCTTTTGTTACACTAACCCTTTTCAAATAAAAGAAAAAAAGACATAATCAAAATCTTAGATACAAAGCGTCTCCACATACAACTACATCTCCAAATATAGCCAAACTTTCCATCGCATCTCTAGCGGCCAGTTTGAACTTATGACTTTTCGATAAGGTTTGAATTCCTTGCTAACATTCGCTCGTTTCACTTCCTTGCCAATAGTCGATGTCAATCACCTCACCGAACATCAATTGCCTCGCTTCCTTGCCAACAGTCGCTCAATCATTGCTGGCTCTAATTAAGCAAAATTTAACTTTGTTGTTTGCATAATAACCATGTATGATGTTTTAGTATTGATTTCATTTAGAAATAATGATTTTTAATAAATTAATGGGGTACTCAAGTTTTGGGAATGCTTTTGGAAATTAGGTTCTTGATATGGATTTTGATTATGGTGGACCTACATAGTATAGTGGAAATAAGGATGCAATTTCAATGTTTGGAAAATGGGTCCTTGTTTTGAAATTTGATTATGCTAAGAGACTTGCACTGCAAAATTAAGAAAAATAGAAATGTGATCCCTAAAGCCCATTTGATTAATATGTGTGGGGTACTGTTATTAAGAAGCATTAATAGTAGAAATATGAGATGTTACATTGGGTTTAATTATTGTTTATATATTTCAAACTAACTATAATAAAATATGTTAAATATACAAACCTTTATCTAGTTGAAGATAAAAGCAAAAGTTTTGAGAAGATAGGAATCGAAAAGGGCATAAGTAGATTTTGTATTTAATATGGAAGAAACGGTTAAGCATAAGTTGTTTTTCGTTTTTTTTCATTTTAATGTAAAGTGAAACCCTTACGGTTTTAACATTTTATTTACTATAATGAAATTGGATTCAGTTTAAACTGGTTTTGCTTTATGGAAGAATACAAATAGTGAGTAAAATATATGTATTTTCTATATTACCCTAAGTTCATGTATTTCTTTTCTTGATTCGTCTATATGTCCATTAATGTTTATAGATTTTGTTGCTAAAGGTTCATATGGTATCATTCTAGAAAATTTTGAAAACATTTAGTATTGATGAAGGAGAATTTTGAAAATTCAGTGTAACTTCTAAAGCATATACTTAGCTAGCACATTAAAGTAAATATTTTATATTTGAACAGAGAAGAAATTTAACGCTTGTATATTTGGAAATGAAATCTAAGTTGTTTTGTTTTTGTATTTGAACTTGACATCAAACTTTAACTAAGGTCATCATTGTGTAATATGACAAGATTCCTTAAAGTAAAATATGAGCTTTCTTTTCCATTTTACTTTGATTTTGTTGATGAATCCATTGAAGACTTCGTAGAGGCATCCATGTGTGAAACCAAGATCATCGTATTCGTCGTTAAAGAATTTTTTTTAAAAGCATGGTGAAGTAACAACATGGTTAATTTTGAAACTTGATTTTTTCTTTTAACTATCAAACATGAAATCAACATAATAGTTAAAAAAATCTTAAAATAAAATATAACACACCACACCCCTTAGTATACACAAAAGGACACACTAAAAGGCATGGTGCATTGTAGGTATAACTAGAACTAGTAGAGACTAAGATTCATAAGACAAAAATTAAATTATAATAACGATAATAATAATAATAACGCAGCAGAAACAATTATAGTATTTTGCTAAAAATACTCATACAAGTCTCGTGAAATCAAAAACCCAAATTCTAAATTAATACCAGAGTACAATACATCCCTCTCAAAATGCCAGCTCAATAAAAGAATTAAAAACTGGAACTGAAGGAAAGAAATACATGATAGAATCTCCAACAAGTCTCCATGAAGCTGTGGTCTACTTTCCTTGCCCCTGATTACCTATAGGGGGAAAAGGAAAAATAGAGGAGTGGGTCAGAATAAAAGTCTGGTGAATGATAGTATTTACTAGAATCTTTATGCAAGGTAAAAGTAATAGACCTTACAACAGTTCTAGTATATAAAAGGAAACAAAGGAAATGTGAAGAAGGAATAAGCTGGAAATAAATATGATTTAACTAAATTGACACGATTGATTAACTTTGATTGTTTTCACTTGTCTTTGATAGCGGATTTGATTAGGTTGAATTTCTAATCCTATAATTAGGCCAAAATCCTAATTCTACCCTTTGATCGACCTGCTACTCCATAGATCTTACTGCGGACTAGACGCTATATAGCTCCCTACACAGAAATGGTGTCTACGAATGGCATGCAAAGTATCTACTGTGGATTAGACGTTATATAGCTCCCTACACAGAAGGCAATGGTGTCTACGAAAGACACACATACTAGGTGCTTAGAACTCAGTAGCAACTTATCTCCCATAATCGACGTTGCGTGCTCATTCACCGCTGGTTCGTACTATCTATTGCTCCTTCTTTTGACCTTTTATTTATCCTAGACGGCATAAGCGTGCCCTCATCTCACTTTAGGCTATTGTGAGATACTGTGTCCATAGAAAATAGGGAATGTTGTTGGTACTGGTCTCTGTTAAACAAAATCTAGTTGTGTCCCTTGTCCAAATCCCCGTGATTTAGTATTTTAATTACTGACCTCTTATCTACCCTAAATAGCATAAGTGTGTCCCATGGAAAATGCTACCGGTACGGATCTTTGCTTTTAACTACTGACCACTTATCTAGCCTAAACAGCATAAGGGAAATGCTACCGGTATGGATCTTTTCTTTTAACTGTTGACCACTTATCTACCCTAAATAGCATAAGGGAAATGTTGCCGCTACGGGTCTTTTCTTTTAACTATTGACCACTTATCTACCCTAAACAACATAAGGGAAATGCTGTTAGTATGGATATTTTCTTTTAATTATTGACCACTTATCTACGCTAAACAGCATAAGGAAAATGCTACCGATACGAATCCTATTTTCATCTTTTCTTATTAACTTAGAGTTATTATTTTAAATAAGCCTTTGTTATTATTCTTACCATCCGTGCTCATTGATTTATCCTAAGTCTTAAAATAAGACTCATTCTGTTCTGCTTTCTAATTATAACCTACGTTGTAATCATGTTTGGTACTTAACCCAAGGTCTAAGTGTGAAAATAAGCTTCTTTCATCTTTTACTCTTTTTAGTTATAGCTAGGCCAATTATCTTTAATTAGTCCAATTCTAACATCAATATCATAATTAGGCTTAATTTCAATCTTAAATCCATTTTTATTACAGTCTTTACAATTTACATCTTATCTTTCATATTCAGTATTCTTATAATTTTAATCCATATTCGCGTTTAATATATTCTAATCATACGCGAATAAGAAGGAGAAATGAAAGAAAAACTGAAAATAGAAGAAAATCTAAAGCGTAGGAAAAGGATGTAAATAACGCATAAATAATAGTAAATAAATTAAATACTGTAAATAAATTATAATTAAATGGAAAAGCTATAATTAACAGAAATAAATTAAAATCAACTGAAAAGAATAGCTAAAAGAAATAGAATGAAAATAATTATATAAACTGTAAATAAACTGCTAAAAAGGTTATTTCAAAAATCGTAGTAAAACTATAACCATTGGAAACCCTATTATTTTAAATTACTTAAAAATCTAAAATAATTAATCACTCACCTGTGGTCCTAAGCTCTTCCCTTTAGGTCTTCCTGGATCCACTTGAGGGTATTAATAAAATATTTTCTCCTTGGAAAATTATTCCTTTTAGGGTTCTTCCTGAAAAGGTGAAACCAAGCGTAGAAAATTTAGAATAAGAAAAAGTGTTAGGCCTAAGGTCTTATTTATAAGGGATAAGTGGATCTCAGACCGTTAGATTTGGGGTTAAATAAGATGCAACCACGTCGTAGGCTGAATAGGAGCCATCGGATGGGAGCACGGAAGGACCAGATGGAGCCAAGAATAAAAAATGACGTATTAAAATAACACAGTACAAAGAAGAAGCTTCTTTGCTTCTTACCCATATACGGCTCGACCTACAGGTCGACCGCCTTTAAGGCTAAGCCGACCGGCCGGTCAATCTAGGCCATGGGATGGTCAACCTCCCTGCATATTTTTATTTTATTTTCATTTATTTTTTCTTGTCTCGTGCGTATCTTTTTCATATTGACTCGGATTCTGATGTTCCATATATGAAAATTGACCAAAAAATTACCACGTACACAATGGTGCAACTTCTATGGCTAAATTTCGATAATTTCACAAAGTTATTTTATCATTTCATTAATTAACAAATTAATTATTGCGGGTTAAATTTCGGGCTGTTACATTCTCCCCTCCGTAAGGGATTTCGTCCCCGAAATCTCTAAGGATAAAAGAATGCACTAAATGTTTTCATCCAAGTTCTTCAACCAATTACTCAACCATCATCCGATCATCCATTATCCTTAAGTTTCCTAATGTAATTCATGACATTTATGCAATTAGTATAGTGTTAATGTCCCTAATCTAATGTGATAGATTAGGCGATCCACTGATTCAGTTGACCTCCTTTTATGCAATTATGTCCGTGCTATGTATCCAAATGAATGCAAAAATTCCTAATGATAATTGATAGTTCTATATGCGTGCTACAATCATCATCCAAATGCAACAACCATGTGATAAACATCCATTTATAGCAACCATGAAAATGAAGAAAAATGTAAATGCGCAAACATCCATATGCATATGCCCTAGTGTCTAGTTAGGCTGATCCATAAGAGATAATAATGCCTAGTGTAAGTATATGCGTCCATTAGCATCCACGCAAACACTTGCAATCACTTGCATCCATCATTCATAACATGCTATAATAACATGTTTACATCGAATCCTACAATCCATGGGTTAATTTCTAAGTTCTACCCTCCTAAAGGATAATTAAGGAAAGAACATATTCAAAATTAGAGATGAAAAATAGGAAATTTGAAAAATTACTATCAAAGAAATGCATACATGAGATATGAATTTTCTCCTAATCAAACTAATCTTCTTCGAAGTCTCCTCAACTACATCGAAACCACGACAATCTCTCTATAGACCTATCCAACATGAAGGCGACTTGCGTGGTCTTTCATAAAGAGCTTCGATAGGTGCAACATCTAATGCTACTATCATATGAGAATCTCATTAAAGGAAGGTGCTTTTCCGCAGTTTCTTCAAAATCAAGAATGCAAGTCCTCACCCATGTGTGCCTTACAATCTTACTAATTTCACTTTACTTTTCTTCTTTAATCTGTTCACATGAATCAAAATTCCTAGGTTCTCACTAGGGTCCTATATACCTTATGGAAACTCAATTATTACTTTCAAAAGTAATCCATGTTGTCTCCTTCATAGCCTTACACTTTATACCTAGAAAATGATTCCCATCTACTTCACATTAGGAGTTTGGTTCGGTGTTTATAGTTCCATTTCCAAATTTCTATTAAATTCAATGGCACCTGGTTCCTTGACCTTTTATCTTTCTAGATTTACATCCTTATAGATTTTTGGATTTACATTATTTTCCAAACTTAGAGGGAAAACTTTCAAATTCTAAGTCCAAAACTTATTCCTCTTTTTCTTTAAAGACCTTTACAGCTTTCTATAAAAATTGGAAATTCTAAATTTAATTGTTATTAAGTTTTTTGCTTCTAAAAACTTATTTACTTTTTCACCAAACCATCTTTCTTTAAAATGACTCCACATGTTTTCAAAACATCTTTTTTTACACCTAATAGCTTTATATCTTAATATATTGGAACTACTTTTTCTTATGAAAAATTATTACTGCTAAAACCTTCTATGAACCCATTACAAGTGGAGTTAATGTTTATGTGAAATTACAAGGAACTTATTAATTTTTTTTAATGAAATAGACTATAAAAATATGGTTCTTTCCATACCTTCTACATCTCTTTCATGTATTCCTTATAACTTGCATAAAACATTTTTATTGATTCCATAGAAAATTATACCATTATTTTTTTCACTCAACTAGATTAAAGTATGTTTAATTTATATATATATTAGTTTTTTAATATCTAACTTACACTTTTCTTTTCAAAAAAAAACTCATTTTCAAAGCTGTTTAATATATCCATAACTAGAAAACATTTTCTTATACTTATTTAAATAATGGGTGTATTTACAAATCACTTTATTTCTATTATTAGAAATTATCTTTTTAAAATACATTTTTATTTGGGATAAAATGGATGTTGCGTAAAACAACCTACTATAACCCAAAAATACTAGTGCATGGATTCAAAATAAATAAATATCATATACTATGCAAAAACATTTCCTTTGGGAGCCATCTACTATAACGATGGTGTTCTAGTCTATGCTCCCTTTATTTTTCACGAAAACATCTATAATAAACAATAATTATTGTAACCTACATTTTCGATACTTAATAAACTCTAGGTTTTTATATTAAATTTTTTGCTTTTCTACAAAGAAACTAGCAAGCTATAATTCTTCAAAAAGAATCTTACTTTTAACAAAATTTGTATCATATAAAAACTAATTTAAATTTCATGCAAATTTCCAAAAAACCCCATATTTATTTTCTAAAAGAAAATATTTCAATTCTAACAATTATATTTTATTGAGCTAGACATAAAGTGGATTTTCCTATTTACTACCCTAGGAGTATCCTCCCTAAACCTTGGAAATCTCATTTCCTTAATAAAGTCTTTTGTTCTGATTCATCTTGTATGCTTATATCTACCTCAAGGCAATACAATTATAATCTTTCTAATTATCTACTCATGGGCTTTCTTCTTTTCTTATCAACTGCATCTATTGTACATCTCTAATCCTTAGCCTATTACTCTTTGGATTTTCCCAATTACAGTCTAAATGTACAAAATCATTTCTCAAACTCCTTACATATGTTGACCTTCTCTATGCCCCAAGAAACACACTTCCTATGCCAAAAGTGACACTTCAAAAACTTTGCTCTCAACTGACGAACATGAAGTGTACAAAGAACCTCCTTAAAATTTCTAAAAAATCTTCAATGACTGGAATGGAATATATCTTTCTAAGTGATGAATCAAAGGAATAAAGAAAGCTCAACATGACTGACCCTTGTGGGTCACAAGAGACCTCGAGAGTCTTATCACTACATGTCTCTAATCCAACGACTCTTTTTTCATAATCCAAAATCACTTCACAAGTGGATACCCAATTCATTTCCAAATCATCCCCTACCCAGAGAATCCCGATATATAAGTATCGTAGTCAAATTCTACGCTTAGGATATAAATTTTCAAACCTCTACAAATCATAGACAAGGGCGCTGATCCATCTATAGGGTTTGAAACAATAATAGGGCTACTACTAAAGAAATGTTTAAGTGCAAACTATCCATAAGAGAACTAGAGATAAGAGAGTGTGATCTTCCAGAATCGAAAAGAGACTGTATGGAAAAATCAGAAATAGAAACAAAAACTTCTAAAGTGATTTTCCTACCTCTATCCGATCCATTGCTAGATGGCGCTGCACCCAAACCCTGTACTTGTGTTGTATGTGCGCTTGCTCCTTGCCTCGTCTTCTGAGGATAGGCTTTACAAAAGTGACCAGGCAATCCATAATTGAAACACTTCCCTTTCATTGTTTCCATCCTATAATCCTTTGCGTAATGGCTAACCATCTCACAACTCTTGCACTTCTTCTTTTTCTTGATATGCTTTTGCGGTCCTCCTCCTTTCTTTTTATCCTCGTCCTTCTTATCTTTCTCCACTTATTCTTAGAACTTTCCGACTTAAGGGCTACCTTAAACTCTCTCACCTTAGCGGCATCGAACATAAGGAAAATCTGCACTACAGACTCATAAGTAGCTCCCATCAGCACGTGAGTCAACAACCATCCCTGAAGGGACTGATTCAATCCCTTTGCAAACTTCATAGCTTTCTTGTGCGACGTATTTACCAACTCCATTCCGAACCGTGAAAAATTTATTGAATTGATTGATGTACTCCTTCAGTGACGAACTCCCTTGCTTCAAATTGATAAACTGCTCTAACTGAACACTTTCCTATGCTTGAGACAAAAACTTCCTATCGAATCGCTTCCGTAATCCATTCCAGTCCACCACTCTTTCTTCTAACTCATTGACCTCCCACCAATACAAAGCCTCATCTTTCAGCTACCAAGATGCTAGCTGAACTTACTGTTGATCATCCAATCCCAATAGTTTGAATATCCTCTCTATGTCCCCAAGCCAAGCTCTCGCCTTCACAAAAGCCTCCTTACCAGAAAAAGTCTTTCCACCCAAACTTGAAAAGTCCTTAGAAAGCTTAGAGAAATCGATGGCGGTAGGTGGGTTGATGGGATTCCCACCCGTTGGTGCTGGGTTGGGCGCTTGCCCGTGCACCTCTAGAGTCGTGGCCTGTAGATACCTACGAAACCAGGCTGGGACTAGAATGCCCTTGGGAAGTGTGACGACCCGGAATTTTCGAGCATTTAAAATCGAAATATTTAATTGATTGTAAATATTCAAAGGAGTAATTTTAACTTGTATTACGAATATCACAATTTATTTGATAATTAAATTATTGAATTAAATAATTTGAAGTTGGGTGAAATGTTGAATTTGGAGTTTTAAGCTTGTTAAAAATAATTTGAAGGCTTATGAAATTTATATTGATAACGTTGAAGATGATAGAAGTGTTAAAATTGAATCTAACACTGAATGGTTCAGTTTTGAAAATTTTATCGTTTAAATTGAATTTAAAAATAGCTTTTCGAGGCACAGTCTTGGAATTGGACGAAACCAGTTCCATTGGGTCCGTAATATTAAATTATTATTGGATTTCAAATTTCGTATTGATCGGAGTTTTCGTGTGAGCATACGATACATTAACGCGTTGGAATTTATATCGTAAACTAAATAACATATGTGGTACTTGGTCAAAATATTTTAACATCAGCCGCTTCCTTTCCTATCAGCCGTGATCCTATCACCTTCAAAACACTGTAGCCTAGCATCTTCATCACGTAAGGTATCTTCCTCCATCTTTTATTGGCAGCCAAGTTGTTCCTCATGACATACCCGTTCGTTCCTCTGAGAAAAAAAATGAAACAAAACAGCTCGCTCGTTCAGATCGAAGGGGATCAACTGATAAACCTTATTTATCTCTAATTTAAAATCGAATAGTTTTCGATTCAGTGAAAACTTTAGGGTCGGGCTCCCTTTTGTGGGATTCGATTTCAAGTTCGTCGGCAGGTGATCTCGAGAGTGACTCGAGGCTGTAGGTCGCAAGGCTTCGTGGGAAGTGACGGCGAGGTCATTCGAACCCCAGATTCGACGAGCATCTCGACTCCAGGAAGACACGTGCGCGTGCAAGAGAAGGAGTCACAAGCAGAGCAGCTCGCTTGTGAGGATTGGGAGCGGCTGGAGGCGTGACTCTTTAGGGTTTCAGCTTATCAAAGCTTCGAACTCGGGTTCAAATTCATTGGGGTTGCGACTCCACGCATGTGTGGGTTAAGATGAGGATCGCCAGGAGGTATTTGCTTTCTTTTTTTTATTTAATTAAATTTGATTTAGGTTTTGGGAATTTAAACTGTAAAAGAAAAAAAAAGATAGAAATAGTTACAGTAAGGTTTAACTACTCCAGTTCGATTCTATATATTCACAAATCTATTTTAGAATTAAGGGTATATATCATTCCATTCTTGGTTTAGTTAAGTAGAAAATATACATAGACACACTTTAAAATAATATATTAGGAAGACCAATTTGTTTAACTTATTAAACTATTTAGCTACTAAAAACATTGATTATTATAGGAAGAACGGTTTAAAATTTAATCAATAGTTAAAATTAAATTATTGGGTTAAGTTAAATTTATTAAACGGTGATTGATTTTTCAAATAGTTCGGATAGTAATAAAAAAATTTATATAATGTTACAAGGTCTAAATCGTTGAGAATCAAGATGGTGTGGATCGGATTACAACAATAAAAGCAAAGGTGAGTTAATCTCACTCGGTTAATTTAAATTTAAATGATTAAATTTAAATAATTGTTTGGATGGTTGAAATTGATTTATGTGCTGTAGTGTGGAAATTTTGGAATTGGCATATTATATTGTGCTAACATCTGTGGATGCAGGAAAAAAAAAACAACAGGTTGGAGGGATCCAACTGGACCCCTCAACATTATCATTTAATATTCTCTGTTTGTGATTACTTGATATTCTATGTTGAATATATTGGAATATTGAATGATATGATTGGATTGGATATATATATATATATATATATATATATTGGTCATAATGAATTACCAAAAACATATAAATTGGATTTTGGAAAGAAAATAAAGGAAGTAAATTTGTAAACGAAATAATCTTAGAAAATTTGATAAATTAAGAATGAATTGAAAAAAAATAGAAATATGTTAAATACTGATAAATAACTTCGAGTATGAAAAGAAAAGAGTTTGAATAAACAGTAACTAAGGAATTGTAAAATTTTGTAGTATTAATTTAAATGAATAAAGAATTAATTTAAAACTTAAAGTTTTAAATTTATTTAAAGGAATAAGAAGTAAATTGAGAAATCTAAATTGGTATTTCAATTAAAAGTATTTTAAACCATAATTAAGGAATAAAATATGAAATTAAAAGATTTTTGAATAAATGAAGTAAATTGGAAATCAATTTGGGAATTGATTTAAGAGATTGAAATTGGATATTTGGAAGAATAAATTCTAGATGAGAATTTATTAAAGAAATGAGAAAAATTGTGTAAAAATAAATAGTGATTTATTTTTAAAGGTTGTGAAGAGAAGTATATTTCCTTGGATAGCCAAGTAAGTTTTTTTAAATGAAATAAACGCTTTAATGTTGTTTTACAAAGTATGTTCTTGGAAATTTATTATTTCTAAATATTTAAATTCTAGAGTAAATATTTATTCATATCTATTATCGTAGTAATAATTTATAAAGAGGGACTTAGTAATTCTGTTTTAAAGGTGAAAACCTAGTTTATATTTATAGAGTAACCTTATTTTCAAATATTCATATAGTATATATTTTTAATCAATTATAAAAGTAGTTTTAATTTAAATATTTTAAAGTAAATTCTAAAGTAAGTAATTTATTATCGAAATAATTGTTTAATTATTTAAAGAGTGATTTGGTATTTTGTTTAAAGAAGAAATCTAATGTATAGTTATAAGGTAACCTTATTTCTAGAATATTATTTTAAATTAAGTATTAAAGTAATTTTTCTATATTAAACGTTAAATATAATTTACAATAAAGTGTTTTAATTATTTTTAAACCTAAAGTTTGTGCTTGGGAATTCCAGTGGAAATAGAAATACTTGAAATTTATTCTGAGAAGGCAGATGGCCTTGAAAACTGTTTTCAAAGGAATTTGAAAAGTAAACTCATATCTTGGGAAGATATTTTTGAGATAAATAAATAATGTGGAAAATTATTTATTGTGTGATGGATGTTTGTGAATATTAATTGATAGTTAAATAACCGACTATCAATATTGGCCAAATGCGTTGATCGTTTCGAAGAGACCGGGATCGAGATTTATTTCTCGAAAAACCACTTCGATCCGGTTTGTACGTTTTCATGAAAAACGATTTTGGATTCGAAGATGGAGCAGTGAAGTGCAAGGGCTAGTCGCTACTAATCCTGAGGATATTTCCAAAATGGATGTAGTAGGAATAGTGCCTTCGGTTCCATTCGAACCCGGGACGGACTTGTATGGATGAATGCTTGCGAAACATCGTCAGGTAGACGATGGGCATTCTAAGAGATATGTTCTATAAAGGCAACGCTTAGCCTCAAGCCTCATCAAATGAGAACGACTGAAAATCAGGGGTTATGCAGCAAGACTAGGTGGGTAGCACCCAAGCAGGGTGAGGTCATTCCAGTCTAGATGTCCCTTTTTATTTCAGCTTAGTGGGCGGTTGCTGATCCCAACCGCGGGGTGATCTCACTCGGGATTATCCAGTAAGGGGTAGTCGCGGCCTTGTGTTGCAGGGGAGCGGGCGTACTCCTCGGTACGGTGATCTAAGCCCCGTACTGTGACAGGTGGTACCCCAGTGCCTAGTCATTAGTTGGAAATCCATTCTCCCTACGAACCTTGTACGAGTTTTGTTTGTATTACCCACTCTGTGGCTAGTAGCTGGAATTTAATGAATGTAACAATTTCAGCTATTTTATAAGTATTTGTATATAGACCCTATTATAATATCAGAGGATTTCTATAAAAATTGTTTTAGCTACCGTAAGGTAAAAACCCGACATGTTTATTTGTGTCGTGGTCTTACGAGATGCTTTTGTTTTCAAAGGATTTTTGAAACTTTAATAATCAATTGGGTGTGATTTTCTCACGCTGGTATTCCAGACTGACTCGGGTATTATTTAACTGTAATGCTCGGGTCAGACCGAGTATTATAGGATACAGGATATGATGCTGTGGAGCTCAAGAGACGAGCTGGATGACGACTTGATTATATATATATTCTGCTGTGTTGAGTGCTGTGTATTCATTTGTATGTTGTTGTTGGACTGTGATTTATGTACTCTGATGATGTAATATATGAACGGATACATTTGAATTGAGTAAAGATTATTTATTATCTATTATATTTTATTCCGCTGTGATGGTTAGATTCTGTTGTTGTTTTCTGTTTTCTTCTTCTACCACTTCTTCTTTAACCCAAATGGTTCGTATTTCTGTACAACTTGAGTTGATTTAGGTAGAATAGTGTTGACTCAAGGGGTATGGATCTACGGGTCGTTTCAGGAAGGTTCGGGGCATCCACCATTCTACGAAAAGAAAAGGATAATCTAGGAAAGAATCAAAGGGAGATTGAATTGGAGTTTTGAGGGAATTCTTATAAAAACTTATGTATACTTAAAAACTATTTCTAAGAGTTATTTTCTAAAAACACCTTCAAAACAAGTTATTTTGGAAAATACTTTACTTAAAAACAAATTTTTAGGAATCCTGTAGCCTTAGGCTCTAATACTAAATGTAACACCCCATACCCCTTAGTATACCCAAAAGGACACACTAAAATGCATGATGCATTGTGGGTATAACTAAAACTAGCATAGACTAAGATTCAAAAGACAAAAATTAAATAATAATAATAATGCAGCGGATACAATTATAGGATTTTGCTAAAAATCAAATTCCATAATATAAGATGATAAAAATAAGTCACCAAATACCCAATACATGATATGACAAAATACTCATACAAGTCTTGTGAAATCAAAAACCCAAAGTCTCGAATAATGTCAGAGTACAATACGTCCCTCTCAATATACCAGCTCAACAAAAGAACTAAAAACTAGAACTGAAGGAAAGATATACATGATAGAATCTCCAACAAGTCTTCAAGAAGCCGTGGTCTACTTTCCTTGCCCCTGATTGCCTATCGGAGGAAAAAGGGAAAATAGAGGAGTGGGTCGGACTAAAAGTCTGGTGAATGATAGTAATTACTATAATTATTAAGCAAAGTAAAAGTAATAGACCTTACAATAGTTCTAGTATATAAAAGGAAACAAAGGAAATATGAAGAAGGAATAAGCTAGAAATAAATACGATTTAACTAAATTAGCACAATTGATTAACTTTGATTGTTTGCACTTGTCTTTGATAACTGATTGATAGGCTGAATTCCTAATCCTATAATTTGGACGAAATCCTAATTTTACCCTTTGTCGGTATGTATCTTTTCTTTTAGCTATTGACCACTTATATACCCTAAATAGCATAAGGGAAATGCTGCCGGTACGGATCTTTTCTTTTAACTATGGACCACTTATCTACCCTAAACATCATAAGGAAAATGCTGTCTGTACGGATCCTACTTTCATTTTTGCTTATTAACTTAGATAGATTATTTTAAATAAGCCTTTTTATTATTCTTATCATCGTTTCTTATTAATTTATTCTAAGTCTTAAAATAAGCCTCATTTTGTTCTGTTTTCGTATTATAACCTACGTTATAATCATGCTTATTACTTAACCCAAGTTCTAAGTGTGAAAATAAGCTTTCTTCATCTTTTACTCTTTTTAGTTATAATTCTAAGTTATAACTAGGCCAATTATCTTCAGTTAGTCCAATTTTAACATCGATATCATAATTACGCTCAATTCTAGTCTTAATTCCATTTTTATTATAGTCTTTACAATTTACATCTTATCTTCCATAGTTTCAGTATACTTACAATTTTAACTATACTCGCGTTTAATCTATTCCATTCCATACGCGAAGAAGAAGGAGAAATAAAAGAAAACTGAAAATAGAATAAAATCCAAAGTATAGGAAAAGGATATAACTAACGCATAAATAACAGTAAATAAATTAGAATACTGTAAATAAACTGTAATTAGATGAAAAATCTATAACTAACAGAAATAAACTAAAATCAACTGAAAAGAATGGCTAAAAGAAATAGACTGAAAATAATTCTAAAAACTATAAATAAACTACTAAAAAGGTTATTCCAAAAATCATAGTAAAACTACAACTATTGGAAACCCTTTTATTTTAAATTATTTAAAAATCTAAAATAATTACAATCACTCACCTGTTGTCCTTAGCTCTTCCCTTTAGGTCTTATCGAGTCCACTTGAGGGTATTAAAATATTTTTATTAAAAAGATTTTCTCTTTGGAAAATTATTCCTTTTAGGGTCCTTCCTGAAAAGGTGAACCTAAGCGGAGAAAACCTAGAATGAGAAAAAGTGTTAGGATCAGGGTTTTATTTATAGGGGTAGAAGTGGATCTTAGATCGTTAGATTTGAGGGTTGAAAAGGATGCAACCACGTCGTAGGCTGAATAGGAGCCATTGGATGGGAGCACGGAAGGACCAGATGGAGCCAAGAATAAAAAATGACGTATTAAAATAACACAGTACGAAGAAGAAGTTTTTTTGCTTCTTACTCGTAGGCGGGTCGACCTACAGGTTGCCCGCCCTTAAGGCTAGGTCGACCGGCCGGTCGACCTAGGCCTTGGGATGGTCGACCTCTAGGTCGACCTCCCTACATTTTTTTTCTTGTCTTGTGCGTATCTTCTTCATATTGACTCGGATTCTGATGTTTATAAATGGAAATTGACCTGAAAATTACGACAGACACAATGGTGCAACTCCGTGGCTCAATTCTGATAATTTCACAAAGTTATTTTATCATTTCATTAATTAATGAATTAATTATTACAGGTTAAATTTCGGGTTGTTACATAAAACAAAAAAGTGCTAGTGTAACCTACTGAAACGCTTATAATAATTTGTACGGCAAATCGGGTAAAAAAGAATGAAAAATGATATTTATTGATTAAAAAATAAGATAAATTAACAAATGATATAAAATAAATAAAAAACTATAATACCTACATGATAATAATATGTTAACGAAAGAGGTAGATGTAATAACTTGGAGTTTTTCAAAAAAAAAATTGTGTGGTTCACTAAATAATTATCAAAAATAGTTAATGTGAAAGAATCTTAATAAAATCACCTAAACCAACATAGGTTCTTGAAACCATTTAAGTAGTATATGGTTTTCAAAACAATCATTTGTTGCACTTAATGATTTAAAAAGAATAATTTTTAGGTAATAGTTCGGGTATTGACAACACGTTCTAAGGTTGTTTAAATATATTTTTTACTCGTTTAAAATGTACTTAATCATTTTTGACACCGTTAATTTAATTTAAAGCTTTTATGTTTAGACTATGTTTATTTATAAACCGAACAAGGTGCGTTTTTTCCATTTTGGCTATGCACATATTTATCCCGAATGTAACGTGCTCTTACTCTCTTTTAGAAATTAAATTTTGTGTGAAGTATGATACATGAGATGTGAAATATATGTATGTATGTATTGTATATTTTATACCAGGCCTCATAACTATACATGTGGCTCTACTTGTACTTCTTTAAAGCTCCCAGTCCCTATTTTATAACACTTTTAACTTGCAAAATTCTAGATATGAATTTGTTCAATATTAAACCTAGAAATAAAATTAGGTACATGCTCTTTATAAACCTCCTTTCTTCGTTTAAATTCCTTTTTAACTAAAAGTGGTAAGATGCATAGCTCATTAATTCACCTTTGGAAATTTTTATCATAGTCTAGAGTTTAAAACATGATATAAATTACAACATGTTTTACAAATCACAACATGTTTCAAATCTAGCATCTATCTAATTATCAATTTGGTCTCGAGGCTATGATACAAATTATTCCGATGAGATGAAAGGAGTATAAAAATAATTCTTGCTTGTGCAGTGTGTCTCTAGCATTGCAAATGGTTGTAGTTGGATGTACAATGTGAAATGCGGCGATATTTTGAAGAGTTCTTCAATTGTGCATTGAATGATCAATTAAGAAGAAGGAAAGAAACTATTTTTTGTCCTTATAGACACAGCAAAAATAAGAGGAGATTCCGTAACATAGATCAGATTAGGGATCACATAATTCGTAACGGGTTTAAGCAAAATTATATACAGTGGATACGTCATGGAGAAAGTATATTTTGTAGAACTAGTTCTAGTAATCATAGGAATGATGAGAATGACTTGGGTGATAATGTGAATGATGAGGTGAACGATGAAAATGATTGTGTCAATGAGATGTTTTATGATGCTGAAGAACATTTGATGGAAGAGACGAAGTTGTATGAAAGAATATTAATCGATGCTAAGAAGCCTTTGTTTTCAGGTGGTTCTAAGTTCACAATATTTTTTGTTGTGCTCAAGCTTTTCAATACAAAAGCAAAACACGAATGGATGATAAAAGTTTTACATTGTTGCTAGGACTTTTGACAGACATTCTTCCAGAAGATATTGAGCTTCCTGCTTCTAACTATGAGGAAAATAAAATTATGTATCCAATCGGTATAGGTTACAAAAGGATACATGCATGTCCAAATGATTATATATTATACTAAAATGAATATGAGGGCTTGCATGAGCATCCCATGTGTGGATTATCCCTTTACAAGTCACGATGAAATGTTCATAATGACTCAGATAAGAAACGGCCTTCAATGAAGGTGTATGGTATCTGCCCATCACACCTAGATTTAAATGTTTATTTGCAAATAATAAAATGCAAAAAGTGTGAGATGGAATGCAGATGTGTGTAAGGTTGATGGGTTACTAAGGCATCAATCGATTCTCCATGGTGGAAAAACATTGATACAATGTATCCTAGTTTTGGTGAAGAAATTAGGAATCACATACTTGGTCTTTGAACAAATAGAAAAAACCTATTTGGCAACTTAGTGGTCAACATAGCACTTGGCCGGCTATTTTGGTGATTTACAATATTCCACCTCACTTGAGTATGAAGTGTAAGTACATCATGTTATCTCTTTTAATCTCGGGACCAAGAAAAACATGAAAAGACATCGATGTTTACCTAGCTCTTCTTATTGATGATCTAAAAATTCTGTGGGATAAAGGTGCGTGTGTTTTTTATGCATATAATAAAAAGTGAATTCACATTGCATATCATGATTTTTTGTATCATGAATGATTTTTCCACGTATGGCAACTTGCCTGGATATAGTACAAAAGGTGCCAAAACATACCTAATTTGTCAAGATGATATGGTTGTTGAGCACTTGCATTTTTGCAGGAAAAATGTGTGTATGCATTATCACAGATTTCTCCCTCCCAATCAACCTTACCGTAAAAAGAAGAAGCCTTTAAATGTTGAAATAGAGAGTGGAGTTAATCATTTTACATCAGCGGGACATGATGTTTATTAATGGGTCAAGGATATTGAAAATGTATTTGGCAAAATCTTTCCTCTTCTAGAAGGCTCGTGGAAGAAGAAATCTATATTTTGAGAACTTCAATATTGGAGACACTTACAGTTTAAGCATTTTCTAGATATAATGCATATAAAAAAATGTTTGTGATAGTATCGTTAGGACACTCTTTAATATGCCTGGTAAGACATCAAAGGATGATGAGAAAGCTAGGCAAGGTATGCCGAAAATGGGTATTCAGAAGGAGTAAGCACCGATGGAGAATAGTAAACATTCATATTTGCCTCCTACATGTTACACATTGTCCTTAAAATAGAATACTAGTTTATATGAGTTTCCTCTTGGTGTCAAGGTCCCATCAGGTTATTCTTCAAACATTAGCAGTCGTACTTAAAGAAGGATTTGAAATTGACCAGAATGAAGTATCATGAATACCATGTGTTGGTGCAACATTCGTTACCTATTGCAATTCAATGTATATTGCCTAAGCATATTAGACATGTTATCACATAGCTTTGTGTCCTTTTTAATGTAATTTGTAGTAAGATGATTGATCTGATATATTCGATGATCAACAAGCTAATGTTATTATTACCTTATGCCAATTTGAGATATATTTTGCCCTTCATTTTCTGACCTTATGGTGCATTTGGTTATTCATCTGGTAAGAGAAACCAAGATTTATGGTCCTGTATTTATGAGATATATGTAACTGTCTGAAATGCACATGGGAACTTTGAAAAGGAAAACGACGAACATATATAGACTAAAGCTAGTATCTAGAAGGTACTGTAGCTAAGGAAGTTATTGAAGTTGTCACTCGATATTTAACTAGTGTTGGACCTATTGGACTTTCCAAGTCTCGGCATGAAGGGCAACTTGATCGTCAGGTCACAACTGGGTTAAAATTAATTTCAATTGGTGATGAAATATTTCATTAAGCCCAGTTACATGTTTTACAACACCTTAGTGAGGTTCATCCTTACTTGGAGGAGCACATGGTAATTCAAATTTCGAAAAATCCTTCAAAGACCGAAAGGTGTTTAACAAATGAACATAACCGCTCATTCAACATATGGTTTAAAGATAGAGTAATGTCTTAGCTATCTCATCTAAATCATGATATTTCTAATACAACAAAATGGTTGGCATATGGGCCTCGATTTCAAGTCAACTCTTATGAACAATATGATATTAATGGATGTGTCTTTTATAAGAAGCGTTAGGATGAGAAAATAAAAATGCAAAATAGCGGAGCTAGTGTCGCGACATCTTCAATAGAATTTTCTATGCTAACGATAGAGACTAATAAATACGACAATGTAATATTACGGGATAAATGAGGATATTTGGGAGCATTATAAGAACTTCACGGCGCAACTATTTTGATATAAATGGGCTGAAAACAATCATGCTGTACGAGTGGTTGAACATGGATTTGCACTCGTTGACTTTGGTCGTGTGAGTCGTTATAACGATCCACTCATCTTGGCATCTCAAGCGAAACAAGTTTTTTTACGCGAATGACCCAGCGGATCATAAGTGGTTGGTTGTTATTCCCAACAAAAGATGCATTGTCGAGATTGGTCATATAATAGATAAAGAAGAGTATAATCAATTTGATGAGAACCCACATTTCTCCATCGACGTAAGTTCACCGAAAGGAGAAGTTGATTTAAATGCAAATTATGTACGTTCTGATCAGGATAAAGGGGTTTGGATAGTGGGGTAATTTTTTCCCATGCTCGCTCATGCTTTATATCTAACCTAAGAAATAGAAGAGTGAAAATTAATTTTATAAATATATCATTCAGCAGAATTAAGATGTATAGTAACAACTCAATTGCTTTTAATAGTATTTTCTTAGTTGATATTTTTTTATAATTTACTTCATAAGCTATAACTCACCTTAACATTACCATTTTAACTTCAAAACGTTTAATAGATACCGATTGTTGTTAACATCATGCAACATGAACAATTTTAATATCGAATAAATTTACAATTTTTTTATACTGTTTTTTGTTTATTATACATTTCTGCAGTTTTAGTGAATTCATCTTGATACATGAACAATTTTAGTCATATCAACTTTGGTTTAATTTTATTTGTATTTTCTCATTGTGTAATGTTGCTTTTTACAGGGATACTTGATTGATCACAAGTTTGAGGAGGCTACTGCTACTGATTGCAGATTGGTGAGTTCTACAGGGATATTCTTTCTTCAACTGCTAATTGAAAGTAAAAGCTTATGGCTTATGCTAAGCGCCTGTCGTGCATATATACAACTATATGCATTGGAATTTAACGTGATACATGTATTATGGTTGTACAAATAAAAGTAAAAAGGGTAAGAAACACATGTTTAGCAAAAAAAAAAAATATTACAAATGGAGGAATCTTTTATGACAATCATAGTCATATCCTCTGTACTAATAATTTGCGATCTCCCCGATAGCAAAAATTTAATAAATCTAGCAATGTCGTTGTTTACAAAACTAAAGTACAAAAAGATTTAAAGAAATTTACCAAATCGAATTGAGTGCATAAAACATCTGCAGGAAGCACTTGGTTTCACGACAATCCAAGGTTGGGTTGAACTATCAGGATCCAACACGACAGAAAGTATCATTAGCCTTTTAGAATATTTCTTCCATGTGTACCGAACTACATAACATGTAGCAGCAATGTACTATGCATAATATTTTCTTATGTCCTTCGGATGCGTCGCAGCGGAAAAAAGGTTTGAGTTTTGATAAGGTTTGAGTTTAGATAAAAAGACTCAAGTTCTATTCCTAGCATGCATTTCCCTATCCTATATAAATTTATCCGAGTTTATGGAGGCTTGGATCAGCGGACGACTTTACTATACCCTCCTCAAGTGTTTAACGGCCCGTCGAGTTCTCTAGGATTATGCACATGTTTCAGTTTATCAGCTAAACATAGTGTATTTGACCAATAACAAATATAATATTGGTTTGATACATTATTCCGCAGCCAATATGTCTTGGATTTGAAACATGTGAGAAGATATATCAATGAAATTCGAAAAAAATGTGTTTACCAATTTCAATATGCTAGAATTTATTTTTAAATAAATGTTAAAAATAGTACACCTATAATTCAAAAGAGTGAATTAGGACAAAGAACAAATTTTGAAGAAAAAAAATTAGGCTGAAGAACATTAAGTTTCATTTTTAGGTTTAAGAACAAATGCTAATTACAATTAGCATTATATTCAACTTTCACACTATACAAAATACTAGTTATATCTAGCATTATATTCGGTTTTACCCTATACAGAATGTCAGTTATAACTAGCATTATCTTTCAGGCTAAAAAACAAACCTTTTGTCCTTCGTTTAATTTTTTTTCAAAGTTTGTCCGTGTGCCTTTTTTTCATTAATTAAAAACACATGAAAGCATACGCTTTAACTCTCTTCAAGCCTACTTGAAGATTAAAAAGGTGCCACGACAGTACTATATACTCAAAAGTTAAAACCCTTATTATTTGTCAATATAATTGAAAGCATCAAAGTATTTTTCATCGCACAATAATTTTTTTAGTGAGTTTCATGTCAATATTTATGTCATCACAGGCCGTAAAATGCTCTTAACATTCGTTGTTTTGCCAAATGAATTTTATGGGTATTATACAGACTACGTAATAAGTATATGCAAGTTGAAGTGTAGGTGAATATGTCTAATGTTGATGTAGCTATCAGACTGTAATGTAATAGATATAAAATTTGAATAATGCAATATTAAAGGAACAAACTCTAACACAGTAAATTTAGAGACTGGTTTCAGCATTTAAAAACCAAAGCATGTGTAGCTTTCCAATAGCCTGAAACATACGGTTGCATATAATAAAAAATTGAAGCTAAATATAACAAATAGTTGCATTATCTGTAGTCTATAATGGTTGATAATGTGCTTTGTTGTAATCCATGTAAATGGTGTTCATGGTTGTGCATAACTACTGTTACCTCTCTCCTTCGAAGAATCTATCCTCATTTTGTAAATTTTGATTAATTGTATCCTCCTTGGGAAGGCATGAAAATATTATGGTCATTAAATATCTTATAAATTTTCTCCCCTAGCCCAACTTTATGATATTTGTATATGAATCATAGATGATTCCTAACAATTTTTCTATTGTTTATAAAAGGACGCCTCCTCTGATTTGCAGAATTATGAGAGTGCCAATTCAATGTTTTTTGGTTCCTTATTTCTATTTTATTTTGAGTAATAATATTATCCTGAAGGAGAAACCAAATAAAAGATAACCAAAGTAAAAAAATGAAAACAGTTGAATGTTTCCGTATAAAAGTTGTGCAAAAGTAAAAGGAGAAAAAGAAATCTAAAAAGTAAAAGTTTTGTACTTATCTTTTACTTTTTTTTTATACAATACCATTTTAACGTATACTTTAATGCCTTGATGATGAAAAGAAAATAGAATTACCATTATTTCTTACTTATTACCCTTGGACACCGCTCATCTATCTATCCTATTACATATAAAATAAAATAAAGGACTTTTGCTATTCTTATCTCTCACTCAAAATACCATTCTCTCATCAACTCAAGGGGTGAAAATTCATTTCAACCTATCCATTAGATATAAAAGAGAACAGATTTTTTCTATTCTTATTTCTCATTCAATGTGAAGTCAAATAAACAATTTGCAATTGCCCCCTCCAACTTTTTTTTCCAATCACAATTCATGTATCCATTATATTTATTGCTATTACTTGTTTTTCACTTAACATTCTTATGCTTTTAATTTATTAATAATTAAGAAAACATATTTTTGATGGTTCCCCTTTCTTTTTTTGTAACTTTGTCATCTCTTCCCATTAATTTGCAAATTCATCTTCCTAGAACCCTATCTTCATTTCTTTTTAATTCAATCTTCTAATATGTTTTTCAATTTTTTTAACATTTTTAATTTTTATTTTTCTCTGGATTCTCATAAACTATATTTTTTTCAAATCATTTAAGGAAACACATTTATCTTGTAAGAAACTATTGAATTAGAACCGTCTAGATCTGGAATCTAGCGAATCTGGACGTTTTTTATTTGGTAACTTTTTTTCCATCTTTTTCACATTAGTTTAAAGTTGTTTGTTGATTACTTTCATTTCATCATTTTCAAAATAGTTAAAAGTTGTTGATTTTCTTCATTTTTGAAGTTGTTTTCTTAGGAACGTTTTTGCATCCGATCCCCATGCTTTAGTTCTTTTCACCAGATCAATAGGTAAGTTTTTATTTTTAAACTGTTATGTTATAGTTTTAATCTCTATTTTGTATAAAGTTTCCAGATGTGGCATAATCTTATCTGCTTCAGATCATATCTACAATCAAACTATTGTATGTTCTCGTTTTAAAACCTTTTTCCAACTTTTTCAATATTTTTGTGTTTATATTTGGTGATGTGTGGCTGTCTCCTGGATTTTATTTACAATTTCTTCTATTGTTGTAAAAGTGTTTCGAGTTACCTAAAAATACCTTTTATTTTATAAGAAATCGTTGAATTTGAAATATCTGGATCTAGAATCTAAGTGTTTTTATTTTGTAGGAAACCATCATCGATGAAGACGAATCTGGATGCTTTTTGTTTGGTAACTTTCTTTTCATCATTTTTTCACAGTAGTTTAAGATTGTTTGTTGGTTACTTTCATTTCATCATTTTCAAAGCAGTTAAAAGTTGTTTATTTTTTTCATTTCTGAAGTAGTTTTCATAGGAACGTTTTTGCATCCGATCCCCATGCTTAGGTTCTTTTCACCAGATCAATGGGTAATTTTTCATTTTTAGACTATTATATTATAGTTTTAATCCTTATTTCATATAAAGTTTCAAGATTTGCCATAATCTTATCTGCTTTAGATCAGGTCTACAATTAGACTACTATATTTTCTCATTTTTAAACCTTTTTTCCAACTTTTTCAATATTTTTATGTTCATGTTTGGTGATGCGTAGTTGTCTCCTGGATTTTATTTACAATTTCTTCTATTATTGTAAAAGTGTTCCACGTTACCTAAAATGATATATACATAATTATGAGTATCATAAACACAAAAGTAAAACACAAATTCACAATAATGATATTTTAGGTGTGTTTTAAATATATTTTTTCTTCTATGTCCGTGATTGTGTTAATATTATCAATTGCAAACCGCTCTATGTTGTCATTTTCAACCTTTTTCGAACTATCTATCCTCATTTAAAACTTTACTACCTTTGTAGCTTTATGTGTTATATGAAATTTTTATTCGTGCTTCTTTGTTACCCTAACAACACAATTTCTTCTAAGAGTAAACTAATCAAGTATATTGTGTTCTACACAATCAAATTTATGAAGTTTGTGTTTGATTTCTTTGTGCTCGGATTCTTTGTTCTCCAATAATGACACTTTAAGTATGTTTAAAATAAATTGTTTCTTCAATGTTTGATGATCGTCCAATATCATTAGTTTGATTATTTAATGTAAACTATTTATTGAAGAAGTATTTAATGTTAGTTAAAGTGGTGTGACCATTATGTATAAGTTGTTTATTAAAAATATACACATAAAAGGATTGTCCATATATTTATAGTGGTAGAGCCTTAATTACTATCTATTCTCATTTACAATTTTATTACCTTTGTAGTCTTATACGTTATTATGAAATTTTGGATGATCAACAAGCTAATGTTATTATTACCTTATGCCAATTTGAGATATATTTTGCCCTTCATTTTCTGACCTTATGGTGCATTTGGTTATTCATCTAGTAAGAGAAACCAAGATTTATGGTCCTGTATTTATGAGATATATGTAACTGTCCGAAATGCACATGGGAACTTTGAAAAGGAAAACGAAGAACAGATATAGACCTAAAGCTAGTATCGTAGAAGGTACTGTAGCTAAGGAAGTTATCGAAGTTGTCACTCAATATTTAACTAGTGTTGGACCTATTGGACTTTCCAAGTCTCGGCATGAAGGGCAACTTGACGGTCGGGTCACAGGGTTAAAATTAATTTCAATTGGTGATGAAATGTTTCATAAAGCCCACTTACATGTTTTGCAACACCTTAGTGAGGTTCATCCTTACTTGGAGGAGCTCAAAATTCGCAAAATCCTTCAAAGACCGAAAGGTGTTTGACAAATGAACATAACTGCTCATTCAACATATGGTTTAAAGATAGAGTAATGTCTTAGCTATCTCAGCTAAATCATGATATTTCTAATACAACAAAGTGGTTGGCATATGGGCCTCGATTTCAAGTCAACTCTTATGAACAATATGATATTAATGGATATGTCTTTTATAAGAAGCACTAGGATGAGAAAAGCAAAATGCAAAATAGCGAAGCTAGTGTCGTGGTATCTTCAATAGAATTTTCTATGCTAACGATAACAGACCAATAAATGCGACAATGTCATATTACGAGATAAATGAGGATATTTGGGAGCAGTATAAGAACTTCACGACGCAACTATTTTGATGTAAATGGGCTGAAAACTATCATGCTGTACGAGTGGTTGAACATGGATTTGCACTCGTTGACTTTGGTCGCGTGAGTCGTTATAATGATCCACTCATCTTGATATCTCAAGCAAAACAAGTTTTTTTACGCGAATGACCCAGCTGATCATAAGTGGTTAGTTGTTTTTTCCAACAAAAGATGCATTATCGAGATTGGTCATATAGTAGATAAAGAAGAGTATAATCAATTTGATGAGAACCCACATTTCTCCATCGACGTAAGTTCATCGGAAGGAGAAGTTGATTTAAATGCAAATTATGTACATTCTGATCATGATAAAGGGGTTTGGATAGTAGGGTAATGTTTTTCCATGCTCGCTCATGCTTTATATCTAACCTAAGAAATAGAAAAGTGAAAATTAATTTTATAAATATATCATTCAGCGGAATTAAGATGTATAGTAACAACTCAATTGCTTTTAATAGTATTTTCTTAGTTGATATTTTTTATAATTTACTTCATAAGCTGTAACTCACCTTAACATTACCATTTTAACTTCAAAACATTTAATAGATACTGATTGTTGTTAACATCATGCAACATGAACAATTTTAATATCGAATAAATTTACAATTTTTTTATATTGTTTTTTGTTTGTTATACATTTCTGCAGTTTTAGTGAATTCATCTTGATACATGAACAATTTTAGTCATATCAACTTTGGTTTAATTTTATTTGTATTTTCTCATTGTGTAATGTTGCTTTTTACAGGGATACTTGATTGATCACAAGTTTGAGGAGGCTACTGCTACTGATTGCAGATTGGTGAGTTTTACAGGGATATTCTTTCTACAACTGCTAATTGAAAGTAAAAGCTTATGGCTTATGCTAAGCGCCTGTCGTGCATATATACAACTATATGCATTGGAATTTAACGTGTGATACATGTATTATGGTTGTACAAATAAAAGTAAAAAGGGTAAGAAACATATGTTTAGCAAAACAAAATATTACAAATGGAGGAATCTTTTATGACAATCATAGCCAATTAGCCATATCCTCTGTACTAATCATTTGTGATCTCCCCAGCAGCAAAAATTTAATAAATCTAGCAATGTCATTGTTTACAAAACTGAAGTACAAAAAGATTTAAAGAAATTTACCAAATCGAATTGAGTGCATAAAACATCTGCAGGAAGCACTTGGTTTCACGACAATCCAAGGTTGGGTTGAACTATCAGGATCCAACACGACAGAAAGTGTCATTAGCCTTTTAGAATACTTCTTCCATGTGTACCGAACTACATAACATGTAGCAGCAATATACTATGAAAATATTTCCTTATGTCCTTCGGATGCGTCGCAGTGGAAAGAAGATTTGAGTTTTGATAAAAAGACCCAGGTTCTATTCCTACCATGCATTTCCTTATCCTATATAAATTTATCTGGGGTTATGGGGGCTTGGATCAGCGGACGACTTTACTATACCCTCCTCAAGCGTTTAACGACCCGTCGAGTTCTTCAAGATTTTCAAAAAAAAAAATTCATTATGCACATGTTTCAGTTTATCAGCTAAATATAGTGTATTTGACCAATAACAAATATAATATTGGTTTGATACATTATTCCGCAGCCAACATGTCTTGGATTTGAAACATGTGAGAAGATATATCAATGAACTTCGAAAAAAATGTGTTTATCAATTTCAATATGCTAGAATTTATTTTTAAAAAAATGTTAAAAATAGTACACCTATAATTCAAAAGAGCGAATTAGGAAAAAGAACAAATTTTGAAGAAAAAAAAATCAAGCGGAAGAACACTAAGTTTCATATTTAGGTTTAAAAACAAATGTTAATTACAATTAGCATTATATTCAACTTTCACACTATACAAAATACTAGTTATATCTAGCATTATATTCGGTTTTACACTATACAAAATGTCAGTTATAACTAGCATTATCTTTCAACCTAAAAAACAAACTTGTTGTCCTTCAGTCTAATTTTTTTTCAAAGTTTGTCCGTATGCCTATTTTCATTAATAAAAAATATATGAAAGCATACGTTTTAACTCTCTTCAAGCCTGCTTGAAGATTAAAAAGGTGCCACAACAGTACTGTATACTCAAAAGTTAAAACCCTTATTATTTGTCAATATAATTGAAAGCATCAAAGTATTTTTCATCGCACAATAATTTTTTTAGTGAGTTTCATGTCAATATTTATGTCATCACAGGCCGTAAAATGCTCTTAACATTCGTTGTTTTGCCAAATGAATTTTATGGGTATTATACAGACTACGTAATAAGTATATGCAAGTTGAAGTGTAGGTGAATATGCCTAATGTTGATGTAGCTATCGGACTGTAATGTAATAGATATAAAATTTGAATAATGCAATATTAAAGGAACAAACTCTAACACAGTAAATTTAGAGACTGGTTTCAGCCTTTAAAAACCAATGCATGTGTAGTTTTCCAATAGCCTGAAACATACGGTTGCATATAATAAAAAATTGAAGCTAAATATAACATATAGTTGCATTATCTGTAGTCTATAATGGTTGATAATGTTCTTTGTTGTAATCCATGTAAATGGTGTTCATGGTTGTGCATAACTAGTGTTACCTCTCTCCTTCGAAGAATCTATCCTCATTTTGTAAATTTTGATTAATTGTATCCTCCTTGGGAAGGCATGAAAATATTATGGTCATTAAATATATTATAAATTTTCTCCCCTAGCCCAACTTTATGATATTTGTATATGAATCATAGATGATTCCTAACAATTTTTCTATTGTTTATAAAAGGACGCCTCCTCTGATTTGCAGAATTATGAGAGTGCCAATTCAATGTTTTTTGGTTCCTTATTTCTATTTTATTTTGAGTAATAATATTATCCTGGGGGAGAAACCAAATAAAAGATAACCAAAGTAAAAAATGAAAACAGTTGAATGTCTCCGTATAAAAGTTGTGCAAAACTAAAAGGAGAAAAAGAAATCTAAAAGTAAAAGTTTTGTACTTATCATTTACTTTTTTTTTATACAATATCATTTTAACATATACTTCTAATGCCTTGATGATGAAAAGAAAATAGAATTACCATTATTTCTTACTTATTACCTTGGACACCGCTCATCTATCTATCCTATTACATATAAAAGAAAATAAAAGGACTTTTGATATTCTTATCTCTCACTCAAAATACCCTTCTCTCATCAACTCAAGGGGTGAAAATTCATTTTTACCTATCCATTCTATTAGATACAAAAGAGAAAAGATTTTTTGTATTCTTATTTCTCATTCAATGTGAAGCCAAATAAACAATTTGCAATTGCCCCCTCCAACTTTTTTCCAATCACAATTCATGTATCCATTATATTTATTGCTATTACTTGTTTTTCTCTTAGCATTCTTATGCTTTTAATTTATTAATAATTAAGAAAACATATTTTTGATGGTTCCCCTTTCTTTTTCTGTAACTTTGTCCTCTCTTCCCATTAATTTGCAAATTCATCTTCCTAGAACCCTATCTTCATTTCTTTTTAATTCAATCTTCTAATATGTTTTTCAATTTTGTCAACATTTTTTATTTCTATTTTTCTCTGGATTCTCATGAACTATATTTTTTTTCAAATCATTTAAGGAAACACATTTATCTTGTAAGAAACTATTGAATTCGAACCGTCTAGATCTGGAATCTAGCGAATCTGGACGTTTTTTATTTGGTAACTTTCTTTCCATCTTTTTCACATAAGTTTAAAGTTGTTTGTTGATTATTTTCATTTCATCATTTTCAAAATAGTTAAAAGTTGTTGATTTTCTTCATTTTTGAAGTTGTTTTCTTAGGAACGTTTTTGCATCCGATCCCCATGCTTTAGTTCTTTTCACCTGATCAATAGGTAAGTTTTTATTTTTAAACTGTTATGTTATAGTTTTAATCTCTATTTTGTATAAAGTTTCCAGATGTGCAATAATCTTATCTACTTCAGATCAGATCTACAATCAAACTATTGTATGTTCTCGTTTTAAAACCTTTTTCCAACTTTTTCAATATTTTTGTGTTTATATTTGGTGATGTGTGGCTGTCTCCTGGATTTTATTTGCAATTTCTTCTATTGTTGTAAAAGTGTTTCGAGTTACCTAAAAAAACCTTTTATTTTATAAGAAATCGTTGAATTTGAAATATGGATCTAGAATCTAAGTGTTTTCATTTTGTAGGAAACCATCATCGATGAAGACGAATCTGGATGCTTTTTGTTTGGTAACTTTCTTTTCATCATTTTTCACAGTAGTTTAAGATTGTTTGTTGATTACTTTCATTTCATCATTTTCAAAGTAGTTAAAAGTTGTTTATTTTTTTCATTTCTGAAGTAGTTTTCATAGGAACGTTTTTGCATCCGATCACCATGCTTAGGTTCTTTTCACCAGATCAATGGGTAATTTTTCATTTTTAGACTATTATATTATAGTTTTAATCCTTATTTCATATAAAGTTTCAAGATTTGCCATAATCCTATCTGCTTAGATCAGGTCTACAATTAGACTACTATATTTTCTCATTTTTAAACATTTTTTCCAACTTTTTCAATATTTTTGTGTTCATGTTTGGTGATGCGTAGTTGTCTCCTGGATTTTATTTACAATTTCTTCTATTATTGTAAAAGTGTTTCATGTTACCTAAAATGATATATACCTAATTATGAGTATCATAAACACAAAAGTAAAACACAAATTCACAATAACGATATTTTAGGTGTGTTTTAAATATATTTTTTCTTCTATGTCCGTGATTGTGTCAATATTATCAATTGCAAACCGCTCTATGTTGTCATTTTCAACCTTTTTCCAACTATCTATCCTCATTTAAAACTTTACTACCTTTGCAGCTATATGTGTTATATGAAATTTTTATTCGTGCTTCTTTGTTACCCTAACAATGCAATTTCTTCTAAGAGTAAACTAATCAAGTATATTGTGTTCTACACAATCAAATTTATGAAGTTTGTGTTTGATTTCTTTGTGCTCGGATTTTTTGTTCTCCAATAATGACACTTTAAGTATGTTTAAAATAAATTGTTTCTTCTATGTTTGATGATCGTCCAATATCATTAGTTTGATTATCTAATGTGAACTATTTATTGAATAAGTATTTAATGTTAGTTAAAGTGGTGTGACCATTATGTATAAGTTGTTTATTAAAAATATGCACATAAAAGGATTGTCCATATATTTAGAGTGGTAGAGCCTTAATTACTATCTATTCTCATTTACAATTTTATTACCTTTGTAGTCTTAAACGTTATTATGAAATTTTTATTCATGCATTATTGTTACCCTAACAATAAATTTTCTTTTAGTAGTAAACTAATTAAGTATAGTGTGTTCTACACAATCAAATTTATGAATTATGTGTTTGATTTCTTTGTTCTCCTAACAAAACAGTATGTCATATCTTTGTTATGGTCGTTCCAAACCTTTGGTTATTTGCCTTATCTACTCAATTGTTTGTTTTTAGATATGTTGTCCTTAGCGATAGTGTTTTGCCAAATGCAATCATAATCATCATTTGTAATTCAAAATCAATCACCTATTTTCTTTGTTTGCAACCTAAACTTTAATTTGTGTTCCCATATCAAGGGCAGTATTTTTGTATTTACCATAGCTTTTTATGTCCATTTAATTTTACTAAACCTTACACCACTACACCAACTGTGTTCTTAGTATTAAATCCTTGTTTTAATTAAATAAAGAAAATAATAATCACTATTGTTATGGTATGTTATTTTTATCTTCCTAATAAATGTAGCAAAGATAAAGGAAACAAAAATTTTAGATGCATTAATTCATATTATCCTATTTTTTCTTCACACTATACCAACAAATTTAGTTACTGTCGGTAATATGTCAGGACAAAAAATTTGACCATTTCATTCAGAAATACTTATATTAATTTATTAGAACTTCTCTAAATGAATTGTATGATCTGCTCCTACCTTATTACTTCATTTCTTCCCAAAATTGAAAGAGCAATTTTTTTTGGAAGTAATCGTATTCTACTCAACTATTTTAAAAGTAAATCCATGTTTTCTTTATAAATATAACCTTTCCCTATTTTTTATTGTATCAGGCTAAAAATTTGACAACCATATTTCATCCTGTAATTCAAAACAATTTTTTTGATAAGTTTCCATTTCATTGGAATAATTTTACTATTTACTGCAAATTATTATGTATATTCATTTTCATTGTTTTCTACCTTTTTTATCGTTTAACTACACATAACCAGTTATGATCTTGGAATTTATTTTTTGTTCCCACTAAGATGATTTTATTATGAAGAATATGTGTAAGATGCATCCTACTTTGAATTTCTTACTTCTTATATATGTTGCCCTGTGGCCTCCTAAGGTATTAAGCAAAGATAACAAGTAAAAAAAATTGGCATTCTATTGTTGCCTTTCAGCTAAACTATACATTATTATTTTTGGATTGCTAAAGGAAAGTAACTATATTTGAACAGCAAAGCACAAGATTATACAAATGAAACCGTGCTAATAATTTTTCTATTTTGTTTTATAATCGAATATATGTTGTACATTTTTTATATAACTTATACTTTGTTTCCAAACCGTCAATGTATGTTGATTGGAAGTAATTGGCTGCTACAAGATCAGCAAAGTTGATTACATAGGTTTTTCCACTTACGTAGTCTTTTGGGCAGTTTATTTATTTTTACCTTATCGGTTCATCAACGTTGCTCGCATTTTGTCGTTATTTGTAACGACCTAGCATTTCGAACAATTCAAATCGACAATCATCTATACATGTCAGACTTGAATTGCTTAAAACAACATATTGTTAATTTATATTTGACAAAACATAGCATATACGGTAAATAAATCAATCACAGAATCACAGATATAGAGTAATACAACAATAAGCAGCGGAATAGACAAATAGTAGTTCATGAGGCTACTATATAAAATCAGAGTTAAAACAAAATACAACAGAAATCCTGAATACATAGAAGTCTCAACAAATAAGCAAATGACAAGTCTGAACATAACAACTGGAAATAACTGAAAAGCTGAATAGATAAGAGACGGATCTTCAAGACAAGCTTCAAACTCCAAAGGTGAGTCTCAAATTCTGTGACGCTCAGTCTGACCCGAGCATAAAGCAAAACATAAAACACTCAAGTCAGGATTAACATTCTTATGCCAGTAAATTCAACTCAAGTGAAATGTCGAAGTGAAATGCAAATTACTTAAAGGATGTTTTGGATTCCCATCATTTAAGGATCCGTTAAACTATCTACATACATAGTACAATACGCTACATAGATAATGTCTACGGTAACGTAAAATATTAAAATAGCGTTAAGCGTTACCCATATCTCCCTTAACACATTTTTATATTCTCGTATTCTATACAGATAGTGTAAGCTCCACCAAACTTGTGGGATACTCAGAGAGCACTTCACAGGTACGGTACAAACCAAACTCGTAGCAGGTGCGATAAGGCATATGACAAGGCACGCGAGGCAATGCCTAGGGTATGACACTACCGTTTTGCGGATCCGGACTGGTGGTAATGCATAAATCCTACTACCGTCCACCTCGCGACACACTCCCATAATCAAAGGTGCACCCAATCAAATCGCAAAGTAATGGAATGGTATTAAAGAAGCATGCTCAATCGGAGGTGCGACCTCACTTGGCCCAGCGGGCTCCTGTTCTAGTCACATCAAGCTGACTCGCAGGATTGTAAATAAGGAAATAAATTAAATGTTATATTTAATGGTGAGATTGTATGTGATTAATTGAAATTGGCTAATGCAGAATATGAAATCAGTGATATGGTAAGTAGTTATAATCTTTGTTCGTAAACAATAAATTTATAAACGTGATTAAATTACTTAAAAGTAACAATTGTTTATTTATCATCTCATTATTTAATATGCTTGGAATTAATTTGGAAATCAACGAAAATTAATGTAATTAAATATTATAATTCATATGGTAAAAGATGTTAACGATAAAATAATGAATGTAATAAAATGTAAACTTATGTTAGTAAGATTCCTAGGGTATTGTTGATTGAATAATAAGAGTGTAAATCTAAATAAAGAATTTATTAGAATTTAAAATATACTTAACTGGAATTTTATTATAATTACAATTGAACTCAGAAATTAATGTAATATTTAAATAGTGGATTTAATATGGAAATTTTATTTTAATAGATTATTAATTTTTATGAAATCAAGAATGATAAAATTATTAACTTTTAAATTCGAATTTGAAAAGTGAAAAAATCAATTTAATGATAATTTATTTAATTAATGTGGAAATTAACCATTTTGGCCACTGTCTCGGATTTTGACGAAACTAGTTTCATCAGATCCGTAATAGTGAGTTATTGTAGAATTTTAAGTTTCGTAATGATCGGACTTGTCGTTTGATCGTGGAAGCTTGAAACGCGTAGAAATCGATTAATAGAATTTAAATGAATATAATTTGATTTTAAATGCTAACTTCTTTATACAATGGAATTTGGGTTTGAAACTGATTCCATCCAGTTTAAAAATATCGAAAACCTAAATTTCATTATAATGGATGACCCATTTTCGTTTGGGAGACGAAATGGGTTTTCGGGGTCGTTGTTATCGTTTCGACCCAATTCGATATGTTTATTCGTTCTCATCCATCTTTGCCTATATATAAACTATTATAAACCCTAGCAGCCTTTTATTTTCTATTATGTGTACATATATTTCTTTCTCATCTCCTCCTTCCTAATGGCAGACAATTTAAAACCCTGGTTTCAATTTCAAATCAAAATCCAAAAATTCAAACTCCTCATAACCTATCGAATA
Organism: Allium cepa; assembly: GCA_030765085.1. Classification (NCBI taxonomy): domain Eukaryota; kingdom Viridiplantae; phylum Streptophyta; class Magnoliopsida; order Asparagales; family Amaryllidaceae; genus Allium; species Allium cepa. The sequence goes on from CM060934.1 coordinate 532,217,458, forward strand.
ATATATCATTGTGAAGCTCTCATCGAACGTAATCTACTGCTGCAATTCATTTTCGATTTGACGCATAGTTTAACCAGAAAACAATGAAGAAATTTCGACCGTTCATATTAAGGTTGTCGATTCGACGGTGGATCATCCACTATACGACGGTCGGGAGGTGCAGGCTTGTAGAGGTCGTGAAGTGGGTCTTAGGGCTGGTGGTCGTTTGTCTTAGAAGTGCTAGGTTTCGGCAGAAATTGCCAAACAAGGCGACGGTGGCGCTGTGCACAGGGGGAGGCCAGACTGGCCGCGTGGCATGGTGGTGATGTGCCTCTGTGAGGGGTACTCGCGCTGGCCTCTGATGTAGTTGAAGGTGCCTGTAGGCACGTCGGCTGGGTTGTAAAGGGTGGCGGCTGAGAACGTGGATTGATTCGATTTTTAATCCGTTGGATTTCACAATTAAATAAAGGATGACGCGGTAAATTTTGATTTTCCTATATTTTAATTTAACTTGAATTTCAATCTTCTAACGCTTTGCATACGAACTTGGATTTGGACGCGGTTTCTTCTGTTGCAATCGTATTGAAATTTCGGACATTTCGAAACTAGTTTAAGTGTATTCTAAGACTGTTGGAATATTGGATTTTAATAAATCGACCGTAAATCAGATGTGAGTTATTTAACTCACCCATGAATGCTAAATCATCCTATATTGATTAAATTAAATTTATGATGTGATTAGAAATTTATTGATTGTTGTTTGGTATTTTCAATTATCATTTAGATTTAATTTGAATTTATATTGAAGTAAGTTGCCATTTAGTTTAATATTGAATTTAAATTATTAACTAAATACCTAATAAATATAACCAGTTAATTGTTGTGATTTATTGGCCGACTTGGATGTTGATTGTGATGGATGTTTAATTATTAATATTTTGGATGATTTGATGTTATGTTTGTTTTATAGTTGTTATTACGCCGCAAGTTCTCTTAGTTATTGTTAGGAAAATCACTATGCGTTGAAATGATATATACCCGAACGATCTTATAGATTAGAAAAAATCATTATGGGTTGAAATGATAAACCCGAGCGATTTATGGATTTGGAAAATTGTGATTCTCGATACGGGTTGAAATGATATATATCCGGAAATTTAAATTGCGAGTTGAAATGATATATATCTGTATCACTTGAACATAGGGTAGAAAATTATATACGGACACCGTTGGTCAGTTTTAAATTATTTTCAAAAAGTAAAGTATGTTTGATTTAAAAATTTGATTTTAAAAATTTAATTTAATGATTTTATTTAAAATTTATATTTGGAAATAATTTATTTCATATGTTTTAAAGTTTTAAATTATAAGTTAATATATGGTTTAAAAAATGTAATTTTAAGATTTTTAACTTATAAATTTATTTGGTTTTTAAAATATATTTTAGATAGTTTAAAATTTAATTTAATAAAATATTAATATAGTTTTAAAGGATTAATTTTAAGTTTTAATATAATTTAGTTTTAATTTAATATAATAAATATAGTTTTGATTTAAGATAATAAATATAGATTTTTGTAATAATTTTAATAGATAAAAGATTTTTGTAAAGGTTTTGTAAGGTATTTATAAAAGTTTTCTAAGTGATTTTATAATGGATTTTATAAAAAGAATTTTGTAAAAGATTTTTATAAAGGATTTTAAAATGGTTTTATAAAGAAGTTATAGAAGCTCTAAAGGATTTATAAAAGGTTGTTAAAGAACTTGTGTAAAAGGATTTGGAAGGGTTTAAGGGAATTTATGTAGAAGCTTATAAAAAGGGGAAGAATTGTAAACTGTTTTGGAATTTATAAACAGCTTTATAAATGATTCTAAAAGCATGTAAATAGTTTATAAATGGTTTAAGAGAGATTTATAAAAAAAATTCGAAATTGATTGAAAGAAAACTCGGCATTTATGGATATATATATATATATTTATACTTTTGGAATAAGTATATGGATATCTTGATATGGTATAAATTGTTTTTTGGATTTATTATTTAAATGTTTTTATGAAATGACCACGGTGTGAAATAAGCATTTGGTTGTTAAAAAGACCGGTGTCTGATATTGTCATACTCTCTGTCAATTCCGAAACCGCTTTAACAACTTAACGTTATCTTAATACTTTACTTTACTATAGACATATATTAATAGCGTATTTTACTATATATTTAGATAGTTTAACAGATTCTTAAGGGATGGAATCTCGAACATCTCTTAAGTTATTGCACACACGTTAGACACTGCATAGAAGATGTAAAATCGCTTAAACACCTCTGAAGCCGCTACACTCATATTTATTTATGTTGATTTAAAGATCTTTTAGTTCTGACTCGAGTGTTTTGTGTTTTCATTACACTTGGGTCCGGTTGAGCATTTCAGCGTTGAAGATATTATTCTGGATGACGAAGATGAAGTTTAGTATCATATTATTATTTTATCTCATTGTATCATATTGTTCCACTGCATTATCTTATTATTCATGTTGTATGTATAACTCTGATATATTGTAAAATTGTAATCAAATGTTATTTATAAACAGCTTCTTGAACTGTTTATTTGATTATTATATTTTATCATTCCGCTGTGAGATTCTATGTTTTGTTTTTCCTTCTTTTCTCTTATTTCTTATTTACCCCATTAACAATCCCTCTTTTGAATTCTTTGAGTTGACATGTGTGGTCTATTGTCGATTTAAACCGTAGAAAAAGGTGGGTCATCACAAAAGGTGCAATCCAAAAAATATTACTTTGCTATAATAAAACAATTTTCAATGTTCATTATCCACACACACACACTCTTATGTATGTATGTATGTTTGTGTGTGTATACATATATGTGTGTATGTGTATCATCTATACATTTATCTTTGTCATCATATTGGCATGTTCACATTAAAATAAACAAATACATATTTTGAGTATATTGATGCTCACATACTATAATGAGTTATTTAACAAAAAAATTAATCAAATAAATTGAATTTATATTAAATATGATTCAGTAAAATTTATACATTGTTCCTGATAATATTTGAGATTTTATTATTATTTGTTTAATTATTTTACTTTTTTTTTTTGCAAAGCAAGCCGGTTTTATAGTGGGCCGTCCACTTTTATTATGAAAGTAATAAAGTTGAAGTACAGGAGTAAGGCAAAGGAACCTACACTACTAAAAAACTGGAAAAATACAGCACAGGTATGTGGTAGACAAGCCACAGTAACTAAATAAATCACCAAGACTATGCCTCCTCCGAAGAGGAAGAATCACCATCATCATCAATAACCAAAGTCACATTCCCACAAAGTCTAGCAAAGGGCCTGAAAAGGGAAGCAAGACAAGGCTCATAACCCGGAGCGGTAGGAGAATAAATGAAAGTACGGTCCCAAGAAGGATCAGCAAGCAAGTCCGAGTTTCTACTCGCAAACACTCCATCCAAATCAAGAAGCAATGAATCACCAGTCGAACGGTAGTAAAGGCTTCGAAGGTCCTTCTGATCATCCGAAACAAATCTGAAGAAAGAACAATTCTCTGGGCTAAACCGTACATCATAAATGCGATCAACCCAACACCTCTCGGACACATCCCAAAATACCCGAGCAGAATCAGGAATAGCAACAGACGAAGCTGAGGCGACACAAGGTACCACAGCAACAATAGGGGGGGTCAGACGTATCACCAGAAAGAAGCGGATCCAAATCAGACGCAGGAAGAGGATGGATAGGAGAAGAAGGGACTTTAGGCATCCATTTTTGAAGAGGTGGGCGAGGTAGAGGAATCTTAGGAGCAGTCGCGATGGATTCGGAACGCAGGCAGGAAGTGGCCAGGTGGCCAAAAGACTGACAGGAGGAACAAATATCTGGAACCCAACCATAGCGAACCCGGACCTCCGCAACATGCCCAACAGCAAGCTGAACCGGAATAGAAGCAGGGAGAGGCTTGGAGGGGGAAATCTCAATAAGAGCCTTAGCATACATCAATTTATCTCGGGCAACCGTATTAGTGTCAAAACACTTCAATTGTCTTATGTTATAGGCCAACCAGTTCAACCCAAGCAAAGGCTGAAGAACAGAGAGGATCTAGGAAAAGTACACCCAAACAGGGATGGATAGCACTTGCTCGCGAGCACTCGCCACGGTAGGAGTCCAGGGGGTGATAATAAATGGTCTTCCAGCAAAAAAAGAAGGCTCGGCACTAAGAACAAGTCAACGATCCTCAGCGGAAGAAAACTTAAGATAATACAAGGTGTCAATGAGTTTCACTTGCAAATTACCACGGAGCTTCCAAATCTTACGTAATAACAAGGACGGATCACGAAGACGGTGATTTGGTTCCAGGAAGAAACCAACCAAATAATCAGACCAAAAATCAACTCCGGCTTGGATAACATTAGGAGGCGGGATCTTCACTCCATTCTCTTCAACAATTTCAAAATCAATAGGAATATAATCACCAGCGTTTCGAGGAAGCATCTTGAATAAAGAAGACCAGGACTTAGGGCATGCTGGTATTGTTGCAGAAGGCAATGGTCGTTCCACAACAATGGGCAAAACAGTTTGAACAACATCCTTGGACGCAGCCGAAATACCAACATAATTTACTGGACCAAGATCCTCATTTGCATTTAAACAAACACCTGTCGTGCAACGTATGGAGGTAGAAGCTTCTACTAACCCCACATCACAACCAAACAGGCCACCAACACCACACTCGTTAACCATTGCAGTCGAAACAGGTCCTCCATCACTACACTCAAAAGACAAAGAAGCCAAACCGTGGTTCCTCAATTCATAGACAGTGTTCTCAGGCAAACAAGCAGGGATTCCAGGGGTAGGCGAATCTGCGCCAGAAATTCCAGTTGCCACAAGTTGAAAACAATCACGCGGTACATCAGGTGAAAGGCCGGAAGCACGAAGTGGAGGGAAATCAGCAAGCGAGAGAATCCTAGGCTTAACAACTGACATGGATTTGAAAGGCCGCCCGGATCTAGTCGACGAAGGAGAGGGACGGGGCGGTGGAGATGAACGAGAAGGGGTCATGAAATGGCAGACGCGAAAAGATGGAGGGGGGAATCACGAAGAAGCGAAGACAATCACGTAGCAGTCGCCATGGAGTTGAGTTTTTGAGTTAAACTTGATCCTTATGACCAGTTTTACTATTTTATTATTATCATTATCATGGTTTTTAAATTGACTTTCAAGTTGACTTTATCGTTTCGTTTTAGGTTTCATCTCTAACCGACCTCAACTTATTTGGAAATAATGGTTTAGTTGTTGACGTTGTTGTAGTATTCATAATAATAATTGAGCAAATTAAATAAACGGAATATTATTTTTGAATCAACATTTTTACTATATAGCGTGACTCTCTATATTCAACAGAATTATCCAACGGTCCAAATTGAAGGTATCGAAAAGGACACGATTGATTAAAAGGATCATTACTCTTTAATCTAGATTTCATTCAACTCGTTCGATGGGAACAAGAAGGAAACCGAAGAAGTAGTTGTGTTGTGGATGGATAATTTGAAAGTAAAATTTAACACGGATATGTAAACTCATTTATTATAGTTCGCTCCAAAGGTTACAGAACAATATTCATGCTTATGCAGTCAAGGTTGGGGAAAAAAATGAACAAGTGCATAATGACTTTGCCAAAAGTTGTAGGAGTATTTCCAATGAAGTTTTCTCTTTCCATGTATTTCTCAATCAGATAAACGTCAATAAAATAGCCATAAGAAGTGGAAAACAATGCCCACTTCCCAAAATTTAAAAAGATGACGTAGAATGCGAACATTTGACCTTTGAGTACATATAAATAGAAGTGGAAATTAGCCACAAGGGCCTCTTTAGCAAGTGCAATTAGTTTCTAGGACACACAACTAAAATAATTACTTTTAAGGACAAAATGCAAAATAATTAGTTTCTAAGGTCTAAAAACCTACGAAATTATGTCCTTGAAAGTAATTGAACTGCTGACTTTGTCCTTAAAAGTAATTATTCTGCTGACTTTGGCCTTGAAATTAATTTCTGTGGATGTATGCCCTAGAAATTAGTTGGACTGCAAAGTTTGTTCTTCTAGTGAAATGCCCCTAAATAGAATGATGTTAAAAGAAAATCAAGTGAAACCAAATCTGTATCAATGCGAGATGCCAAGTACGCCCGTATAGCACCACATACGTTGTCACATGCGCATGAGAGTTTGTCGTTAATCCATACACTATAAGACCTGATCAAATTTTAATATGAAAGTACACATCTAAGGACGAGAAACACTAGATCGCTAAATGGTAACAAAGCGGATTGCTGTAGCCATTGAAAGTACATAACTTCATGCTAATAACGAAGTTAACAATGAGGACAAGGGGATTAGAACTTTGCAGGGTAAAAACAATAGAAATTTCATTAAGTCTGTCAAACGGGTTGGGTTGGGTCAAAATGGGTTGGGTCGAATTTGACCCAACCCATTTATGACTCATTCTCTTTTATCCATTCATGACCTGTAACAACCCTAGATTTTTGCAACTATTTTAGATTATTTTTGAATTAAATTTTATTTCAAGATTTTAGTTTTAAAACATTTTCAAAGTGTAGTAGTAATTTTTCCAATACTAGTCGTATTTTTGTTTACAAATTTTAATTTTAGTTTCAATATAATAAACTGTTTTCTTTATTTACTTTTTATTTTTCCAAAGAATAATTGTTTATTTTATTTTTCACTTTATTTTGTTTTCATTTTTATTTATTAACTTGATTTTTCATTTGATTTATTTGAATAAAAGAAATTGGAAATTCTAAGAGACTAAAGCCTTTTAAATTTGTGACTTTTCAATGCCTTATCTTTTCACTTCCTTTGACTTTTTCTCTTCATTTCTTTGGCAGTACATTCCTAGGCAATAGCCGTGTGTTTTCATCTGTATTTCACATAAAAAACTTCCTTCTCATTTCATTTCTCACGGCTATTTTCAGATCTGAGAAAAATTAGGTAATGGCTTTTTTGTTTTTTACTTTTTCACTTCATTTTTCTAATAATTTTTCCATTATTTTACTTGATCTCCTCTTGTGCTTTGCTCGGCCTAATACTTCACCACCTTCACCGACCACCACATCACTTCCTCCTCATCACCATCCCCGGCCTGACCTCCTCCTCCTCTGACCAATATTGGTCGTGACCATCCCATGATGCAAACACCACAGAAAAATTGCAAAACCCCTTGAACAATGCCTAGCCGAGCCTAGTTTTCCCATCCCCTTCATTTTTTCACTTCGGCCACCACCATAGCCACCACCACCAGCAAGTACACCACCTTTGGCCATCACTTCACCACTGACTAGACCTGTACCTGACCAAGGCCGAGCCCTATTGATGCATAGCCGAGCCTAGTGGTGCACAAAACCACTCTCTTGTGCCTTGCTTTTGACCTTCCTTCACTAGTAACTCCTACCTCTTCATCTCCTTGTAGCCGTGCCAAACCCATACCCGAGCCTAAAACATCATCGTGGCCGAACCAATAAAGTATTGTGGTCGAGCAAAAGTTGTTAGTGGTCATGCAAAATCGACTGAAAAAATTGGTGATGTCTTTTGTAAATTCTATTTCCATTTTGTTCCAATAGATTTGGTATTGTATTTATATTTATACTTTGCTTTGTTTGTTATTGAATACAAGATTAATATCTTGGCTCTTTCTCCACTCGAATCAAAAGTCGTGCTATCGTGCTTTCTGGATTCTTGTTTGTGTGCTTTGATTCGCTAACTCCAGTGTAAAGATGTGAGTATTCATTCATGACATTTATACTTATATAACTTATGAAGTGACAACAAGTGAATGTGTAGAATTGTTATACATGTTATACCTGCCTGTGATATGAATTATACGATGTTAAACCCTGCTATTAACTTGTCACGTCATCCGCTATGTTATATTCTGTCATACTGTTTATTTATTTCTGTTTCTCACACTGCAAGTTCCCTGTAGAATAGAATCACTATGGGTTGAAATGATACAAACCCGAACGGACTTTAGAATAGGGAAAAATCGTTATGGGCTGAAATGGAAGGCCTGGGCGGTTTTTATTTATTTTAATTGACTTGGGATTGCGGGTTTGAAATGGTAGAACCCGGATTTTTCTTTGTAAATTACGAATTGAAATGATATATTATCCGTATCACTTGACTTAGGTTAGAAAATATTATACAGACCCGTAGTTGTTATATAAAGTTTTTCTGAAAATATTAAAGTATTTTAAAATGTAAATTTCTGATAATTTGATTTAATTTGAATTTTAAAATGATTTTTATAAAGTGTTATTGATTTTTCTATGATTTAAAATAGTTAAATAAATGAATGGTTAAGTTGTAATTTAAAATATAACTTAATTCTGAAATGTGAAATTTGGTTTAAAAATAAAAGTTAGGTTAAGAAAATAAAATGGAAATTAAGTTTAATTTATGAAATGGAAATTTAAATAAAGTGTAAAGTAAATGCAAAATTATGGAAAAATTGTACATTGACTTTAATAAGTGAAGCATTGAGAAATTAGATATTTATTTGTGAAATTTGCTTTATAAAATTCATAAGTTAAACGGTATTCAAATGACCATTTTAAAGTGGAAAATATGAAATTTTATAGGTTAAAATGGTTTAAATTGAAGTTTAATTGTTGCTGAAATTCTATTGTAAACCTGAAAATTCTTTTAGTAGCACTTCAGAAATGTTATCGCTTCTGAAAATGAACTAAAATCTAGAATAAATGAATCTACAACACTTTGTAAGTGCTGTAGTTGCAGAAGTAAATTAAAAGGCTAAAAATTAACTAAGAGCTATTGTAGCACTTGTTAAGTGTTACAGTTGGCTGAAATGAGATTTTTTAATATGATTGAACTACTGCAGCAGTTTCGTAGACGCTGACTTTGCTGAATTGAATTAAATCGTTTAATTTGAACCCTGAACTATTACAGCAGTCTTGTAAATGCTGTCTTTGCTGAATTTAAACTATTTTTCAACTAAAACTGAACTATTACAGCAGTTTTTAAATGCTGTCTTTGCTGAATTGAATTGTTTTCAATATGACTTACCATAGCATTTTGTAAGTGCTGCGAAAGCTGAAATTTCACTGTTTTAATGTATTTAAGTGAATAAATGAGCTCAGAAAAGGCTAAATTTTTGAGAATTGAACATTTGATTTGTAAATATAACGACTTCACTTTTAAATGGTTTAAATGAAGTATTTTGATTTGAAATATAAACTATTTTGAAATGTATAACCACGGGTTATAATAACGATTGGTTGTTAAAGAGACCGAGATCGGATATAGACATACTATCTGTCGATACCGAAAACCACTTTAACAACTGTGTATGCGGTGGAGATTCCAGAATGAAGTAGGATGGTGGAGACGATCCTAATATGGTATGAGCGGGACTCGACTCCCGTGAGTTGGCATAAGGTGGCTAAAACAGGAGCATTCTCGGGCCAAGTGAGGTCATTCCTCCTATCGGACACACTTCTTCAATACCATTCTATTACTTTGTGATTGATTGGGTGCACCCCTTTGAATTTGGGAGTGTGGCTCGAGGTGGGAGTAGTGGTTGCTACGTTATCGCCAGCCCGTGTGCGTAATTGGTATATCTACCCTGGCATTGCCTTGTGTGCCATGTCACCTACCATAGCGAGCTTTACTACGAGTTTGTTTTTCTTCCGTAGCCCATGGAGTAATTAGGGTAGCCTCCCGATCTGGAGGTATGTTGATACTGCATGGACTACTGGGACTATTATGTGTTGAGGGCTATATGGGTAACCTTTTAACGCAATTTAAAAGTAAGTTCATTTTACTGTAGACATTATTATAATAGCGCAATATTACTACATAGTAAACAGTTTAACGGATCTTAGAGGATGGATGGTCCCAAACATCCTTTAAGTTACTTGTACTTTTTTACAGTTCACTTGAGTTGGTTTACATTGTATAAGTATGTATGTCTTGACTCAAGTGTTTGTGTTTTATTTACGCTCGGGTCAGCCTGAGTATTCACAGCTTTGGATTTCTCTTTCTGGAGCCAGGAATCGCTGGAGATTCTGCTTATCTAATTATCTATATATTTCAGTTTCATTTTTTCTATTTCAGCTCTTGTATTAATGGACTTCTATGTATTGGGATTTCTATTGTATTTGTTTTCAGACTGATATTGTGAATTTGTTTTGAGACTTTGTAATAGTAGCTTCATGAACTACTATGTTATTTTATCTTCCGTTGCGAGTTATTCTGATATTTCTGTGTCTGTGATTCTGTGAATGATTTTATTTGCTCCAAATTTTATTACAATCTGTTATTTTGAATTATTCAAGTGTGACATGTGTGGATTATTGTCGATTTGAATGGTCCAAAATAGTGGGTCGTTACAGTTGGTATCAGAGCTTTGGTTTTAGGCAAACCTTAGCCTACGGAGCAAAACTCATTAGAGATTGGGTAGAAATACCCTAGAATGAGTGAAATCAATCTCAGAATTATTTCTTTGTGAGAAAATATATTTTCCAAGTATAAAATGATTTTTCAAAGGATTTTTCAAAGATTACTTGGATACAAATTTTTCTTGTTTTAAAAGCAATTTTTCTGAACTTCCTTCCTTTCGTATCTACCTTTTTAGTATTTTCTTTCATTAGGATATTCATCCAAGTGAATTTTATCTTATCTTATCTTTGTCTTCTCTGTACCATGTCCTAAATTCATTCTTGATTTTTCAGGATGAATCGTGGAAATGCAAGAGGTAAGGGTCGTGGTATTGCCCCAACTCCTCAACCTACTGCACCTGTTAGGTCTACTGTTCTCTGTAAGGAATTCTCTCAACTTGGTGGTACCAAGTTTACTGGTTCAGAGAGCATTATAGAAGCTCGACAATGGTTATGGAGTTTGGAGAGGATATTTACAAGTCTTGAGATTATTGATGCTCAGAAACGTCAGTTAGCAGCATGGCAGATACATGAGGCTGCCCTAGATTGGTGGGAGTCTGTTACGGCTAACACCATCGAGGCTGATCTTACTTGGGAGCAGTTTAAGGAGGCTTTTGTGGCAAAATGGATGCCAGAAGCTGGTAAATCTCAGCTTTATCGTGAATTCATGGATCTCAACCATGGTACCATGTCCTTTTCTGAGTATGAGAGGAAGTTCAATGAACTTTCCATGTTCGGTCCTAGCCTGATAGGCACTCCTCTCAAGAAGAATGAGAAGTTCATAGCTGGTGCTCGTCCTGAGTATTATGATCGTCTCATTTCTCATGTTCATGGCACTTTTACCCAGCTTATGGATATGGCTATCCGATATGAGAACCCTACTTTTAAGGGTCCTGCTGTTGTTGGTGCTCCTTCATCTCAATCTTCCTCTGCTAATTCTAGGAAGAGAAAACCTAATTATCAGCAGCAGAAAAAGAATTGGTTCAAGAATGTGGGTTTGGGATCTTCATCATCTTCTCCTTCTCAGAGGCAGCCTGTTGACCTTTCTACCATCAACTGTTTCAAATGTGATCAGAAGGGACACTATACCAATAGTTGCCCAACTTTAGCTGGTGTTGTTGTTCCTCCTCCTGCTCAGTTGACGAGGCGTGATCTCTGCCATATCTGTCTTCATCCTGGCCATTTCAGAAAGGATTTCCCTATCCAGTAGAAGGGTAAGCCTTCTGGTATATTTGTTGTCACCTCTGCATCTTCTCCAGCTCCTACACCTGCTCCTGCTCCTGCTCCTAGGGATGACCAAGGTACTCTTCAGGGCACCTTTTCTTTATTTCATCATCCTGTTCGTGTTTTATTTGATACAGGAGCTTCCCAAAGTTTTATTTCTGTTGATTTGTTGATAAGTTTGAGAATCTCCTTTCTCGTGTGTATGCTTCTGTTCCTTTATGTGTTTCAAATCCAATTGGGGGCCCCGCCAACCTTAATCGGATATGTAAGCAAGTGAAACTCCTCCATTCTGATCATTGCTTTAGTGGTGATTTCTATGTTCTGGGCTTTGATGCTTTTGATTTATTGCTTGAAAGTGATTGGCTTGGTAGGCATGATGCCCATATCTCTTGTAAAGCCCGGTCTGTTTATCTTGTTGATGATCAAGGAAATTCCTTGATTATTTAATGCCGCTTGCCTCAGAATTTTGCTGGCGGTTTTATTTATTCTCTGGATTCTTCTCTTGGTAACCTTTACTCGACTCATGTAGTCAGACTATATCCCGATGTATTTGGTGAAGTCACTTCTTTACCTCCTAGGCGGGAAATTGATTTTCGTATTGATCTTATTCCTGATGCTCGACCTGTAGTTCTTCCTCCTAGAAGAATGGCACTCCGCGAGAAGGTTTGGTTTAAAAAGAAAATTGAGGACTTAGCTTCCAAAGGTCTGATTAGACCTAGCCATTCAGAATGGGGAGCAGCGGTGGTTTTCGTCACCAAGACCGATGGTTCTTTGAGGATGTGTGTTGATTATAGGGAGCTGAACAAGCTCACTATGAAAAATAGATATCCAATGCGTCGCATCAATGATATGTTTGATCGACTTTATGGTGCTACTGTTTTCTCTCAGCTTGATCTTGCCACAGATTTCCATCAGCTCAGAGTTGCTGAGGAAAGTATTCCCAAGACTGCTTTCCACACTAAGAATGGGTTTTATAAATGGTTAGTCATGCCTTTTGGTTTGACTAATGCTCCTGCTTTCTTTGTTGATTTGATGAATCATGTCTTTCATGATATGCTTAATAAATTTGTTCTATTCTTTGTTGATGGTATCCTTGTCTTTCTAAGACCAAGGAAGAGCATGAGTCGCATTTGAAATCTGTTCTATAGACTCTCAGAAATCATCAGTTGAAGGCTAAATTTTCTAAATGCCATTTCTGGAAGGATGAAGTCCAATTCCTCGGGAATATTGTTTCTAGTAATGGAGTTTCTATTGATCAAGTCAAGATCGCTGCGATCAATGATTGGGAAACTTCTAAGACTCTATCTGATATTCGTAGTTTTCTGGGCCTTGCTGGTTATTACCGGAGATTCATTGAGAATTTTGCTCGGATTGCTGCACCTCTCACTGCTTTAACTCGTAAGAATGCTAAGTTTTTTTGGAGTGATAAGTGTAAAGCTGCATTCAATTAGTTAAAGAGCAAGCTTACTTTCGCACCAGTTCTTACCGTTTCATATGGAAGTGAGGGATTGACGGTATACACTGATGCTAGTCATGAGGGTTTGGGTGTTGTTCTTATGCAGGATGGTAAGGTCATTGCCTATGCCAGCCGTCAGTGGAAAACCCACGAGGCAAATTATGCTGCTCATGATTTAAAGTTGCTTGCTGTTGTCTTTGCTTTGAAGCTTTGGAGGCATCATCTTTTGGGAACTAAGTTTGAGCTTTTCACCGATCATCAGTCTCTGAGATATATCTTCACCCAGAAGGATTTGAACCAGAGGCAAGTTCGTTGGCTTAAGTTTCTGGCTTCTTACGACCTCAATATTAGCTATACTCCCGGTAAAGATAATGTTGTGGCCGATGCTTTGAGTTGGATAAAGGCTTTGTTGTGTCAGCTTGTTGTTCCTTCTTCTCCTCTTTCAGATCGTATCATGGCTAAGCAAGATGAGGATGAGATGCTTAGATTGATGAAGGAGAGTGTTCATAGTAGAGTTGGTGGTAATAGTGGAGCTCAGATCGATGATAGAGGGATTTTGAGGATAAATGGTAGGATTTATGTCCCGAATGTTGATGGATTGAGGCAAGAGTTACTTCGGAAGAATCATCGATCCAGACTTTCTATTCATCCTGGTATGTCGAAGATGTATCAGGATATGAAGAGGATGTCGAAGATGTAGCAGGATATGAAGAGTCTTTATTGGTGGAAGGGTATGAAGTGGGATGTCTCTATCTTGGTTAGTCGGTGTGCGACTTGTCAACAAGTCAAGGCCGACCATCAAAAGACCATTGGTTTGTTGCAGCCCCTTGAGATCCCAATTGGAAGTGGGAACAGGTTTCCATGGATTTCATTGATGGATTACCGAAGACTAGGAGGGGTAATGAGAGTATCTGGTTATTGTGGATAGACTAACCAAGTCCGCTCATTTCATTCCGGTCAAGTCGACCCGTTCTGCTTCTACCTTGTATGAGATCTACATGAGAGAGATTGTTCATCTCCATGGTGTTCCTCTCAGTATTATTTTTGATCGTGATCCTATCTTTACCAGTCAATTTTGGAAAGCTTTTCAGGAATCTTTGGGTACTCATCTGAATCTGAGCACTGCTTACCATCCACAGACCGACGGTCAAACGTAAAGAGTAAATCAGATTCTCGAAGATCTTCTTCATGCATGTGTGCTTGATTATGGAGGATCTTGGGAAGATCATCTCCATCTTGTCGAATTCACCTATAATTATATTTATCAGGTATAATTTAATCTTTTGTTTTAAGCTTATCTTAATCCTTTATTTATCCCATTCCATTTTTGAATTCAGGCCAGTATTAAAATGTCTCCGTTTGCTGCTCTTTATGGACAACCTTGTAGATCTCCATCTTGTTGGATTGAGTCCAGTAATAGTTTGGTTCTTCGTCCTGATGTGATTTTGGAGGCTTCTGAGAGAGTTGAGGAGATTAAGAGGAAGTTGAGAGTTTCTCAGGATAGGCAAAAGAAGTACGCTGATAGGCGTAGGCGGAGTTTAGAGTTTGCTGTTGGTGATCAGTTTTTCCTTAAGGTCTCTCCCTTAAGGAATGTCATTCGCTTTGGTCGTAGAGGGAAGCTTTCTCCTAGGTTCATTGATCCTTTCCGCATTGTGAAAAGAGTTGGTTCTTTGGCTTATCGTCTGGATTTTCCCGAGAAGCTTTCTGGAGTGCATGATGTATTCCATGTCTCTCATCTTCGCCGATATCTTCATGATCTATCTCTTATTGTTCAGCCTTCTGCTCTTGATAGTTTGGATATTGAGCTTAATCTGACTGTCGAGAGGAAGCCACTTCGTACTGTCGACAGAGGTACGAAGCAGCTCAGAAGGAAATCTGTTAGCCTTGTCAAAGTATAGTGGAGTACTGATGATCGAGATTGTACCTAGGAGACGGAGGAGACCATTCGTGCTTCGAATCCGGAATTGTTTATTTCAGGTAGTATTTTTTTCTATCTTGTTTTTCCTTGTTCGTTCTTTTTTAGGACGAAAAAATTTGAGTGGGCGAGAGTGTAACAACCCTAGATTTTTGCAAATATTTTAGATTATTTTTAAATTAAATTTTGTTTCAAGATTTTATTTTTAAAACATTTTCAAAGTGTAGTAGTAATTTTTTCAATACTATTTGTATTTTTGTTTACAAATTTTGATTTTAGTTTCGATATAATAAACTATTTTCTTTATTTACTTTTTATTTTTCCTAAGAATAATTGTTTATTTTCTTTTTCACTTTATTTTGTTTTTCATTTTTATTTATTTACTTGATTTTTCTTTTGGTTTATTTGAATAAAAGAAATTGGAAATTATAAGAGACTAAAGCCTTTTAAATTTGTGGCTTTTCAATGCCTTGTCTTTTCACTTCCTTTGACTTTTTCTCTTCATTTCTTTGGCCGTACATTCCTAGGCAATAGCATGTGTGTTTTCATTTGTATTTCATGTAAAAAAAACTTCCTTCTCATTTCATTTCTCACGGCTATTTTCAGATCTGAGAAGAATTAGGTAATGGCTTTTTTTTTTACTTTTTCTCTTCATTTTTCTAATAATTTTTCCATTGTTTTGCTTGATCTCCTCTTGTGCTTTGCTCGGCCTAACCCTTCACCACCTTTACCGACCACCACATCACTTCCTCCTCGTCGCCATCCATGGCCTGACCTCCTCCTCCTCTGACCGATATTGGCCGTGACCATCCCATGATGCAAACACCGCAGAAAAATTGCAAAACCCCTTGAACAATGCCTAGCCGAGCCTAGTTTTCCCATCCCCTTCATTTTTTCACTTCGGCCACCCCTATAGCCACCACCACCAGCAAGTACACCACCTCTGGCCATCACTTCACCACTGACCAGACCTGTACCTGACCAAGGCCGAGCCCTATTGATGCATAGCCGAGCCTAGTGGTGCACAAAACCACTCTCTTGTGCCTTGCCTTTGACCTTCCTTCACTAGTAACCCCTACCTCTTCATCTCCTTATAGTCGTGCCAATATGACCCACACCCGAGCCCACAACATCATCATTGTCGAACCAATAAAGTATTGTGGCCGAGCAAAAGTTGTTAGTGGTCAAGCAAAATTGATTGGAAAACTTGGTGATGTCTTTTGTAAATTCTATTCCCATTTTGTCCCAACAGATTTGGTATTGTATTTATATTTATACTTTGCTTTGTTTGTTGTTGAATACAAGATTAATATCTTGGCTCTCTCTCCACTCGAATCAAAAGTCGTGCTTTCTGGATTTTTGTTTGTGTGCTTTGATTTGCTAACTCCAGCGTAAAGAGGTGAGTATTCACTCATGACATTTATACTTATATAACTTGTGAAGTGACAGCAAGTGAATGTGTAGAATTGTTATATCATGTTATACATGCCTATGATATGAATTATATGATTTTAAACCCTGCTATTAACTTGTCACATCATCTGCTATGTTATATTCTATCATACTATTTATTTATTTCGGTTTCTCACGCTGCAAGTTCCATGTAGAATAGAATCACTATGGGTTGAAATGATACATACCCTAACGGACTTTAGAACAGGGAAAAATCATTATGCGCTGAAATGATAGGCCTGAGCGATTTTTATTTATTTTAATTGACTTGCGATTGCAGGTTTGAAATGATAGAACTCAGATTTTTCTTCGTAAATTACGGATTGAAATGTTATATTATCTGTATCACTTGACTTAGGTTAGAAAATATTGTACAGACCCGTGGTTATTATATAAAGTTTTTTTGAAAATTTTGTAGTATTTTAAAAATGTAAATTTATGATAATTTGATTTAATTTGAATTTTAAAATGATTTTTATAAAGTGTTATTGATTTTTCTATGAACTAAAATGGTTAAATAAATGAATGGTTAAGTTAAAATTTGAAATATAACTTAATTCTGAAATGTGAAATTTGGTTTAAAATAAAAGTTAAGTTAAGAAAATAAAATGGAAATTAAGTTTAATTTATGAAATGGAAATTTCATTAAAGTGTAAAGTAAATGCAAAATTATGGAAAAATTGTACATTGACTTTAATAAGTAAAGCATTGAGACATTTGATATTTATTTGTGAAATTTGTTTTATAAAAATCATAAGTTAAAGGGTATTTAAATGACATTTTTAAAGTGGAAAATATGAAATTTTATAAGTTAAAATGATTTAAATTGAAGTTTAATTGTTGCTGAAATTCTATTGTAAATTTGAAAATTCTTTTAGTAGCACTTCAGAAATGTTATCGTCTCTAAAAATGAACTAAAATCTGGAACAAATGAATCTGCAGCACTTTGTAAGTGCTGTAGTTGCAGAAGTAAACTAAAAGGCTAAAAATTAACTAAGAGCTATTGTAGCACTTGTTAAGTGCTGCAGTTGGCTGAAATGAGATTTTTAAATATAATTAGAACTATTGCACCAGTTTCGTAAACGTTGTCTTTGTTGAATTGAATTAAATCATTTAATTTGAACCCTGAACTATTACAGCAGTTTTGTAAATGTTGTTTTTGCTGAATTAAACTATTTTTTCAACTAAAACTGAACTATTACAATAGTTTTTAAATGCTGTCTTTGCTGAATTGAATTGCTGTAGCATTTTCTAAGTGCTGCGAAAGCTGAAATTTCACTGTTTTAATGTATTTAAGTGAATAAATGAGCTCAGAAAAGACTAAATTTTTGGGAATTGAATATTTGATTTGTAAATATAATGACTTCACTTTTAAATGGTTTAAATGAAGTATTTTGATTTGAAATATAAACTAATTTGCCACGGGTTATAATAATGATTGGTTGTTAAAGAGACCGGGATCGGATATGGACATACTCTATGTCGATACCGAAAACCACTTTAACAACTGTGTATACGGTGGAGATTCCGGAATGAAGTAGGATGCTGGAGACGATCCTATTATGGTATGAACGTGGACCCGACTCCCGTGAGTTGGCATAAGGTGGCTAAAACAGGAGCGATCCCGGGCCAAATGAGGTTCCTCTTATCGGACACACTTCTTCGATATCATTCTATTACTTTGTGATTGATTAGGTGCACCCCTTTGATTTTGGGTGTGTGGCTCGAGGTGGGTGCAGTGACTGCTACGTTATCATCAGCCCGTGTGCGTAATTAGTATATCTACCATGGCATTGCCTTGTGTGTCATGTCACCTACCATAGCGAATTTACTACAAGTTTGTTTTTCTTCCGTAGCCCATGGAGTATTTAGGGTAGCCTTCCGATCTGGAGGCATGCTGATACTGGATGGCAACTGGGACTATAACGTGTTGAGGGTTATATGGGTAACTCTAAATAAGTTTATTTTACTGTAGACTATTATAATAGCGCAATATTACTACATAGTAAATAGTTTAACGGATCCTTTGAGGATGGACGGTTCCAAACATCCTTTAAGTTACTTGCACTTTATTACAGTTCACTTAAGTTGGTTTAAATTGTATAAGTATGTATGTCCTGACTCAAGTGCTTGTGTTTTATTTACGCTCGGGTCAGCCTGAGTATTCACAGCTTTGATTTCTCTTTCTAGAGCTAGGAATCGCTGAAGATTCTGCTTATCTAGTTATCTATATATTTCAGTTTCAGTTGTTCTATTTCAGCTCTTGTATAAGTGGACTTCTATGTATTGGGATTTTTATTGTATTTGTTTTCAGACTGATATTATGTATTTGTTTTGAGACTTTATAATAGTAGGTTCATAAATTACTATGTTATTTTATCTTCCGCTGCGAGTTATTCAAATATTTCTGTGTCTGTGATTCTGTAAATGATTTTATTTGCTCCAAATTTTATTACAATCTGTTAATTTGAATTATTCAAGTCTGACATGTGTGGATTATTATCGATTTGAATGATCCAAAATAGTGGGTCGTTACATGACCCGACCCATTTATGACCCAACCCACTTAATAAGTAGGTTACCCATTTAACCCATTTAAAAATTTAAAATTTTAATTCTAATTTTCATCAAAATTCAAATATGGGGATGAGCTAGCTTATTATTTTTTAAGTACAATTGTCATCCCCTTGGAGAACTACAGTGTGCATTCACACGATGAAGTATCCGAGTGTTCCATACTGTCCGTAATTTAGGTTGGAGTTGATCGGTCGAAGTCTCGTCTGATTTCGAGTTCGAACGAAGGAATTATTGCAGTCCGAAAAAAAATAGCACGCTTTTGCACTATGCGGAGTTCAAATATGGAGATGTGGTAGCCTGTTATTTTCTAGGTACAACTTTCAGTCCCCATGGAGAAGTACAGTGTGCGTTCATAGATGAAGTATCTAAGTATTACATACAATCTGTAATTTAGGTGGGAGTTAATCGGTCGAAGTCTCGCCTGATTTCGAGTTAGAACGAATGAGTTATTGCAGTCTGAACAAAAAAAATAACGGCTTCTGCACTAGGCAAAGTTTAAATATGGAGATGCGGTAGCCTGTTGGTTTTAAGTACAACTGTCAGTTTCCATGAAAAATTATGATTTATATTCAAAATTCTTATTTTCAAATTTATATTAAAATTTGATGTTTGTAATAAATGAATAAATGGGTTACTCATTTATAACCCTTTTAAAAATAGATCAACCCAACCCATAATCCATTTTATAATATTCATCAATGGGTTGACCCAATCCATTTATAAGTAGAGTAATTGAGTTGGGTTAATAGATTTGATCAAATTTTGAGAGGTCTAAATTTCATATATGTTGAGCCAAGGACGTATACAAACTACAAAGTCAATGATTTTGACAGTTCGAAAAATTAGCAAGAACTTTTTATTTTCTGATATCTCTCACTAACTGCACCAAATGTATTTTAACTACAATAACAGGAAAAGTAATAAATGATGCAAAGAATGGCTATGAATCACCCATTCTTTTCCCATACCTGGTACATTTTAGTGAAAACTAACCCAAATACAAAAAAATAAAGAAAAAATTATGGAAAAAAATAAATAAATGTCCTTCCATTTTCATGAGTTACTTCTTCATATTATTCGGCATGAGGCGCTGAATTAATTCTGGAGATGCTCCGTTCAGCTCTGTATATGATAAAAAATATGGTATGTAAGTTTATAGACTGATAGTAAATGCAAAAGAAAGCAATAAAATTCGAACAATATGCACAATGAGATGTAGATTCAGAAAGCAATAAAATCTTACCTTCGGGTGTAAAATTAAACAGAGGAGGCAAGGGTTGTCCATTTGGTAATCGAGTATTAGGATCTCTCAATACGTCGAAGAAGGGATGTGCGCACGCCTCAAGCTGTATATTAAATTAAATTCCTCATAGATTTCAGAAGCAGCAAAAGCTGGAATAGCTCAGTTGGTTAGAGCGTGTGGCTGTTAACCACAAGGTCGGAGGTTCGAGCCCTCCTTCTAGCGAATTGCAGCTCATTTTTACCTCCCCCTCATTACTTAATACTCGTATTTACAGATATTATATTTTGCTATAGGTTTCACAGCTTAATATGGAAACCAACTAATATAACACAGCCAGTGACCATGCATTATGAGTTTATAACATAATTTTTTTATGTTATATATTGGTACCATTATCTACAATGACTTATATAGCTTATCCTCGAACCCAAGTAATATTACCGTTGACCATCCATTGTAAGTTTATACCTTATAAAAATCTATGTTATACATAGATATTTCTGTGTTGTGTATTTATAAGACATGATTGTTCCTCTATTTTTATACATCAGTTAAATAACGTAAAAAGCTATGTTACTAACCAGTTAGAGTATGTTTCAGCAATATCACCACAGGCATTGCACATACTATACTGGAATTCAACTACCTCACTTAATATATATGGTACTTACAGCAGTGGTGCGTAGATTTGGTGAGTACTGAAGCAGCCTTGATACAAAATCAACTGCCTCGGAAGGCAACTTCTTGTTAAAAATCTGCATTGTTTTTGTTTGTAAGAACGCTTACAATGTTTACATAACAATAAACTTCCCTTATCAAAATACTAAAATAAAATGACCTTGTGCCAAGGACGAGCTTTGATCTGAGGAAAATTGAACTCAGTGTGGTTTGGATTCATCCACCTGATTTCTTCTCTTGTCGGCGTACCTAACACCTAATGACATTAACGCTTTGTTATTTGTTTACAAAAGGGAAAATAACTACTAAGGTGGATATGCAGGTATCAATAATGATATCACACCTTGATAATTTCCACAAGTTGATCCACAGAGCTCTCACCAGGAAACAAAGGCTGCAAAAATCACATTAAATTTTCAATGGATTAAATTAACTGATATATAAAAAACATAAAGATGAGCCTTTATTATTTACGGTAGCAGTAAGAAATAATGTAAAAAATGAATTAGTTTAAAATACTTTTTATGTGCTGAAAATTTAATATAAACATTTAGGGTTCCTTTGGTTTGAATTTTGAGTCTTGTTTTTCGTTTTCAATATATATTTCAAAGGACGTGTGAGAGAAGTTGGTAGAAAAATCCTGATTATTATAACAAATGAGAGAACAGAATGGAAGAGTTTCAGTGTTCTTGATATGTAACAAAAACCCAAAACTAAAAACAGCAAACCAAGCTAGGCCTTAGATTCTTAGAAACATTTTGGAGAGTGCTTTCTTTAACTACTTCTACTTATCGTAATGCTTGACTTGGGTTTTATAGAACACTCCAAAACATCATATTACTCGGTTAAAAACTTAAAATACAATCAAAACTATTAAGATGATACTATGCTCTATAATACCCAGTTTCAGTGCAATATATTGTTGAATGAATAGATAGTATGTTGTCTAGCATTTTACTGTTGAACAAACTTTTTCTTTTCTTTTCCTTATTTGATATCACATTGCCATATGTTGTTTATATTCCAATAGGCAAAATGAAGATTGGATAAAGTGGCGAACATATTCCCCTAGCGCGGCTCCAAAGGTAATCAAATATTTTTCAAATAACTTCATATTTCGTATATAATTAGAGGAAATAGTTCAGGGTCTCTCGGCAATGGTAAATAAAAAAATGTATCGAATTTCAATTCCTTAAGCAGAACAGTCGAAGTAGAACAAGAGAAGGAACAAGATACAGATTCTCATGAAAATGATGAAGAGAACAGACTTGAAGAAAAGAATCTTTCTGGAGGTGCAAATATCACACCTTAATCATTTCCACAAGTTGATCCTCGGCATTTTCTCCACAAAAAAATGGCTGCAAGCATTGTATTGAAATTTTGAATTATGGGAAAAATGAATTTATTTTAACCTTTTCTCAAGATGGAAATGAGAAATAGTTAAAAACTTTAAAACAAAAACAAAAAACAAAACAAATAGTACAAAATATTTATATAAGCTGAAAATTTAACATATCCATTAACAGATAAGTGACAAGAAATAATTGAGGACTACTAGTAAAGTTTAAGGTTTGAACTTTAAATCAAAATTTTCAAACATCAGTAACCAACTTTGGAATAAATAAAAATTGAGTGTCAAGAAATAAAGGTTCGAGCAAAAAGCTTGTAAGCTATGATTAGCAGGGAAAAAAAAGTAACATTTTGCTTTTAATGGATACAAGACTGAATTCGGAATATGAGTATTACAGCGCCCAAAATTTCCAAATCCTTAAAAGCATATACGTACCAATCATATATTATGTCATGTAAATATAGCTGAGAAAAAGTCATGAATTAACAGTACCTTCCCAGACAAAAGCTCTGCTACAACACAACCAGCAGACCACATATCTATTGCTGTAGTATATTCTGTAGCTCCAAATATGAGTTCAGGAGCTCTGTAATAGCGTGAACATATGTATGATATGTTCGGCTCTCCTGGAACCTAAATCAGAAGGACCAATTGTATCATATCACTTATATTATATAAGAATAACTCTATACTCTGATCAATAGATTACAATATACCAATTGTTTTGCGCTACCAAAATCACAAAGCTTTAATTGATGTGTGTGGGGATTGACCTGCATATTCAATATCACAAGATTGTTATTGACGAAATAGTTCAAGAATTCATTATAACATATTAGTGAATTTCCATGGATTTGTTATGGTGGTAACAAAAAAGAAATAGATGGACAAAAGGTTTACCAAAATATTTTGGGGTTTTATGTCACGGTGGCAAACACCAACACCTCGATGAATGTAAGCTAGACCTCGGCATATCTAATATGTATGAATACAAATATAAAATCGGATATTGCATATTGAATTTGGATGTTATTCACACAATAAATGAAGCAATTAAACAACTTTACTTGATAAGCATAAAGGCGGGCATAAATGAGAGGCATTTGTTGGTTGATTTTGGAATACTGCTTTTCCATACGATGAACGGTTTCAGAAATATATTCAAGTACAAGATTCAAATACACCTCATTTTTC
This sequence comes from Allium cepa, assembly GCA_030765085.1. Taxonomy (NCBI): domain Eukaryota; kingdom Viridiplantae; phylum Streptophyta; class Magnoliopsida; order Asparagales; family Amaryllidaceae; genus Allium; species Allium cepa. The sequence continues at coordinate 532,241,019 of CM060934.1, forward strand.
TCCGTCGTTGAAAAGAAGTGATGCTTTAACTGAACTACATTAGGATGGTTAAGCATCTGCATTATCTGTAGTTCTCTGTTTTTGTATCTCTTGTCTTGTAACACTTTCTTGATGGCTACTGTTTCTGACGTCTCAAGACACTTAGCCTGCACAAATTCAAATTTACATATTATAGAAACACATGGAACAACGTCGACTTGTTTTAAAGAATAAAGATGTTATTTGCATTGAGAATGAGTTTAGTTTACCTGAAACACGACACCAAATGAACCACTTCCAACTACACGTTCTGCCATATATGAGACAGTCTGCCATCAATCAAAAATCAAATAATAGAATAAGGGAAACAGTGACTTAGAAAGTTAGTAAGTTAGAAAAATTTAATGTCAATATAATACATTATATTTTCACCTTCTTTCTCAATCAAAACGTTTAGAATAACACTGTAAATATTAGATAATGGCACCTGTTTTGCCTGTCCATCACGGCCACCTATTGTTGTTTTAATTATCTGTCCTGCTTCTGTTCCTTTACCTTTTGGCCCTGCATTTTCTGAATCCTGCAAGAATAGTTACAGCTCCTGGTGATAAGTATGTGACTATAATTCGTCAAATGAGCATATGAATTTGATGATATTAAGATGCCCATGGGAATAAAAACTTCTGATAAAATGTTGTTAAGCTCAATGAATATTTCTCAAAAAAAATTGATGCGGCTAATGCTGAGCATGGAAATTTTTCATCCGTAGAATAATAAGTAAGCAAACCCTCAAATGTTAAGTAATTTTATCAAAGCATTTCAATGTCTATGAGAGGTGCAGGGATCAACTTGGCAAATCAATTTGCGTATTACCCGAAGTATGTTAAAGTTGATGCATATTATTTAGAAATTTACCGACAATGTTGTTTATAATGCAGTTAAAAGAAGCAAGCATAGCTCAGTTCTAAAGAGTTTCAGTTGATGATTCAGCAAGTCCAATCCACGTTAATCACAATTAGAACGTTGTTCGATTAAAATGGTACTTTGAGGTTGTTCGTTCAACCTGTTAGACGTGGTTCGTATTATAGGAGTATGTGCGTATCTCACATCGCAAAGTTAGAAGAACGACTGTACCATGCAATATATGGAATTGGTAGTGTTGAGATTGGTGCTACGATATTTCTTAAGGTTGGAGAGTGTTGTGATTTGTATACAAAATCACATTTAAAAGATATAAAAGGGAAACAAATACTTGACTTGCACAACATAATATTGCATATATGGATATTGTGATCTTGGTTTCAGGAATTTGCTTGTTTTTTTCTTCACTTCTTATCTTTTCCTAAATCTAAGGACGTAGGGATCCTGAGAAAAATCCTAACAAGTAGCATGTAATGATAAAAAAATCTTATTATTACAGTAGTATTGTCACAAGTATATATGTGTTCGATGAAGCGATCTCAATGGCAGCGTAAGCACACAATGGCTTCACAATTAAGCGTCGCAGAATGCAATTATAGTGCAAGTGATGTGCCCAAGTTAAAACTTCATTGAGTGGAACCTACAACCCTCGAAGCAGTGATCTGCAGTTTTCATCATTATGCAATCTCAAGTCCTTTGGATAACTCCAGCCTCCCAAGTGTTTGAAAACATTGAATAGAACAAAATAGAATAGAAAAGTGTAAGCAAATAAATAATAAGGACTACAACTTTATTGATGACTTGATTAATTATTCAAAAATACACTGCTGATATTTATAGCTGGATTACTTGAAACCTAAGTAATTATATAATTGGAAACATTATAACTAAAGAAAATTACAAAATACAATAGACAAGTAACAAACTAATATCTGGATTACTTGGAACCTAAGTAATTATATAATTAGAAATATTATAACTAAAGAAAATTACAAAATACAATAGACAAGTAATAAACTGTGAATCTCTTGCGATAACATTTTTAACATCCCCACAAACTCAAAATGCATAGCAACTGAAGTTTGTCAAAACAAACACGATCAAAAATAAAATCTAAAATCGGCACTATCACCAAAACTATCTAATTCTACAAAACAATGGTTTCAAGTGCTGTTAGAGATACTGTCTTTCAATACCAACTTATACATGATTGGTCGACAACAATCTAAAAAAACAACAATGAATAAAAAATCCGAAGTTGAAAATTCGAAAAGAGAACGGGAATAAGGAAATTCCCATCCAACTGGAAATGGAATTCCAATCGGGAATTGGAAGAGTAACTCCAATCAAAAATCCGGAAAAAGAGAAAATAGAAACAAGAAGATTCCCATGGGACTGAAGTGTAATTACAATCAAGATTCATTATATTCGTGGCAAGAAGACTGACGCCAATCAGGAAAAAAAAATCTAAAATCCAAAATCTGATACAACAAGCTTAGATTGTGTCGCCAGTAGCGGAAGCACGATTTGAGTAATATAGCCGACATGTTCCAAATCTTCAAGCTTCAAATGGGGATGAATTCTGATTGCAGTTGATGAATTGAATTGTAATTGACTAATTGAAATTGAATCACAAAATTATTTTAGTAGAATCGAAACACGTTCTAATATTATATTGAAATTATTGAATAGAACAAAATAAAATAGAAAAGAAGCAAGGAGGAGAGAGTAAGAAGAAACAATTAAGTATTAAGGACTAAATCTTGATTGATGACTTATTAATTATTCATCGGTGCATTGTTGATATTTATAGCTAGATTACTTGGAACCCAAGTAATTATATAATTGGAAATATTATAACTGGAAAACTATAAAATACAATAGGTAAGTAATAAATTGTAAAATCTCCTACAATATTTTTATCTTTAATACTAAGGTTCATCCTCTCCTATTCAATTGACCTCCCATCTCCTTGCTTTGAACTAACACTATAATCGTTGCGCCTCTTTCTAGTGCAGTGAATAACTTGTGGTGTAAATCAGGTATATTGCTGATTTTATTCATATTTTTAAATATCAATTATTTTTATTTTTATTTTCGAAAACTGCTGATTTTAGGCTAATAGGTCATTCTACATCTACATATACATATACATATACATATACATATACATATACATATACATATATGAAAAGTCTATTTAGACACAAAATGAAGACACGATCGGCGACACAAAGAATATCCACCGTTGGATTGCCCCCGAATTCCACCCTCTCCATAAAGACAAAAAAAATCCAATGATCCGGATCTTTTGTATCACCATTTTGTGTTTAATTTTGTGTTCAAATAACTAGTCCCGTATATATATATATATATATATATATATATATATATATATATATATATATGTGTGTGTGTGTGTGTGTGTGTGTGTATGTATGTATGTATGTATGTATGTATATGTATGTATGTATGTATGTATATATATGTATGTATGTATGTATGTATGTATGTGTGTATATATGTATATGTGTGTATATATATGTGTGTATATGTATATGTATGTATATGTGTGTATATGTGTGTATATGTATATGTATGTATGTATATATATATTGTGTGTGGAAAAACTGCAGACTTTAAACTAATAGGTCATTCAAGATAATATTAGATGTATATTAAGATCCAAGATGCATATTCAATACACACCATCTCCAAGACCTCACCAAATACGATATAGTGTCCTATATTTCACAAAAATTTACTCATAGTTCTTGTTAGTGTCCATGTATTATGCATACAAAATCATCCTCTTTGCTTACATTCCATAACTAAAGGTTGACGAAGAAATTGGTCAACAATTATACATCATGTACTGATTTTACGAATCAAACAACAGGAAGGGACAACTAAGTTTGAAGAGCATAAGATTAAAGGCCATGTGTTGGATGATTGGGTCCATGCTCAACAAATGTGTAAAAACATAATTTTAAAAAGTGCACACCTTCTGCACTTTCCAGAAATATAAAATGAAAATTATCGATTGAATATCTTTATTTTCTGCTATTCATAAAAGACAATGAATGAACAAGTTTCAACAATGTCACATTAAAATTCTATAAATGCCCTTATAATAATGACACTATTGTTGACCATCGTCCAACCTTCCACTTACACCATCAAACATATGTGAAAGCGCAATTACATACAATATGACATAAAATTGCATGCTCATTGTTATACTACAAATATAAAATGTGTAAAAACAGAATTTCAAAACGTGCACACCTTCTGCACTTTTCAGAAATATAAAGTGCAAATTATCAATTGCATGTTTTTATTCTCTACTATTCACAAAAGAGATTGAATGAATAAATTTCAACAATGTCGTATTAAAATTCTATAATTACCCTTATAATAATGACACTATTGTCGACCACCGTCCAACCTTCCACTTACACCATCAAACATATTGGTGCACGTGAAGGGTTTTGCCACACCACTTTCATTTCTATTGCTGATAAATAAATTGATTGCATTGAAAATCAACTGTTGTTGTTTCAACCGTACTTTAAGGTATGTACTTACCCTCTTAAATTTGTTTGATAGAGATGAAGAACAAATGGAAGAGGGAAATATCGGTATGATAATGAAAGAGAGGAAAGAAGAATGGACGAACGCAACTTCCACTACATAAAGGAAATTGTACTCCAAATTAAAAATATTTGATGTGTATGCTAGTGCACATCGTGTTTGTCGATAAGCTAATTTTATATAATAAAAATCTGAATGTACAAAAAATAATATTTCGAAAGGCATATATAATTACAAACTTCGAAATATGTAAAATATGTAGAAGTATAAATTATCTATAAACTTGGAATATAACTAATGTACGCTATTTACTAAACATAAATATGAAATGTACAAAACAACAGATTTAATAAAGCTTGTAGATTATGTGCTTTTCTCAACGCACATGTAAACTATGTAATAAAAGTGAAGACTGAATGCAATATGCAAAAATAACTCGAATATGTAAATATCAAACACTTTGCAAAATGGTATGCAAAATAAGTATAAAAACAAATTTTGGACAAATTTGTAAACCAAAACCTTCATACGTTTGTGAAATAAAAATAATATGCAAATTATGTGCAACAAATTGGAATATAACTAAAAACTTGCATCCTATACTTACAAAAATATAAGTTGCATAGAAAATCATTTTAAAAAAATGCATATATTTAAAAGTTCGCAAAAATATAACTAAGAAAGATACAATAAATTATCTACAAAAACTTTAAATATAACCAAATATTGCACATTTTATATTATAAAAATATATAAGATCTAACAAATACTTGTATTTTAAAAGTCCAAATATTATGCATTTTTCAAACATATTTATAAACTAAGAAATAAATGCATTTTTCAAACATATTTATAAACAAAGAAATAAATGCAATTTTCAAATATAATTAAAAGTGTAGTCTTGGCGCAACGGTTTGGTTACCCACATGATGAGCTGGGCACCGAGGTTCAAGACTAGAAACCCTCTTCGCAATGCGAGAGAAATTCTGCGTATACTATCGACCTCTCCAGAATCCACTATCGTGCGAAAGCTCGTGCATTGGGTTCCATCTTTACTTATAAGAGAAATAAACGTGTGTGCAAAACGAAAGGTAAAGTGTAAAATTCAAATACATAAAAATGTGTAGTACAACTGCATTTTACCCACGATCTTTTTTACTTTTTTGAAAAAATAAATAAAAAATATGTGAAAGTTGAGTTTTTGGCGGCTGGCCCAAGCTCTTCTGTCTCATGCACCTGGCATTTGCGTATGAATTAGCATACACTATGTAGCAAAAGGAATTCACAATGTTATTAATTATGCACCACATCTCCATCAATTTTTAGCGATGCGAGTCTATATCATTTCAAACCATTTTTATATTTTTCATCATGCGAACAACCTTAACAATCTCTCGTTTGGCTCGCATCCTCTTCGAGTGTTTTGAGAGCAGTGTTTTTTTTGTCGGCATGGTTTAGTTCATAACTTTCAACTCTGGTACTATGTTGAGTTTCAGATAGACAGACCAAGCTCTTCCATTTTCTGAACGTGGCGTGTGCATATGAGTTGGCACACATTGTAACAAAATAAATCCCTACTGTTACGTGTCTACCTACTCATTTATACACATCACCATTAATTTTGAGCGATGTGATTCCATTTTCAAACCGTCATTGTATTTTTCATCATGCGAGACAATCCTAATAGTAAATATGTAATAATTTGCATAAAGTTCAAACAGAGTTAAAAGTCGCATATTCTGTATTATACGCTCCCCCTTAAACTTTTATCACTAAAAAAACGGATAACTCAAAAAGCGTATAACCTCATCACCTTCCTGCCGTTTACATCAAAATGACGTTTACATCAAAAAATGAATTGGTGGAATTTCATAATAATAAGAAGAAAGGCATTAGTAGCATTGATGAAAAATATAATGGCAATCATGCAAATAAATGCATAAATCAAAATCAAGACTAATGACTTAACATTAATTAATGTAGGGCTTCCTCGATTGTGATTATTAACTCCAAGAGCACGTCATTTTTGCTGCTTCATTATACTTAGATTCATATATCAATGTGATGCTAAAGTTATAAACGTATGATAAGCTGCCTTCAGAACAAGTAATTGTCGAGAATTGATGTGTAATAAGTAAGATGCGGGGATAGCTCAGTTGGGAGAGCGTCAGACTGAAGATCTGAAGGTCGCGTGTTCGATCCACGCTCACCGCATTTTTGAATGTTGTAGGTTCAAAGGTCATGTTTTTTATGAACGTTTTACCAAATAGGCACATTGTCCTGAATATTATTACATATGTTCCAAGTTATTCATTACAGTTTAGAACACACAATATAGTAACAATATGAATAGAACATCAAGCCATAGTAGATCGGTTGGAAGAGCATTTAATTTGTGTTTAATCCATATTGAGGCTGCACTTTCATGAATATTATCACATATGTTCCAACTCTTCATTATAGCTTTAGAACACACAATATAGTGACAATATGACTAGAACATCAAGCCATAATAGATCGGTTGGAAGAGCATTTAATTTGTGTTTGATCCATGTCCACCACGTTATTAACGTTGTATCGATTAAAATAGCATTGAGATTGAGCATACTTTAATTATTTTTTTGAAGATTATTATACATTCTTGAGTATCTTTAATACTACTGGCAATCATACAGTATGTAATGATTTCATGAATAGAACAAACATTGAAAGCTTGGTTGGGAGAGTGTAGACTAAAGATTTGAATATCACATGTTCATTCCAGACCCATCATATTATGAAAGTTTATACTAATTGAAATGATAATTTAAGGTTCAAAGATCATTTGTTCGCTCCAAACCGACAACAACATGAATGTTGTACCAACTAAAATGGTTTTTTTGAGGTATGAAGGTACTGTTTCAAATGGACGTTCAAATCATTTCAAATCATGTAGGGATTAAAATCGCATTTAGAAGTCGTGTGTACCCTTATATCATTTTTAAGGATAAGTCGTGTGTACCCTTGCATCAGTTTTGAAGTATTGAACATTTCTCAAGTTCCTCTTATGCATGATGTATGTATGATGGAACAATAAACAAAGATAGCTAGTTAGATGAGCGTCAGATTAAGATTGCATGTTCGATCCACTCACCATAATATGAATGTTGTACCAAATAAGACAACATTTCAAGTTCATGTGTGCATTTTTACGTTAATCAAAATGTTGAAGACCGTATATTTCTCAATTTCATCCACATGCTTACAATGCACATTGTAGTGATTTTATGAATTAAACATCAAGTGAGGATAGATCCATCGCACAAGGGTTGACGTCGTGTTCAATTCAAGCTAGTTACGATAAGGTTGGTATACCAACTCAAATGATATTTTGAGGTCACGTTCTCATTTCACTCACTGCATATATGAAAGCTATTATGCACTTTTCGCGTTCTTTGATACAATTAATAGTCATAAAAGATGAAGTAGTTTCACGATAGAGCAAATCATTTCCATCAAGTCTCAAATTTTGGTCACGTTCGAATGAGATCTTGAACGGGATAGTGTGTAATGAATATCTAAATTAATATTTAATGATTTCCTTTAATAATTGTTATCTAAAACATTAAAAAAAATGTAGCATACTCAGTTTGCATAAGAAGAAGGTTGTTAGATTAGAAAGTATTTTAGTCTTTTATGATAGTTGTAATTAAGTAATTGATTTGGTTGAGACATACGTCAAAAAAAAGCTTCTATTATGATTCACTCGAGTAAAATGCAACAAATAGGATCAAAATATTTTGACATAAACAAAAAGATTTAAAAATCATACTAGAGAAAAACATACAACTTTGACTGAAATTTTGGATTGTAATCGTGTCTTAAATTTCATATCATCGAAATGCAAAGATGCAATGTCAAAAGCAATCTCTGAGAAGGCTGATCAAAGTTAAAACAGTGGATAGCTTAGTTGGGAGAGCAACAAATTTGAAGGCCACATGCTAAATCCATGCTCATAGCAATTTGAACGTTGTACCAAAAAAAAAAAAAAAATTTAAGATCTCATGTACCTCTTTACAGCTAGGGGTATATTTGTCAAGATATTCGATGCAGCTAAAGGTTGTACACCATTAGACAAACAAACTAATATAAAAGCAAACTTGGATATTACAATTGATGGAGTGTTAATCTAAAAATATGAAGGTTGTGTATTTGATCCACACTCATCACATATGAATGTTGTATAATAAAATGATATTTTAGGTAGCATGTTTGTTGCAATCTTACCGCATTTTAAAGGTTATTAAATATTTCTTGAGTTAATATACAAAAATAACACTTCGACCCACTATAATGAGTTCATGTATAGTACAACAAGCGGGGATAGCTCAGTTGGGAGAGCGTCAGACTGAAGATCTGAAGGTCGCGTGTTCGATCCACGCTCACCGCATTTTTAGAACATTCTTTTTTTATTTTGGCGAACTGATGCTCTGGATGAAACAAGAACCAAACTACGACAAATGATATTGACCCAATTTGGTACGACAGATAAACTAAATCCTGAGATTGAAATGAATATGACTGTTTAATCCAATAAATATTAACTGATAGGTGCATCTGTAAATAAATGAGATTGTGACCAATATAAAAACAACTTTTGGTCTTCCTATTGGAAATAGAAAGCTGAAAATATAATAAATACAGTGAGGTAATTAAACTTCAACTTTGGAAAGATAAATAAATGAGTAAATGCAATTAAAAAAAGAAAAATAAAAGAAACGAACCTTGTTTTTATGGGAATTATCATCTTTCCCTTCTTTGATCGTCATTCCATTCAATTCTTTAGGAAGTTGATCTACAGCTGCATCCAAATTATTTGAATTGGTACACACTTCTTGATTTGACGTAGATTCTTCGTTGGATTCAACTGAAGTGTTGTCGCTTGAATCATCTTCAATTCTTGCCTTCTTGTTACCAGAAGTCCCACCCTAATATTTCGTTTATTGCATTCAAATGATCAAGTCTGTTGAACGTGAACTTAAATTGCAAATTCTAATCGTTTACATGTTTATCCATAATAATCATTTTATCATTTTTGCATTGTGAAATCGGATTTAAATTGTTGAATACGAGCTCGTTATGTCAATGTAAATGCATTTTTACACTTCTTTCAACGATTATCTTTAAAAAGCAATGAACTTTTCCAAGGAATACATCTTTTTCAAGTACCAACTACAGATTATTCAAAATTGAGGTAACAAGGTCAAAAAATGCAATCGATTTTCCATAAAATTGCAATCTTTTACCAAGAGATGCAGAAATTGCACATTCAATTGCGAAATCGAGAAAAGAAACGACTGAATAAATAAAAATAATTCGATTGCGAAATTGAGAAAAGAAACGACTAAATAAATGAACATAAGCTTACGTTGTCGGAGTTTTTGCCCGAAGTAATGCTTTTGAGCCTCCTCATGACATGCATCTTCTTCTTCCTTCTCTTCTCCAAACACCGGTTTCAGAGAAGAGAAAGAAAAAGAATTAAAGAGAGAAAACAAAAGGAAAAGTAAATAAAAGAAGAAAAGGAAAGAAAATGAGTTCTTTCTCTCTTCCTATTCTCTGTTTTTCTTTTCGGTCAAGCTTGCAAGGACCAAACATAATCATTTCACAGGGTGCGTACTTCGAGTTCTGGTGCATCTTCACCGTTGGATTTTTTGTATTACGGATCGGACGGTATTACAAACAATGTGATTTTGAGGCCTGTGTTTGAATTTCTATTTTTTGACTGCGCATGCGAGGGAAGCGGGTTTTCTTCTAAATTGGAAAGTACGGTGGATTTAAATTATTTTTGATCATTGGTTCAGGACAAGTTAGAAGTTTTACTACGGAGATTTTCACTGAAATTTGATTAATAAATCAAATACATACAAAAATCAGATCTAACGGTGCATTAATGATTTCTTTTACATATTCAAAGCAAATTATACAGCACATAACATGTGTTTTACAATGTTATTGTAAAGTGAGGATTCAATATCGAGTTTCGACACTTCCGCTCAAAAACCTCACATTTTGAACTGAACTGTCGTTCCACCAATCAAATATATCTGCATCGCTTCGTACGGGCACCGTAGAGTTTGATTAACATATATTTATAGCAGTATTTTAATTTTGCTACATGCGACCGAACTCGAATAAATATCATCTCATTTTTCTGTTCACGACGTGAGATTGTTCTTTTTCAACCCATGCATAATGGCTCAAACAATTTTGTGAGAACACCTCAGCACTTAAATAATTAATAGAGATTAAACATCAAATATCGGGGCAAACAAACTAATAAACAATTCTGATGTCTCGTTTATTGCATTAAAAAGTAAAAAGTGAAGATGATTATGGAAAAAATACATATGATTTTGAAAATGGCGGCATGGCGATTTCAAATCTGGATTTTGCAATCGTAGGTTTTTCCTTTAGGGCCAGCTTTCGTCCGTCTGCTTCATCTCCCTATCTTTTCATCGATCTCATCGGCTAGCTTATGACAACTAGCCCTTTGTAATACCTTAAATCAATGTTGAGTGACAACTTCAGGCTCCTAAGTACCAAAAAGACAGTCCTTTACGGTAAAAATCATAATACCAAGGCACAATGGTAGAATCTCACAATGAAATGAAAATATATAATATATTGAGTATTCATGAACAATAAAACAATATCTAAGAGACTATACTGATTGGAGTAACTGATAAATAAACATCAACGCAGATAGTTAGAATACAATATTTGATATAACGAGTCTCGTATATAAATAGCATATCTATCATGTACTACTATAATATCAAGTATATCCAAAGTATCGACTTCGCCTCCAAAATGCTCCAACTATCCTTAAAGCGTATCCTCAAAGCAGCTGGCTTTCAAACTTCTCAATTGAGTACCTAAGAGTTGTTATGATATAAACAGATAAGGACAAAATGCGGGTCAGACATAAAGCTTGGTGCAAGGGGAGCTAACTCAAAGTATATTATACTAAAACTATATACAAATAAATAGAAAACTACCGAGATATAACCGGTCCTCTCCACAAACATGACTTAGGGATGATCCAGACTGTCCATAAACAAGTAAAGTAAACACGGCTCGTAGGTGGGGGTCATAACATAACCCGCTCTTCTCATGTAATATGATTGAAACGTAACTACGTACGTCGATAAAGATAACCCAATGTACCAATGCAGGAGTAATATAAACATCGCAATATAAGTTTAACACATAATGTTTAATAATAATAATCAACCAACCAATATACATGCACGGTCATAATAATAAGAGACATACAAAGAAAAAGTTGACACCCACCATCACTGGTGCGTGGAACTGCTATGGACACCAATCGATCGACTGTCCCCTATTGAAGCATCTTAAATGCAACACTTGTACATTGATATAACAATGTCACTATCATAGCATCTTCATACCTAAAAACGAAATACGGATATCTATAACTAACATCCATCTTGAATTGTCATTGGCTACCAAAAAGACCTATCGAGAGCCACAATTACATTGTGGATGTTAATACCTCGGTATTGATTTTGACGACGACAACCATATACAATCATACAAAATATAAATACTAATGTTATGCTAAGTAATATAATATATAGTGCAGAAAAATATATAGGCATTGAATCGAAAACTGTACAATATAGATAGACATAAAGACCCACGAGTACAAAGACCAAGAGACGAAGATCTCAAGATTATAATTTAGTATATAGAGTCATATCTTATATTGTTAAAGTCCTTAAAAGCAATCTTTGATCTCTATCTTTGATTTTTCCATCTTTTATATATTTAAACAAAAAAATTCAAAATATACTTTAAAATATTTTATAAAAGTTTTTCGAAGTTCTAAAAGTTTATAAATTATGTTCAAACTACTTTACGAAGTATCAAATTATTTTACAAAGCATAGAATTTTCAAAATATTTTAAAAGAAACTAGTTTTCAAAATGTACATGCATATGTCGACATATATGCATAGAGTATGTCGACATACACGCCATCAATTGGTTTTCCGAATTTTGAAATGAATTCGCGCAACTCTTCATGAATGGACACATATGTTGAGTTGCTATATAAAGTGGAGCAAATGAATTTTTTGACAACTAATTACTTATCTTCTTCCCTCCTATTACTCCATTAAAAATTCCATTGAAGAATATAGTTAAATCTCTTCGAAATCATATAGAATCAATTCATACTTCTTCTTGTTGATTCAATACTACTTTCTTACTATTTTGGAAACATTTCTCTCTCTCTCAATTCAAAGATCAAAATGTTATCCAACAGACTATATGATTTATTGTATCCAAACTTTAAGAAATTATATTTGGAAAAACTGTCGACTTTATTTGTATTTGCTTGGATGTGCTTATATCCCGTTCAAATCAGGTGGGTGTGCTTAGTAGCCCGAAAATCCAGTAGGTGTGCTTGTAACTCATTCAAATCAGTGAGTCTACGCTGAGCTCGGAAATCCAAGAGGACGTGTCTTGTAGCCTCGAAATTGAGATTGTATTTGGGTTTATCTTCTGCCCGGTTAAAGATTTGCATTTGATAATAAATATGTACAAGCAATTGTATAAGACTAGATGTAGGAGAAATCCGAACCAATATAAAATCTTTGGTGCCATTTCTCTAACTCCTTACTTTAATTTTGCTTTTATTTTTATTTGTGATTGTATTTGTGACTATTTGATAGTTTAAGTCTACAGTGGTAATCGGTGATTTAATATTTAAAAGAAATTTAAAAAGATTCGCATAAATTAGAAAACACTACCCCCCCTCTGGTGTTTGATTAGCCTTAAGATCCATGATTCCGCAACCCACATTTGGTATCGAAGCACTAGGTTTTAAAAAACTCGTAATTTACTTTTGAAAAGTTTAAATGGCTAACAACACTGTTAATACACTTGTTAACACTTTTTTCAAAGGACAAGCTGCTGCTAGACCGTCACTTTTTAATTGCAGTAATTACACTTATTGGTCATGCAGGATGAAGATTTGTTTACAGCTTAATGTTTTAAATATTTGAAATGTAATACAGAATGAGTGAAAATGCTGCTATAGATCGTAATATGGAATATAATCTAAGTTATCTACTAGTGCAGAATATGAATATGAATATAAAAAGTAAATAGTAAAGTAAATGACATCGGGAATTTTTATATTGGTTCGAACTCCCATTCTACGTCCAATCCCAGACTCCTTCTGCAATTTAACTATACCGGAGGAATATGTATTACGTCCAATCCCAGACTCCTTCTGCAATTTAACTATACCGGAGGAATATGTATTACACTGCCCGAGCAACAGAACAGGACTTCTACCGCCCGAGCAACCGAACATAACTTCTACCGCCTAGACAACTGAATAGGACTCATACTGCGTGAGCAACCGAACAGGACTTCTCAATAGTAAGTTTTCTTGACTAACTGTGTTATGTAGATAGCATGGATAAGTCTTTAGAGTACACTCTTCCTATAATCTTCTCCTTTATGATATATAGTGTAGTTCGTGAAGATTGGAAGTAATTTTAATCACAAATAAATTATGCTTGAAAGTGCGAGTGATTAGAATATATTCATGAAAGAAAATGGCAGAATTTAGATAGCAAGAATATTATAATAGAACCAGAGAATTGAAATATTGAAAACAACTAAATTCAAGGCTTTATATAGAGTTTAAAGATGTAATAGTTCGTGAAAAGTTTCGGCTAAAAAATACGTAAACAACTCTTGAATCAAAGGTTGTTTCTGTTCGTTAAAAAGTGGCAACCGTTTAGAAAAATAACCGTTATGAATATTCAGTCGATCGAGGAAAGAATTTCAGTCTTTTGAATATTTTATATTTTGAATTTAAAATTTTATTGTGAAAAGACACTTATTTTGATCGACTGAATGGGGTGGTTCGGTCGACTAAACCTTCAAATGAACTTATGCACCTATGCATGTTTCAATCGACTAACGACACCTATTCAGTCGATTGAAACTGGTGTTTTCTGCCATATTAACTTCTTGTTGAAAGCTTTTTGTTTAATAACTTAATTTAAATAATTTCTGATATGGGTATATGATTTTGAATATAATTTGAACTATGTGTGCATGCATATACCACTTAGGAGAGATTTTAACATTGATTAACTACTAACTAAACAATAAACAAACCAATAAACTATAAACAAACCAATTATAAAATTTGAAACTTTCTCCTTGAAATCTTGGTCTTCGATCTATCGTCGAGTAGAATAACAATTTCTCCTGCAAATTTGGTTAGTTCATATAATATATACTTATATAGCTGTCACGAAGAAAATATCAAAATACAAGGTTCTAACATTCTCCCATTTTTTGATGATGACAGCTATGTAAGTTTATAAAAAATTTATACAAAGCAATTAAAACTCCCCCTGAATAAATACGCTACCTAAACTTCTCATACTTCTCCACCTTTTCCATCAACAAAAAGGAATAAAAATTGAGTAACATGGTAAACAATGATAGTAACATGAATAAGCGAACTTGTTTAACAAGTGAAATATATAACATAGAT
Source organism: Allium cepa (assembly GCA_030765085.1). Lineage (NCBI taxonomy): Eukaryota > Viridiplantae > Streptophyta > Magnoliopsida > Asparagales > Amaryllidaceae > Allium > Allium cepa. The sequence goes on from CM060934.1 coordinate 532,256,103, forward strand.
AAACTTCCATTGAACCAACAATAATTGAAATATAACAACATTTTACTTAACAGACATCAAGAAAAAACATTGATTCAATATCAAAACAAACAAGATAAACAACAATGGCTGTTCATGGATACAACATAACGAACATAAAAAAAACTAGGATAATACATAAGCATAAGATAAAATAAAAATGGACTAAACTTTTCTGCTATCGGATTTTTCCTCTTCTTCGTACTTGGATGTTGTCCAAAAGAAAAGATCAAGGGGGTGGTTTGTAACCACCCGTAAATTTTCAATAATTAAGTTTGGTTATTTTAATTTTAAATTGAGTAATTACATTTAGAAGAAACAAAAAATTTATGATGTATAATGAAGCAAACGTTAAAAAGGTAAAGTAGCAATGGTAAATTAAATAAGACTTTGTGATTTAATATTTGGAGAAATAAATTTGCGTAACTTATTAATGAAATAATAAGTAAATTAAAACGTAACAATGCTAATTATGGTTAATAATAACACATGATGACTGAAATGACAATTAATTAATTTATTTAAAATTGCAAAGTTATAATGTAAAATGGTAATTGGTTGGAAAGAATGAACATTCCAACTTAATAAAATAATTCAAATGTTATGGCTTAGTTTTAAATAGAATATAATAAAAACAAATGAAATCAGTGTATTAATGTGTGAAATAATAGATGGATTAATTGTAACTGAATGTAAATTAATGTGATTATGTTAATGTAGGTTTATAAATAATTAATTTAGTGTTATCCCAAATAATTAAAAACAATGTAAGGTTGTAATTGATCGTATTTGATAAATTGGAAATAAATTTTAATAAATATAATTAAATAGCATGTTAATAGTGATTGAATGAAATTTGGGTTATGTAAACAATTATGACCACTGTTTGGGAATAGTAACTTATAAGTTATTTAGCCTGCTTAATTAAATATGGGAAAAATTTGCAATAAATCTAAGTAAATTATTACGTTACTGTTAACTAAGGTAACTACTAATAAATTGAATGAAATGTAAATCAGTGGAATTAATGAAGACGTATACTTAGCTACAAAATTTAATATATGAAAACAGAATGTAGGCATTAAATTAAATTAAGGAATTTAATCTTTATTAAATGGTCATTGAATAAAATAAATGTTCAGTAAGTGAATTTATTGGGTATATTAAATGTAATTGGATGTAGATTTATGTAATAATGTTAACGCAAACTAAATTAGCGCAATCCCAATTAATGAAAACCAATTGCAATAAATGAATTTAATATTACATTATTGTGGATTTAAGGTAATATTTGGTAATAAGGCATGGCTAGTGGTTTATGAATGAATGGATGATTAAAATTAAGGGTGGTGATGTTAATATAAGTTCACTATAAACAAGTGAATGAAATTCCAATAAAGGAGGAAATGAAAATGCTATATTTGGCAAAGGTTTCAATACTAATGGGAATTATAGTTAATACAATAAAGAAAGTAAGTTGGGTATATTTATACAATATAATGTAAAAACCCGCATTAACTATATTATTTGAAATTTATGGATGTGATATTAAGATTTAAATAAAATAAAAACAATTTATTTGAATAAACATTCAATAATTGGATTAATTGCAAATGAATGGAATTAATTATTTAATTATTTCGTTAATTGAAAATTAAGTTTAAATTTGAGATTATTAATGTTATAGATATTGAGCCAATGTTAACTTCATCCAATTGACATCAATAAATTGAATGATAGAATGGAAGTGAATTTAATAGATTTATTTGAAATTAAATTTATAATGTTGAATTTAATGAAATTGAGAATTAATATTGAAATTTATAAATTAATCATCTCTAAATTGACATTTTAAATTTGTTTAAATCATTGTAAATGATTGAGGAATCATAAGTGATGAAATTTGTCAATTTTCGAATTGAAATTTGAAATTTGATTTAATTTATTTATTTTTAATTTATTTAATTAATATAAAAACAGCCATTTTGACTACTGACTCGGATTTCGACGAAGCAAGTTTCATCGGATCCGTAACGGTGAATTATTGTAGGATTTCGAGTTTCGTATCGATCGGACTTGTCGTTTGATCGTATGGGCTTGAAACGCCTTGAAATCAATTGGAAAATATTGATTTTAGCATAACTTCTTCATACGATGACATTTGAACTTGAAACATTTTCCATTGTGTTTAAAATATTTTAAAACGCCTATTTTGGTATGGGTTGATCCAATTTTGTTTCGAAATCGAAACGGGCTTTTTGGGCCATTTTGTCATTAGCGCGTATATCTATCTTATCCATCTATTCCATTTTCAACTTCGTCTATATATATCCTGTTATAAACCCTAGCAGCCTCTGTTCCTCATTTCTATACGTTCTATTCACCTCCTCACTTCAATGGCAGACAGACCCTAATCCCAATTGCAATCCCAAATCAAATCCAAAGCAGAAATTTCAAACACTTCAAAAAAATTCAGAAAAATTATATATCGAAGCTCTCGATGTACGCATCACAGATCCGTAATTCGTTTTTCGGTTCGAATCACCGGTTGTTCAGAAATTGATCGTTTATTTTCAGCCGTTCATCACGCATTGATGAACTTCATCCGATCGAGAAATTGAAGGCACGGTCGAGTAGAGATGACCAAGGGGAGTGCAGCAGCGTTGTTGGTTCGTCGATTCAACGGTAGGATTTGGCGGAAAAATTCACTAGGGTTTTATAAAATAGCGGCGGCTGCTGTGCATTTAGGGGTTTTCACGTGCGCACTAAACAAGGGTGAGGGGGGTCGCGAGAGCTCGGCCTTCGCGTAGGTGGGGTTACGTCGTAGTCGGCGGTCAGGTGGAGCGTGCGATTTCGGCAAAGATGATGGCTTTGTTTAGCGTTCGCGTATAGAAGTTGAGGAGAATAAGATCTGCGCGTTTTCTTGATGACGTGGCACAAGTTAATTTGGTAAATTTTTATTTATTTAATTTTCGATTCAAAGGTTCTAACTAGCATAACTATTTCATACGAGGTCGAATTTACGCGCGGCTTCTTGCGCTAGGTTCGTATTGAAATTCCGGACTTTTTGGCGCTAGTTTGGACGGATTCTGAGACTGGTCAAATTTTTGAGTTTAAATTGGATTTGAATTCAATTTAAATTCGAAAGTTGAGTGTTTTAACCCACTCACAACTTCTAAAATTTCTTATGTTCGTTAAATTAAATTTATGTTGTGATTATGAATTTATTTATGAATTTTTTGGATATTTTAATCATCATCACAGCTAATTGCATTTATGTAAATTAAATTGTTATTTAATTTATTATTGAATATAACTGCCTGTAAATTACCTGTTATATATTATCGGTTATATATTGATATTGATTGATTGGTTTGGATGATGATTGTGATGGATGTATGATTTTATGATGGATTAATGGATGTTTATTTATATCGTCATAATCTGTATGTTGTTATGCATTCATTTTATTCGGGATTACGGTTTGAAATGATATATAACTGTATTTTTATTTTAAATTACGGATTGAAATGATAAATATCCGTATCACTTGACCATAGGATAGAAAATTATATACAAACACCGCGGTCTATATATAAAAGTATTTTGAAATGATTTTCTATGGTTTTGTGAAGAAAATACGGTTTGGTGAGATATTGTTTTGGATATTATATAAATGTATTTTATATATAATTAAATTCCCGGTTTCAAGCTATATATAAATGTGGTTTAAAGTATAAAAGAAGTTTAATAATAAAAGTTTAACTTTATTAAGATATAATACGGTTAAGTATTTATTTAAATTGATTTATAGAGTTTATAATGACATAAATAAAAATTTTAAGTTGGATGGTAAATGGGAATTTGATTTGAATCAAAGTATTTAAGGATTATCCTCGAAAAATTTGATTCGAAATATAAATAAATTGAGATTTAAAAGGTATGATTTTATAACTTGATTTTTGTTTAGAGGATTTAAATGAATATCAAATTGATTTAAATGAATATTATCAAGTTAATGTAATTGAAAGAATATCCAGTTATTTGAAGTCTAAAGGTTTTACTAAAGTGATATTTGATTTATTTAGTAAACATTTAAATTCTAAATAATAGTAGTTGAAATTGATATATATGAAATTATCAAAGAATAAGTTTTGAAATGGTGGAATAATCTAAAGCTTTGAAATATATGAAAATTATATTAGTTTATTTGGGTAAAATTCATATTGGAATTGATTTGTGAAGGTGAAGAAGCTATTTTACTATATAAAGTAATTAAATATTTAAACCATTTAAGTGGTGTAGTATGTTTCAAAGTTATGAAATTCAAAGTTTTATGTTTTGAAAGGCTATATTTCAAGTTGGTTTCGAAATATTATAACTTTGAAATGTTATAGTTTTAGAAAAGGATATATTTGAAAATGATGTCAAATTTTGAAATGGATATTTTATTTTGGTTTTAAAGTATAATTATTTTAAAAATAACCGCGGTGTTATAATAACGTTTGGTTGTTAAAGAGAACGGGATCGGAAGTTGTCATACTCTCTGCCAACTCCGAAAACCACTTTAACAACCGTGTACGCGGTGGAGATTCCAGAATGAAGTAGGATGGCGGTGGCGTTTCCTTTGAGGTAAATACGTGGACCCAACTCCCATGAGTTGGCATAAGGTGGCTAAAATAGGAGTGATCGACGGGTTAATGAGGTAGCACCTTTGATCGGACACATCCCTTCGATATTATACTTTGACTTTTGGATTGATTCAGTGGCCACTTTTGATTTTTTTTATTTTGGGGGTGTGGCTCGAGGTGGGCAGTAGCTGCGCACTATGCGTTACCACCGACTCGGAAGCGTAATTGGTATATCTACCGTGGCATTGCCTAGTTGTGCCGTGTCACCTACCATACCAAGCCTTTACTACGAGTTTCTATTTGTGTCGTATCTATGGAGTGTCTTCTCGTAGTCTCCCAATTAGGAGATATGCAGGCACTGTATAGACTACTAGCACTATTACGTGTTAAGGTGGAAAACATAATGCCTTAACGCTATTTAAAAGTAAGTTTATTTTACTATTAGACACTATTACAATAGCGAAATATTACTACGTTATAAATAGTTTAATGGATCCTTAGGAGATGTGAATCCCGAACATCTCTTAAGTTACTGCACTGACGTTAGACACTGGATAGGAGATGTCAAATACCGTAAACATCTCCGACGCCGTTACACTCTTGTTTATTTCAGTTAATTTAACTTACATAAGATCTTTTAGTTCTGACTCGAGTGTTTTGTCTTTTCAATTCGCTCGGGTCAGTCCGAGCATTTCAGGAATCGAAGGCTTTATTTCTGGAGGACGAAGATGAATATTTCATTATTATTATATATTATAGTGTTCCATTACGCACTGTATTCCGCTGCATTGTTATTATTCTTTGGTATGTGTAACTCTGATATATATATTTTATAAGAATAATCGAATATTTGGTAAACAACTTCATGAATTGTATATTTGATTATTATATTTTATCGTTCCGCTGCAAGATTCTATTTTTGTTTATTTTTCTTTCTCTTCTTTTTCTTATTTACCCCATAACAATCCACCCTTCTGTATGTTTTAAGTCGGACGTGTGTGGTTTATCGTCGATTTAAACCGTGCAAAAAGGCCTGGAATACATCTGGTATCAGAGCTTTGGTTTAGCGATAAACCTTAGCTTTGTGGGGTCTGACTCTTTAATAATAGGGTAGTAATACCCTATGATGAGTCGTTGAGCGTATATATATGAGAGAGCGTATTTGTTAGTGTTATAAAAAGGTTTTGATATTGTGTTAATCTGTTCCGTTTTGTATTTATAAATTCTGGTTGGTGCATGGGACGCTATGACATCAATAAGGATTTCTAAACGCTTAATAGGACAAACCGACACAATATTTGTTTTGAATAAGGGTGAATGAAATAATTTGCCTATTATATTTTCTATATATATAAATTAGATTTTTATAAATAATATATATTTGGTTGCAATATATTGGTTGTTAGGCAATGAAATTTATAAATAATAGTTGAAATAAGATTTAAAATAAAATAAATGGAAATTGGAAATGTAGAACTTAAGTTCCGGGGTGTTGAAACTTTCTTTTGAATGATTTTGAAATATCGTAATAATATTTTAGAAGTATTCTCTAATATAAATATTTCAATGTAATTTGAAAGAATTGTTTTAAAGAAATTTTGGAATAAATAAATTCTGTACTCCCCTCTCTGTCGCTGGAAAATAATTTCGGTGATGAGTGCACGCATCATCGACATTCATTTTCGAGTTTCGAAGTGGGAATGCCACTATAGTAGTTTTACTGCAGATTCATTTTGGTAAACAAATATAAATTTTAAATTGTTTTAAATATAATTGATATATAAACTGGAAATATATACATTTATCTATTATTTTAAAGTGATTTTGAATAAAACCCGGTATTTAATTTTAAGTTTCCGTTAATTAATAGTTTCAATTAAGGGTAGTAAAATGGAATATAACTAATTTATAAATTGAAACCTTTAATTAAAATAAGAAATTTAATGTTATGTTATGAATGAAATTAAAGGTAGTTTGAAACTGTAACCTATGAAACAAAGAATACTATTATTGAATATTTAGTTAATTAAAAGAAATAGGAATAAACTTGTGTAACTTTCTATTACATCCTTAAAAATATATATAGCTTACCGAATATTATAAGTTGAAACGTTTTATAAGAAATTGTAATGGAAATTGTACAAGTAAAAGTAGGTAATGAAAGTGTTCAATAAATTGCTTTTATTTATAAGAATTGATGTTATAAAGTTATAAACATAAGTTTAATTAAAATGTCACTATAATTAAATATAATAGAAATGTAAACACTAAATAAATAAATGAAATTGAGAAATGCATAAATGTAATGCAAATAAAAGGGAAACTTACATGACCCGAATAACTGAAAATAAATTTGTGAGAAATAAATGAAAATTTAAAAAAGATAAACCATTATATGAATGAAAAGAGAAATCAAACAACAAATTTATGAATGGAATTAATAAGAATAAACTTAATATGTTGTTTGAAATTGTTGTATTTGTTTTGGTTTATGATTGTTTGGATCAGGATACTTTAAAATTGTTTAGATGAATAAATAATCTATTTAGTTCCATCTAAGACTGTTGAGTAAATGGTGCGCTTAATAGTTTATTTTTCATTCTGTGCAATTTAAAGTTTTAAAACCCGAACAACTATTTGTTTTGTTGATATGAATGAATGATTGGTTTGTGTTGATTTTATGTGATGGTTGTATGCCTTGTTGCAAGTGATTGTTGGTTGTATTGATTTGTTTTTTTATGGGTGAAGCAACTTTAGATATTTCATTTTATATAATTATTAACTCTTTTAGATTATATAAGTGAAATACAGGTTATGGAAGCAATTGCTATTGCATTTGGCTTCATAATATAAACGTAATTGCCCGACAAATAGGTACGTTTTCGGATTACGGTTTATAGCGTTATTATATTATTTTCCCATGTTGGGATATATATTATTTTGGAAAATATATGTTGTATATGGTTATATTTGATATTATATTTTCTCCCGAGCCTCCCCGTATATGGTTATTTTAGAAATTTTTTGAAAATGTTTTCCAAACCTTATTAATTTGAGTATAAAAAAGATTTAATGGTTATAAATCGGTATATTTTATCTAAATTAATTAATTTTGTAAATTTATTTGTTTATAAAGGTAATATTTTGAATAAGATGTACTGTTTACTCAATTCTTTCTTTTCCCTTCTTTTCCCTTTTCGGGGACGAAAATTTTTGAGTGTGGGAGAGTGTAAGGACCCGTAAATTTTCAACAATTAAGTTTGGTTATTTTAATTTTAAATTGAGTAATTAAATTTAGAAGAAACAAAAATCTTATAATTTATAATGAAGCAAACGTTAAAAAGGTAAAGTAACAATGGTAAATTAAATAAGACTTTGTGATTTAATATTTGGAGAAATAAATTTGCTTAACTTATTAATGAAATAATAAGTAAATTAAAACGTAACAATGCTAATTATGGTTAATAATCAATAGGATGACTGAAATGATAATTAATGAATTTATTTAAAATTGTAAAGTTATAATGTAAAATGGTAATTGGTTGGGAAGAATGAACATTCCAACTTAATAAAATAATTCAAATGTTATGACTTAGTTTTAAATAGAATATATATAAAAAAAATGAAATCAGTGTATAAATGTGTGAAATAATAGATGGATTAATTGTAACTGAATGTAAATTAATGTTATTATGTTAATGTAGGTTTATAAATGATTAATTTAGTACTATCCCAAATAATTAAAAACAATGTGAGGTTGTAATTGATTGTATTTGATAAATTGGAAATAAATTTCAATAAATATAATTAAATAGCATGTTAATAGTGATTGAATGAAATTTGGGTTATGCAAACAATTGTGACCAGTGTTTGGGAATAGTAACTTATAAGTTATTAAGCCTGCTTATTTAAATATGGGAAAAATTTGCAATAAATCTAAGTAAATTAGTACATTACTGTTAACTAAGGTAATTATTAATAAATTGGATGTAGATTTATGTAATAATGTCAATGCAAACTAGATTAGCGCAATCCTGATTAATGAAAACCAATTGCAATAAATGAATTTAATATTACATTATTGTGGATTTAAGGTAATATTTGGTAATAAGGCATGGCTAGTGGTTTATGAATGAATGGATGATTAAGATTAAGGGTGGTGATGTTAATATAAGTTGACTATAAACAAGTGAATGAAATTCCAATAAAGGAGGAAATGCAAATGCTATATTTGGCAAAGATTTCAATACTAATGGGAATTATAGTTAATACAATAAAGAAAGTAAGTTGAGTATATTTATGTAATATAATGTAAAAACCCGCATTAACTATATTATTTGAAATATGTGGATGTGATATTAAGATTTAAATAAAATAAAAACAATTTATTTGAATAAACATTCAATAATTGGATTAATTGCAAATGAATGGAACTAATTATTTAATTATTTCGTTAATTGAAAATTAAGTTTAAATTTGAGATTATTAATGTTATAGATATTGAGCCAATGTTAATTTCATCCAATTGACATCAATAAATTGAATGATAGAATGGAAGTGAATTTAATAGATTTATTTGAAAATAAATTTATAATGTTGAAGTTAATGAAATTGTGAATTAATATTGAAATTTATAAATTAATCATCTTTAAATTGACATTTAAATTTGTTAAAATCATTGTAAATGATTGAGGAATCATAAGTGATGAAATTTGTCAATTTTCGAATTGAAATTTGAAATTTGATTTAATTAATTTATTTTTAATTTATTTAATTAATATAAAAATAGCCATTTTGACCACTGACTCGGATTTCGACGAAACAAGTTTCATCAGATCTGTAACGGTGAATTATTGTAGGATTTCGAGTTTCGTATCGATCGGACTTGTCGTTTGATCGTATGGGCTTGAAACGCCTTTAAATCAATTGGAAAATATTGATTTTAGCATAACTTCTTCATACATGGAATTTGAACTTGAAACCTTTTTCATTGTGTTTATAATATTTTAAAACACCTATTTTGGTATATGGGTTGACCCAATTTCGTTTCGAAGTCGAAATGGGCTTTTTGGGCCATTTTGTCGTTAGCACGTATATCTATCTTATCCATCTATTCCATTTTCAACTTCGTCTGTACATATCCTGTTATAAACCCTAGTAGCCTCTGTTCCTCATTTCTATACGTTCTATTCACCTCCTCACTTCAATGGCAGACAGACCCTAATCCCAATTGCAATCCCAAATCAAATTCAAAGCTGAAATTTCAAACTCTTCAAAAAAATTCAAAAAATATATATATCGAAGCTCTCGATGGACGCATCGCAGATCCATAATTCGTTTTTTGATTCGAATCACCGGTTGTTCGGAAATTGATCATTTATTTTCGGCCATTCATCACGCGTTGATGAACTTCGTCCGATCGAGAAATTGAAGGCACAGTCGGATAGAGAGGACTGAGGGGAGTGCAGCAGCGTTGTTGGTTCGTCGATTCAATGGTGGGATTTGGCGCAAAAATTCACTAGGGTTTTATCAAATAGCGGCGGTTGTTGTGCATTTAGGGGTTTTCGGGTGGGCGCGAAACAAGGAGAAGGGGGTCGCGAGAGCTCGGCCTTCGCGTAGGTGGGGTTACGTTGTAGTCGGCGGTCAGGTGGAGCGTGCGATTTCGGCAAAGATGACAGCTTTGTTTAGCGTTCGCGTATAGGAGTTGAGGAGAAGAAGATCTGCGCGTTTTCTTGATGACGTGGCATAGGTTAATTTGGTAAATTTTTATTTATTTAAATTTCGATTCAAAGGTTCTAACTAGCATAACTTTCTCATACGAGGTCGAATTTACGCGCGGCTTCCTGCGCTAGGTTTGTATTGAAATTTCGGACTTTTCGGCGCTGGTTTGGACAGATTCTGAGACTGTTCAAATTTTTGGGTATAATTGGATTTGAATTCAATTTAAATTCTCCAATTTAAATTCGAAAGGTGAGTGTTTTAACCCACTCACAACTTCTAAAATTTCTCATGTTCGTTAAATTAAATTTATGTTGTGATTATGAATTTATTTATGAATGTTTTGGATATTTTAATCATCATCACAGTTAATTGCATTTATGTAAATTAAATCGTTATTTAATTTATTATTAAATATAACTGCCTGTAAATTACCTGTTATATATTATCAGTTATATATTGATATTGATTGATTGGTCTGGATGATGATTGTGATGGATATATGATTTTATGATGGGTGAATGGATGTTTATTTATATCATCATAATCTGTATGTTGTTATGCATTCATTTTATTCGGAATTGCAGTTTGAAATGATATATAACCGTATTTTTATTTTAAATTACGGATTGAAATGATAAATATCCATATAACTTGACCATAGGATATAAAATTATATATAGACACCGCGGTCTATATATAAAAGTATTTTGAAATGATTTTGTATGGTTTTGTGAAGAAAATACGCTTTAATGAGATATTGTTTTGGATATTGTATAAATGTATTTTATATATAATTGAATTCCCGGTTTCAAGCTATATATGAATGTGGTGTAAAGTATAAAAGAAGTTTAACTTTATTAAGATATAATACGGTTAAGTATTTATTGAATTGATTTATAGATTTTATAATGACTTAAATAAAAAATTTAAGTTGGATGGTAAATGGGAATTTGATTTGAATCAAAGTATTTAAGGATTATCCTCGAAAAATTTGATTTGAAATATAAATAAATTGAGATTTAAAAGGTATGATTTTATAACTTGATTTTTGTTTAGAGGATTTAAATGAATATCAAATTGATTTAAATGAATATTATCAAGTTAATGTAATTGAAAGAATATCCAGTTATTTGAAGTCTAAAGGATTTACTAAAATAATATTTGATTTATTTAGTAAACATTTCAATTCTTAATAATAGTAGTTGAAATTGATATATACGAAATTATCAAAGAATAAGTTTTGAAATGGTGGAATATTTTAAAGCTTTGAAATACATAGAAATTATATTGGTTTATTTGGGAATTTAAAATCCATATTGATTTGATTTGTGAAGGTGAAGAAGCTATTTTACTGTATAAAGTAATTAAATATTTAAACCATTTAAGTGGTGTAGTATGTTTAAAGTTATGAAATTCGAAGTTTTATGTTTTGAAAAGGCTATATTTCAAGTTTTGGTTTCGAAATATTATAACTTTGAAATGTTATAGTTTTAGAAAAGGATATATTTTAAAATGATACCAAATTTTGAAGTGGATATTTTATTCTGGTTTTAAAGTATAATTACTTTAAAAATAACCGCGGTGTTATAATAACGTTTGGTTGTTAAAGAGACCGGGATCGGAATTTGTCATACTCTCTGCCAAATCCGAAAACCACTTTAACAACCGTGTACGCGGTGGAGATTCCAGAATGAAGTAGGATGGCGGCGGCGTTTCCTTTGAGGTAAATACGTGGGCCCAACTCCCGTGAGTTGGCATACGATGGCTAAAACAGGAGCGATCGACGGGTTAATGAGGTAGCACCTTTGATCGGACTCATCCCTTCGATATTATACTTTGACTTTTGGATTGATTCAGTGGCCATTTTTGATTTTTTTTATTTTATGGGTGTGGCTCGAGGTGGGCGGTAGTTGCGCGCTACGCGTTACCACCGATCCGAAAGCGTAATTGGTATATCTACCCTGGCATTGCCTAGTTGTGTCGTGTCACCTACTATATTGAGCCTTTACTATGAGTTTCTATTTGTGTCATACCTATGGAGTGTCTTCTCATAGTCTCCCGGTCAGGAGATATGCAGGCACTGTATAGACTACTGGCACTATTACGTGTTAAGGTGGAAAATGTAAAGCCTTAACGCTATTTAAAAGTAAGTTTATTTTACTATTAGACACTATTATAATAGCGAAATATTACTACATAGTAAATAGTTTAACGGATCCTTAGGAGATGTGATTCCCGAGCATCTCTTAAGTTACTGCACTCACGTTAGACACTGGATAGGAGATGTCAAATCCCGTAAACATCTCCGACGCCGTTACACTCATATTTGTTTCACTTAATTTAACTTAGATAAGATCTTTTAGTTCTGACTCGAGTGTTTTGTCTTTTCAATTCGCTCGGGTCAGTCCGAGCATTTCAGGAATCGAAGACTTTATTTCTGGAGGACGAAGACGAAGATTTCATTATTATTATTATTACATATTATTGTGTTCCACTACACACTGTATTCCGCTGCATTGTTATTATTCTTTGGTACGTGTAACTCTGATATATATTTTATAAGAATAATCGAATATTTGTTAGACAGCTTCATGAACTGTATATTTGTTTATTATATTTTATCGTTCCGCTGCAAGATTCTACTTTTGTTTATTTTTCTTTCTCTGCTTTTTCTTATTTACCCCATAACAATCCGCCCTTCTGTATGTTTTAAGTCGGACGTGTGTGGTTTATCGTCGATTTAAACCGTGCAAAAAGGCGGGGATGTTACATGGTTTCAGCAATATTAGTGGTAGTAGAGCCGGTGCAAGAAATTTTCTCCTAAATTTATTTAAGAAGCCCTTGATGGAGTTGAGCTACTTATTGGTCTTGACAACGATTTTCTCGACGTTGACCAATTGCTAATTAATCTTACTTTGATTCTGAGAGAGTGTGACTAGACCTTGCCTTGCGGGAAAGTCACCGTGAAGCACTTGAATCTCGTCGTCTTCTTCTTCCTTGATTTAGCAGGAAGCTTGAGAGGAGAAGGAGTCGATATGTGTCCCATGGGGTTGCAGAATCCCTTAAGCGTGATTAGCCGTCCATTGTTGGAAGCTAATGATTTTTGGATATGGGGGACATTTTGGCAAGCTCATAAGACTTAACGCCTTAGTATTTAGCTCACCGACGATAATGAAATCGGCATCGGGGATGGTGACACTGAAGTTCATGAGAATCCGCATAATGTAGGCTCCGTAGAAGATGGTTTTGCGACTTCTCTTATGGTTGACTATGAGAAACTCATTAAGAATCGCTTTGGCCTAATTGACGTGTTGAGAGGAGTAGATGACATAGAGGGTTTGGAAGTCGTGTTTGTATACTTTCTCGTAGCTTCCAGTACGATGTTGAATGGAGAGGATGGGAGCACGATGAAGGATCCGCCCGTGCTTTTGGTCGTAATGCGGCGGATTTGAGAACAGCCATATCATCCGAGAGGAAACGATGAGGGACCTCATCGCGGTTGTCCACGTCGACTCTTTCGTAAGGGCAATGGAGAATGTGACCAATACATTGGAGAGAAGGTAGATTCGAACGCTGCAAACTAGTGTCCAAATGCAATCGTCCTTGTTTCTTGGATCTTGGTGATCCAAGTTCATATTGGCGAAGAAGAGTTTAAAGAGGAGGGGTTAGATTTTGACATCGTTGGCAACCAAACTAATCAAGCTTTCAAGACCGCTTGCTTTCGCAGTTTCTCTAATGGTGTAAGCAATGAAGTCCGTGTAATTGACGAAAGAACCATCGAAAATTCATTAGCTTCTCATGGCGTTGAAATGGGTAACGACGGTTTCAGGCGTCAGTTCTAAATCAAATTTCTCCTTTTTGATAGATTTGGTATGTTTATGAAAACAGATAATATGTACTACCTTTCAGGTGCCAGTGCCTTATTCCATAATTTGTTATATCTTTAAGAATGCTCTATATAAAGAGTTGGATTGATTTTATATTCTATTTGTTAAAAAATAGACAATTCTATGTACACTTTGATGTAAATAAGAATCTTTTTTAGTGTCATGTCTCATTTTTTAATGTTGTTATTATTTGTTTAAATGATATACTTATCTGTTTTGCCAACGTGCATCAATGATTTATTTACAAAATTCCGACGTGCATAATTATAAACCACTATTATATATGGTATAGCTGTAGTGGTAAAGGAAAGACGGTCTTTTTTTATGAGTTAAATATATTGCATAATGTATAGAGAATGGAACATACATACTCTTTCATAGGATAGAAAATTAGTACATACAATGTCTGTTTTAAATCATTTCATACTGACTTATGTATCCATTTATATTACTAAGTTATCAGGCCTGATATTATTCAGTTTTCAGATTGCAGGCTGCCTTTTGTACTACATTTTGAAAGCTATAACCGTCTTTAGAGGACTACATCAAGTTTCATACTAATTGTTATGTAAATGAAATGAAGTAAATTATGTATTTTTAGTTATGGTCTCCAAAAACAACCATTTTGATTATGTATGTAAGTACTATTTTTTACTGCTAAAGGTCATCTCTGTTGGTTGGCAACTCAACATTATACTTTAATCTGCATGGGCTGTTTTCTAAGCAAATAATTGGCAACACCAGAATATGAGATTATTTCTCAACTATATGAGGGCGTTAATTATTTGGCCAGTTAATACATTGGATATTCTACATATTTATGTGAGATTTTTCATAAATTATTTGGTGTAGAAGCATAGACTTAGATGACATTTTATTTGGCGTTTACCTTTTCATTCAACTTCAATGCTCTTTAGACAAGCATGTATCTTCCATATCATGACCATTATACCATGTTCTTCAGATGAAGACTGTTTGTGTCATGGTATCTTCCATATCATTCATGTTCTGCTGTATGCATCTTCTGTATGCTGCATGTTCTGTTGGATGTTCTTTGTAGTAAATAAGTAGAGTATGGTCTGCTATATGCATCTCATGCCTCACTATTACATGTTCTCATGGACATGCATTAAATAATTGTCATTAATTTTGGTATTTAGTTTACGTTTCATTATGCATTATTGGTATCACATGCTCTACTTATTTTCGGGCAGGTTTCCTTTTAATATTTAGCAACTTATTTATCGTAAAGGTGGCATATAATATATCTCATCAACATGATGTTGGTATAATTGATGCTCTTTGACAATGGGCCATCTGCCATGTTGTGCATGGTTTCATATCAAGATAAGCAAATTTTCATATAATACCATTGTACAAGGTCTAATTTCACAATTAAAAAATATGCTTCATTACCAAAGAATAATAACACAAACAATTGCAAAACCAATAATAAGAAAATCTGTGTGCGTAGCACGGGTTCGCACTAGTAACATATATATCAGGGATTGATTTGAAACAGTATGCATGGTCTCTAGTGTTATACTAGAGATCCATAAAATTGTTTCTAATGAGTTGAGACCTTCAGTGGGGTCATTAATAATATTTAGAGACAAATATTTATGGTTTCTGTTTATTCAGATATCTGATTTTAAAGACAATATTATTTGTTTTAAGTTGGTCTCAAATATAATTTAGAGAAAATATCTTTCGTTTAGAGACAAAATAAAAAAGTTTCAAATGGCCTTTTTTGCTGTAGTGGTTTATGAAACAAAATTATACATATATCAATTTTACAAATATATTTAGAACCAATTTGTTTATATTAAGGTATTATAAAACACAATTTGATAACCATAAATTATCAGATAACTAACGTCGCATAAATTCATAATTAAATAATACCTTTAAATTTACTTTGTTAATTTAATAAACTCTAAACCAAAACTGCCTTAATATATAGAATCAACGTATGTGTATGCATTAGAATTTTGAGTATATTTAATTTTGTTTAGAACAAATGAATATAAATATAATTTCAATTATAAAACATCGAAACTAACATACATAGGTTGTAGCTCATACATGCAAGAAGTACAGTAAATAATTAATTATCTTTATCAACCTGCAAAAGCAGTACAAGATAAACTATTGCAGCAATTTTTTTTCCGTACTACATATTGATCAGGACAATAAAATCGAACATGGAGAATTCAACTTTGCAACGACAGCATCAAAAACATTTTCTGCGGCAAAATATATAAATATGTGGCATATGGATGTTGGAATTCCTATTGAATAAAAATATACTTAAGTCCCACATTACCAAAATTGCAAAGCTATTCTAGTATATTAATAGCTTTGCAATGAAGGGATTAGGGTTTAGGGGAACCCAAACGTATGCTTCGTTGTGAGGAGCGAGATCATGCATCTCCACCACATGCGTTGCCGCCGCCGCCGTCCGTCCGACCGACCGAACCTAACCGGGCCAGGCTCGGGTACGGGTTTGGGTCTAATATGATCATATTTTACTGCAAAACTGGACCGTGCATTCTGACATGTGCAGGCTATACGAACAGGTGCGAATCTGTTCATAAGCGAATGCGGATTGACAAAGGGGGTGCGACTTCTGAAGCGGGTGCGGGGTTTTGGTGAATAGACGGAAGCGGGTACGAACCGTTAGACGCGAACGGGTGTGACCCGACTGAAGAAGTACGGACGAACAGAAGCAGTGCGACGCGAATGGATGCGAGGAGAAGGCGGGTGCGACCTATTAACAAACAGTAGCGGTTCAAAAGGCAACGGGTGCGACCCGTCAAGCGGACACGGCTGTTTGAACGGATGCGAACGAAATTATAAATAGTGAGAATCCTCATCACATTCTCATTCCATTCCAATTCTAATTTCTTCTGCTTCTTCTTTTCTATTGCTCTATACATTATATCGCAGAGTTGACATACTCATTATAATCTCGTGCAGATTACGTCTGTTGTATTTTGAAAGACTTTAAATAAAGTCTTAATATGTTAAACGTCTAGTATACCAAAGCAGAGAATAATCAATTATAAACCCATCTCACAAGTTTATCAATCAGATTTCCACTACTCCGGAAGTCTGCATTTGCTAAATTAAGCAATATGTCATAATTAAATTACAACCACAATCTAACAACTATAGTAATAATAAATATAGTTGAATTTTGGGAGACTTTAAATAAAGTCTTAAGGAAATTGTTACAACCAGCCTTGGACGAAATTTCCTACTTCAAATCGAGATGGCAACAGTTGAATTATCAACAAAGGCTATTACACACAACATGCCCGATCCTTTTAAAGGAGATGGTGATGATTTTCTAACATTACAGAATCAGATGTTATTTTATCTCACCGCACTCGGTCTGCAATGGTATCTCGAGGAGAAGGAACCGATTCCTGCACCAGGCAAGGAATCAGATGTTGATATGTGGAAGCATTCTGATTTTCTATGCAGAAACTATATTTTGAATTGTTTCGACAAGGTGCTATACAAAGTATATCACCCTCTAAAGATAGCAAAAGCACTCTGGATTGCACTTGCCATTAAGTATAAGACGCAGAATATCGGTCTTAAGAAATTCATTATAGAAAAATTCACGGACTACAAGATGATTGACTCCAAACTGGTGACTGCTCAACTGCATGAACTGCAAATCATTATTCATGAACTCGAAGCCGAAGGTCATAAGGTTGGAGAATTGTTTTTGGTTGAAGCCATCACGGGAAGACTGCCACCGTCATGGAGAGATTACCGCAACTATCTAAAGCATAAGAAAAAGAAAATCTCTTTATAGGTTCTCATAGTCCGACTGAAAATTGAGGTAGATAACCATGGAGTTACAAAACCCAGCGAGGAGGCATTTGTGGCTGAAGGTTCAAAGACCAAAAAAAAAAGAATTTTCTGAAGAAAAGGAAATCTCTAGACAACAAACCAAAAGACAACAAATGAACCAAAAAGTTTAATGATGAATGTTGGGTTTGTGGAAAAGTTGGACATGCCGCTAGAGATTGCAGACACAAAAAGGAACGCAACATAGAGGCAAATATAGTAGACAACATGGAACTGGACGAGTCCAACTTCTCGGCAGTTGTATCTGAATGCGATTTGGTTCAGAATCCTAACCAATGGTGGGTAGACATAGGAGCCACTCGTCATGTCTAATCTGACAAATCCATGTTTTCTACATATCAGAAATTCGATCACGAAGAAAAATTCTATATGGGTAATTCTACAGTATCCATGATCGAAGGCAGTGGCACAGTAATCCTCAAGTTTACTTCTAGAAAAACTGTCAAATTGAATGACGTGCTCCATGTTCCAGACATACGCACGAATCTCATCTCTGGTGTAGTACTATCAAAGGAAGGATTCAAAATGGTGTTCCAGTCAGACAAGATGGTTCTGTCTAAGGCTGGAATGTATATCGATAGGGGATATTTATGTGGTGGCCTATTTAAGGAAAATGTAGCCGTTATCGGCAATAAAACTATGTATTCTGATTGTGCTATTAATAAAATTGAAGTTTCTTACTTGCTTGAACACGAAATTTTACTGTGGCATTATAGACTGAGACACATAAATTTTCGAAAAATGAAAACATTATCAAACTTGGGATTAATTCCAAAATTCCAAGTAGATAAGAACTACAAATGTGAGACATGTGTAGAAGCAAAATGGTTAAAAAACCATTTCAATCTGTTGAAAGAAGCACTGAACTACTAGGTTTGGTTCATACAGATTTATGTGATTTTAAATCATTACCTATAAGAGGTGGGAAAAAGTACTTTATCACTTTTATTGATGACTATACACAATGTTTCTATGTATATCTTTTAAATAGTAAGGATGAAGCAATTACATCGTCTATGAAGTACAAAGCTGAGGCAAAAAATCAGTTAAATAAAAAGATCAAGATATTGAGATCTGATCGAGGTGGAGAATATGAATCACCATTTGAAAACTTTTGTGCAAAAAATGGTATAATTCATCAAAAAATAGCTTCATATTCACCACAACAAAATGGTGTAGCCGAGAGGAAGAACAGAACGCTAAAAGACATGAGCAATGCCATGATTTTAACCTCTGATCTACGGCGAACTTATGGGGGAAAGCCTTAAATATGTCTAATCACATATTAAACAAAGTCTCTCACAATAAAACAGGAACAATTCCATATGAGTTATGGAAAAGACACAAACCAAGTTTTAAATACCTCAAAGTGTGGGGGTGCTTGGCAAAAGTTCCAGTTCTGCCACCCAAGAAAGTCAAACTTGGACCAAAAACGGTTGATTGTTACTACTTAGGGCCAACCCAAAATAGTAGTGCCTACAGATTTTTGGTATTCAAGTCTGATATAGCTGATATACATGTAAATACAATCATGTAATCTGGAGATGCCTCATTCTTTGAAGACGTGTTTCCACACAAAATGAATGAAGGGAATAATGTCCCTAAAAGGACAAGAGAAGAATCAAGAAATTCACATGAAGATGAAACTCATCATGAGATTGAGGAAGTTGAACCAAGAAGAAGCGTAAGGGATAGGACTTCCAAGACATTTGGTTCAGATTTTTTCACATATGTGTTAGAACACGAACCTCAAACGTACAAGGAAGTAATGTCATCTTCTGAATCTTCATGTTGGAAGGAAGCAAACCAAAGTGTGATTAACTCAATTCTAAGTAATAAAACTTGGGAAATTGTTGATATTCCACCTGGAATAAAACCTATTGGCTGTAAATGGATTTTCAAGAAGAAAATGAAAGCAGATGGCTCTATCGACAAGTATAAAGCCAGATTAGTAGCCAAAGGATATCGTCAAAAAGAAGGAGTAGATTTCTTTGATACATATACGCCGGTAACACGAATAACCTCTATAAGAAGGCTAATAGCAATTGCATCGATCTATAATCTAGAAATTCCTCAAATGCATGTAAAGACAACATTCTTAAATGGAGATCTTGATGAGGAGATCTACATGGAGCAACCTGAAGGTTTTGTTTCCAAAGGAAATGAAAACGAAGTCTGTAGATTAGTAAAATCATTATACGGACTAAAACAAGCTCCAAAACAATGGCACGTAAAATTCGATAGTGTCATGATGAGAAATGGTTTTCGTATAAATGAATGCGAAAAGTGTGTTTATTATAAACAAATTGGACAATCATACGTGATGATTTGTTTATATGTAGACGATATGTTAATATTTGGTCCAAATACTCAGGTAATAGAGGCCATAAAGAAGATGATAATTAGCAATTTCGATATGAAAGACTTAGGAGTTGCAGATATTATTTTGGGAATCAAAATAATAAGAACACCTAATGAAATTGAATTATCTCAGTCAAGCTATGTAGATAAAGTGATTGAAAATTTTCAAAATTTTGGAATTAAAGGAGTAAGAACACCTTTTAATTCATCAGAAGTACTGCATAAAAACACTAATGAGAGTGTAATGCAACTGGAATACTCTCGTGTAATAGGATTTCTCATGTATTTCATGAATTGCACAAGACCAGATATAGCTTATGCAGTAAGTCGACTGAGCAGGTATACAAGAAATCCATGAAAGGAACATTGGAAAGCACTAATGAGAGTACTTGGATATTTGAAAAATACTATAAATTATTCCTTACATTATAGAAAATATCCTGCCATCTTAGAAGGCTACAGTGATGCAAACTAGATGGCTGATTCAGAGGAATCAAAATCAATGAGTGGTTATGTATTTACCTTAGCAGGGGCAACAGTGTCATGGAAATTAACTAAACAAACATGCATAGCTCGATCCACTATGGAATCAGAGTTCATAGATAAAGCAGGCGAAGAAGCAGAATGGCTTCATCAGTTTTTAGAAGATATTCTATTTTGGCCAAAACCTGTGACGGTCATATGCATACACTGTGATAACCAAACTGCGCTAAGCAGAGCGCACAACTTTGTGTATGATGGAAAGTCATGACACATTCGTCGATGCTATAACACAATTAGGCAGTTACTCTCAAATGAGACTATTTCCATAGATTATGTGAGAACAAATGATAACCTAGCGGATCCATTTACTAAAGGTTTATCAAGAGAGAAATTAACTGCGCATCGAGGGGAATGAGTTTAAAAACCTAAACCACCAAGAGTTATCTTATACGAAAACCTATCCTAGCGATTGAAGATCCCACAGACTAGGATCAATAGGCAAACTAGTTCCGAGTAACTCAAGACGTAATGCATTTGCGTGGACATAGTCCAACTCCATTCCTATGGTGCATAATATAAATGCATGCCTACAGAGGTATTTAAAAGTTAAAACTATGTTTTTTAATGATGACCATATCTTGAAAATAACAAGTGGGGTATATGTAGGATACTCTTAATGGTTGCGATCACCTATGTTAGTGTGAGATGGGTCGGCTCTATGAGAATATTAAAAGCTTATATTTTCTAAAAGCACTCGCAAAACAAAAAATTGTTCAGGATCAAAATGAACACAACCAAGAGAATGGATGTGAAGGAAATCAATGCTTCATAAAGCTTATTGTCTGGATATACAATAAAGGCCGACGGTTCAAGATGAAATAATTCACCGATTAGCCAAGTAGATCCGATAAGTTTTAATTAGGAAAAGTTCAAAGTGAAATATCTACTTATCCACGACAAAGAATTATTCCATATGTACTCTGTGATATTTCGCTTTGTGTGGGGGATATGTATATTATCATTCATGTGGGGGATTGTTGGAATTTCTATTAAATAAAAATATACTTAAGTCCGACATTGCCAAAATTGCAAAACTATTCTAGTATATTAATAGCTTTACAATGAAGGGGTTGGGGCCTAGGGGCACCCAAATGTATGTTTCGTTGTGAGGAGGGAGATCATGCATCTCCACCACGCGCGCGCGCCGTTGCCGCCGCCGCCGTCCATCCGACCGACCGAACCGAACTGAATCGGGCTCGGGTTTGGGTTTGGGTCTAATATGATCCTATTTTTACTGCAAAACTGAGCCGGGCTTTCTGACATATGCGGGCTATATGAACATGTGTGAATCTGTTCATAAGCGGACGCGATTTGACTGAGGGGGTGCGACTTCTGAAGCGGACGTGGGGTTTTGGCGAGCAGATGGAAGCGGGTACGAACCGTTAGACACGAACAGGTGCGACCCGACTGAAGAAGTGCAGGCGAGCAGAAGCAGTGCAACACGAACGGATGCGAGGAGCAGGCGGGTGCGACCCGTTAACGAATAGTAGCGGTTCAAAAGGCAACGGGTGCGACCCGTCAAGCGGACGCGACTGTTTGAAGGGATGCGAACGAAATTATAAATATGAGAGAATCCTGATCACATTCTCATTCCATTCCAATTCTAATTTCTTCTGCTTCTTCTTTTCTACTGCTCTATACAATATATCACAAAGTTGACATACTCATTACAATCTCGTGCAGATTACGTCTGTTGTATTTTGGGAGACTTTAAATAAAATCTTAAGGAAATTGTTACGACAAGTCTCAGACGTAATTTCCTTTTTCAAACCGGTTAGGTTTATAATTGATTTATATATTTATTTATATATATCATTTTTGTTTCTACGTTGAACTATTTCTTTAAATAGTATAATGTTTGATCTATCGCTGGTTATTATTACTATAGTTGTTAGATTGTGGTTGTAATTTAATTACGACCACTACAACAAAAGAGGCATATTACAACGGTGGAACACAGTTGTAAAAGATATATTACAATGGTGGAACAGCAGTCGTATTTTAAGAAGTTGTAAAAGACTATCAATTTTTTACAACTGTGTTCTTTAGTTGCATATAACCGTTGTGATATTGTATATTACAACTGTTTCTTACCCTTGCAAATAACCATTTTACAACTGTTGGTAATTCTTGTAGATATCCCTACTACAACTGTTACACGTAGTTGCAGTTTAGTATGTTCTGCGACCTCCTCCACAATTGTAATATACTTTAATTACAACCACATCAGTTGCAATTTAAACCCAAAAATATAATTGCATGCACCATTTAATAATTTACCAAAACTATAAATATACATAACTGAATCAAATTCATTCATAAATATTAATATTTATATAATTCCAACAAAACACAATACATACCAAATAAAAAAATCTAAAGTATTCGTTCACATCACCGACTAAAACAGTACCAAAAAAACATTCTCACATAACCATTCCAAAATAGGATACAACACAAAGTACATAAGAAAGATAAAGTTTTGTATCGCAAAACACATACCCTAAGGAAATACACTAGTCGAAGACAACGAAGTCTTTATGCCAAGCCATGGTCGATCCAACTGCTTCTCCAATAGTACACATCTCGGAACTCGGCCTCCACAAGAAAGCTTCCGGATCCACGCCACATCAACCCAAATTTTACAACCATCTGGTCCCAGTTTTTTAAAATGCACCAAACAATCAGGATCAGTGGATACTACCGTTCCTTATGCAACAACTTGCTTTTGCCAACTCAATATTTTACATTTTCCGACCTCAATTCCAGCATGCCTTGCATCCCGTTTAGGTCGTTCTTCAACAGTCAGAGTATTGCTCTCACGATGTGACTGCACAAAAATAATTTACGAATACATTAGATTATTTATGGTATATGTATAACATCAACTAAAAATAATCTGTGTGTATGTTTGTTTTGTGTGTTAATTTGCATTTAAAAAACCAAAATATTTTACTACATTGCATTAGCATTTTTCATTTACAATAACATTCTTGCACATTGCTGTCTCCGTTAACTGCTAACTGTGCACATAACTGTACTTCTACCTTGCTGCTACAACATTTTCCCCTGCCTCTACCCTCTATTACACTTCAACCATCTCAAACATCATTCACCCATACCTACATCAAAGTTTTCCACTTGCTACATCGTTCTCCACCACTCCATCCACTTCAACAAGTAACCACCTAACCACACAGTCATCACATATCCATCATCCTTGTCTGCTGCCACCAGTCAACCTCCTCTACAAACCATCCCACTTACCATCATCAAATTCATCCACCCAAATACATTACCTGATGTGAAGAGGAAGTTGAGTTTTGAAGGCTAAAGATGGGTGAAGTGGAGCAGTTCAGGTGGATGCTGCTGATTGAGGGTGATGGTTTGGCAGATTGAGGTCTATCTGATAGATGTAGTGAGGCAGAGGGGAGTTTGAAGATGATATGTAGGTATTTTCCGTGTGTTGGAATGCTGTTCAGAGATAAGCAGGGATGGCAGGGTATGTGCCGTGTGTGGGAATGTGGGAGATTAAAGTGCTGTGAATTGTGACAATGAAGGGAAGGCTTTGTAGTGAAGGGAAGTGAATTGGGTGATGATAGTGAAGGGAAGTGAATTGGGTGTTGATAGTGAAGAGAAGTGTTTGTTGGTGGGTTTGTAATGAACAGTGGCAATGGAGGAGTAAGTTGTGTAGGCATTGTAGTTGTGGAAGGTAGCAGTTTGAAGTGGGATGGAGCTGCAATTCGAGATATTGTTGGCACAGTGATGATGGTAGTTTGTGGAGCAACTGGAGGAAATCTTTGAAGTGTATTGATACAGTTTTTTGTTGACAGTGGATGTAGAAGTTTTGGTGTTTTGGTTGAACTGTAGGAGTTGAAGGCAGATGTAGGGAGGGGACCTGAAGTGATGTTGATGTCAGGTACTGGTAGCAGGTTGGAATGTGCACTAATATATGCGCACAGTTGCATAGTTTTGTAGAGATGATTTGTATGGTCATAAGTGGTGGAGTTGTGGTGGAAGTATGAAAAACACAGTTGAGACTGATGGTAGAGGGGGTGGTCAGGAATGAAGTGAACGTATGGTAGTTGTGGTGAAAGTATGAAAAACCTAACCACTGTGCACTTTCTCATCAACCATTTGACCACCAAACATCCTCCCACATCCTACAACCCCTTGTTACCACCCCCAAACCATCACTGCCACCTGCTTCAAACAACATACCATTCATACCCATATACCATCATAACAAACTCCCTCCTGCATTCATCACTGCTGCTACAACCATATACAACAGTAATACTCAGTCATCCCCCGGCCATCAACCACTCTTTCAAACAAACCAATCCCTGCTGCCAATTACTTCCACTAACAAAACTGCCATTAACTCACTCCTCTCCACTGTCCTACCTGACTGCTCCTTTTGCCGCAATCCTTCTCTACCACAAAAATACCTGACCAGACCACTGCAACAACACATATCACAGATTCCCTACCAAAAACAATCAACTACTTTTTAAACAAGTTGTCAAAGTGCATCTACTTGCCTTACCACTGACCATCATCCATCATACTTTTTAAATGCAATTTTCTTAATTTGTAAATAAATATTTCATAAAAATAATTTTCCCGCTTTTTAAATGCCAAAATAAAAGCAAGTCTGCTGCCAAGTTCTGTAATATAACTCAGCAACATATGGAAACATATGCAGATGTCCTAGTCAAGTTCTATACTATATCACTAGAAACATACATATGGAAACAGTACCTGAGGCGTATTAGCAGGAGGAGTCTCTGGATTTTCCTCATTGACTCTTCGCTTTCCTTTCATATCCTGTAAAGATTGTATGATTACGTATATAACTAGTAATTTGTAAGAACATGTCACATATTCATTAGCATAGCTAATTAGCACTTACCAGTATAATCGCAGTAAGCTCTTGTAATTTAGCCTCCATGCCACTAACTTGGTTTCGCAACGCATGTACTTCACCTAAATTAGCCCGATGAATACGCAGATGAGATGGTACAACCCCAAAGCCTAATCCTCTTACACGTCCGCCATGTTCCTGACCAAAAAGCACTGACACTCCATCTTGAGTAATTGATGTTGTTCCCTGAGAACTCTGACTCATGGCATTATGCTCTTTTATCTTAGACTACAGATTCAAAAAACACCAATATTAAGCAACTAAAAAAATACTACATTAATAATAACATAAAGCCGTGGTCACTTATTTTTTTTGTGCTTATTTCGTATATTTGAAATTATCCTTACTATGCAGTTGGCAGGTTGACCCATGTTTTGTCCATTTTGATAAAATGCCTCTAATGCGTGAACCTAATGGAAAGACATAAACAAACACCACACTATTACCATAAAAGATTACAGTAATTACAATGTTATTGTTTACTAAATACATAATCTGACATGAAGTAAACGTTAAAATTGTTTTGTTATTAGATTTTAAAATCAAAAATCCAAATCCATATTACATAAAACATCTTTTAAATACATATTTCTGAAACAATAGTTTAAAATGTCAATTTTCTTATTATAAAAAAAAAGAAGTCAGTTTTCTGGTATGCCTCTATATCATTTTTGACAATATCAGTTTTGACACAAGTTCGACCATCCCATATCTCACAAGATACTATATAGAGCTTAATTATTGAAGCTAAATGTACAGTAGTTTCAAATGGAATGTATGCATTACATTTTCAAGCGGGCTAAACATTTTGTATAAAAGAAAAGAAGGTTCCATTAACAAAATGAAGTGCAGAACCTAAAAAATAGAGTGATATTACAATTATGCATGCAGGGTGAAATATTAAGACCCAAATAACAAATAAAGTTGCATTCAAAATTTCAGAGAACTGCATGGACTGTTATAGAGTAGAGCTAGTAATAAGCATCACAAAAGGTGGAAACAAAAGATCATTCCAAGTCACTACCATGATCATGCTTTAAAAATTGTAGAAATATAACATTAGTTCATACAAGCAATCCTTCAGAAGAGTAACAGGTACAATAACAAATGTTAAAAAAATCTAAGATCCATAGAAAAGTGAAATTTTAGTTCATACCATCCAAAGAAACATCAAACGCACAGTAACAAAGTTGTCACTTAAAAACAATATCAGTATTACAGACTAGCTCAGCAACATGTATAGATAAATAAGTGCAACAAGTTTGACACATACCTTGTGTTGCAACTCTTATAGTGCAGCTACAACCTCTTTCTGCTGCAAATTTCAATTTCTTTATAAGGTACAAAAGTCTTGATGCTAATTAAGGTACCTGCACAAAATAAATATTAATTTAGAACTACTAAGATCATTAATAACATAAAACTTGCATGTCACTAAAAAGATCA
This sequence comes from Allium cepa, assembly GCA_030765085.1. Taxonomy (NCBI): domain Eukaryota; kingdom Viridiplantae; phylum Streptophyta; class Magnoliopsida; order Asparagales; family Amaryllidaceae; genus Allium; species Allium cepa. The sequence goes on from CM060934.1 coordinate 532,283,522, forward strand.
TTCATACAGTAAATTCAATATTATATCAACTAAAACTAACATGTCTACCCCATCTAAACACCTTGCCATTTTCTTTGCCATGCTAAATAAGTAGATTTTTTCATCACTATTTTAAGAACTTCAAACTATAATCTGTTAAATATTTAAAGTCGGGCGACATGATCAATAAAATTATAAATTAGTTTGAATAGCGAACAAAGTTATCAGAATTGCATTGCTAATTTTACCCTAGACAAATGTTTACCCCATCTTTTCCATAGAGCAAACAAAACTATAATGTTCATAATACCATGTTAGAAATTTAAAATAATAATCATAACTATGACAATACTAGTAGACGATTAATTTAAAAGTAAAGTCAAGCGAATACCATGTTCATAGCAACTATAATGCTCTCCAACGAGGTGAAAGGCTTTCTGTTAAGGTAGAAAAACTTCAGAATCATTTATTGCAGAAGAATGACCATGATTATGTATGAAAATCTCCTTATACCACTCATGGTCTTTATTGGGAAGTACTCATGAAATCAAAGAAGGAACAAAAACCGACCACAAAATTTTGAAGCAATAATAACAAAATTTTATGCAACACTCTTCATGTTATTTCGTTTAGCATTGAAATTGCAAATGTAATTGCCAAATGTAATTGAAAAAAGTTGAAATAAAGAATGTTGTGAATGATTTGTAATAATGATTGAAAACATAAGTACAGATCCCTTGGAATATTCCGCATGATGGATCAATAGATACAAAAATATTCAAATTTATTAGACAACTACTCAAGTAACTAGGGTGCTTTGTCTTAAAATTCCATGAAATTCACTGTACATTTACATACATATGTATTATAATGATCGATACAGGGAAGCCTAAGGCTCAGCTAGATTGTGATAAAATCAACCTGACAATTTTGAGACATACCATATATACATGCATAATATAAGAAATATTTTTGCAATTTGATATCCAAACCAAACAAAACAATCATTATTTTCTTCACATTAAACATTACATTAAATAAAATTAAGAAGTAGTAGTTGTTGCCAACATGCATAGCCACAGTGGCAACAAAATTGAAGTAAAAAAGTAAATAAAAAAGTAATAGTAAGAACATTATACCATAAGTTTAGAAGCAAATTATATCAAAATTTTATATTACATGTTCTAATATGATCACATAGCATGAAAACTGCATCAAAATTTAGATCTAATTATAAGCATGTGATGAATTGCTCAAAGGTAAACTTAATTATTACATACTACATATTTTTATATGCATGGATCATAAGCTGCTGACGTCTAAGCCATGTAGTCTAAAAACAATCAGAATCCTATAAACATGTCGTGCATTCAAGTAACCAAAATGTCAAATGTGTCTAATTAAGTCTCTTTAACATTTTGGGAAACAAATTTTTTATATTAGGCACCTACCCGTGACATATTATTGGCTACTCAAAATAATCTAGGCCATATATGAGTATTACTTTTAAACTTCTCATTTAAACTCTTAGCACTTTATTGATCAAATGAACTACTACTTAAGGTATAAATGATGTAAGGTGGAAGAAAAATATCATCTCACAGAAACTGAAGAAACCTAATTAGTTGTGGAATACCATGAAATGGAATTTTATGTCATTAATGTAGGACCTAATTATTGGTAAGGGGACAACGAAAATTCACAAAACATGGACAATGTCGTGCCGTAGGTTTAGGCATTATAAGTAAAAAGCCTGCCTTTATGGTTATGAAGGAAGATAGTCAAGCATAACTTGTTTGAAATGAATTGTACAAGCATGAGATTTCTAGCATTAAAACTAAGTAGATCATTAAACAATTTTTGAACAAAATTTTAATGATCAAAACCATAAAATTAATTAATGGTTTCAAAAGTTGATTAGTTGTGTATCGTGTTGACTTCCCAAAATAACTTTCATATTACAAAATGTGAAATACAAAGTGAGTTATAGGGTATTTACTAATTCTTGCAAAATTTGAAAATCTTATTCAATCTGCAAGCTACTTCCTAAGCAAGCATGTTGTATGAGCAATTTGTATTAGTGATATATTTATAAATATGCTATGTATTATCCCAATTCATATCAAACAATCCATTTAAAACACTGATTTCGATCTGTTATATGATTTTTAGCAGAAAATATGCTACCGTGCAACAAATTCAATATGTTATATACTTTAAGGCAAGAAACACGTACATGCATATATAAGAAAGCAAACACGTGCTGCTGTTCAATTCAAGACAACAAGCGGCTATTCTAAGCAAGGCAACAGGCTACTGTTTAAAGCAAGACAACTTGTACATGCTATTATTTCATAAAACCAGTTGCAAAGCTAGAATTCATAACAATAAGTAATAAAAGGTTAATTATACTCACTGTATTGTAAATTAAAAAACTGTTAATTTATATTAATGTTAACCTGATAAGAAGTTTACCTGCCAATATATATTGATTAAAATTAACAGGATTTATCTCCCTTGTTTGTTGATTCATATGAGCACTGTTTGCTTTGATATGAATACAACAGAATATAGCCATAACAACTTCATTATAATTTTGTTAACAATCAAATTGCAGTAATTCAAATTGCAGACTTTCATTACTGCATAACCAAAATTTAGCTTGTATAAACCATACCGAAAATCCAATAATCCATAAACAATTTGTATTGTATGAAAATAAGAAGGTTTAACTCACTACAAATCATTTACTGTAAGTCCATACAATTAAAGGAGAACATTGGAATTACACTTATTATGAAACTCAATTGAAATAAAAATCAAATTTGATTCATTTGCAAAATAAATAAAAAGAATAAAATGTTTTATTTTTTAAAATAGAACTTCATTGAAATAACAACTTTCTTTATGAAAATCTAGAAATCTATATTGGATAACACTTTTGATATCCAGGATACTATAAATCCGAGTGAGCCTAAAGGTAAAGAGCAGTGGCCAAACCAAGGAATATTGAAATCCATTAATTTGGATTCCATGAAACCAAAACTCTGTATAGGTGTGCATATATTATTTAAAGATTCAACCAACTTGGAATCTCTTTTTCATGTCAAAGGAGATCAGTATGCATGTTGAATAACAAGCAAAAACAAAGAATGGTACTAAAGATATACACACATACTATAAGTTTAAACTTGTACCAGAATACTATAAAGATTTATTTTTTTCTTTTAACAGTGCATCCAAGTGCATATAAGCAAAACCAATAACATCTTCACTTGATTAATGATATTTTATGGGGTGAATACATTCTAGAACTTGCATTTCCTTTGAATGAAGAACTGAAGAAGGCAATTTCCTAAACTAGAATGATAGTGAATTACTCATTATTGGTGCCTTAGAACCAACATGAATGAAAAAAACAAAATACAAAAAACTTAGATTCGTTTTTACTAATGAACTCCGATTTGCTATCTATTTCATAGATATTTAGAAGCGACAGGGAACATTTTACAAGCTTGAAATAGAATTGGAATACAAAATGAGTTAATTATTCAATATGATTCAATAATATTTTTCAAAGGAAATTCTACCAAACATCCAAAAGTGGATAAAATTCACATTTGCTAAAACTATTCACCAAAAATCACCCATCAATAAAAAAAATGAATTCAACTGTAAATCAGCTCAGAATAGGAAAGACGTTCGACCAGTAAAGGATAGAAAGAATTCGAGGAAAAAGAAGCCGACCAAAGCGTAGGTGAAGAGAAAGGTGACGTTGTAATTGCGGTTTAATTCAATTTTACTACAAAAAACTCCAATTATCAATCAAACACCAACAACAATGAGCAAATAAAATCAAGCAACAGTATTGACGTTGTTTAATTTTCGATCTACACACATAAATGAATGAGTATAACAAATCTACTGCTAAACTGATTCGAAAGGTGAAGAGAAACTCAAAGCTCGATTCGGAAGATTCGTCAACGCAGAAAACAATACTGGTGTATGGTTTGGCAATTCGTCGAAAGGCTCTCGGCAGGGTTTAGCTTCGATGATGGCAAGGCGGCGAGAACAACATGGGATGGAATTGCGTTTTTAGGTTTAGAAATTTTGACGATGATGTTTAATTTTAGGAAATTAAGAAAAGAGCGGCTATTGAAATGTCGAGAGGGAAATGAAATTTTCACGAAGCGGCTGTTGGAGACGCGTGAAAAGAGTCCTTGAAACAGATATTACAACTGTAAGATGTGTATATTACAACTAGCATATGAACAAAGTTGTTAGAGGTAACCTTATTACAACTGTTAAAAATAAACAGTTATTATAAAATACCTATTACAACTGTCAGCTTATGCTAGTTGTAAATCAATAGTTGTAATATGGTTGTTTTGTTGTAGTGGACATATTGCTTAATTTAGCAAATATAGACTTTCGGAGTAGTGAAAACCTGATTGATAAACTTATGAGACGAGTTTATAATTGATTATTCTCTGTTTTGATATACTAGACGTTTAACAATGGAATTACAGAGGCATGTACCCTCTAATACACACTCACAACCACCACTCATGTAAGCACACACATTCACTCTACAGCACCTGTATAACACATACACATGTTAAACATACACATTCATAAAAAGGCAACCGGAATGGCACAAAAATCACCTGCTTCAAATTTATACTAATTTTCACTCTTAAACATGAACAGCAATAAAATAGGGCACGAAAATACGTAAACTCACCTATTTAAAAATGCTCTTACACAGACATCATACCTATGTATAAATAAACTATTATGCACACATATCCAAAAACTTATGCATGAACCTAGGCGCCTTATACACACGTACATAAAACACACGTACATGTTACAGGATAGTGCGTGTGTGGTGTATACATATATACATATATATATATATATACACACATATACATATACATACACATACATACATACATATATATGTGTGTGAGATGATTCCTATGGAGTGCATTTGTCTGTGCGTAGGTGTGAGAATATATTTTTGTTTCATGTCTGTTGCTGCTGGAAATTATGAAATCTTTACCTAGTATTTTCGTTTATTTTAAATGTTTTGATCTTGTACTTGACATGCTTTTGGTGTAGTCTTTAGATGGTTAGCACTAGTTCCTGATATATAGGTTCTTTTAAAATATAAATAGGCACAGGTTAGATAAATATAAATAAACTAAAGCGTATAACACACAGGCCTACCCTTACATGAACTCACGCATACTCTCCATTGAAATCTCGTGTACAATCACTAGCTTAAACACCCCACACCACACATGTATATACATTATACACAAATATGCGCACTTAAGAACACACAAAATAACACTCAAATATATATGAACACACACACACACACAGATACTTTACAATCAACAAATGCAGGATCTGGAACTTAAGACACGAATAAGACGGAGCTAGACACTAAGATATGCAGACATCCTCTCATACTAATGGATGCACCTGAACCCAGTTTTCTTTCACTCAGAAGTAACGCACACGTGTATATAAACACACAAAAATATTTACATGATAGTACTAAATTACTCATGGCCCTAATACACTACACGTAGTACATATCACAACCCAACACATACTGACCTGCACACGCGCGCACTGGCACATATATACATAGCCATGCATAGCATTATCCAATCATATATATACTAACACACATATAGAGAATTCACCACCTTCACATTTACTCATGCATCCTATATGTACACATTCAATAACACACTACACATTCACAAACTTACACACACACACACACACACACACACGAATGAACTATCCTAACCATGTGGCAGCAAAGAAGAAAATGCCATTGAATCAAAACACTTAGCAATATACCATAATTCATTCGTATATATGAGAAATTATAGGATTAAACATAGATTTTATAAGTATTGAAACTTACTTGTAGATGCTACTTCTTCCTCCCTTCATTTGAATACATGCACACAACCAGAGAATCATGCCATAGATGCTAAACAGGTTAGAGTACTACATGCTCAAATTTTGTAATTTTATTATGATTTATTTATTGAAAAGGTGGATTAGGTGAATTGTTCTCTTTTTTCTTGTTTCATGTGGAAGGCCAAATTATCTATGGTGCAGTATACGTGAATGAAAAATGAGGAGAGAAGAGAAATCCAGATTTAGAAGATTCTAGTTTTGAGCAATGTTTTGAGAACCGAACCGCCAGTCGAACCGTGGTGCTTCAAGGTTCAAGGTTTTCAAGGTCGAACCGGTCGGACCGTCGGAACCGTGCATTTTTATTTTTCAATAATTTTTATATTTAAAACGTAAATTATAGACTCAAGTTGCTTAATGTATGATATTAACTTATATGTCATAAAAAAATAACATATCATTTCCACAAGCACACTATTACTAAAAGCACAGATCATCTTATACCGGCACATTTACAAAGCAACAAAATAATGTCTTCAAAACATATTTACGAAGGATGATTATTTTAACTATAACTATCATACTTGCAACATGTATGAGCTCTAACTGATGCAAGTATGTCAGTTTGACTATGGTATTCAATCAGTGATAAAATAATTCAGTGAAACATAAAAACAAACATCTTGCCGACAATTTTAGTTCAAGCCATTGACACGAATACTAAATAATTATACATCAAAACGAAACCATGGCATAATAAGATTATGACACAAGCAGTTTAATCAATTAATTTTTTCCTACTTCCTACTACATTAGTGAGTTATTTAATTTTCTAATTAGCTACTCAAAATTGAACCGAAGGAAACTCAATTATCTACTCAAAATCGAACCTGAGGAAGCTTGCTGCAACTTGGTTCATCAATTTCATCCAGTACAAAAATTAAATGAGTATATCAGGAAAATTAAACTGCTCCAAAAATATATAAATGTACAAAAGGGCTTGCTGGTCGGCCACCATTGCTTCATTGTGGAGCTTAGGATCGGAGGCAACTGCGAAGGCGGCTGCGGAGGCGGCGACTGCAACGGCGGCTGTAGATGCGGCTATGCACGAAACTATGGTTTTTCATTTTTGGGGTAAAATGAGTTACGGGAAGTGAGCTGAAGTTAAAAATGAAAAGGAGATAAACGTGCCTCACGTTTCTTTCCACGATTCAATCGCGGTTCACTGGTTAAACCAGCGGTTCTGACACGATGACGGCCTGACCTAGCTTCGGACCGGAACAGCTTACGATTCACGGTTTCTCGCGGTTGAACCGCGGTCCGGTCCGGTTTTCTAAACAATGGTTTTGAGGTTTGGGCTTTCGAATATTGATTTGGGCCATGAGGATATAAAATGAATAAATATTTATTTATTTATAAAACAATATTCTCCTTAATTTAAATACAAATTACATTTCAAAATAACTACTTTTCCAAACCAATATTTATGATAATTATATACTGTTTTTATAAATCATTATTTCCACCTTTCTAACTTATTTTACTTTAATTATCACACGATCATAGTTTAAGCTCATTTAGTAAACCAGTTAAAAAGATTATCCTCTTCTAATACTTAAAAATTAATTTTAATCAATTAATTACTATTATTAATATTAATTATTTATTTCTGAAAAATCGGATTGTTACACCTACGGATATTTGTCTGACACAGTGAGTCAATCGACAGGTCAAACCTCACGCAATCGATCAGCCAAATCAGTATCTACTATCCTATCTCTACTCACACTCCGCTTAGAGAGGAAGAATGCCGTAATGCAAAGTCGTAAAGTGACTCATCGTATGCACCAATGTTCATCTCTCGCTCCTAATGGCAAAATACCTCTTATTGTACTGCTTCGGTGCCCACCGAACGTGAACTCCCGTCAATACCAGACCCCTTCTAACAATCGATTTCCTATAGCCACTTATTGTCCTACATCATCATCCACCCATACCATGTTACACAAGAAAACATGCAGTACCTGGATCTCCCATTAGGACCGGGCTCCTCAGATAGTGTTCCCGTCAATGCAAAGCTCATAGAATCGTAACACTTCTAGGTCTAACACAAAATAAAATCGCCTACATCTCTTCATTGCTGTCCATGTCCAACCTCGACACCCACCTAACGATCATCTCTCCGTTTACAGAGATTTTGGATCAACTCTGTCCATACATCATTGCGAATTAAATCTATCTAAACTACTCTGAGAGGGAACCAACTCCCGTATTCTCTCTTGCATACAACGTGGTCCAAAATATTTTATTTTCTGATTCATTAACTATCAAATTTTCATTCATTTTATTGGGCCTAAGGCCAAGGTTAAAAAGTGCCCATTTACAATCGTGACGGTCGATTAGAGACTGCTCCAATTTGACCGCCGTTGGTTGACCGTGGGTAGTCCATGGTCGACCGCTCATAATCAATTTTTCCAATTTGTCGATTTTTGATTCATTGGTTTATTTTGTACATTTGATTTATTAATTATGATGCCTAATTTCATGCTATTAACTCTAACAGTTGACCTTAATTCTAATTTAATTACTTTTCCAGTTTCTAGCAATATTAGGGTTTGCAAAATAAAATAACAGGTGTTAATTTAACAGTTGCAAGACCTAATTCAAGTTTAAATTGTAGGGTTTACAGTTTGCCAACTCAGTTTCAATTTAAAAGGTTAATTTGGGTTTTAAGCAATCTAATAAATTAAAATAGAATTAAATTTAATTTAAATACAAATCATTAGATCTGTGTCCACTCATCTTATACCCTTAGCTCTAGATCTAAAAAAGTGGCCTCAAATAGATAGCGCTCATCTAGATCTCCTAATTGCTTGCCTCTCCTCTTAATATAGATCTTTGATTTGACTTAATTCGGGTTTAATTGGAGTTTAATTTTTGGTTTGATAATTGGGAAAGAAATTAGGGTTTCAGTATAGATTTTGGCAGCATAACTTTATTGTCGTTGAAAACTGGAGATTAGGGTTAGGGTTAACGTAACATGCCCGATCGATTACCTGGAATTAAATTTAAATTTTGATTTTAAAATATATTAATTAATTTTAAGATGAATTTGAAGAATTTATTTTTATAATTGTCTCATTTCCAAATTTAAAGTGGATTTGGAATTTAAAAAATAAGGAAATTATAAAGAAGGATTTCCAAGTAATGTTTGATAAAATGAGAATTTATTGAAATAAGAAATTATGTAGTGCTATTCTTATAACTAATAATATAAAGGTAATTTTGAGAAAATGAGAGAATGAAATATATGGAAATAATTTTTGTCGGATAGAATGTGAATTTTTCAAAGGTCATTTATTTAAAAGGAGACTTATTGTTTAAAAGTAGATTTTTCAGTTAATACTTTATTTTGTTAAAATAATGAGAAAATTTGACTTGTTAAAACTTTGTAAAATTTGAGAAATAAAAGTATAAAAAGTAAAATATTGTTTAGGATAGAATGTTGTTTATATTAAATGGAACATAATAAATCAGTAACACTTCCTCAGAAATTTAGCAGCACTTTCTTATTGGGTTTTGAAACAATCCCCTTTGGCCCATGAAGGAGGAAATATGAAATAAGAGAAGAAATTACATACAGTTTCTCATTCTCATTTCTCTTAATGTAAAACAGAAAACGCAAATCCTCTCATTTCCATAACCCTAGAAATCCAATTAATCCCCGAATCAAGATTTTATTCAAAGGACTTTTGACTAATAACCGAAAAAACTAATTTAAGGTAATCTCCTTCATCCCCTAACACATCTATTAAAGTTTTTTTCTCGGATTTTTAGTTAGCTCATGAACTTTTTTTGCTTATTTCCGAGATTTAACCTATGGTTACATGCTGAAAGTTATTGGCCTAGATGAATTCGAGTTATGCCATCAATTCAATCCTGTATTGGTGAGTTTATCTCAAACTTTTAGACTATGAATGATTTCAAGTAGCTATTGTGATAATTGGATGAATATATATTGATTTGCTCTCACTTGATAACCTTTGAATCATGTTGCCAAATTCTCTGTTTTGCTGAAACCTAACATGTGAATATTTGAATTTGCAAATTATGGTTGTCTATATACTCGCATGGCTTCGCAACTGATATCCTTGAGTTAGAACAGCCTTCACCAAGAAAATCATTGTCGTCGGACATCCGGGGAGCCAGAACACTACTTGGAGATTGGTCTAGGTAGTAAGACCGGTCCACCGGTTGCACATAATCGATGCACGACCTGGGTTGAGCCCCAGGTTGTGTTCCCGTGCTTCCCAATGGTGCTGATTCGCTTGATTCTCGTCTGGATGCTTCTTATTGATGTGTGCATGTTTAATTGCCATTCTGTGATGATTTTTAAAACTCGATTCTAGGATTTAAACTCTTGATTTTGGTGTTGTCTTTAATATCAATTTCATTGATATTTTAGGATTTTTAACTTATGAATTGTTGAATTCATTTGATGTGTTATGCCAAAGAGATTGTTGTATAGATCTTGGGAGAAACACTTTTGATATACGTTTTCAACTCGGATTTATAAATGGCTGATTTATAAATCAATCTTTTTTATACAAATCTTTTAAAGTACCAATCTAATATATATATATATATATGTACAAAGAATTTTAGAATTTAACAATATATATACTGTATATTCTCATTTACAATGCTTATAAAAAAGATTTGGAGCAATAGTTTGAAAAGTGTACTTATATATGTATATTTCTGCTATAAATCTATAATTTTAGAATTGGTTTCTAAAGAGAAATATTTACATAAAGTTGCACGACATAGATCAAATAAGGAATTGATTTAAATGGTTAAATAAAATGAGTGGTATGAAATGCTCGCATTTATTTTACAGATTAATTCTCGGACTTGTTCGACCGAACCATTCCTATACATTAGTGGAGTTTGCTATTGTACAGTAACCGTTTGGGTGAACCCGTGTGGTATGGGACACATGGTCGTTATCTATTCGGTTGCTATATGGAAGTACATATTACTTTTATCTATGAGTTTATGACTCGCCTTTAGAGTTTATAGGACTTGTTCCTATTTAGTGTTTATAGGTATTGTACATAACATATCTTGATGTTTATTGGACTTGTTCCTATTTGATGTTTATAGGTCTCGTATCTATCTTAGAGTTTATAGGTCTTGTACCTATTTCAATGTTCATAGGTCTTGTGCCTATCTTATGGTTTATAGACTTATACGTCTATCTTGGAGTTACATGCGTGTAGGTGAATTGATTCACCAATCTTGGAGGTTGGCGTCCCCTCTTATTATGAGATTTCTGGATTTCTATTTGTGAGATTTCTATATTTAATGTTGTTGAATTATCACCAAATCATTTCAGGGATTTTTTTTTGCTATTATGAAGCTATCTTGAGTTTTAATATTTGGTGATTTGAAGTTATTGATACATGTTTGGTATTTGATGATATATGACTGTATTTGAGATCCAGTTCACTTTATCTATCATTCAGTTTTGCTAATACATTTATCTTAGTCTAGACTGACCCATTTATTATTTTTATAATACTCAGGTCAGAAAAAGATGCGTCGGGTCATTCAGCTTGAGGCTTTAGAGTGGATCCTATCAGTTATCTAGTACATACTTTTGTCAGCCTATGCATATATTTGATATCATATAGTATCTTATGTTGAGATTAGACTCCTTCTATGCACATATTCATGTCTTTTGAGATGTAGTACTTTATACGTACGTAGTTGACATCGTGTATTAATTTTATGTCGGTTTGGACTTGTTTCTATTGTATTCTGTTGTAATTGATTTATTGTTATATGATATGTGTACTATTATATGTTGCTCTGAATTTTTATTATTGCCACCGTAGTTTTGTTTTAATCATGAATCGTATACGTTGATTCCACTTGATTCAAGAAATATATAGCATATTAATCGACGTATCAATGCTCGCTTAATGTAAAATTCATGGATGGTTGCTCCTAACCATCCCTATTCTCTACACTAGCCGATAATATTACTTTGTAATAATTTGTTAGTGTGGGTCTTGGTTTAGGGTGTCACAGCTTAGTATCACAGCTGTGTTCAGAACAAAATATGATATTACGGATACAAATCTTGGCCTAGGTAAATCTTAGAGACCATCCATTTGGGATTCTTGGGGTAGATAGTAGGAATCCTTCCCTATAGAATAAGAAATGTCTTTTAGGATCCTAGGAACATTTCCTTTATTTCTACTCTTTGATGTTCCTATTATCGAATCATGTGGTTCTGAAGCAATCTTTGATCTAATTTATCCATTCTGGAAATGTAATTGGCTGGCGGCTGAGTCACTCGTTCTAGTATTGGGCAATCCCACGAGCCCAATTAAGACGTAGTACTTTGTCCATTCAGTAAATTATGAAGTTTATTGGCGATCTTTTTATAATTAGAGTCGAGCATCGTAAATAGACGGATGGTTTCGCTGGGTATATTATCGGTTGGTTTATGATTAATTTGATTAGTTGATTAGATGTTTGTTTGCATAGGATTCTTAGTGTTAATTCTAATTCAACTAAGAATTATCCTTTAATAATTAGAATTCTAATTGAACATTAATAATTGAATCTTGTGGTATTTACGTATTGGAAATCACCGCAATAGAAAATAATTAAGGATCAACCTTATATTTATAAGAATATTAACCAATTAAAAATGGAGATAAGTTTGATATTTGATTGGCTATTATCCAAAAATAATAAACGATTTATTATTTAATCTAAACCAAAGTTTGATTGAGAACTATTTTAATGAAATCATAGCCCGATTAGAAAATACCATCCTATAAGTTTTCTATATAATGTTTAATGATGGCGATTATAAGTTTTTTATTATATATATTATCTCGAGGGTATATAAAGATATAAATATTCCTTACTTAGGAAGAAAATTTTGAAGTGCATATTTATGGGTGTTAAATTGCATGTTGGGTGCTTTATGAATTCTGGTCGAGGATGTCTACCCTACGTACTCGATAGGGTTCCTAAACATTCAAACATGACAGATGGACATGCACTTTTATTAAAGCAACTATTTTGGAAAATCATAATTTTGGAAATATGTTAGTTCAAAGAGGTATAAAAGAATTTTTGAAGACTAATGTGGTTTAGAATAAATGGTATATGGAAATGCATACGAAGGTATGTATAAATTATATATTAAGGTTTTGGCAATAAAAATTATTTCTATAATATTATTAGGAGAATAAAGATCTCCGAGAACAATAAAGGCAATGTTGATTTTATAATCAACACCACAGCCAATGGTTAAGGAAATTTATTAAGAAATAACAGAGTGGTAATATTATGTGTTATTTATAACATTTGAAAATTATTTTAAGATTCGCTCTTAAAATTGAATTTGATATAATGCTTTAGATAGGCTGTAAAAACCATAATAATATAAGTAAAAACACAAAGTGTAAATACTTAAATAGCCAAATCAACAAAAGCTAATTAGAAGAAAATTTTGAATGTTAAAAAGAGACAAACTTTTTAAGCTTAGAAATAAGCTTAAGTTAAAAAATATGAGTTTGATATTCCATCTCTAATTATAATTGGAATGAGAAATGACTTTAGGAATTAATTCATCCTCTGACTACTAATTCTGGTATAAAAAGAAGTTTTTGGTGATGCTTTGTAGAACATATGTTACATACATTGATCCACTATTCAAACATAACTAGATAAAAGGTTTCAAAGTATCATGAAAATTGTAATCATAACTTATATAAGTGGCTTTGGAATATGGTTTGGGAACTATATTTCTTTTAATAAGAATTTGGAACAACTAAAAAAAATTATATGAAGTGGAAATTTGGATTATTTTATCTAAAGATAAAGATATATGCATAGATGAGGAATAAATAATTTTATGAATTTTAAACGGGAGGTTTGGAAGAAAATATCATAGATAAAGCATTTTCAAAATCATTTCTTATACGATAAGATCATATTTATTTGTTTTCAAACTATAAACTTTTGTTGGACCTCTAAACTTTAAGCTCAAAAAGAGAAAATGTTTTGAGACCTTAGTTCTATAATATGGGGGAGTACTAATAATTGATTTAGTGTTACCTATTAGTTTAAATGCTCTTAGGTAACGCTTCATCAGATATTGTACAACTCGTTGAATAGAATATTTGAGTGGAACTTATTAGCCCATTAGCGAATACTTGAATTTCACAGGGTAGTATGGGATGCCTTGGTTAAATTCTTGTGATTGCTATAGGAAGTATTTAACACGTTAGGGTTGTATTTTCTTTTGGTATTCGGTGGGATTGATAGATCCTTAAAAAAATACAGTCTAGGTTTTTTATTGGTATCCGTAATAAGTGAGACTTACTAGCTTCTGGTAAATACTTGAATTTCACTAAGAGGTATGGGGCATTTTGGTTAAATTCTAGTTATTACTAATAGTATTTGACACTTTAGAGTTTACTATCTTTTGGTGTTCAGTGGGACCGATAGATCCTTAAGAGGTGTACTCATGGATTTCCTTGCAATCATAAATATATAATAATTGGGATTTCTTTAGTAAAAAATAATCTTCATTTTGAAATGAAATTTATAATGTAAGACTATAAAGGAATTTTAGTTAAATAACCTGGATAATTTCAAAATGGGTTATATAGTTTGAGCCTCTCAAATTAAAAAAACCAATCGAAAGTTGAACTAAGATAGAAATGACTAAGAAGTAAGTTTGAAAAGAAAATAATTTTTAATAGGGGTTTACGTGAAGTTAAAAAAAAATTAAATTCCTTTGAGAAAGAATATCATAATGAGATAAATTTATATTATAAATCTTGGAATTTAAATGAAAAGAAACCATAGAATTAACCATAACTCCTGGGTATGCTTTAGAACATTGAGAATGTTAAATATTTTGAATAGAGAAAATATTTTAGTAAATTGAGATGTGAAAATTAAGAATCTCTTTTGGGTCATAACCTTTGTTTGATTGAATGAGATTAAAATTTGAAAATTTTAATCCTTTAAACAAGTTATAGGAGTAATCAACAGTGTAATGTAAGGATGTGATATCTAAGAAATTGCTATAAGTAGATATTATAGAAATTTTTGAAGAACGCAAAGCAATCATTTGAGTTTATCTCAAATAAGTAATAAAAAAACTAAAATTTTGATGTGATAAAAACTTGTAAATCTATCCGATAATTGTATTCTTGACTCTGGTAGCGCTAGGAGGATCGTGTCCACCTTGATTAAAATTTTCCATTATTGATAGTTTCTAATCCGGTATCGATATGGTCCCATTCAAGATATTATCGGGGGATCATATCGATCACTCTCTTGCTAGCTTAAGTCGGGAAAAGATAGTAATCTTAAGTTCCGACTCTATTTGTGAATCTTTTAGAAAGATCTTGGAAAATTTTGTTGAAGATCGAATCTCAATTTAAGTTTCTTCCTCGTTGAATGGATGGTATTTCAATCAATTGGGATAATGGCTCTTTGATACATATAGGACTCTACCCAACCATTGAGTGTAGCGGTCCTATTGCTTACTGAGTCTCTTTACCAGTCCAGTTTTCTAGCATTCGTGTTCCCCTTCATGTGTTTCAGCCTTGGAAACACCATAGGAATTTTGATTCTATTCTTGAGCATATAATCAGTGTTGCACTTGAAATCCCCCAAAATCTAATCTATGAATAGTATTCTATTTATTTGTTGCCACGGAGGTTGAATGCCTTCGAAATATTGTCGTTTTGCTCATCTAAACCCAATGGGACGATGATCCTAAGGACTATTCATGTGGAACTAGAGAGCCCATCAAGCGAATGTATCTTGTGTATTTTTCTATAAATTAATGGGTATAATACATAAATAACCATCTATTTTCAAACCCATTTTAAACTATGAAAAATGCAAAATTTTCTAAAGTAGTAATTTTTTTTATAGCTTTCTAAAGTGTAAGTTGAAAATAAATTTAGCATAACTTTCAAACCGTGAATCCAATTTTTATGATCTTTATATTGCTGAAAAATTTAGACTTAGTAAAACAACTTTCATTTTATAAATATTTTTAGAATTTGAGTTTTGTTGGGTCAAAATTTAAGATTTTTACAACAGGTTTGTAATTGAAGTAACTTGTTTTCTAAAAGTTAAGTGCACTCTACCTATTTTGTGACTAAAATTTGGTTGATGTTTTGTATGAAAGTATATATTTGAAATTGAAATATATTGTGGTAGAATCAATGAGTAAAATTTTTTATTCACTTTAAATAAAGAGTTTAGAGCAACAACGTATTCAATAGATATTTAAGACAAGGCTATAGATGGTCGCTACTAACCAGCCATATCTCCACATTAGTAGACAGTATTACCCAGTAATACTCTTTGTTAACGTGGGTCTCGGGGTGGGGCGTCATAGCTTGATATCAGAGCTGAGTTCAAAGAAAATATGATAAACTTTGAACAGAAACACATATTATGGTACACCCAAGTATAATACTCTTTATTAATGAAGGTCTCGGGGTGGGGCATCACAGCTTGATTAATTAACCTAGGTAATTTAATTCACATACTTAACAAATGGACATGGACCATGTTGAATTCTGTGCAGGTCTGAAAACCATCTTAGGCTCAACTTATAGGCATGAAATAGAGGACCAAACGACCTCATATTGAGATGAAAGTTGGTACGCAAATACTAAAAAACTTCAGCTTTCAAATAAAAAAAATCAATGAATTCAGGCTGGAAATGAAAAAGTTACGATGTCTTAAATATGCACTCGGGCCATGTTTGCAACAATTCAGAAAACAAATGTGCCCATTTTGTGTAGATTTTTATATTGAGCTCTGATACCAAGCTGTGACAATTTATCTATGGATGGGAAAAAGTCACTGAATTTCGACATGAAATGGTAAAGATATGGAGTTTCAAACATGGACTCGGGCCATATTGAATTCTTCCCAGGTCTGAAAACCATCTTGGGTTCAACTTATGGGCATGAAATAGAGGACCAAACTACCTCATATTAAACTGAAAATTGGTATACACATACTAGAAAACTTTAGCTTTCAAATAAAAAAGAATCAATGAATTCCAACCAAAAATGAAAAAGTTATGATGTCCCAAACATGGACTCAAGGTATGTTTGCAACAGTTCAGAAAATAAAAATATGCAGGTGATTTCCAGGCTGCACATTAATTTTGCAGCAAAGTTTTCAAGTATCAAACAAAAGAGTTTTGCTATGAAATTTTCCACACTTATACTAAAACACAAGAACTACTATCAGAAGAAAATCTGGTAGCATTTCATTGGCGGGATTGCAAGAAATTAACATGCAAAGTGGAGGTAAAAATCCAATTTTTGCACTTCAAAAATAAGGTGAGTATCAAAACTCACAAATGCTAGCTAAAGCCAAGCTTCAAATTGCTATAAACTATAAAAAAAATTCTTTTGTATCTTGTTTTATGCTCAGTTTTGTTTGTGCTAAAACTATTCGAGTTATTCCTTGATCATAGCTTAATTTCCTTCGAGATTATCCATTCTTTGCAAATTGTTATAAACTATTCCCTTGAAGAAATTAGGAGGATTCAATTTTCGTAAGGAAGAGAGTCTGTAATAACCCTTGTCGAGATTACCTGGAGTTAAATCTAAATTGTGATTTTAAAATATCTTAATTAATTATGAGATGAATATACAAAATTTATATTTATAATTGTTTCATTTCCAAATTTAAGATGGATTTGGAATCAAATAAATAAGGAAATTATAAAGAAGGATCCCCGGGTAATGTTGGATGAAATGAGAATTTATTGAAATAACAACTGTATGGTTTTATTCTTATAAATAATAATATAAAAGTAATTTTGGTAAAATGAGAGAATGGTGTATATGGAAATAATTTTTTTCAATTAGGATGTGAATTTTTCCAAGGTTATTTATTTATTTAAAAGGAGGTTTATTGTTTAAAAGGAGATATTTCAATTAATAGTTTATTTTATTAAAATAATGAGAACTTTTGACTTGTTGAGGGTTTGTAAAATTTGAGATATCAAAGTATAATAAATAAAATATTGTTTATGATAGAATGTTGTTTATATTAAACATAATAAATTAGTAATACTTCCTTAGAAATTTTGCAACGCTTTCTTATTGGCTTTAGCAAAAAAAAACCCTCTTTGCTCATGAAGGAAGAAATATGAAATGAGAAAAGAAACTATGTACAGTTTCTCATTCTCATTTCTACTACCGTAAAACAGAAAACATAAATCCTCTCATTTCCATAACCATAGGGATCTAATTAATCCCCCAAATCAAGATTTTATTCAAAGGGTTTTTGATTAATAATTGTAGAAACTAATCTAAGGTAATCTCCTCCATCACTTTTCTCATCTATTAGAGTTGTGTTTTTGGATTCAGTTGGCTCATGAACTTGTTTTGCTTATTTTCTAAGAATAAATCTAGGGCTATTTGCTGAAAGTCACCGGCCTAGAGGAATCCGAGTTTATGCTATATATTCGAGCTTGTATTGGTGAGTTTATCTCACA
This sequence comes from Allium cepa, assembly GCA_030765085.1. Taxonomy (NCBI): domain Eukaryota; kingdom Viridiplantae; phylum Streptophyta; class Magnoliopsida; order Asparagales; family Amaryllidaceae; genus Allium; species Allium cepa. Next base: position 532,302,033 of record CM060934.1, read on the forward strand.
CTTCTAGAATATGAGTCATTGCAAGTTGTTGTTGTGACAATTGAATGAATATAGGTTGATTTGCTCATAATTAGTTTTAATAACTTTGAATCATGTTGCCAAATTCTCAGTTTTGCTGAAACCCTAAATATGAATATTTGAATTTAAAATCATGATTGTTTATATGCTTGCGTGGCTTCATAATTGATACCCTTGAAGTTAGAACAACCCTCACCAAGAAAATCACTACTGTCAGACAATTGAGGAGCCAGGAACACTTCCTGGAGTTCGGCCCAGGAAGTGTGACCGATCCACCAGTCTCACACTACCGGTGCATTGTGCACGACCTAGGGTGATCCCCAGGTTGTGTTCCCTTGCTTCCCGATGGTGCTGCTTTGCTTGATTCTCACCTGGTTGCTTCTTATTGATGTAAACATGTTTAATTACCATTTTGTGATGATTTCTAATATTCTATTTCGGGATTTAAACTCTTGATTTTGGTGTTTCCTTTAATATCAATTTCAATGATATTTCTAGATTTTTATATTCGTGAATTCATTTAATGTTTTACGCTATAGAGATTGTTCTATGGATCTTGGGAAAAATACGCACTTTAGATGCACATTTTTAACTCGGACCTACAAATGGTTGATTTATAAATGGATTTATACAAATCTTTTTAAGTACCATTCTAATATATATATATATATATATATATATATATATGTATGTATATGTATGTATGTATGTATGTATGTATGTGTGTGTGTGTGTATACAATTTTAGTAATATATATATATATATATGCTATCTATTTTCATTTACATGGTTTAAATATGATTTGGAACAATGATTTGAAAAGTGTGCTTATATATGTATATTTCTGCTATAAATCTATATTGGTTTCGAAAGAAAATATTTTCATAAAATTGCATGACATAGATCCAATGTGGAATTGATTTAAACGGTTAAATAAAACAAGTGGTATGGAATGCTCATGTTTATTTTACCGGTTAATTCTCGGACTTGTTCAACTGAACCATTGCTACACATAAGTTGAGTTTACTATTGTATAGTAAACATTTAGGAAAACCCATGCGATATGGGACACATGGTCATTATCTATTTGGTTGCTATATGGAAGTACATAACACTTTTATCGATGAGTTTATGACTTGCCTTTGGAGTTTATAGGACTTCTTCCTATTTGATGTTTATAGGTCTCGTGCCTATTTCAATGTTTATAGGTCTTGTACATATCTTGATGTTTATTGGACTTGTTCCTGTTTGATGTTTATAGGTCTCGTACCTATCTTAGAGTTTATAGGTCTCGTGCCTATTTCGATGTTTATAGGTCTCGTATCTATCTTGATGTTTATAGACTTATACATCTATCTTGGAGTTACATCCGTGCAGGTGAATTTATTCACCAATCTTAGAGGTTGGCACCCCCATTTATTATGAGATATTTTCATTTCTATTTGTGAGATTTCTAGATTGTATGTTGTTGAATTATCACTAAATTATTTCAGGGATTTGTTGCTTTTAAGAAGCTATCCTGAGTTTTAATATTTGGTGATTTGAAGTTATTGATGCATGTTTGATAGTTGATGATATATTACTATATTTCAAATTTAGTTAACTTTATCTATCATTCATTTTTGGTAACACATTTGTCTTGGTCTAAACTGACCTGTTTATTATTCTTATAATACTCAGGTTTGACCGAGATGTTTCAGGTCATTCAGCTTGTGGCTTTAGAGTGGATGTCCTATCAGTTATCTAGTAGCTTACTTTTGTCAACCTATGTGTATATTTGATATCATGTGGTATCTTATGTTGAGATTAGATTCCTTTTGTGTACATATTCATGTCTTTTGAGATGTAGTACTTTTTATATATGTAGTCTCCATCATGTGTCTAATTTGTGTCGGTTCAGACTTGTATCTATTGTATTCTGCTGTGGCCGAACTATGATTTTTTGATATGTGCATCATTATATGTCGTTCTGAATTTTTATTATAGCCACCATAATTTTGTTTTAAGCCTGAATTGTATATGTCGATTTCACTTGATTCAAGAAATATATAGCATATTAATCGACATATCAATGTTTTCTTAAAGTAAAATTCATTGATGGTCGCTCCTAACTAGCCCTATTCTCTACACTAGCTGACAATATAACTATGTAATATTCTCTGTTAGTGTGGGTCTTGGGGTGGTGCGTCGTAGCTAAAGTCTAATTTATAGAGGTAATTAGCTAGTATAAGCCATTAGTTTCACTCGGTAATCATCTCTAACAATCATCATTTACTTCATTCCTACACTTCAAATCTCAACTGTTCAATTCAATCGACATAAGTCATTAATCACTTGATTTAACAAGGGTCGGGACGACCGCCTCTAGGTTTGGGTCGACCACTCACTGTTGACCCAACCCAATGAGGGTCGACCTACCCCATTTTATTTCTTCATATTTATTTTAATTATTGTTTAATTCTTCTAATGCCTATAACTCTCTCATACTAACTCGAATAACGACAAGTCATATATGAAAATTGTTCAAAAAATTATTACGGACACAATGGTACAAATCCAATAGCCAAATTTGAGCACTTGTGAAAATTTTACTTTTAATTAAATTATCTTATCTAAGTCGAGGAAATTTCGAGGTTCTCCTCCCTTAAATGGATTTCGTCCTCGAAATCCCCAAGGACGAAAAATACGACTCACACAAATCAACCAAAATCTACATCCATCTACTCACCCTTCAACATATTCCTTAATATTTCTTAATGCAATCATGTATTTATGCAACGTGGAATGCACATGAACCTAAACTAATGCAAAAGAGTGGTTGGCCTACTGATACAATCGACCCCTTGTTTATGCAAGAATGCACAAGCTACGTGTCCAAATGTATGCAAGATCCTAATTATATACTGATATGCATGTATAAACATACAACCATATGAAACATCTATATGCATAACGTCCATAGGTAACAACAATCAAGAAGCAACATGCACATGATACGAGTGTGTGCACCTATAGGATCTACTATCCTAATGTATAGATATATAAATGCAACCAATCCATCCTAAGCATTCATGTACATCCATTAGCATCCATCACCCATACCATGTCATATTGTCATATTTACAAACATCCCTAACACCAAGGTTTCTCCTAAGATGGTACACCCTCCAAAATATTATCAAAAGGGTTCTAACTAAAGAAAAATTGAAACTTAAGACATACCAGAAGAGAGTTGTGGGTGGGAAGCTCAAACTTCTCCTCGGGCCCCTATGTACTCTCCATTAGATCATCTCCCTACTGAATCTTGATTAACGTAATCTCTTTTTGTAGTCTCCCCATCCTACCAAACCTAATTACCTGCCTCAAGGGTGAAACCTTCACGAATACATGTCCCCACTGCAAACTCCAACTCCGAACGCCTCCTATCTGCATAAAACCTTTTCCTATCTTGGGCAGTCTTCATCCTCCTCCGGATCAAATCCATTTTCTCTGACGTATCCCTAACCATATCTGGCAAGAATGATCTTATCCATCATGTCCCACCAACATGATGTTGATTTGCATAGTCTGCCATATAAAGCCTTAAAGGTGCCATCCCAATGCTAGCATGATACCTATTATTATAGTTGCTCAACCATTGGCAAATGAGCCTCCATTAAACTCCAAAGTCAATGATACACATTCATTCCAAAACATGATTTACCCTCTCCGTTTTTCCATCAATCCGTGGATGATATGTTATACTTCAGCTCATCTCAGTCCCTGATGCCTCGTGTAGGCTCCTCCAAAACTCACTAGCGAAAAGCGGGTCTCGGTTACTAACTATACTTGTACGAACTCCATGTAGCCTAATAACCTCTCTCATACACAAAGCTAGCAACAATGATGCCGTCCTAGAACTCCTCGCTAGTATGAAATGAGCACATGCGACGACTCGAAAATCCGTACCCTTTGAATCGACAATAATCCACACATGTCCGACCCGAAAAGCACAGACTGACAGAAAGTCAAGAGAAAGAAAAGAAGAGAGAAGAAAAGAATAGAAGAGAAGAAAGAGAGAAGATAGAACCAAATAGAACAATACAGAATCTCACATCGTAGCGGAAAACATATAATATCATATCAATGATCTTTACAAAATAGAAACTGTATATATACACATCAATCCGAGTTCAACAATCAATCAATAGTTATCAGCTTGAACAGTTATAATAATATGTCCTCACAATTGCCAATAATATACAACAATAAACAAAGCACAGCGGATAATCAAAACAAGTACGTGTATACGAAAATGAAGATCTCTAGCTCTCCTGCTAAAGCTCCAAAAGCACCAAATCTGAACCTGTAAATATACTCGGTCCGACCCGAGCATTGAAAGGGAAGAACGCTCGGATCAGTCTGGTAAACCAGCGTGAGAAACACACTCAACTGAATTTATTAAATTACCAAAAAATTCCTTTATCAAAACAAAAGTATCTCGTAAGACAAGTCCACACATAAACACGGACATGTTTTTACCTTACGATAACTAACACATATCATATCAAATCCTCTTACATTATAGTAGTGTCTACTATATACAAATGATATTAATCATAGCTGAAATTGTTACATTAATTAAATTCCATCATGTAGCCCAATTAGGTAGTACAATCAAAATGGCAAGCACGTAGTGGGGTTTGGATTTCCATCTAAATGACCAGGCGAAGGGATTACCTTATGGCAGCACATCTCATAAGAATGTACCAAGAAACCATCACAAAGTTTCTCTACCAACATAAGACCGGCCCACCTCTATAACTAGAAGGTACCGAATATGTCATCCTCCGGTCGTTACCGGCCTTAACCGAGGGTCCTCTAGCATATAAACCGCATAATCAGATACACGACGTCATAGCGTGTAAAGACATATCGAGAAAAGGATGATCATATCCTACTTGCGAATGACCCACTTAATCCTGCTACATCTAACCCTGTTTTGGTTATTTCCGGTCGATGAGGCCTGACGAGTTAACGATTACCTTTCACAATTACATATCACATCACTGTGAATGCCACACGGCCATTTCCGTTGACTACTAATTACCTTCCACAAAATACAGCCCTTAAGCTCATACGTCTCAATGAGGGTGTTAAGCTAAGAGAAGTTGCCTTCTCTGCCACTACTTATGTAAGTTTATAAAAACCAATATACGTAATCTATAGAAATGCAATGTCAGACAAACATCCATACAAGTTGTCCAGGAACAAGACAAACCGAAGGTACTTTCCTACTACATCCTGTCGGGAAATCCCTAAAATTAGTAGTGAATAGCCCTTGCATTGGATATTTCATAATGAAGAGACCACTGCTATTGGATATATATTGGGATTTTAACCCCAAACGATCAACAAGCAGTCTTCCACTATAAAAATCCGAATATCAATATCATCACAAGCAACCTGCACAATCGTCGCATATACGTTGGTCCGAAGTGGTTTTCAGATAAATCTGATCCCGGTCTCTTCGCACCAACAACGCAAAAGCGTTTCTCAACCTCACACAGAGACTAATTCTCATAGACTTATCATGTCTCTAACTTTCAACTTGCTATCCTTCGGGCCAAGAAGGAAGCTTGATAGATTGGGGTAATACTCCACACTATACGAATCAACATCCTGAACACAAACGATAATCAAGCCTACACAGAAGGCTACGTACTAAGTGTACAACTAAATAGTTCCCACATCAAGTCGAGGAACTAAAATTTGGCAAAGTTTGATAGTCGGTTATTTAACTATCAAAACAAACAAACAAATATTTAGCACCATAACAATCACTAGGCCATTTTAATTAATCTTTTATTAATTAATTCATCGCCAAATATTCACTTTAAATTATCTTTAAAAAGATACATCTTCAAATTCATTTCCATATTGGAAAACATTTCCAAATACTTATTTAATGATAAGTAATTCACAATTCAATTTATTTTCAACACTTAGAAAATATTATATATATTTAATCAGGATTAAGTATATATTTTATTCTCTAAGGAAAACATTCTCTTTAAACACATTTAATTGGGTTAAAACGAAATTTTGCGTAAAACATCGTTACGACAACCCAAAATCAATAGTATAGGGATTCAAAAATAAGGTAGATATATAAATCCCATATACTATATAGAAACATTTCCTTTCGAAAATCATTTACTATAACAACAGTGTTATAGTCCATTATTTCCTTACTTCTCGAAAATGTCTATTTCTATTTCAACAATGAATGTCGAAATCTATGGTTTCGATCCTTAACACATTTTAAAACATTTTTTAATCGTTTTATTTCACTTAAAATATCAACTCCCAAAATATTTATTTAATATATTATTCACTGTCCAAAATCGTGAATATAAGTCTCTAACCAAATTCAACACTTCTACATATTTAATTAAAGGATTATCCACTATCCAAAATCGTGGATATAGACCATTTACCAAATCCAATATTTCTATATATTTTTTAAAGATAATCCACAGTCCAAAATCGAGGATATAATGCCTTTAATAAACTTCTATATTTAACTAATCCAATTCAATTGATTTCACATTTATAAACAATGTTTATAAATTCCATATATATTTTATAAAAACTTCAATTTATAAAATCCCTTTATTAACTAATTCCATTTAATAACTTAATTATGTGCCAAAATCCAACATATAAATCATCTATTTACAAATTCATTTATTTTATAACTTCACAATTATATATCTTATTCACTTATAAACTCCATTTATAACTTCATTTTAACACGTATAAAACTCCTTTATAATTACAACACTTTGATTTATAAAATATCAATTTTATAAATCTTACATATATACCGTTTATTATAACTTCAAAAATCTCAATATATACTTTTTCACAAAATAGTTAACTTCACATTTCAAAAATCACGTTTCAATTTTATTTCCCAAAACATCATAATTTTTATAACATAAAAGTTATAACATTTATTTATTTAAAATAAATCCATTCCTTTAACACTTCAAAATTCAACAAAACATATATTTTCAAAATCACTTGAAAATCCTTTTAAATTTGGAAATCATCACTTTAACATTTTTAAAATTCCAATAATAGGCCCAATGCTGCAACAGCACTACATACATCAATCAGGCATCCAAAACATCATATATCATATGATAACAAAATATATAATAATATTTGTAAATAAATCAATACTGGTGAGGAATCCAGTTGGATCCCTCCAACCTGCCACCTGCAACAAATATACACATTAAAATATGTGTACAATGTCCGCTTCAAGGCAGACACGCATACAAAGGGTCATCCGCTCATACACGGGAATGTATATGGTCATCTGCTCCACCAGGCAAGTATATATATCCAAATATCAATCAATATATCATATATCATCCAAATAATCATCAATCAGCATAAATAATATTTATTCTCACTTACATTAAAATATCAATGAGGCAGAAAGAGTGAGTTGTTCTCACATTGCTTATAGTCGTCGCGATAGCGATTTATTCCGATTAAAATTAAACAAGCGTTTAATTTCAACCAAAATTTCCGCTAGCCCAAATGAATCCCAATCCAGTTTCATAATGTAGTGCTCGTCAATATGGATCCAACGCAATTCGTTTCGTACAAAACGGACCTCGTATGACAAAGATATAGCACTACAAAGTTATACGAATTTATATATAAAGCAATTTCATTTTTATTTTATTTTTTTAAACCTTGCTTCAATCCAGGCCATTCGATTTTGCTGCATCCATCAGGGCCGCACAATTTGCTTCTTCTCCTTCAGGTTAATCATGATCGAAGTAACCCATGGCCGCCATTTCTTCATTAATTATCGCTCGGGCTACGTTCGCTCATTCGTCGATCTGCCACCATCATCACCAAGCTCGCCACGACCCCCATCATCGACCAAGGACCAGCTCCACTCGGTCGCTCCCCTGCGTTGAAAAACGTGCACGATTTTCTATCAATCAGTAGCTCCATTTACGATCGTAGCCGTTGAAAAGATAGATCTCGTTGCGCTCTATAAGTTTGTATTTGAAAGTTTTTTTAATTGATAGACGGATTTGGAGATAATCGAGGGGGAAGGTTAGAACTTTCTGGCCATTGAAAAGCAAAAGGCGGCTAGCCCTAACCCTAATAGGGTTTGATGCAAATAGAATAAAAGTTGGCATTTTATAGAAAATTACGTGACACTATTCATCTGGATTTTTTTCGAACTCGAAACGAAGCGTGCCGCTTGGCGTTTATAATATTTTATTCCTATTCCGAACACAATGAGATTTATATCGGGAGCCAATTCGATTGTATTTGAAAGATAGGTTTTTAAATCGACTATTTAAATTTAAATCACTTAAATAGATTTCTACGCGTTTTAGCTTTCCCCGGACAAACCGCAAATCCGATTGACACAAAATTTGAAACCTTCCAATAATATAACATTACAGATCCAATGAAACTAGTTTCATCAAAATCCGAGACTGTTTGAAAAATGACTATTTTTATTCGTTAATTAAATATTAAAATATTCAATTTCTATAAATTGACTTTTATTCGATTTTAAAAGTTCTCTAACTCATTCTAATGTAAATAGAATTTAATTCAACTTTATAAATCATTTTTATTCATATTAAATCCAAATCTCAATTATCTCTGCAAATTTCAAATGTTCAATTAACAATTTAATTATCCAATTAAATCCAGATATTCGAAATAAAATCTATTCACCTTATTAAAATTAACTTGTGAATATTTAAAATTAATTAAATATACGAATTTCAAATGACTGAAATTCCGGGTCGTTATATTCTCCCATACTTAAAAGAATTTCGTCCTCGAAATTACCAAGTAAGAAAAAGTCACAAAATCAATTAACTAAACTTCTCACAACAACTTTTCTAAGTTTTCAAATACATACTTAGTTATCTTTTCAAAACCAACTGTTATCGTTTAACTTTAACTCAATATCAAAAAAATTCCAATTTTCTCAAATATTTCCAACACCTTAAATTTTCAAAAAAAATTCGCCAGCGTCTCCTTTGCGATGTTCGATCGTAGTAGGATCTCGACATATATATATCACAAACATACATCTCATCATCAAGGATGAGGCATCACGAAGGGAAAAAGTGTAAAAGTACGATATGTAATCCAGATATGTACCTTATATATTAATAGCGAGCATATACGGTTAATATAGCGCGAAAGCGAGCTCCAAATGCGAAGCAAACGCCATCCGCACCTACTAAACACTAAAAAAAAACGAGAAATATATTTATATGAAAGTAATATCAATATACGACATATACCGATACAACAACTATACATGCCAATATAGCAAACGCAATCAAAAACAACAAATCCAACCATCAAACAACTATCATCCAACCAACATCCAACAACTATCCAATCAATCCATAAACAAATCAATATAAATTCATTGAATTGATTTTCAATTTAAATCACATTTGATTCATTAACATTGAATTTTTACTAACGTTCATTTATTCAATTTCAATTAGTTTACATTCACTAATTCATATTCCTGTTTGTTCACTTCCAATTTAAATCAAATAAAAATTCAGTTCTATTTAGATTCACTTAACTTCCAATTTGAATTCAATTATTTCGCTTTCAATTTCATTAATTCAATTTCATTTCATATGAATTTTTATTCAATCAACTAACAACCATCTAACAACCAATGTTTATCCAAGACAACCAAATTTATTTAATTCGCTTACATTCAATTTGGTTTAACACATTTAATTCCAACTAATTTAACATTGACTTTCATTCAATTATTCAATTCGTTTAACATTCAATTTGGATTGAATTCTAGTATTCACTATATTCACATTTTTATACGACGCTTCCAATATTATTATTAATTCACAACTTCTTAACAACAACATTTTTAATGCTAATTCATTTTACCACTAAAGTTGAATTTCTTTATATAACTCAAGTTCATATTCATCACTTCATTTTATTAATTCACTTTATTAATTTACTTCGATACCATAACCAACTTCATTTAACCTTACTTAAGTTATCTTTCATTTCAATTTTATTTTATTTAACTTAAGTCAAAATCATATCACCATTCAAATTCAGATTTTTCTTTTGCCTAACCAAAAGTGTTTAACCATTTTAACAATTGGTTTTACTTACCTTATCTCATTTTATAAGTTATACAACTTAATTATCTAAACTTCCAAATTCATATTGTATAATCATTTATCTGATCCAATTAAAATTCAATTCAATTTAACCTACCTTAGTTAAATTTCGAATCATATAATTCACTTACTAACTCAAATTTCTTTCAACTTTACTAAAGCTAAAATTTTATTATCTCATATATTATAAGTCCAAAACTTATTTTACTTATATTTATCAATTACAACATGGATTTTAAATCAAATTTGTTTACAAAAACACAGTTTCAATTTACTATTGGTAGAAAATCCATCACATAGAAACTCGAAAATGATATTGATGATGCTGCAGTCATTACCCTTATTATTTTCCAGCATTAGTAGCGAATTCAGTGCTTTATGTTCTTTCAAAAATTCTTGTATTTTTAAATCTTTCACTTATATAATTTTACTATTTTACTTTGCTTACATAAAATCATTTCAAATTTATCTTATTTAGATTTATAATAATATAACATCTTTAACTTTGAAAAACAACTTTCAAAATCAACGGGATTCAAAATTTCACAAATTCTTAGTTAAATCCATTTTCATTTACAGCTCAAATAGTTTCATTTCTTATACATAAGATTATTTCACAATTGTAAATCATATTAATTATAATTTCATACTTTATAATTCGTTTGCTTATATAATTTATTCTTTTACAATTGTTGCTTTTATTTAGATTATTCAACCAGCTTTTATTAACTTATATATATTTACATTTTCAAACAATCAAACAATCAATTTATATATACTTTAATAATTTCTGAAAATTAAACCTTTACATATAAAATATAATCGAGGTAAAATTATTTCATTTACCCAATTTAAAATAATACATGTCGACTTGCATTGTTTAAATGTTTGGAAATCCCTATCGATAATATGGCGTCCCACATACCGACCAGAATTCACAAACAACTCAATGAATAAGCAAACACAATATAAAATATTTTATATTCACTAACAAACACGTGCTCATATATATAATACACTCAAACTCAATCTAGTGTGCTACTGTCCATATCTATACCGAGTACACATCAAAGCTTAGGAATATAGAAAATCTAAGCTCTGATACCAGATGCGACGACCTGAAAATCCAAACCCTTTGAATTGACAATAATCCACACACGTTCGACCCAAAAAGCACAGACTGACAGAAAGTCAAGAGAAAGAAAAGAAGAGAGAAGAAGAGAAGAGAAGAGAAGAGAAGAAAGAGAGAAGATAGAGCCAAACAGAATAATACAAAATCTCACATCGCAGCGGAAAACATATAATATCTTATCGATGATCTTTACAAAATAGAAACTGTATATATGCACATCAATTAGAGTTCAAAAATCAATCAATAATTATCGGCTTGAATAGTTGCAATAACATGTCCTCACAATTGCCGATAATATACAACAACAAACAAAGCATAGCAAATAATCAAAACAAGTACGTGTACACGAAAATAAAGATCTCTAGCTCTCCTGCTGAAGCTTCAAAAGCACCAAATCTGAACCTATAAATATACTCGGTCTGACCCGAGCATTGAAATGGAAGAATGCCCGGATCAGTCTGCTAAACCAGCGTGAGAAACACACTCAACTGAATTTATTAGATTACCAAAACTTTTCCTTTATCAAAACAAAAGTATCTCGTAAGACAAGTCCACACATAAATACGAACATGTTTTTACCTTACGATAATTAAAACATATCATATCAAATCCTCTTATATTATACTAGTGTCACTATATACAAATTATATTAATCATAGCCGAAATTGTTACATTGATTAAATTCTAGTATATAGCCTAATTGGGTAATACAATCAACATAGCAAGCAGATAGTGGGGTTTAGATTTCTATAAAAATAACCAGGTGAAGGGACTACCTTTCGGCAGTAATTTCTAGAAGAATGTACCGAGGAATCATCATAAAGTTTCTCTACCAACACAAGACCGGCCTATCTCTATAACTAGATGATACTGAATATGTCATCCTCCGATCGTTACCGACCTTTACGGAGGGCCTTCTAGCACACAACCACATAATCAGATACACGACGTCATAGCGTGTAAAAATATATCTAGAAGAGGATGATCATATCCTACTTGGGAATGACCCACTTAGCCCTGCTGCATCTAACCATGTTTTGGTCATTTCCGGTTGATGAGGCCCGACGAGATAACGATTACCTTTCACAATCACATCACTTTGAATGCCATACGGCCATTTCTGTAGACTACTAATTGCCTTCCACAAAAATACAACCCTTAAGCTCATATGTCTCAAGAAGGGTGTTAAGCTAAGAGAAGTTGTCTTCTCCGCCGCCACTTATGAACGTTTGTAAAAACCAATGTACGTAATCTATAGAAATGCAATGTCAGACAAACATCCATACAAGTTGTCTAAGAACAGGACAAACCGAAGGTACTTTCCTACCACATCCTGTCGGAAAATCCCTAGGATTAGTAGCGAATTGTCCTTGCATTGGATATTTCGTAGTGAAAAGACCACTGCTACTGGATGTATATTGGGATTTTAACCCCAAACGATCAACAAGCAGTCTCCCACTATGAAAATCTGAAATATCAATATCATCACAAGCAACCTGCACAATCGTCGCATATACGTTGGTCCGAAGTGATTTTCAGATAAATCTGATCCTGGTCTCTTGCACCAACAACGCAAAAGCGTTTCTCAACCTCATATGGAAACTAAGTCTCATAGACTTATCACGTATCCAACTTTCAACTTGCTATCCTTCGGGCCAAGAAGGAAGCTCGATAGATTGGAGTAATACTCCGCACTATACGAATCAACATCCTCAACACAAACGATAATCAAGCCTATACAGAAGGCTACGTACTAAGTGTATGACTAAATAGATCCCACATAAGTCGAGGAACTAAAATTTGGCAAAGTTTGATAGTCGGTTATTTAACTATCAAAACAAACAAACAAATATTTAGCACCATAATAATCACTAGGCCCTTTTAATTAATCTTTTATTAATTAATTCATTGCCAAATATTCACTTTAAATTATCTTTAAAAGATATATCTTCAAATTCATTTCCACATTGGAAAACATTTTCGAATACTTATTTAATGATAAGTAATTCACAATAAATTTATTTTCAACACTTAGAAAATATTATATATACTTAAAACAGGATTAAATATATATTTTATTCTTTAAGGAAAACATTCTCTTTAAACACATTTATTTGGGTTAAAACGAAATGTCGCGTAAAACATCGTTATGACAACCTAAAATCAATAGTATAGGGATTCGAAAATAAGCTAGATATATAAATCCCATATACTATATAAAAACATTTCCTTTCGAAAATCATTTACTATAACAACAATGTTATAGTCCATCATTTCCTTACTTCTCGAAAACGTCTATTTCAACAATGAATGTTGAAATCTATGGTTTCGATCCTTAATACATTTTAAAACATCTTTTAATCGTTTTATTTCACTTAAAATATCACCTCCCATAATATTTATTTAATATGTTATTCATTGTCCAAAATTGTGAATATAAGTCTCTAACCAAATTCAACACTTCTACATATTTAATTAAAGGATTATCCACTATCCAAAATCGTGGATATAGACCATTTACCAAATCCAATATTTCTATATATTTATTAAAGATAATCCATAGTCCAAAATTGTGGATATAATGCCTTTAATAAACTTCTATATTTAACTAATCCAATTCAATTGATTTCACATTCATAAACAATGTTTACAAATTCCATATATATTTTATAAAAACTTCAATTTATAAAATCCCTTTATTAACTAATTCCATTTAATAACTTAATTATGTGCCAAAATCCAATCTATAAGTTAATTACATATAAATCATCTATTTGCAAATTCATTTATTTTATAACTTCACAATTATATATCTTATTCACTTATAAACTCCATTTATAACTTCATTTTAACACGTATAAAACTCCTTTATAATTACAACTTTTTGATTTATAAAATATCAATTTTATAAATCTTACATATATACCGTTTATTATAACTTCAAAAATCTCAATATATACTTTTTCACAAAATAGTTAACTTCACATTTCAAAAATCACGTTTCAATTTTATTTCCCAAAACATCATAATTTTTATAACATAAAAGTTATAACATTTATTTATTTAAAATAAATCCATTCCTTTAACACTTCAAAATTCAACAAAGCATATATTTTCAAAATCACTTGAAAATCCTTTTAAATTTGGAAATCATCACTTTAATATTTTTAAAATTTCAAAAATCGGCCCAATGCTGCAGCAGCACTAAATACATCAATCACGACATCCAAAACATCATATATCATATGATAACAGAGTACATAATAATATATGTAAATAAATCAATACTGGTGAGGAATCCAGTTGGATCCCTTCAATTTGTCACCTGCGACAAATATACATATTAGAATATGTGTACAATGTCCGCTTTAAGGCAGACGCGTGTACAAAGGGTCATCCGCTCATACATGGAAACGTATAGGGTCATTTGCTCCACTAGGCAAGTATATATATATATATCCAAATATCAATCAGTATATCATATATCATCCAAATAATCATCAATCAGTATAAATAATATTTATTCTCACTTATATAAAAATATCAGTGAGGCAGAAAGAGTGAGTTGTACTCACATTTCTTGTAGTCGTCGCGATAGCGATTTATTCCGATTAAAATTAAACAAGCATTTAATTTCAACTAAAATTTTCACTAGCTCAAATGAATCCCAATCTAGCTCCATAATGTAGTGCTCGTTAATACGGATCCAATGTAATCCGTTTCGTGCGAAACAGACCTCGTATACAAGGTTATACGAATTTAAATATAAAGCAATTTCATTTTTTTCAAACCTTGTTTCAATCCAGGCCATTCGATTTCGCTGCATCCATCAGGGCCGCACGATTTGCTTCTTCTCCTTCAGATTATTCACGATCGAAGAAACCCATGGTCGCCATTTCTTCATCAATTATCGCTTGACCTACGTTCGCTCATTCGTCGATCAGCCACCATCATCACGAAGCTCGACATGACCCCCATCATCAGCCAAGGACCGGCTCCACTCGGTCACTCCCCTACGTTGAAAACATGCGTGAACGTCGGCCGTTCAAGCACGATTTGCCGTCAATCGGTAGCTCCATTTACGATCATTGCCGTTGAAAAGATAGATCTCGTCACGCTCTTCAAGTTTGCAGTTGAAAGTTTTTTAATTGATTGACGGATTTGGAGATAATCGTGGAGGAAGGTTAGAATTTTCCGGCAAAGCTAGAGGCGGCTAGCCCTAACCGTAATAGGGTTTGATGCAAATAGAATAAAAATTGGCATTTTACAGAAAATTACACGACACTATTCATCCGAATTTTTTTCGAACTCGAAACGAAGCGTGCCACCTAGTGTTTATAATGTTTTATCCCTATTCCAAACACGGTGGAATATATATCGAGAGGCAATTCGATCGTATTTGGAAGATAGGTTTTCTAATCGACTACTTAAATTTAAAATTCACTTAAATAGATTTCTATGCGTTTTAGCTTGCACCGGACAAACCGTAAATCCGATTGACACGAAATTTGAAACCTTACAATAATATCGGATCCAATGAAACTGGTTTCGTCAAAATCTGAGACTGTTTGAAAAATGACTATTTTTATTCGTCAATTAAATATTAAAATATTCAATTTCTGTAAATTAACTTTTAATTTGATTTTAAAAGTTCTCCAACATCATTCGTAAATAGAATTTAATTCAACTTTATATATCATTTTTATTCATATTAAATCCAAATCTCAATTATTTTTGCAATTTCAAATATTCAATTAATAATTTAATTACCCAATTAAATCTAGATATTCAAAATAAAATCTATTCACCTTATTAAAATTAACTTGTGAATATTTAAAATTAATTAAATATACGAATTTCAAATGACTGAAATTCTGGGTCATTACAGCACATTTGGTCGGTTTATCCACTATGACCCAGATGCCCTCATTTCCTCTCATAATCCTTAGTAATCCATCAACAAAGTCCATAAATTTGCTCTCCCACTTCCACTGAGGAATATCCAATGGCTGCAACAATCCTTAAGGCTTCTTCTATTCTGCCTTCACCCTTTGGCATGTCATACACTTAGCTACATGCTCTGTTGTTTTCCTCTTCATATCAGGTCATAAGAAGACTTGCTTCATGTCCTTATACATCTTATCACCACTAGGATGAATCGTCATCCTAGAATGGTGAGATTCAGCCAGCACCTCATTAATCAAATCTGCACTACGAGGAATACAAATCCTGCCATCCCTCTGTAACCATCCCCATGGGTCAATGACATAATGCCTCAAGTGACTTGATGACTCGCCTCTACTCATCCTATCTAAAATATTGCTCAACTCCTCGTTCACTCTTTATCAGAATCTGATATGTTCCATCAAGATTGGCTAAACATCCAAAGCTTCCAGTAGTCCAAGAGTAATATCTGACGATTGTTTAAAGTCAAAAGTAGAAATATACACCAAATGTCTCTACTCTAAAAATAGAGGATTCAACATAAGATGTCAAGAACTCCATCCACCTCTACTGTCTTAGGTTCAAGTTCTTTTAAGAGAATGGATATCTCGAGCACTTGAGATTAGTGAAAAGCTCAAACCTCTCCCCTAGAAGATAATGCTTCCATGACTTGAGCACAAAAACTATAGCCGCCAAATAAAGCTCATGTGTCGGGTAGTTCTTCTCATGAGCCTTCACCTACTTACTTACATAACATATTGCCCTTTCTTCCTAAATCAAGACTGCGCCTAACCCTGTACCATAAGCGTTAGTATAAACTATAAAGGCTTAGTCCCATCTGGCAATATGAACACTGGTGCACTGGGCAATGCCTCCTTTAACCTAATGAAAGCCTCCTCACCCATAGCACACTACACCATTCTGCCCATTTTGCCACGCTCCAATGCGGAAAAATTGCCACGGTCATGAGCCGTGGCAATTTTATCATGGTTTTGAACCATGGTAAAATAAATTACACTTGATGCGGACCGTGGTAATTTAGCAAAAGCTCCAAGCCGTTCCAATTTTATGAAATTTATTTCCACCCCTTACCGTGTATACATCTCAATGACTCGGAAAAAAAAGAACGCCCCCTTCCAAAATTAACCCGCGTACCCTCACTAAATAATTTCAATCCCGTGCCCTAACTCTCATCGATTTTCACCTAAATCCCCATCGCTACGACGTAAACGAGAATAGCCAGCACCAAAAGTGAAGTCGCCATCGCCGATACCGGATTCGCCTCTGGCTCCACCCTTTGGATCTCCTGATGGATCGCCAGCGCTATCACCGAATTCTGATTCTGATAAAGTGGCTGTTGATAAGTGGGGTGTGGTAGTGATTTTGATGCCAGTGAGTGCTGTTTTGGCTGCGTTGGTGATGTAGGTTGCACTGTGAGTATAGGCTTGTGACTAGAGATTGGTGCATTTTATTAGGTTTATTTTTATGTGAACATTTCGTTGTTTTTTGTGTGATGCATGGATTTGTTTGTAGTTACAAAAGACCTGTTTTTTCATTTTGGTATTTTGCTGTGTTAATGGCGGCGAAACATTTAGCTTAGGGTTGTGATTGAGGTTTAGATTACTGTTAAATTTCGCTTTCATCTTTCTTTCATGTAAATTGTCCTAAATTTAATCTTTATTCCATGGTTTGTAAGCTTTAAATATGTCTTCCTGTTGAACATTGACAAAATAATTATCTATTTTGAGGTATCGATGGAATTTTGAAATTTCCATTTAGAAAATTTAAGTTGAATTAGATGAAGGTGAGGTGCTTATTTTGTTTGAACGGATCTTTTGGATTTTGATTGATACAAATACAATAGAAGAGAGAAATCTAGTAACTAGCATTGTGGACAGAGACCATGTGCTTGAGTTAAATCTTCATATCTTCAGTTAAACCTATACAATAAACTATTTCAACATGTAAAGCCAAACATTATATAACGCCATTGATATAAATTTGATTCTTACTAGATAACGCCATTTGTTTGACACTTTCTGCTGTAATTTTGTGTATTCTTGATAGCTCATTGCCTATTTTAGTTTTACAACATATTTTGTTGTATTACTGAATAAACACATGCTTTAGTAGTTTGGTAGCTACATGTGTTTGTTCCCAGGTATCTATGCGTTGGTTTTAGCTAGATTAGCTCGTAGCATATTTGCTCATAGAATATCTTCTCATAGCATGTTTCCACACTTTAGTTTTAGAGGCATATGTAGTGAGGCAATAATTTTTGGTTTCTATCCACCATTTGATAATTCAGTTTCAGTTGCGACATGTTTTTAAGGCATCTTTTTTCAGTTTTCAGCATATTTCAGTTTCCATATTTCGATTTAGCATCTTAGTTTAGAAAGTCCTATATTGTCATGCCTTATATTTCTATTCATCATGTGTTTTGAGTACTACATGCTTTTACTTCTGATATGTCTAGTTTATGTTTCAGTTCATTTAAAGCTTGTGTTGTCTAGCTTTGTATATCACCAATTATATCGAATACCTCTACTATTATAATCTATCGGCTCTTTGTTGATATTTTTTGTAACTTTGAATTTGGAACGAACATGAGTTTGAGCTTTAGTAATGAAGGCGGTCATGTGATGTGAGTTTAGTTACTAAGGATCATGAGTTTGAGCTCTACTAATGAAGGTGGACATTAAAACCATGTGAACAACTTGAAGTATGTATTGAGTTTAATGTATATTCATTGTTTAAGTTTCATTCATTCTTTTATTTTAAAGAAAAAGAGAGATAGAATTGGAGATCACAAATTAATTTTATACATATGTTTCTCGCGATCTTAGATGATCCTTGGCAGAATTCAATGATCCCAAAGTGCCTTGAGAAGCAGCTCGAATAAGATCCTTCACATCGTTCTCTCCACTCCTAATTCTCGAGTTATAAAAGCTATGGCTCTAACTGCATAGCACACGTGACCCACTTACCCGGCTTGTCTGAATCCGGCCCGCATGTGCTTACGTACATATCTCTTGTTCGGGTCAGTGCTCTGAAGGGTGCTTGCATGTACTTGCTTATTTTGCTGCTCTTCCTTCTCCTCTTTATGCTTGTCCTCATCACTTTTGAATATGATAAATGAGTTTGTTGTAAATAGAATTTATTTGATGCATGTGCATATATATGCTATGTTTTTAGGTTTACATTATTGGTGAGACTTTTTGGAGGAGAAATATAAGACTGGTTCAGGTTTGCTCCAACTATTAATTCTCATCCCCATCAGGTAAGTGTTATTAAAACTGGATGTTTCATCAAATTTAAATCATGCACATATAAATCAAGTTTGCTCCAATTATTAATTCTCATGTTCAAAATTAGTGCATTTTACTTTGTCTACTGTTCCATATTTTTCTGAAGTATTGATCCGATACAAACTGAGTTAACAAATGTTTGAAGACGCCAGGGGCTGGTGAGAGTATTTCTCTCTCATGTTAATCACTCAAGTTGTTTTTTGAAACTTTGTCCCTGATTCAAAGAAATGTCAAAACATAGACTGCCAAAAAATTATAGGGTCTGTGATATTTTGAGGCCTTAAGCAAGTGCTTTATGAGCCCTTCTAGGACGCCTACGAACAAATGAATTTAATAGTTTAGGAATCTACATATATCTAGTGTGATTTGCATTTACGAGAATAAACTGTATATGTAACCGTGTACATTTATGAGAATAAATTGTATATGCAATCGTGTATATAAAATATCCTGCAATAGCAATTGCTTGTCCTCATTAAACGAGAAACTATACTCTCTCAATATAAAAAAGTTATGCCGTTCACTAGTGACATACGTTTATATTTAGCATCAGAATTTGCAGTTTAAACATGCCTAACAATCGGTTTTACTTTTCACTGTTATTCATTTTTACATGCTATAATATGCTTGTGTCATCGATGAAAATAATAACGATTAGTACATTGACAATTTAACATTTCATTCTTTGTAATACATCTCTATATGTAGTTTTGTTGTATGATGAAAAACTAAATGCATTGGTGCAGGCAATGGATTAAAGAGACGCTGAAGCTACTACCTGGGCCTCAGCTTGATTTAAAAAAGGTAAGTTTGTTCTTTTATTCAATACCTATCTCCAAAAATTTTACAACATTGTCCAAGGACCCATTTTAAATCTGGAAAAAGTACATTAGGTATTATTTGGTTTGCAATTTTGAGTTTTCATAACAATGTAAATGCATTTGATTAAGTACTTTCGAATTTTTTCCCGAAAAAAGGTGAATTTAGAAATCGGTTATGAACCTACAATATTTTTGATAACATTTTACATTTTCATAATAAGAGAGATAAATTGGCTAGACAATCTTAAAGAAATTTCATAGTAGGAAAAAAAGCAACAAAACTTTCATCTTTGCTAAATATTTCTGCATTTGGAGATACAAGTTGCATTGTTACCTATCGGTTTCTTTCTAAAAGCTATTTTATTTTGAAATGCAGCATGAAATGAAATAAGGAAATAACATATAGTCCAGGTACCAGTTATATGCAGCTATCAAATGCAAAAGCCTGATTGTTACTAACGATGAGATGCGAGATCATGTTTTTCAATTATTAGGAAATGAATTCATTCCAAAATGGAAAGAAAGACATCAGTTGCATTGCACTTTGTTACTAAATAGACAAAAATGTTGAATTCAATTTTATATCAACAACTTTTCAACCCATGATATTTAATATATGCTGCAAAGTTCAGTTTGTTTTCATCTCCTTTTAAGAATTTTTTGCTTACTGAAACAGATACTGCTATAAAATGTAGGTTCTTTTCAACTTTAGTCATGGAAGTTTTGAGTTTCAGATGCCTCCACCTTGTTCCGTAGTCATTCAGGTTCTTCCTTACGCTTTTGTATTGCAATATAAATCGTCTTATGTGTAACATACCAAAACATGATCTAATTTAACTGCTCAAATAACTGACTATTTCTTTGAATGCACAAGAAGAGATAGACTTCTAACTAAGTTCATAATAATAATAAATTAACTAAGTTAACCAAGTTAATAAAAATTAACTAAGTTGTTAAAATTAAACAAGTTTTATAAAATTAACTAAGTTTAAGTTAACTAAATTTTATAAATAATATTAATATAGCTAATTTAAGAAAGTTTTATAAAGATTATTAATGATGATGAATTAACTAAGTTTATAAAAACTAAGTTTATTATAAAAATAAAAATAATATAATTAAGTTAACTAAGTTTTAATAGTAATAAACTATCAAGTTAATAAAATTTAACTAACTTTTGTTAAAATTAAACAAGTTTTATAAAATTAACTAAGTTTAAGCTGACCAAATTTTATCCCTTAATAATAATGTAACTAATTTAACACAGTTTTATGAATAATAATAACGATGATGATTACTGATTTCTTGTCTTAGTTTGTTTGCATGTGCTTCGTTAGAACTGAATTATCAACCTTCTGTGACATTTGTCATTGTTCAAAAGCGCCATCACACGAGGTTATGTGCAGATAACCACAAAGATAGAAGTAGTACTGATGCGGGGGGGAATATCCTACCTAGTAATTTTTTGATTTTGAACTCTGACCACCACATTACACAGCTTATGGAAATTTGCACATACTGCAGAATATACCTAATTCGATGCATTTTTCAGCTGCCGTAGTTGATTCCAATATATATCATCCAAATGAGTTCGACTTCTATTTATCCAGTCATGATGGAATTCAGGTATAAGTATAGAAATCAAGTCGAATTAATAAAAATACTGGTTGTCGATTGGCTTCGGGCGATTGCAGAGGTGGTTGGGTTGTTTTGAAGTTGCGAGGTCCTGATGGTATATTGGGTGATTTGGGTATTCGAGTTTGGTGGTTGTTTGAGTGCGCTTGGTGGCTGAAGGATGAAGGTCGGGGATGATCTCGTTGCAGTGCGGCAGAGGTAAAAGAAGTGGTTGGAGTTGTAAGTAGTTTTGTGGTAGTCTAGGAAGAGCTTACTGTTGTTTTTTGTATGGTAATTGATAGCATAAGGTTATGGGTGGTATCTCTGGCGAAATGTGCAGTAGTTTGGTTTGATGATGGGTTTGAGGTGAATGTTATGGCTGTGGGGAGGTTAAGGCAGTGGACAGGAAGAGTTTAAAGGGGCAGTAAGGTGAACTGGAGGGGGATGATGGATGTGTTGTTGTTGAAATGGCAATATTGGCCAGGGGTTGTGGTGGTGTTGGCGCACAGTTCGATATGCTTTGACACTGTGCAGAGATGTGCACAGTTTTGGCAGAGGGGACTGTTGTATTGGCCGTATCAGGCGAAGTTTGTGTACACAGTGTGCACAGAAGGAGGCTGGAAGGTCAGGCAGTGGCAAGTTTCTGGAACAGTGGTATGTGTAAGTTTATGGAGATGGTCGGAAGTGGGTTTGCAGGGTTGCAGTCTTGTATGTGTAACTGCAGTTTGTTGTTGAGGCAGTGTACCCAAACAGTGATATTTCAGGTGTTAAGGCTGGGATGGTATGGGGGTTTGATGACTGAAGACTTGTAATGAAGTGAATGCGAGAGTGGAGAGTATGATGTTGGAGCAAGATGGTGATGTATAGTGAAAGGCACTGGATATGTGAGAGTGGAGAGAATGATCAGAGATTGAGAAACCAGTATATATGTCAACCAAGTGTTTGCAATGTATAGTAGATGTTTACTTTTTTTTACCGTGAACTGATTTGTATTATCAATATAAGTTGTGTATATATGCTACTCTATTTCTTTCTTTGATTTGTTTATTTGTATGCTACTATATTTCTTTCATGTTGAAGTTGTATTATCAACTGAAAGTCGTAAGTATGTAATCAAGCACTTGTAGTTATATTATAAGCCGATGTCAACTATTGCCAGTTTCGTTTTTACGTTATTTATTTTTAGTTTAGCCACGGCTCTAAGCCGTGGCTATATGTAAATTTGCCACGGCCCAGAGCCGTGGCAAAATGTAAATTTGCCACGGTCCAGAGCCGTGGCAAAATGTAAATTTGTCACGGCTCTAGGCCGTGGCAAATTTTTTGCCACTGCCTGTTTTGCCACGGCCCCAAGCCATGGCAAAATGGTTTAGCCACGGCCCAAAGCCGTGGCGAAATGGCTTTTCTGGTGTAGTGGCATCCCATGAAAAGACAAGATTCTTCTTAGTAAGGCAAGTGAGTGGAGCATAAATCCTTGCGAAGTCCATAATGAACTTTCGATAATAACCTACGAGACTAAGAAAACTCGACACCTCCATTGCATTCTTCAGAACCTGCCAATCTTGAACCACTGCCACTGTTAAACCACGATCTAAGATAATATATCCTAAAAATAAAAAATCCTCTCTGAAAAAGTGGCACTTCAAAAACATAGCCTTACACTTATATGCATGGAGTATCCTAAGCATCTCCTCTAAATGTAGAGCATGCTCCTCTCTGCTTCTTGAGTATACCAAGATATCATCAATAAACACCACTACAAACTTATTCAGCAACCCCCTAACCACTTGGCTCATTAAGTCAACAAAGTAGGTAGGTGCATTGATTTGTCTGAATGGCAAGACTAACCACTCATATAACCCGTCAGGAGTTCTAAATGTCATCGTCTAAATACTGTCCTCGGCTACATGCAATTGGTAGAACCATATAGCCAGGTTAAGTTGGGAATACTCTATCTTCAACCAACTAATCGAAGAGATCTTCTACTTGGAGCAAAGGATAGTGATTCCTCTTTATCAGTTTATTTAGCTCCTGATAGTCATGTAGAGTCTAAGAGAGCCATCTGCTTTGGTGGCAAAGACAACCAGCGCTTCCTACTCAAAAATACTCCTCCCATAAAACCCTTCTCCAGCAACACATTCACCTGTTTACTCAACACGGTGGCTTTCCCTTGGAGCTATAGGCCTTGAAATAAAGGAAACCCATCGAGCATTCTCAGCAAGATAAATCCAAATCTCGATCTATCTAGGGCGAGAGACTGGTGACCTCAGCAAAAGCATCAGGAAAATCTCTAACGACCATACAAAATCAAGCTCATTTTCTGATAGATCTAGGGAATAAAGGTAGCTCAATAAAATTGGTCCTCGTGAATCACAATGAACCTTGAGGCTATGCCCATTACAACTACTCAATCAAACCACCTTCCTATCATAGTCTATAACGGTGCCATACATAGCCATCCAGTCCATGTCTAAAATCAACCCAAACCTAGAGAATCCCAATATAAAGGCATCACAATCAATTCGAGCCCTGAGATAAACATTTTCAAACCCTACACAACATGAATAAATAGGGCGATCCTTCTATGGGTTTTAACACAACTATAGGGTCTATCACAATACTAGTATCTAGGTGCAAGTCATCAATAAGTCTACTAGAGATAAAGAAATGAGAAGCCCAAGTATCAAACAAAGTACAAATAGAAAGACAGAAAAGAGATAACATACCTTCAATCGCCACTTTTTCCCTTTATCCAGTGCTGGTTGCACATTGGAACTAGGAATTACCTCAAGAGCATAAGTCTAAACCCCATGAGTCAAAGTCTGAGAAGAAGCTCTCGGTGGCATAGTGGAAGTAGGCCTATCAATGGGCTGGGTTCGGTGTGGGTATCATCAAACCTGGACCTGATTTCGATTACAATAATTGAAACCTGAGCACGGCCCAAACCTGTAGGGTATTTCAAATCAATACCCAAGCCCGACTCGTCGGGCTTTTTAAGCCCGCTAGATAATACCTGTATACCTTACTTGGAATATTTATGTTAAAGCCACATTCTAAAATTGTAGGTTTGGTAAATTTTGTATACAAATGTTGTTAACATAAAAATTGGACAGTGATGTAATAAAGTTCACGACAAAAGTATGCAAAACCTTCTATACGTAGACAAATAAAATGGTAAACAAATAACATACACACTCATGTTTTGATATGACGGAAAACTAATAGTCGAGTTGGGCTCTAATCGGGTCAGGTTTTGCTAAAACTGTACCCAACCCTAATAGTAACTAGGTCGGGCATGGGTCGGGCTTGGGTAGTAAAAGGAAAGAACCATATCTGCATTAATAGGGCAGGTTCGGGCCGGGCTCGGACGAAACTCGTACCACAGATAGTACTAAATGCAAGCTCGCTTCATATGCCTAAACTGATCATAGTTATAACACTGCATCCAAAAGAGATCTCTACCACACTCTTTGGCAAATTGCCCCTACTTGCCACACTTATGGCACTTCAAGTCCTTCTTACGAATCTTCCCCTTCCGGCCAAATCCTCCCTTCTTCTTTCCCTTCTTGAAACCTTTCTCCATAGTTTTTGGAGCCCCTTCCTTCACCTCTTTCTTAACAACAAAAATAAGCAAAGCCATCTCAACAAGTCCCTTAAATGTAGCTCCCATCGGAATATGACTCACAGCTAAATCCTGAAGCGGCTGATTCAAACCCTTAGCAACTTGAGAGCTTTCTTAAGTGGTGTACTTATCAATTCCATACCTTGTAACCTCATTAAACTAGTTCACATACTCCTTAACTGACATATCACACTGCTTAAGATTGATAAACCTCTCTAATTGGACACCCTCCTCAGCTCATGATAGAAACTTCATCTCAAACTCCTATGGAACTCTCCCCAAGTCATAACACCATCCTATGCCTCTGCCTTTAAAACTTTCCACCAGTTCAAAGCCTCACCCTGCAGTTGCTAGGTAGCAGGCTGCCTCCTAACTCCGTTAGCCAATCCCATAAAATCGAATATCCTCTCGCAAGTGCGGAACCATGCTCTTGAATCCATGCAAGACTCCCATCTCAAAGTAAGGCTTGCCTCCCAGAAAAGTCTTACATGGTTTGCAAAGTCAAGAGCGACAAGTGGGTGGGCAAGAACCACACTAGTCGCTACACCATCAGGTTCTCTGATGGGTGGATGCTCAACCTATCCCTTAGCCTATAAGTATCAGTTGAACTAGATAGACATGTTCACATTCAAAATCTCAGGAACATCGGTAGAGCCTGACCCTGTGGGATCAGCCATCTCTATCTGTGAATAGTGAATATTTAATTGATAACTTCCATAAATAGCTCAAAATGTGGTTAAGATATAACAGATAATACAGGTAGGAATTGAAATAAGCAGAAGAACAAATATGAGTGATTTTTGACAAAATTTTGGATAACATTTTGGAAATGCTTATATGTATATATTTTAACACTTTAAAATCCATTTTTGAAAACAGTTTCGAAAATCATTTCCTTTATCAAAAATCATATATATTTAGATATCGTACTTTTCCCGTACGGTCCTTATCCTAAGAATATTGAACCTCGGCTCTTATACCAGATGCGATGACCCACACCTCTCGACATGTCCTAAAAACCGTTGCATCGAAAAATGCATATCTTCAAATTTAAAATAAACTAGCATCGTAGAGACTAAGATAACAATATGAAGAATAAACTATCTAATCATATTGCATCATAATAGAGCAATATAACAGATATATAAATTCTCTGAAAAAATAATAATAGTCTCAAAAACATCATATCATTTTGTAGTTTTAGAATGTCAATACATAAGTCAAAATTAGAGTATATCATGAAAATATCCCTCAAAACCGAAACATAGAGATAACTGTACTGATCAATAATACATGATAAGAGATAAAAGTAGAAAGAAAGCTCTAAGTTAGGCACAACTATCTGATAGTAAGGATG
This sequence comes from Allium cepa, assembly GCA_030765085.1. Classification (NCBI taxonomy): domain Eukaryota; kingdom Viridiplantae; phylum Streptophyta; class Magnoliopsida; order Asparagales; family Amaryllidaceae; genus Allium; species Allium cepa. Next base: position 532,329,066 of record CM060934.1, read on the forward strand.
GGTCGGTCAGCTACTGCCATGTCTGTCTATGGTAGGGAAAAGGAAAAGTAGAATGGGTCAGACATAAGTCTGGTGAATGAGAATAGGACTGATAAGATGATTAAGTGAAATTAATTCTAAATCTTCTCTAAGTATATAGAGTGCATAAACTATGTTCATGGACTCCTAAGGTCATATACCTAAGGATGTTTATCTAGCACAATGGGTCAATATATAGGTCGAACCTCACGTAGTCGATCGGCCAAGTCAAGATATTGTCCCTTCTCTACTCACACTATGCCTGAAAAGGGAGAACACCATAATGAAAACTTGTAAAGTGACTCATGTAGGCATCCGTATTCATTTCTCACTCATAGTGGCAAAATGCCTTTTATTGTATTGCTTCGATACCCACCGAGTGTAAACTCCCACTAGTACCGGGCCCCATGTAACAATTGATTTCTTATAGCCACTTATTGTCCTATACCGGCATCAATCTGTACCACGTTGCACAAGAAAACATGCAGTACTTGGATCTCCCATTAGGACTGGGCACCTTAGATAGTGTTCACATCAGTGCTGCGCCCACCGGATCGTAACACTTCTAAGTCTAACGCGAAATAAAATCGCATGCATCTCTTCATAGTTATCCATGTCCATCCTAGACATCAGCCTAATGTTTACGTGCTATTTATGGAGCTTTTGGATCAACTCTATCTTGACGTCATCGTGAACTAATCCGCCTAAACTACTCTAATAGGGAGCCAACTCCCCTATTCTCTCTCACATGCAACATGGTCCTAAACAATTCATTTTCTGGTTTATTAACTATCAAATTTTAATTCATTCTATTTGCCCATTTACAACTTTGACGTTCGACCAGAGACTACCTCATGTCGACCATCGCTGGTCGACCGTGAGCATTCCCGGGTCGACTGTTCACAATCAATTTTTCCAGTTTGATAATTTATATCGTGCGTTTGATTTATTAATTATGTTGCCTAATTCCATGCGATTAACTGTAATAGTTGACCCTAATTCTGGTTTAATTACTTTTTCAATTTCTAGCAAATATATGTTTCGAAAATTAGAATAACAGGTGTCAATTTAACGGTTGCAAGATCTAACTTAAGCGTAAATTATAGGGTTTACAGTTTGCCAATTCAATTTCTATTTAGCAGGTTAATTAAGGTTTTTAAACAATCTAATCAACTAGAATATATTTAAATTTAATTCAAATAATCAAATCATTATATTTGTGCCCACTCACTTTGAAGCCTTAACTTTAGATCTAAAAAAGTGGCCTCTAGTAGATAGCGCTTTTGTAGATCACATAATTGCTTGTCTCTTATCTTAATCTTTCTCTTTGATTTGATTTAATTTGGGTTTAATTGGAGTTTGACTTTTAATTTGAGAATTGTGGAATAGATTATGGTTTCAGTATAGATTTTTGCAGTATAACTTAACTGTCACTGAAAACTAGAGATTAGGGTTAGGGTTAAGGTCTAACTTATAGAGGTACTTAGCTAATATATGCCATTAGATTCACTCGGCTATCATCTTCACCGATCATCGTTTACTTCATTCCCACGCTTCAAATCTTGCTCGCTCAATTCAATCAACACAGGCCATTAATCACCCGATTTGACATGGGTCGTGTCGGCCGCCCCTAGGTTTGGGTCGACTTTCCACAGTCGACCTACAATGAGGGTCGACCTAGCCCCATTTTATTTTATTTTATTTTAATTTTAATTTTTGTTTAATTCTTTCGATGTTCATAACTTTCTTATACTAACTCGGATGACGACAAGTTATATATTAAATTTGTCCAAAAAATTACTACGGATACAATTGTGCAAGTCCCGTAGCCAAATTCAGATGTTTGTGAAACTTTGCTTTTAATTCCTTATTTAATTATTAATTAAATTCTATTATTTAATTTAGAAAAACTCTAGAGTGTTACACTTTTTTTTTCTTCAGTATTCTCTTTTTTTCCGTTGTCTATTATTGTTTTTGGTATGATAGTTATTTCATATTAGCTTGTTGTTATCATCATCTTTACCTTCATCACCATTACCTTTTCTTTCATCAGCGCCATCACTATCTTTATCTTCCTTAGCACCATTACCAATTTTGTCATCATCACCATTGCTTTTACCTTCATCAGCACCGTCACCTTCACCATCTTTTGATTCATTAGCACCATTACCATCTTTATCATCATCACTGTCACCTTTGCCTTCACCTTCAGCACCATCACCTTCAACATCGTCAGCACCATCACCTTTAGCATATTTACCTTCAACGGAACCATCACTATCTTTAGTTTTATCTTCATCGTCACCTTTACCTTTATCAGCGACATCATTATCTTTATGTTTATCACCATCACTAACTTCATCGGCAGCATCACCATCTTTAAGTTCATCACCATCACCTTATTCAAACCGTCACCATCACCTTCGTCGATCAACACCATCACTATCTTTGCCTTCATCATCTTCATTATGAGCATCGTCATCTTTACCTTCATCTTCATTAGCACCATCAACAACAATGTCATTTTCTTATCAACCTTATTAGCATTGGCATCTTCTGTTTCACCATCATTAAGTTGATCATTATTATCTACATCACCATTTTAAGCTTCATCGGTATCTTTTTAATCATCATTTTCATCATCGACGTCTTTTTTTCTTCGTTCTTACAAATCTTTATTTTCTTTTTTTAGCTGCTTATTTTCGTTTTTTAGAGCTTCGTTCTCTTTTGCCAAATTCTTTATTATCGGTTTTATATCCTTCAGATATTTGTTGATTTTTTCATATCTTTATTGATGATTGAAGATTTTTCTTTATCTGATTCAGCTTTGGCACATTTAAGCTCTTTTTCCTATCTTTATTTTTCATCTTTTCTCTGCAAATTAGAAAAATAATATTTTCGAGAACCTGTTTTTGAACTATTTAATTATTAAATTATCAAACATTTGTATTTTCCTGGCAAGTATTAGCCAAGTAAATATAAGTCTGGCATATATTTGTCATTCACTTTCTATAATAGAATTTCAGTGGTATTATTAGTAGTTTTACCTTTTTGGCAAGGAAGTACTTAAAATTGCTTGGAGTAACTTCCACTATCCATTTTGTAAAAGTCGATTCATTTATTTAATAACTTATTTTTGGAACAATTATTTATGTAATATCACAAAACTAGTACTGCATAAAAAGATAATAGGTGTTAGTTTAATTTATAATAGAGACTATAAAAGATAAAATGAATTATTTGTGTTTACTAACAGCAGGGTCACGTAGGCACGCATTTTCTTGGGCTATCTTTATTTTTTCTCACTTATTCCATCAAATGTTTTCTTATTGTTGCTGACTGAGAAACAGTTTTCTTCTGTTTCAGCTTATAAACATCGGTAGCAACATCAAAGGAAATGTAAAATTTGGATTGGAGAACAAGTATGTCGAAATCAAAAACATAATTAGAAACCTCACAACATCGATTGTATTTTCTATTTCTTTGCTTTTCAAAGCTAACCGGGTGTTTATTTCAAAATCCTTTGCTTTGATCATTTTCAAGTTACTAGAATATTTTTGTTTGAATGTTTTTATTTCAGAATTCATGTCAGACTCCTTCAAATGAGATGCAATGTTGATTGTGATGCCTTCATTTAAGAATCCAAAAAATAATTATGATATCGCTTTCTTTTAGACTTGTTTCCATGTCTCCAAAATAAAAATAGTTTTCTTTAATTAAAGAAGAATCTATAATCATATCTATAGAAGCCAGTTCTATTGATATGTCCTTAATTATTATAGCTCCTTTCAAGAATGTATTGATAATGTTGAAGAATGAAGTTTGCTTAGATAATGTGATTTTCTAGAAGTAGATATTTTTTTTACTAAATTTTCAACCAATGTATAGAAAGATTTAAAGCTACTTTATAGCTTTTTGAATTACCTTTTAGAACTTCTATTTTCTATTTCTTTGCGGGTGCTTTTTAGTGCTTCTTCTTCTTGGTGGTTGTTTTCTCTTGAGAGATGAAAGAACAACATCTTCTTCTTATTCTATATATTTTGAATATTCATATGTTAGAGTAGTTGGAGATTCAAAATTAAGGATTTAGGTTTGTAAGGAGATGTTGAAGATTCAAATTTAAAAGATTTAGGTAAATTTTCATAGTTCTTGGCGCGGTGGTGTCTTTTCGTGTGCCATCGGTTTATATCTTCATTGTGATATCTATAATATTTTAAAATTATCAAATTAGTCTCACACACACATAAAGATATACATATACATATACATACATACATACATACATATGGACACATATATATAAGTAGCAAATATGGACATGGAAAATATTTGCCCAGAAAATATTTTCTTGGTAATTATTTTCCAAGAAAATATTTGTCATTCCGATATTTATGACAAATATTTCATATTGTATGCTTTTTATGTGCCATTCTCATATTTGTGTCAATATTTCAAATTGTATGTTTTTTATGTAAATGTATATATATTAAACTTTTAATCTACCAATAATCTAAACTATGTTTAACAAATATTTGATGTTTTAGTATTTGCAATAAAAAAATTAAATCAACAAAATTACTATCATAAATTGTTTGGCAATATTTACCATCCTCATTTAATCATCTAATTATGTACTATAATTTCAGGGCAGATTTCTGTTAATTTATATCTTCAATGAATTAGAGGTACATGTGGTAAGTATTTGACACTCTTAATATTTGTGTTAAGGGTTTATGTAATATATAGCCCTTTTTAAAATAAATTTTTTAAAGCAAATATTTGTTATCTTCACTTCATCATTTAGTTGTATCTTATAATTAGAACCTATTATCAATCAAAACTAGATATGTGAAATATTTGAAATTTTTAGTTCTTCGAGTAAAATTTTGTAATATTTTAAGTAATTACTTATAGTAATAACTTACGGCAAATATTTTCCATTCTTTATTATTCATTTCATTGTACACTTTTGCAGAATCTATTTCAATCTATCATGAACCGAAATCATACATGTTAAATATTTACCATAAGTTACGCTTATATATGTAGCAATCAATATATACAATAAAATTTCAATTCATACTACGTTTTGTTCTTTATTTTCAAAATTTTCCTTTTGAATAGTTATCATTGGTCACCATCTTCGAACAATGAAGATCGCTTTCCACAAATCTTGTAATGATGTGGTTTTGCTGACCAGTTAAAATCTTCATTTAAGATTTAAAATCTGTAAATGGCCTGGTTCTACTACAGTTTTACTAAACTCTATAAACAAAGATTTAAACTTAACTATTCTTTCCCAGACCTTTTATAAATGTATTTAAATAAATAATTTAGTATTTTAAAGATGGTTTGAAAGTTTTAGTAAGATTTTAAATAAATGATTACGAAAAATTATATATGACACTTAAACAATATAATTGAAATCATTTCCTTGAATGTAATAACAAAATGAGTATGCGGAAACAACTAGTACATTTGTTCCACCTGTGAGATTTGAAAAAATAAAACAATGTGCAATTAGGATTGGAGCAACCAATGCCCTGAATTTACCTGACCTCTGTTTTCTCTTTCTAGGCGAGGGGTGGAATAAATCGAAGGGAAAGCCCGGATGCTCTAAATGATATTTAAGTTTTTCCAAAATAAAAAGAGTTAAAAGGGGGTTTTCAGTAATACAAAGAATTTTTCTAGTCAAACTCTATATTAAGTTACGAGGTGGGAAGTTTGTACCATCCGCGTAAATTTAAGAGGTGATTTTCCATAAGTAGTATGAGTTGAATACGGAAATTAATCTGGGTAAAATTTGTCTATCTTTTACTCAATATAAGCGGTTAAGGGTTTACAGTAAACGATGTCTTAAATAACATTGTTTTTGACCCAATTAAGACATAATTTCAAAAGATGAAATTTTATTGGATTTGAAAGTAAATGACATGAATATTTTCAAAGCTAAAAGAATTTTGATCTATAAATAAAAAGTTAAAATAAAAAGAGGTTTAACAAATCCTATATACATACATTCACATTTTTATCGATGATTGGATTTCAAAGAGACCGGGATCGGATTTTCTTGATCAGTTCAGTATGATAGAGGGTTCTTGCTTCTTGTTAGGTAGCGAACGGATGAATCTTACTCCTACATGTCCCTAGTGATAAAGGATTGGTTGTGTAGTCAAGAGGCTAGCCGTAAAAGCAAATTAGAGGTACTAGTGCAAGCTACGGTGGGGTTTATCCACTATTGAGGGTTGCAAAGCCTAGATCTTTACAAATCTACATATATTTTCCATTATTTAGGGAGATTACTTCAATCTATTCTCCATTTCACACCGTTGCTCGATCAACAGTGTAAGCGGCTGAATTTTCCTTATCTTTGCTCGATTGACAATGTAGGCGGTTGATAATTTGAAAATTAGGTTTTTGTTGTTCGATTGACGGTGAGGTTTCTTCTTTTTTTGGAATTATCAATCGCGTGATGATTCATGGATTTAGAAAATATTTTGTGCAGAATGTAAGTGGGTTAAGGAAATCGTGACGACCCAGAATTTTCAACATTTGAAATTAAAATATTTAATTGATTTTTAATATTGGAAGTTGTTTTTAAACTGGAATTTCAAAATTAACCATGAATTTGGCAATTTAATTATTAAATTTAACAATAGAAATTTGGGTAAAATTTTGAATCTTCAATTTTGAGCCTGTTATAGATAATTTGATAGCTTAGAAAATTAATAATGATAATACTGAAGATAATGGAAGCTTCAGAATTGAATTTGAAACTGTTTTGTTCAGTATTGAAATTATATCGTTTAAATCGATATTTAAAAATAGCCTTCCGAGGCACAGTCTCGGAATTCGACGAAACCAGTTCCATTGGATCCGTAATATTGTATTATTTTCATAATTCAATTTTCGTAGTGTTTGGAGCAATCGTTTGCCCGTACGATAAGCAAACATGCTGAAATTTAAATTGAAAATTTAATGTTTTAACTGCTTCAAAAAGTTATCTTCTCCATACGATCGAATTTGGACTCGGAACCTTTTCATTGCGTTCGGAATAGGGTTTAACATTATAAACGCCTAACGGCACGCCTTGATTGGAGATCGAGATTTTGAATTGCAAAATTGAACGATTTAAATTTAAATTTGAATTCAAAATGATATATGTTGCGTGTTTAATATAATATTATTTCTCAAGGCAATGTTACACAGTGCTTTCTTTAATTAACACTTGGCAAACGTTATTACAGGCATACGTTTCTTCTTTCGAAAAAAATAATAAAGATAAAAATCTCGTTCAAAGAATATAAGTAAAGATAAAATCAATAAAAAAGAAAAAAATTCGAAGACAAAGATAATGGCTGAAAATCAATTCTCGTCTTCCTCCTTTTATCTTCCAGTTCAAAATAATGGCCCAATTCCATTCCCCTTCTCCTCTTCAGGGGAGGAGGGAATAAATAAATAAATAAAAGAAAAATAAGGGGGGCGGATCTCGATCCAAATTCAAAACACGAGGGGTCGCGAACATCAATTTGGAGGCGATTCGTTCTTCTCGAGTTCGAGCGCAAATTGAAGGCTCCACGACCTCAGCCAGGAAGTGGCGCGTGAAGCTCGCACGTGCGATGGGATCTCGGCTTGGCATCGTTGATTTTAGGGAGGTTAGAGGCGACATTCGCGATGAATTTTTTGAGGCATGCGAGGTTGTTCGCTTGGCATCAGGTGATGTCGAGGTAGTTCACGACGGGAGTTTGCTTGAGGGATAGGAGGCAGCGACAAGGAAAGTTCGGGGTTCGAAGGTGTTGTCGTTGGTGGTGGTTGCATGCGCGTGGAAAGGGCTCGGCGGCAGTGGAGCAGCAATAAGGGGTTTTCAACAGTGAAGGTACATATGTGTTGTTTTTATTTAGATCATATATATATATATATATATATATTTATAGGCTAGAAATTAAACAGAGAAAAAAAAAGAAACAGAAAAAGGGTATTTACAGTAAAATAATTCTGTTCAAATTTAATACTCATACATATTTAAATATATATATATATGGATAAATCAGTAAGTATAAAATAATTTTAGAAGAAAAATAATAGATATAAGTATTTTAAAATTACTTGTTATTTTAAATAAAGGAATTGATGGTTAAATTATTAAGGTAGCCAATTTAAATTATTCTAGTTGTTAGTTTAAAAAGAAAAAAAAATTAATGGAAAGTTATTAGTTTAAATTTAAATCACTAGTTTAAAACTAAATTATTAGTTGATTGGATTTTTATTAAAAAGAAAATTTATTTACAAATTAATGATTAGTTAAAAAAATTCTCATTAACATATAAAAATAAGTTAATGTAATAGTTCTTACGTAAACAGTAAAGGGGTTTTATTATGGTATAAAATAATTTTGTTTTTAACTTGATAAAATCTACATGCAAGTTCTATTTTAAAGACAATAAAAATATCCTTGTTTTAAATCAATATGGAAATTTATTCGTTTGATAAGCTTATTTAAAAAATACTTTTAAAGGAAATTTAGTTTTAAATTTAATGTTTGGTTAAACAAAGATTTTAATTAAAAGGGAGGTTAGCTTTAAATCAAATTGTTAGTTTATTAAAATTATTTAAAAGGAAATAAATTATTCGATTAGCTCGAGTATTAATGAAATCTTATATAATTATTTATACAAGGTCTAAAACTGTGTGGAAATCAAGCTGGAAAGAAATTGGATTGCATGCACAATAAAAGGTAAGATCTTCCCACTCAAAATTTTAATTGAAAATTCCAGTTATTGATTGTTGTGGAATTGTGATAGTTAAATTAAAATTGATTGATTGTGTGTTTGGATAATTTATTTATTATTAGTTATATTAGTTTAGACCCTATGCGCCGCATAATAGCGAAGGTTATTATATTAAACCCATATGTCGCGATATTCCACCTCGAAGTGGAATTGGTATTATATATGTATTTGGAGTTGTTGATTTCCCGCATTATATGGTGGATGAGACCCTATTGCGCCGCATAATAGCGGATAATATTTTATAAATCTCATATACCGTGATATTCCACCTTGAAGTGGAATGGGTATTTAATTGTTATGCTAACGTCTATGGATGCAGGGAAACAGGTTGGAGGGATCCAACTGGATTCCTCAAATATTTAATTTGTTTCGTATGTTGTGTGTTGATTATTTTTAATTCGTGTGACTATTTGTGCTTGAAAACCGTTGAAGGCTGTAATTTAGCCGAATATATTTTTGGCATTGTACGATACCAGAAATAAATAAAAATTTGATTTTGAAATTTGGGTAGAAAATTTATAATAAATTCACTCAAAGGAATCGGGTCAATTTTAAAAAAAGGAAATTTAAATAGATAAAGTTTTATCTTTGAAAACTTATTGAATAAATTCCAAAAATACGGGAAAATATTTTTATAAAGGAATTTCGAGAATGTTGTTTAATAGTTGAAGAATTTATTTAGGATACGGTTTTAAATATTTGAAAGAGATAAAGAAATTTATTTCAAAAGGAAATAAATTTAGAAATTAAATTTGGAATTTAATTTGGAGTTGAAATTAACTTTAGAAATCGATTTAGGAATTAATTTGGATTTAGAATAAATCTTAGGAATCAATTTGGAAATTTGGTTAGGTGTTTTGGAAATAACTTGGAAAATCAATTTGATATTGAAAAATTAATTTGGGAAATCAAATTGAAATTTGATTCGTGTTTGAAATAAACTGGAAATCAATTTGGGATTTGATTGGGTTTGAAGATGATATTTGGAAATCGATTTAAAAAAATTTGTATATCAGTTAATATTTGGAAATGTAAATTCAGAAGGGGAATTTGTAAAGAAAAGGAAAATTGTTTAAAAATAAATATTGGCTTATTTTTAAAGTGTGGAAAGAAATTTACAAATTGGAATGTAAACTAAAATAAATTGAAAAGATTTATTAATTTGTTGGAATGGACTATTTTGAAATGGAAAAAGAATTCTCCCCTGGAAAGCCGAGTATATTTTTAAAATAGTTTTTGAATAAAATTTAAAAGTTTTAGATTTGGTTTTAAAATAATATTATTGGAGAAATTAGTTTTGGAAATGGTTTTTAAAGTAAAATTTATTTAAATAATTATATAAGGGATTATTTTAAAGATTTAAATTGATATTTGATTTAGAAAATAGTTATTTAAATATTTATACTCTATTTACAAAATTTTATTTTAAAATTAGTTTTGGACTTGAATTTTTATATGAGATATTAGTATAATATTCTTCATAACTAATATTTAAGCAAATATTCAAAAATAGTTTATTTTAAATGTTTCCAAGTATATTTTGAATAAATATTTTTATATTATTTAGAATATTTGAAATCGGTAGATTTTCAATGGAAATGAATAAATGTTTGGAAATGTATTCCGCGCGAAGAGTGATTTGAGTTTGTTATCAAAAAAAAAGATTGAAGTGTGAAAAATTGATTTGAATTTATTTTCAAAGGGTTGAAGGGTGAAACTTTATATTGTGGAGGTATATTGAAAATTATAATAATTGGGGGAAAATTATTTGAAATCCAGCAACGGTTGTGAATTATTGATTGATAGTTAAATAACCGACTATCAATATTGGCCTTAATAGGCATTTGAATTTCAATGCGATCGGGAGTAGAATTCCAACTGGATATTCGAAACCCACATCGAACCTTTGGGATTGTGATGGATCTTTTGTTTAAAAGATCAAAGTGAAATTGTTGTAATTTATTTGAATCTGAATGAACACTTATTTTCAAAATAAGCGCTCGTTATTCGGATTAGCCGGGAGAGGACCTTGTGTCATAAAACCCATTCCGAATAACGATACGACGAAATGAGATTGCAACTGAAGATGTGTTGAAGACCGGGTATTTTCGAAAGTGAAAGGATACCTGTCGAATGTCTCTGCACCGGGTTGCTCCGGTATAGAGATTTTACCACACTTTGTTATGGGGATTCCGGACGTGATTAGTGAATATCCGGATTTGCAAGGGCTTCTTTGGAAGTGCCTTCAGTTCCGCTCGATCCCGGAACGGACTTGTATGGATGTGTGTCTGACGTTACACTTTGAGATGTAAAGCTGGTTTCTATCAAATACATTTCTGTTAGTGACGGAGAATTTATTCTCTTAGCTTAACACCCTTCTCTGAGACGTACGAGCTCAGAGGTTATGTAGTTGATGGTCACTAGTGATACATTCTCAATTTGGTAATGTGGCAAACAAAGTGCTGCTGATCATTTGTTGATCGAAGCATGACTTTTGTGAAAAGCGTAGCTTTGTGGACGAGACTTCGCGTACCTCACACCGCGGAATGGTCAAAACAGGAAGGATGCGGCAAGGTTATAGGGAGTAGCGCCCCTTAAGGCATGTACATTTCCTTCTGGATAGAAGTGGTATCATGGTATGGAGCCCAGATACTTAACTTATGTGAATATCGCAAATATATATTACCTTGTGATTATTGTTGTTGAGGATCCTCGGATAAAGGTTGTTTACGACCGGGGGATGACATACTTGTGTAGTAGTTACCTATTTTTGCAGAGGTAACCTGGCCTTGTGTTGGCAGAGATCTGGTTAGGTTCTCGCGGCGTCCATCCAGAGGTGTACCCATGTGGCAATGGGAAGTTCCTTGGCCTGACCATTTATTGGAAATCCAATTCCCAATATGAACCCAGTACGGTTTTAGTTGTAGAACCTGCCATCTAATATGGTAGCTATAGTAGGCATACTATAATGGTACGTATGCTGGCTAAGGTTAATATTATATTTTCGAAAATGTTTTTCACACTATGCACTAATAATAATAATATCAAAAGTGTTTTCTCGTAGTAAGCATATTTGACTATCATAAGGAGAAATCTCCCCCCAAGTGTGCGATTGCATTTTGTGTGTGGCAGGAGGCCTTATGGTAGTTTCATTTTCTAAAAAGCATTGCGGATTTCTTTTAAATTCCTTTGTTTTTCTTTTGTAAAAGAGTAACCGTTTTTAAGATCTCATACCAGTCCCATGGCTGACCAGGAGTTTATTGTTCCCTTTCTAAACTCTGGGTGCCCATAATTTTTCCACATGGGCAGCCTAGAGTCAGGTCATCAATTATTCAGGAGCGAAGTCAGAAAAGAGTTGCTGTGGAGATCAGAAGTTGAAGCTGGATGGCGAGACGTATCTTTTTACTATGTAGTGTCTGTTCCGTATGGTTAGTGCAAATCAGTTTTTATATAGTCAAGTTATAATACCTGTCAGTGATGTATGATGTCGTTGTAAACTCTGATGTTGTATTGTATTAACAGTGATGATGTCTTTGAATTAAAGATTATTCATTTATCTATTATATATTGTTCTGCTGTGAAATGTGAGACTCTGTTATTTTTTCTGTTCTTCTTTTATCCTCTTCTTCTTTAACCCTAACAGTTCGGTTTTCCGGCATTCGACTGTGCGACATTTGATACAGTGAACGTATAAATGTTGACTTTCCGGCATCGTAAAATCGGGTCATTACAAATTTGGTATCAGAGCATTTGGTTAAGCGATAACCTTGGCTTTGTTGGGTATTACTCATTAGAGATAGAGTCAGCGGTACTCTAGAATGAGTTGGAGAGTAATAATAGATATGAGCGCGTATTTGTTAGTGAATATAAAATTGTTTTATATTGTGATGATTGGTTTGTTGAGTGGTATATGGATTCTGGTCGGTATAGTCTGTACAACTCTATCGATATAAATCTCTAAACACTCGTACAGAACAATTTGACACGATATTATTTAAAAATAGGGTAAATGAAATAATTTTAACCCAAAACTATTTTGTGTATAAAAGAGGATAATTTTCCATAAATTATTATAGTATATGGTTGCTTGTTTGTTAGGAAGTGATAATATTAAATTAGTATCATTAAAATTGAATAAGAAATGGAATCATAATCAAAAAGTGTAAAAATAAAATCCATATACAAATGAAATTCAAGAATGTAAATTATAAATGTGATTTATAATTTGAAATAAAATTCCAAAGAAGTTGTTGGAAATGTTTTTGAAAGGATTTGGAATTTTGGAAATTAAATTCCTTTTAAGTTTGGAAATGATTTTCAAAGGTTTTTGAAAAAAAATGTTTTAAAGGGATAAACGCTCTAAACTCTTTTCGGTCACTGGAAAAATAATTCCGATGATGATCGCGACATCATCGGTGTTCATTTTCGGGTTTCCAAAAGAGGGATTGCTGCCAAATTGTTTTGAATGAAAGTTGTTTGAAAATATGGTTTGGATTTTTGAATTCAATGAATAATTTGAATTGCTTTCAAAAATGAATTTTGAAAGGTTGAAAAGACTCTGGAATGATATATAAAATATTTGTGGAATATCATTAAGTTTGATAACTTGTAAAGTTTGAAGTTGTTAAAATAAAATCCAACTTAAAGAGAAGTTAGAAAAAAGGTAAATGTGGAAACAAAATAAGTTGGAAGGAAAATTTAATTCAAGTGGAATTATAAAAAATGAAAATTCAATAAAAGAATTAAGATTAAAAAAATTAAGTCGAATAAAATGGTGATATAGATTCAAAATGAAATTGAAATTGAAGATTTGAGTTAATTTGTATGAAAGTGCATTTGAGAAGTCTTATAGAATAAACGATTGGAATAAAATCTATAAAGGTAGAAAATAAATTTTGAATGAATGAATAAATTTACAGTTACAATTAAATGAAGGTGAAATTGAATGTTAAAATTTATTTCGAATCTGTAAGCAAATAAAATAGAATTAGAATTTTATTTGATTTGTTACAAACAAAGCGAAGTATTGAAATAAAATTAGTGAGTAAAGCTAATTGAAGAAATGACAAATTAATTTGGTTTGAAATGAATTGAACTCAATAATTATAAATGGAAAGTAAATTGAAATCATATGGAATTTGAAATCCAATTTAAATATAAGTGGTTGTGAACCCAAAATGGTGAATTGAAATTGAATTGTGTTTGGGAACGAACAAAAGAATAAAATTGGAATTGAAACTGAATATTGAAAACCAATTTGAATTGTGTGAAATAAAATGAAGTTGTGAAAATTAGTTTGAAGTGAACTAAAGATAATAAAGTGAAATAAAAATGGTTTGAGATAAACTGAATTGGAATTTGTAGTGAATTAGTAAATGAAACTGACTTAAAAAAGTGACATGAATCAGTTATGAATGAAAGATAATTGATAAAATTCAATATTCAGAAGGTAAATTGAATCCAAATAGAATTGAAATTGTAAGTTGAATTCAAATGAAAGTGAAAATGCAAGATAGAATAAAAATGAATATATAACTTCAATAGTAAACTAAAGATGGTATAAGAAGTATATATTGAAAATTTTGTAAAGTAATGTGCAAAATGATATTTGAATGTTGTAATGGGATATTATGGTTAGCAGGATATACATGTGTATTAAAGGAAAAGGGAACTGAGATTTTGAATTGCTCGACGAAAAGGTACTTATTTGAATATCAGTATGAAATTTGATGATCTTCTTGTCTAGCCGCTTGACTTTTTCTTTTCTTTTTGAAATTTGAGGGCCGTGGTGCCATTTTTGTAGTCGTACCGAGCTAGCCACGCAAAGGAGACGCTGGCGAAATTTTTCAAAAAATTAGGGAGTTAGAAAAAATTTTGACAAAATTTTGAAAATTTAAAATTTGAATTTAAATTCGAATGGTTAAGAAAATAATATTGTTTGGAGTTTACGATTGAGGTTGGAAAGTTAGTGGAATCAATAATGGGTTGTTAATAAAAGATTGGTTTTGACAAGTTATTAAAACTGTTTATTTTGGGTATTTAGTAAACGGGTTAGGTCCATTCTTGTTAACTAGTAATTTCGGGACGAAATTCTTTAAGGGGGAAGGATGTGACGACTCAGAATTTTCAACATTTGAAATTAAAATATTTAATTGTTTTTTAATATTGGAAGTTGTTTTAAACTGGAATTTCAAAATTAACCATGAATTTGGCAATTTAATTATTAAATTTAACAATAGAAATTTGGGTAAAATTTTGAATCTTCAATTTTGAGCCTGTTAAAGATAATTTGATGGCTTAGAAAATTTATATTGATAATACTGAAGATAATGAAAGCTTCAGAATTGAATTTGAAACTGCTTTGTTCAGTATTGAATTTATATTATTTAAATCGATATTTAAAAATAGCCTTCCAAGGCACAGTCTCAGAATTCGACGTTGGATCCGTAATATTGTATTATTATCGGGTTTCAATTTTTATAGTGTTTGGAGCGATCGTTTGCCCGTACGATAAGCAAACGCGCTGAAATTTAAATTGAAAATTTAATGTTTTAACTGCTTCAAAAAGTTATCTTCTCCATACGATCGAATTTGGACTCAGAACCTTTTCCATTGCGTTCGGAATAGGGTTTAACATTATAAACGCATAGCGGCACACCTGGATTGGAGATCGAGATTTTGAATTGCGAAATTGAACGATTTAAATTTAAATTTGAATTCAAAATGATACATTAATATAATATTATTTCTCAAGGCAATGTTACACAATGCTTTCTTTAATTAACACTTGGAAAACGTTATTACAGGCATACGTTTCTTCTTTCGAAACAAAATAATAAAGATTAAAATCTCGTTCAAAGAATATAAGTAAAGATAAAAACAATCAAAAAGAAAAAAAAATTCAAAGACAAAGATAATGGCCGAAAATCAATTCTCGTCTTCCTCCTTTTATCTTCCAGTTCAAAATTAATAGCCCAATTCCATTCCCCTTCTCTTCTTCGGGGGAGGAGGGAATAAATAAAAAAAGAAAAGAAAAATAGGGGGGTTGATCTCAATCCAAATTCAAAACACGAGGGGTCGCGAACATCAATTTGGAGGCGATTCGTTCTACTCGAGTTCGAGCGCAATTTGAAGGCTCAACGACCTCAACCAGGAAGTGGCGCGTGAAGCTCGCACGTGCGACGGGATCTCCGCTTGGCATCGTTGATTTTAGGGAGGTTGGGGGAGACATTCGCGATGAATTTTTTGAGGCATGCGAGGTTGTTCGCTTGGCATCAGGTGATGTCGAGGTGGTTCGCGATGGGAGTTTGCTTGAGGGATAGGAGGCAGCGACAAGGAAAGTTCGGGGTTCGAAGGTGTTGTCGTTGGTGGTGGTTGCATGCGCGTCGAAAGGGCTCGGCGGCAGTGGAGCAGCAATGAGGGGTTTTCAACAGTGAAGGTACATATGTGTTGTTTTTATTTAGATCCTATATATATATATATATATATTTTATAGGCTAGAAATTAAACAGAGAAAAAAAAAGAAAAAAAGGGTATTTACAGTAAAATAATTCTGTTCAAATTTAATACTCATACATATTTAAATATATATATATAGATAAATCAGTAAGTATAAAATAATTTTTGAAGAAAAATAATAGATATAAGTATTTTAAAATTACTTGTTATTTTAAATAAAGGAATTGATGGTTAAATTGTTAAGTTAGCCTATTTAAATTATTCTAGTTGTTAGTTTAAAAAGAAAAGAAAAAAGATTTTTTAATGGAAAGTTATTAGTTTAAATTTAAATCACTAGTTTAAAACTAAATTATTAGTTGATTAGATTTTTATTAAGAAGAAAATTTATTTACAAATTAATGATTAGTTTAAATAAATTCTCATTAACATATAAAAATAAGTTATTGTAATTGTTCTTATGTAAACAGTAAAGGGGTTTTATTAAGGTATAAAATAATTTTGTTTTTAACTTGATAAAATCTACATGCATGTTCTATTTTAAAGACAATAAAAATATCCTTATTTTAAATCAATATGGAAATTTATTTGTTGATAAGCTTATTTAAAAAATACTTTTAAAGGAAATTTAGTTTTTAATTTAATGTTAGGTTAAACAAAGATTTTAATTAAAAGGGAGGTTAGCTTTAAATCCAAATTATTAGTTTATTAAAATTATTTAAAAGGAAATAAATTATTCGATTAGCTCGAGTATTAATGAAATCTTATATAATTATTTATACAAGGTCTAAAACTGTGTGGAAATCAAGCTGGAAAGAAATTGGATTGCATGCACAATAAAAGGTGAGGTCTTCTCACTCAAAATTTTAGTTGAAAATTCCAGTTATTGGTTGTGGAATTGTGATAGTTAAATTAAAATTGATTGACTGTGTGTTTGGATAATTTATTTATTATTAGTTATATTAGTTTAGACCCTATACGCCGCATAATAGCGGAGGTTATTATATTAAACCTATATACCGCGATATTCCATCTCGAAGTGGAATTGGTATTATATATATTTAGAGTTGTTGTTTTCCCGCATTATATAGCGGATGAGACCCTATTGAGCCGCATAATAGCGGATAATATTTTATAAATCCCATATACCGCGATATTCCACCTTGAAGTGGAATGGGTATTTAATTGTTGTGCTAACGTCTGTGGATGCAGGGAAACAGGTTGGAGGGATCCAATTGGATTCCTCAAATATTTAATTTGTTTCGTATGTTGTGTGTTGATTATTTTTAATTCGTGTGACTATTTGTGATTGAAAACCGTTGAAGGCCGTAATTTAGCCGAATATATTTTTGGTATCGTAGGATACCAGAAATAAATAAAAATTTGATTTTGAAATTTGGGTAATAATAAATTCACTCAAAGAAATCAGGTGAATTTTAAAAGAAGGAAATTTAAATAGATAAAGTTTTATCGTTGAAAACTTATTGAATAAATTCCAAAAATATAGGAAAATATTTTTAAAAAGGAATTTCGAGAATGTTGTTTAATAGTTGAAGAATTTATTTAGGATACGGATTTTAAATATTTGAAAAAGATAAAGAAATTTATTTCAAAAGGAAATAAATTTAGAAATTAAATTTGGAATTTAATTTGGAGTTGAAATTAACTTTAGAAATAGATTTAGGAATTAATTTGGAGTTAGAATAAATCTTAGGAATCAATTTGGAAATTTGGTTAGGTGTTTTGGAAATAACTTGGAAAATCAATTTGAAATTGATTTGATATTGGAAAATTAATTTGGGAAATCAAATTGGAATTTGATTCGTGTTTGAAATAAACTGGAAATCAATTTGGGATTTGATCGGGTTTGAAGATGATTTTTGGGAATCGATTTAAAAAAATTCGCATATGAGTTAATATTCGGAAATGTAAATTCACAACGGGAATTTGTAAAGAAAAGGGAAATTTTTTTAAAACAAATATTGGTTTATTTTTAAAGTGTGGAAAGAAATTTACAACTTGGAATGTAAATTAAAAGAAATTGAGAAGATTTATTAATGTATTGGAATGGACCATTTTGAAATGGAAAAAGAATTCTGCCCTGGAAAGCCGAGTATATTTTTAGAATAGCTTTTGAATAAAATTTAAAAGTTTTAGATTTGGTTTTAAAATAATATTATTGGAGAAATTAGTTTTGGAAATGGTTTTTAAAGTAAAATTTATTTAATTAATTATATAAGGGATTATTTTAAAGATTTAAATTGGTATTTGATTTAGAAAATAGTTATTTAAATATTTATACTCTATTTACAAAATTTTATTTTAAAATTAGTTTTGGACTTGAATTTTTATATGAGATATTAGTATAATGTTCTTCATAACTAATATTTAAGCAAATATTCTAAAATAGTTTATTTTAAATGTTTCCAAGTATATTTTGAATAAGTATTTTTTATATTATTTTAAAATATTTGAAATCAGCAGATTTTCAGTGGAAATGAATAAATATTAGGAAATGTATTCCGCGTGAGAAGAGTGTTTCGAATTTGTTATCAAAAAAAAGATTGAAGTGTGAAAAATTGATTTGAATTTATTTTCAAAGGGTTGAAGGGTGAAATTTTATATTGCGAAGATATATTGAAAATAATAATAATTGAGGGAAAATTATTTGAAATCCAGCAACGGTTGTGAATTATTGATTGATAGTTAAATAACCGACTATCAATATTGGCCTTAATAGGCATTTGAATTTCGATGCAATCGGGAGTCAAATTCCAACTGGATATTCGAAACCCACATCGAACCTTTGGGATTGTGATGGATCTTTTGTTTAAAAGATCAAAGTGAAATTGTTGTAATTTATTTGAATCTGAATGAACACTTATTTTCAAAATAAGCGCTCATTATTCGGATTAGCCGGGAGAGGACCTTGTGTCATAAAACCCATTCCGAATAACGATACGACGAAATGGGATTGCAATTGAAGATGGTGTTGAAGACCGGGTATTTTCGAAAGTGAAAGGATACATGTCAAATGTCTCTGCACCTGGTTGCTCCGGTATAGAGATTTTATCACCCTTTGTGATGGGGATTCCGGACGTGATTAGTGAATATCCGGATTTGCAAGGGCTTCTTTGGAAGTGCCTTCGGTTCCGTTCGATCCCGGAACGGACTTGTATGGATGTGTGTCTGACGTTACACTTTGAGATGTAAAGCTGGTTTCTATCGAATACATTTCTGTCGGTGGCGGAGAATTTATTCTCTTAGCTTAACACCCTTCTCTGAGACGTACGAGCTCAGAGGTTATGTAGTTGATGGTTACTAGTGATACATTCCCAATTTGGTAATGTGGCATACGAAGTGCTGCTGATCATTTGTTGATCGAAGCATGGCTTTTGTGAAAAGCGTAGCTTTGTGGACGAGACTTCGTCGAACCGCACACCCTGGAATGGTCAAAACAGGAAGGACGCGACAAGGTTATGGGGAGTAGCTCCCCTCAGGGTATGTACATTCCCTTCTGGATAGAAGTGTTATCATGGTATGAGCCCAGATACTTAACTTATATGAATATCGCAAATATATATTACTTTGTGATTGTTGTTGTTGAGGATCCTCGGATAAAGGTTGTTTACAACTGGAGGATGTCATACTCGTGTAGTAATTACCTATTTTTGCAGAGGTAACCCGGCCTTGTGTTGGCAGAGATCCGGTTGGGTTCTCGGGGCGTCCATCCAGAGGCGTACCCATGTGGCAATGGGAAGTTCCTTGGCCTGACCATTTGTTGGAAATCCAATTCCCAATATGAACCCAGTACGGTTTTAGTTGTAGAACGGCCATCTAATATGGTAGCTATAGTAGGCATACTATAATGGTACGTATGCTGGTTAAGGTTAATATTATATTTTCGAAAATGTTTTTCACACTATGCACTAATAATAATAATATCAAAAGAGTTTTCTCGTAGTAAGCATATTTGACTATCATAAGGAGAAATCTCCCCCAAGTGTGCGATTGCATTTTGTGTGTGGCGGGAGGCCTTATGGTAGTTTCATTTTATAAAAAGCATTGCGGATTTCTTTTAAATTCCTTTGTTTTTCTTTTGTAAAAGAATAACTGTTTTTAAGATCTCACACCAGTCCCATGACTAACCTGGAGTTTATTGTTCCCTTTCTAAACTCTGGGTGCCCATAATTTTTCCACACGGTCAGTCTAGAGTCAGGTTATCAGTTATTCAGGAGCGAAGTCAGAAAAGAGTTGCTGTGGAGATCAGAAGTTGAAGCTGGATGGTGAGACGTATCTTTTTACTATGTAGTGTCCGTTCCGTATGGTTAGTGCAAATCAATTTTTATATAGTCAAGTTATAATAACTGTCAGTGATGTATGATGTCGTTGTAAACTCTGATGTTGTATTATATTAACAGTGATGATGTCTTTGATTTAAAGATTATTCATTTATCTATTATATACTGTTGCGCTGCGAAATGTGAGATTCTGTTATTGTTTTTGTTCTTCTTCTATCCTCTTCCTCTTTAACCCTAACGGTTCGGTTTTCCGGCATTCGACTGTGCGACATTTGATACAGTGAACATATAAATGTCGACTTTCGGGCGTCGTAAAATCGGGTCGTTACAGCAATGCGGGTAATTTGTTATCCTGGCTTTCAACCTGGTAGGATCCACCAGAAAACAGAACAATCTCGTATTGTCAGAATGGTTTAGAATTTAACCAAAAAGGCTATTGCAAGGGGTTAACGAGAGCCAAGCTTTATGGCTAAGGCAATGATTGGATCGACAAAACTGAGAGACTAGCATTCTTTTAGTCCAATAAACAGCTGAGCACAGACAGCTAGTGAATTGCCATCGAGACGAAACAACTACGATAAAAAAACTATGTAAACATCTCTAATTGCAAACTTCAAAAAAATCCTAAGTGCTTGTATCAACATCGGCCCATTCCTCTCCTCAAACCTTCAAACAAATTAGCCAAAGAATACTACGAGAAGAGGCCAAGACATTGGCTCACAAAACGAGCCAAGTCTATGGGTTGCCAATGAACCATAGGCCATGGGTCGTTGTCGACTCATGTTTCATCCTCTTATTGCGAGCCACATCCTTCATGGGTCGTTCCCTGCCTACCAGTGAGCAGATGATGAAGTGGCCTGGCCTAGAAGCTCTCCGGTCCATATAAATACCAACCTACCAACGACATAAAGAGGATCTTCTTCGGACTAGTTGCTGAAGCTCCATTGGAAATATTCTTCACTCTCTATCTCACTTATAGCAATCTCTAAAGGAATCCACTGTGATTCTTCAGTGGATTCCAGCTTTAGGGATTAAATATAACTAAAGATAATCAAAGCCTTATAATTAATCACCTCTTATAACAGCATTTAGTCTATAGTAAAAACTATAAAGTGGACGTAGACTTCATTAACAGTTGAACCACTATAAAAATTCTCTACCTCTTTTCTTTTGTTGTTCTTTTCTATATCTATTATCTATGATATTGCTTTGTCAGAACACAGATGGTGCTTTCAAATTCAGACCAGGATGTTGGTCCATTTTGGGTCAACATAATTGTTATTTAATTTTTTTAAAAAAGGGATGTATTTTATAAGTTTTAAATGTTAATCGACTTTTTGACCAAGCAGATTCTCACTGGATTTAGGACATCAAGATGAAGACGAAATGTTTCACAAACTTGGGAATGCGTACGGAACTGCGAGAAGATTATAATCAATAAGTTACAAAGGAAAAGTAGCAAAGTGGACCACTTGGTATCAAGAGACTTTTACTCAGCATGGACCCCCAAAATCACTTGTACGTGCAGCTATGGATCAAGTGATTTTAATGGAGTGCTCTGCTTGAAGAATAGACAGACAACTCTAAGGATTCTTGAGAAGAAAGCAAGGATGAACACAACAAGATCAAAAACCTCTCAGGAATAGCGCAATCACAATGGAAAAGTACTCGAAATGTGAGGAGATAAAGATGGATGATCGAAAAGGGGAGAGAGGTAAAAAATTCCCCCAAGAAAACCAGTCGGTACCGAGTGGTTTTTCCTGGTGATTAGCCTTGTTTCTCTCTCCAGTGTGCTCGGGCTTATATTTGACTTGATGTTTAGTGGACCTCCTATTCTATTGACTAATTCCCCTATAAATACGAACCTTATGGCTACTAAAAATAAACCTTTCCACTTCATTATTCTTCAACTTCTTTTTTCCTCCATTATGGTCGCCAAGGCAGAAGTTGTTGGCAGTTCTAACCTTTAAGAACTTGTCAATCCCTTGCACTTATGACTCTCGATTGGATAATTAATAAATTATAGCAGATGTAGACCGGAGATTGCCGAATCACTATAAATATTCATGTGTTCTCTTTAATTTTCTGATAGTATTTGCTCGATCTCAACTTTTCTATTGGTTTTATGGTGTTGTGCTATTTTTGATGTCAATATTTTGGTGCTTTCACTGAGAATTGATTCTCACGGTCACATCTAGTTTGCTATTTTAGGTTTAGAGAGATCCAGTGGTTAAAACCAGAAGATTTGCTTTGAATAATTTGGAAACTTGCTGATAGAACTCGATGGCACCTAGGAAAACTGGAAGATCAATTGGGATGGTTGCTGGAAGTGAGGAGCAGTAGCTGGTGGTGATGAAGGAAATGCTCACTAATTAAAAGTTAGAAACCAACAGGCAGTACTAGGATCATATGCTCAACATGAAGTGGTTACCAAGGTTGAGCTTGATAAGATGATGCAGGAGTTGTACTGGAAGTTAGTTGACTATCAAAAGGAATTGATGGAGAAGATGGACGCTAGCATAGCAATACAGGCCCAACAACCACAAAGAACTAGGAGGAACATGAGACAAGTTTCTCCCCCAGATCTAAAGAAGAGATTTCGTCTACTTTTTGGTCAGAATAGGCAAAATGAAAGACAAAAATAGAAGGAAGTAGTTGCTGGATCAATATAAGGAATTGACGGAGGAAGTCTAGGTCGTTCGAAGGGGATATAATCAAAAGGAATCAATGGGCAAAGCTCCAAGAATCATGAAGAAAGAAAACGTTAACAATCCACCTACTGTAAAAGCACCGACGATAAACCCAAACTTAGGGGTGAAAAACCCAAGAGGAGGATATAAGGATGGCTCAATTGGGTGAAAATGCTAACATGCGAAACGCCGAAAAAGCTTTAAAACCCATGTCATAGCACTATACCAAGCAACGGACGAGGAACTGTTACTCAAATGGTATTCCAAGAGGCAGGAGGACCAAGAAGATATGATACAAACCGAGATCAATTACAATGCCAAGCTCCCGTAGTATATTTTGACCAGTCCCAACTAACCAGCTTCCTATCCCAGCATTTAGCTCCCTCCGTTGAATCACGAGTGGTCGTCATTGGAGATCATCAACAATCATCAAAATAGTCATTGAAAAACTCACTTCAAGGTGGACTCGAAGTCGAACTCGGGTAATCGACTATTTGATTCGAAGCAGATTCTAGAAGTTTTGACTTGAAATCAAACCCGAATAATCACCCATTTGACCCAAAGTATGCCTAGGAAATTATTGTCCAAAATCAGACTCGGTTAAATCCAAGATTTTCTCCAAGCAAACAGAAAAATGGCTCCAAGCAACGTTTTTCACCAGGCCAGCACTTCAAATTCTATGACTCCAAGTGAATGGAAAATTTTCTCTAGTCGGACTCTAAGTAAAATACCACCAGTCCATCAATGTCGATCCATCTTCTTTTGTCCATAACTCGAACTTGTGAACTTCGAATACCTTGATATTTGGGATGCAAATTTATGGGGCCTTCTTTGTCACCTTAGACCGATCCTAGTTTGAATTTTTCTTGGATCATCACCGATCTGGGTCATTCAATCGGCATTTCCAATCATTCAAGTATAGACATTCTTAAGCCTTATAAATAGCCTAACTTGACCAATCTGACAATGATTAGGGCATCTTCCCAATTAAAACCCATTCACCGAAGCTATTCAACATGTAGAATATCCAAAGAAGCTTATCATGCCAACTATACCTTTTATACAACTGATTCAAAATTGCTTCTTTGCGGACACGACTAGCATATGGAAGAAGCAAGTGCAATGGATGCACTCTGGTGCAAGGCCCTTGGGAATCATTAAAGGATGAAACAACCTACTACCTTGGAAGAATTCTACGGGAAGAACCGGTTCTAAAATACTAGAAGTAGTGCAATTAAAAGAAGGAAAACCCAACAGTGTGCCAAAGAACATACCAAACAGTGAAGGCTCTACATGACCTCAGGGACCTTCTGCCCAAGAAATGCTAGTAAGACCCAGTAAAAAGTGCCCCAGCTAACTGATAAAATCAGACGAAAAGATGATTATCAAATAACAATCTAGCTAGGTAGCAACTAAGGAATGGGACAACAATCTAAAGCGATGCCTTTTCATCCATCCTAGTCTACTCTCCTTCTCAAAATGAGTTGTACTGGGGAACTATGGGCATTGCAGATAGCACGGTGAAAGAAATGCTTTTATTCCATTGACGAGTCATGTCAATCCCCCTTCTAAGAACCAGAGTTGATGGTGGCTTCAAGAAGCCTTATCCAAAGGATCGTTAAACAAACAGATCCAGGACCTAAGCCTATAGGAACCAATAAAACTGTGTTCGCTCGAGTTGAATACGGAAAATTCCTCTTTCAAGTCAATGAATCATTGCTTTAAGACCGCCGAGCTATCGGACGCATGACCCAAAACCCTTCTCGAAATCGGTAAATTATCATTCCAGGTCCGTTTGGTCATCGGACATCCGACCATAAAAAACCCTTCACGAACGTGAAGGTCTTTCACGAACAAAAGCATCATGGAGGCAAACCGATAAATCAGCAGTCATCTGATCCCAAAAAACCCTTCACGAACGTAAAGGTCTTTTACGATCTAAAGTGTCATGAAGGCGAATTGGTAAATCAGAGAAATTTATGTATGACCGATATCCACAAAGTTGAACTGGAAGATTAGCAGTCATCTAATTTAGAACTCCCCTAAGTCAATGAAGTCATGCTCTAGGGCTACAAATCAACAATCTACCAATCACTCCGCAAAATTAATGGAATCACTTCCAACGAACAATGAGACAAACGGTACTAAATTCCAAAGCTTCAAAGTCGCTCAAAGAAACTAAGCCAAAACTGAACCGACCTTGTGATCAATCAGAGGCCAACTCGAATCAAGCCAAGATTTGGCACTTGGGAAAACCGCACCCACTGGACCGGAGGCAACCAAACGAGTTATGGAGAGACTATGGATACAATTCAAGCGCGCCAATAGCCCTGTGGCGTTGGAGGCACCGCACGCACTTGAATAGCTATAAGAAAGGCAAAGAGTAATCAAACCACGGTTCTGTACATACCCATTATCGATCAAAAATTCTAGCATTCTGGCAGTCGCGGACTTAATAACCTAGCTAGTGCAACAAACGAAATGCTAGCATAATACTTGGCCACTTCTTCCCAACTACTATGATACCGCTCTAGGCGACCAATTCCTCTTCCTCTTAGATCATATACTCATCAAAGACCCATTCTCTAAAGGAAGTTTGGACCAAGTGCTAAGAGTCATGCCCTAAACTCCCATAAGCTCTTCCTTCAATCCATCTTCATGCGATCAGCTATAGATCTCTCCACAATGCTGGCCTGATCTATTTGGACATGTACATCTCTCAAAAACAAGGAAGGATCACCCAAGCCATGTTTACCCGAACCGGAAGCTGTTTAGCTTCTTGAACCAATTAAACCGTGTTCATGTAAGCAACCTGCTGAGTCGACGGGGTCAAATCGATTCAAACCGTTAGATCGGTGAAACCCGATCTTTGCCTTTTAAAAACTGGTATTGCTCCAGGAATATCGAGAGGGTTAAAACTAACAACTCCTCGTGTTGCCCGAAGATAGGCAATACTGAGGAGCACCAAAATAACAACTCCTCATGTTGTCCGAAGATACGCAACACCGAGAAAAAATAAAAGTTGCGCCTCTCATATGTCACGCACCAAAATAACAACTCCTTGTGTTGTCTGAAGGTAGGCAACACCGAAGAGCACCAAAATAAAAAATCCTCCTATTGCTCGAAGATAGGCAACACCGAGGAGTGCCAAAATAACAACTCCCTGTGTTCCGGAAGATAGGAAACACCGAGGAACACCAAAATAACAACTCCTCATGTTGCTCGAAGATAGGAAACATCAAGGAGCACCAAAACTCCTCATGTTGCTCGAAGGTAGGCAACACCAAGGAGCACCAAAACCAAATCTCCTCGTGTTTCCCGAAGATAGGTAACACTAAGGAGCACCAAAACTCCTCATGTTGCCCGAAGATAGGCAACACCAAGGGCACCAAACTCCTCGTGTTGCCTGAAGATAGGCAACATCAAGGAGAACCATAACTCCTCGTATTGCACGAAGATATGCAACATCGAGGAGCACCAAAATAATAACTCCTCGTGTTGCTTGAAGATAGGCAACACCAAGGAGCACCAAAACTCCTCGCGTTACCGAAGATAGGCAACTCTGAGGAGCACCAAAAGAACAATTCTTCGTGTTGCCCGAAGATAGGCAATACCGAGGAGCATAAAAACCAAATCTCCTCATGCTGTCCGAAGGTAGGCAACGCCAAGGAGCACCAAAACTCCTCGTGTTGCCCGAAGATAGGCAACACCAAGGAGCACCAAACTCGTCGTGTTTCCTTAAGATGGGCGACACTAAGGAGAACCATAACTCCTCGTATTACCCGAAGATAGGCAACACCGAGTAGCACCAAAATAATAACTCATCGTATTGCACGAAGATAGGCAATACGAAGGAGTAGCAAAACTCCTCGTATTACCTAAAGATAGGCAACACCGAGGAGCACCAAAAGAACAACTCTTCGTGTTGCTCAAAGATAGGCAACTCCGAGGAGCACCAAAACAACAATTCCTCATGTTGCCTAAAGATAGGAAACACCGAAGAGCAACAAAACAAAAACTCCTCATATTGCTCGAAGATAGGCAACACCGAGGACCACCAAAATAACAACTCCTCGTGTTGCTCGAAGATAGGCAACACCGAGAAGCACCTAAATAACAACTTCTTGTGTTGCCTGAAGATAGGCAACACCAAGAAACACCAAAATAATAACCCTCGAGTTTCCCAAAGATAGGAAACACCAAGGAGCACCAAAATAACAACTCCTCGTGTTTCTCGAAGATAAGCAACACCGAGAAGCACCAAAATAACAACTCCTCGTGTTGCCAGAAGATAGGCAACACCGATGAAAAATCGAAAAGCCATGCATTTCATAAGCCGTGCACCAAAATAACTCCTCATCGTGTTTCCCGAAGATAGGCAACACCAAGGAGCACCAAAATAACAACTCCTCATGCTGCCCGAAGACAGGCAACACTACGGAAAAATAAAAGCCCACACCTCATAAGCCACGCACTAAAATAGTAACTCCTTACGTTTCCCGAAGATAGGCAACACCGAGGAAAAACAAAAACCGTGCACCTCATAAGCCACGCACTAAAACAATAACTCCTCACGTTGCCCGAAGATAGGCAACACAGAGGAATATCAAAAGTCGCATGCCCGTACGCCACGCACCAACTCCTCAGAACACAAACTCCTCAACATTTTCCAAAGATAATTCAACATTGAGGAACATCGCCCAAAAATCACACTCCTAAAGCGTAAAATCCTCACATTGCCCGAAAATATGCAGCATTGAGGAGTATTAGAACCGGATCGACGGGCCATGTCGATCCCTAACACCGCACGTCTCATAACCAGCGCCAACCGCTTCTATGATTGGGAATAATGGGAACAACTCTAACAAAATTGCAGTGATACAAACCAACATAAAGTTTTCAATTGATGACACTTAATGATTAAAACTACCCATGGTTAACTTATGCAATATGCACCTATCAAACCGGCATATATTACATACTTACCATAATATCACAAGAAACTTGAATTACATGCTAAAGTTGCAAAACTTCCGCAAGAAGGAAAATCAAGTTGTTTCTTTGCTAAATTTCAAGTTTAATATGAAAATTATCTAAATTATAAGCTATCAGTTATTTGAAGTAAACATCCCTCTGAACTGGGGGACATACACCGGTACTTAAATAAAAATAGTTGAAAATAATAAGTTCACAAGTTCTGTTACTCAAAATAAAATTCTTAGCGGTAATCAAAAAAATTGGATAAGTGTAAACAAAACAAGCACAAGTGCACAAAATACACATGAATAGACAAATAAGAATAAAGTCAAAAATTCGATGTATTATTTATAATTTTCTATTATATAGGGTCAAAACATGGGGGTCGTACCAGCATAACACTGGCCAACAAAAAGTAAATACAGACTCCACGACAAAAACACTAAGTGTAGACTTTGCACTTGAACAAAATGACTCAAAAAGAAAAAGTCAGATCAGTCTCCACACAAGCTCCTCGGCGCTTTCTTTCACTCCTATTTTCACTCTTTACTTGCAGTTTCTGCCTCGTTCTAGGAGTGGTGTCACTACCGATAATATCAACAAACTCCTCAGTGGCAATGTCAAGAAGTTCCAATCCATCCTGGGTCAATGGGCTGCATCGATCCCATGAGTCGTGCACTCTCAAATTTCATAAGCCACGCACTCTCAAGAGAGGCGCACTTCGATTAACAAGGATCAACTCTCGCTACCCAAACGAACCAGCATTGCTTCGGTAGTGCCGCAAAGCTCACAAACCAAGAAGTTTTGATCTAGCTATCTACGTTAATGTTCAAAATATCAAAATTAAAGACAGCCAAGTTGCGAGTTCTCGGAGAAAGGAGTTGCGATACACCTTTGACTTGGGGCATCCAGGAGCCGCCCAGAACATCAGGTCTCACATCCATTGTTCAGAATAAACGGCTCTGTGGACTGAGGGGCTAAAACAACCCGTAAATTTCAATAGTTTTATTTATGTAATTAACTGAATTTTTATGAAATTTTAAATAGTAAGATTTTGAAATGAAGTTTTGATATTTAGAATACATCTACTTAAATATAACAAATGGTAAATTTTCATCAGAAAATATGAAAGTTTATTTTCTTATGTAAATTCTGTTTTAATTAAAATTAGTTAAGATTAGATGATAATAAAATATTTTCTAAACCTGAATATTTTTACACAATAAATTTGTAAATCATTTTCTGAATGAGACGTCATATTTCGTTTCTTCAAATTTTGACTGCTATTGCTCTGTTTATCTTAATTCCGGCGTTTTAGCAGCATTTTGGTACCGATTATTGACTTTTGATAGATGATTGTACACTGATATCTGTATGCCGTTTTGATCATCTTTTCGTGCCAATCTCTATGGTACATTCATTTGGATGTTTTGAAGTTCAATATGCGACGAAATCGACAAAAACAGCTAGACGTATTGGGTTCGTATTTTGGCTTTTGGTTCTCTTTTGTCTTTTCTTTTTCCACTGTGATAATCAATAGCCACCAACTATTTATATTCCGAGCAATTTAGCTTTGAACCTTTGCTATTCCCCGAGTTCAATACATTCTTGGTTTTCCCTTTCACTTCGGTCGCGTTACTTCAATATATAGATATTATATTTCATTTTATTTAATCTTTCTATTTTTTTTGGCTTGCCTTCCTTTCTTCCTCTCCCTCCTTCATTTTGGTTCGCATGGCCTCCCCTCCAAAGCAACATCACTCCATCACCATAACTGCTCAACCATGACCCGCCAACCGAAGCATCACCACTTCTCCATTCCTCCACCAAGAACACCCACTTCCTCCCGAAGCCTCCGCCTGACCCGCAACTCACGTCTCCAAGCCACTCCACTTCGTATGCGATGCAGCAGCCATTTTCCTCGGCGGCAAACACCCAGACCCGATCCAGCACCCCTTTGCCTGCTTGCTACTCACGAGAGCTTTTTCCCTCGGTCATATGCTTTAAACTATATATATATATATATATATATATATATATATATCAAATTATATACTTAGATTAGTCTCATTTTTATTTTTATTTTGTTTTATTTAAATGAACATTGTGTTATGTATATGGTACATATATACAGATATTTCGATTTTTATTTTATTTCAAAATAATATATATGATTTCGATAAAACTGTTATATATGTTTATAATTCAAGTTAAATACGTATTTCCTATATCTAATGGTGATTGGAAGTATATGGCAAGTATATATACTTTATTTTGCAACTTCACCTTTTATATAAAGGTGTATTATATTATATTGTAGAGAGATACTATATAATAGGGTCTGTTAGTTTATAAGTGAGATTTTGTTTTGAGTATATGTTCACATTAAATGGTTTACTATAGTGCGTCTGCATATTTAGTTGTCCGATTTTATATATTTGTGAGTTTAGTTGTACGCATATATTTTGCATGTAAGTTAGGTAGTTGTCTACATTATATGAATATATATATATATATGTGTGTGTGTGTGTGTGTGTGTGTGTGATGGTCATTTATATGATTCGATGATTTATATTTATATTACAGCATTACATATTTGGGTTACAGTGTTTTACTTATAATATATATGCTGGTTTGATTTAAAAATGTATGTGTTTGAATGGTTTTGCAGCATAATACATATGTACGTTATGTCTATATGTTTTATCATCTATTTCAAAATTTTGGTTTATAAAAATCTGTTTTGATATTGGTTCACATGCATACATTTTCTTACACCTGTGTATATAGCGTGCATATCTCTGTATGAGTTCATTCGGTAACTTGCATTTAATAATATATGTTTACAATATGTTTATTTATATATATATTTATAGTTTATACATACGTATATAGTTAAGACTGTAGCCTGTATTCAATTTATGTAATACGTTTAAACGTTATATTATATAAGTTTTATATGTGTTTTACCGTGTAAGTTATAATATTGATTTCATATAAAGTTTATAACTGATGATATATATTTGTTTGAATATATATATATATATATATAAAATTTACAGTTGGGTTTGAATATATACTAAGTTTGCCTGTATATATTATAGAAAAATAAGATTTGTTTATATAAAAGTTCAGACATATAGGTTTATATAGGCAGTATAACAACTGTGTGGTCTGTTGTTGTAAATTAAAAGTTTATACAGTGATATTTTATAAAGTATATTAAGTTATAAAGGTTTAAATATGTATATTTTGTTGGATTTCTAAATATATATACGTCAGATCGGTTTATATTCTAGTTATATATATATTCAATAACTATATATCTACAGTAAATTTTGATGTGTTTAAAAGATATGGGTTTGGTTTCAAATATATATATATATTTCATTTTTGTGCGTTTGGATTTAATATTGGTTTGAAATTTATGTATATAGATTTAAATTAAAGGTTTATATAGATTGTTGTTTTCTATTGTATATGTACAAAGTGATATGTTCGTATATCTATGTAAGTATTTATGTCAAATTATATTATGCATAAATGTTAGATTTTGATATATATGTTTTAATTTAACCAGTGATTTTTGAAATACGTATACATTTAATTTAAAATTGTGTTTGTATTTAGAATATGACTTGATATGTACATAGTTATATATAGTTTATATGTATAAATTCACTTATTCCATTTATCATCATCGATCCAGTTCTGATTTGATTTCGTCACTTCCTTATCTATCAGCTTGTCTGTCGAATCCGTATCAATCTAGCTTTGATTGGAATTAGTGTTGGGTTATAACTAATCCCACTCTCATCCATCCCTAGACTTGAAAGGTGAGCAATCACTCACGATTAACGTTCTTATATTTATTAAATTTGATTTCACTTGAAATGACAATTGAAATATGTTGCTTTTAGTTATTTACACTGCTATATATATGTTATTATCTGTATCTGTCCACATGTGACATCTGACACTAGTATCTGTTATTTATATTGATGATATATGCCTGTTATTTATTATCATATCTATTATCACTCTGCAAGTTCCCTGTTAGTATAGAATTCACTATGGGTTGAAATGATACATACCCGAACGATCTGTAGAATATGAGAAAATCGTTATGGATTGAAATGATAAACCCAAGTGAATTTCACTGAATTGAATTTAGGATTGCGGGTTGAAATGGTATATATATCCGTATATATTTAAATTCCGGATTGAAATGATAAATATCTGTATCACTTGACCATAGGATAGAAAATTATATACAGACATCGTTGGTCTATATCTATATGTATATATTGAAAATGATTTCTAAGGTTTTGAAATTAATATTTTGGTTTTAATAAATATTGATTTTAAGATATTATATATATGTTATTTTATAAAGGTTAAAATTTAGAATTTTAAATTTATATGTTTAAAATTTTGAAAGGTTATAAGTCAGTTTTGAAATTATATTTTTAAATAGATTTTATAATGAGTTTTTTGTAAGTTAAGTTGGGAAGACAAATTAGAATTTATTTGAAATTGTATTTGATTAAATCAATTTGAAACTTATTGAATTGTGATTTTAAAGGATATGATTTTATAACTTGATTTTTTGTTAAGGTAATTAAATGAATATTTCAAGTTTAAATAAATTGAAGGAAATATTTAGTTTATTTGTAATTTGGATTTTATTTAAATGATATTGGATTTATTAAGTGAATATTTCAAACTAAATAATAATGGAGTTAAATTAAGCTATATATGAAGTTATCAAATTTAGTTTTGATGGTGTGGAATATGTGAAGCTTTGAAATATATCATAAATGGTTTATTTTGTGGTCTAAATCTGTATTTGAAATTGATATAACTTGAAATGGTTTATTTAGAAACTGAATTGAGTTGAAATTGATAAATTGAGATTGAATTTAATTGAATTTTGGAATTTGAGTTGATTTGAATCAATTTATGAAATTTGAGGAAGCTATTTTATTATATAAAGTATTTTTAAATTTCATTTAAAACTATTTATATATATTTTACTTTATAAATTATTTTTAATATAAACTATTTTGATATAAATTATTTTTAACATAAACTATTTTAATATAAACTATTTTAATATAAACTATTTTATTATAAACTAATTTAATGTAAACTATTTTATTTTATAAACTATTTTATTACGTATATACTATTACTAATATCTAAACTGTTTAAGTAGTGGAAGTTATGATTTCAAGTTATGGTTTTCCAAAGAATTATGATTTCAAGGTGTTATGATTTCAACTGTTTTGGTTTCAAAAGTGTTGTAACTTTGGAAATGCTATGATTTTGGAAATGGATATATTTGAAGTAAAGAATGATATCGTATTGATTTAGTTTTTGAAATGGAAATGATATCGTATTGATATGGTTTTTAAAATGGAAATGATATTTTGGTTTTTGAAGTATAAACTTTTTTGAAATGATCGCGGTGTTATAATAACGATTGGTTGTTAAAGAGACCGGGATCGGATATTTTCACACTCTCTGCCAATACTGAAAACCACTTTTACAATTATGTACACGGTGGAGATTCCAAAATGAAGTGTGGTGACGATCCTATATGAGGTATATACATGGACCCGACTCCCGTGAGTTAGCTTAAGGTAACTAAAATAGGAGCAATTGACGAGCCAGGTGAGGTAGCTCCTCTGATCGGACACATTCTTTTGATACTATATTCTGACTTTGTGATTGATTTGGCGGCCACACTTGATTTTGATTTGGAAGTGTGTTCCGAGGTAGGCAGTAGCGGCTGCTATGCATTACCACCAGCCCAGAAAGTGTAATTGTTATATCTACCCTAGCATTGCCTAGTTGTGTCATGTCACCTACCCTATCGAAACCATTACGAGTTTTTTTTGTACCATACCTATGGAGTGCCCTCTGACGACCCCAGTACGGGGGAGATTACGATACTACATAGACTATGGGAATATATAAAATGTGTTAAGGGGGAAATGGGTAACGCCTTAACATTATTTTAATAGTTTACTTTACTATGTGCATTATTATAATAGCGTATATTACTGCATAATAGACAGTTTAATGGATCCTTAGAGGAGGGTTATTCCAAACGTCCTTTGAGTTACTTGTATTTCAGTTGATGTTTCACTTGAGTTGAATTTATTGATATAAGAATGTTAACCCTGACTCGAGTGTTTTATGTTTTGCTTTATGCTCGGGTCAAACTGAGTGTACCAATATTTGAGACTCGCCTTTGGAGCTGGAGGTTCGCTTAGAGATCCATCTATCGATTCTGCTTTCATTTATTCAGTCGATTCCAGTGATATATTCAGATTTTGTATTTGATTATTGTATTGAGGCATCCATGTATTCGAGACTTCTGTTGTATCTTGTTTAACTCTATTGTATATAGTAGCTTCATGAACTACTATTCTTTCATTTCCCCTGCATTATTGTTGTATTACTCTGTGTATGTGATTATTTCATTCACAGTATGTGCTGAATTTTGCTAAATATGAGTTAACAACTTGATATTTGAAGCAATTCAATTCCAACGTGTGTGGATGCGAATGGTTGAAAATATGCAGGATGTTACAAGGGCACATAACATATTAACACTTGGTCATGATAAAAGATCGCTCCAAATTATAATAAAATAAGAAACTTACCATTGTACAGAGATAGATGATGATGGAAAGCATTTTCAGAATCAAATCATCAATGCACCTGCTTCCAAAGATAGAAGCAGGTACTCGAATGAGGTCTCAAATTCTAACTTTCAAAAAACATGTTGTTATCCGCAGGCAAACAATGGCAAGGAGAGAACGATCAAAATCGAGCAGCTAAACCATTGATTCTCGAAGGATGGGACTAATGGATAAGGTGTATATCCGCAACAATGCCCTAGCAGAGCACATATGAATAAGCGAAGTTAATTGTTATAGACTCAAGACAAACAGTACCAAACTCCCTGATCCATAATTATGATGGGAAGAGTGCAATAATACTAAGGGGCAACGTAACTACTCGCCCCACATCATCCAATCATCTTTAAGTGCTCGTAATTTAGCATTTAAGAATAACGGGTTCTGCAAATGGAATTCAGTTCGCAACAAAAACCAACCGAAGGAAATTTGATCCTACACAAGAGTAACCATGGAATTGGGTAAACAATGACCATGTACCGCCAAAAGTAGCACTTGATGGTTATAAGCAAAGCGAAGTAATAGAAGACCCCTGAGACTCTCATCCTTTCAGAAAATGGCGTATCTCAGAGTTGAGCAACGCTAAGAAAACAACCACATTGGTTAAATGGGATCTACCCAACTCTACAGGATCAAATGAATGACTCAACCTTCACCAACGTGACTTTAACATTGCCCGAAGACAAGTAGCACTATGAAAATACTTCTAATATCCAACCATTGAAGTGCTAGTTTTCGAAGGCCGAAACTAGTACCCACCTAGATTAAAAGCACTGTAAAATTGACTGGAATATCGATCCTAACCTCCTGAGTGCCGGTGTTGCCTTGCCAATGCCAAGGCCTTCTTTTATCTTTTAAGTATTGGTGTTGCCCTGGCAATGCTGGAGAATTTTTCTATTTCCTAAGTACCGATGTTGCCTTGGCAATGCTAGGAAACTTTCTATTTCATAAGTACCGGTGTTGCCTCGGCAACTCCGGGAAATATTCTACTCACCATGTTACAGTATTGCCTCGGCAATGTCAGTAATACTTTAATCTACAAGGTTGATGAGAAACACTCATCCCAATGAACCATCGATGCACTAGCTTTTAGAGATAGAAGAATGACCGGAAGACATATCCTTTCATAGGTCTGCCGGATGGTTTGACCTTTCATCATAGGAATCAGCTATTTCACAGGAGTAAAGTAGCGTTGAAAGGAAATCCTAGGATTGACTTTCCCGTGTACTAATTTCTAGGGATGAAAGCTAGTGCACACCGAATTTCCTGAATTGAACTTAGAAATAATTTTGACACAACCGAAAGATAGGCAGCCTCGAGAAAATATTGCTTGGAGCCAAGCAGTTAGGTTATTAATTCTCAAAGACAGGAGCTGACATATGAATAAAACTTCCATAACAACATCAGCAACCAAGAAGAGCATGCATGGCCAGGGACAAGCGGGAACAATCCTGGAAGTTCGAAAATAAAATCCCCACACTCCCTCAATTCTAGAATGGGATTGAGTGCCAAACTGGGGGAAATTAAGCAATTCACCCCATAGATTTCTATCGTTCACAATCGCCCAAATATAGGCATTCGAAATAGCTAGTACCTCAAAAAAGGATGGAAGCATAGATACTTGATCGAAAAGAGATGTTTCACGACCCTGACACGAATAACCGCGAGGTTGGTTAGATAATGGTTCTGTATCACAGAACAGAGCTGGCAATAAAATCGTCAACAAAGGAAATGAAGGATTTAACATTTAGAAATCTACTGTCGCTCATAGTTGGGCGACGATGAGAAGGATCGATGACCCACTTACAATCTAACTAGATCATATAGTTTCAACTTGTAGGAATATATCATTACCGAAGTTTGGTGATGCTAGGAAGAAACTCCAAAATGAAACTACCTTCAGGATCATAAGTAAGAGTTTGATTGAATCTTCAGCCCTACATTCTGGCATCTCATGCTATTTGAAGATTTAGAACATCAAGGAAAAATCCACAGAGTCGAGTCATCTGTTTATGATTTTTCGAAGATAGAAACCAACACATGATTAGGATCTCAACATCGGACTCAGAAGATTTTACTCTAACAAAGGATGCGAGAAACACGTCTTTCTAATACAAGCCGACATCATTACAAAACTCAGATCATGGGATCAAGCAACAAAGTCCCCTATTCTCGAAGATATGAGCTATCATGTCAATTAAACTGGGGCAATCGAATGTATTGCTTAGGAGACCTAGTCTCCTAAAACATGTTGGCTCGGTAGTCAAAGTAATCAACCCTACGGACTTAGGCATTTAACCAACACTTTATTGAAATGAACTAATTAGGCATAAGTAAGGATTAGCTACAGAACTGGCTGGACCAAGCTGCTTCATAGTTATAAACAAAGCTATGAAATACGATGTGCCGAAATGACCACAGAAGTATTACTTACATGTATAGAATTATAGTAAACGAGCGTGCTACACATGAGCACAAGAAGTGCAATAGCGAGAAAAAGCAATGCACGGAATCGAGAAGTTAAGCTAATAGTCCTCGGAGATAGAGGCTGGTGTACATTGAATTCCTGAAAATGCAAAGGAAGGACAATCGCACTTGGACAACTTGTGACGACCCGGATTTTCGGACCAGTTAAAATTGCCGAAAAATCCATCCGTTCTAAAACTACTAATTAAAACTACCAATGTAATATACCATATTTGATAAATATTCAACCTTACTAAATATATAGGATACAATTTCATTTATACAACTTATCAGAGTAATTAATTTACTTATTAATCCTACAAAGTGTGCTTTAATATATACCGAATATAATGACTATAAATCTACCACTACACAACTTTAATGAGAGAGACACCATTATCCTT
The DNA here is from genome assembly GCA_030765085.1 of Allium cepa. NCBI lineage: Eukaryota > Viridiplantae > Streptophyta > Magnoliopsida > Asparagales > Amaryllidaceae > Allium > Allium cepa. Next base: position 532,366,876 of record CM060934.1, read on the forward strand.
ACCTGCGAACTCAATAAACAATGTAAATACGGAATAAAATAGTAAGCATGAAAGATATAATAATGCAAGATAAACAACAACCAATAACAGATAAAATGAAAGGGTTATATTATTTTAAGGGCTGCATCACTACCACTTGTGACTGCCTGCGTCTCCCTATCTAATTGGGTACCCAATTAGATATAGGATCAAGCCAACGTAGTTATCCTGCCGCAAATAGGACTCATGGAGCCTATGATGCAACAAACAATATGTAATTCCTAAAACTACACACTTAGGCTTAATCTTCAATTTTAGGATTTCAAATATAATTACCTTTATGGAAATATATCTTTAGTCTTTATTCTCGTCTTATTTCAAAACTTTTAATATATATATTCAAATTATACTTTACTTCAAGATCTTAAATCAAATCACTTTTGTAAGTTTATTTGGAAATCCCAAATACTGTAATAAAATCATATCAAACCATATGCAACCAGATCGGGTGGTTTCTTCCAATAACAAGGCAACTGGATCCTAGCATACAATTGATAAATAAGTACACCCCTATATTCCAAGAGCGGACTATACCAAAAACACATGCCCACTTTTTAATTACGGGTTATCCGAATCATCGGTAACATAACAAATCACTTTATACCCTGAAGTGGAAAAATCATTTACACTAGTAATTATAAATACTTCAAATCTATAATAATTTCCATTTCTAAATCCTTTCAAAAATCATCTTAAAATCATCGGGTTTAGTCCTCGAAATTCTTTTCATTTTATAAAACATTTTTATAAAACCATTCTTATATAAATCACTTTTATATAATATAACTTCAAAATATTCATTACAATCATTTCTATTTCTTTTAAAGGGAAAACATTTCGTAACATTTCCATTTGAAAACCAATTTTCAAAACAATTCATTAAATTGAAGTGAACCAAATATTACCGCTAAACACCTTATAGTCAAATCGTGAAATAAATCACAAGGTGTTATCCAATAATTATTTTCTACCCAGCCCATGCATATGGATAATTAATTGATCATAAAATGGTTGAGCAAAGTCAACAATCAATAAATAATAATCAATACTCATAAACTGATCAAGTGCAATCCAAACAACCAAACGATCAATTAACAAAATAAACACAACAATAAATGACAAATCAACGCTTCACTCTATCAAATATTTATAACATTTTATTTTATCTTGGGATAAAACGGTTTGAAATTTATTTTGAAGCATCCGGGCTTTTCCTTAGACATGTTCCGTCCCTCGCCCAATACTCCTAGGATCTCACAGATGAAACATGTGTACAAGTCATTTCCGCATACCCCATTAAGTATTTAACTTCTAAATTTTAAAATACTTAATTAACCATCCAAATAGTCAAACAAGGAAATAAAACCATTTTTTAGCAAACAAAGTAAACAAGCATTCAACAAGGGTTTTCAAACAACACTTAACACTTAAAGTTCCTTCAACTTAGAAATGATTTTAATGAACTTAAAGGAAGAAACAACTCATTTTGGATTCCACTCCATCAAACTTTAAGACAAGGAAATTAAGATCTAACCCATACTCCTACCATGTTGGGAAACCAAATCAAAATAAGCCTAATTTTCTCCTTCCAAGCACTTGGCTAAGGCTTGAGATGGAGATTGGTCGAAAGTATAGAGAAGAAGTGGTAGAGCTTTGAACTTGAATTCTCAAAATTAGACCCGAAAAATAGGCCATCTTCTCTCTTATTTTTGACTCTCTTACTCTTAAAATTTGAAAAAATGTTAACTGAAAAGTTGTTGCAAATTCTTTCATCTTGAATTTAAAAAAAAAATCACCCAATTTTGTTTAGTTTTGAGGAAGATATGGTCAAAAGAAAAGGAGCTATTCTTGGATTCACAAATATAAAGCCCGAAAATGTATTTTAAAGAATTGAGTTTCAAATATAGCAAACTTAAAACTGAAAAAAGTGATTAAAATAAAAGTTGTAGTCACTGAAATTTCTTACGGTTTAAAAAAATACTTTCTTAATTTGGATCTGTTATGATCAAATTATAATCAAAACAAAATGGTCTATTCTCTGGCTTAAAAACTGGATCAGAGAATGCACTGGAAAGAAGTGAATTTCGATATGGTAAAGTTTAGAATGAGACAAAATGATCAATATAAAAGTTGTAGCCACTAGAAAAATACAAGATTTGAATAAAATAAATTTTTTTGATTCTGTTTTTAAGAAGTTATGGCCGAGAGAAGAAGAGATAAAATATGGAGAAAAGAGGAGTTTGATTTGAAGAGGATGAATATTGATTTCTTTTGAACATTTTGAAAATCTTTTGACATTATTTCTTTCTAACTTTTTTATGACATGAAAACCATTAAAGAGAAGAGGAAGAAGATGAGGAAGCTTGAGAAAATATGAAGAAGAAATGTGAATGAAATGAGAGAAAGAGGTGGGTATTTATAGAAAAAGTAAGGAATGAAATTTTACAAATTTAACCTCTTACCAAATTACCAAACTAACCTTACTTCAACCTAAAGTAAACTTCACTTTTTCAACACTTAACATCATCAACTCACTTCTTACTTTATCTCTTAGTCACTTAAAGATTGAGTAAAGAAAAGCAATTATTTTGTTGGATTTTGATTTGATGTGATTTGATGTTTACTTTTCTTACTTTTGCTAGTTCTTACTTACTTTTACTAATGACTTCTAAAAGTTTTATAATCCTATTTCGAAAAAGTAAACATGTTTAGTTATTAAAATGTGTAATATATATTAAAACATGTTAATAAAGGTGCAACAACGTTGTGACAGCTTATGCAACAAATTATTTTGAACAAAACGTTGAATTTCGACAAAACGTTTTACAGTCACATTTTGACGTTTTAGTTAAACTATTTTTTATGTAAAACAAATTTAAAAATCAATTTTTATAGTATTATTTAAAAATATAAACACTCAAAGCTTAATTAAAATAATTTATTTAACCATTGAAACATATTTTTTGAAATCAGGATTTTGTCATTTTTGTCGATATAAGAAAATGTTACTATTTTTATGTATATTTATATTTCCAAATCATATCTAATATTGTTTGAATCGTAAAACCTTTTATATTTTATATTTAAAATCACTCTAAATAGTATATTTTAAAGCGGTCAAATTCTAGGTCGTTACACAAGTCATGCGCTAGTTTCCAAAGGCTAAAACTGTGCTAGATCAAACTCCAACTACAACTCTACAAGAGCAACCATGTCTTGTTATTTAACGGCAATCAATCATCCCAATATGATAAGAATAATAAGAGAAGCATAAATTGCGAAGCACCCAGCTTATGGAGGAGTGGAAGTCCGTCCTCTAGACTAAAGATCGGAAGAAAGAAAAGTCATTTTCAATAACAAACTTGGCATTTAACCCTGTTAGGTATGTTTTACTTTAAATAATATCCTTATATAATTAATGCGCGAAATCCAAGGGAAGTTGACGTATGTTGACCAATTGGGTCCTGAGCGCTAACCGGGGTAGACGTACTGTGTTATCTACGAAGAGTCTAGTATCCTAAATACCGCGAACAAACAATCTAGTGTAGATAGCTTGCTTACAACTAAAAAAACAATCCATATCATCCTTCACACTTACCCATTAGCGATCATCGATCGATAACGAAGCCACTGTCCGAAGCGACGTAGGAAGCTTTTCATTTTAGGAACACTGGAATACAGAAATAGAAAGAGCGATACGATTGAAATATTCATTACATATGAATTTGGAATAAATCGTTGCATTGGAATTCAAAAACATTGACGGGACCTTAACCAAATTCTCGTGAAGGAAAAGCTAAAGACAAAGAGGAAGAATTCACTCCAGAACGGTGTATAATTATTCGGGACAAAACTTAGCTTCACCGCCAGTCGAACCAGAACTATATAGGACAACTCCAAACCTACATCATGCACCCACTTACTGACCTAAACCTTTGCGTAAAGTATGGAGCAAGGATTACGTCATCAATACCAGGAATTGAAATTCAGATTGAAATAAAAAAAGAACTGTTATCAGAAGTCAGTCAATTAAGAACAACATCTTGAGGTGGACTCTAACAATTCACATTGGAAATTCAGCAGTCAGAGCCTAATTTGCATGGTAACCTCGACACGATAAACTAGAATTCACAAAATGAAGACTCAAAAGATGTTACTTCTAGAGTGTGCCTTGTTTTCAACGAAGGCATAGTCTGGGGGGGACAAATGTATATCCAGGTTTTTAACTCGACAGGATCCAACGGGAGACCAAACAATCTCGTATTATTAGAATGGTTTAGAACTTAACCAGAAAGGCTAAGGCAAGGGGTTAACGAGAGCCAAACTATATGGCTAAGGGAACGACTGGGATCGATGAAGCTGAGAGATCAGCATTCTTTTAGTCCAATCAGCAGTTGAGCGCGAATAGCTAGTGAATTGCCATCAAGGTGAAATAGCTACGATAAAAGACTATGTGAACATCTCCAATTTCAAACTCCAAAAAAATCCTAAGTACTCAGATCATCAGCGACCCATTCCTCTCCTAAAAACTTTAGGAAAATGAGCCAGAGAATACTACGAGAAGAGGCTAAGACATTGGCTCGCAAAAGGAGCCAAGTCTATGGGTCACCAGTGACCCATAGGCCATGCGTCGCTAGTGACCCATGTTTCCTCCTCGTATAGTGAGCCACATCTTCCATGGGTTGTTCCCTACCTACTAGCGAGCAGATGATAAAGTGGCCTAGCCCAGAAGCTCTTCGGTCCATATAAATACATACCTACCTGCAACATAAAGAGGATCTTCTCCAGACTGGATACTGAAGCTCTGTTGGAATTATTCTTCACTCTCAATCTCTCTCATATCAATCTGCAAAGCAATTCACTATGATTTTCCAGTGAATTCCAGCTTTGGCGATTCAATCCAACTAAAGATAATCAAAGCCTTGTAATTAAACAACTCTTGTAATAGCAATCTGTCCATAGTAAAAGTATAATGTAAACGTAGGCTTATTAAAAGCCAAACCACTATAAAAATTCTCTGTCTCTTTTCTTTTGCTGTTCTTTTTCTATATATATTATCAGTGGTATTGCTCTATCAGAACAGGGCTGGTGCTTTCAAACTCAAACTAGGGTGTTGGTCCATTTTTTGGGTCAACATAATTGTTCTTTGATTTAAAAAAAGATGTATTTTATAAGTTGTAAGATGTAACCGATGTTTTGACCAAGCAGATTTTCATTGGAGTTAGGACGTCAAGATGAAGACGAAACGTTTCACAAACTTGGGAATGTGTATGGAAGGGCAAGAAGATCATACTCAACAAGTTACAAAGGAAAAGGAGCAAAGTGGACCACTCAGTATCAAGAGCCTACTCCACATGGACCACCAAAATCACTTATGCGTGCAGCTATGGCTCAAGTGATTTCAATGGAGTGCTCTGCTTGAAGAATAGACAGACAACTCTAAGGATTCTTGAGAAGAAAGCAGAGATGAACAAAACAAGATCAACATAAAGAGTAGTTGAATATAGAAGATCGAAAAGGGAGGGAGGGACCGGTCGGTACCGAGTGGTTCTTCCTAGAGATTAAGCCTTGTTTCTCTCTCCAGTTGCTCCGGCTTATATTTGGACTTGATGTTTAGTGGACTTCCTGTTCTGCTGATTGATTCCCCTATAAATATGAACCTTATGGTTACTAAAAACAAACCTTTTCCACTTCATTATTCTTCAATTTCTTTTTTTCCTCCATTAAGGTCCCCAAGGCAGAAGTTGTTGGCAGTTCTAGCCTTTAAGAACTTGTCAATCCCTTGTACTTGTGACTCTCAATTAGATAATTAATAAATTATAACAGATGTAGACCGGAGATTGCCGAATCACTGTAAGTATTCATGTGTTTTCTTTAATTTTCTGATAGTATTTGCTAGATCTCAACTTTCTATAGGTTTTTGGGTGTTGTGTCATTTTTGAAGTCAATATTTTGGTGTTTTCACTGAGAATTGATTCTCACTTCACATCTAGCTTGCTATTTTAGGTTTGTAGAGATCTAGAAGATTTCCTTTGAATAATTTGGAAACTTGTTGATAGATGTTGACGGCGCCTAGGAAAACTGGAAGATCAACTAGGACGGTTGTTGGAAGTGAAGTAGCAGTAGTTGGGGGTGATGAAGGAAATGCTTGCTAAATAAAAGTTAGTAACCGGCAGGCAGTACTAGGATCATCTGCTCAGCATGAAGTGGTTACTAGGGTTGAGCTTGATAAGATGATGTAGGAGTTGAACTAGAAGTTAGTTGACAATCAGAAGGCATTGGTGGAGAAAATGGACGCCAACATAACATTACAGACCCAACAACAAAAAAGAATCATGAGGAACATGAGAGAAGTTTCTCCCCTAGATCTAAAGAAGAGATTTCGTCTGTTTCTAGTCGGAAGAGGCAAAATGAAAGACAAAATAGAAGGAAGCAGTTACTGGATCAATAAAAGGAATTGCCGGAGGAAGTTTAGGTCGTTCGAAAGGGATATAATCGAAAGGAAGCAGTGGGCGAAGCTCCAAGAATCATGATAGAAGAAAATGTTAACACTCCACCTACTGCAAAATCACCGGCGATAAACCCGAACTTAAGGGTGAAAACCCCACAAGCGGATATAAGTATGGCTCACTCCTACTCTTAAGCTAAGAGAATTCAAGGAAGACAATTGGGTGAAAATGCCAACATGTAAAACGCGGAAAGAAGCTCTAAAACCCATGTTGCAGCACCATATCAAGCAATGGATAAGGAACTGTTACTCAAACAGTATTCCTAGAAGCAGGAAGACCAAGAAGATATAATACAAACCGAGATCAATTACAATGCCAAGTTGCCGTAGTATATTGCGACCACTCCCAACTAACCAGCTTCCTATCACAGTATGGAGCTCCCACCATCAAATCACAAGTGTTCGTCATCGATATCATCAATAATCGTCAAAATGGTCACTAAAAACTCACTTTGAGGTGGACTCGAAGTCGAACTCGGGTAATCAGCTATTTGACTCGAAGCAGATTCTGGAAGTCCTAACTCGAACTCAAACTCAGGTAATCATCCATATGACCCGAAGTAACCTTAGGAAATTCTGGTCCAGAATCAGACCCGGGTAAATCCAAAATTTTCTCCAAGCAAATAGGCAAATGGCTCAAAGCAATATTTGTGACCAAGCAAGCACTTCAAATTCTATGACTCTAAGCAAATGGAAAATTTTCTCTAGTCGGACTCCATGTAAAATACCACTGGTCCATTAATGCTGATTGATCTTCTTTTGTCCATAACTCGAACGTGTGAACTCCGAATACCTTGAAATTTCGGATGCAACTTTATGAGGCCTTCTTTGTCACCCTAGACTGATTTCACCTAGTTTGAAATTTTATGGGATCGTGACCGATCTAGGTCATTCAATCGACATTTCCAATCAGTCAAGCATAGACACTCTCAAGCATTATAAACAGATGTAACTTGAAAACGGACCGATCTGATAATGATTAGGGCATCTTCCCAATCGATACCCATTCACCGAAGTTGTTCAACATGCAGATTGTCCAAAGAAGTTTATCATGCCAACTATACCATTTATACAACTATACAACTGATTCAAAATTGCTTCTTTACAGGTACGACTAGCATATGAAGGAAGCAAGGGCAACAGATGTAGTCCGCTGCTAGGCCCTCTGGAATCGTTAAAGGATGAAACAACCTGCTAACCTAGAAGAATTCTATGAGAAGGCAAACTAGTTCTAAAATACTAGAAGTGGTGCAATTAGAAGAAGGCAAACCCGGCAGCGTGCCAAAGAATATACCGAACAGGGAAGGAGCTACAAGGCCTTAGGGACCTTTTGCCTAGTAAGGCTACTAAGACCCAGTAGAAATATGCCCTAGCTAATTGATAAAATTAGACGAAAAGATGATTATCAAATAACACTATAGCTAGCTAGCAACTAAGGAATAGGACAGCAATCTAAAGCGATGCCTTCTCATCCATCCTAGTATACTCTCCTTCTCAAAATGAGCCATACTGGGGCACTAGGGGCATTGCAGACAGCACAATGAAAGTAATGCTTCTATGCCCTCGACGAGTCATGTCTATCCCCCTTCTGAGCACCGAAGTTGCTGGTGGCGTCAAGAAGTCTTGTCCAGAGGATCGTCGAATAAACATATATAGCACCTTAGCCTATAGGAAACGATAAACTGTGTTCCCTTGAGTTGAGTCTAGAAAATTCTTCTTGAAGTCAATGAATCATTGCTTTAAGACCGCTGGGCTATCGGACACATGACCCAAAACTCCTCTCGAAATCGATAAATTATCATTCCAGGTCCATCTGGTCATTGGACATCCAACCACAAAAAATCCTTCGCGAACATGAAGGTCTTTCAAGATCTAAAGCATCAAGGAGGCAAACCGATAGATCGACGGTCATCTGATACAAAACCCTTCGCAAATGTAAAGGTCTTCAGCGAACTAAAGCATCATGAAGGCGAACTGGTAAATCAATGAAATTTATGTATGACTGATATCCACAAAGGTGAAATGGAAGACTTGCAGTCATCTGATCCAGAACTCCCCGAAGTCAACGAAGTCATGCTCCGGGGTCACAAATCGGCAATCTACTAGTCACTATGAAAAATTAATGGAATCACTTCCAAGGACCAATGAGACAACAGTGCTAAATTCTAAAGCTTCAAAGTCGCTCAAAGAAACTAAGACAAAACTGAACTAACCTTGTGATCAATCAGAGGCCGACTCAAATCAAGCCAAGATTCGGCACCTAGGAAAACCGCACCCACTGGACTGGACGCAACCAAAAGAGTTGCAGAGACACTATGGATACAGTTCAAGCGCACCAATAGCCCCGTGGCGTTAGGGGCACTGCACACACTTCAATAGCCATAAGAAAGTCCAAGACTAATCATACCATCGTTCTATTATACCCGTTATTGATCAAAAATTCTGGCATTCTGGCAATTGCGAACTTAATAGTGCAACAAACAAAATGCTAGCATAATACTTGCCCACTTCTTTCCAACTACTATTATATCACTCTTGGGGACCAATTCCTCTTCCTCTTGGACCCCATGCTGGTCAAAGACCCATTCTCTAAAGGAAGTTTGGACCAAGAGCTAAGAGTCATGTCTTAACTCCCATAGGCTCTTTCCTCAATCCATCTTCATGCGGTCAGTTATAGATCTCTCTACCATGGCAGCCGGTCAGCTATAGATCTCTGCACCATGCTAGTTTGATACATTTAGACGTGTACATCTTTCAAAAACACGAAAGGATCATCCAAACCATGTTTACTCAAAGATAGGAAATACCGAGGAGCACCAAAACCAAAACTCCTCATGTTGTCCGAAGATAGGCAACACCATGGAGAACCTAAACTCCTCATGTTCCCGAAGATAGGCAACACCAAGGAGCACCAAAACTCCTCATGTTTCCCGAAGATAGGCAACACCAAGGTGAACTACAACTTCTCGTGTTGCTCGAAGATAGGCAACACCGAGAAACACCAAAATAATAACTCCTTGTGTTGCCCAAAGATAGGCAACCCCAAGGAGCACCAAAACTCCTCGTGTTGCTTGAAGATAGGCAACACCAAGGAGCACTAAAAGAACAAAAGGCAACATCGAGGAGCACCAAAACAACAACTTCTCGTGTTGCCCGAAGATAGGAAACAGCGAGAAGCACCAAAAGAATAACTCCTCGTGTTGCCTGAAGGTAGGCAATACTGAGGAGCATTAAAATAACAACTCCTCGTGTTTTCCAAAGATAGGAAACACCGAGGAGCACCAAAACAAAAACACCTCGTGTTGCCCGAGGATAGGCAACACTAAGGTGCACCAAAAAACAAACTCCTCGTGTTGCCCGAAGATAGGCAACACCAAGGAACACCAAAACAACAACTCCTCGTGTTGCTCGAAGATAGATAGCACCGAGGAGCACCAAAATAACAACTCCTCATATTGCCCAAAAATAGGAAACACCAAGGAAAAATTAAAAGTAGCGCATCTCATAAGTCGTGCACCAAAATAACTCCTCCTCGTGTCGCACGGAGATAGGCAATACCGAGGAGCACAAAAATAACAACTCCCCGTGTTACCCGAAGATTGGCAACAAAGAGGAAAAATAAAAGCCATGCACCTCGTAAGCCGCACACTAAAATAATAACTCCTCACGTTGCCCGAAGATGGGCAACACCGAGGAAAAACAAAAGCCGTGCACCTCATAAGCCACGCACTAAAATAATAACTCCTCAGGTTGGCCGAAGATAGGAAAAACAGAGGAATATCAAAAGCCGTGCGCCCACAAGCCACAAACCAATGCATTAAAGCATAAACTCCTCAACATTCCCTAGAGATAATTCAACACCGATGAACATCGTCGAAAATTCACGGTCCTAAAACGTAAACTCCTCACTGTAGGATCGATTTCACCCTATAGGAGGGTGAATAGGGTGATACTATTAATTATAAAAAATTAATGCGGAAATATATAAAGTAATTGCAGCACTCATAATAGAAGAATAATTGCAGCATGGATAATCGCAGAATATTAAAAGCAAAAATAGAACAACACAAATTTACCCAGCTTTCGCAAAACCCTGCCTACGTGCTGACCCAAGATTTCTACTAGAAATTAAATAATCAGATGCTTACGCATGTAAACTCGCGATACCCTCTATTGACTAACCTTACTCTATGCTTAAAATCCTGCCACAAATCAGCCATTGAGTTGCGGATTCTCGAACTACACCACCGTAGTTCATACCCTAGTCACGCGACAAGAAAAACACAATTTTTAAAAAGTTTGAAAGTAAAATTACAAATAAAAACAAGAAACCCTAATTAAATTTTGAGCCTAAATAAAATTTATAAAGGCTGGCCCAAAATAAAATAAAAAGAATCCTCCATTTTTTTTCCATCTTTGTGTAAAAATCGGCCGTCCTTCTTCGTGAAAAATCGTTGCCTTGTTCCTCTTTCAATAACTAGGGCTTCTGTAAAATTGGAAGCGCCGCCTACGTCAGATCAATTGCAGTGATTATTTGCTTTGTTTGGCTTGGACAATAGATTCTCTAGCTGTGATATGGTTTCGGTCGCTCCAATTTTATCGAGTTCGAACTAAAATGGTATGTGATTTATGCTTTTTGCTTTACTGCTTAGCTTGCTTGAACTCGATGATTTTAGCTGCCAATGATGATATGGATTATATAGGATTGAAAACCCTAAATTTTCAATCGAATATATTGTTTGAATTTGTCTGATAGTTTTAGCTTGGCCGTTTGATTTTGATCGAATACATGTGATTCATCCTGATTGGTTCAATTTCGTATATACTTTTGCTTGATTATCATGGCTTTGATTTTGGCTTGTTCGATTTTTTCTTGGTCACCACGGCTTTGATTAAACTTGAATTAGACTTCGAATTTGGTTCCGTTCTTTTCTTTGTTGACTTCGACCACTTCGACTTGTTAAATGTTATCTGGACTTGTTCGAACTGTGCCTTATTCACCATAGTTTTTATTCTTTGTAATTTTGAATTTATGTTAACTTTTTTTTGGCTTGATCAATTTGAAATTCACTCTACTGGTTATGTGTATACATATATAAGTATATATGTATACATGTTTGTTTGTGAGTAAAAAATGATTGTTCGATTATGATGTTTCCTGAGTTGCTTTGAATCTTAGCTTGCTATATTCACCTCCGCCGCCTTCTTTCTTGTGTCTAGTCTTGGCCATTTGTTCATAGTATATATATGCATTCATGTTTGTTTATTGCACCATGTAGTTTGTTTGAAGTTACCACTGTTGTCATGTGCATTTTGGTTTCACTGAAATTTGTCTGCACTTTGATTTGATGGTCAGCTTCATCACTGTTTGATCTGAAGCTTAATTCAAGACTTGTGAAAAATAGTTGAGCTAGTGTGGTCATGTTTTTTTGAAACTGTCTTTGAGCTTTGTACATGTTGAAAGTAGATCTTGCACTATGTCTTCATTTGGCCTTGCCCATCGACTTGTGTTTGCATGCTTGGAGTCATGATTGATTTGCTTACTTTGAGTTGCAGTCTTAAGTAATTTAGTCTTACATTTTTGTTCATCATGTAGTCTTCTTTGAGCTTGTTGATAGATTGAGTTGCTCTAACCAGTTTATTGCATTCATGTTGCCAGGTTCATTTGTGTTCTCGTTATGTTCATTTGAGTCTCTACTATGATCATTTACTGTTGAGGCTACTGGTTTGGTTTGAAATCTGACCATGCTTCATGTTGCATTGTGTAGTGAGTTGTTGTCTTATACATGCCTCATTTATGTGTTGTTCACCAATGTTGCACTGATTTTGTAAATTTTATACTTGAGTTTGAGTACAGTTGTACATTTGATGTTATTCAAGTGGGACTATTTGCCAGCCATTTGGAATGATGCATATGTATACATTTCTGGCTCCATCTTCATGTTGCATTACCGTGTGCATTTCGTTGTGGTCATGATGGAATGTTGGTTCATGGGTACATGTGTTGTTTACAGTTTGAAGTTTCGTGTACACTTTCACCTGGATTTTTTTTTGTATTGCATCCGAGTTGAATCCGCCATTTGGTTGGATTTTACCTTGTGCTCACCTGTCCTTGAAATTTTATCAAGTGTATATCGGTGTGCACGGCCTTGTGGTATATACAATGATACATTGCGCATGTCACAAGTTGTTCATGTAGATGAATTCAAAATTAATTGATGACGAACAATCCAAATAACCGAGGTAAATAATATTTTCAAAAACGCATTTTATTTTACATTGCAAAAATATTTCCTTTTCAATTGTACTGCGTCAATGTGTATTTTGTACATTACTCGGATGCTGGATTCAATCTGGAGTAGAGTTGAAGATAAATACGAGTGAATTAGTGATATGTAGTGAGGTGGAAATGTAAATGATAATTGTATAGTGAAAAATTGTGTTGTAATTTGAAATTGTATTGTAATGGAAATTGTGTGTGTGTATATATATATATAGTGAGAGCTTAGATTTATACTATTCGAAATTGTAATAAAGTATTTGTTTGAATAAAATATCCGTTAGAATTTAAATTCCGTGTTATTTATTTTATTCAGCAAATATTTATTTAATTATATGAAAATAAAATAGTACAGTAATAATTACACTTAAATTATATATATGTATGTATGTATACATATATATTTATTATCATCAAACAAAAATCGTATACTAACATATTCAACGCTCACATTACCTAAAAATAAGTAGCGCCAAGGAGCATCAGAACTGGATCGACCGGCCATATCGATCCCTAACACCGCGGGTCTCATAACCAACGCCAACCACTTATATGATTAGGAATAATGGGTACAACTCTAAAAAAACTGGTGTGCTGCAAACCTACGGAAAAGTTTCAACTGATGACACTTAATGATTAAAACTGCCCCCAGTTAACCCGTGTACTGTGCACCTCTCAAAGATGCAAATATTGCATATTTACCATAATGTCACAAGAAACTTGGATTACATGCTAAAGTTGCAAAACTTCCAAAAGAAGGAAAATCAAGCCGTGTCTTAGCCAAATTTCAAGTTTAATATGAAAATTATCTAAACTATAAGTTATCGATTATTTGAAGTAAGCATCCCTGTGAACTGGGGGGCATACACCGATACTTAAATAAAAACAATTGAAAACAATAAGTTCACAAGTTCCGTTACTCCAAATAAATTTTTTGGCGGTAATCATAAAAATTAGATAAGTGTTAGCAAAACAACCACAAGTGCACAAAACATACATGAACATACAAATAAGGATTTCAATGCATTGCTTATAATTTTCTTTTGTACAAGGTCAAAACGTAGGGGGACGTACCAACACAACACTGGCCAACAAAAAGAAAATACAAACTCCACGACAAAAACACTAAGTGAAGGCTTTGCACTTGAACAAAAGACTCAAAAAGAACGAAAGTCGGATTAGTCTCCACATAAGCTCCTCGGCGCTTACTTCCACTGCTCCCCTTTCCGCCCTTTGTTTGTAGTTTCTGCCTCATTTCGGGAGTGGTGTCGCTACCGATAATATCAACAAACTCCTTAAGGGAAACGTCAAGAAGTTCCAAATCATCCCGGGTCAATGGATTTTGTCGATCCCATGAGTCGTGCACTCTCAAATTTCATAAGCCATGCACTCTCAAAAGTGACGCACTTCGATTAATAAGGATCAACTGCCACTACTCGAAAGGACTAGCGTTGCTTCGATGGTGCTGCAAAACCCACAAACCAAGAAGTTCTGATCTAGCTATCTACGTTAGTGTACAAAATGTCAAAATTCAAGACACCCAAGTCACGAGTTCCCAAAGATAGGAGCTACGATATACCTTTGACTGGGGGCATCTAAGTGAAACCCAAAACATCAAGTCTCATATCCATTGTCCAGAATAATCAGCTCTGTGGATTGAGGGACACTTAACACGTTAACACTTGGTCATGATAAATGATCGCTCCAACTTGCAATTAAAGGAGGTACTTACATCGTACAGAGATAGATGACGACGGAAAGCATTTCCAGAATCAAATCATCAATGCACTAGCTTCCAAAGATAGAAGTAGGCACTCGAATGAGGTCTTAAACCCAAACTTGCAAAAAACCAGCTGTTATCCAAAGATAGACGACGATAAGGAGAGAACGCTCAAAATCGAGCAGCTAAACTATTGATTCCCGAATGTTGGAACCAGAGGATAAGGTGGATATCCACAACAACGTCAATGCCCTAACATAGCACATATGGTGTGGAACAAGCGAAGTTAATTATCATAGACTCAAGACAAACATTACCAAACTCCTTTGATCCATAATTACGACGGGAAGAGTGCAAGCATACTAGGGGCTACACAACAACTCTCTCCACGTCATCTAATCATCTATAAGTGCTCGAAATTTAGAATTTTAGAATAACAGGTTCCGCAAACGGCAGTCAGTTCGCAACGAAAATCGACCGATGGAGATTTGATACTACACAAGAGTAATCATGGAATTGGGTAAACAATAACCCTGAACCGCCAAAAGGGGCAGTTGATGGTTATAATCAAAGCGAAGTAACAGGGACGCCTAAGACTCTCATACTTTCAGAAAATGGCGTATTCCAGAGTTGAGCAACGCTAAGAAAACAACCGCATTAGGTAAGATAGGATCTACCTAAGTCTACCGGAACAGACGAATGTTTCAACCCTCACCGACATGACTTTAACACTACCCGAAGACATGTAGCACTAAGAAAATACTTCTAATAACCAACTATTGAAGTGCTAATTTTCGAAGGCCGAAACCAGTACCCAACTAGAGTAAAAGCACCGTTGAATTGACTGGAATATCAATCCCAACCTCCTGAGTGCCGGCGTTGCCTCGTTAACGCCAAGGCCTTCTTTTATCTTTTAAATGCGGGTGTTACCCTAGCAATGTCGGGAAACTTTTCTATTTCCTAAGTAACGGTGTTTCCTCAGTAATGCTAGGAAACTTCCTATTTCATAAGTACCGGTGTTGCCCCGGCAACTCCGGGAAACATTCTACTCACTAAGTTTCGGTATTGCCCCGACATTGCCAAGAAAACTTTAAGCTACAAGGTTGATGAGAAACACTCATCCTAGTGGACCATCAATGCACTAGCTTTCAGAGATAGAAGAAACGACCGGAAGACAACCTGTCATAGGTCAATCGAATGGTTTAACCTTTCATCGGTGGAATCGGCCACTGCACGGGAATAAGGCAGCGTCAAAAGGAAATCCTAGGATTGACTTTCCTGTGTACTAATTTCTAGGGTTGAAAGCTGGTGCACACCAAATTTCTAAATTCAACTTAGAAATAATTTAGACATAGCCGAAAGATAGGCAGCCTCGAGAAAATATTGATTGGAATCAAGCAGCTAGGTTATCAATTCTCAAAGACAGGAGTTGACATATGAACAAAACTTCCTTGACAATGCCAGCAACCAAGAATAGCATGCACGGCTAAGGACAAGCGGGAACAATCCTGGATGGTCGGAAATAAAATCTCCGAACTTCCTCAATTCCAGAACGGGATTGAGAGCCAGACTGGGGACAATTGAACAATTTACCCCATAGATTTCCATCTCTCACAATCGCCCAAATATTGGCATTCGAAATAGCTAGTACCTCAAATAAGGATGGAAGCATAGATACTTGATCGAAAGAAATGTTTCAAAGCCCTAACACGAATAACTGCGAGGTTGGTTAGATAACGGTTCTCTATCACAAAATAGAGCTGGCCTCGACATGATAAACTAGAATTCACAAAATAAAGACTTAAAAGAAGTTACTTCCAGAGCATGCCTTATTTTCAACGAAGGCATACTCTAGGGGGCAAATGTTATCCAGCTTTTTAACCCGGCAGGATCCAACAAAAGATAGAACAATCTCGTATCATTAGAATGGTTTAGAACTTAACCATAAAGGCTAAGGCAAGGAGTTAACGAGAGCCAAGCTATATGGCTAAGGTAACGACTGGGATTGATGAAGCTGAGAGATCAGCATTCTTTTAATCCAATCAGTAGCTGAGCGCGAATAGCTAGTGAATTGCCATCAAGACGAAACAACTATGATAAAAGACTATGTAAACATCTCCAATTCCAAACTCCATAAAATCCTAAGTGCTCAGGTCACCAGCGACCCATTCCTTTCCTCAAACTATTAGACAAATCAGCCAAAGAATACTACGAGAAGAGGCCAAAACATTGGCTCGTAAAACGAGCCAAGTCTATGGGTTGCCAGCAACCAATAGGCCATGAGTCACCAGCGACCCATGTTTCCTCCTCGTATTACGAGCCATATCCTTAATGGGTCGTTCCCTACCTACCAGTGAGCAGATGATGAAGTGGCCTGGCCCAAAAGCTCTCCGGTCCATATAAATACCAACCTACCTGCAATATAAAGAGGATCTTCTCCGTACTGGTTGCTGAAGCTCTGTTGGAATTATTTTTTACTCTCTATCTCCCTCACATCAATATTCAAAGGAATTCACTGTGATTCTCCACTGAACTCCAACTCTGAGGATTCAATCTTGCTAAAGATAATCGAAGCCTTATAATCAAACACCTCTTGTAGCATCAATCAGTTTATAGTAAAACTATAAAGTGAACGTATAGTCCATTAACTGTCGAACCACTATAAAAATTCTCTGTCTCTTTTCTTTTGCTATTCTTTTTCTATATCTGTTATTTATGATATTGCTCTGTCAGAAAAGGGATAGTGCTTTCAAACTCAAAGCATGGTGTTGGTCCATTTTTTGGATCAGCATTATTGCTGTTGAATTTAAAAAAAGGAATGTATTTTATAAGTTGTAAATGTTAACCGACTTTATGGCCAAGAATATTTTCACTGAAGTTAGGACGTCAAGATGAAGACGAAACATTTCACGAACTTAGGAATGCATATAGAAGGGTAAGAAAATCATGCTCAACAAGTTACAAAGGAAGAGGAGCAAAGTGGACCACTCGGTATCAAATGATTGCAATGAAGTGCTCTGCTTGAAGAATAGATAGACAAATTTAAGGATTCTTGAGAAAAAAGTAGAGATGAACAAAACAAGATCAAAAATCTCTCAAGAATATCTCAATCATAAAGGAAAAGTGCTCGGAACACGAGGAGTTGAAGATCGAAAAAGGGAGGGAGGGAAAGATTCCCCCGAGAAAACCAATCGGTACCGGGTGGTTCTTTTTGATAATTAAGCCTTGTTTCTCTCTTTAGTATGCTCGGCTTATATTTGGACCTGATGTTCAGCGGACCTCATGTTCTGTGGACTAACTTCCCTATAAATATGAACCTTATGGCCACTAAAAATAAACTTTTTTTACTTCATTATTCTTCAACTTCTTTCTTTCCTCCATTAAGGTCGCCAAGGTAGAAGTTGTGGGTAGTTATAGCCTTTAAGAACTTTTAATAAATTATTACAGATGTAGACTGGAGATTGCTGAATGACAATAAATATTCATGTGTTCTCTTTAATTTCCTGATAGTGTTTGCTAGATCTCAACTTTTCTATAGGTTTTTGGGTGTTGTGCCATTTTTGACGTCAATATTTTAGTGCTTTCACTGAGAATTGATTCTCACCGTCACATCTAGCTTGTTATTTTAGGTTTAGAGAGATTCAGGGGTTAGATCAAGAAGATTTGCTTTGAATAATTTGGAAACTTGCCGATAGAAGTCGATAGTGCCTAGGAAAACTGGAAGATCAACCGGGACGGTTGTTGGAAGTAAAGGAGCAGTAGCTAGTGGTGATGAAATAAATTCTCACTAATTAAAAGTTAGTAACCAGCAGGCACTACTAGGATTATCTGCTCAACATGAAGTGGTTACCAGTGTTAAGCTTGATAAGATGATGACGGAGTTGAACTAGAAGTTAGTTGACAATCATAAGGCATTGATGGAGAAGATGGACGCTAGCATAGCACTACCGATCCAACAACCGTAAAGAACCAGGAGGAACATAAGAGAAGTTTCTTCCCCATATCTAAAGAAGAGATTTCATCTGTTTTTGGTCAGAATAGGCAAAATGACAGACAAAAATAAAAGGAAAGAGTTGCTGGATCAATAGAAGGAATTGCTGGAGGAAGTCGAAATGCTTGCCTCAAAACAAAACAAATCGTTATCGAGAGGATTCAACTCGGCACCAAGAGGTTTTCTGGATAACGAGGGGACATGGAGCTAAAGCCTTGGAATTATCCGACTCAGAGGATGACCTACAACATGATAGTGGTGATTGCGAGATGGACTTTAAAGCTAATGGAACTAGAGTTCAAAAAACTATAACAGAACTTACTAAACATCAACAAAAAATAGAGGAGTGGTTCTCTTAGATACTGAAGAGCTTATACATCAACAGTTAAGCTGAGATCATTTACAGCTAAATACTCGGTGCAGGTCCTGATAGTTGACCTTTGGAATACAATGCTAGCGAGGAAAATATAGTGGACATGGTTAAGCGGATGGTCTAGGAAAGCAAAGGTAAAATAATTAGGATTAGGGTTAGGTGCCAAGCAGAACTCCATATATAGAAAAAATTATGAGAGATGGGTATCCCAAGAAGTTTACGTTGTTGATAGTGCCTTCTCTAACAATAGATGGAGAAAAGATGGAGTATCACAGGAAGGCTAGTTATCAATACCATAACTAAAGGACCCTATCCAATGGAGAAAAGATGGAGGAAAATGAAGTGGTACACAAACTTACTAAAGCACGTATCAAAGGAGGATTGCTTCATCGTGGAAGACGGAGCTCCTGCCAAATAGTGAAACTGATAACGGATGATGTTTTGTTTAGAAATAGGGATGCTGATGGAGTCGAAGCACCAACTTTTGACCCCTTGGTAATAACAATAGGTATAGGACCGACAACAATACATCAGATCTTGGTGGATATTAGAAGTTCCATGAACATAATATTCAGAAGGACATTCGATTGATTGAAGATTAACATAAAGGATGTAACAACTTGTAAAACCAAGATCCAAAGGTTTACAGGTGAAACAAAACAACCAATTGGGATCTACTTGTGGAGTTGGGTGAAGGGGATCGTAGGATAGTCCAAATTTAGAAATTAGTTATTCTGGATGAATAAATGATGTACATCGCCTTTTTGGGCCGACCGACCCTTGATAATTTTAGAATAACACTAGCTCCTTGGTGTCTACTGATGAAGTTCCCCATGAAATATGGAGTCCAATTGATAAGAGGAGACTAGAGTATAAGAAGGGAATGCTAAGTCGTAGACCCAAGGGAAGCAATGTGATGGGAGAAAGGTAAGAATCTAGAGGGAAACCTCTGCATTCTATATTCACAAACACAACAATCAAAGCCCGAACCCTAGCTTGGGAACCATAGTAGGTTTAATAAGGCTATGAATCTCAAGAAGAAGTCAGGGAAAGGGCGAGCAGCGCCAGAGGAGTTGACGGTGAATGTTCCAATCAACATGGACGATCATACATAGGTTTTGAAGATCGGATCTCAGGTCGACATCGAGGGGACTTAGACGTGTTTGCTTGGACACGTTCGGATATGTGCAGGATACCGTCAAAGACAGCAAAGGTAAGAATGTAGAGGGAAACCTCTGCATTCGAGATTCACAAGCATAGCACTTAAATCCCGAATCCTAGCTCGGAAACCATAGCAGGTTTGATAAGGCAATGGATCTTAGGAAGAAGTCAGGGGAAGGGCAAGTAGCGCCGAGGAGATAACGGTGAATGTTCCAATCGACATCGCACATGAGTTCTAAAGATTGGATCTTAGCTCGACATTAAATTAAGGAAGGAATTGGTCAATTACTTTTGTGGGAACTTAGCGTGTTTGCTTGGATGCATTTGTATATGTGCAGGATATCGTCGGAGATAGCGTGTCATGAATTGAATATCGATCCAAAGTTTGCACCAGTTAAACAGAAAAAGCGCACTCTATGTCTGGAGCAATCCGTTGCACTGAATGAAGAAGTGGATAAACTGGTGGCAGACCACTTTATCCACGATGCTATGTACCCTTCTTAGGTATCCAACCCTGTTTTGGTGAAGAAATCGAAATGGGGAGCATGCATCGACTATTTGGATCTGAACAAGGCATGCCTGAAAGATAATTTTCCTCTACTCAAGATTAACCAGCTAGTAGATGAGACTACATGGCATTAGTTACTCTCGTTCATGGATGCTTATTTAGGTTATAACTAAATTTCGATGCATATTCTAGATCAGGAGATTATAATGGACTTGGGATTATACTGCTATCGAGTATGTCATTTAGTTTGAGGAATGTTGAAGCCACTTACCAAAGATTGGTAAATTCTATGTTCAAGAATCAAATCGGACGGACAATGGAGGTGTATGTGGATGACATGCTTGTGAATTCCCAAATATCACGAAACCATTTGGATGACCTTTCGAAGATGTTCGGGTTTTATGAAATTATGGAATAAAGCCGAATCCATTGAAGTGCTCTTTCGGTGTGGCATCGGGAAAATTTCTATGATTCATTGTTAATGCGAGGGGCATCGAGGCTAATCCAAGGTAAACTAATGCCTTGAGGAATGTAGTTGCCCCAACTACAAAGAAACAACCACAAATCTTAAATGGAAAGATCGCTACCTTAAGTTGGTTCATCTCAAAGGAAAAGCAAAAATGCATACCATTCTTTGATGCCCTCAAAAAAGGTAAAAATAATTTTGAGTTGAATCAAGATTGTCAGAACGCCTTCGAGGAATTGTTGAGGCACATGGAGGTGCCACCAGTCTTATCGAAACTGTTGGACAGGGAGGACTTATTCATTCATTTGGCAGTATCTGCTCATGCATTAAGTACGGCACTAGTACGTAAAGAGATGAGGATTCAAAGACTGGTTTACTATATCAGTAAGCGGTTTGCAGGAGCTGAAAAGAACTACCTGATGTTGGAAAAACTGGCATGTTTCTTACCGATTGCATAAAGAAAACTACGACAGTATTTTTAGGTTTATCCGATTAAAATGCTGATGGATCAGCCACTAAAGTAGGTGTTTTACCGACCTAAGACTTCAGGGAGGCTATTGAAGTGGAACATAGAGTTTAGCCAACATGATATTACTTATCATCCAAGGAGAGCGATATATCAATAGGCGTAGGCAATTTCATCACTGAGTTTATAACACGTGATGGTGAAGAAGAGGACGATGCAGATGAAGTATCCAATCGGAAGTTATTTGTAGATGGTGTCTAATTGGAAGTCATTTGTAGATAGTGCTTCAAACAAACACGTTCAAGCACATGAGTGCTACTTCAAATCCCGGAAGGACGGTCCATTTACTACACACTGAGACTGGAGTTTCTCGTAACAAACAATGAGGCCAGTACGAACCGCTAATAGGTGCATTGAGGATAGCAAAGGAATTAGGGATAAGAATACTCCATATATTCAATGATTCCTAACTAGTACTTTCTCAAGTTAGAAAAGAATATCAGGTCAAGGGTGAGAGACTTTCCCCTTATATGACAAAGGTACCGACACTATTGGGTGGTGTAGAGCACTACAATATCATGCATATTCCTAAGGAGAAGAACACGAATATTGATTCATTGACTAAACTGGCTAGTTGTGGAGAAGCACAGATAATGGGCCTGGTTCTAGTAGAGGTTTTAACAGCTTAAGCATTCATTAAATGGATGTCAGTTAGATTTTGGAGGCCATGGAGGAAGAGGAATCATGTTGGAGGAAGAGGAATCACGTATGACTCTGATCGAATAATATTTGCTCAAAGGGACTCTCCCGAGAGACAGAAATGAGCGAAAGAAACTCCTTCGAAAAGTATCTCGATTCATGATGGAAGAAGGAGTATTATACAGAAGAGGATTCTCGGCCTCATTCTTCAGTGTGTAACCTGAGGCTAGGAAGATCCTCGTGGAAATCCATGAGGGCAGCTGTGATGATCACGCGAGGCAGAATCTAGCTAGAAAGGAATTTCATTACACATGTTTATGGCCAATGATAAATCGCGATGCAGCTGATTACACCAGGCGATTGAACTATTGCTAGATATTTGCAAAGATCCCAAAAATTTCTATAGAGGTTACACAAATGGTTAGCCTATGGCTATTTGCAGTTTGAGGAATTGACCTAATCAGTGTGCTACCAATCGTGAAAGGTGGAGCTAAAAAATGCAATAGTTGCACTCGATTACTTCACAAAATTGGCTAAAGCGGAACCGCTTGCCACGATAACAACAAAAAAGGTGATCAACTTCATGAAAAAGAACATCATTGCAGGTTTAGAGTACTTCAAAAGATCATCACAGATAATGGAACTCAGTTCGAAAGTATCAAGTTCAAGGATTTCTACAAGTGGTACAAAATCGAGAAGAGCTTCTCAGCGGTAGCACATCCGCTGGCCAACTAATAAGTGGAGGCAGTAAATAATATCATCAGGTCCACCATGAATAAGAAATTAACTAAAGCTAAAGGCAATTTGGTTGATGAGCTTCCCTTAGCATTATAGGCATATAAGACGGCCCATAAATCAGCAACCAGACATTCGTAGTTTGCTCTAAGCAACCAGACATTCGTAGTTTGCTCTAGCAAAAGAATCAGAATCTATGATCCTGATAGAACTAGAAGCCCCTTCTCATCGTAAAAGGGATTTAGATCCAAAGGTAAACGAGGATCTCTTGTATGAGTCAGAAGCTATGATCCTGATAGAACTATAAGCCCCTTCTCATCGTAAAAGGGATTTTGATACAAAGGTAAATGAAGATCTCTTGCTTGAGTCCCACAATTTGGTTGATGAGAATACGGAAACAACATAACTAAGGTTACCTGCTCACCAGAAAAGAGTAGCATAGCACTTTAACACCAAGGTTTGAAATTGTACTTTCAAAGTCGGAGATCTAATTCCAAAACGAGTTATCACTGGTATAGGGCATTCAGTCTGAAATGGGAAGGCCCGTACGCAATCAAACAAAAGTGATGGAATATACAAGCTAGCAACCGTTGGTGGAATTCCAATTTCGTGGACATGGAACAGTGACCTATTGCGTCACTATTATATCCAGTTTTTTATTTTATTTTCGCAAATAATCCACCCAGGGATTCTGGGGCAATGTTACAGGGAAGGACTTGCTGTGTTTTCGTTATTATATATACATATATATAATTAATTAACTTCGTGAACTAATGGAATCTTATTTATGCATCTAAAAATTCCGTGTTAAGCGATTAGCAGGATAATCGGGTATAAACTTCCTCGGCTACCAATTGGGACTGAGGGGAATGAACATATTGTAGGGGTTGATCAGATAATTCGACTGTAAACTCAGGAATTCAGCATTGCTCGGAGATTGTCAACGTCAGGAAGGGGAGCTTATATTAGGGTCGATTGAATAATTTGACCCCAACCTTTAGGAATTTGATTTTGCTCAGAGATTTGCAACGTTATGAAGGAGAACTTATGTCAAGGGTCGGTCGGATAATTTGACCCTAACCTTTAGGAATTTGACATTGCCCGGAGATTGGCAATGTCGGGAGGAAGGACTCATGCAAGGGGATGATAGGATAATTCAACCCGATCTTCAGAAATTTGGAGTTTCCTAGAGATTAGCAACTTCAAGAAGGTATAACCACTTAGGGGTCAATGGGATAATTCAACCCCGTCTTTCAAGAATTAACCTTTGCCCAGAGATTGACAATAATAAGAATGAACAATGACTTAGGGGTCATTTGGATAATTTGACCCCGACCTCTAGAAATTTTCTATTGCATGGAGATAGGTAAATTTCAAAGAGGGATAAACATTTAAGGGTCGATCGGATAATTCACTTATGTTTGCAGCAATTGGGCGTTGCCCAAAGTTGGCAGTGTCAAGAAGGAATGCTTGAAATCGAACAATTAAATCGTTGGTACCCGGGAACAGGAACTGGTATGAACTGGATTTCCACGATCGCGTCAGCAAACTTGCAGGACATGCTTAGCCGAGGATAAGCAAAGTCATTAAAAATCCAGGAATAGGAATTATCAGCTTCTTTCAATCTAGGATTAAGATGAGGAGAAAGCAATCGGACTGGGGGTAATCAGAGAGTTTGCCCCTACAATGTTTGTCTCATACTAGTGCTCGAATTCTGGCACTTAGGAAAACAGGCTACGTGAACAGGATCGTGTTTGTGGCAGGTGTGTGTGTCTAAGAAGTAAATAATTCAGTTGATACTCCCTAGCGATAGGAGCAATACAAACTTGGATTGCTTACAGTGAAAACGATCGAAGGAAACTCGACCTGACGTAAACAGAAGTAATTGCGGAGTTGGTCCGATCATGGTTCTGTTTCCCTAAACGAAACACTTTAGTGACTATGAATAGGGATAAATACTGGAATATAATTGGAGCCATTGCAGGAATTTTATTTACATGCATGGAGTTGTAGTAAATAAGTGCATTGCACAGGAATAGACATATGTATCATAGGTAAGTTGCAGCAGAAGCAGTTATATTCTATATGCTGGTGGTTATTCATAAGTGCGCACAATATACAAAAACACGGAAAAGCAAATAGAACTGGGATTACAAAGCAAAAGGTGACGTTCTTTACTTTAATTTATATAGAAAAGGTAGTGGGGGGCCTTCCCGCACAAACACAGCCTATCTTCGACAAAAAGTACACTGTGAAAACAAGATACCACGCCCACAAGCTTTAGGATTCTCCTATTTGTTCTTCCCGCTCTTGTGTCCCTTGCCTTTGGAGCCACCAGGTTGTCTTTTATGCTTTCATCCACTCATGGGTTTCCTTTCCTTAAGAGTGTCACCCTTGGATTGAGTAGTGTCTTCCCCTATTGCGATGTGGGTCTCAGTAATATTATCTCCTGAAGTTTTGGAAGATTTGAGCTTAAGGGGCCTTAGCTTAATTAAGGGAAGCTTAGTGGTAAGACTTGTAGGCATGGAGCTAATGGACTTTTTGATGCGAGGCTCCCTTTTGATTTGACTATAGAAAGGTCAATCTTTTATTTCTTCTCCACTATAATAGGATAGGTAAGGCTCGCAGTGCTAGTCGTTGAAGCATCTTCCCCTAGGAACTGAGAGATATCATCCAGCCCTTCTAGGGCAGCGATCCGTTGAGAATCAAGGTCAGGCTTTGAACTATGAGACAAGATTGGAGCGACAAATCGCACAAAGATGGTGGTTGACATAGTGAAAATGGCTACGGTGCCTGATCCTTGAGTAGCCAGAGGCGGAGATGGGAGATGCGACTGACCTATAAGTTAGCAAACATAATGGTAAAGATTAGAAATGGATTTGCGCAAGAACTTAGGCCTCGTTTGTTTTCATTTTTAGTTTCTGGTTTTTAGTTTTTAATGTCCATTTTCAATTTTTCATTTTGAGCGTTTTAATATTTTTGGAAAATGTATTTGGTTCTACAGTTTTGAAAAATAGTTTTTAAATTAAAAATCAAAAATGCTATTCCAAAACAAAAATGCCAATTTCAAATTTGGTTAGAATTTGACCATTAAATATAGAAGCGAAAGTAGAATTTAACAATAATACTTTATACAAACTAAGCAATTTTCTGTGCAGTTATAAGTCCTTCAGCATGTTGCCAAGCTGGATTAAACTGCGTGAACTTGATTTGGAACTTTGAGATATTGAGGCTCTATGCCGAATTGCAAGTGTAGTTGGAATCCCGCTGAAACTTGATTATCTCACTGTACAAGAAGAGAGAATGAGTTATGCAAAGATATTAATTGAGATAGACTGTACTACTGACTACACTGGTAGCATTGAACTTGAAATGTACAATGGCCAACTCATTTACATACCAATTACATATGATTATAAACCTCCAATATGTTCATAGTGCAATGTTTTTGGATATTATGAGGAATAGTATGGTAATAAGCCAAACAACCACCCAAAGAGAAGAACTCCAGAACTACCTAGAAAACTGGTACATTTTCAGAATTCCAGAATGCAAAATGCAAACAAAAATTAGACGGTGGAAATAGTTCAAATACATGAAACAAATGTTGAAGTTAATGATACATCAGATACAAAACTGCAGAACATCATGAGGAAAAATCATGATTTTCAAGAAGTAAACATAGGTGAAAATTTATCTTGAAAAAAGACAGTTTACTTTCAGAAGCAAAAACATAATATCTCACAAAAAAATCATAACATATTTACAAGCTAGCATAGAATTGTTCCCAACAAAACGAAACCAGTGTATATATTCATAAAAAACCACAGCTAAGTTTTACATCTTTGCTTGTTGATCAAAACAAAAATTCCCAGTTACATAATATCTCATATATATCAAGCATTCAAAGTTCAAAAAAAAAGTTATAATAGAAACATGCAAAATAGAAAAAACATTACAGCTTCTTAGCTTTCTTAGGTTTCTTGTCATGAAAACATTCGAACCTGTTGCTTGACTTAGCGTTCCCATAGTACTGGGTACTTCTAAGTCAGAACTATTAATAATAAGATCAAATGCTTAGTTATAATTATAAAAAGTACAGGTTGTTACTTTTTTAGTTGTATTTATGTTTTGCACTCTGAATAGAACTATTCATCACTTGTTGCAATAGGTGTGTCGTTAATTTTTTAATAATGCAATAATAAGTGGTTTTAATTTGTTATAATTATTAAGCACTAAATCCTTTCGCAGCACTCAATAAACCAATACACTTAAAAAGTAATTAAAACTAAGCAATCAGACTTCTTATTCAAAACGAACGCAAAAAGGTATAGAATCGCTCAGACAAATCATCAAATTAGTTGAAGAACAAGCAAAGCCCTAATTAACAAAAATAAATATGACAAATTATCAAAGTATTCAAGTTTAACCTAGATACTATCAGCGGAAAAACAAGATAACCAAGAAACAAAAGTGAAATTACCTGATTTTTATGATTATGGGATAAATTTGATGAAGATGACAGAATCGCTTAGATGGAAATTACTGGATATCGCGGCCGTAGAAAAACAGAAAGGGTTTGGCGTGCGTTTGTTCTGGGTTTGGATTTTAAGTTTTCAGCGTTCACATTTTGGGCCGAAAACTGAGAAAGCATAAAAAATCAGTTTTTAATTTTATGTGTTAAGCCCATTTTGCAAAATGGTTGTTTTTAAAAATGAATTTTACAAAATCATAAAGTAAACGGATTTTCATCATTTTTCAAAATTGAAAATTGAAAATACTTTAAAAATGGGTAACCAAACACTCCCTTAAGTTTCTCAAAAACTGATGAAACCAGAGATATACCTTCCCCAGGGATCGATTATGAAGTAGGGGACTTCAAGAACTCGCTCTCTTCGATGGAGTATTGGATCGGCGGGTCAACCAGAAGAGGGACATAAGCCTCAATGTAAGTAGCCACTGTGGATATTTGAATTATTTGAGTGGCCTTAGAGCTGGCCTCCTCAATCTTGGAAACACTTATCGTAGGCCCTTTGGACTTTAAAATTGATGATTCCACTAGACCCGATGCACTTGGGCCAGCCGGATGCTTGTAACAACCTGCAAATTCATCACTTTAATAAATTAAGAATATTTTTGAAATATTCAAATATAAGGATTTATAACCCTAATAATATTGTATTGAACCATAAATAAAAAAGGGTAAACTTGATTAAAATATATTAATAAAGATTTAATTGATTAATGACATCGTTAGTGATGCTAATACATATTAATGATGCCGGTATATATTAACAAATCTTTTTAGTGGATTCTCCACTTAATAAAATAATGAAGAAAATATTTGTGAAAAGAAATTTATATAATATATATAATAGTATATACACCTCAAAACTACTTCAAAATCATTTCTTTTTCTCCTCAAAACCATGGCCACTGTCATCTACCACCACTAGCCAAGCCACCGCCTCTCTCCTTGCTTGGCCATGAGCACAAGGACCAAGGGTGAGCACTCCAAGGGATTTCGAGCTCGAGTTCTTAGAGTTTTAGTTTGAGTTAGTGAAGCTATAGCTAAATCTAGTCAATACAATACCCAAATGAAGATGAGAACTCTATTTATATATATATTATACATTGGATGATATATATGTTTGGCAATGGTTGTTTATAATGATTATTTATCATGTTTGGATATATAAACAAGACACGTTAAATACACGTCAATATTACACAAGGAAATCACTTTCGGAATCAAATTATAAAAGTAGTATGAAATCATTAAAACTCTTTGAAATTGTTTTAAAATGATTTAAATATGTTTTATAAACACTAAACCAAATTTGGTGAAGTTTGAATAAGAAATAAAAAACGAGTCAAAACTATACGCGTCGCGTAATGGTATTCGCGATTTCACGCCGTAAATTTAAATGAGTATATATAGTGGAATATAGCTCGGAATTTTATGATGAGAATTTCTGAGCTATTATATCCATAATTTTCAAACAAAAGAAAAGGATCGATATTTCAATAAGTAAATTTTGAAATATAAATAAAACAAGTTTTCAAAAATATTGTGGTTTTGTAGCTTAACAACCAATGTTAAAAATGATTTAAATTTAATATTTTTAAATTCCATACAAATATGGAAAAATATTTATATATCTTTTAAAATGTTTTATAAACATATTTGATTTATATAAATTAATTTAATAATAACAGAAAACTCGTTTTGATTAATATAACTTTAAAAACACTATTCTCAGCACTATATGCAGCGGTTTTCAATAACAATTAAATCTGGTTTTAAACTTAACAATTCTTTCCCAAATCTTTTATAAACGTTTCTAAATAAATATTTAAGTGTTTTCAGGATGATTTGAAGATCTTATAATTTATTAAAAAGAGTTTAAACAAATGAATTAAAGAAAAGTTTTCACAAGCAAATATTTTAATCTTGGCTCTATAACCCAATAAATACGCCTGATTTTTCTATTCATGGGATCTGGGTGAGATGCTTAAACTAATGATATGTTCAGGAGAAAATAGTTTCCTAGTTCACCTGGCCTCTCAAGGTGAGGGATAGATAAGATCGAAATGTCTAAAATGAGTTTAGTATGAAAGATTAAATTTTCCAAATTTAAAACAATTTGGATTTACCATCTTAGATAACATGTTTTCAAATTATTAAAAAGTTACATTTTGAAAATAAGAAATCTTTATTAAGATTCAAATAAATGAGTTGGAAACATTTTCCTAAGTAAAATGTTTTGGGATTATTCCAAGTTTAAAAAGGGTTTAGTTAAACCAAAAAATTTAACAAAGAGAGGTTTAATGATTCTGTATATACCAACAAGAAAGTTTTAAAGATATATATATAAATAAATAAATACATATGTATATATACTGAAGATATTTTTCGATAAAAAGAAATAGATAAATCAAATGATAATCACCTACTTATAAAAAATCTTTTTATTGATAATTGCATCAAAGAAACCGGGATCGGATTTGGGTAATTCCTATCCGAAAACCACTTCGAATCCATTTACGTTTATAAAGTGAAGAAAATATATAATGAAGGCCTTGATTTTGGACACTAGGATCTTCATAACGGAAGGACTGCTTGTTGATAATTTTGGAATGTCCCTTCAAAATAAATAAATAGCAGTGGTTCCTTCGTTCTAGAATCTTCGTATGCAAGGACTAACTCGCAACTAATCCTAAGGGTAATGATCGATAGGATGTGGTAGGAGAGTGCCTTCAATTTGTCCTATTCTTGGACAACTTGTACGGAGAAATATTTGATATTGCATTTCTTGATCATATTGATTTTGAATGTGTCATTTGTTTAGTGGCAGATAAGACAATTTCTCTTAGCTTAACACCCTTTCTCGAGATTTTCGAGCTCAAGAGTTATACATTTGTAGAAATCAGTTGTGTGGTTGGGGAATGGCAAAATGACTTTCTAAGTGGATTATGTGTTATATGAAAGGTAATCGTTACCTCAAAGCCTCACACCCGGGAGTAGTAAATAGGCGATGCTTTAAGGCCAAGTGACTCGTAACTATTAGGGTATGAATTCACCTTTCTAGATATAAAAAATTTCTGCCCGCTATAACGTTGGGTTTAAATTATGCAGTGTATGCTCAGGATCCTAAATAGGTCGGTAACGGTCGGGTGATGTAATAATCGGTGCTATTCATATATTACGTTTTTGGATAGGCCGGTTTTAATTCGCATAAGGATCAACATAGGGGACTCGGGTGCATTACTCTAGAAATGCACTGTACGAGAGGTTATCCTTTACTTCGCTATTCAGTTGGAAATCCAATATCCAATAAGTTTCATACCGACTTAGTTGTGTAAATATTGAAATGTGAGATGCAAGCATTCATCTAAGTTTTATAAGTTTATTTGTAAGCGTTTTCAAAGAATGTCACTAAAAATAATATTAAATGATTTTACATATAAAGTGTTTTAAGTTATCGTAAGGTAAAAAATCGTTCGTGTTTATGTGTGGATGGTCTTATGAGATACTTTTCTTTTCCAAGAGATTTTGAACAAAATTATAAGTTGAAGAATCTAAACATGAAGGTTGAGTCTAAGTATGTAATTAGAGAATTGCATATTTGTTTGTTGCATCGTATGTTCCATGAGTCCTATTTGTGGTAGGAGAACTACGCTGACTTTATCCTGTATCTAATTGGGTACCTAATTAGATAGGGGATATGTAGGTAGTCACAAGTGGTAGTGATGCAGCCCCAAAATAATATAACCCTTTCCTGCTTATCTATTATAGGTTGTTATTTGTCTAATATTCATGTATCTTTCTTTCTTATCATTTTATTCTGCATTTGCATGTTTATTGAGTTCGTAGGTAAAGATATTGTTGCCTTTCTCATCAGAGTGCACAACGATAGAATTGTAGACATTGGTATTTGGTATGTATTAAACACACCTTGTAGAATTAATGAATTCCTCTTATAAGTTGTATAAACCGAATTTGTATCATATACAGTTAGCAGCGTTAAATATTTATCAGACAATATTGGGTATTAAATTTGTAGTTTTCATTTGTAGTTCGAATCAGACAGGTTTTCTATGATTTTGACAATTCTGATAATTTGTGTCGTCGCAAGTCTCAACAACAACGATGGCAGTGGTGGCGTCTTCTATAGTGAGTATGGCCTTTCCTTAAGCTTTGTTGTGTCTTCAGCATCGATGTACTTAGTGTCAGAGGCGGGGGCATCCTAATTAGATTGAATGGAATGACAGTTTTGTAGTGCAAATCTGTAAAATGCGAATTTCGATCAAATCACACATCGCAATATACTAGGCCTTCTAATTCCTTAAGGGGTTTATCTAAAAGATTTGCGATATAACTAGGAAGGCGTTCCAAATACCACACATGAGTTACTCCTTCACGGTGAGACCTTCACCGGTAGCTTTAGAGCAATAAAGCACTTCCTCCCAAGCATCGGGTAGGGTTTCAACATAAGTACTCCATAGCCACTTCAAGTTCTTTTATATGATAACGCTTGCAAAGAAGTGTTGGAAAGTATTATTCGGCTCCTCCATCACCTTGGACTTTTCCTCTTTGAGCTCTTTCAACTGCTGCTTGTAATCTCATGTTCAATCTCGCCATCTTGCTTTTCGACCTTAACTAGTAGCAAATCGTTAGTGAGCTTCTCATTCGCCTCACGAAGCCTTTGGATCTTCGCTGCCTGCTCTTCAATATTTTGGTCCCTGGCCCAAATAATCTCGTTCCATTCAGCGAGGGCCAATCCTTCTTGACAATTTGTATTTTCAGGTCAGCGCCCTCTTCATGGGCAGTTTTTAACATGTTTTGCAACATGATCACAACATCGTCATGGGCCTTCCTCGTCTCCGACATCAAGCTATCAACCTTGGCCGTGGATTCTAAACCCGTGTCCCTTTCTGCCTTCATTGTCTCCAAGTCCCTCTTATGACCATCGATGTTTATTGTCTACTTCTCAAAGTCAAAGGACCAGATGTTGGTGTAATTAGTTTGGTTAACCTTAGAGAGAGTGAAGCAGATCTTCCTCCATTCATGGTCTTGGTCAATATGCCTTTATATTTGTTGGACATTATGGTCCGCCTCTTGCTTTGGAATGTCCTTGATGTCATGGTCAAACATGACACCCTGTAAGAAGAGGTCAGAGAAAACAACCTACGGATGGGGCGGGACAACCGCAAGAGAAGATGAGTGGTAGTAGTCAAGGACTTTGAAAATGAAGCTTGTTGGTGGGGAGGAAGCTGAGATTCAACACGAGGTAGAGGAATGATAGAAAGGGATCCACGGCGATCTTGCAATTCTTTATGTCACTTGGGTTGATCATGTAATAACCTCTCTTAGACCTACCTTTTCTTGCTTTCCCTTTTGACTTTACAATCCTCCTCTACTTTTCCTTCTTTCCTTATGTACCCCTCCTCATCAGTCTTACTACATTGTTGGTAATTCGAATGAGGCGTTAAGGGTCAGGGGTTCACCCTCTAAACTCATCTATACTGTGCTGGAGTTTTTGATATCTATCTCTAGCCATAAAACCTGAAACACGACGAAATATAGCATAAGACATGTAAAATGTTGCATTTTAGTTTATAAATTGTATAGTTATACATTTAGTTTATGAAGTTAATAGCCAAAATAATTTTTTCAATAGGCGATGGAAGGCAAAACCTGTGGTTCTCTTGCATACAGTTTTTGTCTATATTGAGAGATCACAACAGTCGAAGTCGATCGACGTATTACTGATTTTTTGAGCGATATAGGATTTTTTGGGTATTTTTTTCTATTACTTGTAAAACCGCATTGAATTTATTTTATCCCTGCATATTCCTTATTTTACAGGCATTCAGATGACTTTAAATTATGATGAACAATTTTATGGTGCATTAGCTTCTTTTTGGTGGAAGACCACCCACACATTTCACTTGCCTTTTGAAAAGATGGGCATTAGTCCATTAGATTTTGTTATGCTTACCAGAATTTTTATTGGATTGCACATTCTTTTACCTTACGATGAGCAGCACCAGATACATGATAACCTTCTACATGTTTTACCAAGTATTCCTATTTCATCGTGCTTATCAGGGCGTACACATATTATAGTTGGTTTCCTTAGGGACACTAGTAGGAGACTACTTTGACAGTACGACTCTGCCTATGACTTGGAGATAGCTAGGCTATTTGTTTTGTACATGATGGAAAACCTTTTCTTTTCCAACCCATCCACTATATTATCATTAGGACATGTTGTAGTGGTTGCGGACTTTTATCTTGGTTCTCCCGTTCTTTACGACTGGGGAACAACTGTAATGGCCTACTTGTATAGGTCATTGGACTTACAACGTTCGGTGACTAGCCATGGTGCATCATTATGTCATTTTTGGAGGTTTAACAGTATCGATGGTATGAGTACAACCACAATCTGACTCATCCAATTAGAGACCACCGGTTATCATTATTATTTCTAAGGATTTGTGCATGGTCGCCGCAGAATAGGCAGAAAGTTCGTGGCAGTGAGGCTAGTCATATTTTTGCAGTTACACACAATTGGATAGAATTACGGCATATACGCTCTGACATATTTGGCACCCGTTTGATGGATCTCCACATTTGACATGCCCTAGTGCCTCACACAAATTATTTTTGTCAGATGGACGATTTCCATTGGTATTATGTCCTTTTACAGCTGGTCATACATGGTATCATGGTGAGCATTGTTGACACTAGATATACGGAGGAGACATGGTTCCTAACGATCCTCATTCTGATACACCTTTTCTCCGAGTGTATTCCTTGATCTCCTATATCTTGCAACGACGAACAACTGGTGGGAAGCGAATTACTTCATTATTCCTCACTTGGATTATCTTCGGTTTTGACGTTGATTCTACATTGCACTACCATCTATAGATTTTACATATGGAGAAGCTGTCGATTTAGTCAGACCATCTGTCATCCGTCTTGGTATTGCACCCCCAGTCGTGCAAGACTTACCTCAGCCCATTCAGAGGTTTGTTGCTTCACCACATGAGATTCCACGTGGAGTATATGGATGGTCTATTGCTGTACCGACTTCATTCGGCCATGATCGGTATATTGACATACCACATTTGTTGATCATTGATTATCCAAAATTTAGCATCATTTTTGTACAAGGATTTACTTTAGATGTAGGTTGGACGTAGGGATGTTACATATAGAGAGCATAGACGCAGTATAGATGAGTATGAGTAGCGAGTTTTTAGATCTTACAAGACGTGCTCAGGAGACGACCGTTGAGGATGAGGCTGAATACCAGCATCGACCAAGTTACATTCATTGTCCAGATACAGCAGTTGATTTTGGTGGTGATTCGGGCATGTCGGAGTTGTTGGGGATGACCTTGATAGTGAGATACCATATTATGACAATGACGACGAAGGCGAGGATGATTATGGGACAATGATGAGTAGTCGATTTATTTAGTTTGTTATTTTGTTTCATTTACGGAGTTGTGTTTGAGATTTGTTTCCTTTGTTCCATGCATGAAGCTATATTGTTTATGTACTTTTATTGGACTATGTTGTATCGTACTGGAATCTATTGCATTCGTTAGGGAGTATATCTTGTGTTATTCATGTTGTACTCTGATTATTTATGATTATATTATTCACTTGTATGTATTTTGAATTATATTCTGTCATTTGTCCATGACTGATATTATAGGACTGCCACATAACTATGCTAAGTTAATTATTAATTGGAATCCAAATTAACCCTCATTACAGCATACATAAGTTTCAACCAAATTTACACTCAAAATTAACCAATCAACACAAAGTTAAACTTACTCATAGACATACGACATATATTTCTCTATATTACGTCACGTTATTCAGATTCGAGCTTAGCGAGGTCACAAGTCATCATAACCAAAATGGATTCTTCTTTTCGTTGCCTCATTTTCTTCCTTTGGAGCTCCAAATATTGCTCTCGCAAGCGAAGATCTACCTTTTTTTGTTCTTCTTTCTCCGCTTTGCGCTCGTTCCATTTATGCATTCTTCTCAGTTCATTTTCTTCGTCCTACAGTCTAGCATCGCTACATGCCAAAGGCGTAGTTTCAACTATTTTATTGTAACGTACGGTGTAATCAATTTTTATTCTTCAATCTCTGTTTCTCTAACGCCATCCCTGCATTGTTACTGCGAAATGGGGTGGGCTCCTATTCTTTGGCCACCTCCGGGACATCAGAATCTCCCTGGAATCAGGATTTCTTAGTGCAAACTGAAATCCGGTATGTTTCTTTTTTATTAT
The DNA here is from genome assembly GCA_030765085.1 of Allium cepa. NCBI lineage: Eukaryota > Viridiplantae > Streptophyta > Magnoliopsida > Asparagales > Amaryllidaceae > Allium > Allium cepa. The sequence continues at coordinate 532,402,645 of CM060934.1, forward strand.
GCTCTATTTGTCTTCATTTTTAAGAAGATTATAAACGTGCAAAAGGTTGAAAGCATCTCCCTTGTTTTGTTGTACATAGGCCTCTTGTGCTTTGTTCTAGTTGAAAATTAACATAAATCATCAGTGGATTATAATAATAAATAATTTATTACAATGATGGTTGATGGACGAAACTCACCAAATTAACATCTATAGCCCCACTTTGTTTTCTCGCCTCTAAAACCGCCATGACTTCATTTCATTTCTGACAAGCCCCATTCGTACGACTCTATTGAGTTTTAAAGATTCAACCGTTCTATGAATGTTATTTGATAGTCGAGCATGCCAAAGGTTTGAAATAGACGTTCAAAAAGCAAACTGGGATTGCGACGTACTTTTCTTTTCATCAATAGTACACTGTAGCCAACAAATAGCAAGTCCCTCTTATTCATCTTTTGACCATTTCCGTTGAGTAGAAGCAACACTTTTAGATGAGATTTCATTTACTTTTGTAATTGAAGACTCGTTTATGTTGGTTCCTCCTGGATTTGCCATTATTTGATTCAATTGTTGTTGACTTAAATCATTGTTTCCATCACATAAGATTTTATCTTCAACAAATTCTCCATAATCATTTTGATTTTGATTGAAACCGCCGTCAACCGCTTCAAAATTAAAATTAAAATTTCTGCCAGAGTTGTTGGTTTGTATGAAATTACCTCGCAGGCCGCCTTCAAAATTCGATAATTGATATTATGAATCTCGAGCATTGGTTGCTAAATTAATCGTTGTAGCCTTAACTCATGTGTCGCGAATGTTGTTGCAAACGATTTTGGAATGCATATTGCGAGTTTTGCTGGTAATTCCGATTGCTTTGTCGATTTAGCGACGAATTGTCGTAAAAATTAGCATTTTGATTATAGTTGAAATCGTTGGAATGAGGAGGACATCGAGTTTTTTCCTTTTTGAATGTTGAACATTTTTTGCGGATACAGTGAATGTGGTTTGTATAGTTTAAGAGATGAAGAAAAAAGCAATTTAAAAGTTGCTAAAAAATGAAGTGCGGTTTTATATAGGAAGTGGCCAACGGTAATATAAATATTACCGTCGCTTGTTCGACGTTAATAATGCTTGATAACACGGTAACAATAAACTTTTTTTTTTTTTACCGTTGTTTGTGTTTATCCGGCATTATTAATGCCGGATATTTACCCGACATTAATAATGCCCGGTGAACCACTAACTGGCCAGCTGAGTCTATTTTTGGGCTCGTGGGTTTTTATGGGGTATGGTTTAAGGGGATTATACGTGTACATGGGGACCGTTAACTATAATCTATTGAACAGAACCCGGCCCACTACGAACCTCTGAAACCATCTGCTGCACGTAAGCCTCCTCTACACCCAACGCTAATATGCAACCTTTCTCTATACCCAACACAATTATCCACCGTTAATTAATCATCAGACGGCTGTTCACTGCTGTGTATGTGGACCTCACTATGTAATTCTCACTTTCTCCAGAATTTTCTTTTCATTCCATCTTCCTCCCTTCAACTTTAATTTATCAGTTTAAACTAAATTGATTCTTTTCTTTCAATCTCTCCTCTCTTTCTTATCTTTGTAACTTATATTACTAAACAATCTCTTAAACAGAAGACAGCGAAATCCTAGAAATGGTAAGGCCATCTCAAGATGCAATCAATACCTTTATCAGCATCACTGGTGCTTCTGAATCGGTCGCGATTCAGATGCTTGAGGTATAGTTTTTTTTCACCCATGTTTGATTTATTCCTAGGGTTTAATTTTTGTTTCGTTGGATGGAGATTTAGAAATTTAGGTTTGCTTGTGACTTGTGACTACCGTGATCAAGAACTAAAACAAGTCTAACATTCAATTTGTGCTGATTAAAAATGTACCGTAGACAACTAGAAATACTGTGTCAACATCTTTTTTTTTTGGTTGAGAATTTGGCTAAGTTGAAGCACGGTTTAAATTTTATCACAGCGTTAGTTTTTTAAGGTTATTTTTAATACTTTTTAAATTAACATGGAAGAACATATATATTGTATTAAAGTCACTACTCAGAAATTTGTGAAAAAATGAGAATTTATTCATGACTCAAATTTGTGAATAAATGAGAATTCATTTGGCGATCACATTCATCTGGGAAGAAGGCTGGATGAGATAGTTTGTTTCTATTAACTCTAGCTTATCTACTAGGAATCCATATTTTGATGATCAAGAGGTGTTCGGTGTATATAATGCAGCAAGTGATTTTGTTGATTATCTACTCACATACCATCAAATATAAATTAGGATTGTGAGTAATCTTTTAGTTACATATAATTTTATGACAAATGGTCTCTCTTTGTACAATCTCGCATTTTTTCACACTAACCTTCATTTAATTCTTACTTTACCTTCCCATTCTATTTTAGGCTTGTCAGTTGGCCACTTGACTTTCAAGTTTGGTTTGGTTCTAGTTTGTACTGACAAGATATCAAGTAGTTGTAAACATATTATATTTCCTTCAACTATCCTATTATTGTCTTAGTGGCTCAGTTCGGAGCATATGGTTTATTTATGGAAGCTGTTGCTCGAGTATGACTATTTCCCTTTCTGTAGAATCATCTCTTATATTATTTTTCTTCCATTCATTTCTTTCTTTCCACTGTTTTGCTTCCCATTTTCCAACTTTATTTTCCACTAATTCATTTTACTTGATTCTTTTACTAATTCAAATATTTAAATTGAATGCTTAAGTAGTCAAAATGTGAACTTTGTAGATAACTAATGAATATTTTCCCTAAATATAATAAAAAAAGCAAACTATTTAAATACACCAAATTTTAAATTCTTTCCTTAATAGTCCAGTATTATGTTCATGGCACATCACCCGCAAATTTTTTAAGGATCAAAGATTTTTGTTTTGGCATTTGGCTCTACATTCTACCTTCATCTCTTTTTTGCAAACTAACACATCTCTTAAGTTGTTAATGATAATCATGATTAATAACAAATGGTCTCTCATCATTCAAGTTCGTGTTTCACAGTAATTTTCATTGCATTCTTACTTTCCTTTTACTGTCATTTCGTTAGGCTTGTGGGTCGACCACATCAGAGTTCCAAGTAAGATTTGGGTCTATTTTGTACTAACAAGAGATGAGTATTTGTAAACATGCTAAATTGTTATCGACTGTCCTATTATTTATTTAGTGGCGCAATTCAGTTTTTTTCCATAACTTTTTGTTTTCATTCATTTCTTTCTTTTCACTATTTTGCTTTCGTGTTCGAACTTCTTGATTCTTTTATAAATCAAATATTCATTTTAAAAGTTAATTTTGAACTCTATAGCCATTTAGCGCAAATTAACTTGGATTTTAACACATGGTTTTTATAAACAAATTTTTTAATGGAGGATTAATGAAAGTGGGATTGTGTTTGTAATTAGATAATTGCATTACTTGTAAAATACAAAATTATAAAAAAAATTATATAATATATAATGTAACAATTACATTCGGTAAACATTAACTTTAAAATGGATCATGTATTTTTTGTTGAATATTTATTTTTTATAATAATTGAAGAATAAATTTCGAAGTTAAATGTACTAAAAAATGATCATCAATACGGAAAGCTATTTATTTTAAAAATGCCACCGCTCTTAACATTGCCTTCCTTGTTTGTGAAACCAGTAAAGAGGATATAAAATGCACGTCAACTTCGTGTCATTTTCATAGTTCAATGAGATGGTCCAAATTATATTAGCCAGCCAACAAGCTTAGCCATCGTCCTATCTAGTCAACGCTTTTAGATCGTGGTGCACCTGTCGTGAGAGCAAAGATGCAAAAGTTGATAGTTGGCGTGAGTAGATTGACTAGGCTGAATGCATCAATTGATTGGCAATGTTGAGTCTAGAATCAAGTTAACATCCATGAATACTACGTTGCATATGGTGGTGGTTATGAAGATGTTGCAGACTAAAGAAGCAACCTGTTAAGCCTGGACAAGAGCCCCAAAAAAGACAACTTTTTTAAGTTGATTTCTGTTTAACTACCATGGATCGGTGCATAACACATGGTATCCTCCATTATTAATATATTGTGTAAGGTATACAGCAGGGGAAGCATCCAACTTGGCATGTTTGGTTTTTGAATCATTCTTTAATGATACTTTGTCACACTGAGGGATGATGGATCAATTTTTAAGTTTAAAGCAAGGTTTCAAAACTTGGTTTTGGCCATTTGTTAGTTTCAATTAATTTCAAATGTTTCACTTTTGGTTTCAAGTTCGGTCCCGGTTTTGAATATCGGTATTTTTTTAATGGAAATGCAATAATAAAGTGTAAATAAAATGCAAAATATAGTCCAATTTTTTTTTCTTCAAATTAAACTAAGTTGAAATGAACTAAAATTGAACTTGGTTAAGCTTAAAGACTTAATTAATTTAAGTAAACTTAATTAATTTAAGTATACAATTTCCAAATAAGGTCCAAATTTATAATTAACTAAATTAAACATTCCAAAATTATATTTAAATTACATAAAACCCTAATTAGTTTGAACAAAACATTAATTAGAAACATTGAATCAACCAAACTATAATCTTAAAGCCAATTAAAGAAAATAATAAAACTAGCTCACATAACAATCCAATTCTGCATATTTCATCTTCTTATCTATGGTGACTTCATGTTCTTCTTATCTATGGTGACTTCATGTTTCAAAGGTAGGGCAACTACAAAAATGAAAAATCGGTACTGTAATTCAATTCAACGTCGATTACCTCTTGAATTTAAAGTTAGGGTACAAAAGAATTATGATTCTTCCTTCTATTAAGGCTTGATTCTTTTTTCCACAAATGATTTAAAGTTTTTTCTTGGATTCTCCTTCCTTTTGCTTTTGGTTCTTGTTTCATCACATGCCTGTGGGAAGTAGGTTAAAAAAAATGTTTTTTAACCTAGTTCGAAACCGTTTTTCTATCACGGCTCCAGACCAATCAAGCTACGATACCGATTTGGTACAGAGTTCTGGAATATTGGATGATACCTTAATCCTTGATGTAAAGTTTAAACTTCACTTTATTTGTGTATAAATTTGTTAGTTATTGCATATGATGGGTGAATTATGCAAATGTATTGATTGCCTTTAATTTTGAACGTTTACATACTGCTTTTGGAATAAAAAATGCACTATTGCAATATATTACATAAAAAATGCACTATCGCAATGACTTTATTGCTAACTAACAGAAGTAAATGGTAGTACTCCCCAAGTAGAGGAAGTAGAGGGAACATTTTGCTAATATGGTATTATTATGAACATATTTTAGCTATACCGTTGGCCTTGTAAATAAGTTTATGATACAATATTGTTAAGCCTAAAGTATAATTTAGCATGTACTTTCCGTAGATTAAAAATAGGGTGGGAGAAAAAATTCCTTTAAAAAAGTATAAATCTATGGAGATATCAGAACTAAAAAAGGGTAGAAAATAAACTTAAACTTATATAGGGTAAGGATTAAAATCAAGGGAATATCCTTGTAGAGACATTCACAAAAATACTAGTACTAGAATCAAAATAGAGGGTGGAACCAGAAATGTGGATAAAGTCAATGATTTAATAACTTAAGTTTTCTTTGTTGACTAATATGGTTGGTGATTTACTTTGCTTCGCATATGTACATTTAAAAATAAATTTATATCTTGGCATATGTGAATGAATATTTGGCTCTTTGGAGTAGATAGATAGACAACAGTTACATGTAAATATCAATAAATATTTAAGGCATTAAGATGCGGTGAGCAATGCAATTTAGTAATCAACTTGGTATAAAAAATTAGCTTTCACACCTATATTATAGTAAGGTTTCTAAAATTGGAATTTTTATGAAGGCGTCTGTGTATATGAATGAAATAATCACGTTTATTCTATCAAAAATTCATACAATATAGGTATAAAATAGATGGAAGTGCAGATTATTGCTAACTCAGTTTAAAACCATGTTTTAAAATATGAAAGCGTACACTAGGTTTTATTTTGCTAGCGAGACGAGACTTAAGTCTAATGTTGAGCGTACTTTTTTGGGTATGCATTGAAATGTAAGTTATTATTGTTTGTTATTACTAATTTTTGATTAATAAATAAAAGTCAACTTTTAGTAATATAAAAGTATAAAAAAATAACAATATAAACACTTAACTTTGAAGAGTTCAATCCTAATCTTTCTTTTTTAGTCATTCATAAAAGCACAAGTAATTAAAAGTAAATAAATAAAGTTTAAGCACTTGATTTATATATATATATATATATATGTGTGTGTGTGTGTGTATGTGATTTGATACTTGTTGGTACATTTTGAAGAATTCATATTCAATTTCCAACTCCGCAATGGTATGTATTTTATTTTTTCTTCCTCCCGTCACTTGTCTTTACATTTTTTGTATGTCTTCAAACTTTTGAAAATGTTCTTCGATCGATCTTAGTGAAATCGATATCTATAGTAAGCAGTAGGATAGCATGTAAGTTATTGTTTTTTTTCCTACCCATTTAAATCGATCTACATAATTTATTTGAGAGGTTTAGTGTGATGGTAATTCAGACTTTTTTTAAATAGCATTTGAGAAAAATACATGACATAGCTCTCTTTCATTCTTTCAACAACAATCTTGCTTAATTATCTAAATATTGGAATTGGAAAGTAAAAAAGCGTTAACCTTCATTTTATTATTATTTTTTCTTCTTGCTATTAAATAATCGAAGTTTTAAAACATTTGTTAGTATCAATATTTACAATTGAATGTAAAAACTTAAGTCGCATGTCTCAATGGTTTGAGGCGTACATTTTATATGTTTCATAAGGCGTCAGTCTCAAAAGTAAAAAAGCTTTTTGAAGAAAGGCTCATGGTGTATCTCCCATTGCCTTAAGGCACTCTTTGAGGTGAGTATAGATGCTGGTTTTTGAAAACATTGGTTTAAATGTTAAAAAAAGTTCAATTTGTAAGTTTCAAGAAAATTTTAAGGCATGGCAATTAGCGAAGTTTAAATAACTTAAAAAATAAGAGATAACAGTTTGTTCCACAATGCTAATCATTCTCTTTCCAATTCTTTAACATTTGTTACCTTATGTTTTAATTAGAAAGTACACGGTGAAGATATAAGATAAAAAACATTTAAACGTTAAAACATAATTTCTATATAATTTTGAATGAGGAAAATGCACAATTAATTGACAGTATCCCGAAAAAGAACCTCTAATTACAAAAATTAATCAAAAGCTTTCTATTGATTGTGATAAATTCACAATTAATTGAAGCTTACATAATTCTCATCCGTTACCTCTATTGGACAGAATGGATTCACACTTGCTAAACAAAAGTTTCCATAATCTTTAAGCTGATTTAGAACAAACTTGAAAAGCAATTAGCGTTATAAAAGAAGAACAATCTAAGAACTAAACTCAGTAAGAACAATTACCTGAACTGAAAACAAAATCGAGTTCACAAATACATGGTGAGAAATTGAAGTTAACAATATGTGAAAGTTATAACGGTGAAGATAAAAAACATTTAAACGTTAAAACATGATTTCTATATAATTTTGAATGAAAAAGCATGATTAATTGATAGTATTCCCAAAAAGAACCTCTAATTACAATAATTAATCAAAAGCTTTCTTTTGATTATGATAAATTCGCAATTAATTGAAGCTTACATAATTGTCATGCATTACTTCTATTGGATAGAATGGATTCACACTTGCTAAACAAAAGTTTCCATAATCTTTAAACTGATTTAGGACAAACTTGAAAAGCAATTAGCGTTATAAAAGAAGCAACAATCTAAGAACTAAAACTCAGTAAAAACAATTACCTGAACTGAAAACAAAATCGAATTCACAAATACGTGGTGAGAAATTGAAGTTAACAATATGTGAAAGTTATAATTTTTATAACTAATTTGTTGTTGAAGACGCCTAGAATTCCATGAAGCCTTCAATTTCTCTAGAGAACCTAATTTCGTTCAGGGAAAATTTTGAAGAAGGAAAATGGGAAGATAAGAGAATACATGAGATGGGAGATCTTTTACTTATTCAACGGAAATTTCTGAAGGGAAAAGGGGAAGAAAAAAGAGTGTGAGAAGGGCCTATACGTTCTACATCTCAGGAAATTCAACATTTAATTCCTAGAATCATATAAAAAAGACTATTAAGAGACATGATTCAATTTTATTAAGTATCAAATAGGTATGATTTACTTTACGAAGAACTGGTTGGTTTATTGTTGCATGATTCGGTTCATGTTTTTCTTCTTAAATAATAACATATCATTTGGTAACAATATGTTTTTTTTTTCTATTTATGCACCTTTATTAGGACCATTAGCTGTTGCACGGTTATTCAGTTAAAACGATTGCTACTTGATTTGCCAAATTGTAGTAGGTGGACTTTGTGGTTTCGAGAAAGACTCAAGGAGACATCTTTAGGAACCATTAAAACGATTGCTACTCGATTTGCCAAATTGTAATGGATGGACTTTGTGATTTTGAGAAAGACTCAAGGAGACATCTTTAGGAAAATAACCCCCTCCATCTATCTGCACAAATACACGCTCACACACGTGCGTGTATACATACATACATACATACATACATATATATATATATATATATATAGGGGAACGATCTAGATCCCCTTCCCTTCATTTTATGCAAAAAAATTCGGATCGAACATTTTTTTTTTGTAAAATTGTTCTATGTATCAACAAGATCTTCCATGCAATATTTTGAATCGTTTCAATATATTTTACATATGTTTTCTAACTGTTCATATTTGTTTGCGGTGTTAAAGGGGCAAAATATTTTGAAATGTTTCAAAATCTTGCATAGATGATCCTATTAGCACGTATAATGCATCTACAGAAAATCACTTCAATCCCTTGTTCTGCACAAAAAGTCGGAGAGGGATTGGAGGGGGCGAATAAGTGGAGGATCTTGATCCTTTCATACACACATCAAGATTGTAAAAATCGTTAGACGATGAGTATGAAGTAGAGATTAATCGTTTAGGTGGAGATTAATTGGACCTAGGCATTTTTGATGACTCATGTGTTTTGGATGAAATTTTAGTATTTGTTTGCTATTAATTGATCAAAATTGAAAATCTTAGGTTTTAGATAGATTTAGGAGCAACTAAGAAGGCAATGCCACTAAAAATTAGCATGTAGATGCTTATACGTGACGTCGTGTGTCTATCTGGTGTTTAAACCAAGATATGAGGTATCGGTCGGTACCTTGAACTTTCGGTGGTACCGTACCGGTGCCGACACTGACCGAACCGGAATCGAGCATAAAACTCGGTTTCGGTTAGGGTTTAAAAAAAATCAAAATCAAAATCGAACAACTTACTTGGGCTTGAATTGCAGCTTGAAATCAACAAATAGCGATCTGCTGTCTTTTTTTAAGTTTCGGCGTCTGTTTTTTTTCTTCTGCTTGCCCTAGTCGACATCGACTTACATTTCTTTGGGGCGAGCTGAAGTGAAGATGAAGAAAAGAGGCGATGAAGAGTCAAACGAGAGGGAGTTGAAAGCAGTTTTTCTTCTTCTTCTTCTAGTCGGCATCAATTTTGATTTATTTAGTCTAGCTGAGTAACACGAGAGGAATTGTAAGAGACTGCTGATTTAGGGTTATATATTAGGCTGAGATATTATTTGGGCCTGCTTTTGTATTAGTTTACAGCAAATATACTGTTGGTTAAGTTAGTCCGGTTATAGTATTTTATTTTAATATATGGTTAACTAGTGAATTATAATATTTAGACTTTTATTCTAATTCTAGTTGGTATGTTTTTAGCTTTTCCATTAAATAGTATAGAAATTTGAAACCAAAACCAAAACCGAAACCTTCGAAACTTCCGATATTGATCGAAACCGTGAAAATTTAAATGACCGAAACCGAGACCGAAACCGAGTTCTCAAACCTTGGTTTAAACACACATTTAGATTCTTAGACAAGGTGGTAAGCCTTGTCTATGCACGTCTAGGCGAATGGTTAGGCGGTAAGCCTCGTCTAATGCCTAGGCGGAGGCTTAGAAGGATTTTTACAACATGTATGTGTTTCTCTCTCAATGTGCGTGTATGTGTCGCGTGCACATGCGTGCTTTTAACCAAGTTGTTTCTTTGATGAAGGTGGAAGGGAAATATGGGGCTACATAATTGTAGATATAACACCTGGATTATTGTGTGCTTTAGTGCCATTTAGTTCTTGGTTATGGATATCTAATAAAGAATTTGATGTGGAGACGACTCTAATATCTAGATTGATTACTAATTGCACCTATGTAAATGTAAAAACACTGTGATTGGGTAGCAAAGTGGCATGGCAACTGACTTGAATAATTGTAGTACCCTTCGTGTTTTTTTTAAGAATGATTCTTTTTCTTCTTTTGATGATGCATAAAATTGTCTTCTAACAAATGGTATGGTCAGGAACATGATGGTGATTTGAACAGAGCTGTTGATGCTCATTTTAATGATGGCGATCGAACCAAGTATGTAGCTATCTTTTTTGTAAAGTTAATGGTTTCTGCTTATGCTGTCATTTTACTTGAATGAAATGATGCTTTTTTTTTTTGTTCAGTGCAAGCACCAATACACTCACTATGCCCCAGAATGATTATATGGATACAGACAACGTTATAGATGTTGATTCCCCTGTCCATCCAAGGTCATTATTATCAGCTGCTGCGCCAAGTCTGAACCCATTTTCACTCTTGAACACAACCTTCGATCATATTTTTGATGGTAGACCATCTGAACATACCAGCCGTATGCCACATGTTTCACATCCAAGGGAAAGGCGACAAATTCCTATTGAATTTAAGGATGGGGACAACCAATTGAGTTCTAGCCATGGACCTGTAATTGAGGAAATTACTGATAGCATACCTACACATGGTCCAGAAATTCGTGGAAGTGTAATAATAGATGATGAAGACGATGATATTCCTGGTGCCCCTGCTCATGAATCAAACCATACCCAGTCTGATGATATAGAAGAGGAAATGCTCCGAGCTGCAATCGAAGCTTCAAAGAGAGAGGCCGAGGCATCTTCCAAGCAGCAATTCGATGTCCCTAATGTACTCACTCTTGACCAAACTCAATTAACCTTTATTTGACGTCCTTACAGATTGTAGTTAATTTATATCCGTAATGTAGGGTGACTATGCACCATCTATTATGGAGGATGATATTTCACGTGCAGTTTCTCTTTCCTTAAAGGTTTACTGTTAGCCTATACTTGTTTACGTTATTTCTTCCTCATTCAACCACAAAGATCTCAATCTTATTTTTAATCTATTTTCTGCAGGCTTCAGAGCAAGAAAAAATGCATGAAATGGGTAATCATGGCGGGGAGCCTTCTGATTCAGTGGACATTGATTTGGGTGATGTGGGAATAGGACCTTTTCCAAGTGGAAGGTAATTTTTGTTTGGTTGTCTTATATTGTTGCGGTATTTACTCCATGTCTATTGATTGTATATTTCGTCGTTTAAGCTTGGAAAGATCTAGCAGCAATGATTGGTAGCTGTATATTCCTCTTGTGGGTTTATTGTTGCTCTTTCTCAACTTAAGCAGCAATGATTGGTAGCTGTATATTCCTCTTGTGGGTTTATTGCTGCTCTTTCTCAACTTACTTTGGCAGGGATTGCACGTTTCATATGTGCGATTGATCGGCCTTTCATGAACCTTTGAAATTTTTTCTCTTTTCTTTTTTCTTTTACAAGATCTATAATTTATCTGGATATTATATTTGAGGAATGATCAAGTTCGTTCATTAGTTCCTCTTAGACCCTTCCCCTTCCCGCATTAACTTCTTGCATCTGTATGTTTTGAATTCAGCTATATTTTGTTTAGATAATTTTTTTATTATCATATTGACTATCTTAATAGTTTTTTAGATTATTCTGTAAGTCCTAAACCTCTCGAAACTACATTTTAAATCAATGGTTGACTCACATTAACAAACGTTTTTGAAAGACTTAGAATTCTCGAAACAATCTAAAAACCACTGTTTTAAATCTCGGAAAGCTTGGCCGAGATCTCGATTTAGTCTTCCCACGAAACGAAACTACAAAAATGGAAGAAAATCTCATTTTGAATATATCGGCCGAGATATGTAAATATCGGCCGATACGATTTTGCAATATCTCGGCCGATATTGCCTATTTTTGAGAAATTGTTCTTTTAATGTTAGTTTATTTATTATTAGATTATTTCTCGAAATTTATTTAGGCTCCTTTAAGGGTTTTTATTGACTACTAGTTAATCTTTGCTAGTTCATTTACGGACTTCGTCTTTGTTAGTTCATGTACTTTCTTTTTCTCTTTTAACCTTTATTCCTACAAAATGCTACTGCAAGTTATGCACTTTCGCATTCATAAGTTTGTTTAAGTTCTTAATTTTCTTAAGTTATGCACTTATAAAATATTCGTTGTAGTATCAAATATATATTAGTAAGTAGTAACTATGTAATTGTGCACTCCAGCAAATACAGTTTTAGTATATGTATGTAGTAAATGAAGTTTTAGAATCTACAATTTCATGAATATGCAGTTTTATGAGTATATAGTTTTGTGAATACGCGGTAAATAAATATGCATTTTTTATGCATATGTAGCTTTAAAAATGTAGTTTTATGAGTATGCAGTTTGATGAATATGTGGCAGATGAATACGTAGTCTCATGAATATGTTGACAATGAATACAGAGTCTTATAAATATGTAGTTTTAGTATATGTAGGGATGTAGTTTAGAATATGCAGAATAATAAGAGCAGTTAGAATAATATGCGTATTTAGGTTGAAGTATTGTACGGATAATCTCTTGAGTTATTGATGAGAAGAGTGTGATATGAAAATCAAGCAAGTTAAAAAAATTATGATTATTAATAAACATTGTTGTAAAAGCAAATCAAATTTAAACATGATATATACTCCGTGATATTACCGGGATGAGCTTTGAGATGCGAGAGGTAAATCCGATGTGAATGCCTGAGATGCATTCATCTTGTCCGTTATCTTCCCCTATACGAGATCAACTCTAAAATCTTTGAGACGAAACGTGACCGAAATCCGAGATTTAAAACCTTGCTAAAAATTTGTGAAAAAGATTTGTATGATAAGACGTATCGTATCTACAAAAGATTAGGTATGATTGGTGTCTGTATGCTCCTTTAGTGTGGTTTGTTAACGCTCTTTCTTGAGCTACTTTGGGTCCATGCGCATGTGATCAGTCAACTGTTTGTGAATCTTTGAAGTTTTTTCCTTTTTCTTGCACAAGATTTATGGTTTAACAGATTACTAAGTATGAGGAAGGATCATGTTCTCCGTTCTTTAATTCCTCTTACCACACATCGACTTTTGCATCTACATGGTTTGGATTTAGCTTTTTTTTTATATTTTTGTAGATAGTATGCTTTCTTTATCACATTGATCATCTTTATATATTTTTTGGTTATTTTGAGAGGTCGCCTCCACATTTAAGTCGATGGTCAACCCTCATTAACTTATGGTTTTGAAAGAGCTAAAAGTTTAGAAATAATCTAGAAAATTCATGAAGAAGATCTATGTGGTAATATCATCGTATCTGGAAAAATTAGCAAATTGATAACATGAGTATAAATAATTAAAAAGGATCTTTAATAATGTGGATCCTAATAGTTCCTCATTAAGTATTCATATCTTAGAAAAAGCAAAGCTGGTATTAAGTATTTATATGGATAACAGAGAGAAGTGATGTATGGAGTACGCTTTTTGTGTGAATGTTGAAATGCTTGTCCATATCTTGCATGAATCATCTTCAAAATTTTTGTAACTATCTTAATAAATTCCAAGACATTACATTTCAATAACTTAGTGCTTATATATTATGTCTTTTTCTCAGTTAGCTTGTGTCTTTTAAATATGTTCAATGGAACTGTATGAATGCCCACTTCATATGTATTTGTAAGCAATGATCAATGAATTGCATTTAAATATGTACATTTATCACTTCTTTTTGGCAAAATATAAAAAGACCTTGTGTTTTTTTCTCCTTTTTATGACAATCATTTGATCAAAGAGCAAATGGGGCTTCGATCTCCTGTGTGCATAGTGTTTTTTTATCTCAAAAAATGGCTATATATGCGATAAATTAGTCTTCAGATCCTTCTCTGCCATTGTAGGCAAGGATTTGTTGCTGTTAATCCTCGGGTTTCAGGTAAATCAGTATTAGAGGGGGGAAGTACATCAGTAACTGAAGAAGCTGAAGATGTTGATGTACAACCTCTAGTGAGAAATCGCCCTAGGCGCTCTGCATCTGCACATGTAGTTCATAGTCCTCCGTTGAGTCCTCGTGATAATCAACGCGATGATCATCAATTGAATGGAGAGACTTTTCCTATGGAGGTGAAATTGCCATATATCACGTAATTAATTTTTAGATAAGAGTGTTACTAAGCTTTTATTTTTTCTGCATTTAAGTGGGGAGGCATCTCTTCTGAAGAGCACGATGAGGCAGTTATGCTTGAAGCTGCAATGTTTGGGGGAGTCCCTGATGGAGTTCCTTACAATTTTAGATACCCACCTGTAAGTGAACGTGTTCCTCCCCGGCCACCATCTCCTTCACTCACTGCACAACGCTTGTTAAGGGAACAACAGGTTTGATATTGATTTCTTTGGTCTGTATGTGGTGGGACTTTGCTCCTTTTGCGATATAATGTTAAGTTGAATTGCTTGCAGGATGATGAGTATCAGGCAGCATTGCAAGCTGATAGAGAAAAGACTGAACGCCTTCGTTTAGAAGAAGCTGCTGCCAGAGAAGCTGCAGTTGCTGAAGAAAAACACCAACGGGAAGAAGCTCGAAGGAAATTAAGAGAGGAGGAGGTACCTATCAATAACTCAATCCTGGCATTGTTTAAACTATAAATTTGCATGGTGGAGTATCAAAACCGTTGATTCAGAAATTTACAACTCGATTCCCGTTTCAGGTCGAATCTCTTTTGTTCTGATTCGACTCTCAAATTCCGTTTTAAATCTCAATCCAAACAGAAACTGACACAAATTACTTGTTCGAGGTTAAAAAATATCAAAATGTTACGGAACAGAACAAAGGTAAAACACATGAGGAATTTAAGTTTTAGATCTCGGTCTAGAAGTTCGAGTATCAAAATCAGTTTCAAAGATATAAATTAATGCTATAGAAAGAGATTTTGACGTTTCATATAATCAAATGTTTATTGATAACCTACATCGAGTAAAATTTTTAGCATACAAAATACATTACGAATTCTTTGAATATATGGTCCATGAGTCCAATCTAGTTTTGATTTGAAATTTACGGTCTCTTGTTCTGATCTGATTCTCAAATTTCGTTTCAAATCTCAAATCAACCCGAAATTGAGACATTGCATGTTGAAGTAAAAAAAAAAAATCCTATGTTACAGAACAGAATAAAGATGAAGCTTGTGAGGAATTTAAGTTGCAGGTTTTGAGCTAGAAGCTTGAGCATCAAAATCAATTTCAGTGATATAAACTAGTGCTATAGAAAGAGAATTTGATGTTTCATATAATTAATTGTTATTTGATAACCTACATTGAATAAAATTTCAAGCATACTCTTTGTTGCTAAACACAGGAAAATGCCGTTGATTAACTTAAACAGTATAACCATCCATTCAATTTATTTACTATGAATCCAACATATATGACGTCAAACATATAATACATGGTTAGAAGGCTGAAAATATTCAGAGAGGAGATAAATTTGATAGTGAATCTGTAAAAGTAGGAGAGAGCTTATGAGGATTAAAGTTGACCCCTGTGCCAATTGGAATTGGCAAGGGAAAACATCACAAAACTATAGTCAACGAGGTAAAATACTGGCCAAGCAGCGGTAGTTTACAAAGTAAAGAGGGCTTGTTATCACAAGCCTACCACAATATCACCCAAGTAGTTGCATAAAGTATTTGAATTGTATTATGCCTGCAATTTTGAAGCTAGAGTTCAGGAATAAAAAAAGAGAAGCCAGACAACATTGATAGAGCATGGTAAAGTGAATGTCATCGATACCCTAGGAAGGTAGCAAATATGTTAATTTCTATGTTGCTGCTGCTGTGTTGTTAATTGGACATTTGAATCAATTTATGTGGACTGGATAATTTTATTCTGTTGCATTTTTTGCTGTTGAAGTCACTAGTCTCTTTGGATCATCTCCGCCTAGCCTCTAGCTAGTAGGTATCCTAAATAGTTGACTGATATCTCTTTATCTAATTTGGAGGAATCTGAGAGGATTCTTGCTGCAAAACAAGCATCCCTTCCCAGTGAACCTTCATCAGATGATGAAAACGCTGTTACACTTCTTGTTCGCATGCCTGATGGAAGCCGTTACGGTCGCCGTTTTTCTAAATCTGACAAGCTGCAGGCAAGTCCACTGGGCTATCTCATAAAGACACTTTGTTCTCTCAAGTTCATTTACTCATGCAACAGTAAGCACAGCTTATTTTCAATATTTAACCTGTCCCGTTGGTCTATATTTCCATTGCAGTATCTTTTTGATTACATTGACATCGGGAGAGCTGTGAAGCCTGGAACATACAGACTGGTAATAAATTTTTTCTTCGTTTTGCTATTTTTGTCACACACGCTGCTTTTATGATCTAATTCTATTATCTTAGAGGAAAGCACAATTTGTTCGATTCGGACATGATATTTGGTACTTGTGAGTTCTGACGGTGCCTTCTTTTTCCATGATTTTTCTTATCTTGGAACTCAATGAAACACTTTTTAAGTAGATTGAGTCATGTTTTAGTTGTAAATATGTTTGCTTTGTCATACTTGGTTTTTTATCTGAATTTCAAACGAGATAAATTTTTCCAAAACAAATTGAGCTTGTAGTTTCTTACATTTTTTTTGCAGCCTTCAAAAAAATTAAACGAGAGGCTATTGCATTCTACAAAGCAAGTGGAATTTAACTTCCAATAAACAAGGAACGTGCTATGATTATTATGTTGTTTCCGTTTGTTTTCCTTCATACTATATCTTACACTGTCTATCATGCTTACATTTCGATGATAAAATTGTTAATAATAAACAAATATGATGATAATAAATAGTTTTGAGTAGTTAATATGCATTAATTGCATATAATATAAACCACTAAATTAATAAAACAATAAATAAATATATTTTATTGTACTAAAATACACATAATTTAAACTATAGTCTTATGCGGATGTCCTTGTATCCGCATCCATTTTTTCGGATATCAGATATTTATCCGTTTTTCGAATACATATGCGGATGGATTTCGGATTTTTCAGTATCCATTGACAACTCTAATGTAGTATTACATTTTGCGTTGTGAGTTGGTACGTGCAGATTGTGATGATAGGCAGTTCAGCTACTGCCATCTTTGGGGCTCTGATGCTAATTGAGACAACCCGCTGCTTCCACATCTAAATCAATGCCGCTTTGGTGCAACCTCTTATCACAAATGCTAGAAACAGAGAGCGTTGGGTTGAAACAATGTAGAACGATTGCATGTAACAACTCAGACAGAAACAATAACATATAAACATGATAGATACAATGTGAGACCTAATCCAAAGGAAAGTAATTGAAATGCCATGATAATGAAAATATGTTGCAACCAAGATTCGAGAACTCGGTTTTGGGTCGTTTAACATGATGATACAATGTGTGACCTAATCCAACGGAAAGTAATTGAAATGCCGTGATAATGAAAGTATGTTACAACCAAGATTCAAGAACTCGGTCTTGGTCGTTTGAAATTTTCTTAGTTTCAGACGATTTCGGAAGTTTTGGTTTCGGTTCGATTTCAATTTCAATTTTAAATGGTTTGTTAATGAAAATACAACGAATTTTTTTTGTAAATAAAACAATCAATTAAATATTACTAAATTATTTTAACCGCTCGGAACTATTTTTTATCATCATATTTGTTAATTTTTAACACTTTTATAATCAATGGGATTGAAAAATATTTATGTTAAAATTGAAATTTTCCTTTTATATTTCTTGATTTATTAATCGTTAGCGGATAAGATAATTTATCCGATATTCGTCCGTATCTACGGATGCGGATATGGCACTATTCGCATGCGAAAGCATACGTTGACAGGCCTAATGCAAGGGAAAGGGAGAAATTTGAGTCAACAACGCTAGAATTGAGGTTGAGATATGCTAATTTAGATGGATTTTTGATTTTGAATTTTTTTTTCTGAAACCCTAACCAAAACAGTTTTCACCTTTGGTTTTGGCTCGGTTACGATCGATACCGGTACGGTACCCTCGAAAATTTGGGGTATAGTCCGATACCTCGAACCCTGGTTACAACTTCCAACGTACAGTTGGGTTTAAACACAATAATAAACCACCGTTGCTCTCAAAAAGCAGCCCAATAATTAAACCACATGTTGCTCTAAAAAAAACAGCCCAATCAAAACATAGTAAAAACAACCGCTCTCTTTTCCCTTTCAAAATCGATTGTCGCTCTAAATCGATTGTCCCTAACCAAAACAGTTTTCACCTTTGGTTTTGGCTCGGTTACGATCGATACCGGTACGGTACCCTCGAAAATTTGGGGTATCGTCCGATACCTCGAACCCTGGTTACAACTTCCAACGTACAGTTGGGTTTAAACACAATAATAAACCACCGTTGCTCTCAAAAAGCAGCCCAATAATTAAACCACATGTTGCTCTAAAAAAAACAGCCCAATCAAAACATAGTAAAAACAACCGCTCTCTTTTCCCTTTCAAAATCGATTGTCGCTCTAAATCGATTGTTGAACCTTAAAAAAAAGGAAATTCGTTCTCAACATCGATCTTAAAACAACTGTTACTCTCAAAAGCGACTATCGTGAGCTGCTTGGTTGAGACAAAGTTGTTGCTCTCAAAATGGAGTTGAGGATGCTAGGGCAAGGAAGAAATTTGAGTCAACGACGCTAGAATTGCGGTCGAGATGCTGATTTAGATGGATTTTTGGTTTTGAATTTTTTCTAAAACCCTAACCAAAACCAATTTTGACCTTCGATTTTGGCTCGGTTACGATCGATACCGGTACGGTACCACCAAAAATTTAGGGTACCGTCCAATACCTCGAACCCTGGTTACAACTTCCAACGTACAGTTGAGTACCGAATCATAAATACCCGATGTCTTAGAATCAACATGCAAATTGATTATATAAACGACTGAAACATAAATAGATAAATGCAGATCTCCAAATAATCTTCTGCTAAATGTTATCGGTTAAACTTCACTGGTGTGAGAGATTCTAGATCAAAACGTAGTATGTTTAAACATAGTATAAACAAAGGAATAATGACTAAGGTAGCGAGCTCATACCTTAATTTGCTATTCTTTCTCCAAAATAGAAGCACCAATAACCGAAAATGCTAATTACTACGTCATGAGCTATATTTAACTAGATGTTAAATAGTGTCAAAGGATAATAAACATGCAATCATAACGTGCAAATGAAAAATACTATTATCAGTGTCTCTGAGTGACACCCATTGAACAATGACAATACCAACGAGAGTGACAATGGTGTTTAGGTGAGCGTACCCACTTACTAGCCTAACGTTATATAGTTCTTTACAAAATATCATGTGTAAAGGCTAGTTGACTATATAACTCTGGACATCAATGTGTCCCACATAGGGCTGTTAATTTCCAACACGACCCGAAGATTACACGGAATTTAGCATGTTTACCGGATCTGTTTAAGTGCGCGAGTCATTTTCGGGTCAACCCGAATTTGATTTGTTTATAAACGGGTGGGTTTCGGATTGACCTGTGAAATCAAATTTGACCCTTTTATACTTATATGGGTTGACCCGACCCGATTATAACCCAACCGGACCCGTGAACCCATTTACGACCTATTTATAACTCGTTTATAACTCATTTATACCATATACGGGTTGATCCGACCCGTTTACGACCCGATCCGATCCATTTATAATTGGGTTACACAGGTCGGGTTGAGTCAACCCGTTTATAATCGGGTTGGATTCGGATTGAGATATTTCCGAACTGTTTATAAACGGGGTGACCCTGCCCATTTAAAATTAATCCAAACCCGACATGCCTCGACCCAACCCCTTGACAGCCCTAGTCCCACGGTCATCGACATTGGTCTCTTTAGCACGACCATACATTAAGGTCGATCTCAAATTTCCATAAGTGATCTTAAAATTTAAAAATTTTAAATTTAAGGATCAATCTCAAATTGCTAGAACAGTCAATATCATGAATGGTCTCAAATTTCATGAATGAACTAATCCATCCCGTCTAGAACTGATACTTGTTGGGTCCGATCCAACTCGATGAATCTAATTGTTGGCCCTACATCCAAACAAGAAATCAGTAAAACATACATGTTCAACCAACATAGAAAATAAATCCTAAACTAACAACTGTGTTAAGCATATCAAATAGAAAAACTAATAAACAATGAATTTCAAAACCCAAATTTCAAGATTATTTCCTCTCTTCTTTGTCAATAGTTGTGTTGACATCAAAAATGGCACAACATCCAAAAACATGTAGAAATATCGAGATCTAGCAGATAGTGTGTGCAAAAAGTAAAGTGACACAGAAATTTTTGTAGTGGTTCGGTGATTTTCGACCTACGTCCATATTATATTATATTTATTAGAGGTTTGAAAGTCACTGGTATAAGGGATTTACTGATCTGAAGCCTAGAATAACAAACAATTGCTTCCTTAGTGACTTTAATTTAGGACTAGGAGATTAAGAAGTGTCAGAAATATCATTTTTCAATAGCCATGGGGTCTGTATTTATAGAGGAAGCTGTCAGTTGAGTCAGAAGCTCATGAAGTCCAAAATCTAGATGCAAGCCCGAAGGTGTAGGAGAGCCGTGGCTGACCCAATCATCAATTGAAACCTCTTGGTATTGAAAGTTTTGTGTTGATGGAAGTTTCCACCTTATTTCATTCTACTTTCTATCTCTGATCCGCTACGTTCCGAATATTTTTCCTTTAAGATTTAGTTCTTTCAAAGAGATTCTTGTACCTCTTGTTCTTGTGTGCCTTTAGTCAGAAAATCCGTTAAGTTGCCCATCCATTCTCGAAGAAAAGTACTTCACAAGAATCACTTGAGGTTGTGCTTCAAGTACAAGACGTTCAGGAGGTCCAAAGTGAAGAGAAGCTCTCGGTAGCGAGAGGTCAATTGAAACCACTCGGTATTGAGAGGTTCACTTTGCACCATTGCCTTTGCAACTTCTTGAGTATCATCCTTTGTTCTAACCATGTTTTCAAGTTTGAGTTGTTTCATCTTCATCTTGACCTTCTAACTTTAGTTAAAATCTGCTTGGTTAAAAAGCAGGTTAACAGGTTGCTGAAGAACTAGGGATTGCATCAATTGCATAAGCCCTCACAATTTGTCTTTTCTTGTTCAATGGTGGATAATCCTGCTTAATGCATCCAACCTGTTGACACTCATAGCACTTCCTTTTAGATTTTTCAAATTTCTTCGCTTTACATCGATTACGGTAATGTCCTTTCATGTTGCACGGTCGACAATCTGCCTCGGCTAAATTAGGCTTCTTTGGTTACACTTTTTACTTTTTGATACTTCTCTCCGTTATCACGCGGAGATGATTTCCTTTTTTCCACTAGACTTGGACTTGTTACCTTTAATTGGTTCAATTACTATCATCTTTTGTTTAAGAGCCATGTCCACAAGGTACTAACGGAGAGTGTCAGTTTGAAGAAACAACAACCATCTATCATAATCTGCATGTACCAACTATTATGTGAACAACTTTGTATGTTGCCGAATGAGCACGTAAGCATGACAAATACAGTGTGGTAAACTGAAATGCATGTTAGTCAAAGTACATTATAACTTTCAACAATTGACTGACTACTAAATCTTAAGTACATAATATCGCACGACTATCGTGCAGACTGAACTAGGCATAAACAATTGAAAACATAAATAGATAACTGTAGCTTTGCTAATAGTCTCTCATTAAATGTTCATTTGTCACATTATCTTTTCTTGGCGTATGAAATCAAATTATACGGGGCGAAAATTTTCAACTCTATTCCTGTCTTAAATTTTGATACTTCCGCGAGACGAGATGTTTTAGCAATTTGTGATCGATGAATAGTTCAAATATCTCTAAGCGGACGATACATCCACATCTTTAATGCGAAGACAACCGTTGCTAGCTTAAAATCGTGAGTTGTATATCTGTGTTTGTGTGGTTGAGTTGTCCACTAGCATAAGCTATTTTTGCGCTACACGTTAGGATTGCTCCAAGACTCATGCCACATGCATACGTATGAACCATTACGCCATCTCCACCATTTGGTATAGTTAGAACCGACGCACTAGTCAAGACTTTCTTTTAATTGAACAATAGCATGTTCACATTTCTCATTTTAAGCAAAACTTTCGTTCTCCTAATGCTGTTTAAGTGGTACAACTATCCAAGAAAAGTTCTTTCAATGATAGCAAGCTAATCCTAAAAAACTTCTAACTTTGATCGTATTCGTTGATCTCTTGCAATCCTACACTGTTGCTACTTTCAGAGGGTCAACAATGATGTTGTGTTGATACAACATGTCCAAGAAAACATAATTGCGATCTATAGAAGTGATACATTTAAATCAATGTTCTCTCAAAGTCTCCATTATCAACCTTAGATGAATTTGATGCTCGATTTTAAAATAAATCAAGATATCATCTCAAGGTGCTATCTTCCACTACTTTTAGTTGTATGAGGCATGCTATCTTAACGAAGCTAAATGAACATGTGTTATGTGAATTTTGAAATGGGTTGGAAAAGGGGAAGTTAGACGAAAATGGTATGCATTTTAGTATCAGGAAATTGGTATTTTGAAAAGAGGATGATTATTGTATTAATTCTGTTATTAACACACACACACACATATATATATATTCTTATAAGTTTTTAATTTATTTTAACTATTTTTAAATTATCGTTATGAATTGATTTAAGCTTCTTTTTTAAGGAAAATGGGTGATCCTCTGAAGGAGAGCACCTATATAATTTTATTCTATAGTCAGAAAAAGAGCCGTCAACAAACCTGGCAGGTAGCCAAAACCCCTGTTAAAACGGAGAAAAATAAATAAAAATCCTTCCAATACCTAGAGTATACTCATGCAACTACGGTGAGACCAGACAAAGCACCAACACTTAACTACACATCTGTCTAGAAGTAATGATAAAATAAAAGACCAACAACACCATGAGAGCCACAAGCAACATCGAGGTAATAGAATATATCATCTAGTGGAAGACGGAATGTACGACTATAGATCCAGATACGAAGAAAGGAACATCAAAGCAAATCAAAAGAAGCAAATTAGTTGAAGCATGACGCCTCTAAATTCTCGGAGTCATATGCAAGATCAAAAAGTCAAAAGCCGCGATGAGTCAAATTAGGGTACCCAATCATAGCGTACAAGCTCCACGGTTCGTCAAAGTAAGTAGCCCAATCCACAACGACTGCTAAAACTGAAAAAACTCAACAAAAGTATTTGTCCAACACATATATATGTATATAATTTAAAAATTATATACACACACACGTGTGTACATATATAGGGAAAAGAAAAACTAGAATGCAAAGTAAAATTGAATTAGTTATCAATAAAGACTAAAAAGCTCGAAGAATTATCTTCTTTAAAAGCATGTAGATCATTGCTTAAGGCCATATTGTGTTTCATTGCTTAAGGCCGTATCGTGTTTCAGAGCGCTGCGAACAATTTTCGCTTTAACCTATCAGTACGCCTTTTTATCCTTTTGAGAAATTCTTGGAAAATAACATTTGCAGCCAATTTATAACTAGGATTTATGATCCAATTGAAAATGAACAGCGTGGGGACATGAATCAGGTTATCAGGAGGAGTGTTAACGTTATTAAACAAATTTTGATTACTTTCGAGCTATATATAGCAACAAGTAATAGTGAAGGTAGTGTCAAGATTCTATATTCATTAGGCCGATGGAATCTATAAGATTTTTCTAGTATAATTCATGGTCGATGTCAGTGATGGCCATGTTAAAGTCAAAAATGTTAACAATGCTTATAAGCATAGAATTGGTTAAGAGGAAATTGTAATAAAGGCGTGTTATTTTTTCCAAGTCTAAATTGCGAAAAAGATATTTTTTGAAATTAAGTAATTTCTTTTTCTTTAAGAATTCAATGATATTTAATTTCTTATGTAGTATTAACCACGGGGGAAATTTTGATTTGGGAGGAGTATTAGCTTCTCAAATGAATTTGAATTTTTTTCTTGAAAAATTTAAGAACTTATACATCGAGGTTGAGGAGTATGTTTTATTTTTATCCCTACATCAAATTTTAGTTTTGTTCTCGTTATCTATGTTATAATATTTTAGCTTGGTACAGAGTAAAATAAATCAGGATAAGGTAGTTCTTTCAAGCACTCGGTTGAAAGTAAAGTTCTATGTAAATTCATTATGACGAGTGTTACGGCACGCGCTTCGTGTGTGATGACGACACGCGCATTGCTCGTGAATTGTTTTTTTACTAATTACATGTGTTTCATATTCAAAAGAAACATATTTGCGCAAATATTTAGTCATATTTTTGTATTGAAATCATGTGTGATTAGTATGAATTTTTATTTTTAAGTTGCTACACCTAATATATTTTTTTAGTTTGAAATTTTATTTTTATTATTCATAAATAAAGAACAAAATTTGTAGAGGAAGTTATTTGTTAAATCCTATTTTTAAGTGATATTAAGATTTGATAATATTTGTAGAGGGTCATTTTTGTAGTTCACGCTGAAACCAAAAAGCGTGACATTAAAGATATTACAACTATTATTAAAAAAAGAGATTTTATGGCACGTGCATTCATGTGCATATAAAAATTCCTATAATCACACATTTATAAACTTTAAAATTTCTACGCTGTTTTGATGAAAAATAAATTGAAAATATAAAGGAAAAATTATAATTTTTTTGTTTGAACATGGTTTCGAACCTATAACCTTTATTTACTTTTCAAAATTTCCATTTGAAAATAAAAATTAATTTTTGTTCTTTGTGGAATTCGAACCATTGACCTTTTGTTTGCATATAAAGTTGTTTTTGGAACTTCGTTGTCGGACAAAAAATTGTGTTTCTGTTCGAACTATTGATAAAGATGTACAATAATCTTTGAAATTGAGACATTTTTAAGATTACAAATTTTAGAAAGCTCATTGTACTCAATTCTAAGAGATATAGCAGAGATCCTACGTTCTTGTCTGAGTGAACATTATTGTTCCAAAGGTTAAAAATATTAAAGTTGGATTTCCAAAAATGAGACATTTATTAGAAGTGATGTGAATGTTATAAGTTCTATCATAAAACCGATTTAAAATCATTTCTTTGTAGAAGTTTTTCATTATTATTATTAAGTCTTCAAACCCGGTTTTTCTAGCAAAGCCATTTTAAAGATTGTGTAAATTTATTATTCTTAACCTTCCCTCCTCTTTGGATTTGCATCTCGTTTTCCGATAGAAGAGACAGTTAATACTACCTCTTTTAATTTTATCTATTTCGTCAATGATCCATTTTGTAAAAAAGTGTGAAAAGGACATCCAGTAAATCGGTAGAGCCGATAAGACGTGTTTTTGTAAGAATGATTCCGCCTACTCAAAATAAAAATCTTTTGTTCCAATTAGATAGTTATTCTATGTCTTTTTCAACTATCATCTGCCATTTTTTAGCTGGTAGGTCTAATCTAAAAATCCAAGTAATGCATAAGGACCTTCATGCTTTTACAATTATGAGTGACAACGATAATATTTTCAACATTATCAATATCATTCAACACTAAAACATAGCTCTTGTCAAAATTTATCTTAAAGCCTAATTTAAAGTTCTAATTAAATTAGAAAATAATGCATTAAAAGAAGTTGATATGTTGAAATTGAAAAAATAGAAGACAAAAGAGACAACTGACTTTTGTCAGGATCATCATCTAAAATATTATTTTATCCTATATGATAAGAATTGTTAATGTTTTGACAATGTCAACTTTTCCGGGTATTCTCCTCCTTTACCCCCTTAAGCATTTGAGCCCTGCGAAGAATGTAACGCTTGAATGGCAGTTCAGAAAGAACCAAAATAGTTATTTCTAGTTTTTGCCATTTCTTGGTTCCTTATATTTTCTGTTTTGATTTTTTTAATTCTCTTAACTTCAAAGCTGCTGCATTTGTTTTGTGCATTTGTCTAAAATGCGTGGAACATCATTATATCTTTTCTTAAAAAAAGAACGAACTATGTTGCACCGTTTGGCATGATGTGGACCAGTTTGGATGTTTCGACATCGATATTTTCAGTTTGCTATCTCATACTATTGTTACTTATCCCTAATTATCTGTATGGATTCTTCGTGGTAGAAAATTTATTTTTGATGACGATTTCTTTTCCATCTTTACAGGTGCGGCCTTATCCTAGGCGCACATTCAGTATTGAGGAGTCTGCATCCACATTGAGTGAACTGGGTTTGATTAACAAGCAGGAAGCCTTATTCTTAGAGCTAATGTAGTGTGCTTTGCTAATTAAATCCTCTTGGTATACAGTTTCCATATTGGGTTTGAGTGTTGTTTTTTGTTGTTTGAATTTATTCTGAATTATTAAAAGGTACTTTCACTTTGTCTGGCTATGATGAAGGGTGTCACGATGTTGTCTTCTTCTAAAGACGATAAATATATTTTATGTAGTCAGAAAGATGATTCTGATATTTGTTTTATACAAGGAAAAAAAAAGGTTCAAAGATGCTGTTATCTGTATTTTTGGTATGTTATAGTTTCTACCTGTTGATGCTGCAGTTGTACTGAATTGTAGATCCATCAAACGCATCGGATTGAATTAAAGTTAGTTGGATTGATTTTGATTCAATCCATTTATGATCCATTCTTCTTTATCCATTTAATACATGTATCAATTTAATTCAACTCATTTAATAAGTGATTTATTATTTGATCCACTTAAATATTTGAATTAGATTTTAATTGATAAAAAATTAAAAAAATATACAAAAATTCTAATTTTAGAACATACCAACATGGCTTCATGCTGGTTGGTTGTTTGTAACATATCAGTTGGCCAAATAGTGTATTTAAATTGCAATAATACAACTTTATTTCCGTGCATACACTTACAGATTTATTGTTCTCTCAGCATGTGAAGACTTGGATTGTGGGTGATTGTGCCGTCTAAATTGTAGTCTGGAGAAGCATCATCACGGATCAGGCCTAGGTCTCTTGGAAAGGGATGCTAGGGAGGATGACAGTCCCATCCGACTTGAACCTTTGTTTAGGAATGCAACCCCAGTTGGATGGTAAATTTCATCCAAAGCTAAATAGTGGATAACTAACAAGCACCGAGAGGGAAAGATAAGGACATTGAAAAGGGAGTCAAATGGTGCTTGAAATTGTCAAAAGGGGAACAAAAGAGGATCGGTGATGCATGCTGGTTTGATGTTGAACTACTCGCATTTAGGGTATGTTAGTCATTTGGCTTGGCACATGGATTGTAACAATCCACTATGGAACATACCTAATTTTCAATCCAGAAAAAATCTATCGAACCTTAGATCAATTCCAAAGGTAGCTATTGGTTGATGAAATTGATTTAAAAAACAATACACAGAGCTATCTATATGCACATTCAGAATCTCACCGCGGAAAGATAAAATATAATATCAGAAGCAAACCCATTTATTTAAAATTTCCAATGTAAACAACATACAACATAATCCGACATAACAGCGTCAAATATTTATGGTACAATATTTCAAAATACATCATGTCGTAATGGATACATCAGAAATATAAAAATAACATAAATATATAGATAAGCAACCGCCACAAGTCCGTGTCTCCACGGCTATCTCTGAAAGTCCACATCATCTTTCCTAATCCATGTTCCTCGTTGTAATGAGGAAAAAGTCAGAACAACAATGTTTGGTGAATAAAAATTCGAACCTTTCTATTATAGTACTTGGGTAGTATAATTTAAATAAGAATATGTCTTACGCATCATAACTATACTATAAGTTTTCCAACTACAAACCCTAAGGCTTTTCCAGTCAAATCCCATTACTCTTTTTCAACCCAATAACCCATATTCAACTATAGGCAAAAGGCCATTCCACCCCCACCAATCTATAGTCAATAAAGTTCCATCGTTGTAAGAGATAGTATCCAAGCCATCTAATACATTTTAAAAAGAAACTTGGCAGACTCTGATCATTTAATACCTCATTCAAGGCAGATTCACATCATTTTATATCATTCCCAAGACGGACTCCTCGGTACTATCTAGCTGGCATTGCACGGAATTTCTCTGGGCTACTTAATACTTCTTTTTATTGAAGAACCGGACCATATAATAGCCACTTAATACCTCAAACCTAAAATAGACCCTCTCCGAGATATCTTCTATTGTACCTAACCGTTAACCTTGACCATTTAATACTTCCTACATAGGGAAGAGACGGGTCCTCAATCAGCCAGTTAATACCTTCAACCCCGAAGCAGGTCCTTCGTGTTATGACCCATAACTCAAATATACGAGTAACCAAATTAGTTGGGCAGGTTTACCAGAATTTGGAACTAACCTCGCGTCCTCTGGGGGTACTTGTTATAGGTGATGTCTCACATCAGCCCTAAAGTCACACTGTTGGTAGCCAGATTGGCTGGAGAGACTTTCGTGTGCTTTTGACTGATCTCTGTAACGACCCACTATTTTGTACCATTCAAATTCGACAATAAAACCACACATGTCGGACTTGAATAATTCAAAACAATAGATTGTAATATAGTTTGGAGCAAATAAAACCAATCACAGAATCACAGACACAGAAATATCATAATAACTCGCAGCGAAAATTAAATAACCATAGTAGTTCATGAAGCTACTACATAGTCTCAAAACAAGTACAAAATACCAGAGTCTGAAAGTAAATACAATAGGAAATCCCAACACATATATATCTACTAATACATAGGCTGAATAGAAATAGATAGACAACTAGATAAATAGATAATTCCCAACAAATTCCTAACTCCAGAAGGTGAAATCTAAAGCTGTGATACTCAGGCTGACCCTAACATAAAGCAAAACACTTGAGTCAGGACATGCATACTTATACAATATAAACCAACTCAAGTGAACTATAATAGAAATACACAAGTAACTTAAAGGATGATTGAGATCGACCATCCTTTAAGGATCCGTTAAACTATCTATTATGTAGTAATATACACTATTATAATAATGTCTAAAGTAAAGTATAATATATTTTAAAAATAGCGTTAAGGCTTTACATTTTCCACCTTAACACATGTTATATATTCTCATAGTTTATACAGTACCGTAATCTCCCCCGTACTGGGCGTCGTCAGAGGGCACTCCATAGGTATGGTACAAAACAAAATCGTATAAGGCGCGCTAGGGTAGGTGACACGACACAATAAGGCAATGTCAGGGTAGATATACCAATTACGCATCCGGGCTGGTGGTAACGCATAGCCGCAGCTATCGCCCACCTCGAGCCACACTTTCAAAATCAAAGGTGCGCACCAAATCAATCACAAAGAAATAGAATGACATACGAAGAAGTGTGTCCGATCAGAGGAGCGACCTCATAATCGCTCCTGTTTTAGCCACCTTATGCCAACTCACGATAGTCGGGTCCACGTAAGTACCTCAATAGAACGTCGCCACCATCCTACTTCATTCTGAAATCTCCACCGTGTACACGATTATTAAAGTGGTTTTCGGAGTTGGCAGAGAGTATGACAACTTCCGATCCCGGTCTCTTTAACAACCAACCGTTATTATAACCCATGGTTATTTCAAATGGTTTACATTTCAAAATAAAACGTATCTATTCCAAAACCATTTAAGTTCAATGCTATTATATCATCAAAATAATATCCATTTTCCAAAGTTTTTAACACTTTCAAACCGTACACTTATTATAGCACTTTAAAAATGTAATAACTTAGAAAACATAACACTTTTGAAATGTTACCCTTGTAGCACTTTAGAAAATATTATAATTTAGAAATAGCAGCATCTTTAAAACATAACCCGAGGTAACGTAGCATTTTAAAAACATAACTAAAATAGCATAGCATTTTAAGAATGCTACAAATACTACTATAACAAGTTTAAAACATACTATTTCAATTTTATCATAGTTTTAAAATTTATTTAATTATATAAAACATATCCTTTTCATAAATAAAGTATATCACAAAGACTAGGTAAATTTAAATTCCATATCAATTTAAATTATATTATTGAGTTAAATTTATATCACAGATAAAATCTTAAAATTTTTATTTTTAAACAACATTTATTTACTTATAAAATCTTAACTTATTTAAAAATAAATAAATAAATATATGTATATATATTATTTAACTCATTTATTCCAAAATTTAAGTTAAAATTCCATATGCTTAAATTTTCAAAATACCTAATGAATTTTTATAAAACTATTATTTAAAAATTAACCATGGGTGTGTATAGTATTTTCTAACCTAGGTCAAGTGATACAGATATGTATCATTTCAATCCTAATTTATAAAAAACCCGTGTTCTATCATTTCAAATCCGCAATTCCAAGTCAGGTAAAATAAAAATCGCTTGAGCTTGTCATTTCAGCTCATAACGATTTTTTCCTATTCTAAAGTCCGTTCGGATATGTATCATTTCAACCCATAGTGATAGAGAACTTGTAGTGTGAGAAACAGAAAATAAAATGAACAGTATAGTGTAGCATATCATATCAGGTGATGTAACAGGTATATAATCAGGTTATAACATCATGTAAAGTCATGTAACAAGCATATATGAATTTATATCATCATATCATATATGAACTTATATCATCATAGCATATATGAACTTACATCATCATAGCATATCACAACTACACATTCACATGTCATTGTTTCACAATTATATAAGCACGAATGTCGAGAGTGATAAACTCATCTTCTAAAGCTAGAGATGACAATTCAAGACACACGACCAAACTCCGAAAAGCACGACAAAGCACAAACTAGATTTGAGTGGATGAAGAGCCAAGATTCAAATCTTGTAAACAAATAAATACAAAAACACATATAAGTATAAAATTATATAAAAGAAAATTTAGAATTAAACAATGCAAGAGATAAACAAATGAAGCAAAGATGGCTTAACCAAGTCAAGTGGGCTCGGCCACTTTCAAAATAGGCTTGACCATCATCAAGCAAAGCTCGGCCACTTTGATTCTGAAGCAAGCATGTTCGGCCATGGTCACAAATATACACGGCTATGGACTGGAATGTGAAAAGATGGGGTAGATGAAGGCAAAAGGTCAAGGCAAGTGAAAGGTCAAGTGCACAAGTGGCTCGTCCCTAAACTAGCATGGCTCGGCCTGGGTTGTTTGTGCTTGGATCAGGTGGTCAGGGATCATCTGTTCATGGCTATGAAATAGGGTGTGGTCACGGCAAAGCATGCAGATGGAAGAATTGGTGGTGGACGAGGCTAGCAAATAGGAAGTGGACCTAGTGGTGCTCGGCTAGGGTTTGTGAGGCAATTTATGATGGGGTTTTGAATCATGGAAGTCATGGCATAGGGTATGGTGGAGATAGGGTGAAGGCTGATCATAGGTGATGGTGTGGTGGAGAGATGAGGTCGCTAAGGAGAGTATGGATGATGACCGAGCTTGCTTGCAAACAAAAGAGAAAGGAAAAAGAAAAGGAAGGAGAAAGTGCTTATGTAAATTTTTTTGTTCAGGAAATGGAAAATGAGAAGAGAGTTGGAGAGGAGGAAGTTTTGAACGGCTATCACAAATGAATGGGTACGTTTTCACTTGAAAAGGCAATCAAGTGGCTATTAGGAATTTCAAAGCCCAATAGAAAACCCACTTCCAAAACAAGCTCACAACCCAATCAAAAATCAAAGCCCAAATAAAAATAGAAAATAGAGTAGAAAATAGAGAATTGAAATACTGAAAATAATTGCGTGTAAAACCCTGAACTTTAACAGATTTAAAAAGTATAGAACAGAATTTGACGAAACGAAAAGCAGAACGAATATCGGAATCAAATTCAGTTTCAAAGAAAAAGATTGGAAATTAAAAATTCAAACTTAAAAATTTCAACTGAAAGTCAAAGTTTGACCAAAATATAAAATTTCCAGAAAATCTTAATTTATTTTGTTTGGAAAAATAATTATAAACAAAATCCAAAAATTCATTGGAAAATTCCAAAATTCCAATTTTTAAATGATTTAAAATCAAAGTTTCAAATAAATTGAATTAAAAATATTTATTAAAATTATGGGTTGTTGCACTCTCATCACTCAAAACTTTTCGTCCTCGAAAAGGAATAAGACACAAAACAAGGAAAGATAAGATATAATAGCGAATAGTACCTGAAACAAATAATTCCGGTTCGAAGCACGCATGCTCTCCTCCATCTCCTAGGTACAATCCCGATCATCAGTACTCCACTGCACTTTGACCAGGTTGACAGATTTCCTCCTCAGCTACTTTATATCTCTATCGATAATACGAAGTGGCTTCCTCTCGACAGTAAGATTTGGCTCGATATCCAAACTCTTGAGAGCAGAAGGCTGGACAATCAAAGATGGATCATGCAGATATCGACGAAGATGCGAAACATGGAATACATTATGCACTCCAGAAAACTTCTCAGGAAAATCCAGACGATAAGCTAAAGAACCAATCCTCTTTGAGATACGGAAAGGACCTATGAATCTAGGAGCAAGCTTCCCTCTCCGACCAAACCGAATCATATTACTTAGGGGAGAGACCTTATGGAAAACCTGATCACCAACAGAAAACTCTAAACTTCTCCTACGCCGATCAGCATGCTTCTTCTACCTATCCTGAGCACTCCTCATTTTTCTCTTAATCTCCTCAACTTTCTCAGAAGCCTCCAAAATTATATCAGGACCAAGAACCAAACGATTGCCGGACTTAATCCAGCAAGATGGAGATCTGCAAGGTCGTTCGTAAAGAGCGGCAAATGGAGACATTGCAATAATAGTCTGAATTCAAAGACGAAATGAAATAGATAAAGGATTAAAACAAGATTAAAATAGAAGAGTTGAGATTATACATGATAACTGTTGTTATAGGTGAATTTAACAAGATAGAGATGATCTTCCCAAGATCCTCCATAATCAAGAACACAAGCACGAAGAAGATCCTCCAGAATCTGATTCACTCTTTCCGTTTGACCGTCGATCTGCGGATGGTACGCAGTGCTCAGATTCAGGTGGGTTCCCAAAGATTCCTGAAAAGCTCTCCAAAACTAACTGGTAAAGATGGGATCTCCATCACAAACAATACTGACAGGAACACCATGAAGACGAACAATCTCCCTCATATAGATCTCAGATAAACTAGAAGCAGTACGGGTAGAAATGACCGGAATGAAATGAGATGACTTGGTCAATCTATCCACAATAACCCAAATACTCTCATTACCCCTCCTAGTCCTCGGTAATCTATCAATAAAATCTATAGAAACCTGTTCCCATTTCCAATTGGGAACCTCAAGAGGCTGCAATAAACCAGGGGTCTTCTGATGATCGGCCTTGACTTGCTGACAAGTCGTACACCTACTAACAAAGATAGAGATATCTCGCCTCATACCTCTCCACCATTAAAGCTTCTTTATATCCTGATACATCTTTATCACACCGGGACGAATAGAAAGTATGGATCGATGATTGTCCCGAATTAACTCTTGCCTCAATCCATCGACGTTCGGGACACAAATCCGATTATTAATCATCAAAATCCCTTTATCATCAATTTGAGCTCAACTACCATCAAGACTACTACCACCAACCCGTCTATGAACATTCTCCTTAATCAATCTAATAATCCTATCCTCATCCTGCTTCATAATAATACGATCCATAAGAGGAGAAGAAGAAACAACAAGCTGACACAATATAGCCTTCCTCTGACTCAATGTAGCGACCACAACATTAGCTTTCCCAGGGGTATAGCTGATGTCAAGGTCATAAGAAGCAAGGAAATCAAGCCACCTAACCTGACGCTTATTCAAATCCTTCTGGGTGAAGATATACCTCAAAGACTGATGATCCGTAAAGAGCCCAAACTTAGCACCCAAAAGATGATGCTTCCAAAGCTTCAAAGCAAAAACCACAGCAAGCCATTTCAAATCATGAGCTGCATAATTGGCTTCATGGGTCTTCAATTGACGACTGACATAAGCAACGACCTTCCCATCTTGGATCAGAACAACTCCCAAACCCTCACAACTAGCATCAGTGTATACCCTTAATCCCTTATTTCAATTTGGAACGGTAAAAACTGGTGTGAAAGTAAGCTTATGATTTAACTCATTGAATGCAGCTTCACACTTATCATTCCATAGAAACTTAGCATTCTTACAAGTCAAAGCAGTGAGAGGTGCAGCAATCCGAGCAAAATTATCAATGAATCTCCGATAATAACCGGCAAGGCCCAGAAAACTACGAATATCAGATGGAGTCATAGGAGTTTCCCAATCCTGCAACAAAATATGGAGAAATAAGTACCATAGAAAAGATAGAATGATTAAATTACAGAGAGAAAAGAAGAAAACTTACATTGATCGCAGTGATCTTGACTGGATCAACAGAAACTCCATTAATAGAAACAATATGTCCAAGGAATTGGACTTCATCTTTCTAGAAATGGCATTTCAAGAATTTAGCTTTCAACTGATGACTCCTAAGAGTTCCCAGAACAAATCTCAAATGGGATTTATTCTCTTCCTCAGACTTAGAGAAAACAAGAATATCATCGACAAAGACTAGAACAAATTTGTTAAGAACATCATGAAAAACACGATTCATCAAATCAATAAAGAAAGATGGGGCATTAGTCAAAACAAAAGGCATAATTAACCATTCATAAAAACCATTCTCGGTATGAAAAGAAGTCTTGGGAATACTTTTCTTGGCAACTCTGAGCTGGTGAAAACCTGTGGCAAGATCAAGCTGAGAGAAAACAGTAGCTCCATGGAGCTGATCGAACATATCATTGATGCGAGGCATATGATATCTGTTTCTCATAGTGAGCTTGTTCAGCTCCCTATAATCAACACACATCCTCAAAGAACCATCGGACTTAGTGACAAAAACCATCGCTGCTCTCCATTCGGAATGGCTAGGTCTGATCAGACCTTTGGAGAATAAGTCCTCAATTTGCTTCCTTAACTCAACCTTCCCACGGGGTGCCATTCTTCTAGGAGGAATAACTACAGGTCGAGCTTCAGGAATAAGGTCAATACGAAACTCAATTTCCTGCTTAGGAGGTAAAAAAGTGACTTCACCAAATACATCAGGATATAGTTTAACCACAAGAGTCGAGTCATGATCATCCGGAGAAGAGTCAAGAGAATACATAAAACTGCTGGCATAATCCTAAGGCATGCAACACTGAATCACCAAAGAATTCCCAAAATCATCCATAAGAGAAATAGTCCGGGTTTTACAAGAGATAACGGCTTCATGCCTTTTCAGCCAATCACCTCCAAGCAACATATCAAAAGCATCGAAACCCAGAACATAGAAATCACCACTGAAGCGATGATCGAAATAGAGGAGTTTCACTTGGTTACAAATCCTACTAAGGTTCGTGGGACCCCCAATAGGATTTGAAACACACAAAGGCTCATCAGCAAACTTAGGAGAAAGGAGATGCTCAAACTTATCACAAAGGTCCACAGAAATAGAACTATGGGAAGATCCAGTGTTAAATAAAACATGAACAGGAAATTTAAGCAAAGTAAAGGTGCCCTGAAGAGTGCCTTGAGTATCACTAGGAGCGGGAGCAGGTGGAGCAGGTACAGGTGGAGCAGGTGAAGAAGCAGAGTTAACAACAAAGATATCAGATGGCTTACCCTTCTGCTGAGTAGGACAATTGTTCTTGAAGTGGCCAGGCTGCAAATAGATAAGGCAAAGATCATGCCTAGTCAACTGAGCTGGAGGAACAGCAACACCAACAAAGTAGGGCAACTGTTAGCATAGTGTCCCTTCTTATCACACTTGAAGCAAGTGATGGAAGAAAGGTCGATAGGCTGCCTTTGAGAAGAAGAAGATCCCAAACCTGGAGTCTTGTTTCAATTCTTCTTCTACTGATGAAAGTTAGGCTTTCTCTTCTTAGGGTTACCAGAGAAAGGATGAGATGAAGTGGCACGAGCAACATGAGGATCCTTAGAAGTAGGATTCTCATATCTAATGGCCATATCCATCAGATCAGTGAAAGGGCTATGCACATGAGAGATGAGACGATTATAATACTCCGGACGAGCACCAGCTATGAACTTCTCATTCTTCTTAAGTGGGGTGTCAATCAAGGTAGGACCAAACTTGGAAAGTTCATTGAACTTTCGCTCATACTCAGCAAATGACATGTCACCCTGCTTAAGATCTATAAACTCCCGATAAAGCTGAGACTTCCCTGCTTCGAGCATCCATTTTGCCACAAAAGCATCCCTAAAGCACGATAACGAAACATAAGAAATATTTCAAAAGAGAAAAATGAATCAAATTCAAAACAAACACAAGATGATACCTAAACTGCTCCCAAGAAATATCAGCCTCAATAGTGTGAGCTGTAACAGTCTTCCACCAATCCAAGGCTGCCTCCTTCAACTGCCAAGCTACCAACTGATGCTTCTGAGCATCAGTGATCTCAAGACCGAAGAAAATCCTCTCCAATCCCTTCAACCACTGCTGAGCCTCAATGATACTCTCTGATCCATAAAACTTGGTACCACCAAGTTGAGTGAATTCTTTACAAAGAGTAGTGAACTTAATGGGTGTAGCAGGCTCAGGAACTGGGGCAACACCATGACCCCTACCTCTAGCATTCCTACGACTCATCCTGGAAAAATCAAGAATGAATTTTAGGACAAAGGTAATTAAGAAACAAAAGACAAGATAAGATAAGAAAAGATTCAACTAGAATGAATATCCTAAACAAAGAAATTACTAACAATGTGGATAAGGAAAGGGAAGAAGTTAAGAAAATATGATTTCAAAACAAGAAAGGTTTATATCAAAATAATCTTTGAAAATCCTTTAAAAATCATTTGAAAATCATTTTATACTTTAAAATACGTTCTCTCATAAAGAAATGATTTTAATATTAATTTCACTCATTCTAGGGTATTTCTACCCTATCTCTAATGAGTTTTTTGCTCCGTAGGCTAAGGTTTGCCTAAAACCAAAGCTCCGATACCAAATGTAATGACCCACTATTTTATACTATTCAAATTCGACAATAAAACCACACATGTCAGACTTGAATAATTCAAAACAATAGATTGTAATATAATTTGGAGCAAATAAAACCAATCACAGAATCACAGACACCGAAATATCAGAATAACTTGCAGCGGAAATAAAATAATCATAGTAGTTCATGAAGCTACAACAAATATAGTCTTAAAACAAGTACAAAATACCAGAGTCTTGAAGTAAATACAATAGGAAATCCCAATATATATATATATATTAATACATAAGCTGAATAGAAATATTTGAATAGAAATAGATAGACAACTAGATAGATAGATAATCTCCAGCAAATTCCTAGCTCCAGAAGGTGAAATCCAAAGCTGTGATACTCAGGCTGACCCAAGCATAAAGAAAAACACAAAATACTCGCAACAGGACATACATACTTATACAATGTAAACCAACTCAAGTGAACTGTAATAGAAATGTACAAGTAACTTAAAGGATGCTTCAGATCGTCCATCCTTTAAGGATCCGTTAAACTATCTACTATGTTGTAATATACGCTATTATAATAATGTCTAAAGTAAAGTATAATATATATTAAAAATAGTGTTAAGGGTTTACATTTTCCACCTTAACGCGTTTTATATATTCCCATAGTCTATACAGTACTGTAATCTCCCCCGTACTGGGCATCGTCAGAGGGCACTCCTTAGGTATGGTACAAAACAAAATCGTATAAGGCACGCTAAGGTAGATGACACGACACAACAAGGAAATGCCAGGGTAGATATACCAATTATGCATCCGGGCTGATAGTAACACATAGCCGCAGCTACCGCCCACCTCGAGCCACACTCCCAAAATAAAAGGTGCGCACCAAATCGATCACAAAGTAATAGAATGACATATGAAGAAGTGTGTCCGATCAGAGGAACTACCTCATTGGCCCGAGAATCGCTCCTGTTTTAGCCA
This sequence comes from Allium cepa, assembly GCA_030765085.1. NCBI lineage: Eukaryota > Viridiplantae > Streptophyta > Magnoliopsida > Asparagales > Amaryllidaceae > Allium > Allium cepa. The sequence goes on from CM060934.1 coordinate 532,440,984, forward strand.
CCTTATGCCAACTCAAAGGAGTCGGGTCTACGTAAGTACCTCAATAGAACGTCACCACCATCCTACTTCATTCTGGTATCTCCACCGCGTACACGGTTGTTAAAGTGGTTTTCGGAGTTGGCAGAGAGTATGACAACTTCCGATCCTGGTCTCTTTAACAACCAACCGTTATTGTAACCCATGGATATTTCAAATGGTTTACATTTCAAAACATAACATATCTATTCCAAAACAATTTAAGTCCAATGCTATTATATCATCAAAATAATATCCATTTTCCAAAGATTTTAACACTTTCAAACCATACACTTATTATAGCACTTTAAAAATGTAATAAGTTAGAAACCATAACACTTTTAAAATGTTACCCTTATATAATAGCACTTAAGAAAATATTACAATTTAGAAATAGTAGCACCTTTAAAACATAACCTAAGGTAACATAGCATTTTAAAAACATAACAAAAATAACATAGCATTTTAAGAATGCTACAGATACTACTATAACATGTTTAAAACATACTATTTCAATTTTATCATAGTTTTAAAATTTATCTAATTATACAAAACATATCCTTTTCATAAATAAAGTATATCACAATGACTAGGTTAAATTTAAATTCCATATTAATCTAAATTATATTATTGAGTTAAATTTATATCATTGATAAAATCTTAAAATTTTGATTTTTAAAAAACATTTATTTACTTAAAAAATCTTCACTTATTTAAAAATCAATATATATATATTATTTAACTCATTTACTCCAAAATTTAAGTTAAAATTTCATATGCTTAAATTTTCAAAATACTTGATGAATTTTTATAAAACTATTATTTAAAAATTAACCATGGGTCTGTATACTATTTTCTAACCTAGGTCAAGTGATATGGATATGCATCATTTCAATCCGTAATTTGTAAAATTTTTGGGTTCTATCATTTCAAACCCGCAATCCCAAGTCAAATAAAATAAAAATCTCTTGAGCCTATCATTTCAGCTCATAATAATTTTTTTCCTATTCTGAAGTTCGTTCGGGTATGTATCATTTCAACCCATAGTGATAGGGAACATGCAGTTTGAGAAACAAAAAATAAAATGAACAGTATAGCATAGCATATCATATCAGGTGATGTAATAGGTATATAATCAACTTATAACATCATGTAAAGTCATGTAACAAGCATATATGAACTTATATCATCATAGCATATATGAACTTATATCACATAGCATATATGAACTTATATCGTCATAGCATATCACTACCACACATTCACATGTCATTATTTCACAATTATATAAGTATGAATGTTGAGAGTGATAAACTCACCTTCTAAAGCTAGAGATGATAATTCAAGACACACGACCAAACTCCGAATAGCATGACAAAGCACGAACTAGATTTGAGTGGATGAAGAGCCAAGATTCAAATCTTGCAAACAAACAAATACAAACATATATAAGTATAAAATTGTACAAAAGAAAATTTAGAATTAAAAAATGCAAGAGATAAACAAATGAAGCAAAGATGGCTTAACCAATTCAAGTGTGCTCGGCCACTTTCAAAATAGGTTTGACCATCATCAAGCAAGGCTCGACCACTTTGATTCTGAAGCAAGCATGCTCGGCCATGGCTACAAATATACACGGCTATGTACTGGAATGTGAAGAGATGGGGTAGATGAAGGCAAAAGGTCAAGGCAAGTGAAAGGTCAAGTGCACAAGTGGTTCGGCCCTAAACTAGCATGGCTCGGCTTGGGTTGTTTGGGCTTGGATCAGGTGGTCAAGGATCATCTGGTCACGGCTATGAAATAGGGTGTGGTCACGGCAAAGCATGGAGATGGAAGAATTGGTGGTGGTCGAGGCTAGCAAAGAGGAAGTGGACCTAGTGGTGCTCGGCTAAGGTTTGTAAGGCAATTTGGTGATGAGGTTTTGAATCATGGAAGTCACGGCATAGGGTATGGTGGAGATAGGGTGAAGGCCGATCATAGGTGATGGTGTGATGGAGAGATAAGGTCAGCAAGGAGAGTATGGATGATGGCCGAGCTTGCTTGCAAACAAAAGAGAAAGGAAAAAGAACCAGAGTACGGATGATGGTCGAACTCGCAGCGAAAATAAAATAACCATAGTAGTTCATGAAGCTACTACAAACATAGTCTCAAAACAAGTACAAAATACCAGAGTCTGAAAGTAAATACAATAGGAAATCCCAACACGTATATATCCACTAATACATAGGCTGAATAGAAATAACTGAATAGAAATAGATAGACAACTAGATAAATAGATAATCTCCAGCAAATTCCTAACTCCAGAAGGTGAAATCTAAAGCTGTGATACTCAGGCTGACCCTAGCATAAAGCAAAACACGAAACACTTGAGTCAGGACATACATACTTATGCAATATAAACCAACTCAAGTGAACTATAATAGAAATACACAAGTAACTTAAAGGATGATTGAGATTGACCATCCTATAAGGATCCGTTAAACTATCTACTATGTAGTAATATACACTATTATAATAATGTCTAAAGTAAAGTATAATACATTTTAAAAATAGCGTTAAGGCTTTACATTTTTCACCTTAACACATGTTATATATTCCCATAGTCTATACAGTACCGTAATCTCCCCCGTACTGGGCGTCGTCAGAGGGCACTCCATAGGTATGGTACAAAACAAAATCGTATAAGGCGCGCTAGGGTAGGTGACACGACACAATAAGGCAATGCCAGGGTAGATATACCAATTACGCATCCGGGCTGGTGGTAACGCATAGCCGCAGCTATCGCCCACCTCGAGCCACACTTTCAAAATCAAAGGTGCGCACCAAATCAATCACAAAGTAATAGAATGACATACAAAGAAGTGTGTCCGATCAGAGGAGCGACCTCATAATCGCTCCTGTTTTAGCCACCTTATGCCAACTCACGGTAGTCGGATCCACGTAAGTACCTCAATAGAACGTCGCCACCATCCTACTTCATTCTGAAATCTCCACCACATACACGGTTGTTAAAGTGGTTTTCGGAGTTGGCAGAGAGTATGACAACTTCCGATCGCGGTCTCTTTAACAACCAACCGTTATTATAACCCATGGTTATTTCAAATGGTTTACATTTCAAAACGAAACATATCTATTCCAAAACCATTTAAGTTCAATGCTATTATATCATCGAAATAATATCCATTTTCCAAGGTTTTTAACACTTTCAAACCGTACACTTATTATAGCACTTTAAAATTGTAATAACTTAGAAACCATAACACTTTTAAAATGTTGCCCTTGTAGCACTTTAGAAAGTATTATAATTTAGAAATAGTAGCACCTTTAAAACATAACCTGAGGGAACGTAGCATTTTAAAAACATAACTAAAATAACATAGCATTCTACAAATACTACTATAACATGTTTAAAACATACTATTTCAATTTTATCATAGTTTTAAAATTTATTTAATTATATAAAACATATCCTTTTCATAAATAAAGTATATCACAAAGACTAGGTAAATTTAAATTCCATATCAATCTAAATTATATTATTGAGTAAAATTTATATCACAGATAAAATCTTAAAAATTTGATTTTTAAACAACATTTATTTACTTATAAAATCTTAACTTATTTAAAAATAAATACATAAATATATACATTTATTTACTTATAAAATCTTAACTTATTTAAAAATAAATACATAAATATATGTATATATATTATTTAACTCATTTATTCCAAAATTTAAGTTAAATTTCATATGCTTAAATTTTCAAAATACCTAATGAATTGTTGTAAAACTATTATTTAAAAATTAACCATGGGTCTGTATAGTATTTTCTAACCTAGGTCAAGTGATACGGATATGTATCATTTCAATCCTAATTTATAAAAAAACCCGTGTTCTATCATTTCAAACCCGTAATTTCAAGTCAAGTAAAATAAAAATCGCTTGAGCCGGTCATTTCAGCTCATAATGATTTTTTCCTATTCTAAAGTTCGTTCGGGTATGTATCATTTCAACCTATAGTGATAGGAAACTTGCAGTGTGAGAAACAGAAAATAAAATGAACAATATAGTGTAGCATATCATATCAGGTGATGTAACAGGTATACAATCAGGTTATAACATCATGTAAAGTCATGTAACAAGCATATATGAACTTATATCATCATATCATATATGAACTTATATCATCATAGCATATATGAACTTTCATCATCATAGCATATCACAACTACACATTCACGTGTCATTGTTTCACAATTATACAAGTACGAATGTCGAGAGTGATAAACTCATCTTCTAAAGCTAGAGATGACAATTCAAGACACAAGACCAAACTCCGAAAAGCACGACAAAGCACGAACTAGATTTGAGTGGATGAAGAGCCAAGATTCAAATCTTGTAAACAAATAAATACAAACATATATAAGTATAAAATTATATAAAAGAAAATTTAGAATTAAGCAATGCAAGAGATAAACAAATGAAGCAAAGATGGCTTAACCAAGTCAAGTGGGCTCGGCCACTTTCAAAATAGGCTTAACCATCATCAAGCAAAGCACGACCACTTTGATTCTGAAGCAAGCATGCTCGGCCATGGTCACAAATATACACGGCTATGGACTGGAATGTGAAAAGATGGGGTAGATGAAGGCAAAAGGTCAAGGCAAGTGAAAGGTCAAGTGCACAAGTGGTTCGGCCCTAAACTAGCATAGCTCGGCCTGGGTTGTTTGGGCTTGGATCAGGTAGTCAGGGATCATCTGGTCATGGCTATGAAATAGGGTGTGGTCAAGGCAAAGCATGCAGATGGAAGAATTGGTGTCGGCCGAGGCTAACAAAGAGGAAGTGGACCTAGTGGTTCTCGGCTAGGGTTTGTGAGGCAATTTGGTGATGGGGGTTTTGAATCATGGAAGTCACGGCATAGGGTATGGTGGAGATAGGGTGAAGGCCGATCATAGGTGATGGTGTGGTGGAGAGATGAGGTCGGTAAGGAGAGTATGGATGATGACCGAGCTTGCTTGCAAACAAAAGAGAAAGGAAAAAGAAAAAGAAGGAGAAGGAGAAAGTGCTTACTGTAATTTTTTTGTTCAGGAGTTGGAAAATGAGAAGAGAGATGGAGAGGAGGAAGTTTTGAATGCTATCACAAATGAATGGATACCTTTTCACTTGAAAAGGCAATCAAGTGGCTATTAAGAATTTCAAAGCCCAATAGCAAACCCCACTTCCAAAACAAGCTCACAACCCAATCAAAAATCAAAGCCCGAACAAAAGTAGAAAAATAGAAAATATAGAATAGAAATACGGAAAATAATTGCGTGTAAAACGCTGAATTTTAACAGATTTAAAAGTATAAAACAGAATTTGACGAAATGAAAAACAAAACGAATATCAAAATCAAATTCAGTTTCAAAGAAAAAGATTGAAAATTTAAAATTTAAATTTAAAAATTTCAACTGAAAGTCAAAGTTTGACCAAATTTGATCAAAATATAAAATTTCTAGAAAATCTTAATTTATTTTATTTGGAAAAATAATTATAAACAAAATCCAAAAATTCATTGGAAAATTCCAAAATTTCAATTTTTAAATGATTTAAAATCAAAGTTTCAAATAAATTGAATTGAAAATATTTATTAAAATTATGGGTTGTTACAATCTCATATCCCTATAACTTAGTAATAATCTACACCCTCTTAACGTATTATCATGCATCTCACTGCATTCCCTATTAAGGCCATATAAGGAAAAACCCTTATTTCGCCTTAACTACCGATTTCTTTCCTAATGGGATTTAATTCGAATTAATATCCAAATTATTACGCAATTATTAATTATATGTTATTTATACACTAATATATACATACACATGCATACATACACATATATATGTATGTGTGTGCGCGTGTCTATATACACACGCGCGCGCCCCTAACATATTTCCAAGCATTTGAAATTATACGTTATTTATAAGCCAACACACACATATGTATATATATAAATACACCCCTAAAATATTTCTAAGCGTGCAAAGATTGCACCCTAAAGTTAATTAATTCTTTCCTTATTCGGTAATTTCTTATTAATTTTTGTGGGCTGTTACATTCTCCTCACTTAAAAAGGATTTTGTCCCCGAAATCCCTAAGGGACGGACGGTGTAACACGCATTAAACATCCATGTTATACTACCACGTTATCTACACAACTATCTACTCAACCAAAAGTGCATTGTGATTACGTATGTGGACATACTATAGATGAGCTCAATCCTAGCGTGAGTGCAAGTGTTGTGACATATAGACATGTATGCAGCATCCCAAAAATGCAAAAAGTTTCCTATATGAATGCAAATGTGACAGTAAAAAATGTACTTTTGGGGACGATATTTATCGTCGTTTGGTTTTTTTTATTTTTTTCCTCAATTCACTTTTAACGTTAACATTTATTTTAATTTTTACTTAACCTGTTACTTTTTAAATTTTAAATTTACGAATTAATTATTTATTTGAATTTGAATTCCATTTAAATTATTTTGAATCTGAAAACTTCAAACATCCATAACTTGTTTGTTTGAGCTTCAATTTTGGATTTTTATATACGAAAATTGATCATAAAATCACTATGAATGCAAGACTCAACTTTCATGGTCAAATTTCAGTATTTACAAAAATTCCATTTTGAACCTTATTATTATTTTATAATTAATTCTTTCCTTATTACTTAATTTTTTATTAATTTTTATGGGATTTACATGTATTGTTGCGGGCTGTGCTTGCAGTTCATGCCTTAGGTGTTTGATTTTCCTAAGGTAACGTTGTTAGTGCAGTCGAGGATGTAGTGCATGCTTAATTGGAGCATCCTTTGTGGCGCACTTATGCCCTCTTAGCACTGTCTACAGGCTCCCCATTCGACCCGTCTTGAAACACGTACCAAGGAGTCTGACATGAATGAAAGTAGATGGAGTACGAAAACTCAAAAGGCGCAAGAACGATGATGGGTGAGATCTCCTTTATGTGGTGCATCACCGACCGACCTTGATCTTTTGTGAAGGGTTTGAGTGGGAGCATGCTTGTCGGGATTCTGAAAATGTTGAACTATGCTTAAGCGGGGAGAAGCCAAAGCAAACTCTAGTGGAGGCTCATAGCGATACTGACATGCAAATTGTTCGTCTGACTTTGGTATAGGGGCGAAGGACTAGTCAAGCCAAGGACTAATCGAGCCATCTAGTAGTTGGTTCTCTCCGAAGTTTCCCTTGGGATAGCCGGAGCTCGCATGTGAGTTCTATCGGGTAAATCAAATGATTATAGGCATCATGGCGTAATATCCTTGACCTATTCTCAAACTTTAAATAGGCAGGACAGTGCAACTGCTTTAATGAGCTGTGCCACAGAGTCGAGAGCTCTAAGTAAGCCATTATTGGTAAACAGAACTGGCGATGCAGGAGGAACCGAAGGCCGAGTTAAGGTGCCCACGTGTACGCTAACCTAGAACCCATAAAGGGTGTTGGTCGAATAAGATTGCAGGACAGTGGTCGTGGAATTCGAAATTCACCAAAAAGTGTGCACAAACTCACCTGCCGAATCAACTAGCCCCAAAATGGATGGAGCTTAAGTATACTACCTGCAGTTAGCCTCGATAAGTAGGAGGGCGTGGTGGCTGCTACAAAATCTAAGGCTTGAGCTTGGGTGGAGCGGTCATTGGTGTAGACCTTGGTGGTAGTTGGAAATATTCAAATAGGAACTTTAAAGACCGAAGAGGTGAAAGATTCCATGTGAACGACACTTGCACATGGGTCAGCCGATCCTAAGGGACAGAGTAAACCCGTAAAAGAGCGTATTAATGCACAAGCTCCGAAAGGGAATCGGGTTAAAATTCGAAAGCCAGGACGTGGTGGTATACCACATCTTTTAGGGAGTCTAGAGACGTTGGCGGGATCCTAGGGAGAGCTATCTTTTCTACTTAACAGCCTGCCTACCCTGGAAGAGCATTGCACGTCGACCAGTATCCATTGTGACCTCGACGGTCCATGAAAATCCAAAGGACCGAGTGCCTCCCATGCTTGGTTGTACTCATAATTGCATCAGTTCACCAAGGTGAACAGCCTTTGGCCAAAGTAAAATGTAGGGAAAGGAAGTCAAGAAAATGAATCCGTAAATTCGAAAAAAGGACCGACTATGAGGGTTGGGCTTTGGGGTCCTAACGCGAACCCATTGGCTGTTAGCGGACTGCTAAAGCTACTTCCATGGCAATAGCGGGATGAGGCATGTCGGTCGGGATACAGATTAGGACTGACACTTCCTTGTAGGAGTTTTCAGCCACTTGCATCGAACAGCCGACTCAGAACTGGTATGGATAATGGGAATCCGACTATTTAACTAAAAAAAGGCGTTGCAATGGTTCTTGCACATGCTTATGCAATGTGATTTCTATCCAGTGATTTGAATGTCAAAGTAAATAAATTCAACCAATCACGGGTAATAACGGGAGTAACTATGATTCTCTTAAGGTAGACAAATGCCTCGTCGTCTAATTAGTGGCATGCACGAATGGGTTAATGAGATTCCCACTATGCCTGTCCACTATCCAACGAAACCATAGCCAAGGGTACAGGCTTGATAGAATAAGTGAAGAAAGAAGATCTTGTTGAGCTTGAATCTGGTCTAACTTATGAAATGACTTGAGAGGTATAGGATGAGTGAGAGTCGGTTTACCAAAAAAAGTGAAATACCACTACTTTTAACGTTATTTTACTTACTCCATGATACAAATGCGGGGCTTAATCCCTTTTTTGGTTCTAAAGTACTTTTTAAGGGCTGGTTCGGATGGAAGAAAATATCGGGTGGGGAGTTTAGCTGGGGCGACACATCTGTTAAAAGATAATTCAAGTCCTAAGATGAGCTCAACGAGAACAGAAATTTCATGTAGAATAAAAGGGAAAAAGTTGTTTGATTTTAATTTCCAGTACAAATATGAACCATGAAAGTGTGGCCTCTGGATCCTTTAGAACTTCGAAATTTAAAGATAGAGGTGTTAGTAAAGTTACAATAGGTATAACGGGTTTGTACCAGCCAATCGTTCATAGCGAGTTGGTTTTTGATACTTCGATGTCGGCTCTTCTTATCATTATGAAGCAGAATTCACCAAGTTGAATTGTTCACCATCAATAGAGAACATGAGCCGGGTTTAAACCGTCGCGAGATTGGTTAGTTCTACCCTACCGATGACTAGTTGCGATACTAATTCAACCTAGTATGAGAGGAACTGTTGATTCACGAATTTGGTCATCCCGTTTGGTCGAAAATCCAATAGCGCGAGCTACCATGTGTTGGATTATGACTGAACATCTCTAAGTTAGAGTCCAAGCTAGAGAAGCATCGCTTAAGCTCAATGACCTCCTCTTGACACACAGTAGGGGTGTGAAAGCATTCCTACGTGCATATGCCAAAGGATTGACATATTCGAAAAAGTTGTAGTAGGTCTTCCTTAGATTGAAATTCGGTACGGTCCATTGATTGAATCCTTTGCAGACAACTTATATACATGATAAGGCATTGTATGTCGTACAATGGACTTACTACCACGATCCATTAAGATCCAACTCTTAGTTGCATGGATTACCCCCAACCCATGACATGGTGAGCACTTATCATAGGGTCAAAAGGTTGCCATTGCTGCTAGAATTAAAGTAAATGCTCGTAACGAAGAATGCGAGTTTAAGCATCTATTCCATAACATTATATTCTATAACATTATGGAGGGGAGAGGGATTCATGGTCTGTAGGGAGGGATGGGAAGATATGTGGTTATGGTGTAAACTCAAATGTACAGTATGCTCCAAATATGCACATGGTGGAAATTCTTCTAACACAATTTACTTTGATACATGAGCGTACTACGAGCATTATTCATGCATCGTTACATCCAGATTTCATGATCACTATGTTTGCTATCCACGTGTGGAAAACAACTTCTCTTGTAACATGGATAAGCCCTTGTACAAGTTGACAACCCAAGATTTAATCAAGTGGGAGCATTGTGCACGATGCAATGATGGTAACGACGATGATAGGAGGCGCTATCTAGAATGGATATCATGTGAATTGGTGCTTACCCTGAGCCGACTCAAGGCCAATATCATACTAACTCAGGGATTACTCTATGTCGGGATGCTAAAACTTGGGGCTTGTGCGGTTTGAGAAGAGATCTAGTGGATTTACTCAAAGCAAGTTTTGATGGAGCTTCTACTTGCCCGGACCATGCTCGTCGTCGTGGGGACATAATTGACACAATGGAAAAATAGATTGAGTTGTGCATGTAAAAAAAGATCAGTTCAATTTACTCAAAGCGAGCTTCGAGTAAGGCCGCTATTTGATCGAACCGTGCTCTCGATCGAGAAAATATTCGAAAAATCAAAATAATATGGAAATTGATCGAGTTAGTAATTATTGTGAGGTAGCTTCGAGTCGATATGTTGATTCCCTGAAGTAGCTTCGATCAAGCTGCCATCTACTGGAGGCAACCTCTGGATCTTGATCGCTTCGGCTCAAGCATATAAAATCTCATCGATTACTTAGAGCTAAGCCATAAGTTGTCCCAAAAATGCAATTTCTCCAGAATTTACTCTCTAGCGGAGATGGTTTGGAGTTTCGAGGGCACAATAGCTAGATTTCAAAAATTCCTAAATCTGGGGAGTTGGTTGCTAAGGAATTGCACGATGTGAAAAGTGATCGGATTTATTTACTCAAAGTAAGCTTTGGTAGGGCTTCTATTTGCTTGGGCGGTGATTCTGGTCAAGAATTCATTTAAAAAATGGATAGATGCGGAAATAATTGAGTTGGTAATTACTGAGAACTAGCTTTGGGTCGAATTGAAGTTTTCCCAAACCTCGCTTCCGGTCAAGCAGCTATTTACCTGAAGCTTGCTCTAGGACATACTTGCACTTAGTCAAGCATGTGAAAAGTCGGTGTTTGCTTCGGGCCAAGCGGCAAGTTAACCGTTTGATGCTTGCTCTAAGTCGAGCATGAGAACATTTGAAGCTAGCTTCGAGCCAAGGTGCAAGTTGACATGAGAAAGCTATTTGTCCAAAGTTGGTAGCCACAGATAGGTGCAAGTGAAAATAGATCAGATTTATCTAATCAAAGCAAGCTCAAGGTGTAGTTGATTTTTTCCCAAGCCATACTCTTGGTCAAGCAAACAATCGAATAACTATTACGATATGGAAATAGTTCAAGCTAGCAATCACCTGTCATCCTTATCTGACCCAATGTTTACCCGAAATACGTTCTGGGTCTGGCCTACTACATACTCAAAGCTTGCCCATGGACAACCTTACTTCGAGTCGAGCATGTGAAAACCCAGAGCTTGCTTTGGGCCAAGTTGCAAGTTGACCATTTGAAGCTTGTGGAAAGTCGAGCATGTGGAAATTTGAAGCTTGCTCGGCATCGAGCATAAAAATGTTTGAAGTGTTCTTCGAGTCAAATCGCAAGTTGACTCGAGAAATTTAATGTATATAGGTTGGTTGCCACCGATCGATGCATCTGAAAAAGATCACGTTAACTTAATAAAAACCAAGTTCAGAGTGGGGTCACTATTTTCCAAAATCGTACTTTGGTCGAGGGATGTTCGAAAAATCAATATAATCTAGTAATAGTTTAAGTTGGAAATTACTCGAAGCTCGCTCAGGTTCGACCCAATGTTTATTCAAAGTACGATTCGAGTCTGCTTGCCACTTACCTGAAGCATGCTTGAGAACGACCTTTCAACACAACAAACTGATTTTCAATTTCGAAATTTTAATTTTCAAAATTTTAATTTTAGATTTATATTTTTAATTTTCAATTTTTAATAAATGAGTTATCCATTTATTACCTTTTAATAATGAGTCAACCCATTTGTGATCTATTTAATAAAGATTCATAAATTGGTTGAACTAACCCATTTATATATGGGTTAAATGAGTCGGGTTAATGAGTTGAGTCGTATTTTAACAGGTCTAATTGTAGGCTATAGCTTCACTTTTGCATTTGTAGTTTGTATTCTGAGGCAGTATAGCTCTTGTTTTACCTACTTTTATGATCACGAGCGTAGAGACGCTCTGAAAGCATGCATGTGTTTTCTTGTCAACTTTTTAATTATATGTGTATTTGCTAGCATATCTTTCTTGCAATGTCAATACCTACCTTCAAGTTCGAAGCTTAAGATGAATTGAGCGGATATATCCAAACCCTTGATATTGGCTGTTGTTTGAACCGACTTCTAATAATATGCATCTTAACGTACTGTTCATAGTCTTAGCATATGTTAATGTAGTGTTCATAAAATTCAAAATTTATCATATGCTCGCCTTATTTTTTGATATTTATTATCATTATTATTTTTTCAGTTACTATCTACTTATTATGAGCTACATCTTTGAATTTTTTTTGACATTTAAACCATCAAAACTACTTATTTTGATATATTATATATTAAAAAATTCACTATAAATATATCTAAGCTATAAAAAATTATTAAATCTCAATAATGATAGATATCAAAAACTGAATAGTGTAAAGATCCATGATACAAAAAACATGAGATGCAGATTCTTCTTTCAAAAATATTAAAAAATATAATTTTGTTATGCTGCATTTGTTGATATAAATTACTAATACAACCGTAAAACGATGGAAAACCGACCGTTCACTTCTATAATTTTGAAAAATAAACATCTTTGTCAATTTTCATTAGTCCTAGCTAAATTCAATTAAATAGACGATTGAGAAATGCTTACAAGACAACTTGTATTATTAGAAGGCAAATTCTATTTAGACATAAGATTTTACTAAGTTGTCCTGCTTCCTCCTAATTTTTTAAAATTACAACCAAATTTTCCTTATTAGGTTTACTTATCTTCTTTCTCTCTTTCTTATCATATTCTACCGAACTCCTAACCAATAAATCTTTCTACTTCAAATTTTAGTTAAGGTCTCAATATTTAGACTAAATTGATTGATCTTGACAATGATAATGCAAATCGACATGAATCGGAATAGAAAAACATAGAATTTGAATTTTTTTTTAAATTTGGAATTGATTAGGTGATAGTAGATCGGGTGAGAGATAGATAATATAATCACGCAATAACATTGCATGGTTTATACACCACCACGTAGGGTCAATTTGATGCTAGCTTTGTTACATCGCACTGCCACTCTGGGGTAGAGTACGCATCCACATACACCGACTAGGTGGTTTAAACAATTAATGACCACACACCCTACCTCTACAGTAACGTAATTTTATTCTAAATTTGTATTGATTCGATAAGTGGTTGCGTGATTTGGTAGGTTGGTTTTTGGAACGGTGAATTATTTAATCAAACAATTTTTTATCAGGTAAAGATATTTTGGGAAATATTTAACAATACAATGGGTAAACTTAGCAAAAATAAGGACATAATGGTTTTTTTATTTTGTGGGAGGGGGTCACTCAACAAGTTTATATGTTTAAATAGAATTAGACTTATTAGAAACAAAAGATAAAGATATAAAATAACCAAAATATAAGTAATTATGACTTTAAATATTCAATACAAATATGTACATGATAATATAATGAAGAAATTTATGAAAATAATGATACAACGATAATATCACATCTCCTTTGTTTCATTATAAAAGAAATAAGGTACTAATTTTGTCTAAACATCAATTATTAGGCATGTTTACAAAACCATTTAAACAAAAAACTAATTTAATAATGTTGTGAAGTTGTCAATTTAAAGTGCGTTCACAGACAAATTGGATTAAGGTCAGAGGCTAGAGTGTTCATGGATAAACTTTTGATTAAAGGTTAGGTGAATTGTAAAAAATATTATATAAAGTAATATAAAAATTACTGAAATGAAATAATAATTTTTTTAATAACTATATTTAATATTTAATATCTAATATTAGAAATCAAATTAAAATACAAATTCAGAAATATACTACAAATCTGAACTCCCAATACATAAAAAATCATGGACTCCTCTTGTTTTCCATGACAATAACATAGACAATGGCAACTAACGGCTTAATACTTAATTGTAGCATCGACGTAGCCAACTCTAGTTTGTCTGGAGTCATCAAAAGGTAAGAAGCAGAACCTAGTTCTTCTATTGATAACTGCTGAGAATCGTTTGGTGATTTCATAGCTTCTTGCCACTATGGTGTGGGGGTAGGAAGCGGAGCAGAAGCGGGAGCAGAAGCGGGAGCAGAAGCTGGAGCAGAATGTCCAACATCCATAACACCAAACAAACCATTTTGTCATATTTTTTCGTTCGTAATTTGTCACCGTTATTATCGTGGTAAATTTGTAACAAAAATAACCATTCGACAAAAGGTCACGTTTAAAACCATTAGAAGTTGTGGTTATTTTGTAAATACTTCGAATTGCTAGGAAGGGCTATGTAATTAACTTTTTTTTCCGTTGGGGATTGTTAAAGGGAACTTCACTTTTGGATAAGAAGAGAAGATTAATTTTTATTATTTTAAAATTGTTAAGAGGGGTATATAATATATTAGCCCCCCTCATAAACAAATTAATAACAATTACAACACTAACCACATCATTAATTCATTCTAATCTCTCTTAATCTAAACTCTAATTTCTAATGGAGACTACTGACTTCAAAGAAGACGCTAATTTTAAAATTGAATCTGACACAATATTGGAACATAGGAGAGCTTAATAGACCAAAGAATAACCCCTCCTTAGGTAAGAAGTTTTCATGTTGGAAAATGGTATGTAAATTGCGTGATTAAAATGGACGCTTGGTGAAGAATGTTTTTGAAACGACATGATGAAAATCGACAAAGGCGGGCCGTATTTGTTAATATTAAATGGTAAACCTATGCCGCTTTTTATTGTGCAAGACGTATTTGCTTTTCCGTTTTGGATGTTGTTGGTACATGTGATATAATGTTAGAACGATAAGGCGCTACCGGAGATTTTATCACAACACGTTTGGGTGTGATCGTTTTTATTGTCGTAGACCTACTTGTTTTGCCGGTTTGAAATTTAGAAGTGCTTGTGGTATAAAGTAAAAAATAGTAAAGTGCACGGTACTATTTTCCTATTTTGTAAAATTTAAATGTTATTTGTTGGTCGATTTTTAATGAAATGGTATTTTCTCTCGATTACATTATTTTTTATAAAACTCCATTGCTGAATGGTGAACAATTTGATAATGATTTGCTTTGAAAAGAAGATGAGTTTGAAAAAAAAGGAGAAGATGATGATAATGATGTGGAAGAAGAGGAGAACAATGAGGACCGCGTTGAATTTCCAAATTTAACTGAATATTTCACAACTGATTGGGTATAATTACTTTCACTTCATTCTGAAATATAAGTAAGTAAATTTCATTTATACTAGATTATAAAAATATGAATTAATATATTCATAAAATAATGTTGATTGTAAACCTCCAACTGTTGATAAATTATATGTTCATAAATATGAATTTCCAACAGCTCATCATATCCTATGTGTATGGCATATCTCTAAAAGTGTGCAAGTAAAACCACATTGTTAACATTCAAACTACGTAACACACCGTCTTAGTACATAACAAACCAAAACAACATACGATAGTGTCTTAATACATAAAAACCAAAAAACAAAACAAACCAAAACATAACACCATGACTACCTTTTCTTTATAGCAAATTTATTTAAACGCTTGCATGTCCCTCCAACACCACTTGTTTTACTTTTGCTCGCCTTCGTAGCTACATTTTATTGTTCTGCCGACACTGTCACCCCACAAATCTCTGATGGTTCAACTTCCTCTATTCGCTCAACCTTTTGTAACACTTGAATCATTGATTCATTAGGAGCACACGATCGAATAAAATCAATAATGTATCGAAGTTGAAGTTTCTGGAAGTAAAAACAGAGATATAACTTTCAATACACTTATGTGGTAGGCATATTATGTTTCTTTACAGAAATTAATATATGAAAGGCACTTACAATGCGAACAAGAATTGAATTTTGTTCACTAGCATTCTTTGGTCCAGTAATTTTTTTCTTCGGATTGGTCGCAAGAGGATGAGATGCATTTTTGTACCACTCCATATACTTCCATCACAATCCCAAGGATGAAGAACTTCTCTTGATGTTAGTCTCTCACTAAGGAAATGATTCCTGAGACATGGGAAGTGCTCAATATCCAAACCTAAAACAAGGTAACATATGTATAAATATACGATATTATATATGATTTGAGTATAAAATTGTACATTTACCTGAAGTAAGGTCATACAGACAGTCATTTGGTGGACATCTTTTTTCGTAATTTGACCTAAGTTACGCAACAACCAACTCAAACAAGCAGTTTCCGAAGAATACATGTGTACTTTTTTTAAATCCCTAAGGCATTGTAGAAAATGCACGGACAATTTATTCTTAGACTTATCACAACAAACTAAACACCCAGTCGCATGCAAAAGGTATGCCATCGCACAATGCGTCTTGCGTACATCACTATCCGACTCGTTCGAACCTTCAAATTGACTTCTTAACTATTCCAATCTAATCTTCTTTTCACTGTCCAATACAAGAATAGCAGTTTCCTTGTCAATCCCAAAACAATGATCCAACAGGTCATACACGTCACTATAAGTAATACCTCTGGATTCTCCAAGAGGTCCTGCCATGGCTCCTCCGTCAGCTGGAAAGCCAGTCATACGGACAAATTCATCAATAGTAATCCCCATTTCACCAAAGGGTAGATTGAAAGTGTTTGTTTTAGGATAAAATCTTTCGACAAAAGAATTGATAAGAACTTTATCAAGTTTTTCATGAGCATGTATTTTGATAAAATCCTGACTGAACAACTACCTCCTTTACAAAGAAACATTCATTCTTATAATCCCACAACCTTTGTGTTCCAACATGACCATGAACTTTTACTATTCTCGCTACTCCCCGTGGTTCCTAAGTTATACATACATTAATCAATGCATAAACTAATAATTTTAACTTAATTCTCACAACAACAAGAAAACTTAAATTGAAGTTCCAATTTTTGTGAGTTATATGATCTTTTAAAGCGAACATAGTGATGGTTGATCTTCATATTCAGACGACTAAGGGATGCCTGTTTTCTTTTGCTCTTCCCTTTCTTTTTTACTTGTCCTTCTTTTCTCCCCCTCGATCTCATCTTCCTCTATCTCTTCATGCTCCACATTTTCCTCCTCTTCGTTGCCTTCACCATTATCATCGATATTTGTCTTCTCCTTAGAACTACGATTCTCATTAGCACTTTGAGTTTCACTTGAACTTTGTTCGGGTTCACTGTCTTCTTGTTCGTTTACATCCACCTTTTTTCTTTTTGTGCTTGCAACTGTTTATATATTTCCAGAGATAACTTCTTCCGATCAGTAGTAATTGATGGTACACGAGTAGACGTAGGTGTAATTTTTTACTGCAAACAGTCATTGACTTTAATTAATAAAAACGGCATGGAAAAATCATATTGACAAAGAGAAAAGGACAAGGATGGGCTGAAATTAAAAACAAAAATGCCAACTTGTTGCTGAAATAAAAAAAAATTAAAATTAACAACATATTCATGTAATCAGCAAGGAATGGCCATATAATATATATTTTTTGGGCACCCTTTCACCGTTAAAAGAAAACTACAACCCCTCATTGTTGTATGCATTTTCCCCAATCACACTTCACAAATCAAATCACAACCGAACCATGCTCAACTTACAAAACAAGATGGAAAGAAGAAAAAATGGCACATACAATTATGTAACTTTCCAACAATCACTCCATAATGTTTGGATCAGGCCTCTTCGTCTTCATGGTATCATTCGCACCATTTGGAGTTGAAGTTTCGATCTTTTTTTTATGAACAAGAAGATGCAAAACCTATATTCGGCCTGTAAATGTCGATAGTCAAAGAGGGATTATGCTTTTATGTGAATGAATATGAAGGATAAAATTGTACATATAATTCTATATATTCTAATATTATAGTCCTTCCTAACAACCACACCACGGACTGGACACCCCTTGAAATTGCCATCCCCCAACCAAAACTGCAATCCCTGTACCAATCCCCTTTTCATTTACTCCATCTTTTCTCCGTTTGCAACACATTCCAATATTATCCACAGCTTCGTTGTATCGCCATTTAGGGGTTGAGTCGACATCATTGTTCACATCACTTGACTCCCTCCTTTCTCTATTCGTAGTTTCACCCACAGTTCGCACTCAAGATCTGGTTTTCATGTCGAAAACAAGGGTCCGAGTCGGCATCACTATTCACACCCCACCGCTATACCTTGTTTAGCAAAGAACATTACAAGTAATGTCATCTGCTAAACCGAAGAATACGGCTGGTTAAGGACGATCGAATGTGAATATATCTTTATACTAACACTAACACATATTATTTACCTTTTTGAGAATCTAAACTGAAAATTAGACGTGTGTAGTATTAATACAAAGTAATAAACACACCGATTAAAAAAATTCAGAATAGTATATAATATAGATAAATCAAAATCAGAGTCATAGATTGCAGCGTACTAATTTACAACATATTTCATACACTATATCAGGCACAAAATTACTACTGAGTAACATACATGACATGACTACTAAATGTCAATACACATAAATGATGAAGTAACCTAAAACCGTCAAAATAGTCTACTCCAAAGCTAAATCAAAATCCAAGAGTCAATGAGTCCCTATACCTATAAAGTCTTGGTCTGATTCGAGTATTAAAATAATAAAAAGGTCAGACTATATCTAAATAAACGGTGAGATATTAATATCATAACTTTATGACTTAAAATAATATGCCATATTGAATATGCTAAACAAATAATCATAATAAGGCATATCAATTAAATTCACCACTTTATAAATCCATACACGTCTTAACTCTGAAATAAGTCATCTCAAAATGTGCTTAAAAATCTAATAATCAAAATAAGGCATATCGATCAAAATCACCATTCATGAATTCATATCAAGTCTCTAATGGACTACCATCTCAAAATATGGTGATTATCAATTCAAAATTCACTAGAGCCAAAAAGATACTAAATATCTATCCCAAAACCTCTGATGAAATAATCATCACTAATGAAATAATAATGGCAGTCAACTATTAGTGTGATATATTGTGACACAAAGCCTAACTAAAACAAATAAACCCTGCCTATTACAAAATAAATTAAATTCGTATTTAGATATAGAAATCTGAATTGTGAACTGATATGAATATTGCAGATATTCAGTATCACCTCTCAAATGGATACATCCATCCATATTGCATAGGACCTCGAAGAAGTGCTTCGGATGGAAGATGAATAGGCAAATGCTCTATTACATTAAAGAAAACCGACGAAAATATTTTCTCCTGTTTGAAGAGCGGTATGGAGATTTCTACTTCAAGTTTACGTATACGATCTACTTTTAATGTCGTCGAACAAAGCTGTTTATAAAACATACTTAATTCTGTTATAACACTCCATACTTTTACGGGCAACAGTTCTTTGAAAGCCACGGGTAGTAAATATTCCATTATGATACGACAATCGTGACTTTTCATCCCACTTACTTTACCGTTTTTAAAGTCAACATACCTATGGAGATTAGAAGAAATCCCATTGGAAAATCTTAGTTCTTCCAACCACTTTAGCACGAGTTTTACTTGCTTGTTCTCTAGCTCATTACATGCTCTGGGTTTTTGATTATCATTGGGCTTCATATGAAGTTCAGAACATTTACAATAGTTTGCTATATCAAGTCTTGAATTCAAATCGTCCTCAGTTTTCCTCTTTACATTCAAAATTGTATTGAACAAATTTCAAACACGTTTTTTTCATTGTACATCATGTCAATACTGTGTCGGAGTAGGAGATGTTTCCAATATGGAAACTTCCAAAATATACTTTGTTTGCACCAATTATGAATTGTGAGAAATACGGATTACGGATCTTAAGAGGGGATGGATAGTGTCTTATGGATTTTCTAAATCTTTTTGAAACTTATGTAATTTAATCACCAACAAATGCAATTCGCAGACACAGATATAATCACAAAATCAGACACAAATGCAAATACTAAATAAAAGTAGTAAAGGAAAGAACACACCAGGATTTTATACTGGTTTGGAGTTTTCCTACATCCAGTCTCGCACAATTGTACGAATTTCTTTTCAAAATAATTTTCCAGACTACACCCTCGGTTTCAAGGCTATGAGGTACACTCTCCTTTATTCGAGTCTGGGGCAAACTCACTTGATTTAACCAGGCCATAAGATCACCTAATCAATTTCCGGGGCAACGTTCACACCCAATTGATTTCAAGGCTCAACCGCACCTTTTACTCAACAGTTTGATTTACAAATGATCCTATAAATCTGAATAGATCTTATGGAGAGAGTGGCAGAGAATCAAAAAAGAGATAATCAAGTTTGGTTCACTTGATATTTTGGTAAGAGTATAGTTTAGGATTCTTTAGAATAAATATGGAAGATGAAGAGGAGATGAAACAAGTGAAATCTAATTAAAAATTCGTTTAGAACCACTGTTATTTATAGAAGATCAACAACCATATCTATTCGTGAAAGGATACGACGAATAGACACTTCTTTTGAAAATTTGAATTTTGAATTTAACGGGCACCATGTCGACAAGGGAGGTTGAAGGATGTCGACATGCTCTAGGCAAATTTGATGAATTAAAATTGGTTTTCATATTTTGTCAAAACAATTTCTAAACTTTGTAAATATATTTGAATATAGTTTAAACATATAAAAGAGTTTATAAAGTAATTTTTAATATATATAATCTTAATTTATAAAGTGATTTAAAATCTGAGTATATATAATTTAAAGCTAAATATTTAAAACAAGAGATGATTTAAAAACAAGGACAATTTTGAACTCAAAATATAAAAAATGATAAAAATAGTTTTGAGGCTAAATATTTAAAATAAGAGAGATGTCTTTTTGAAAAAGAAGGTTTTGAAAACATTTCAAATAAGAGATATATTTTTGAAAAGCGTTTTCATAAAATTAGCGGATATCAAAATAGAACCACTATATGTTCCACTAGATATTGTCGTGAGTTCCATCCCACTAGGGTTCCATCCATTTAACAGGCTCGAAGTGGATTCCATTCCACGAATAAATTTCGAATAAAGATGTAGTGCTTTTAAGAAGTTTTAACATAATTCTAGACTCAATACTTATCTTGTATTCTTGAAATTTTGAACTCATGATATCTTGATACTCATGAGTCTTCAATCATGATATCTTCAATCTTGAATCTTTATATTGTACAGTCTTCATTCTTGGTACCTGCATGGTTATATCCTACATATACATATATATCTAAACTATAATGTTAGTATTTATATTTTATAACAAGTCCTAAGGTTGTTGTCATCAAAACCATCATTCTCAAGGACTAACAATCTCTCCCTTTTTTATGATGACAACCTATGTAAAATATACTTCACCTTTACAATAATTCCCCCTAAAACTAATAACTCCCCCTTAATCTAAGCTTAACTGCTCTAACCACTCTATTTTATATTTCTCCCCCCTTTGTCATCAATAAAAAAACTAATCTTAAACTAATATAACTCCCCCCTTAATCTAATACTATCCAACTAAATACTAATCAAGAAGTACAGTAAGTAAAACAAATATTTTATTATGTGCGATGTTATATTTACATGTATATATGGAACATAAAAACACAAATATATTTAAGTACATAAATTATAGAATAACAGTACTAATGAGAGTTTTGGACAATTGAAGATTTGTGAATCGAACAATTTGGATAATGAAAACAAAAGTTTCCACGTTGTTCAACCAAATTCCTATCTTTGTCAATGCAGACTTCGCCCACGTAGTTCACGTTGTCGTCTTCTTCCATAGGTGATTCTTCCTCTTCGCTGTGCTATAAGGGGTTATGCACTTGAATGTTGGAGAATCTTCTTCAATCACAATAGGATTTGCATGATTATCCGTTAGGAATTTTTGCACATTTCAAAGAATTTTGCCTTTCTTTTCTTGTTCTTTTGCCATCCTTATTTTCATAACTTGTAATTCAGCCAACATTTGCATGGCATCCTTCATAGACTCTTCAATCTTTATCACACTTATGCGTTGAAATGGACCAGAATTAGGAGAAGAAAAAGAAATGGTATCATTTTAGTTTGATTTAGTGAAGGAGGCCATTAGTTTTAATTTTCAGAAGTTTAATACAGAGAAAGAGAGTGAGAAGAAAGAAAAATTCAAAATACATAGGTTTATATAACTACCAAACTAATTTTAAAGGAAAAATCAAACTTTCAAATTTTGTCGTTGTATGTCGACATGGGTGGTACGGGTATGTCGACATCCCTATGAAAAAATTGATTTTCATGTATATCTTTGTTTATAAAATATATGTTACTATATCTATATTTTATATCTCAGTTATTGAACAAATGCCTAGTTCTCTTCTTAACTTATTAAATATAGATTGATTTAAGAGTTTGGTTAAAATATCATCAATTAGATTTTCGGAGTTGATAAATTCAAGAGAAATAACCTCTTTACTTATATTATCTCTGAGAAAATGATATCTGATATAAGTATGTTTAGTCCTAGCATGATGAGTAGGATTTTTAGATAAATTTACTACACTGCTATTATCACAATAAATTGGTGATTTTGAAATTGTTAATCCAAAATCTTTTAGGGTTTGTTGCATATAAATTACTTGAGAGCAAGCCAAAGCAGCAGAAATATATTCTGCTTTAGTTGTCGATAAAGAAACAGTGTTTTGCTTTCTACCAAACCATGAATCCAAAGAGTGCCCCAAAAAGTGACAAGATCCACTTGTACATTTTCGGTCAGATTTGCAACCAGCATAGTCAGCATCACAATAAGAGATTAAATCAAACGAATCATTTTTAGGGTAAAATAAACCATAGTCAAAAGTATGTTTAACATATCTTATGATACGTTTCACAGCTTTTAAGTGAGTCTCTTTAGGTTGAGATTGGTATTGCACAGAGACAAACACTATGCATGATATCAGGTCTACTCGAAGTGATATAGAGTAGTGATCTAATCATTCCCCTATATAGTTTTTGATTTACATCTTTTGAAAGATCTTATTTATTTAAATCTTCATTGGTTGCCATGGGAGTGGGTTTTCCACTTGCAGTAGTCATACCAAATTTACTGATTGGATCCCTAGCATATTTTTCTTGACTAATAAAAATACCATTATCTAATTGTTTTATTTGTAAACATAAGAAGAAAGTAAGTTCACCCATATGACTCATATCAAAATCTTTTGTCATTATTTCAGAAAATTCTTTATTCATTTCATGATTAGTTGAACCAAAAATAATATCATCTACATAAACTTGTACTATTTGGATATCATTTTTATTTCTTTTAATGAAAAGAGTACTACCTATTTTACCAATTTCGAAATTTGATTGTAATAAAAACAATCTTAGTCTATCATACCATGCTCTAGGAGCTTATTTCAGACCATATAAAGCTTTCTTAAGTTTGAAAACATGGTTTGGAAATTTTTCATCTTCAAAGAGTGGAGGTTATTCAACATAAACTTCCTCTTTCACAAATCCATTTAGAAAAGCACTTTTAACATCCATTTAAAATAATTTAAAATTATTATAGTTTGTGAAAGCAAGTAGAAATCTAATGGCTTCTAATCTTGCTATGGGTGCAAAAGTTTTATCAAAACCTATTCCTTCTTCTTGACAATAATCTTGTGCGACTAATCGAGCTTTATTTTTGATGACCTCACCTAGTTCATTCATTTTATTTTTATAAACCCATTTAGTTCATATTATAATTTTATCCTTAGGTCTAGAACAAGTTCCTAAACATCATTTCTGGCGAATTAATTCGGTTCTTCTTGCATAGCCAAAATCCATGAATCATCAGACGATGCTTTCTTTGGATTTTTAGGTTCAACAGATGATATAAAAGCTACGTTACTCATGTTTCTTAGTTGATTTCTAGTTCTAACAATAGATTCAATGTTTCCTAGTATATTTTCTATAGGATGATCTTTTAAAAGCTTAACCTTTTTATTTGGATGAATAAGTTCATTATTTGTTTCAATTGATTCATTATTTAGAATAGCAAAATCTTCTTCATCATTAATTTGTTTAACTTCTTTAAAAAAATTCATCAAACGAAACATGCATTGTTTCTTCAATGGTATTAGTTCTTAAATTGAAAAATCTGTATCTTTCTTCTATTGGAATATTCGATAAAGATTCCTTTGTCGGATTTAAGATCAAATTTGTCCAAATTATCTTTTGTATTTAGAATAAAACATTTACTTTCAAAAATTCTAAAATAAGATACCTTTGGTTTCTTCTTGTAAAGAAGTTCATAAGGTGTTTTATCACTTAATGGTCTAATTAATATTCCATTCAAAATGTAGCAAGCTGTAGCGACCGCTTCAGCCCAAAAATGTTTTGGTAAATTATTATCTGAAAGCATTGTTCTAGCACACTCTTGAATCGTCCTATTTTTATGTTCTACCACTCCGATTTGTTGTGGAGTTCTTAGAAAAGAAAAATTATGAGTTATTCCCTTTTTATTGCAGAATCTCTCAAAACTTTCATTTTCAAATTCCCCACCGTGATCGCTACGAACAGTTATAATTTTTAAAGAAAGTTAGTTTTGAAGTCCTTTTGTAAAAAATTTAAATGAATCAAAAGTATCACTTTTATGTTTCATAAAAATTGTCCACGTAAACCTAGAATAATCATCTATAATTACAAAGACATATTTATTGTGATTTATTGATTGAATTTTGGATGGACCAAACAAATCTATATGAAGTAACTCAAGAGGTTTTGAAGTTGAAATCATATCTTTTAATTTGAAAGAACTCTTCCTAAGTTTTCCTAATTGACAAGCATCACATATGCTATCTATTTTAAAATTCATTCTAGGGAGACCTCTTATTAGATCTAGTTTAGAAAGTCTAGATAAAAGTTTAAAATTCAAATGCCCAAATCTTTTATGTCAAATCCAAGGGTCACTTGTATTAGCCAAAAGACATAGATTATCATTTGAGATTTTCATACTAAGAATATAAATATTTTTCTTCCTAATTCCTTTAAATATAATGTTTGAATTATTATCTTCAGTGTGGCACTTATCTTTTTCAAATTTAATTTTGTATCCTTTATCGCAGAGTTGACTAATGCTAAGCAGATTGTATTTCAGATTCTTAATTAATATAACATTAGAAATAATAGGAGTTTTAGAGTTACCAACATTGCCGATGCCAATCATATATCCTTTTGAGTTGTCTTCAAAATTAACCAATCCTCCATCTTTATAGATAATATCATTCAGCATAACTGGACTACCATTCATGTGTCTTGAACATCCACTATCAAGTATCCACTTATTCTTCTTGATTTGCACAAATTTTCCATTGAGTGTTGATTCTTCAAAGGCCATATAACATTTTCTTTTCTACATGGAATACAAAATTGGTAGATAACTTGATTTTCTATAATAACTATATGTAGACTTATGAGACAATGATGATTTGAATAGTTGTAAATTAGTGTTAACAAAATCCCTAAAAATAGACATTTTAAAAACTTTTTCAAAATTCAGATTATGAAAACTTTAAAAACCTTGCTCTTATACCAAATATGAGAAACGAGGATTATGGATCTTAAGGCTGGAATAACACTAGAGGGAGGGTGAATAGTGTTTTATGAATTTTGTAAATCTTTTTGAAAATTATGTAATTTAATCACCAACAAATACAATTCACAGACATAAATATAATCGTAGAATCAGACACAGATGCAAATATTAAATAAAAGCAGTAAAGGAAAGAACACACCAGGATTTTATACTAGTTTGGAGTTACCCTACATCCAGTCCTGCACAATTGTACGGATTTCTTTTCAAAATAATCTCCCAGATTGCACCCTCAGTTTCATGGCTACTAGGTACACCCTCCTATATTCGAGTCCGTGGCAAACTCTCTTGATTTAACTAGGCCACAAGACCACCTAATCGATTTCCAGGGCAACGATCACACCCCAATTGATTTCAAGGCTCAACCGCACCTTTTACTCAACAGTTTGATTTACAAATGATCCTATAACTCTGAATAGCACTGAGATCTTATGGAGAGAGTTGCAGAGAATCAAACAAGAGATAATCAAGTTTGATTCACTTGATATTTTGGCAGAGTATAGTTTAGGATTCTTTAGAATAAATGTGGAAGATGAAAAGGAGAGAAAACAAGTGAAATCCAATTAAAAATTCGTTTAGAACTACTGGTATTTATAGAAGATCAACAACCATATCTATTCATGAAAGGATACAACAAACAGACACTTCTTTTAAAAGTTTGAATTTTGAATTTGATGGGCACCATGTCGACATGAGAGGGAGGGGGTTGAAGGATGTCGACATGCTCTTAGAAAATTTGATTATTTTGATTTTCATATTAAAATTGGTTTCTATAATTTGTCAAAATAATTTCTAAACTTTGTAAATATATTTGAATATAGTTTAAACATATAAAAGAGTTTAGAAATTAATTTTTAATATATATAATCGTAATCTATAAAGTGATTTAAAATCTGAGTATAAATAATTTAAAGCTAAATATTTAAAACAAGAGATGGTTTAAAAACAAGGACAATTTTGAACTCAAAATATAAAAAATTATAAAATAGTTTTGGGGCTAAAATATTTAAAACAATATAGATGTCTTTTTGAAAAGAAGGTTTTGAAAACATTTAAAATAAGAGATATATTTTTAAAAAGTATTTTCATAAAATTAGTGGATGTCAAAATAGGACCACTATATGTTTCACTAGATATTGTCGTGGGTTCCATCCCACTAGGATTCCATCCCTTTAACAGACTCGAAGTGTATTCCATTCCACGAATAAATTTCGAATAAAAATGTAAGTGCTTTCAAGAAATTTTAACATAATTCTAGACTCAATACTTATCTTGTATTCTTGAAATCTTGAACTCATGATATTTTGATACTCATGAGTCTTCAATTTTGATATCTTCAATCTTGAATCTTTATATTGTACAGTCTTCATTCTCGGTACCTGCATGGTTATATCCTGCATATACATATATATCTAAACTACAATGTTAGTATTTATATTTTATAACAAGTCCTAAGGTTGTTGCCATCAAAACCATCATCTCAAGGACTAACATGAACGTCCGATTTTCCTGGAATTTCGATATGTACTCCAGTTTCATGTATCTTTTGATAGTCCTTTACAATTTCATATAATTCTTCGCTTGACCAAATCTTTGGTGGTTGAATATTATCTTCTCTTTTAGCTATAATTTTTTTTTCTATCTCTTCTAAAAGTCTGATTGGGATGGAGAAAACACCAATGACAATCAAACCAAGAAACTTTCTTCCCATGTCTAAAGAAAATGTTCGTGTTTCTTCCATGCAATAAGGGCAGGCTAGACGATCAATCGTACTCCAACCAGAAAGCATCCCATATGTAGGAAAATCACTAATAGTCCATAACAAAAAAAGCGAACATACGAGAAAGTTTTTTCTCGAAACGTCTTATGTTTTAACTCCTTCATTCCACAGCTTTTTCAACTCTTCGATTAATGGTTGTAAATAAACATCGATTCCTTACGTTGGATCATGAGTGCCAGGGGAGATAATAGTTAGAAACATATATGGTGTTTTCATACACATCCATGGAGGTAAATTATATGGAGTAACGATAATTGGCTAGGATGAATATTTACTACCAAACTGAGAGAATGGTGAAAATCCACCCGTACATAAACTAAGTCTTACATTACGGCTTTCTGCAGCAAATGCGGAATAAGTCTTATCGAAATGTTTCCATGCTTCTTCATCAGATGGATGTTTCAAAGTTCCTTTTTTCGGTGTTTTCACGCTGTGCCATCGCATATGACATACCATAGCAGAAGATGCATATAACCTTTGAAGTCTGGGAGTGATGGATAATTAATGCATTCTCTTGTACGAAACTTTTTTTCTTTTCTTCTTTCTTGGTTTGCATCTTTCCACGTTACATATTCTACATTTTCTAAGGTCAACGTAATCTTTCCAATACAAATTCAACCTTTTACACGTGTATCTATCTTTTCATACAGTAGACCGAAAGCGGACATCAGTTTTTTCATTTTATAATGACTATCGCACATCAGATTATAAGGTGACATGTGTCGTTTTGCAGCTTGTACAACTACTATAAATGCAGCTTTTGTAAGGTTGAATTTTGATTTCATAGTAATGTATTCAGCGGTTACTGATAGTTCGGTTCCGCTTTTACAACTGTCCCACAACAGCCTCTAAGCAGAATCCAATAAATCATATATTCTTTTTGCACCCACGGTTGATTCTTCTTTGACGTTTACGTCTTCTTCGTCAGCTTGAATGGTAGGAAATATTGATCGTGCTGCATCTTCCACCATATTTTCTATCGGATTTGTCATAATATTATCATCCTCTAACACTACAGGATCATGTGCAGGTTCAACAAGTTCTCCATGACGATCCTAGAAATAATAATTCGGCGTCAAACCATATTTACACAAATGTACTTCAACTATATCTGGTTTTCAGTGCTTCAATTGCTGGCACTTACTACACGGGCAATGAATTTCTTTGTTATTTTGATTATTAGATTTAGCAAATCTAATAAATTTGTGTACGCTGTTATAGAAATGTTTCTTTATTGAACCTTTTCTACCAGTTCTGACTTCATACATCCAACTACGGTAATCGAACAATTTTCCTAATTTGAAAATGTATGTTAGAAAGTTCAAGTAAACAATTGAGTTGTAGAAATAATTTTCAACACTTCATCATTGTAAACACTTCACCATCGTAGAAAATTCAAATAAGCACTTTACTTTATTTTTAGTTCATTGGTTTTTACTTTGAAGGTCGGTCATCTTGCTTCCCATTACAAATATAATAAAGTAATTACATTTTATAAACATTTTAGATTAAAGATTCAACAAAATTTCAGCAGCACTTCTCTTCTAATCCTTGTATCATACACAAATGTGTGTACACGGGGAACGAGAAGGAAGTGCTGTCCAAATTTTGTAAACCGTTCAAAATGAAATGATTTATAAAATGTAATTACTTTATTATGTTTGTAACTTGTCCAATACAGGGACAAATTCGACAAATATTGTATCAGATGAATATAGATGTCCAATCTGTTAAAAAACGAATGTCCATATAACGATCATATCCAACACTTGTCAGACGGGGCCGAAAACTCTCTAAGGGATTAAAAAATTAAAACACATTTTACAATTCATTCAACTATTTAAATATTTGTTAATTAAATCTGAAAATTTAAAATGTATTTCATAATTCGTTCAAATATCCTTATATTCATTTCTTAATTTATTTTACAAAATCGATTTTAGCAGAATATTTATTGTTGTTATATTCATTTCTTAATTTTTGTATAAAATCGATTTCATTAGAATTATTTGTTGTTGTTATATTCGTTGCTTAATATGTTTACAAAATCAATTTCACTAGAATATTTGTTGTTGTTATGCACTTTTCAAAATTTGATAATTCATTTAATTAAACATTTTATTTAATAAATTTGAAAATTTAAAATTTATTTCAACATTCAGTTAACAATTTAAAATGCTAGCTTAACTATTTTGTAAACTAAAATTTTAACGTACTATTTTATACCAACCACTAAAACATATAATTAACACACACTTATGAAACATTGTACACTTATCAGTAAGCATATATTAATCAACGATTACAAACTAATTTTTGAGTTTTAAATCAATCCTAATATTTGTCTACAAGTTAAATAATTAAACCGCTTATTAACTTCCTTAAATCAACTAACATACCATTATCATCTACTAATACATGATAATCATCAATTTCAAATCCATAATCAACTAATTTTCTAAATAAGGATCTTAATAATCTATAAATCAACTAATAAACTATTATCATCATCTAATATCAATTATTCTAACATATTCAAACCCATAATCAAATTATTTTCAAAAATTAAGGTTCAGAGATTATACCTAGAAATTGAGAAATCAGTGAAGACGGAGGGAACGGAGCAGCACCAGAGGGCGGTGACGTCTTCTGGAGGCGGTTGGCGTCGGAAAGAGGTGGTTGGATGAAAATCTCGGCAGAAAAATTGGGGGAAAGCTGAGGTGAAAGTGATAAAACTGCTCTCGGCTTTGCTGTATAACTCGCGTTTAATGACGACCAACGATGGCTGATGACAGCCGCCTTTTTTAGCCGTCACTAGCCATCGTTAGCGACCGTCACTAGACCTAGCTTGTTTTGTAGTGGGTGATGATGTGTTCAAGCGGCGGCGGCAGGTTGAACTAAAGATGGTTGTGTTGTTTGGCAGGTTGTGTTGTATGCAGGAAGTATGTTGTTTGGTGATGGCAGGATGAACTGGCAGGTTGTTTTGGTGGTTGCAGGCTATTTTATTGGTTGTGGTGCTGCAGTGGTGAGGTAGTGTGATTGTTGTGGAATTGGTGGTTATTGTGTTTGAGTGGTGCAGGAACAAGGGCTGAAGATAAAGAGAGGTGATGGGCGAGCTTGAGTGGTGCTGGTTGGGGGATGGAGGAGAAGTTTTTTTTGGTGGTTGTGTATTATAGGAGTGCTGATTGTAGTTGAAGGAGATGGTGCTGTGATATTGCATATGGAGATGGTATGGTTTGTACAGTTTGGTGTATATGAGGATGGTCGGGGCAGGTTGTGGCGAAAGGATGGAAGTGATTAAGTGGACGTTGTGAGATTGGTAAAGAGGATTTTGTGTTTTGCTTCTGGTTGTGGTAAGTGGGGTTGCAGAGAGCTGTAGATGATGGAATGTGATGGTTGATGTGTTGTGTGTAGTTGTAAGGAGTTTGTTGTAGTGCTTTGGTTGAAGCATGTCACTTTGTTGTTATTATGACTTGTTTTCTAATTTGTGTAATTTGTATAAGTGATGGGTTGTGGGGCAGTTCTGTGTACCCGAGTACTAGGTTTTGTAACTGTTTTAACTGCTATTAAATATAATGCTAAATGTTATTTCTAACATTTTTAACCGTTAGAAAGTTTGTTGTTATAACGTATATAATCGTTAGAATTTTGTAAAGTCAAACCATTTTAACTATTAGAAAATCTTAAATTGTAATGATTATAAGTATTATAAAATATGCGTTTGTCACGGTTATAACTGTGATGAAAAGTGTGACAAAATTTGCCCACGGCTACTGTTTTAACAGCTATAACCATGACAATATTGCTTTTTTGGTGTCGTGATCGACGGGACGCTTGGACTTTCATTTGGGATGATAGTTGAGAAAAGAACGATGACACTATGGGCGTAATGTTGGATCTAGAGTGAATGATACTCCATGAAAATCAGATACATCAGAACCATCTAGAGTGGATACAATATCCTCTGTACTCTCTTCATTCATCAAACCGATCTAACTTATGGCGACTTCGTAACTAAGATACAAAGAAAGTGTGAGCTCAACTTCACTGTCGAATAGACACACACCCGCTTGAACAAGTGACGATGAAGTAAAAAATCGATCATCTACTAACTATAGTGTTAGTCCGTGAGATGATGGTTTTGATGACAACAACCTTAGAATAGATTACAAAATATAAATACTAACATTATAAGTTTAGATATATATGTATATTCAAGATTTAACCATGCAGGTACTAAGAATGAAGACTGTACAGTATAGAGATTCAAGATATCAAGATAAAATATCAAGATAGAAGACTCATGAGTATCGAGACTATCAAGAGTTCAAGATTTCGAGGATAAGTATTTCTTATTATTAGGAATTTTTGTTAAAACTCGTAGAAAAGCACTGGCATCTTAAAATCCAATTTATTCGTGGAATGGAATCACTTCGAGCCCGTTAAAGGGATGGAACCCTAAGTAGGATGGAACCTACGAAAAATCTAGTGGAACATTATTTTGTATCCGCTAACTTTTATTCAAAACGATTTTTCAAAATTATATCCTGTTTTCAAAATGTTTTCAAAACTTTTCTTTTAAAAGATTCAAAACCCTCGATCCTGATTTTAAATAATTTTAGCCTAAAAAACATCTTTATTTTCAAAGTCAAATTACTCCTGATTTTAAACTATCTTTTTAATAATATATTTAACTTTTAAATATTTATACTTAGATTTAAATATAAAATTATGGTTAAATTCTATATATATTATTCTTTACATTTACTTATGAATTTCAAGTATAGTCAAGTATATTTATAAAGTTTAAATTATTTTTTATAAAAGATAAAGGTTATTTTCAAAGAAATTCAAAACATCATAAAAAGCTTTGGGATGTCGACATGCGTATGGGTACCATGTCGACATGGTGACAGTTTGATTCAAAAATTCAAATTTCAAAAGAAGTGTCTATTCGCCATAACTCTTCATGAATGGACATGGATGTTGTTATTCTATAAATAGGGGTCAGTTTCAACGAATTTTTAATCACTTTTTTTCTGGTTTTCACTCCTCTTCTTCTTCCTCATTTCTTAATACATATTCTTATCATTACTCTGCCGAAATCAACATTGAATCATACTCGATTACTTCTAGTTTGATTCTCTATCACTATCTCTACAAGATTCTCAGTGCTATTCAGAGTTATAGACTTCTTTGTAATCTATTAAGCGAGAAAAGGTGTGATTGTAGCCTTGGAAATCAATCAAAAGGGAAAATGTGTGATTGTAACCTTGGTACATCAACTGGGTAAACTTGTGGCCTGGAAATCAAGTATATCTACCCAGAGGATCGAAATTCTAGAGGGTGTACCTCATAGCCTTGAAACCGAGGGTGTAATTGTATTATTGCTTTTGAAAGGAAATCCGTACTTGTGTTGCGAGACTGGATGTAGCGTAACTCCGAACCAGTATAAAGTCCGGTGTGTTCTTTCCTTTACTGTTTTTATTTTATTTCTGTATCTGTGATTATTTCTATGATCATATCTGTGTCTGTATATTGCATACTTTTGTGTCTAAATTAACATAAATCGAATAAGATTTAGTAATTCTTTATTAACACTATTCACCCCCCCTCTAGTGTTAATCTTAGCCTTAAGATCCATAATCCGCATTTCTCACAATTGGTATCAGTGCAAAGTTTTCAAAGTTTCATAATCTGATTTTTGAAAAGTTTTAAAAATGGCTACCAACATTGGTACTGTTATTAACACTAGTATCCCTGTTACTAATTCATTTGTAGAGGGTCAGTCTACTGTCAGACCACCACTTTTTAATGGCAGTAACTATGCATATTCGGCATGTAGGATGAAAATATATTTACAATCTATAGGATTAGACACTTGGAATATCACACAAATTGAATATTCTGAACCCACAATTGATTTTGCACAGTGGACTGCTGAGCAAAAGACTGTTGCATAAAATAATTCTAAGGCAATGAATATTCTGTTTTGTTCACTAGATAGAAACGAATTCAATAGAGTGTCAGTTTGTAAGTTTGCATATGAAATCTGGAAAACTTTGCAAGTTACTCACGAAGGAACAAGCAAAGTTAAACAGACCAAAATTTCCATGCTCACAAATCAGTTTCAATTATTTAAAATGAATGCTAATGAGTCTATTTCAGATACGTATAGTAGATTTCAGGATATTTTGCATTCTCTAATATCTTTGGGAAAGGAATTTTCTGAAGAAGATCAAGTCAGAAATTTTTTAAATTCTCTAACTCCAGAATGGGATCAAAAGACACTTGCGATCGAAGAGGCAAATGACATCAGTATTTTGAAGATAGAAGAATTAATTGGAAATCTAATGTCGTATGAAGTTCAAATGATTGGGAGAAGAGAAAGTAAAGCATCTGAAAAGAAATCAATGGCATTCAATGCATTGACCGATGGATCAGACTCAAATAGCGATAATGATGAAGAGATAGCCTTTATGACTAGAAATTTTAGGAGATTCCTAAAATACAGAAAGATGAATAATCTCAAGAGAAACAACTATAAGAATTCTGGAAATCAAAATATAGTGCCAAATAATGACAAGTGTTACAACTGTGATAAACCAGGCCACTTCAAAAGAGACTGTCCGTATCCAGAAAGGCAGAATCCTCCCATGAACAATGAACCAGCAAAGAAACGGAAGCGTGCATTTACTGCTACTCTAGATGACTCAGACTCGTCCTCAAGTGATGATGATCAGAAGACGGATAATTCGAATTTGTGTTTCACAGCTGTTCACGACTCCGACGAATTCAGAGAAACGGACTCAGAAAAAGGTACACGTTTACAATACAATTAAGTGAAATTGATTGCTTAGAATTAGTTGCTTGATTGTTTGATTGATTGATTTTTGAAATTGCGTGTTGTTTGAATTTTAAAATTTATTTTCTATTTTCTATTATTTTTATTATTATTTTTAATACTTTCTGAAATATATTATAAGTACAATAATATTTCAGAAATATATAATAGACATTAATAATATATATATATAGATATATATATTAGAGATCTTAGAAAAAATAAATTCATGAAATTTCAAAAGCACATGTCGACATGGTCCTTACCATGATGTCGACATGGCCACTTGAATTTGAATTTCAAAATTTGAATTCAAATGTTTGAATTTCCCTCCACCTTTTCACTTCATTCAATTCTCTGAAAAGATACCTTTTGACCAGAGAATATGTCCTTTAAGAATCTATTTATTCACTATCTTTTATCATATCTTTTCACTTTCATTTTCAAATTCAAACTCTCTCTTCATAACTTAAAGCTCTCTACTCTCTACTCTGATGGCTTCTTCAAGCAACCCCTCAACCATGAGAATATCCAGAAAAATCAAAGAGCAATTATTCAATGATCCAGAGGCAATTAAAACATACATCAATTATGCCAACTATGCCAAAGTCCACCCCGGAAAATTTGCTATTTTTCAAGATTTTTCTTCTTATGAAATTGATTCTCTTTTTGCAAAAAATGGTGTTCTTAGTCTTATTGATGCTTCTCAAAATGATTTTGTTTGCTATCCTAATCTTGTCAAAATTTTCTATGCGAATTTAAATCGCGGATTTTATGTTGGAAATGAAGATGAAATTTGGAGTAGTTTCAAAGGCACTCAAATTGTTTTGAATTGTGATCTTTTGGGTACCATTCTCAATTGCAAGAGTTCGGGAATGGACCTTTCTAACTTTAAAATCGATGAACATGATCGTGAGACATTTCATCACATTTTCGAAAGAGATGCTGATTTTGATTTTAAAAATAGAAATTTTCGACCAAAGGCAAGAATTGTTAATCTTCTTTTGCAATATACTTTGACCCCAAGATCGGGAAATTTTAAAAATCCTACTTTAAAAGTTTGCAAAGATCTTTTTGCTATTTTCGAAAACTATGACATAAATTGGGCGCAAGTTATTTTGGATGAAGTTCGTCCTAAAAATCTTGAAATGGGTGAGAATACTTTATACCATGGAATTTATCTCACTAGGATTTTTAACTATTTTGGAGTGGATTTCAAAGGCGAAGAATTTGTTTCTAGAAAAGTTTTCAATCATTCCAACATTTCGCTTATGAAAATTCCATTTGTTTTTCAACCTTATGAGACACTTACCGAAAAGGAAGAGTGGTTGGCTCATGAGGAAATGGAAGAAGAGGAAGTTAAAGAAGAAGAAGAAGGGGATGTAATGGAAATTGAAGAAGAAGAAGAAGGTGAAACGTCTTTGGAAAGTACTGAATATCCTTCCAATCCATCCAACAAAACCCTTCTCAAAAACCAAAAGGTGGAGAATCAACGGATTTTAGAATGATCCGTTAGTAAAAAGTTGGATAACATTTCTTCGAAGATGAACAAGTTCTTTTCAAAAGTCAACAAGAAATTTGGACTATCTTCATCATCTTCATCCTCTAACTAGTTTTATCTTTTCGTATCTTGTTGTATTTGTTTTAGTTTGCATTATTTCGAATGTTCATGTAGTTTGTTGTGTGCTTAATCATTGTATTATCGTAGTATGCAATGAAATGAAATTTTGTTTCTGTTATCTACCTTATCTTATCTCTAGAATAAATGTTAGTATATTATATATATATACACACACAATTATTCACAAAATCAAAATTAGTCATAACATTTCACTAACCCATGTCGACATCCCCTATGTCACCATGTCGACATGTACTGGTCGGAAATAACAATTGATTTTGAATTTGAAATTTGAATAACTACCACATGTCTATTCAATTCAAACGAATTTCTACACCTATATATACCTGTTCTTCCAGAATTCTTCGCTGAAATTTATTTCTTATCATCTATATACTCCATTTCTTTCACAAATTCAACTATGACTAATCCTATTCACAATTTATCCGAAAATCTTGAAGAAACTCTTAATTTGTTCAAGAATATTCTCTCATTTATTCTATGAAACCAGCATCATTTAGAATTAAGTCAAATGCAGATCATAAAGGAACAAGAAAGACACTTCGATGCGATACGATGGATGATCTCCTCTCTGCACAAGGATGATAACGAAGCACATCCTCCTGTCTCTCTCACCAATGACAATGATAATTGGGATGCTACTAAGGCAGACCCAATCTTTGGAGAAGAATGATGGGTGGAAGTTCCACGTAACGTTTGATTTTTTATTTACTTTTTTGATTTGTTTGAATGGATTTGGTTTGAATTGATACTTTGTGTGGATTGATTTCTTATTAATTTGAAGATTGGTGTGTAAAACATATATATATATATATACATTGAATTAGTTATCTTGCTTAGAAGTATAATTATTTCCAACTCTATATATATTCCGTTGTATAGTTTAACAATGCAGGTATTGAAGTCCAAGAATGAGGGGGAGTAAGTTTTTGTTGATGACAAAGGGGGAGAAATATAAAATAGGATAGTTAGGTATAGATTAAGGGGGAGTTGCTAGTTTTAGGGGGAGTTATTAGGATAGAAATAATATTTTATAAACAAAGGTTGTCATCATCAAAAAGGAGGAGATTGTTAGTCCGTGAGATGATGGTTTTGATGACAACAACCTTAGAATAGATTATAAAATATAAATACTAACATTATAAGTTTAGATGTATATGTATATGCAAAATTTAACCATGCACGTACTAAGAATGAAGACTGTACAGTATAGAGATTCAAGATATCAAGATAAAATATCAAGATAGAAGACTCATGAGTATCGAGACTATCAAGAGTTCAAGATTTCAAGGATAAGTATTTTTTAGTATTAGGAATTTTTGTTAAAACTCGTAGAAAAGCACTGGCATCTTAAAATCCAATTTATCCGTGGAATGGAATCCACTTCGAGCGCGTTAAAGGGATGGGACCCTAAGTAGGATGGAACCTACGAAAAATCTAGTGGAACATTGTTTTTTATCCGCTAACTTTTATTCAAAATGATTTTTCAAAATTATATCCTGTTTTCAAAATGTTTTCAAAATTTTACTTTTAAAAGATTCAAAACCCTCGATCCTGATTTTAAATAATTTTAGCCTCAAAAACATCTTTATTTTCAAAGTCAAATTACTCCTGATTTTAAACTATCTTTTTAATAATATATTTAACTTTTAAATATTTATACTTAGATTTAAACATAAAATTATGGTTAAATTCTATATATATTATTCTTTATATTTACTTATGAATTTCAACTATAGTCAAGTATATTTATAAAGTTTAAATTAGTTTTTATAAAAGATAAAGATTATTTTCAAAGAAAGTCAAAACATCATAAAAGCTTTGGGATGTCGACATGCCTATGGTACTATGTCGACATGGCGACAGCTTGATTCAAAAATTCAAATTTCAAAAGAAGTGTCTATTCGCCATAACTCTTCATGAATGGACATGGCTGTTGTTCTTCTATAAATAGGGGTCAGTTTCAACGAATTTTTAATCACTTTTTTCTGGTTTTCACTTCTCTTCTTCTTCCTCATTTCTTAATACATATTCTTATCATTACTCTGCCGAAATCAACATTGAATCATAGTCGATTACTTCTAGTTTGATTCTCTATCACTATCTCTACAAGATTCTCAGTGCTATTCAGAGTTATAGACTTCTTTGTAATCTATTAAGCGAGAAAAGGTGTGATTGTAGCCTTGGAAATCAATCAAAAGGGAAAAGGCGTGATTGTAGCCTTGGTAAATCAATGGGTAAACTTGTGGCCCGGAAATCAAGTATCTCTACCCAGAGGTTCGAAATTCTGGAGGGTGTACCCATAGCCTTGAAACCGAGGGTGTAATTGTACAATTGCTTTTGAAAGGAAATCCGTACTTGTGTTGCAGGACTGGATGTAGGGTAACTCCAAACCAGTATAAAATCCAGTGTGTTCTTTCCTTTACTGCTTTTATTTTATTTCTGTATCTGTGATCATATCTGTGTCTGTATATTGCATACTTTTGTGTCTAAATTAACATAAATCGAAAAAGATTTAGTAATTCTTTATTAACACTATTAACCCTCCCTCTATTGTTAATCTTAGCTTTAAGATCCATAATCCGCATTTCTCACATATAGGATGATGATTCTTTAAAATGATTCAGGAATATATCACCTTGATCTCTCGTTTTTTTAGAAGTCAACATCATCTATGATTATCCGCCTTTGTGAGTCTCATCCTACCCCCTCCACCATCATCAATTTCTGAAAATTTAGACACAGTGTAACGGCCCGTAAATCTGTACCCTTTTGAGTCGACAATATTCTCCATCAGTTCAACTTAAATTGGGTGGAAATACGA
Source organism: Allium cepa (assembly GCA_030765085.1). NCBI lineage: Eukaryota > Viridiplantae > Streptophyta > Magnoliopsida > Asparagales > Amaryllidaceae > Allium > Allium cepa. The sequence continues at coordinate 532,479,863 of CM060934.1, forward strand.
ACCATTAGGGTTAAAGAAGAAAGAGGTAGAAGAAGGAATAGAAAACAATATTAGAATCTCACAATCGCAGCAGAACAATATATAATAGATAACAATTGATCTTTATACAAAAAGAACTATTATTGTTTTTATACATTACATCATCAGAGTGCACACAAATCAATAGCATAATACCAGACAGTTATGATAACTTGTCCTCACAAGGATGAATATACAGCATACCATACGCAGCGGAATATAAATCAAATACGTGATATACATCTTATCATCCAGCTCGTCTCATGAACTTCATAGCATCCTATCCTGTATCAATAATACTCGATCTGACCTGAGCATTATAATAAAATAACACTCGAGTCAGTCTGGAAAACCGGCATGAGAAAACACACTCAATTAAATTAGTAAAGTTTTCAAAATCATTTGAAATCAACAGTATCTCGTAAGACCACGCCACAAATAAACATGTCGGGCTTTTACCTTACGGTAACCAAAACATTTTTTTATCAAATCCATCTGATATTGTAATAGTGTCTATAGAAAGTAAAATAAAATCTAGTTTGAATGCTTGTATCTCACGTTTCAGCGATTAGTTGGGCACAATCAAAACTGTACGGGAGCTTATTGGAAAATGGATTACATACAATGGCAGGGCTACTGGGGTACCGTCCGTCACAGTACCTGACCTAGATCAGAGTACCGAGGACCACTCCCGATCCCCTACAACACAAGACCGAAGCTACCCCTTACTGGAAAATTTGAATAAGATCACCCCCCGGTTGGGATCAGCAACCACCCACACAGTCGAGATCAAAGGGACTCTAGACAAGAATGAGCTTACCCTGATTGGGTGCTACCCACTTAGCCTAGTTGCACCTCCACTATTTTAGCCATTCCCATTTGATGAGGCTTGAGGCTAAGCGTTACCTTTTAAGAACGAATTTCAATTAGAATGCTCAACGTCCTCCAATGACGATGTCCTGATAGCATTCGTCCATACAAGTTTCCTTGGGTCTGAACAAACCGAATCACCGTCTTCATCATCTTCATGGTCTTCATTCGCTACGTTCAAACCAGATCGAAGTGGTTTTTGGATAATTAAATCTGATCTCTGTCCCTTTGAAACGATCGACGCATTGGCCAATATTGATAGTCAGTTATTTAGCTATAAAACTTAAACAATCATTCAACCAATTATTTTATTTCCACTGGAAAAAACCAAGTCTTATTAAAACTTAGATTTTAAGTAAATTAAATCACTTTATCCAAAAATATACACTTAAAACATTTAAAATAAAAACTACTTAAATTACTTTGTTCAAAATAATAAATTATGAAATTCTATAATAATTTCTCAAGTATAACTTCAGCCAAAAACTACTTTTAACAATAAAACTGTTATATATAAGTATAAATATTTAATAATTATCCTTTAAATCAAAATACTAATTTAACCTTTAAAAATAATTAACTACTAAAATTTACTTAATTACTATTTACTTTAAAAAAATTTAAACAATTTAAATGATAAATTTCTCTAAAAACGTTCTTCTAAAACATCTTTAAAACTTCTAATTTATACTTAAAAATCTTCCTTTGAAAAAATACTTAGCTTTTCAGGAAAATACACTTTCCACTCCAATATAGCCCATCTAATCATTTATAAATCCTCCTCGATTTATCTCCATTTTAATTTACGTCCCAATCCCGTAAAATTTTCTTTTCCACACTTATAAAAATAAAACCACTATTTGTTTTTAAACAAATTACCCTTTCCTTATAAATTCCCACCATGAATTTATAAATCTAAATTATCCACTGATAAATATTCACTTTATTTATAAACCCAGTTTATAACTCCCATAATCTCATTCTTCTTTAATCACTGTCACAATACAGTTAATCGATTTTAAAATCGATTCTCTGAATTAGCTTCCTTTTAAATTTTATTTCTTGATTTTTCCATATTTTATTCCAAAATCCATTAATTTTAGATTCCCTCCTTATTTAGAATTTAAAACCTTATTTAATCTGAAATATCAATTTCATATCCTACTTCAAAATTCTCTTTTTATTTTTCCCAACTCATTTAAATCTTGAATTTAAAAATAAATCCTTGTATTCTTAGATAATATCGGTTAAGTCCTCAAAACTCTTTTATTCTCATTTATTCAAAATCTCTATTTACTCGAAATTTATTTAATAGGATTTTAAAATCACACTTTTTATTCTTTTCCAAGTTTATTCTTTTAATTTATCCAAACTTACTAGAATTATTTTGCATAAAATACTCCTTTTATTTTTCTTCGAAAATCCAATCTTTATATTTTTGATATCTTCAAATACCCAAATATATTCAGCCAAACCATAGTATTCAGTAACTTCAATTTCAATGTAATATATCGTAGATTATCAAATAAATCATATCATAGACTATGAAAATAATTTCAATATTTTTGAGGAATCCAGTTGGATACCTTCAACCTATTTCCCCATATCCATAGATGTTAGCACAATATAAAAATACCAATCCCACTTCAAAGGGGATATCCCGGTATATAGGGTCATCCACTGTTATGCAAAGCGCATAGGGTCTCATCCGCTATATAATACGGGAATATCAATCACTCCAATATATATACTACTATATATAATATCACATCCAGACTGATAATAATTATCAATTTCAATCAATCATCCAGTAATTTAATTTTAACTAACTAAATTAACCAGTAATCCAATTTGAGTGAGATTAACTCACCTTTGACTTTTAATTTGCAATCCGATCCAAACCGGCTATTTTCTTCACGATTTTGGACCTTGTACAAACATTGTATGGTTTATTAATATTTGAACAAATCGAACAATCTATTATCATTTAATAAATTAATCTAAATTGATTTTCCTTTAAATAATTTTTAGTAACTAAAATAATTAATAAGTTAATTAAACAAGTTAATCATCTTAGCACATTATTTTAAAATTAGCTAGTAAGTGAAAATATGTATATTTATTTTATTTTTGAAACTACATATATACTTATAAAAATAATCTATATAAACTAAAAGTCCAATTTTTCTAATATAAACTTTCCAAATCAAAACATTTTTTTGAAATCCCTGTTTCAATCCTGTCTATTTTCAATAAATAAAAAATAATTTTTTTTCACCATACTGTAAAATCAAATGCTGAGTGTTATATATATATATATATAATTAAAAACAGAATTATTTTATACCTTACTGTAAGTATTATTTGTTTTGCTTTCTATATGTGTGTGTGTGTGTGTATAAATTGAAAAAAAACTGCATATATTTATCTATCAGTGACTATACAATTTCCCTTCTTTTTATTCTCTATATATATTTGTAAAACAATAAATTCTTTTCTATGTATAATATATATATATATACGTGATTAATTTTAAATTGAAAAATGAAGAATAAAAGTAAACTGCATATACCTTGCCGTCCCCTTTGTTAATCGATTTAAATTCCCTCTCTCTCAATCGCTCCAGGCAGCAACCCAACAGCTCGGCCACCCCCATCATCAAACTCCATCCTCTGGTTACCAGCGTCACACGCGGCACCCACTAACGCGCCATCAATACGAGTCGCCACCTCTCCCATCACGAATCATCGGAGAACTCACCCAAAACATAATCATTGCCGACCTCCCGATTGCTCGAACGCGAGCCATTCGAACTCGAAGGGAAAGCCACCCCCTTTTTTCTTGAATTCGATCTGAATTCTCCTTAGGGGAAAAGGGGTTTGAAATGAGTGGCTTCGAACTGCTTATGATTTCGTATTCTTCACAGTCGAGGATGAGAATCTCGTATGAGCTGAATACACAATATTTTGAATTGTAGATGAACGCGCTATTTAATTTCGTCTGCTATTTTTTTGAACGATTTGATTGTTTTTAAGAAGATGATTTTCGGTTTTATTTTTGACTGAGAGGAAAGGAAGTGATGGCCTAATTTGAAATTAAAAAGGGACAACACGATTTAAAAGATGAAAGGGAATCCTCGTATAGCAGAGTTAGCGTGTTAGAAATGTTTACGTGTTTGAATGGGTATAAAATGGCGTATTGGAGAAGGGAAACAGTTGACTGGTCAGAATAAACAGTGTGTGTATATATATATATATATATATATATAACATTATTTAAACTTAAATCGTCTCGGATTTGCAACTTAAAATCTCAACCTCCTATCGAGACATGCCGCTAGGCATTTATAATGTTAGACCCTATTCCGAATGCAATGGAAAAGGTTTCAAGTCCTAATTCGATCGTATGAAGAAGATAGCTTTTTAGACTCAATTATTATATTGAATTTTCGATATAAATTTCAGCGCGTTTATATATCGTACGACTACACAATAACTCTAAATGCTATGAAATTTGAAATCTGATAATAATACACTATTTAGGATCCCATGGAACTGGTTTTTCGTCGAATTCCAAGACTGTGCCTCAGAGGGCTATTGTTAAATGTCAATTTAAATGATATATTTTTAAAACTGAACAAACAACTTTCAAATTCAATTTTAAAAGTCTCATTACCTTCAGTATTATTAATATAAATTTTACCAGCCTTTAAATTATTTTTAACAAGCTTAAAAACCAAGATTCAATATTTTTCCAAAATTTCCAATTGTTTAATTCAATAATTTAATTATCAAATAAATAGTGATATTTGAAATTCAAATTAAAGATTAACTTTTAAGTATTTAAATCAATTAAATATTCCAACTTCATATATTCAAAATTCTGGGTCGTTGCATTCCTCCCCTCTTATAAGAATTTCGTCCCCGAAATTACCAGGTAAGAAGAATGGTTCAATACCCGTTTATTATTTTCCCAAAGCCAAACGGTTTTTAACAACTCCCCAAAACAATTTTTTTATTAAAGACACACTATCACTCTAACTAACTTTCCAAACTCATCCATATGTTCCAAATAATATTATCTCCTCAATAATTCAATTTATAATTTAAACCAAGTTTTAAACTATCAAAATTTTATTCCAAATTTTTCTGACTCCTTAAATTTTTAAAAAATTTCGCCAGCGTCTCATTTGCGCGGCTAGCTCGGAACAACTACAAAATGCCTATACCGGCCCTAAATTTTAAAAGAAAACAAAAGCCAAGTGGCTAGGTCAGAAAACCATCAAATTTCATACGGTAATTCAAAGACATACCTTTTGTCGAGCAATTCAAATTTATCTTTTGAAATGAAAAACACCAATTTTCCTTTGCTTTTAAATACATGTATCCTACTTAACAATAATTTCCCATCACAGAATTCAGAATCATTTTATTCATTTCTTTAACAAAATTTCAATATTTGCTTTACTTAAACCGTACGTTGTACATATATCATCCGTACGCAATATCAAATCTGATCACTCACTCGATCACACAATTTCACTTTCGAACTAGTATCGTCCTCCCGACTTCCTAGTGCGGACTCAGATCTGGTTCCTTTATCAGAAACCGTCATTCTTCTTGCATAGTCATATACTTTGATAGAGAATTCAAGAATGAATCAAAAATCCATATCCAGGGTTCACTATCGAAAATCGAGTGAAAAATCCCAACTCGGATCGATATAACTATCTCGAAATTCTGTACTCGAATCTGGATCAAATCATTATGCGAATAAAATAATATACATACATCCTATGTATTTATCTCCATTGAGTATTAACTATATCAATCCTCTTTTATTCACCTTTATTTTGATTTCCATTCACTTATCCACATTTATCATTTCACACACCTTTATTAAATCTTCATTCACATACCAACCTAATATATCTTCCCGATACCAAATTTTACTTAAGAATTTCACTCAATTTTCTTAAGTTTATTATAAATATCTTACACAACCTTCTATAGTTATTTTTCCACTTCACCACTGAAGTTATATCATTTTTATTCAACTTATAATTTCAATTCCATTTGTTTTCAATTTTCCTTCTAATTACTAATTTATTTCCAAATCAAATCAAATATTGACTTCTTTTACCGGCCATTTCTAAAACTACATTCAATTAACCATTTCTTTAATTGTTTCCACTCACTAATTTATTTATATCTCGATCAAATTTTATAAGTTCAAACTTACCAATATTTTATTTACCCATTCCTTCCCATTTTATTTCACTAAATTGGCTTATTTTACTCATTTATTTTAACATAATTCAAATTTAAACATTATTCAAATGTTCCGTTCTAATTTCCATTTAGTTATGCTAAATAAATTTGTTCTTCACAAATTATTTCCAACTTGATAAATTTTTATTCAATAATTATTTCTAGTTGGCCTACTTACACTTAATATCTCAAATTCACTTTACTTAATTCAATTCAAGTTGATTTTCATTTTAATTCAAATCTTATAAGTCTTCTAACTTACTGATATTCTATAAACATTTCAAAACCAACTCCAGAGTATTTAAACAATCACTTAAATATTTCAAAATCATTTTTGAAATCAATTGTGTCCAAAATCCTTTGGTATACCCAATTATTCATATGTATTTCAAAATCAAAACAATTTTACCAACCCAATACTTCAACATTCACAACATTTAGGTAGCAATTCCTCCCTTGAAAACTCGAAAATGAACATCGATGATGCTGAAGTCATCACCGAAGTTATTTTCCAGCGACCAAAGCGAGTTTAGTGCTTTTACTATTTAAAAAACCTTTTAAATATTTTTAAATCCGAAATCTCACCAGATTTCATATCCAATCAAAAATATTTCCGAATAATATCACCATTATTCAGCCAAAGCCTTTGAAAATCATTTTCAAACCCAAAGAAAATTAATTTCCAAATTTTCGAATTTCAAATCCTTTCAGTCTATATTCAAATATTACTCTGGAATTTTATACCATTTCCATTATAAATCACCTTTACAATTCACATTTACAAATTCCATTCTGTTATATGAATTAATTTCCTTAGATTTTGGTTATAATTTCAATTCCTTACTCAATTTCTACGCAACAATGATAATTATTTAATATTATCATTTTCTAACAACCAAGCAACCATATATACTTATAATAATTTATGAAAAATTATTTCTTTTATATATAAAAATAATTTGGATAAAATTATTTCATTTACTCTATTTAAAACAATATCGTGTCGAATTGCTCTATACAAGTATTTAGAAATCCCTATCAATAACGTTAATTACTCGTATTGACCAGAATCCATAAGCCACTTAACAAACCAATCAACACAATATAAAACGATTTTATATTCACTAACAAATATGCGCTCGTATCTACTAATACACTCAAACTCATTCTAGGTGCTACTGACCCTATCTCTAATGAGTAATCCCCACTAGAGCCAAGGTTCTTGCTTAACCTTCAGCTCTGATACCAACTGTAATGACCCGTAAATCCGTACCACTTTGAGTTGATAATATTATCCATCAGTTCAACTCAAATTGGACGGAAATACGAACTATTAGGGTTAAATAAGAAAGAGGTAGAAGAATAAATAGAAAACAACATCAGAATCTCACAATCGTAGCGGAATAATATATAATAGATAACAACTGATCTTTATACAAAAAGAACTATAATTATTTTTATACATTACATCATCAGAGTACACACAAATCAATAGCACAATACCAGATAGTTATGATAACTTGTCCTCACAAGGATGAATATACAGCATACCATACGCAACGGAATATAAGTCAGATACGTGATATACGTCTCGTCATCCAGCTCATCTCCTGAACTTTATAGCCACCTATCATGTATCAGTAATACTCAGTCTGACCCGAGTATTATAATAAAATAACACATGAGTCAGTCTAGAAACCAGCGTGAGAAAACACACTCAATTAAATTATTAAAGTTTTCAAAATCCTTTAAAATCAAAGGTATCTCGTAAGACCGCGCCACAAATAAACATGCCGGGTTTTTACATTACGATAAACAAAACATTTTTTATCAAATCCGTTTGATATTATAATAGTGTCTATAGAAAGTAAAATAAAATTTAGCTGAAATGCTTGCATCTCACGTTCCAGCAATAGTTGGGCACAATCAAAATCGAACGGACGTTTATTGGAAAATGGATTCCATATAATGGCAGGGCTACTGGAGTACCATCCGTCACAGTACATGGCCTAGATCAGAGTACCGAGGACCATTCCCGATCCCCTGCAACACAAGACCGAAGCTACCCCTTACTAGATAGCCCGAATAAGATCACCCCGCGGTTGGGATCAGAAACCGTCTACACAGCCGAGATCAAAGGGATTCTAGACAGGGATGACCGTACACTAATTGGGTGCTACCCACTTAGCCTTGCTGCACCTCCCATGTTTTAGCCATTCTCGGTTGATGAAGCTTGAGGCTAAGCATTACCTTTTAAGAACGAATTTCACTTAGAATGCTCATCGTCCTCCAATGACGATTTCTGATAGCATTCGTCCATACAAGTTGCATTGGGTCTGGACAAACTGAATCACCGTCTTCATAAACTTCACGGTCTTCACTCGCTACGTTCAAACCAGATCGAAGTGGTTTTTCGGATAATTAGATCCGATCTCAGTCTCTTCGAAACGATTAGCGCATTGGCCAATATTGAAAGCTGGTAATTTAACTATCAAATTTAAATAATCATTCAACCAGTTATTTTATTTCCATTGGAAAACACCAAGTCTTACTAAAATTTAGATTTTAAATAAATTAAATTACTTTATTCAAAAATATACATTTAAAACATTTAAAATAAAAACTACTTAAATTATTTTGTTGAAAATAATTAGTTTTGAAATTCTATAATAATGTCCCAAGTAAAACCTTAGCCAAAAACTACTTTTAACAATAAAACTATTATATAAAGTATAAATATTTAATAATTATCCTTTAAATCAAAATACTAATTTAATCTTTAAAAACAATTAACTACTAAAATTTACTTAATTACTATTTACTTTAAAAAAAATAATAATAATTTAAACGATAAATTTCTCTAAAAACGTTCTTTTAAAATATTTTTAAAACTTCTAATTTATATTTAAAAATCTTCCTTTGAAAACATACTTAGCTTTTCAGGAAAATACGCTTTCCACTCCAATATAGCTCATCCAATCATTTATAAATCCTCCTCGATTTATCTTCATTTTAATTTACGTCCCAATCCTGTAAAATTTTCTTTTCCACACTTTTAAAAATAAAACCACTATTTATTTTTAAAACGAATTACCCTTTCCTTATAAATTCCCACCGTGAATTTATAAATCCAAATTATCCACTGATGAATATTCATTTATTTATAAACCCAGTTTATAACTCCTGTACTCTCATTCTCCTTTAATCACTATCACAAAACACTTAATCGATTTTAAAATAGATTCTGAATTAAATTCCTTTTAAAATTTATTTCTCGATTTATCCATAATTTATTCCAAAATCCATTACTTTCAGATTCACTCCTCATTTATAATTTAAAACCTTATTTAAATCTAAAATATAATTTTCTTACCCTACTTCAAAATTCTCATTTTATTTTTCCCAACTCATTTAAATATTGAATTTAAAAATAAATCCTTTTGTTCTTAAACAATATCGCTTAAGTCCTCAAAACTCTTTTATTCCCATTTTATTCAAAATCTCTATTTTTTTCATACTCGAAACTTAATTAATCGGATTTTAAAATCACACTTTTTATTCTTTTCCAAGTTCATTCTTTTAATTTATCCAAACTCACTAGAATTATTTTACATAAAATTCTCTTTTTATTTTTCTTCGAAAATCCAATCTTATATTTTTGATATCTTCAAATACCCAAAATATATTCAACCAAACCATAGTATTCAATAACTTCAATTTCAATGTAATCTATCGCAGACTATCAAATAAAACATATCATGGATTATGAAAATAATTTCAATATTTTCGAGGAATCCAGTTGGATCCCTCCAACCTGTTTCCCGGCATCCATAGATGTTACCACAATATAAAAATACCAATCCGACTTCGCGGGGGATATCGCGGTAGCTGTTACGCGGGGCGCATAGAGTCTCATCCGCTATATAATGCGGGAAAATCAATCATTCCAATATATATATATATATATATATACATACACACACATACATACATACATACTGCTATATATAATATCACATCCAGACTGATAATAATTATCAATTTCATCAATCATCCAATAATTTAATTTTAACTAATTAAATTAACCAGTAATCCAATTTAAGTGAGATTAACTCACCTTTGACTTTTAATTTGCAATCCAATCCAAACCGGCTATTTTCTTCACGATTTTGGACCTTTAACAAACATTGTATGATTTATTAATATTTGGACAAATCGAATAATATATTAGCATTTAATAAATTAATCTAAATTAATTTTCTTTTAAATAATTTTTAGTAACTAAAATAATTAAATAAGTTAATTAAACAAGTTAATCACCTTAACACATTATTTTAAAATTAGCTAGTAAGCGAAAATATGTATATTTATTTTATTTTTGAAACTACATATATACTTATAAAAATAATCTATACAAACCAAAAGTCCAAATTTTCTAATATAAACTTTCCAAATCAAAACGTTTTTTTTTTCAAATCCATGTTTCAATCCTATCTATTTTCAGTAAATAAAAAATAATTTTCTTTTCACCTTATAGTAAAATCAATGGCTGAGTTATATATATTTTTTAAGTTAAAAACAGAATTATTTTATACCTTACTGTAATTTTTTTGCTTTCTATATGTGTGTGCGTATAAATTGAAAAAAAAACTGCATATATTTATCTAACAGTGACTATACAATTTCCCTTCTTTTTATTCTCTGTATATATTTGTAAAACGGTAAATTCCTTTCTCTATATAATATATATATATATATATATGATTAATTTTAAATTGAAAAATGAAGAATAAAAGTGAACTGCATATACCTCGATGTCCCCTCTGTTAATCGTTCGAGCCCAAACATCTGACACAGCCTAATCGATTTAAATTCCCTCTCTCTTGATCGCTCTAGGCAGCAACCCAACAACTCGGCCTCCTCCATCATCAAACTCCATCCTCGGGTTACCAGCCTTACACGCGACACCCACTAATGCAGCCATCAAGACGAGTCGCCACCTCTCCCATCGCGAATCATCGGAGAACTAGCGCAAAACATAATCATTGCCGACCTCTCGATTGCTCGAACGCAAGCCATTCGAACTCGAAGGAAGCCGCCCTTTTTTTCTCAAATTCGATTTGAATTCTTCTCCGGGGAAAAGGGGTTTGAAATGAGTGGCTTTGAACTGCTTTTGATTTCGAATTCTTCACAGTCGAGGAAGAGAATCTCATATGAGCTGAATACACGATTTTTTGAATTGTAGATGAACGCGCTATTTTATTTCGTCTGCCATTTTTTTTGAACGGTTTGATTTTGTTCAAGAAGATGATTTTCGGTTTTCTTTTTTTACTGAGAGGAAAGGAAGTGAGAGCGTGTTAAAAGGGGGACAACACGATTTAAAAGATGAAAGGGAATCCTCGTACAACAGATGTAGCATGTTAGAAATGTTTACATGTTTGAATGGGTATAAAATGGCGTATTGGAGAAGGGAAACAGTTGACTGGTCAGAATACACAATATATATATATATATATATATATATATATATATATATAACATTATTTAAATTTAAATCGTCTCGGATTTGCAACTTAAAATCTCGACCTCCTATCGAGGCATGCCGGTAGGCGTTTATAATGTTATACCCATATTCCAAACGCAATGGAAAAGGTTTCGAGTCCTAATTCGATCGTATGGAGAAAATAGCTTTTTGGACCTCAATTATTATATTGAATTTTCGATATAAATTTCAGCGCGTTTAATAATACACTATTACGGATCTCATGGATCTGGTTTCGTCGAATTCCGAGACTTTGCCTCGGAGGGCTATTTTTAAATGTCAATTTAAACGATATATTTTTAAAACTGAACAAAACTACTTTCAAATTCAATTTTAAAAGTCCCACTACCTTCAGTAGTATTAATATAAATATTACAAACCTTTAAATTATTTTTAACAAGCTTAGAAACCAAGATTCAATATTTTTCCCAATTTCCAACCGTTTAATTCAATAATTTAATTATCAAATAAATAGTAATATTTGAAATTCAAGTTAAAGATTAACTTTTAAATATTTAAATCAAGTAAATATTCCAATTTCAAATATTCAAAATTCCGGGTCGTTACGCACAAACAAAGATAGTTGGCCAATTTCTACGACAGAACAGAATACTCGTAATTTGATCCATAGTTATATTTCATAGGGCTGTTATAGTAATGGTTACCGTTACCATTTTGTAAATACCGTTACCGTACTGTTTTTACTGGTAAACTAAAATTGTTTACCGTTACCATTACCGATTGACTGGTATACCGATAAACTGGTAATCATTACATTGGTAATGATAATTTACCGTTTGTGTAGAAAAATAATAAGTTGATATATTTTACGCTGAATGATGCTTCATTATATATCACATTGGGTACTTAATAAAGAACATAGAAAAGAAATGTATTTATCATCATTTGAGTAGAATTACTGAAATAAATCGAACTGTTTTCTTGCTTCTAAATGTCCATAATACAACATCTTACATGATAATCAATATATTATGAATGGACTGGTAAATTACCGTTACGCTGGTTTTGAAAAAATATTACCGATGTTTTATCGTAAATAATGGTAAATTTACCGTTACCGTACCGATTATGCCGGTACACTGACTTTACTTTAAAATGGTAACCGATTGACTGTTAATTATATGATAATGGTAAATTTAACATTACCATAAAAGCTCTAATATTTCATGTAGATTTGGGCAGCTTCGAGGAAAACACATTTTTTATTTTCTCTTTTATCTGATGCAATAAGAAACACACATCAATAAATTTGGTTGTTTCTTCGTTCATCCATTCTTGGATCGGTTTTTTTAAAACAGAGGACGATGAAGAATCAATTAGAATTTCTGAGATAGAGGAGGATCAGTTTTGCTTTTGATTTGGAATAAAGAAGAAGGGCCCGGGATGCTTATATAACAATCTTTACGCTGGACGTAAAATTTAAGGTATTGTTTGATTTGTCCTTTTTAAGTTTGGATTTTCGTCCATACAAAAACGATAATCAATTTAGAAAACAAAGTTAACATACAAAATAAAAAACAATTATTTTTTTATTTTTTGAGAAACAATCCATCCGTCCATCGTTCCTCCATCCCCTCTGTGGGCCCCTCCATCTTACTTTCATCATATCCGTCGTTTCTCCACTCTTCCCATATTTTATAATTAATGTTAAAAACACAAAACTCATTTTAAACCAAGTGCTACCTAAGTCTTTGAAAATCGAAGCGTTGAATATTGCTACTGATGCCCAAATTATTAAAACCAAAATCATCAAACAGAATATAAGCAATAGAGATTTTAGAAAAGCACTGAAATAGCCTTTCCAAAATTTCTTGCTCAAACACTAATAATTTTAAGACTATGGTGATACGAAAGCCTTAAAGTAGAATAATTGGACCTGCAAAATAAAATAGAGAATGAACCGCAAAGACAGTAAGGTCATCCACACCAACACAGATTAAGGACAAAAGGAATGTCAACATTACCATGTGTATTGGCATAATAACGAGTTGGGATGTCACGAGGATATCATAGATTTCCACCTTATTTCCTGCACACCGTAGTCAACACGACAGCAGTTATGAAAATTACAAAGTCAGGAAAAATGATTTTGAGGTTTACAAAAGACAACTTTACTAATTTTCCATGAATATCTAATACCTATTTTACAAACAAACATGGTATTATTGAGAATATTAAGCCCTAATATCTGATTGATTTGAAATAAAATAGTATCAAGCAATACTGTATATATTTCGGAAGGATGAAGACCGTGCTAATAAGGCATATAATTTCAAATATTTAGAATATCGATCTAATAGACGCATGAACAATATAACAAATTTGCAGTAACCATAACACCACGCAAGTAACTACTGCATCCACACATTGAAAATGGAAGGAAAAAAAAGAAAGAAAACATGGAATATAGTACTAGAATGAATAAGGTTCAACTTGTTCGATGATCTCTCCGTATGAACATCCCCTAGGACAAGTTGAGATAAGACATAACAAGCTGGTCCCCAAAAAAAAATATACAACAAATATATACCACAACTGTAAATTCATAATTTGCATGCTTGTATCACAAATTGTAGTTGCTAACCAAAGATAAATAAAAATTGTAGTACAATGATACTCTCGGCAAGCATAACCGCATCTCCTAAGTTGATACAGCCAATACTCAAATAATTAGATGAAAACATGATCGTCCAGACAATCAAACAACAAGCACTCTAAAACCTCAAAGTTAACCGCCTTCATACCAAAACTCATTGACTTATCACTTGATACATCAACTATTTAGCCTAGCTGTAAGGTAAATAAACCAAAGCAGATCAGACCAAAGTAGTTCAAGGAAGTGCTGATGCAGTTCCAATGCTGGGTTATATCAAATCAAATGAGCTTTACAGTGAAACTGTAGCTACCTTGATGAACACATACAATGATGAAACACAACAAGCAGAAGACACAGCATTATTGGCAGTAACTGAAAATGAAAAATAAATAAATTTCAATATTTCTTTTTTTTTGTTTGTTGTTTTTATTTTTTTTACCTAGAGAATTAAGCTTTGCTTGTAAACTCTACGTTAAGCGCTGCATGTCCTAACCATGGCACTAACTGAGGGCAAGTCCGGCCCATAACTTTTTGATGCTCTAGGCAAATTTCAATTTAATCTCCTTAGGGGTACAACAAAGGACATCAATAGTATGCATATTTTAAATAAAATAACTGATAATAGTATTATAAGACACAAGATCTAAAGGCTAGACATTGCAGTACATTCTAATATCGATATCTGTGCTATGCTGAACTAAAAGCTTTTTTAAAATAACCTAAAAAATAGGTTCTCATCCTGATACATCTCTTTATTGTTGCCCCTATTAGATTGTGTTGTCATACGCATTAGTCTTGCTTGCCTTGCCTTCAGGCCAGCTCTGCCTGGGGGTTATAATTTCAATATATATATTGATATGTCAAAATTGATAAATGTACAGTAAACATTTCCGAATGCAGATCGATGGTTGATTTTTTTTTTTTTTTTACATGTATCATATATGGAGCAAACAGATGTGTGATATGTATACTGTATAACATGTACAGTGAATATTTCCAAATTCATGTAAACAAATACGTATTAGGCAGCACATGTACACGTTCTCATTTATCATGGAATTCAATTTATATTAGTTAATCTTGATTTATACATTGTGCATATAACTTGTTATGGAAACGTTCTCATTAGCATTTTAATAAATAAAAATCTAGAAGCATTTTCCAGAAATTGACTGAGTATTTTCGTAAATAACGACCCAAAATATAACACATAAACAGATCCATCAATTACATATAAAAATCGATAAGAACATTACACAAAAAACTAAAAATATCTATTGCATACATATTCCTCTATAAAGTTACAAAGAATAATAGGCACAAAGAAATATAAACATCGTATAATTTAGGTATGAAATAAAAAACAAAAACTGAAAGATAAACTGCATGATAGTTCAGATATATTTTAGTGCATCATCAAACAAAATAACATCATAAATGATACTGGAAAGATAAACCGAAGAAAAGTTAAGAATTTCACTATACCAAGAAAGAAAACACTTAAAATCAAAGGAAAATATGAATTCCATGGGTTCGTTTTGTAAAATCTGTCACATAAGTAGCTTGTAGGAACACAAAAATGAAATTTTCAAGAAAAAGAAGTTGCCAGATACGACGACCAAGCCTATATTACAAATTCCAAGGATTATAAATAGTTCAATAGTTGTCTTCTGTTAGATTGGAAAACTAACTAGCATATCACATGCAGTCATTTTCTTCAATCAGTCTTGCAATTTCAGAATCAATCAACTAAAATTTTCAAAATAAATAAATTACCTCAATTTCAAGATAAGAGGCACAACATTGATTAAGGAGTTTCTGATTGCAATTGGAGGTGAAGCTTCCAGTCGCTCCGTCCGGTGCTGGGAGAAAGGTTAGGATGGGTGTAGGATAGAAGCCGCGACGTTGATTTTAGACTTAAGCATCCTTGATCAAACCTAGGGTATGGATGCGATTAACGTGAGAAATTGATCTGGTTGATTTGATTTGTTATTAGGTATCCATAAGTTATATCGATAGAATAAGGACCTTACATTAATGATTTAAAATGAGCAGAGTTAACTGGGGGCAAAGAAGAAGGAGAGAAAACAGTGAATTATCGGAAAACCGACACACATATATATACACACTAAGAAGATAAATATAGTCTCATTTTGAGCTTCTTTTTATCTCTAACTCATTATTGAATTTGGAAAATAAAAGAAAAAAAAAAACCCTAATATATATCATGTTATTTGTGAATATTTAATTAAAGAAGAGGACAAATGCAAAAATTGATGTAATAAATAAATCTCATATTGATGAACTACGGTGTATAAATTACCTAAAAGTACCATTGTTATTTAAACTAACATTGTTGGAATAAAAATACGAGAAAAAAACTAACACTACTGAAACAAAAAAACTAAACTTTAGATTCTGTCATTTTTGATATTTCTTCTAACAAAAAGCTTGATTCGGTCAAATAATCAATAACTGATTGAGACATAACATTGATCTTTTGTTTATTGTCATTTATGTACTCAATCTGAGCGTCACCAACTCTAAAAAGACGAGGGACCCATAACATCTCCATTAGTTTTTGCTCGTATATATCTTCACCTTCGTCAGTCTTAATCATATAAAGGTCATAAGCACCGCAACCTATGATTTCCTCTACTGGTTCAATGAAAGCAGTAATCGAAACTTCATCGGACGAATCATTGATTTTCATTACCATAATATATATGCATTAAACAAACATATTATTACATATATTAACGGTTACTATAAATAATTAACTCTTAAATTTTTACCTTAAAATACTAGTACTTACATTCCGTTGGCATGTTTCACACCAATAGCCCGATCATGCAGCTTCAATTACCTTTTTTTGCAACTGTTACAGACTTGATACCACAATGTTTGACTCTTAATGTAAGTTATGTAAGCAAACATGCTGAAGAATGAAAGAAAAAGGAAAAAAATAAAATAAACAATCGATATGAAATTATTAATGTATAATATAGTACGAAATGATACGGACAAACCTTGTCATGACCTAATGTTGGATCATTTGTTATATGAGAAAACATAACCTTATCTGGTATTAAAAACATCGTTATAGACCGGAATAGTTTGCTTAATTAAGGAGCATTTTTTTGATGAAGCAAGAATATTGAACCTAACTGGCATGAATCGTTTGTCAAAAGGTGGAATGTAGGATGAACTTTGTGTTAGTTCATGCCATGCAGGCATATCATTGCTAGATCATCCATCAAGCTAGTTAACAGCTATTTATTTAGAGCCATGTTACATTATCTAAGAACCAAGGTTTAAATATTGGATTTCGATCACATCTCGTCTTGGGATTTTCACATACTACATCTCGTATCAAGTGAGATTTCAAACAAGATAATGTTTCCATAACAAGTTAAATAAACATATAGACAGAATAATAAGATAAGGAAACATTATGAGTTCTATGCATAGGGGCGCTTCATTATTTTTCTATGTATAAATTTAATAATTCATGAGAATGTTAGTCCAGCAACATAGAGGAATAAATGAACTTCACCAACCTTTCGAAGAAGGAAGCTTTGAAGAATGAGTTTGTCTATTCCATGCAACAACTGCACCATATGAACGTTTTCAATAAAACTGGAATCACCAACTCTAGTCTTTCCAGCAAGCTTAAGCAAAAATAAAAGTGCAAGCATGACAAGTATACAAGTGAACCTTACTAGAAACTATGAATTATTCTATCCTTGTGGAATTTGGTTTGGTGGAAATAACTAGGAAAACATCAATGTTAACGCCATTGCGAATTATCTTATCCTGGTGGCATCTGGTTTGATGGTAATAAAAAAAGGCAAATTTAGATGTCAACACTTTTAAAAGCAACTCCATTTGGAAAAGGACCTCTAATCTATTATCAAGTTGATTTCTCTTTTTTTGCGGGATTTAAAAACTAGATCACGGTTTGTATGTAGACCATTTTACTAGGCCAAAAGATATCGAAACACATCATTTTTTCCAAAGAGAAACGCAGATGATGTGGCACTCTTAATTAATTTTTTTTTTCTTTCAGCAATCACCCAGATAGTTTATATTAACAATTATTTATAAGATATGCTGCAATACTCTAAAGTCTTTCTACACCCTATTTCTGAAGAAATTTTTGATATTCCAATTCATAAACCAAAAGTACTTACCAAAACCAGGGTGGTATCTTTTTCCGGTACCACCATTTTACAACAACAAAATAGTCACTACAGTAGAAATAAAAAGTTACCTCCTCATGAACAGGATCCATACAAGAATGTGAAAGCGAAACATGCCTGTTTGACACATTTACGGAAGTGTTATCATCAGCTTCAGAAACAGAATCACATGTAAATGTATCGCTGCCCTTCGCCTGCCGAGCGACAAAATGATTCTACTTTCTTTAGAGACATAAAAGCAATGAAAAATAATGAAATGACAGGAAATATAATTTTCTTACTAGGAACTTTGGTTTGGAATAAGCAATTATCTTTTTATCACTATTAGAGATGGCAACTATTTCCCTACCATATTGTGCTTCACAGCTAAGAATCATTTGAATACCAAAGGAACTGTACATCCATATTAAATGAAATCATTTATTGAGTACAAATTTTTTATTCATTTGTTCAAAATTTAGTGTGTACTTATTCCTACTGAACTGAAAAACTACAACTATAAAAAAAATTAAAATATCTACAAAGATAACGATCTCTTTTCATTTGAAATAGTTTACTAAATAAATAATACATTGTCACAATTTTAATAGAAGTTCTCACAGAATTTGCACTTGCTTCTTTAACACTAATAGGGACATTGAGATATAAGCTTTTTAAGGGATAATGGTATTAGAGTATAAATGGTGTTACTTTCTTCTTTGTTTCAAACTATTCAAGTATATCATTAAACAAACACCTAAATCCAATCAGGATAACAAATCCTATATCAATATTCTAAAAATTATGAATTTAGCAAACATATGTCTTAGGATAACTATTAAAGGAATTAGTGAAGCATACGAGTTATCATTGATTCAAAAACTCATAATTCAAAAATAAATATAATAAATATCTATGCCAAACCCCGTATCGTCATTTCGATCCACTATCAGGAGAAGCATATCATCTTTGAACAAATTGATTACAGATGATTAATTTCACTCTTTATTTCTTTGAGTTCATCCTCTTCACACGACGAACAAGTTTATCTTATTCAGCCAATGTATAAGATGAAATTAAGGGTTTCTGAATATACAACAAAATGCACAGAGCATAACCAAATACATGGTATTATAGTTTAAGTGCTCAATACAACAAATGATACAAAATAAAATGTTGGATGGACGAGGAACTCAATAAAGGATCAAGCTATTACATCCCGGGCATTTATATGGGCATC
Source organism: Allium cepa (assembly GCA_030765085.1). Taxonomy (NCBI): domain Eukaryota; kingdom Viridiplantae; phylum Streptophyta; class Magnoliopsida; order Asparagales; family Amaryllidaceae; genus Allium; species Allium cepa. The sequence continues at coordinate 532,499,601 of CM060934.1, forward strand.
TCAAGTGGATTACGGGCTGAACATTCAGCCCGTGATACTGGGTTGGGCGCCTGGCCTCAGGCGCCCATTAAATGGGCGCCTGAACTAAGGCGCCCATAAAATGGGCACCGCCTCCCCTCCCCCTCACTCTTCTCTTATTTTTTTCGGTTTAATTTTTTAAAAAAAATTAGAAAATTTAAACGAAATGCCGCCGCGTCCAACCAAATTCGCCCGAAGAACGGTCCACAGACATCCAGCAGAGCAAGCTGGACCATTACACGTTCCGCCACCACCTGAAGTTTCACCTGACGATCTACGTGTTCTACATGAGCTGTCAGATGGTTATCGGCATAGAGCTGAAATCGCTTTGACGACCATACAGGTATAAATTGCAAATTATTATAACTTGTTATTTTAATATGTACATTACATACTCATATTAAATAAACCTTACTGTATCAAAATTTGTTAATTCATAAATTATCTATAGGACCATTACATTCACTGTCAGGGCAGTTGGGCTAAGTGCATTACCCAGCTTTACGACCATCTTCCCGGTCCTATTATTGAGAGGCTACAGGCTAGTCCTTTTGGTCTATTTTTGTCGCTTAGACCTGTTCAGTCCTTTGATCGACCTCTCATTCAGGCATTAGCTGAGAGGTGGTGGCCCACCACGCATACGTTTCATTTTTCAGATTTTGAGCTTGGTATCATCCCGGTTGATTTCTACATGTTTACTGGGATTGAGATTGGACAACATGGTCTTCGACCTTTCCCATTTGATGATTTATACGAGTCGCCCAATTTGTTTACAGTTTTTTTACCACTGATAGATGTTACCTGCGTAGCTAGTGGTTCTGTTAAGTTGACTTACTTGCAGCAGTACATCACCAGTTATATAGCTAGAGCCGATATGATGGATGCAGTTACTAGAGCATTTTTGTTGTACCTGTTTGGTTCGACCTTTTTTCGAACCAAAAAGGTACGGTTAGACCAGGCTATTTAGCATCTCTTACCAGATTAGACCAGCTACATACTATTGACTGGGGCACAGCGATATTAGGCACCTTATATACCGCTCTAGATTCATTTGCGCTTGGCGATGTCAGGCAGATGTATGCTTTTTGTTATATGTTGTCGTTATGGTACTACGAGTACACGACAAACATGCATCCCCGCATCCAGGACACGGCTAGTCAGGTTGATGAGCATTACTTTCCTAGGATGAGACGATAGGAGACTATGCAGTACGTACATCATGTCCCCTTAGGTGTACGGCATGATTTGATGGAGGCTAGGTCACAACTTGATATGCGTAGTCGAGGTAACATCATTCGGACTCCTTAGGCCTCACATTGGACTCATCTAGCAGATGCAGGTCTTCTGATGGACGACCATCCCTTGATGGTTGCGTATTCACTATCTACACGTAGGGTTGCTTTTCATACACATGCATTTATACCTATGTGGTATTTGGAAGAGAGATGTGCTTATCAGATTACGGGTGATCGTCGTATACCATATGATCCTTTATCTTGTGAGGACATGTTTGATAGACATAGGGTGATCGGCGATCGGTACTTAGATGCTCTACGACAGGCTGGATGGGTAGATAGTAGTACTTTCTTCATCGATGGGGATTACGATGCTTATTGGGCTAGAGTAGCACCCCATAGATTCATCGTATCAAATTATGTTCGTGGGGTCAACTCTGATCATATAGGACCTCATTTGGCAGCCGGTAGAGTTCAGGTACCGCAGGTTTCATTTGACCCGATTCCGTCACAGTTCTCCCAGATTCCCATGCAGTTGGAGCCTGATACTACTTTTAGAGCATATGACGTGACAGGTACTTTGATTCAGCAGCCTTTAGTCTTTCCAGATCACCCCGACTATCCTGGTGTGCCTTCAGTCGGGTTATATCCTCCGTATGAGGTACGTTTATTGTTTATTGTCATTTTTCCTTTATTTTCTGCTTGGTTTCTTACTATATCAAATATCATCTTTATGTAGTATGCTGCTAGATTGGACCAGGCCAGAGTTTCACTTGGTGTATTTCGCGATATGACTCTTGCACATACACACACCATGCATGATATGTACATGCAGCATACATAGATGCTAGAGACCCAGATTGATCAGCTATCAGCTAGACTTGCTGTATATGAGCCTTTCGGATCACAAGACGGAGGTGATGCTGGTCCCAGTGGGCATGATGCTGGTGGTTTAGATGAGGACGAGGGGGATGATGAAGACGAGGGGGATGATGGTGATGGGGATGACGACGATGGAGATGATGATGGTGGTGATAGCGATGATGATGGTGATGGAGATGATGACGATGACGATGACGATGACGATGACGGAGATGACGATGACGGTGATGATGCTGACGACGACGACGTTGCATCCCTTTAGCTGTATATCTTTTAGTTTATGCGTAGTAGACGTTTTATTATATGTTGCAGTTCCTATAGCTTATGTACTTATGTCATTGTTTGAGTATACTGTGTATTCTTTATGTTTATATACTTTCACTTTCTTGGATTTTGGATGATAATGCTCGAGTATACTGTGAATTCTATATATCTATGTATAATGTGAATTATACATGTTGGTGTACAATGTGAATTGCATATGTCTGTTTAACTATGACTTATATATGTTGGTGTACAATGTGAATTCTACATGTTTGTGTATACTTATAAGCACTAACTAGTTACTTATAAACATACAAAAAAACCAATAGTGACAGTAGATAGAAAACTTATAAAAACCTACTCGCGACATAAAAAACTACTAGTGAGGCACATGAACATAGTACACTGATTAAAAATGACACAGTAATAATAGACCACAAATATGAAGAAACTAGGCGTTACATAACCAACAACAGCATTATCATTTGAAAAGACAATTCAGAAAGCTCTCGACACATTAACGAATTACATAACCAACTAGCAATACTGTTATCTTAAGGCCATCCAAATCTTTCTAGCCAGTTTTGATGTATAAAGTACGCATCATGGGCTAAAAAGGGCGTGCGATGTTTTAAATTGTATCGACCGTCATAAGTCGAACGTGTAGTCTCAAGCACATTTTCCAATATTACCTCATTAATAATCTTTGTACAATGCATGCATGCCCTACTAAAGTTTCTGTATGCAGTCCTGAGCTCTTGAGTCGTACGTCTAACTTGAGAGCCCACGTCGTTGTTGTAGAGTTCAGCCAGAGTGTCCCAAAAATTAATTACCATTGACTCCTGATTATCACACATCTCATCGGTTTGAATGTAGTACTGCATAAGCAACTTCAATTCATGAGACGTAAATGTCATGTTGGACAATGTAGTTTGAATAATGTTACGTTTTAAAATGATTTAAACATATAATGATTTGTGAATTTATATGATGGATGTCCTCTCAACAAAGCAGAGAATCTTGATCGAAAAATGAACGTGGCTACAGTACGTGATTTGACCGCACACTGACACACCTTCTCTCCACTCAACAAAGTAGAGAATCTTGACCGGCAAATGAACATGGCTACAGTACTTGATTTGACCGCACATTGATCAACCTTCACTCCACTCATCATAGCAGAAATTCTTGACCGGCAAATAAACGTGGCTACGGTACGTGATTTGACCGCACACTGACCCCCTTCTCTCCATTCAACATAGCAGATATTCTTGACCGGCAAATGAATGTGGGTACAGTACGTGATTTGACCGCACACTGACCCCCCTTCTCTCCACTCAACATAGCAGATATTCTTGACCGGCAAATGAACGTGGGTATAGTACGTGATTTGACCGCACACTGACCCCGCTTCTCTCCACTCAACAAAGCAGAGATTCTTGACCGGCAAATTAACGTGGCTACAGTATGTGATGTTGACCGCAAACCGACCCCCCTTCTCTCCACTCAAGAATTAGTCATATATATATAACCATATGGATGTCATACTTGTTCACCACAATTTAGTCTAACAAAACATTCAAATATCAAACAACTATCCTCAAATATCAAACAATATCTGGAAGTTTACTAAAATCTATATTACTATACGACGGTGACTCGGAAGAAGAAGCGTACGCGTTAGCGCATCAACAAGAGGAGGAGGAACTGATGGAGATATACCGTGAAGTATATGGATCAACTTTTGGAAAACATGGTGGTTCCGTCGTGGGTCGGAAATATATCAACCGTAACCAGTAAGCATTTCAAAAAACACTTATGCAAGATTACTTTGCCCGTGATCCAACTTACGGTCCAGAGATGTTTAGACGACGATTCAGAATGAGTCGTCCATTATTTATAAGAATTCTTGAAAGTATTCAGCAGAATAATATTTTTTTTTAAGCAGGATGCTGCAAAAAAAAGGTTTGAGTGGCCATCAAAAGATGACCGCAGCTTTGAGGATGTTAGCATACGGTACACCCGCCGATGCCCTTGACGACGTATATCGTATTGCATAGAGTACAGCATTGGAAAACCTAGATCACTTCTGTCAGTCTGTTATGGACATTTATGTGACTGAATATCTTTGTTCTCCAAACGAGGCAGATGTAACGCGCTTGCGTGAAATGCATGAAAGCTAGGGCTGGCCTAGAATGCTTGGAAGTGTAGATTGTATGCATTGGGAGTGGAACAACTGTCCAAAAGCTTTTCATGGAGCATATAACGGCAAAGAAAAAAAAACCAACTATCATCTTAGAAGCAGTTGCCTCTCATGATTTGTGGATTTGGCATGCTTTCTTTGGAATGTCAGGTTCTCTTAATGACTTAAACGTTGTCGAACAATCTCATTTGTTTAATGATTTGGCACAAGGTAAGTCAACTCCCGTATCATTTACTCTTGGTCATAACACATATGAGCATGGATACTATTTAGGAGATGGAATTTATCCCAAATGGAGTACGATTGTAAAGACATTTGCAAACCCAATGACGGCAAAACAGACACAATTTGATGTAATGCAGGAAGGACGAAGGAAGGACGTAGAAAGGGCGTTTGGGGTCCTACAAGCAAGGTTTGCAATGGTCAACAATCCATGTAGATTATGGAAGAGATCAAAAATGACTACAATTATGCTCTGTTGTATAATTGTACATAACGTGATCATTGAAGATGAACGCGGTATGGATTATTCTGATTTCGAATATGAGGGGCAAGACAACCCTCCGAGTTGTTTCGCACAGCCACGTTACGAAATGAAGGATAGTACGCAATTCATGACGATCATTATGAAGTATATCGTAATGCAGCTATTCATAATAGACTCCAAAGGGATTTAATGAAGCATATTTGGAATTCTCATGGAAATCAGTAGTTGGGGATGGTGGATCTTTGTTTAATTACATATGTTTGCCTTTTTTATTTCTGTAACGAAGTGTAGAATGCTTCAATTTTTATGTTTGTAATATCATTTATATTTGATGAAGTAAATCTATATTGATATCTACATAATGCATCAAAAAATGATATACCATTGAATATTATAAAACTGAAAATAGCACTTGATTGCAAATATGAACTGAAGGTACATGGATATTTAAACTGCAATAACTAAAAATATCACATTAATACGTCAACTACATCTGTTTTGTTCCAGATCTACTCTCAACAATGCGTTGTTTGTACTCCATCCAATATTGCATTGTAATTGGGTCCATTCCGGTGACATCCTTTTCCATTACTAAGGTCTCTTGGCATTGTCGCTCTAGCTCAAAGCGGCCCTTCTCAATCTCAGTCAGTTCTTTTAACACGGCAAGCTTTTCTGCACTTTCTTTTTGACGTTCTGCATTTTCTCTTGCATGTTTTTCATGCATTAGGGCTAAACGAGAATCGATTTGAGATTGAACAGCAATTTTCTTCTTAGCTGCTCGTTGCCCCATCGATCTAGCGTCTTCATCAAATGCGGGTACTGCTTCTTCGTCTTCGTTATCTGGGCATACATTTGAGTCCATATGAGGAGAATCGCCTGGGCTAGAATTGTAATTAGATCTACTTGTTTTTTTCTTCCCCTTCGACTTCGTCTGGACATCTCTTAAGCTTTTTGCGGTGTTTGAGCTCCATTTTTGTTGACTAACAAGCAAGTCATAGCAGTTTGCAAACTGATACTAGTGGGGTTTCTTTGTACCATTTTCTCTTGGAAATAATTTCAAGAATTGATCGTTCGCCATTCTCTTCTACAAAAACAGAAACACAAAATCATATATTAACAAAGTGATCAGAAATGAATGTAAATTAAAAATCATACTTTACAAAACGCTACCAATTCAGCTTCGCCACCCATTCCACTTGAATTTGCTGTTCTTATTTTGTAGATCTGCGACTCGTAGAATTATGTTTGTCGATTAATCTTCCCAAAATGACATGTGATTACAGACATTGACCTCGTCTTTTCAACATGTTTTTTATTGTACGCAGTCATGACTTTTGCCCAAAACGCCTCTCCACTTTGGTCGTTTCCCTTTACCGAGTCATTAGAAAAATGACAGTAAATATGACACAAATCCTTATCTTCATCGCCAGACCATGGAGCAGAAGAATGGAACGATAGAGGGGGGGCAGTTTGGGGATGAACAATTTGAAAGGGTTGAGAATCTAAATCTCAGCTATCCATATTCATCGCTTCGGTATATGATTGAAACGAATGAGACATACTTTCAATATTAAGGAATTGAGAATAAAATTGTAATAGAAGAAGAGATGTGTGTATTACAATCTGAATATTATTCCGATATATGTAGGGAAATCATAAATATGACCGTTTATAGCCGTTGTAATTTGCAATATGACCGTTTATAGCCGTTGTAATTTTAAATATAACCGTTTATAGCCGTTGGGGTCAAAATATGACCGTTTTTAGCTATTGGAATTCAAATGCAGGGGCCAGTTATAGCCGTTGGAAGACGGCGGGGGGTGGGGGAGAGGGTGCTTGGGCGCCCATTTAATGGGCGCCCAATCCCTAGCGCCCATTTTATGGGCGCCAGAGCTCTAGCGCCATAAAATGGGCGTTGGGGTTTGGGCGCCAATTAAAGGGGCGCCCAAGCCCAGTTCAGGATTCTGAATCGAATCTTGAACTTTCAGCTGAATTATGACCCTGAATTTGACGACTGGAGAGAATTTTGGTGAAAATTCAACAAGTAATATGACCACTGGAGATGCCCTAAATATACGGCGATTTCCTCAAAACCAAGGAGTCAGCCTAACTCTTGTCAGAATTAGCAAAATAAAATTGATGTAGAGATGCAGAAATGGTGTACGGATAAAATATACAATAGATAAAGATATCTCTATGAAGAAGATGATTGGAGCAAGAGAACGCATTGGTGAAAAAAACTATGGCGACGTGGGGTCAAGTGGCATTGACAGTGCGATTGTTGGCTAATCGAAAAAATTATGGCGACGTGGTGGATCTGATGATGTTGATGGCGATGTGGCTGATCTGATGATGTTGATGAAGCGATGGTTGGTAATTGTGAACGAGATGATCAATGAAATTGCAGTCAAAAAAGAGGGAGAAGTAGAAATGGTATATCAGGAGGAGAAATATCAGGCAAGACAACGAAATGGAGAATTCAACTGCGAGAAAGGGGTAATATTATTTAGGCTAGCGGTGAGTGCAAGATTGGTTTGGTTCGGTTGCCTTTGAGGTAAAAAATATCTGACCGAACTAAGATCGAAAAAAATCAGAACTGAATCAAATCAAACAAATTAAATTCGATTAATTTGGTTAGTAACCGATTTAACCGAAATAAAAAGGTAAGCAAGATAAGTTACTATAGGTTATTATTCAAATGATCCGTTTACTTAAAGGAAACATAATTTATGTTTAAAGAAACTATTTCTAATACTTCTTTAGGTTTACAAGAAAAATCAAGATAATTTCAATAGATAAAATTTGGTTTTTACTACTAAACAGATTATTAAGAGTATTACAATGCTATGAATTTGGATAATATAATAAAAGTTCGGTTAATTCGGTTAAATCGATAATATTTTTCAAATCGAATTCAAACCGATACAATTTCATAGCCGAACCGAACCGACATAAGTGAACCGGTTTGGTTGGTTAATTCGGTTCAATCTGATTTGGGCTTCAAAGGGTTTGATTTTGGATAAGTGACAGTAAGCAAACCTCCCTAACGGTCCGTTTGATAAAACCTTCCTAACGGTCCGTTTCTTATGTCAAAACTTTACTGTTGTTGAACTCCATAAAATTTTGTCATGTACTTACATATCGATACATTTGAATGAGATCATAATTTTGTTGGTGCAAATGTGCACAAATTGAAATTTTCAATTTTCAAGATTATTATTTATTACCTCAATTTATAATTTAATTACTCCAAATTATTAACTAATTTGAAATTTAATTTTAGTTAATATATCCAGTTATACGAAATGGAATTGAAAAGATAAGAAAGAATCGAGAAACTTATAAATATTGGCAAAAACTAAAAATTGTAGGTATTTGAATTTAAAATAATTAGAGAGAAAAAGAATCAATCAGAAGGAAAAACTTGAAATCAATTCTGATCTAAAGGACACAAGCTTTAAAATTTAATCACAACAGAATTATATTCATATAGTGTTACACATATATAATTCTATATTCGTATGAAATTACACATATAGAATACTATATTCATGCAGCATTACCCGTATATAATGCTAAGTTGATACCAAAATACACAAATATAATGTTAGGTTCATACAATATTATACATATAGAATGCTCGGTTCGTATAGCATTCGTTTTCCTAGTTTATTTCAACACCGTTGATCATTATCGTTACCTTCACCACCATCAGCCACCTCCACTCCACCGCTGCTCACCTGAACTCCGCCATTGAAATCATTACTGAAGTCACAATCATCGTCTAAGTCGTCGTCGAAGTCACTTCGAAGTCATCGCCACCGCTTACACTCCACCGCTTTCGCCTGCACAAGCTCACCTTCGCTTGCACTACCGCTGCATGTGCTTGTGTTATCATCACATATTCTTCGGCTGTTGCCCCCACCTATGCATCTCAACTTTCTCCTTCAGTCAAATGTTTTAGGCTTGTCCTTCATTTAAAAAAGTGGCTCAACTTTTTTCGGCTTCCTATTTTTGTAGAGAAAATTAGATAAGAATATTTGTAAATTTTATCATTCATTATCAGTATGAAATATTACACTAGAATAAGAAGAGGTTTGTAAATTCTTAGAATTATGGAAACTCTTCTACTCTACCATTTTAAACGACACGTAGGGTTCAATTATAAAGGATTTTTGTGCAGTTGATATGCACAATTTGTGATATGGAAATTAGCCACAAGGGCCTCTTTAGCAAGTGCAATTAGTTTCTAGGACACACAACTGAAATAATTACTTTTAAGGACAAAATGTAAAATAATTAGTTTCCAAGGTCTAAAAACCTATGAAATTATGTTTTTCAAAGTAATTGGACTGCTGACTTTGTCCTTAAAAGTAATTATTCTGCTGAATTTGGCCTTGAAATTAATTTTTGTGGATGTGTGTCCTAGAAACTAATTAGATTGCAAAGTTTGTCCTTCTAGTGAAATGCCCTATTTGTGATTGTATTGAAAGATTAATTAAATTAAAATTGAGAACTTGCAAAATATTGATTTTTGTTTCCAAAATACCTTCCCTTTTTATTTTGAAATATATTGTGATATTAGTGCAAATTCCATGCATAGCAAGCTATATGAATATTTTAACTTACCATTTCAGGTTTGGTGAAATTGCATAACAAAATATAATCGATATCATCAAGTTTAAAGAACTATTATCATTTACATTACCCTTTTTTTACTAGTAAAAGTTAATACAAAAGCTTAAAATTGTGAAAGCAAACAAGTTAAAATAAATAGGCGGTCCCAATAACATAACATATGGATCCGAGTCCATCTACTGAAATCGTAACTCAAACCACCCATTACCCGATCCCAGCCTATTGGGCTTTTCAAGCTTGTTGGGGAGAAACTATATATGTAATCTAAAATATTGATATCATAACCATTTTTCTAGGCCGTAGCTTTTTTAAAAATGGTACATGAACATAGTTTACAAACAAGCCGAGTAATTGAAATTTAGGTCCCAAGCAAAAGTATGCAAAAATTCTAGGAAAACAAATGTATATAGATTACACACACGCACACGCGCGCACATGCAAGCACACTCATAATTTTGGTGCAATAGATATATAATAATCGGATAGGTAATGATGAAACGTACATGACCTTAATAATTATTATTTTTGTTTCCATTCCAACCTATGTAGTCAGTCAGAGCTATGCACATATTAACGTAGTTTGGGCCTAGGTAGTCAGTTAGAGATGAACATGTGAATGTATTCATTTAAACCGACACCTTCAAAATACTCAAATACAAGAGTATTTTGAGAATTCATGGAGAAAAATAAATACGAGTCGGACATACTTTGGTGTGAACACTATCAACTATCACTTACAATATAATAGATAATATGTTTATATCTGTTGGCATTAAAAATGGCCACCAATACCCATTTATGTGAAAGCACCAATATCCAGTCACAGATCTCAAATAATATTATAGAGAATATAAATCGAAGAATAATAAAATTAAAACAGAAAGCAAGTAAAGTGAGATACATATTTATAGTGGTTCGAATAACTCCGACATACGTCCACTCCAAAGAGATTACTTTTATTTGTTTATGTTGCTGTTATCGTTACAAATCCTTGAAATCCCAAAATGAAAATGATAGAGTATAGCCTAGGTAGAAAATAGAATGAAGTAGAAAGAAGATCCCTTTGCTGATGCCACGTCCACTATAATTATAGGAGAAGATGTGAAAATATCTAGCTCAAAACCCAGATCCGAAACCCTAAAGTCAAGATGAGTCTACCCAGAAAGTTTAAGGGCCATTGGAGCCCGTAATATGGATTGAGGCCGTTCCCTATTTTAGGGGATTTATTAGGTGTGATCCCTATATTGGGTCCCTCATGTTATGATGTACTTCCTCTCCAAATTTCATGTTGATTGCATTTGTAGATTTTGGTTTATTGACTGATCGTTGCTACAATATGTCGTGAAAACTAATTATAGCCGATCCCTATGGAGGGACAAGGGTCGATCCCTCCAACTTACTCTATTTGATGTGCAATCCCTAAGGTAGACTCCCTAGGGTCCCTTCCTTTTTTTTTTGAAGTTTCACTTCAATCGGCCTTGTGAATGTTGAGTTATGGAGCGATCATCATTGAGTTGTGCTGTGTGCATCATATTCAATCTAATCCCTCTACTCTGATCCCTCTATTCTGATCCCTTTCTGTAAAGTGAATATTCCGATCTAATCCCTCTTTTATGGGGAGTGCTACTTCCATACTTAGCAATTTTTGAGTGTTGTCCATCCGAATCCATTCAACTATAGTCCATAGTTCCAAATATAATTGATTTCCTATCCTGGTAACCATCTCTTCGGATTTTCAAGTCCGTTGGATTAATCCGCATATGTACCGCCTTGCCAAAAGCAGGTTAACACTTTGCCCCCAAACCATATCTTATGTTAAGAAGGTGTATTTTGAATTGCCATAAACTAAAATTCAAAGTCCAAATCCATCTATAGTCATATTATCCAATTCGAATCCAATTCGTTGCCAATCCAAATCCATGATCACTCCGGACCGTTAGTGAAATCCATGAGCATTTCGAGTCGATATCTAATTCCAAATTAGCGATCTATCCGGATGATTTTATCCAAAGTTGTATCCATCTAAAGCCAAATCCATTGCCCTTCGAGGCCGATACCCAAATCTGTGTCCTCTCCGTGTCGTTAGCCAAATCCAGACCACTCTGGGTCCATATCTAAATCCATGACCGCTCTGGGTTATATTCAAATTCATAGCTATTTGAAGCTGATATCTAAATCCGTGATCTCTTTGGGTCCTTGCCGAGCATAATTCATGCTCGTCGTCCGAGTAAGCCGATCCTATCGCTCTTTGGCAAAGCAGAGTTATTTCATGTACTTTGGTTCAATGTCCCTAAATATTAAGTAGTGTCTTGGGCTAAGTCCCTGACCGATAGTGGTCTCTCCGGAACCTTGCCAAGCATAATCCATACTCGACGACCTAAGTAAGCCGATGATGTCGCTCTCCGGTGGAGCGATCTACTCCTTACTAGGCATAATCTATACCTGACCTCCTGTTAGGTTTTATTCTCCGACCTCGACCCTTTGGTCGAGGACTTAATCCATGTACGAGTCCCTTCCGTCGCTCTCCGACGAAGGGACTCGCACCTTGCGGTTACCGCCCTGTCACTCCTATAGGGACAATGATCGCATTCTGTTTTATTTATCATAATAATATGAATCATAAATAACCTAATAAACAAGAGTTCGTACATCCAGAAATCCAAAAACTAAAAAATTCAAAGGGTTCCTCTCTGGGCACGATGGTTCATCATCATCTCAGGGCATGCCTAAGGACCGTCCTCGATCTCGTACATGTGTAAGTGACTTTGCCACCTTATTATATTATTTATTATTACTATTATTATGGCCTGAGTCCAAGTCCTAAATTCGTCCCTTACCATAACAATCAATTGATGACGATCCATGACCCCGATCGAGGGCCATTCTTATTATTCAATATGGAAGATGACTGCTCATGTTCCACCGTCATTTTCTGATTCCTCACATACTATGGCGGTCTTCTATACCTGGCATGCTTCTCTATCATATCCTTTAAATTCCTGCATCCACGTATAGTGTGCCCATTCAATTCATGGAACGGGCAGTACTTATAGACATACGCTTTCGCTCTGTGGGATCCCTCCTTGTCAGTTTCCGATAGAGGAGTTGCCCCCTGGTATCCAAATAAATCCATTCTAGGATTTCCATCAAATTCGAGTAGGACGAGAACTTCGGCTCCTACTCTTTCCATCGCCTTTTCGTCCCATCATATCTATCATCCATTTTCTGTTTCCCTTTATCATTCTTATTCGCATCTCCTTATGATCCTCCACTTTGCACAACATTCACCTCCAGTCAGTCATCCCATGCGTCTTCTTGCCGTAAGAACCTTTCTGCTTCATGATAAAACTCTCGAGAATCCATAGGTGGATCCCATGCCAATAAATTCTTGAAATTTGTGTCATCGGCAATTCCTGATATAGCTGCCATCAAAACAATGGATGGATCTGTTCGATCTACTAATGGCACCATGACATTAAATCATGTTATAAAGTTACTTAGAGACTTTACAGTCTTCTATTTCAATGTTGCTAGACTCATCACATTTTTAGGTCTCGAAATGTGAACCTTGAACTGCCTCTTAAATCTTTCGATCAATTCCGTCCATGTGCTAATAGAACCGCTCTCCAACTGCATGAACCATAGTGCAGCTATATCCATCCGATATAGGGGAAAGCATTGTGCCATGACTTCCTTTGATGCCTCCAGTACTTCCATGTGCCATATATATCTCATCATATATATAGTTGGGTCTAAACTTCTGTCATACACTTATAGCGTTCGTAGTTTGAACTACAGTGGATTCCTAGCATTCCTAATATTAGGAGCGAATGAACTTCTATTTACATCCTTCAGATCCCTGTTCACCAATCCTCAACACATAGCTCGCTTGATCATCTCCATAAACCTATCATTGTCATCCAAAGGTAGTCTCCTATTATCATTTCCAAACTATCCCCCAAGTCCACGAGGGAATTTTGAAACGTACTCCTTCGAACGAGCATCCAAATTTCTATTTGCACCAAGCTCCATTGGATCGACCACAGGTCCTCCAACATCGTGATTGACTAGAACAGGGGGCATGCCCCCAAACCTTTAGGGATCGAGGACGATCCCTCTATGATGGCCGGGGATCGCCCTTGGCTGCTCTGTTCCATTCCTTTATCCAATGGCTCCATCTTCATGTTCCTGGTTCTTATTTCCAGCGATTCCTGCTGCTTCAATTACTTAATCTAAGTTTTCTATAGCTCATTCTACTCTATTCCCTTGGTTCTACGCTCTAGCTGGTCCAATATGTTGGAGTAAATTCTACATCATCTTCTCCTGTCTTTTCAACATCCTTTCCTACATAGCATCCATCATCGTTTCCATTTCATCCCTAGTGATGTAGATAATGCTTGATTAGCTCAATCTCCTTACGAAGCCTCCCGACTCCCTCCACGGTGGCTCTTTTCCGGTAGCACTCTCCTTGTTGATTGTCTAACCATTTCTCCAAATCTAAGTTATCTAGTTGATTCCAAATCTGAACTCCAAATCCATGAAGGCTAGCTTTCTTAGTGAAAACACCGAAATGTTAGCATCAAAAATGGCCACCAACACCTAATTATGTCAAAGCACCAATATCCAGTCACAGATCTTAGATAATATAATATGGAGAATATAAATTGAAGAATACTAAAATTAAAACAAAAAGCAAGTAAAGAGAGACATATACTTATAGTGGTTCGGCTAACTCCGGCCTACGTCCACTCCAAAGATTTTTCTTTTATTCGTTTATGCTACCGTTACAAATCCGTAGAATCCCAGAATGAAAATGGCAAAGTATAGCCAAGATAGAAGATAGAATGAAGCATAAAGAATATCTTTTTGCTGACGCCATGTCTGCTATATTTATAGGAGAAGCATGAAAATATCTCGCTCAAAACCTAGATCTAGAACTATGAAGTCAAGACGAGCCTGTCCAGAAAGTTTTGGGACCACCACAGCCTATAATATGGATCGTGGAAGATCCCTATTTTAGGGGATTTATAGGGTGCAATCCCTATAATGGGTTCCCCATGTCGTAATGTACTTCCCTCTAAATTTCATGTTGATTGCATTTGTGGATTTTGAGTTATTGACTGGTCATTGCTACAATATGTTGCGAAAGCTAGTTATAGCCGATCCCTAAGGAGGAAAGAGAGTTGATCCCTCCAATTTTCTCTATTTGATGTGCAATCCCGAGGGTAGACTCCCTAAGGCTCTTCTTTTTGTTTTCAAAGTTTCGCTTCAATCCGTCTTATGGTTGTTGAATTATGGGGCGATCATCATTGAGTTGTGTTGTGTGCAGTTTAATCCAATCCCTCTACTCCGAAACCTCTATTCCGATCCCTTTTTGCAGAGTGAATATTCCGATCTGATCCCTCTCCTAGAGTAGTACTAATTCCATACTTAGCCAATTTTTGAGTGTTTTTCATTCAAATACATTCAACTACAGTCCATAGTTTCAAATATAATCGATCTCCAATTCTAGTAACCATTTCTCCGGACTTTCTGCCTTGATGATCACGAAGTCCGTTGTGTATAATTCGCCTATGCACTGCCTTGCCAAATTGCGGGTTAACAATATCAAAAATCATATCTGAACCTAGTCATATGTGATAGAGTTAGGTGTATGCCCTTGGGGCAATTATATAATTTACTATAAATTGTTGACTCTGTGATATAATCTCCTTTGAAATAAAAGGTTTTTTTTCCTATTATATACTTGATATAATGTTATATTAACTATTTATTTAGTTTAAGTACATTTAATGGAAAATTCGTAAATGATACATTTTGTGATAGTCATTACAGCATGTTGCAATCATGACAAATTTATCATAATGAAAATAAATATATCATTTTAAATATTCTTTTTCAAGATGTATCGAAATTGGTTATCAACACATCCATTAAGATTAGAGGATGCAATGCTCTCCAAATATTATGGAGTGTATTACTCATGGCTGCTAGGGTGACCAATGTTTATTTACCGATAGTCACTGGATAATTATAGGACGACTCATTCGATAGTTTTCTATTGATTAATTTAACTAAGGTCAAAGAGAAAATATCAATACGATGGTATTACATAATTCTCTCGACTCGAGAATACCATCGAGTTTCAATGTGAATACTCCGCTTTGATTGTACTTAAATCATGCCATGATGTCAATCAAATGACTATAGTTGGACTGAGTGGAAACATTGGAAGCGATTACCATTCAGTAAAGAATTCATCTTCTTGGTTATATGAGGTTAGTATCACGGTCAACTGAAGTCAAGTCAAAGTCAAAATCTTTGTTCAAAGTAGTTCGGTTAGTAATAATTGTTGTTATTGAACCAAGGACTTTGTTTTTGGACTATACAAGTTGAATGTAGACAATATTGGAATTCTGACCATTATCAAATTTATAAGTCCTAATATGATGTAGTTTTAACGAAGAGAATTGATGTAAATAATTGTTAAGTAAAATGGATTTTACCGAAACTATGTAAGCTATAAATTTGACCGTAATTTCACACCACTAGCTAAGGTGACATGTAAAGGTTAATATTTGAATCATTCGATATTAATCGCTGACCGAATGTACATCTAAGAGTCACACAACTGAAATGTTGAATATTCCGACTACTACCTAATTTAATTAAATTTTAATGATTATAAATCAATTAAATTAATTAATATTGATGAAATATTAATTATCAAATTTTATTTTATTTGTGCTGATTAATATTAAATAATAATGTGTATATAAGAGTTGTATACACACGTTCAATATACGATATCGATGCAAGTTTAAATTTGATTTAAATATATATTATTGGATCGGGTGTAACACTTCTAATGCAAGAACTCAGAATTTTATCACTTTGATTTTTGAATATTTAATTTATTTTAATATTCAAGTAATGGGTATTAATAATTAAATATCCCTCTTTTAATTTATAACTAATGGTTGAAATTCATTTTCGAATTCTATTTACGTAAATAGGTAGTTCGATGAAAACCAAAAAATGTGACCGAAATCCTTTTTTCTTATTTTCAATTTTTTATCAAACGAAAAGTTGTAAAAGATTATAATACCTATGTTTATACTTTAAAACAATATTTAAAATGTTTAGGAAACATTTTTATTTTGATAAATATAAATAAACTAATAATAATTATAAGAATTTAATTTAAATTTGAATTTGAATTAGAAATGATGGATGTGAAATGAAAGGATTCCTTAAGTGTAAAAGTTAATTAAAGTACATGATCATCCTAATATCCACCATTTTTTCATATGCTTGATACTAAGGAGGCTTGGAAATGACGATGGAGATGAAAATTTAGATTTAAGGGCATTTTTGCCTATTGCCTTCTTTATTTTATTTTTATATATTTTATTTCATCTTATATATATACACACACCTTCCATTTTATATATTTCATTTTGTACTTCATCTTCTTAACCTTCTTTTTCCATGTTCTCTACTTCTTTTTAATTCTGAAAATTCTCATCTTTTTAAACTAAAAATTTATAGTTTACTCAAAGTTCAAACTTTTAAGCAATCCAAATTAGGTGGAGGGTGAGATATTCAATTTTTGTTAGTATTTTGATGAGAACATAAATGTTGTGAAATACTCAAATCTTTGTTTAATATTTTATGTAAATTTATTTGTAGCTTAGTTGTGATCTTTATTTGATTCTCATGTTTAAGTAATTGTTTTTTAAAACGATCATGTTTGTAATGATATTTGCTTTCGGAATGAAAAAAATTGCGTACTATTGGTAAATCATAGGCACTGTTACATCTTCTGTTCCTTTCCCCGTTCTTTGAAAATGAAGTGAAACATCCTCCATCTTTCTATTAAAAATCAACGTCTCCTTCCTCGATTAGAATTAGCCAATGGTTTCGACTGCAAAATTGTAGAGTTTGGTCTCTAGTTTTTTTTAAAAAATGGTAGGGTGGTTTCGTCAAATATAATGAGAGATCAAACATTATCGTTTTTTTCAACAAGCTCGGATTGACAAACGGAAGATACAATCATGTTCGTATCTACGAGTCATGATTTTAAGGGTAGTCTTGTGATTTTAGAGGGTCAGGAGTGGGCATGGCAGTAAGTAGAACAAATTTGGTTCAAAATTAAATTTTTGGTGAACAGGTGGTCAAAGAGACTTGATATTGGTGCTGGATGGAGCCTTGGGTCTAGGGAAGGCATTTGGAGGTGGTTTGGTGGATCATGGAGGCGGTGGCGAGATGAAGTCGGGTTTCGACCTATTTTATTTTAGGTTCGGGATTTTGAATTGCAAGTAGTAAGGTGGAGTATCGAGCATGCCATGGTATTGGCAAGAGGTGAGGATTAGTGTGGCGGAGCTAGTGGTGGTAGCGGTCGAGGCTAAAGTTTATCAAGGTGATGGCATATATAAGATTCGAGTGCCAATTCGCTAATTGCCTTTTTTGGGTTGAACAGTCAGACTTTGATCTAGAGACCAGAGTTAATGGCGATGGGGCAGTTGTGTCGCGCATAGCCAAAGAAGGTTGTGAGTGGTCTTGGATCATGTGTTGGAGGGCGGTAGTGACGTGTCATTGGCATGCACGTTAGTGCATAGGGTGTTTGTAACGATCCGGAATTTTATCATTTAAATCTAGAATATTTAATTAATTTTAAATATTAAAATAATTAATTTTAAATATTTATAATACATTTTGATTAATTATATATTGATAATAATTTATTTCGAATTGTTTTATAAATATGTGAACTCGTTTTAGAAAGAAATTAGCTTTGTCGCGTTTTTATAGTTAGAAAATATACGTTTCTAAAAATTTATTAAATGTTATAAATATAATAGTCTCAATAAACTTCATATAACTGTTATACAATGATAATAAATGATTTATAATGGTTTTATAAATATATATACTTATTTTATAAAAATATACAAACTTCGTCGAGTTTTGGCGGATCGACATCGTATTTTTATAAATGGATTTTAATATTATTTAAATGATTTTATAGCTTAAATAATATTGTTTTAATTATTTAGAGATGATAAGAAATTTATTTTCAAGTTTTTTACCTTAATAAATAGTTCGACTAAAAACTGAAAATGTGACGGGATTCAGCTTTCGGATTTTGACCTTTCATCGAATGGAAGTCGTTTCAAATCATTACAACACTATTTCATACACATACACACATGCATGTACATACATATGCATGCACATATACCTTCACAATTAGTCAAATCAATGCTAAAGGAAATATCTAAAATAAATTGTACATATTTGTATATAAGCTCCTTATGTATAAACAAATGCATCTTGAAAAAGCAAACTCACCATCACTCACTCATGAAAAGACAACCATATGGAAAGGGAGTGGGAAAGGGGTGGGTTCAGCCACACCTAGGGAAGGTGATGGAGGGGGTAGTTTGGTCCATTTGCAAGCTTACGGGCTAAGGCTTTTGACCCTGTAAATACACATCCATACCTTCACAAATTCATTAATTCCATTTTCTTCTCTTCTTCTTCCTTAAGTCATTAATGGCCTCTTCTTCTCCAAGAAAACAAGGCAAAATTATAGCAAAATAAAACAAAATTATATATAAAGTTATTCCAATTTCAATTTGGTGTGTTCCTAAGAAGAGGCTAGTGGATTGAATCCGTGAGATATACATGTATTGTGTATGCACGCGTGCGTGTGTATAACCTTAAATTAGGTGGTCTAAGGTTTCAAACTTGCACTAAAAAACGATTTATTTAAAAATAAAAATAATCTGTGATTGAAAAATATTTTTGGCAATTTTTTCAAATTATGAGAAATTGTAAATAGAAAATACAAGGATAAGAAATAAAGCTGGAATTATATTTTGGGTTTTTACCCAATATAAAATCTGTTGAGTATTGAGATAAGTAAATAATTAAGAGATTTGTTGATTATTATAATAATTTCTTGGGAAGCTGATTCTTTTATTTTTATTATAAAAGAGAATGGAAAACTTAATTGGTAAATTCATGAATAAGATAAAATCTAATTAGAGGATCTTATTGATTTATATACATACTATGCAATAAAGGTGAAGTGCATAGGTAAAAGTAATGGTTGAACTTTATGGGCTTTAACTATAAAAACCTCTTTTGTGTTATAACCTTTGTTTGATTGAATAAGGTTGAAATTTGAAAAATCCAATCCTTTAACATAAGTTATAGAGTAATCTATAGTGAAAAATGAAAAATTAAAAAATTCCTAGAAGTAAAAGTTTATAGAAATTTTGATAACTCAAATCGATCATTTGAGTTTATCATAAATAAAGTAATAAACAGAACTGCATTCCATGTGAAAATTAAATAGATAACTTGAGGTTTGTATGTAAATAAAATCTTAGAAATCTCCCGCATGCTTGTATTTTTGACTATGGTAGAAGCTAGGAGAATCATATTTATCTTGATCGAATATTTCCTAGTGTTGATAGTTTCGAACTCAGCACCGGTATAGTTCCTTCCGAGACTTTATTTGGGAGACCTTATCGATCGCTCTCTTATTAGTTTGAGTTTGGAAAAGAAATGGATCTTAAGTCCCGACTTTATTTGTGAACCCTTTGGGAAGATCTTAGAATTTTTTACTGGAAATCGAATCTTTGTTCATGTTTCTTCCTTGTTGGATGACTGGTATTTCAGTTAATTTGGAATAATAACTCTATGATATATGGGATCCTGCCAACCATTGAGTATAGTGACCATGTTGCTTACTTAATTTCCTTACCAGTCCAGTTCTCTAGCATTCGTGGTGTCCTTTATGTGTTTGAGCTCTCGGGATGATTTAGAAATTCTGATTCTATTCTTGAGCATAAAACCAATGTTGCTCTTAAGATCTTACCAAATCTAACTTATGAACAGAGTTCTATTCGTTTTGTAGCCTCAGAGGTTGAATGCCTTTGAAATATAGTTCACTCGTTAAGTCCTGTGATCCGTTAATCAATAGGACTATACTTGGAAGACTAGAGAGAGTTATCAAGTGAGCGCATCATGTGCTGTTTTCTGATGCTCATTAGTGATGAGATTCATGTTTAGTTATCTCTCAATCATAGCTTGCCCCTTTTGAATTGATGCATCATTCATTGTTTGTTACAGACCTTTCCCGTAGGGAAATTGCGGGGACGCAATTTTCATAAGGGGAGAGTCTGTAACAATCCTAATCGAGATTATCTAAAATTATATCAAAATTATGATTTAGTTAATTACAACTAATTTTTATTGATAAATTTTGGATAATTTATATTTATACTTGTTCTTATTTGAAAATTTGAAAAGGGATTGGGATTGAAATAAATAAGATAATTTATAAAAGGATTTTCAAGTAATGATGGATGAACTGAGAATTTATAAAAACAACAAATTACGTAGTTTTGTTCTTCTAAATGATAATATAAGAGCAAATTTGAGAAAATGAGTGAATATATTATACAAACACAATTTTTTAATTTAAAATATGAATTTTTCCAAGGTTTATTCACTTTTGTATTTTAAAGGAGATTTATGATAAATAATATCCATTTCAAGTTATTACAATAAAGGTTGTAAAAATTAATTAAATGTTTAACAATGGGATTTATTGGTTAAAATGAGATTTTTATAATTAATGGTTTATTTTTTAAAAATAATGAGAGTAACTTTTAGTTTCAAAAGTTATATTTAATTTTGCAAAATATCTCAATATTAACAGAAATGAAAACTTTGAACATGGATTTGATACATTGTAAAATATGACAAAGTAATATGTATTTTTATGAACATTGTTGAAATGCAAAATAGTGTTCTATAAACAAAGAAACAAAAATAAAATAATGATACATTCTCTTATTGGGTCCGTAGTATTTACTAAGCACGTGTGGTAGTGTATTAGTGAAGTGGAGTACCCTAATACACTCATTTTCCACTCTACACTTCTTATTTTCAGCCTTAGAAAAATCTGAAAACAAACCCTTTCTATTAGAAAAACCCTATAAATCTAATTGAGCCCCCAAATCAAATCTAAAAATAGGGCTTTTGATTGATAATTAAAGGATTGAGGACAGGGTAATCTCTACTATTCTCTTTTGCATATAATTTAGTTGTTAACTTCAAGTTTCATCATAGTTAGTAATCTTCTTTTGGATAAATTCTAGAACAGAGCCTAGGTTGTTATCAAGAGGATATATCCTAGGTGAATTCGGGTTCTAATAATCAGACCAAGCTTAATTAGGTGAGTTAATCTCACATCTTCCAGTCTACGTTGAATGATTGTGGCTGCTTGTTGAATTGTTTGATTCTACGATGAATTTGAATCCTATTTTGTCTGATATTACTTGCCATATGTGTAACGACCCAGAATTTCAATCATTTGAATTTGAAATATGCAATTGATTTTAAATATTTTAAAGATGATTTTATAAGTTAAATAACTTGAATTTCAAATATAAAGATTATTTGAATAATTGAAATTGTTTAAATTAATAAATCTTGAATTTAATGTGTATAAGAATGATTTCGAAAGTTGATTTAAATTCTATTTGAATAAGAATGAAGATAGTAAACTTTTAAATTTGAATCAAAAGTGATTTGAAGTAATTTAGTAAAAGTTCTTTTAACTAACGGTGTAAATATCCTTCTAGGGGATTATCTTGGAATTGGACGAAATTAGTTCCATTGAATCGTAATAGTGAATCATAGTACGCCGTTGAATTTCATGGCAATTGGGTTTATCGTGTGGTCATTTGCGTTTCAAACGTATATAAATTAATTTCAGGAATTTATATAATATAATTGGGTTTGAAAAGCTATCTTCTGTATATGACCGAATTAAGTCTCGAGGTTAGTTTCAATATGCTTGGAATAAGGGTATTACATAAAGAACGCCAAGCGGCACGCCTCGTTTGGAGTTCGAGATTTTCGGACGTTTAAAGCTGGATATTTTCTAATTTAAAATAATATATATTCTTCATGCTTAGGCCATACCTTCAGCCATACCCTTACACGTTCGCATTATGCCCTTCCCTCTTATAAGTTACGTTCAAACACCAGAAAAGAAAATGTTTGTTTTTTTAAACATTCAACAACTAAATCAAACGGCCCATCTTGATTTGGACCACTCGAGGCGTTTTCAGGCTCCTCCAACTAGCAATATGTAAATCTCGACCCCATGAGCAAGTTCAACAATTGGATGTTGCTAGATCATCGCAGGAAGGTCAGAATTTGGCTGTGAAATCGGTGCAATTGATGGTTGATTGCCATCGTTTGGTGGCGACATATGGCGCCGCACCTTAAGCGAAGCGAGGAGGGTGGTCGGTGCGTGCTTGGGTGATGTCTCTACAGCGGCAGGTGCGGTGAGCAACGACGAGCGGCAACGGCTAGACGAATGTCACGAGCAAATTTTATCATGCACGAAAACGAGAATGAGTTGGAGAGGGAAGGGTAAATATTTTAAAAGTTTACCAATTAAAAGTTAATTATAGTTTATAATTCAATCGTTCACTAATTCACAACTTTTCCATACAAGATCCAAATCAAATAGGGCAAGTTGCATTGCGATCATATCAGCGAATTCTACGCTATGGAGTTGGATTGGATGTATTTGGAACTATTGGGAATTTGGGTTAAAATTGAATGTCTGTTCAATTTTAATTCGAACCGCAGCTCTTTGGCGACTACTGGAATCAAAGTGAGTTAAACTCATCATTTTGGTTAACCTGAAATATTAAAGTCGATAAAAATTATTTATTGGATGTGTGGATATTTATTTATTGATTGTTATTGACTGTTGGGTGATTTACTATTTTATTAGCTCGTTTGGATATATCCCCGCCCTTAGAGCGGATGAGACCCTATTACGTTTCCATGTAAAAGTGGATGACCCGTATACGATCCCTCCTCGAAGCGGTTGATTTATATTATTGACTATATGTTGTGTGTGATGCGGGGGATAGGTTGTAGGGATCCAATAAGATTCTTCCCACTGTTGATTTTATTTTTCATATAATTTGATATATGATATGTTGGATTTCATAATTGATAACATGGATGAGTTTTCCCTATTTAGTGCTATAGTCACTCTAGGCCATATTTTTAGTATTTTGAAATACTATAAAAATGAAGAATTAGTTTTTTTAAAAAGATTTTTAGTGATTTTTAGATATTATAAATTTATAGTTTTATAAAATATTTTAAATAGAGACTTTTGAACTGTGAATAAAGATGTTTAAAATCTTAAAAATAAGTCTATCTTTTTTAATAAAGGGATATGGTTTTAAAAACAAGATAGAAATATTTTGATATAAATATTTATTAACTGTTTTATATAAAGTGATATATGTGTATGTATATATATATATATATATATATATATATATATATATATGTACATATGTTAAAATTTATTTATAAATATGGAATTTATAAATGTGATAGTTTATAAAAGTGATATTTTACAAATGAAGTGAAGATCTGTAAAATCATATTTTTGTTAATAAAGCATGGATTTATAAACGTGTTTAAAAATTAAGGGAAACTTTTGTCATTTGATAAATTGGGAAATAAATCACAAATTATGGATTTATAATAAGATATGGAATGTTTATTTAGAAATATAGTTGATTCTATTTGGAAACTGAATGTGAGGATAGATTTGGAGATGTTAAATGATATTTTATAAATTGAAGGAATTTACAAATGAAACTTATAAATATGAAAGCAACTTTAAAAACGAATTGAAATTGATGTTTTAAATGGAATTTTATGAATAAATGAGATTTATAAAGGGATAGAGCTATAAATGGATTTTATAAATAAAGGGATTTTATAAAAAGGAAGTTTTATAAAGATAGAAAGAGATTATTAAATACAGTTTTAAAATATGGAATGATTGTATGGAAATTAAGTATGGATTTTTATCAAGGAAGTATATTTATGTTTAAAAGTTGTTTATTACATTAATATTGTTTATCAAAATCTTAATATTTTGAAAAGTTAATTATTTAAAATATTAATATGCAATGAAACTAATAATAATTATTTATCAATAATGTTTTGGAAATAAATTAGTACTATTTTTAATAATGGTAAAGATTAATTATAATTGTTTATTTAACAGTGTTTTGAAATTATTAAATATTATTTGTAAGAAGTTTTGAGTTTAATAAATTATTATTTATTTAATGTTTATGGTTAATTAATTTTATATATTAGTATTTTGAAGTAAATATTTTCTATTTATTTATAATATTTTACGAGGCTTATATATAGAGTTTGTATAAACGGACTTTGGGTTTTACAAGGGGAGTTTACGAAATGGTTTAAGGGCTTGAAGGGAGATTAATTACAAAGTAAAGGAATCTTATAAAATGGTTTTATGGATTTAAAAAGGGGTCTTAAATGACTTTAGGAATGTATAAAAAGAGTTTATAATGGTTCCAGAGATTTATAAAATAGTTTATATATGGTTTTAGAAATAACGGAATTTTAAATAGTGTAGAATTGTATAAAAAGGAAATTGTCCTCAATGTTTGGTGAATATACTTACACCGTTGAATAAGTATATGGATTTTTTTCCAAGTATTGAAGTATGGGTATAGTGGGTATATATTTGTAAAGATATTTTTATAGAAGTATTTTACAAGTGATTTTAATTAGTGAAAAGATTAATTAAAGAGGTTAGTGGTTACTTGTATTGGTTTTCCCTTGTGAGATAAATCCATAATTGAATGTTTGTTATTTGATAGTTAAATAATCGATTATCGAATTTGGACTCAAAACGTAACTTTGGAAATATCTAGAGAAACAAGAGAGTTATATAGCTTAGTCATCTCTAAAGATGCTGTATTGTGTGTGTAAATCTTGTTTCGTTCTCCTAGGACAAATGATAAGGAAATTCCATCCACTAATGGTTAGGATGTGATCTCCGCTTTTATCCTTGACTGTTATTTCCTAAAGAATCGGGTTTGGGTTTACCAGAAACTATCGAGTGTTGTTTCGAAGAGACTAGGATAGGGTACGTTATCTGAAAACCGCTTCGATCCAACTTAAGCATTTCGAAGTGAAGACATCTTGAAGATGATGGAATTAAAGATGAAGCTCTCAAGTGTTTCGTTCAGTCCCAGAACGAACTTGTATGGATGAATGTTGGCATTTTCATTGCTGCCCGAAGGGCAGTGTTAGCATTCCAAGTAGGAAGTGCTGTATAAAAGGTAAAGGCAGCCTTATGCCTCATCAAGTGGAAATGACTAAAATAGGGGAGATGCAGCAGGGCTAAGTAGGATGCTCCCAATTAGGGTATGATTAGTCCTATCTAGAGTTGATATTATCTCTCATTTGAATGCTTGTGGCCCATTAACGGAGGGGTGGTCATATTCGGTACTATTAGTCAAGTGATAGGCCTATCCACTGTTGGCAGGGGATCTTGACGAGGTCCTCGATGTTATTTTATCTAGAGATGCACTATGACGGGGGTACCCCGGTCATTATATAGAATCCATTATCCAATACAAGCCTTTATTGTTTTAGTTGTATACCTATTATGTTGGAATTTAATTAATCTAACAATTTCAGCTATGATTAACAAGTATTTATATCTTCGACACTATTATAATATTAGAGAATTTCATATGAAATGATTTGGTTATCGTAAGGTAAAGACACGTCCGTGTTTATATGCGGCGTGATCTTATGAGATACTTCTGATTTCAAAGGTTTTCTGCTACTTTGAAATCTAGTTAGGTGTGTATTTTTTCATGCTGGTTTTCCAGACTGACTCGGGCATTATTCTATTAGAATGCTCGGGTGAGACCTAGCATATTTACAGATTGCTTTGGGTGCATTGGAGATCAGGAGACAAGTTGGAGGTCTTCATGTCATATTCACGATATGTTAATTTTTCGCTGCTTTGTTATTGAAATTACCAACATTTGTGAGGACAGGTTGTTATAACTGTCCAAGTTGATGATTTTGATTTGTTAATGTACTCTAATGGATGTATATTTATAATAGTTTCTCTTTTGTAAAGATCGTTGACATTGTAGTATATATTGTTCCACTGCAATTGTGAGATCTTGTGTTGTTGTTTTCCTTCTCTTATTTCTTTTGCCTCCTTTCTTCTTTTATTTAGTTTAACAATCAGTTTTTTTTGGGCATTCGATTGTTCGGCATGCAATACAGTGAACGTATTAGTGTCGATTTGCAAGGGTCGAAAATCCCAAGTTGTTATAATATGAAATTTCAGCTTGCTAGAAACCCTTGTCAAATGATTTTGTAAATCATCAATCTGTAGTGGTTTGGTTGCTTGTATGTTAGCTAATTCAGTATATTAGAGATCAAGTCTAAAATCAGCGAAGAAATCACAGCCAATGGGAAATCGGAGCACCGTCGGTGATGCCTGAGGGTGCTAAGCAATGCATCGGTTATGACTTGGACTGAGAACCAGGTCACACTGTTTTGGGCTCCTTTTGTTCTCGTTCGCTCGTGTGATCGCTTGAACCTATTTGCTTGATTTTGATGCTATTTTCTATGCCCATTTTAATGATATTTCCTGATTTCAATTTTTTAATTTGTGAATTCATATTAGATTTTATTATACCATAGAATTGCTCGATCGGTCCTGTGATATTCCGGAGTTTTTGACAATATAAATTTAATAATCTGCATTTAAAATTAAATTTATTTGATAATTTTTGTTAATAAAATTTGAATTGATTTAATAATCTTACTTTAATAAATAATTAATTAGTGGATTTATCTTTTAAAAGCTAATAAATTGTTTTCTATTTATAATATATATAGGATATGTATATATTGTAAATAGATAAGCCTTGTTTTAAATTTAATAAATAAATAAATCTAATTTTCTAATTCTACTATTTTTGGTAAATTGGAAATTTGTTTTTAATTAATATTAAGCTTTTCAAACCTATTTTATAAAATAACTGTATGATTCTAAATACATAAAATAAATGTTTAATTATTTGAAAAAGGGATTTTAGCTTAAAGTTTAAATAAGATTTATAATAAGATTTGTTTAACATTGTTTTAAATTTATTAATTTATAAATATGATTTGTAAATTAGATATGAAGTTTAAAATACAACTAATTAATGAAACATTTATTCATTTAAATAATAAATAATTTATAACCTCTTTTATAAATTTATTTAAAATGATTAAAAATATTATTTTCAAATAATTGATATGTGCATTGTTATATTTATAATCGTACTTGGTATTATTCTTTAAAAATTATCTATATATAACTAAGTATTTGTAAATTAATTAAGTTTAAAACTTCCATTAACTTTTAATTATAAATACAAATTACTTAAAAGACAAGTGTGAACATCCTAGAACTTAATTTAACATGTGTTAAGTGATCAAACAAGGAAATTAACAAGTGTTGATATTTAAGACAAGTGTCAAATTTTATTTTTATTTTCTTTGATTTTTAATTTATCATGAATTTAGTTTATAAACACTTGCCTTCTTCTATTCCTTTCTTTTTCTCATTTTCATTTCATAGCAAAGAAAATTTTTCAGCTGAAAACTTAATACTTTAAAACAATCTCATTCCAAAATTAAAATCAATAATCACTCTTCAAAATCATTCCCTGTTTACACGCAAAGCATCTTCAAAATAAATCAAATAAATCTGTAATTATTTTCAAACCTGAAGCAAGGGCATATCTGGTTGATAAAGACTGCATTTATTATCTTAAACTTGAGATGATTAGGACTGCTTTTTATTTTAAGTTGGAAGCATGCATGTAGTTTGTAAATCAAGGAGCAAAAGCATTTTAAAGCAACATTCAAGTTTTAAAGTTTCAAAGCATCACAACAACTAAATCTTAAAAACAAAATTACATTCAAGCATTCAAGAGTTCAAAAGATTAAAGGCTGTTCAATAAAAGTGCTCTGCTCATCAGGTTTTAACAGGTGAGTAACATTATTTTAAAAAGCTTAGATATTTTAAAGTTTGAGTTGCATGCTAGTTTATCTGAGATGAAGTTTAAATTGTGTATATAACTTTGAAAATTCCTGTGTATATATGAATGAATAGGTGATTTTGCTGTTGAAATTGCCTTTGCTTGTTCTTAGTTTAAATTCAGATTCTAAACAAAAGAATCCAATGTCTTTTGATCTGGTTGCTGTTAGTATGTAGGATTTAAACAAGACATGTTTGTTTGACTTTAAAGATTAAGATTTAAATTTTATTTAAGTTAAAAACTAAATAGGAATTCTCTGGAAAACGGAAACGAAAAAAAAGAACAGGATAGTTTGAATTTATGAAAAATTCAATTATGTAAATTTAACAAATCAGTAATGTAAATTAAAACCCTGTACCAAATCATGATTTTTAATATCAAAATCACAATTTTTAAAAGAGAATTGAAGGTGTAGTTTTGAATTGCATTGTTTGGGTTAATTTGGGAAAATCTGTTGATCTCGTGACTCTGGAAGGTTGGAATTTCTTCTGGAGGTAGATAAGTGATCAGAGAGGCCAATAAAATTATCGGATTATAGTGTATTTCATTTTGGTGATGGTGATTTGAAGTGTGGAACCCTAGTTTTTATGGGTTTCGGTTTTTTGTTTGGTTCGACCTCCTCAGTGGATCGAGTGAATTGAGGACTTGGGTACTGGAAGATGGTGGGTTGACGAGGACTTCGCCGGAGTTTCAGAGGCAACGGTGGTCGGAGCTTCAAAGGGGAGGCGTTGACAGGTCTTGATGTGGTGTTTTGTTTCTGGTTCCAGGTTTGGGGTGTAAAGCTTGATTTCGAATTCAAGTTTGGATGGATGTTGTGGTGATCGGATTCTGGCGAGAGGAGGATCGCCATTCTGCTCGAGGGTGTGGAGTCGACAGGAGTTGGTCGGCGGCACCGTGCATGTGCACGGTGCACTAATTTCTGATGATCTCTATAGATTAGTTTGGGTGGTTACAGGATTTAGTGGCCTCGCGTTTGTCTCGGGTGATTCGAGTTTTAACTCGAAGTAGCGTAGGTTTGGTCTCGAAGTCATGTCAGGGTTGGCTCGAGTAATGTTGTTTACAGGTTTAAAAATAAAAACAGAAACCTGTTCTGTTTTTTTATTTTTAAAGAAAAGTATAAGATGTAAACAAAAATTTAAACTAAGATTAAAACCAGAATTTGAATCTGAATTCAAGTAGTTTGAATTTGAGTTTTGAAATAATTTAAATTTTGAAATTTTAAATTAGGTTTTAACAACTTTCAAGTGTAAAAGTATATTTGGCTTAAATTTAAACTGAAAGTTTGAATTGTAGAGTAAAGGTTTAAATCAGTTTAAATCTAGTTTTAAAATCTGGAAATTTGGATTTGAATTTCAGTTTTTAAAATAAAATTAAGTTTTAAATTTAAATTGTTTAACTACTTTAAAAGAATAGTTAAAAGATTTAAAATTTTAAAATGAAGTTAAATGTAAGCTTTGAATTTAAATAATCTGGAATCAAAATTTGATATGTATTCCAGTTTTGAAATAAATGAAAGTTTTTAAAATGATTTAAACAATTTTGTTTGTTAAAGTGCATTTTAAAATTGGTTTGAATTTAAAAATGAATTGGGTTTTAAATTCTTTAAAACTTCCTTATAAAATGGATATTTCTTTAACATATGAGATAAAAAGGTTTTGAATTGTTTTTATACTTTGTTTAGATAAATTTGTATTCATTTTAAAATCTTAAATTTAAAATGAAATCTAAAATGAAATTTTAAGTAAAATTGAAAACAAATTGTTTTTAAATGCTTGATTAAGTAAGAAATGTTTTCTTAAATTAAATTAGAATTTAATAATTTGTAATTCATTAAATTATTAAGTAATTAAAATGGATAATTAATGATTTAATTAATTAATGATATGGATGATTAATTAAGCAATTAAGAGTTTTAAATTGATTAATTAAGACTAAAGATTAATTAATTATGGTTAATTAATTTGTAATTAAGGATTATTAATTATATTTTAATTAATGATTAAAGATTAATTAACAAGTAATTAAGGATTAATTAAGTTACAGTTAACACTTAATTAATTAAATAATTAGGGGTTAATTAATGGGCTATTAATGGTTAATTAATTGTAATCAATAATGATTAAAATAAGTTAATTATTTCAGAAAAATAATTAGTGAATTGTAGATAGTTAATGAAGGTCATTAACTTAAGATTATTTAACAATGAATTAATGTGATTAATTTTAATAATTAATTAGATTAATTAATTAATAATAATCATTTGTGAAATTGTTTAAGTTTAATTACTTAGTAGAAGTAAATAATGAATTAATTACTTAATGTAATTAATTGAGTTTAATGTGATTAGTTTAGATTAATTAATTAAGTTTAATTAATTTAAACACTTGATGATTTGATAAATAATTACTTAATGTAATTAATAAAATTGTAATTACTTAGGGAAGTAATTAATTGTTAATTACAGGGTGCAATTAAAGATGATTTAATAATGGGAGTGATTTGGATTAAATTACTTTGTAATTAATCAAGGGATTAATTGAGATAATTAATTAAGGGTATTTAATTTATGAAATGAAGTGATTAAGGGTAGTTAATTACTGAATGGAATTAATCAAGGGATTAATTAGAGAATAAATTAATGAGTAATTTATTTAATGAAGTAATTAAGGGTAGTAAATTACTAGATGCTATTAATCAAGGGTGATTAATATATATGGTTTAATTGAAGATTAATTACTTAATGAAATTAATTTAAATAGAGAGATTAATTAAAAATGTAATTAGAAATCACTAATTAATAAAATTAATGATTCATTAATTAAGGAATAATTAATAAATGAAGTAATTAATTAATAAAGGATTAATATAATTAATTTTAGTTAATTAATTGATTAAGTAATTAAAAGTTAATTATTGTAAAGGGTTAAGTACAATTAACTTGTGTAATTAATTTTAAAGGCTAATTACTTATTGTAATTAGAAAATTGTTAATCAGGAATGATTAATTGAAAAGAATAATGAGATGGTGATTAATTAATTGATTTGTAATCAATTAATGGTTAAGTAAGCAAGATTTACAATGATGAAGTAATTAATTTAATTTAATTTATTTTAAATTAATTAAAGATGATGAAATTAATTTAATTCATTTTAAATTAATTAGAGATGAAGTAATTAATTTAATTCATTTTAAATTAATTAGAGATAAAGTAATTAATTTAATTCTCTTTACATTAGTTATAGATGGTGTGATCATTAAATCATTGCTTATGTATGAATAGATGATATTGGTTGCTTTGAATGGTTTGTAATCTCGGCTATGAGATGAGTAATGCTGTGTGATATGGATGCTTTGGTTGCATTGGGATGATAATATGGATTGTCTGTTTATAATGATGTATGGATTATATGTTTATGATGATAATGTTGTTTATCTATTGTTATGTTGTGAATTATCTATCTGTATGTATATAGATAACGAATTGAAATTGTTTTAAACTTTAAAACAACTTGGCCTTAAATGATACGTTTTGGATTCGGTGAGACCGGGATCGGGTTTCCATATTTGGATATCCGAAAACCACATCGATCCAAATTAACGATAGGTCGTGAATCTCAAGTGAAGATGAAGATTCATAATGCAAGGGTTATCGTCGTTAACTCTTAGGTGATTCCAAAATGAGTGTAACGAGATAATGCCTTCGGTTTCGTTCGAACCCGGAACGAACTTGTATGGATTGAATGCTTTCAGAACATCGTCAGGTGGACAATGAGAATTCTAAGTGATGTGTTCTATAAAGGTAATCGTAGCCTCAAGCCTCATCAACCAGGAATGGCTAAAATAGAGGAGGTGCAGCAAGGCTAAGTGGGTCATGCCCAAGTAGGACGAGATTTACCCATGTCTAGATGTCCCTTTATTTCGGTTGTGTAGTGCAGTTGCTGATCACAACTGCGGGGTGGTCTTATTCGAAACTGTTCAGTAAGGAATGTTTCCGGCTTTGTGTTGCAGGGGATTGGGAGTAATCCTCGGTACGGTGATCTAGGCCCCATACTGTGACGGGCGGTACCCCGGTATCCCTGCCAATGTATGGAATCCAAAATCCAATAAGTGCCCTCAGTTTTTATTGTATTACCCACTTTTGTGGCTAGTAGCTGGAATTTAATAATGTAACAATTTCGGCTATTTCTTATTTACTTGAAAACCCTAGACCTATTATAATATCACTGGATTTCCTATCAAATGTTTTGGTTAGCGTAAGGTAAAAACTTTTCCATGTTTATGTGTGGGAAGTCTTACGTGATACCCTTCTTTTCAAAGGTTTTTCAAAAGTTAAGCAACTTTAACCTGTTACTCACACCAAACCTATGTCTGACCCGGAGTTTATTTCTGTTTTCTTAAACTCTTGGGTACTCAAATTTTTACGAGTAGCCAAGGGATTCAGGTTAGCTTTGACGAATTGTGGAGGAGCAATGGAGCAGGAGGGTTCCGCGTGTAGATATATAGTGTTCCGTTGTGTTGGTATCTCTGAGTGGTTTCTTTGTATTGTATTGAGTTGTAATAACTAGACAGGTGTTTATAACTGTCTAGTATGTGATGTATTGTCTGTGTAACTCTGATTGTTGTTGTATACTATGTAATACTTATGTTATCAATATAATTTATTCGTTCCGCTGTTGAGATTTTGATGTTGTTTCTTCTTTCTCTTCCTTCTTTTCTCCTATCTATCCCTTTCTTTCTTAAAGATAATATGACTTTCTGGTCGATGAAAGTCGGGTCGTCATAGTTGGTATCAGAGCCCTTGGTTGAGCGAATATCTAGGCTCTGGAGTGGTGTCTATCTTGAGAGAGCGTATTTGTATTTTTAATATGTATATATTTATATTTTATTTCTACCTATATGTTAGGTTACCTGTTCGGGTTTTCCAATATAAGTTATAAAGTTAGATAAGGTAGTAGGATGTGTAACACGACTACTACCATTGGTTGGAGTTTGAGTGATGAGGTTGGAAGTGGATCTGTTGAGACTGTAGACCTAATACCGTCTCGGGTGAGCTTTGCTTGGTGTAAGAATTTCATCGATCTTTGAAGGAAACCTGTTAAGGGTTCAGAGTCCATCTTTGAAGTGCAGAATGGGATGAGTAGGGTTTGGATCTGTCGGTTGGGCAGAAGCAAATGAGTGATGGTATCTTGATACCTCAGGAAGTCGTAGCTGCGTGATGAGATGCAGTGATTATGGATGTGTCCGAAGATGTTTCTTTGGAACAAGAGTAAGGAAGTGTGTCTGTTTCGGTGTTATGGATGGGTTCAGTAGGATGTTGTGGTTGGCTTTGAAGGTGGAGTTTCTCGAAGAGCTTTGGATTAGGAAGTCTTTGGCATCTGTGTCAGCAGTGCAGCTCGGAGTGTTCTGTGTTGGAAGGAAGTCTTCTGACTGAGTATTTTTTCTGAAGGTGGAGTTCAGAAGCAACAGCGTGAATTAATTTCTTCGATGAATTGGCTAGGCCAGCTTAAGCTGTTCTGATTGGTAAAGAGAGAGCGGTTTCTTTGGATATTAGGCTGGGTTGATCGCAAAAGTGACTTGCGATAGTTTAAGTGCTCTCTTGGGTTGTTGGGGATTTTCGGATGTCTTCAAGGAAGTCAGAGGTTTGTCTGTATCTGGAGATCGAGTTTTCTTATCGACTAGTATTCCAGGAGTGGAACAGGTGGTTCACTTTAGTTGAAGGATGCTTCCTAGAGATAGAGTTTGGTGAAGCAACTCAGGTGTCGGAGTAATTTCTGATTTTTCTTTTATGGATCGGGCGAATCATATTTCTAGGATGTGTTGTCTGGTCTGTGCTCGTGTTATTCATCAGCATTTTCATCTACTCCAGATCAGAGTTGGGCAGCGGAAGCAGTTTGGGAGTGCATCTGTTTATCCTTTCTGGATAGGAGAAGTAAGTTCAGTCTTCTATTGTTTAAGGAGTAGAGTTTGTATTCTTGGTTTTGGTGGATCTTGAGGAGATCATTGTGTTGGGTTGTTTTGGTCTAGTTTGTTTCTAGTAGAATCAACAAGGGTTGAGCTGATCAGGAAGGATGTAGGCAGTCCAGAATCGTCTGAAGAATTTTGAGGATAGGAGACGAATGAATTTGGATTCCGGAGTCGGAGACTTGGTTTGGGATAAGTTTTCTCAGATTCAAGGAGCTATAAGTTTTGGTAAGTCTGGGAAGCTAGCTCCGAGGTGTTTTGGTTTCTTTTGTGTTTTGGTAAGATAAGTGCTTTGATTTTCAAGAGTTGAATTGCCAGTTTGGATTATTGGGATTTGGTATGTTTCACGTATCTCTGAGGGAGTACGTGTATGATCTATTTCTGGTTGTAGTACCAGCAGTTCAGGAGGTTCGGTTGTTGATTCAGACTCGTCTGTAGTCTGATATCCTGTTTAATTTTGTAGATCTAGATAAGCTGGAGCTCCGTTGCTTCGTAATATTGATTGTTTGGATTCTATAGAGCGAGTATCCTGATATTTATACCGAGGAAACTCGAGGAAGTTTCATCCAGAATTTTTCGGATAGTTAGAATTGTTTTGATTGGATGAATTGGTTGCTATGGTTGTTAGCATATGATTGATATATGCTTGTGTTTTTAAATAAA
Organism: Allium cepa; assembly: GCA_030765085.1. Classification (NCBI taxonomy): domain Eukaryota; kingdom Viridiplantae; phylum Streptophyta; class Magnoliopsida; order Asparagales; family Amaryllidaceae; genus Allium; species Allium cepa. The sequence continues at coordinate 532,534,966 of CM060934.1, forward strand.
ATCTTAAGTAGATTATTAAATTACCTTTGTTTTAAAATTCGGGGACGAAATTCTTTTGAGGGGGAAGGATTGTGATATTTCGGAGTTTTTGACAATATAAATTTAATAATCTGTATTTAAAATTAAATTTATTTCATAATTTTTGTTAATAAAATTTGAATTTATTTAATAATCTTACTTTAATAAATAATTAATTAGTGGATTTATCTTTTAAAAGCTAATAAATTGTTTTCTATTTATAATATATATAGGATATGTATATATTGTAAATAGATAAGCCTTGTTTTAAATTTAATAAATAAATAAATCTTATTTTCTAATTCTACTATTTTTGGTGAATTGGAAATTTGTTTTTAATTAATATTAAGCTTTTCAAACCTACCTTATAAAATAACTATATGATTTTAAATACATTAAATAAATGTTTAATTATTTAGAAAAGGGACTTTAGCTTAAAGTTTAAATAAGATTTATAAGAAGATTTGTTTAACATTCTTTTTAAATTTATTAATTTATAAATATGATTTGTAAATTAGATATGAAGTTTAAAATACAACTAATTAATGAAACATTTATTCATTTAAATAATAAATAATTTATAACCACTTTTATAAATTTATTTAAAATGATTAAAAATATTATTTTCAAATAATTGATATGTGTATTGTTTTATTTATAAACATACTTGGTTTTATTCTTTAAAAATTATCTATATATAACTAAGTATTTGTAAATTAATTAAGTTTAAAACTTCCATTAACTTTTAATTATAAATAAAAATTACTTAAAAGACAAGTGTGAACGAACTTAATTTAACATGTGTTAAGTGATCAAACAAGGAAATTAACAAGTGTTGATATTTAAGACAAGTGCCAAATTTTATTTTTATTTTCTTTGATTTTTAATTTATCATAAATTTAGTTTATAAACACTTGCCTTCTTCCATTCCTTTCTTTTTCTCATTTTCATTTCATAGCAAAGGAAAATTTTCAGCTGAAAATTTAATACTTTAAAACAATCCTCATTCCAAAATTAAAATTAATAATCACTCTTAAAAATCATTCCCTGTTTACATGCATAGCATCTTCAAAATAAATCAAACAAATCTGTAATTTTATTTTCAAATCTGAAGCAAGGGCATATCTGGTTGATAAAGACTGCATTCATTATCTTCAACTTGAGATGATTAGGACTACTTTTTATTTTAAGCTGGAAGCATGCATGTAGTTTGTAAATCAAGGAGTAAAAGCATTTTAAAGCAACATTCAAGTTTTAAAGTTTCAAAGCATCACAACAACTAAATCTTAAAAACAAAATTGCATTCAAGCATTCACGAGTTCAAAAGATTAAAGGCTGTTCAAATAAAAGTGCTCTGCTCATCAGGTTTTAACAGGTGAGTAACATTATTTTAAAAGGCTTAGATATTTGTAAGTTTGAGTTGCATGCTAGTTTATCTGAGATGAAGTTTAAATTGTGTATATAACTTTGAAAATGCCTGTGTATATATGAATGAATAGGTGATTTTGTTGTTGAAATTGCCTTTGCTTGTTCTTAGTTTAAATTCAGATTCTAAACAAAAGAATCCAATATCTTTTGATCTGGTTGCTGTTAGTATGTAGGATTTAAACAAGACATATTTGTTTGACTTTAAAGATTAAGATTTAAATTTTATTTGAGTTAAAAATTAAATAGGAATTCTCTGGAAAACAGAAAAGAAAAAAAGAACAGGATAGTTTGAATTTATGAAAAATTCAACTATGTAAATTTAACAAATCAGTAATGTAAATTAAAACCCTATACCAAATCATGATTTTTAGATCAAAATCACAATTTTTAAAAGAGAATTGAAGGTGCAGTTTTGAATTGCATTGTTTGGGTTAATTTGGGAAAATCTGGTTATCTCGGGATTCTGGAAGGTTGGAATTTCTTATGGAGGTAGATGAGTGATCGGAGAGGCCAAGAAAATTATCAGATTATGGTGTATTTCATTTTGGTGATGGTGATTGTGATTTGAAGTGTGGAACCCTAGTTTTTATGGGATTGATTTTTTGGTTTGGTTCGACCTCCTCAGTGGATCGAGTGAATTGAGGACTTGGGTACTGGAAGATGGTGGGTTGACGAGGACTTCGCCAGAGTTTCAGAGGCAATGATGGTCGGAGCTTCAAAGGGGAGGCGTTGACAGGTTTTGATGTGGAGTTTTGTTTCTGGTTCCAAGTTTGGGGTGTAAAGCTTGATTTCGAATTCAAGATTGGATGGATGTTGTGGTGATCGGATTCTGGTGAGAGGAGGATCGTCGTTCTGCTCGAGGGTGTGGAGTCGACAGGAGTTGGTCGGCGGAACCGTGCATGTGCGCGGTGCACTAATTCTGATGATCTCTGTAGTTTAGTTTGGGTGGTTATAAGATTTAGTGGCCTCGCGTTTGTCTCGGGTGATTTGAGTTTTAACTCGAAGTAGCGTAAATTTGGTCTCGAAGTCATGTCAGCGTTGGCTCGAGTAATGTTGTTTGCAGGTTTAAAAATAAAAACAGAAACCTGTTCTGTTTTTTTATTTTTAAAGAAAAGTATAAAATGTAAACAAAAACTTAAACTAAGATTAAAACCTGAGTTGAATCTGAATTCAAGTAGTTTGAATCTGAGTTTTGAAATTTTAAATTTGGTTTTAACAACTTTTAAGTGTAAAAGTATATTTGGCTTAAATTTAAACTGAAAGTTTGAATTGTAGAGTAAAGGTTTAAATCAGTTTAAATCTAGTTTTAAAATCTGGAAATTTGGATTTGAATTTCAGTTTTTAAAATAAAATTAAGTTTCAAATTTAAATTGTTTAACTACTTTGAAAGAATAGTTAAAAGATTTAAAATTTTAAAATGAAGTTAAATGTAAGCTTTGAATTTAAATAATCTGGAATCAAAATTTGATATGTATTCCAGTTTTGAAATAAATGAAAGTTTTCAAAATGATTTAAACAATTTTGTTTGTTAAAGTGTATTTTAAAATTGGTTTGAATTTAAAAATGAATTGGGTTTTAAATTCTTTTAAAACTTCCTTATAAAATGGATATTTCTTTAACATATGAGATAAAAAGGTTTTGAATTGTTTTTAAACTTTGTTTAGATAAATTTGTATTCATTATAAAATGTTAAATTTAAAATGAAATCTAAAATGAAATTTTAAGTAAAATTGAAAACAAATTGTTTTTAATTGCTTGATTAAGTAAGAAATGTTTTCTTAAATTAAATTAGAATTTAATGATTTGTAATTCATTAAATTATTAAGTAATTAAAATGGATAATTAATGATTTAATTAATTAATGATATGGATGATTAATTAAGTAATTAAGAGTTTTAAATTGATTAATTAAGACTTAAGATTAATTAATTATGGTTAATTAATTTGTAATTAAGGATTATTAATTAGATTTTAATTAACGATTAAAGATTAATTAACAAGTAATTAAGGATTGATTAAGTTACAGTTAACACTTAATTAATTAATTAATTAGGGGTTAATTAATGGGCTATTAATGGTTAATTAATTTGTAATCAATAATGATTAAAATAAGTTAATTATTTCAGAAAAATAATTAATGAATTGTAGATAGTTAATGAAGGTCATTAACTTAAGATTATTTAACAATTAATTAATGTGATTAATTTTAATAATTAATTAGATTAATTAATTAATAATAATCATCTGTGAAATTGTTTAAGTTTAAGTACTTAGTAGAAGTAATTAATGAATTAATTACTTAATGTAATTAATTGAGTTTAATGTGATTAGTTTAGGTTAATTAATTAAATTTAATTAATTTAAACACTTGATGATCTGATAAATAATTACTTAATGTAATTAATGAAATTGTAATTACTTAGGGAAGTAATTAATTGATAACTACGGGATGTAATTAAAGATGTTTTAATAATGGGAGTGATTTGGATTAAATTACTTTGTAATTAATCAAGGGATTAATTGAGATAATTAATTAATGGCAATTAATTTATGAAATGAAGCAATTAAGGGTAGTTAATTACTGAATGGAATTAATCAGGGGATTAATTATAGAATAAATTAAGGAGTAATTTATTTAATGAAGTAAGTAATGGTAGTTAATTACTGGATGCTATTAATCAAGGGTGATTAATATATGTGGTTTAACTGAAGATTAATTACTTAATGAAATTAATTTAAATAGAGAGATTAATTAAAAATGTAATTAGAAATCATTAATTAATAAAATTAATGATTCGTTAATTAAGGAATAATTAATAAATGAAGTAATTAATTAATAAAGGATTAATGTAATTAAATTTAGTTAATTAATTGATTAAGTAATTAAAAGTTAACTATTATAAAGGGTTAAGTATAATTAACTTGTGTAATTAATTTTAAAGGCTAATTACTTATTATAATTAGAAAATTGTTAATCAGGAATGATTAATTGAAAAGAATAATTAGATGGTGATTAATTAATTGATTTGTAATCAATTAATGGTTAAGTAAGCAAGATTTACAATGATGAAGTAATTAATTTATTTTATTTTAAATTAATTAAAGATGATGAAATTAATTTAGTTCATTTTAAATTAATTAGAGATGAAGTAATTAATTTAATTCATTTTAAATTAATTAGAGATAAAGTAATTAATTTAATTCTCTTTAAATTAATTATAGATGGTGTGATCATTAAATCGTTGCTTATGTATGAATAGATGATATTGGTTACCTTGAATAATTTGTAATCTCAGCTATGAGATGAGTAATGCTGTGTGATATGGACGCTTTGGTTGCATTGGGATGATAAAATGGATTATCTGTTTATAATGATGATATGGATTATCTGTTTATGATGATAATGTTGATTATCTATTGTTATGTTGTGAATTATCTATCTGTATGTATATAGATAATGAATTGAAATTGTTTTAAACTTTAAAACAACTTGGCCTTAAAAGATACTTTTTGGATTCGGTGAGACCGGGATCGGGTTTCCATATTTGGATATCCGAAAACCACATCGATCCAAATTAACGATAGGTCGTGAATCTCAAGTGAAGATGAAGATTCAGAGTGCAAGGGTTATCGTCGTTAACTCTGAGGGTGATTCCAAAATGAGTGCAACGAGACAATGCCTTCGGTTTCGTTCGAACCCGGAACGAACTTGTATGGATTGAATGCTTTCAGAACATCGTCAGGTGGACGATGAGCATTCTAAGTGATGTGTTCTATAAAGGTAATCGTAGCCTCAAGCCTCATCAACCGGGAATGGCTAAAACAGGGGAGGTGCAGCAAGGCTAAGTGGGTCATGCCCAAGTAGGACGAGATTTACTCCTGTCTAGATGTCCCTTTATTTCGGCTGTGTGGTGCGGTTGATGATCACAACTGCGGGGTGGTCTTGTTCGGAACTGTTCAATAAGGAATGGTTCCGGCTTTGTGTTGCAGGGGATTAGGAGTAATCCTCGGTACGGTGATCTAGGCCCCGTACTATGACGGACGCTACCCCGATAGCCCTGCCATTGTATGGAATCCAAAATCCAATAAGTGCCCCCGGTTTTGATTGTATTACCCACTTTTGTGGCTACTAGCTGGAATTTATTAATGTAACAATTTCGGCTATTTCTTATTTACTTGAAAACCCTAGACCTACTATAATATCACTGGATTTCCTATCAAATGTTTTGGTTAGTGTAAGGTAAAAACTTTTCCATGTTTATGTGTGGAAAGTCTTACGTGATACCTTTATTTTCAAACGTTTTCAAAAGTTAAGCAACTTTAACCTGTTACTCACACCAGACCCATGTCTGACCCGGAGTTTATTTATGTTTTCTCAAACTCTTGGTACTCAAATTTTTACGAGTAGCCAAGGGATTCAAGTTAGCTTTGATGAATTGTGGAGGAGCAATGAAGCAGGAGGCTTCCGCGTATAGATATATAGTGTTCCGCTGTGTTGGTATCTCTGAGTGGTTTCTTTGTATTGTATTGAGTCGTAATAACTAGACAGGTGTTTATAACTGTCTAGTATGTAACGTATTGTCTGTGTAACTCTGATTGTTGTTGTATACTATGTAATACTTATGTTATCAATATAATTTATTCGTTCCGCTGTTGAGATTCTGATGTTGTTTCTTCTTTCTCTTCTTTCTTTTCTCTTATATATCCCTTTCTTTCTTAAAAATGATACGACTTTCTGGTCGATGAAAGTCGGGTCATTACAGGTCCATGGCACAACGCACAATTTCCATCGCATGTTTCAACTAGAGCTTTCAAAAGGGTTTGTCAAAATCTTTCCACGTATAAATTTATTTTCTATGAAGAATATTTGGAAATATAATATGTATATAATATATTTATATATGAAATAATAAGGGTTTTAAATTGATTTTGAATAATAGGTTTCAATTGCCTTTACTAACATATGTATATAAAGGAATTTCTTAAGGCTTTTCATATATATATATATATATATATATATATATATAAAATCTAGCTTATAAAACAATGTTTCCAACAAAAATTCCAAAGTATAACATTTCTATATAAATTGCACATTATCGATCAAATGAGAAATCGATTAAAACGGTTGAATAAACGAGCAGTATGGATCGCTCATGTTTGTTTACCAGTTAATTCTTGGACTTGTTCGATTGATCCATTTTTACACACAAGTGAAGTTTATTAGCTTATAGTAAATGTTTAGGTAAAACCGTAAGGTATGGGACACACGGTTGTTACTTATTCAGTTGCTATTTGGGATTACATGATACTTATATCGATGGGTTAAGACTCATTCTTGGAGTTTCTATAGGTCTTGCACTTATCTTGGAGTTTCTATAGGTCTTGTACTTATCATGGAGTTTTGTAGGACTTGTTCCTATCTTGGAGTTTGTAATGACCCACTTTTCCATACAGTCTAAGCTGACAATATAACCGCACAAGTCAGCGCTAATTGCACAGAAAGTCGAATTGTTAGAGGTGAAGAAGAAAATGGTAAAAGAAAAACAACAACACAAAATCACACAATTGCAGTGGAACAAAATATAATAGCAGATTTTTATACAAAAGAATCTGTAATTGTTTTATACTTACAATCATCATAGTACAACAATCAATACATCAATCTAGACAGTTATAATAACTTGTCCTCATACAGCGGAAAAATGAATCAATTACGGAAATACGTCTATGCCTTCCAGCTCGTCTTTTAGCTCCATAGCATTCTATCCTGAATCTGCAATACTCGGTCTGACCTGAGCACTATAATCAAATAACACCCTAGTCAGTCTGAAAAACCAGCGTGAGAAAACACACTCAATTTGAATTATTAAAGTTATCAAAACCCTTTGAAAAACAAAAGTATCTTGTAAAACCACGTCGTATATAAAAACGATGGGTTTATCCCTTATGATAACCAAAACATTTCATCAAAATCATCTGATATTATAATAGTGACTAAACAAAGTAAATAGAAAATAGCTGAAATGCCTACATCTCACATTTCAACATAGTTGGGCATAATCAAAACCGTACGGCACTTATTGGACAGTGGAATTCCATACAATGACTGGTACCGCCTATCACAGTACACCTCTAGAAAAATGTACCGAAGACTTCGCTGGGATTTCTTGCTACACAAGACTAGCCTATCCATAACCTAGATAATACCGAATATGTTATCACCCTGGGTGTTCGCACTCTTAAAAATCGAGCGCTCGCTTTTTCATGCACAACCATATCCATAATATATGTATATTTCCGAGGGTATCTAGAAAAGTGATAATATGCCCTAATTGGGTGCGACCCACTTAGCCTTGCTGCATCTTTCCTGTTTTAATCATTCCCGGTTGATGAGGCTTGTGGCTAACGTTTACCTTTCAAGAACAATTCCACTTAGAATGCCCATCGTCCTCCGATGACGATGTTATGATAACATTCGTCCATACAAGTTATGTAATGGCCCGGAATTTTTGTCATCTTGAGTTTTGAATGTTAATTTTTAATATTCAATAATATGGTATCTTTAATCAAAAAAATTCCTGTTATATGATAATTGGTAATAATATATAGCTTTTAAACCAAGATAATATTTTGAATTTCCAGTTTTTATTTATAAAATAGGAAATTGATTTAATTTGAATTTGTTATATATGTTTGTATAACAACAGAATATATATATATATATATATATATATTAGAAACAAATTCAGATAAATATAGATGAAATGAATAAGAATATATTGTGAATAGAAATGATTTTGGCTTATGGAAAATATAGTGTATCATAAATAGAGAAAGTTTAAAATTGGATTTTTTTTCTTATACATATACACACACATTATTTAAGAAGAGTGTAACATATATATATATATATATATATATATGAACTAAATAAATATAGTGGTTAAAAATAAATATACGTGAAAAGTGAATGAAAAGATATATATGAAAATATATGATGATAGGAATGAGAAATTTCATAAAAGCATTTTTGAATAAGAAATCTTTTACAAAATAATGTTTGACAAAAAAATGTATTTAGAATGAAATATTAAAACTTCATTTTCTTTGAATTGTACATTTTGAATATAAAAAAGAAAATGTAGAACAAAAATGTTATTTAAAAATGGAATGGCAAGACTTTTAAGTGCCTTGAGTTATATATATATATACACACACATATATATATATATGAAGACTTAAACGGCTTATGTAAAACCACTTTTCATGTTGTTTAAAAATATAAGAAAAGCATGATTAAAAATCAAGTGAAAAGTAGTAAAAGGGATAAATGACCAAAGTAAATCAACTAGTAAAGTAAAACATACATACGCATTGCCAAATCCAAGTAAAAAAGTAAAAGAAAATATACAGCAAAAAGGAGTAAACAGGTAAAAATGAAAATAAATATAAACATATGCTTATCTAATTCGAAGTAGGAAAGCTAAAACATTCAATTTAACTTCTTTTCAAACCCAAAACTTCATGTCAAATTCACCAAATTTTATATCCACCCATCACAAAACATTATACGGCAAAATCAAATCCCTCTTGAGCCAAAAGACTAAACAAATACATCATACTTCCTTTGGTATAAACGTGCATATATATATAATGTTGATGTATGTATACTTCAGTTGTTATACCTGTAATAAAAATAACACTCTGTAGAAAAAAAAGATAAAAACATAGTAAAAAGAAGAAGAAGAAAAGAAGCATCCTCTGATCAAATCAAAACCAAAGCAAACAAGTCTTTTTCAAGATTTCATGTGACGCCCCACCTCTATACCCACGCTAGCCAAAAACACTCCGGAGTAGTGCTGTCAACTAGCACGGAGAATAAGGCTGTTGAGGAGCGACCATCCATGTAATTGCTTATCACACGGTGGCTATAAATAATCTTCGGAAACAAACATAGAAATAATCATATCACAAATCAGTCACAGATATCCATATCACAAAGGCGGAAGAAGATATGAATATATAACTAACACATGAAAGTGTACATCAGAGTAGTGGTCAATAAGATCCACGATAATACAAAAGAATAGCAACACGTGCTATACAAAAGAATACAACTATGAGTCTATATCTCAAGTGTATACAACAAAAACTGCTAATCTAAACAGTTAGCCAAAAGTCAGAGTGATGAATCCCTGGGAAGAAGTCAAGCAGAAGCACCTGTAACATCTCGGTCTGACCCGAGTATTATTTAAGAAAATAATAAACGGATCAGTCTAGCTATGAATATCAGATGACATGATATAACATAAAAGATATGGCATAAACATAAACATCCATAACGACATACCACTATAAGTATGTAAACAATGATCAACTGAAGATCAATCAATAAGAGATAATCAATATCACAAGAATCTTCTCAAAGATTCGAAGAGGGTATCATACCCTAAACTTGTGCTCATAACAAGTCAATGACATAAATTCCAGAAATCAACACGAGAAATCCAGAAATCATAAAAAGGGAAAGAGGCCTATCACATGACGGTCCGAAGACCATGGGGAGCTACCCCACATGTGTGAATGGAATCACACAGATTGAGGTCAAGACTAACCAAAAAGCAGAAAGGTATGTGTGAATGGAATCACACAAGTGGTGTCTAGTCTAACCTTGCAATGAAAGAGACATCGCGCAATTGCTAGTCTAATTCATAAAGCGATCATCAAGATCAACGAGAAGTGTCAATTACACTAAGCTAGTAAATATAGAAGTTTAGCTTCATGTCCCATAACCACTTGCTTAACTTAAATATTTACGAACAAACTGTAAATCTTCACTAATAAAATTGTCACAAGAGGTTCAATCGAACAAGTCCAAGAATTAACCGACGAAGTAAACGCAAGCGTTTCATACCACTTGTTTTACTAAGTCGTTTAATTAGATTTCTCATCCGAGTGAGGTAAAGGCTTGTATATACTAATAGATTGGAAAACGGTTTAAGAAAAGAGCTTTGTTATTAAAAATAGAGTTGAAATTGTTTGTTAAAAGAGTTTTGATATTTACTACTAGTATTGAAACCTTTATATTATAAAGTGACAAAACACATAAGCAAGTGTAGAAACAATCAGTCACAAAGATCGCATACGGAGATGCGAATAAAATCCAAGGAAATCAGCTCAATGTTTTTCAGATAAGATCCCCTACGGAGGGGGGGTCCGGGGGGGGTGGCAACCCCCCAAGGTGGGGGTGCGGGGGCAACGCCACCGCTTACGGGGTTCGACCTGCCCGGTCAGGTCGCGGGGGTCCAGGGGGCAGCGCCCCGACCAAAACGGTACGACCTAGTGAAGACAAAATGAGGTCTAATGACCTAAGGGGAATAGGGTCGAGCGACCTATAAAACTCGCGACCTAAAAGTTAGCAAGGTCGAACGACCTATAGAGGCATAGGGTGCAGCGACCTAAAACATCGCGACCTAGTGAAGACCTAAGGGAGGCGAGCGACTTATAAAACTCGCGACCTAAAAGTTAGCAAGGTCGAACGACCTATAGAGGCATAGGGTGCAGCGACCTAAAACATCGCGACCTAGTGACCTAACGGTTTAAGGGTCTTGCGACCTAACTGGAAACAAGGTCCAAACGACCTAACGACTTAAAGTGAAACCTGGCTGAGCGATATAAGGTCGGAGACGACCTACGACTTAACTCCGTGTGAGCGACCTACGACCTATGGTTGCTACGACCTAACGAGTTCCAATAGTGAAGGCTTAAGGTCTAACGACCTAAGGGGTACGACCTAAGGTCTTACGACCTAAGGTGTTGAGGTTGGACGACCTAACCAAATTGCATAGGCCATACGAGCTAAGGCCTAACGACCTAACTCCGAACGAGCTATACGCGAGTGACCTAGGGCGCTAACTCGCAAACGACCTAACGTTAACTCGCGAACGACCTAACTCCAGACGCGCCTTTTCAACGCGTGCGAGCTGAAGACCTGCCGACCTACGACCTAACTCCAAGCGACCTAAGGCCTAACGGCCTATAGTGGACGAATGGGCTAAGGCCAGAAACGACCCAAATGAAGGTGACGACTTTTCCACGCGAACGACCTATAGATGCTGGGCGACCTAAGGGGGACAGAGCGACCTAAGCCAGAAATTCACCCCAAAACACTAAAAAGTGGAGTTTTTCGCCAATCCAATCCAAACCAAATGCAAATGTGCATGCAAACATGATAGGGATGCATTTCCAATAGCCCAAGATAGATATAGACTAGAATTGTGAGATAAAAATCTCACCTTTGCACTAAAGTTTATGAAGATGAAGCTTGAAAGCAAGGAGAAGCAATCCAAAGCTTGAATCCAATATCTTCTACTTGAATTTGGAGTTGAATGTTGGATTTGCAATTGAATTTGTGCTTGGAGTTTTAATTTCCCATTCCCTCCACCATTAATGCCAAAGCTTGATTAGTTAGGAAATTTATGAAGAGTGAGGAGAAGAGGGTTGGAACTTGGGCTTAATAGGCTAAACTAACCCAAAGTCCAAAGCGGGAAAAGTTAGTGAAATTTCACTAACTCCAAACCTATCGATGTTTATACTTAAAAAGTTGTAAACGACATTTCGAACTCAATGGAAGTGGTCTCGAGTCCTAATTTGACCGTTTGCAAAAAGTAGCTTTTCGGACCAAAATCCGATTAACGAGTTAAATACAAACTCGATAAATATGCGGGTTGTTACATTTCAGATTTATCAACTAGATTCCATTGGAAGTTTTTAGAAGGAGCTAAGCATGTTTAAGGTGAGGATTTAAATTCAAGATCCCTGGAAGTGTTTAAAACATTATTGTCACATCAACAGAGTTAGAAAATCATGTATACCTTGGTTTTTAAAAATCCATATCTCTCTGCTCGATTCGAATTAGTTAATACTGTAAACTGATACAACGTTTGTTTTTGAGTGTTGATCACACTAAAAATAGTTCAAACCTTATTTATTTTATATATTATGTGAAATAGAAAATTAACAGTGAGTAACCAAGCATCTGTGATTTTTCAACATTTAAAAATCAATGATTCATGTATATAATTGTGATTATCGTATAAAAAAGGGAATTTTGGTGAAGAAATCCTAATTTTTAATAGCAAAAGATTTGAGAATTGACGAGATGACCAGTTTCCACTAAAAATTAATTTGTGGTGAGGTGGTCATCGAAGGGAGGTGTGGCTTGGTCGAGGAGGATCATGGTGACATGGGCGAGGGGTTCACCGTGGCCAAATGTCGATTTTCGTTTTGATTTGGAGTGGCGATGGAGTTTTAGGGTTTAATTTGGTATTGGCGAGGCTTTGGAATGCGATAGAAAATTGGGGAGAGGAGTGGACCAGAAGTCTTGGGATTTGGCATGGAGGAGGCGACATGGGTGAGGTTTTGAATGGTGGTGGTAGCCGGCAAAACGGTGGGAAGAAGTGGGAGCAGTTCGTGGTTTTATGGAGGGGTTTTTCTTTGTTGGTTGCGGTGAAAGGCTTGATCTTTGATTGAGAGGGGCTAGAGTGACGGCGAAGTAATGAGGAGATTAGGGAAACGGAGTGGAGAAAATTAGAGTGGTCACGGTGTTGGATTAGGCATCGGGACGAGTGTGCATGTGAATGGCGTGCACGCGAGAAACAACCATGGCTGTAGGAAGTTTGGAAGGAAGAGAGGCTGTGTTTTCAAAAGTCTCGTGTGAGGGACAGGGTGCATTAGTTTTGGTTGGGGATGTAGAGGCTTTGTGTGATGCTTGGTACGAGATAAATGAAAAAGAATCTGATCAGGGGAAAGCATGTTTTGGTTGCTGATGTAATCGAAAGGGAATAAGGAGAGAAGCAGGAGCGGTCTCGTTATTTTGGGTGAGCAGATTTGGGCTTCGGCCCATATTTTTTAAAAAAAAAAGAAGAGAAGGAAGAGCATTGTTTTTCTTTTGCTATGAATATATATATATATGTATAAATTGTTAATATATAAGTATAAATTTTGGAAAATTTAAAATGTGGTAACTAAGGCATACGAAACCCGATTTACGCAAAATTCATTACGTTGGGTTCGTATCGACGGACACTACATCTACATGCACTTTGTTGTCTTTGTGCAGCCGCCTACTTGCTTGTTCCCTCGACTTAGAGTTTTCTAATTTAAGCAATTGAAATTTTTAAGCAATTTAAAATGGACAGATTTTAATAACCATTTTGGAAAAAACATATATCCTTGTTCAGATTTATATGACATATCTATAGAAGTTATCTTCCCAAATAAAAATAACGACGAGTTAATTTATGTTAATTACGATGTTTTGACACCTGTTTAGCGGATTAAAATACCGTTCCACTAATTGTATTTAATTGGACCCCTGTTGGAAGAACAAATCACTGTTCTGCCATTACTTGCTGAATATATCTTGTTTTGGACATTTAATTGTAGGAATAAAACCCTGTTCTGCTATTATATTTATACGAACATCTATTTATTATCCTGATAATTATATTGGGCAATATGATGTTGAATTGAATGGAAAAAAATAGATTGATATAAATATCTATATTTGTTATTATGGATTGTTATGTAATGAATGGTAATTTGATTAGATACCATTGAAATAAATAAGTCCTTTTTCCGACTTAAAAGTTGACTTTTGAAACAAAATTTGTTTAAGGATAATTATTAAAGAAGATAATTTATAACTATTTGAATGATTTAAAGTAAAATATTTTATTATTCTTAAACATTATTTAATTATTGTTTCAAAGCTATTTAATTATTTAAGTTGTTTAAAGTATATTTAATTAAAAATTAAAGTTATTTTATAATGATTTGTTAAAGTAAATTATTACTTAAGGATTGATTAGCATTAAAGTAATTTATTTCTAGATAAATTGTTTAAATATTAAAAATGTTTTAAAAATAATATATGTTATAGGGTAAACTTTTATAAAAGAGTAATTTTCCTAAATTAAAACTGGGAAAAAATTATATAGAACTTTATAAGTATTATTTTGAGATAGTTATTAAATATAGTTTTCGGGAAGTAATGGTATACTTTCATGGCGTAATCGTAGGCAATCTGTAATTGGAGGCAGAGATTGCCTACGATTAAGTTTGGATTTCTCTATGATAGAGACGTAATCATAAGCTACGAATCCATAGTTGATATCGACGAGTACTTTGCATATTTATTTAAAAAGGTTTTCTAATATTATTAAAGGAAATGGTTTGTGAACGTACTTATTCCTATGAGATAAGTATATACCTTTGACGTAGAGATTTAATTTATTGAAATTTAAATTGAATAAGAAATAGTGATTTCAGTGGGAAATGAAATCGTTGGTTGAATGATTGTTTATTTGATATTAAAATAACCGACTATCAAATCTGGATCCAAACATAACTTTGGAAATATCTAGTAGAAACATGGGAATTATGTGGTACAGTTACCGTTTGAGGTGCTATACTGTATGTATAAACTCATTTTGCTCTTCTAGGACGATGATAAGGAAATCCGTCCACTAACGGTTAAGAGATGACCTCCGATCTTATTTTCATCTGTTTATTTCCTAAAGAACTGGGGTTGAGTTTACTGGAAATATCAAATGTTGTTTCGAAGAGACTGGGATCTGATAAGTTATCCAAAAACCACTTCGATCCAATGAATACGTTTTCGAAATGAAGACAAGACCATGGAATCGAAGATGGAGCATTGAAGTGCATGGGCTAATCGCTACTAATCCTGAGGATGATTCTAAAACGGATATAGTAGGAATAATGCCTTCGGTTTCATTCAGACCTAGAACAGACTTGTATGGATGAAAGCTATCAGTACATTGTCATTGGAGGACAATGAGCATTCCAGGTGTAAATTCCTTAAAAAGTTAATCGTAGCATCAAGCCTCATAAATAAAAATGATTGAAGATCAGGGGAGATGTAGCAAGGCTAAGTGGGTCGCTTCCAATTAGGGTATGTTATAACCTTTCGAGATACCCTTGGATATTATTATTACGGTGTGCAGAAGAACTCAGGAAGGGTGGGAACACCTGGGGTGACAGCATATTCGGTACTATCCAGATTTGGTGTAGAACCGGTCTTGTGTTGCGGGGATCCGGGCGAGGTCCTCGGTACATTTTTCTAGACATGTACTGTGATAGGTGGTACCCCAGGCCTAGTCATTGTATGGAATCCATTCTCCAATAAGCGTCGTACGGTTTTGATTGTACCCAACTATGTTGAAATGTGAGATGCAAGCATTTCAGCTGTTTAAATATTTTACTTTGACCTCTAGACAATATTATAATATCACTGGATTTTCTATAAAAAGATTTTTGGTCACCGTAAGGAAAAACCCCATCGTGTTTATGTATGGCATGGTCTTACGGGATACCTTTGATTTTAAAAGGGTTTTGAAGTTAAAATGAATAAAATTTCTTGTGATTTAAATCCTCACGCTGGTTTTACCAGACTGACCCGAGCGTGGTTTTTTCCCCACATGCTCAGGTCAGACCGAGCATGTTTTCAGGTTTTGTTGGAAAATTGGAACTTCAGGAGAGGAGCTGGAGGCCAGAAACGTATTCTCGTAGATGATTATTTTTCCATTGCATTATATTTGTGTTCATTAGAAATTGTGAGGACATGATGTTATAACTGTCCATGCTGAATAAGTTAGTATACTCTGATTTATGTCTGTATATGTATAAGTTACAGTTTTATTTTATGTAATGATTTGTTGTATATTATATATTATTCGTTTCCGCTATGAGATTCTGTGTTGTTTTGGTTTTCTTTCTATCTTCTTTCTACTTTCTTTTCTTACTATCCTCCTTTCTATTCAATTTGGATTGGACAAGTGTGATAAAGTGTCAGTTCGAACTGTACGGAAAAGTGGGTCGTGACAAGTTGTCCTGGGTCTAGACAAACCAAATCGTTGTCTTCACTATCTTCCCGATATCCTTCATAACGCTCAAATCGGATCGAAGTAGTTTTCGGATAATTAAATCTGATCCCTGTCTCTTCGAAACGATCAACGAAATTGGCCAATATTTGATGGTCGGCTATTTAACTATCAATATAACACCTATAAGCAGTCGCTAGGCCCATACTATAATTTTCCAAAATATCTTTATAAGACATATATTGAAATCCCTTCCAAATTTTCAATATTTGAGACAACTCAAATACTTATATCCATATAAAGATATTTCAAACCATCTCTTATTTCAACACTTAGAAAAATATTTAAAAATGTATTTTTACAAACCACCTTACTTCTCAACATTTAGGCAAATTCCATTTATTTATCTTTTCTCGAAACTCTTCACACTTTATATTTTAAATTCCTTAACCCGTTTATAACGAATTCTATAAGTTCTGGGGTTCCATAATTAATTTCCTTTAATATTTCCAAAGTCAAAACACTTGTCTATAATTACAAATATCCATTTCTAACTTCTTTTATGAATCCTAATTCATTTTTTAGAAGTTCACTTTTATTCAAATACTTCGGACAATTTCCTTACATTTACCAAATTCCATGTTGAGAATTCCTCTTATAAATTTCCTCTACTGAATAGATTCCTCTTCCAAATCTCGAGAAGATTTATAAATAAATTTAAATCATTGCAAAACTCTATATATATAATAAGTATTTAAAAGAATAATAATTTATTTTCAAAAATATGCTCAAGTAATTGTTTAAAATATCGTAACACTTTTTGTAATCATCAATGACTCTTTTTTAGATAAACAAAACGATTTTCAAAACTGATTTTAAAAAACTAGAATTTATTATAACAAATATTAAGTATTTGAAAAATTCACTCTTCGATGTATTTCAATTCTACAAGTTCAAAATTTCATAGTTTGATAAATAAAACTTCCCTTTTAAAACAACTTAATTTCTAGGTAATAAAATATATTTTTAAAATCTCAATAACCAACTAATTTATAGCTTCCTCTCGATTCACAAACCATCGATTTCATCTCGATTCTCCTAACCATCCTCACTTTTCAAAAATAGAGTTCACTATTTTCCTTAACCCTGTTTCCATATTCTAATATGAATTCACTCTATGAATTTTATATTACCAATTTAGCAAGTGCTATCATCTTCCCTTATTTATAACATCGTTTATAATTTATAAACTCATTTTGGTTATACTTGTTTACGAATACAATCTTATTTATAAAATTCCATTTTTTTATAAATCTATTTCTGAATAAATTCCTTTTATTTCACAAACCTATTTAAAATATCGGTTTCAAGCCCCTTTCATATTTTCCAGAAATATCGTTTAAAAGTCCATCGTTTAAAATCCTTTATCTAAATTATCTTAAAATCTCTATTTAAAATATTTTACAAATAGTTAAGTAAAATTGCAGAATCAAATTATTATTTTATCCAACTCAACTTTCTTTAAAATTATCCAAACTTCAAAATCAATATTTTTATATCCAAATTCTCTTTTTGATTCGTTCAAATTCAAAAATAATATTTATGGTATTTAAAATACCAAAATTTAAGACAGTGCTACTATAGTATCCAATAATCCACATCATAACAATAATCCATAACAGATTATTCTAACACATTATATATCACTATATATGAAATTGAAATCCACATTTTTGAGCAATCCAGTTGGATCCCTCCAACCTGTTTCCCTGCATCCACATATGTTAATACAACATAAAAATACCAATCCCACTTCGAAAGGGATATCACGGTATATAGGATCATCCGCCATTATGAAGGGCACATTGGGTCTCATCCTCTAAAATATGTTGGGATATATTCATCTATCAATATGTAAATACTACTATATATGATATATTGTTCAATAAATAATAATTTATAAATTCACCCAAGCATGCAATAATTTATTTTAACTATTTAGAACAAATTCAATAATCCAAATGAGTGGGAATTTCTCACCTTCATTTTTAAATTGTCAAACCCCCAGATTTTAAATTTCCAGCCGCCTCCAAAAAATTCCCAAACTAAATCTGTTGCATAGATTTTCCAGATACAAACCAAACTTGACTTGTTTCTTCAATTTTGAACCTCGTACGAAAATTTACTAAATTTTATTGACTACCTAAATATTTAAACTCTTAAATTAAATAACTAAATATATCATTAAATTTAATTACATGTTTAAATTAGAGTTTACCCTTGATTATCGTCTTCCTAAAATGACTTAACGCAAGACAATTCTGGGCCATCTTTAACCACTGGTAAACCACCCCCATCCCCCCTTCCCGCGCGTCCAACCCTGACATCCAAGAGCTTCACTACTATCCAGGCCACTGCCTAGCATCGCGATTTAGCGTCACATTAACCCTACCCTCGTGCACACGCGAGACCCAACATCAAAGAAAAACTCCAAGTCGAATGAGAACTCGCCTCTCTGATCGCTGCTTTCGCTACTGCTGCTTCAAGTTGCCACCACCGCGCTGGCCAATAGCTCCAGGCGCTCACCTTCACTTGTGTAACAACCCCAGCTCCAAAACCTTAACCCAGACTTACCGCCGACCTCGCCTCCACCCAGCAACCCACCGCCCCATACGCGTGCATGCGACTACAGGCAATCGCGATCGATCTCTATGCCATTATTATTATTTTCCTTTTTCTTAGATGATTCTAGTCTGAGGATTTGAAGAGAGATTGTGATTTTTATGTATCTCGGTTTTTCCCTTTTTATTTGATTTTGTGACTCTTAGGAGAAAGAGGGAAATGTCTTTAAAACGAAGGAAGTTGTAACGACCCATAAATTCTAATGGTTTTATTTATTTAATTAACTGAATTTTTTGAAATTTTAAATAATTAAATCTAGAAATAAAAATTTAATATTTGAAATATGTCTAAGTAACATAGCAACTGGTAAATTTTCATCTGATAATATGGAAGTTTATTTTTGTGTAATTTTATTTCAATTCAAATCAGTTAATAATTGATGGTAATAAAATATTTTCCAAACCTGAAATATTTTTATATAATAAATTTGTAAATCATCTTCTGAGTGAGACGTCACTTTTCGTTTCTCCAAATTTTGACTGTTATTGCTCCGTTTATCTTATTTCGGCAAATTAGCAGCATTTTTAGGTACTGAATATCGACTTTTGATCGGCTGACCCTATCACGGATATCTGTATACCACTTGGATCATCTCGTCATGTTCATCCCTGCGGTATATTCAATTCTGTGTTTTGAAGTCCGGTGCACAGCGGAATCCGCGAAACCGGTAACCGTTTCGATACCGGATCCGTGACCTTTTGTTTTCTCTTGAGATTCAAATTTTGAGCCATGCAGCCCAGGCAATATAATAAATTTCTTTAATTATCTACCTGAATTCTAGCATTGGACCATTGCTATTTCATTATTTTCATATATCTGCTGACTGTTCACTGTTTGAAATGGTTCCATATTTCTTTAATAACCATTCACTGTTCATGTTTATAACATTGTATACTTTGCTTAAAACAAATTTCGCCTGTAGCCATTTGTTCTTCTTCTCCTCCCTTTCTTTGGCCAAGCCCAGTTTCCCTTCTTTCCACACATCGGCCTCGCCTCTTCCACCATCTCCTCCACCCCACTCTCTCTCGTTCGCCCCGCTTTCGTTCGCTCCTCCAACCTTCCTCCACAAATCAATGGCCGCATCACTTCACCATGGTTCACTGAGAACAACCGACCACCATTCCTTCCCCTCATCGACAAACACTGCTGCACACAAAGCCACCGCAGCTGCTCCCCCTCCGCCTTAGCTGGCCACAACCCTCCTTCCTCCTCCTTTTCAGTGCCAACCGTCCCATCCCCTGTAGGTTGATATAAGTGAGTATATTAATATATATACATTTGCTTAAATATAATGTTTGTATACTATATACATTATATTAAGTTATATTTGTAAGCTTGGGTTTTTGTTTTGCTATTCTCGTAATATGATGTTTTACTGTATTATATGTATATATGCAGTTATAAGGTATATATTTGATGTGAGTATATTATATGCTGTTTAATAAATTTCTAATATATCTGTTTTATATATTTTATTATGCAAGATTTTATATATATATATATATATATATATATATATATATATATATATATATATAAGTCGTTGCATTGTACAAGTTATATAATAGTTTATATAAACGTGAGTTTACTATGTTAGTATATATATTCCTTGTATTAATCTAGGTTTCTAAGGTTTTGTCTATATTTCAATATATATATATCACTAGTTTTATTTGTCTGTTTATTTATATTGACGTGTAAGTATTGATACCTTATATCATATATATTTCTAAAGTTTATGATATGAAAAAGTGCAACCTACTTAGCTATACAATAGTAATATACAATTTGTTGGGTTTATATATACATTATTATAAACTAAGTTTATATTAAGCTTTTTATGACAAATATCGTTTTATATATTAAGTTATATATCACCTGTTTATGTATGTGGTCAAGTAAAGTTTATATAAAAGTTTTATATATTCCGTTTTATATATATAGAGAGAGAGAGAGACATAAATGTATGTAAGTTATATGAACTAATTATTCTGTTATAAGTCTATGTAATTGTAAGTATAAACCGCATGATATATATAATTTGTATATACAGGATGTTGCGAGTTTCTGTTTATTTATATTATGATAGTAATAATATGTAGTCGTACACATATGTTTTTAGAGATTGGAAATGGCTGGTGTGCTATATATGTAATTACGGCTGTTATATATATAGATATAAGCTATATAATTATGATCTAATATATATACAATATGATAACTAAGATATGTTGTATATATTTTGATAGTTTTACAAAATATGTTACCATTTGTTAGTTGTGTATGTATATGTGTCCGTTTGTTCATATATTGATTTCGAAGTATATTTTAAAAGGGTCTTATTTGATTTACATGTACATATCGACTTGCCCATTTATATACATGACATAGACGTATTGATATTTAGATTTTCTTTAGAAATATATATAGTTTTAAATTTTATTATATTATATTATAATAGGATAAGTACAGATGGTATTGTTTTAAAATGTTTTATATACATATAGATTTTTTTTATTTAGTGAGTTGTAAGAAAAATATATTTTAGAATTATATATATATAGCGATTTTTATTTTGATATGGAGTTTAAATGAAATATCAAATTTTAATATGTATATGTATTTATTCCTTTATATCGGGTTGTTTTGATTTGTGTTTTCATTGAATTTGAATAGATTTGCTTTGTTGTGCCACTATCTTGTTGTCACTTCGTGCTTATCCACATCAATTCTATGATTGGTCAATTATCCGTGTTTGTTCATGGCCATTTCCATCTTGTCTTGTCCTTCTCTAGCCTCAGAAGGTGAGCAATCACTCACGATTAATATTCTTATATTTATTAAATTTGATTTCAGTTGAAACGACAATTGAAATATGCTGCTGTTAGTTATTTACCCTGTTATGTATATGTTATTATCTGTATCTGTTCACTTGTGACATCTGACACCATTATCTGATATTTATATTGATGATATATGCATGTTGTTATATTATTATAATATCTGTTATCACGCTGCAAGTTCCCTATTAGTATAGAATTCACTACGGGTTGAAATGATACATACCCGAACGATCTGTAGAATAGGAGAAAATCGTTATGGATTGAAACGATAAACCCAAACGATTTTCATTGAATTGAATTTAGGATTGCGAGTTGAAATGATATATACCCGTATATATTTAAATTGCGGATTGAAATGATAAATATCCGTATAACTTGACCATATGATAGAAAATTATATGCAGATACCGTTGGTCTATATATAAATATTTTGAAAATGATTTCTATGGTTTTGGAAAGAAATATATAGTTTATATATAAATATTGATTTGGACATTTTATGAATATTATTTTATATGTAGTTAAAATTTTAATTTTAAGCTATGTATAAGTTTGTTTAATATAAAATAAGTTTAATAATAAAGTTTGTTTTTATTAAAATATAATATGGTTAAGTATTTATTTAAATTATATTTTAATATAGAGTTTATAATGATTTTATTAAATTAAGGTTGGAAAGAGAGATTTGAAATTTATTTGAAATAGTATTAAATTAAGAATTTATTTAATTAAATCGATTTGAAACTTATGGAATTTTGGATCTTTAAAGGATATGATTTTATAAATTTATCTTTGGTTTAAGGTGATTTAAATGAATATACAAGTATAAATAAATTTAAGGAATATTCAGTTATTTGAAATTTGAAAGCTTATTTAAATGATATTGGATTTATGAAGTAAATATCTCAAAACTAAATAATAGTAAATTTAAATTGATATATATACATATATATATATGAAATTTTCAAATTTAGTTTTGAAAATGTTGAATACTTAAAGCTTTGAAATACATTGAAATTGAAATGGTTTATTTTATGGTTCAAATCTATTTTTTTGAAATCGATAGAATTTGGAATGGTTTATTAAGAAACTGAACTGAATTGAAATTGATGATTTGAGATTTGATTTAAAATTGAATTTTGGAATTCAAGTTGATTTGGAATTAATTTGCGAAATTTAAGGAAACTATTTTATTATATAAAGTATTTTTAAATTTTATTTAAAACTATTTTATATTTTACTTTATAAATTATTTTAATATAAATCATCTTATATAAATCATTTTTAATATAAACTCTTTTTAATATAAACTATTTTAACTTATAACTCTTTTACATAAACTATTTTATCTTATAAACTATTTATTTTATATACTATTTCAATATCTAAACCGATTAAGTGGGAAGTATTATGATTTCTAAATCTTGATTTCCAAAGGGTTATGATTTCAAAGTGTTATAATTTCTAGTGTTTGGTTTTGAAAGTGTTATAACTTTGAAAGTGCTATGATTTTTGAAAAGGGATATATTTGAATGGGAAATGATATCGTATTTGGCTTTGAAATGGAAATGATATCGTATTGATATGGTTTGAAATGGCAATGATATTTTTACGTTTTGAAGTATAAATTTTTTTGAAATGACCGCAGTGTTATAATAATGTTTGGTTGTTAAAGAGACCAGAATCGGAAGTTGTCATACTCTCAAGAAACTCCGAAAACCACTTTAACAAATGTGTACGCGACGAAGATTCCAGAATGAAGTAGGATGGTGGCGACGATCCTATATGAGGTATATACATGGACCCAAATCCCATGAGTTGGCATATGGTGGCTAAAACAGGAGCAATCGATGGGACAATGAGGTACTTCCTCTGATCAGACACACTCCTTCGATGTCGTTCTATTACTTTGTGATTGATTTGGTGCGCACCTTTGATTTTTGATTTTGGGAGTATGGCTCGAGGTGGGCGGTAGTGGCTGCTATGCGTTACCACCAGCTCGGAAGTGTAATAGGTACATCTACCCTGGCATTGCATAGTTATGCCGTGTCACCTACCTCAGCGAGACCATTACGAGCTTGTTTTGTACCATACCTATGGAGTGCCTTCTGATAAGCCTAGTTTACGGGAAGTTATGGTACTGTATAGACTATGGGAATATATAAAATGGGTTAAGGTGGAAAATGTAAAGCCTTAACGCTATTTAATAATTTACTTTACTATAGACGTTATTATAATAGTGATATTACTACATAGTGGATAGTTTAACAGATCCTTAAAGGATGGATATCCCAAACATCCTTTAAGTTACTTGTATTTCAGTTGTTATTTCCTTTGAGTTGGATTTGTTGATATAAAAATATTAATCCCGACTCGAGTGTTTTGTGCTTGACGCTCGGGTCAGACTAACTGACATAATTTTAAGACTCACCTTTGGAGTTGGAGCTTCACTTGGAGATCCATTACATCCTTTCAGCTTGTAGTTATTTAGTTGATTCCAGAGATGTATTCTAATATTGTATTTGACTATTGTATTTGAGACTTCTGTTGTATCTTATTTAATCTGTTATATATATATAGTAGCTTCATGAACTATTATTCTTTTTTGTCGCTGCTTATTATTACATTACTCTATGTCTGTGGTTTGTGATTTATTTATTTACTGTATATGCTGAATTTTGCCAAATATAAATTCACAATCTGATATTTTTAGCAATTCAAGTCCGGCATGTGCGGATGCGAATGGTTGAAAATTTCAGAATGTTCCATATGGTATCAGAGCTTTTTCTCTAGACAAAACTTAGCATATATGGTAAATTTATTTACAGAATCACTTTCGTTCGAGCTTGAATCTCTTCCTCTTTGACTCGGTTTCCTTTGAATTCTGTAACATTATCCTTCAGTTTCAAAATCCATCCTTATCTCTTCTTATTCTTGTTTCTTGATTTTGGAGTATCTAATAACTCCACTTCGAATGAATTCTATAATAACTCAACGGTCTCGCCAACCTTCGAACGATTTGTAAAGGGGTGAAACTCCTTTACAATAGGCATTGATTTACCAGAGAAATCTGTATCCTCGGTTTACGATGCTATCTATCTCCCGCCATGCTAGAATTCTATCTCTTACGTTCGAATGTTGATTTACTTCAGAATTCTGCATCGATTTTATTTTGAAATCACGGTTGACCCGGTTAAGGTTTTCCGTGATTTATATAAGTCTATCCATCTTTCTATTTCAATTATTTAATCATCTTATCTTTATCCTGACCCCATCCTCTTGTCAGAATTCTCTTTTGATTTGGGTTCTGCTAAATTTGAATCTCTATCCTTATTCTTGAATCTATTTTGTATGAACGAGAGATTAAATGTATTTGTAAATTAATATTAA
Organism: Allium cepa; assembly: GCA_030765085.1. Taxonomy (NCBI): domain Eukaryota; kingdom Viridiplantae; phylum Streptophyta; class Magnoliopsida; order Asparagales; family Amaryllidaceae; genus Allium; species Allium cepa. The sequence goes on from CM060934.1 coordinate 532,560,236, forward strand.
AAATGTTTTAAAGGTTGTGTTGTTTGAGTTGTTAATGTTGATTTGGATTTTCGATCGATTCGTTTGATCAACGCTATCGATAGGATTTTCAAAACACTTGAACATTGCAAATTGACACAATATTGTTTTCACATTTGGTAAATAAAATAAATTTTGTATGATTATATTTTATATAAGTATAAATTTTCCTGAAATTAAAAAGTTAGATGAATTGGATGTTTAAAATGATAATATTTGATTTTCATTCATGATTTTGTAAACCATTGAATAAATGGAATTATAAAAACATGGTTTATAAATTGATTTGGAATTTAAATGAAAATGAATTATAAATTTGAGAATTTAATTTTCGGTAATTCTAAACTTTGGTTTTAAAGTTTTAAAATGCATATTATTTAAAGTATTTTCAATTAGAAAATCGTTTCCAAAGAATTTGAAAGCTTCAAATCAGTACTCTCTTCTTTGACGCTGGAAAATAATTTCGGTCATGGCGGCTGCATCATCAGCATTCATTTTCGAGTTTCGAAGTAGAGAGACCAATTGGTAGCTTTGCTACAATTCTTGTTGTGGAAAAATGAATTTGACTGGAATTTCTAAAATATGACTTGATTTATACATATATTTATATATGATTATACATTTGATGTGATATATTGAATGTATATATATTTATCTCTAAATTCTTTGAAGTTAATCAAAAATTTAATTCTTAAATTTATGTTAAAGGATGATTTCAAATTTTTGAATAAAGCCAAAATTTAAATAAATATTTAAACTTAAATAATTGAATTTGGAAAATTTTACTTATATAAACTCACATACATTCCAATATAACTTACCTAAATTATTCAGAAGTTAAATATGCAATTGAATAATATAAAATATAAAACGATTGTAAAAATAAAATTTGAGTGGTTATAATAAATGTTATATGCATAAATTTTAATTATAAATTTTTTAATAGAGATAAATAGAATAATAAGTCAATTGAATAATAAATGAGATAAATAAAATAAAGTTTGTTTTGAGGGAATTAATAAATTGAAATTAAATCAACTGAATGAAATACCTTGAATTTAAAATCAATTATAGAATATTAATTAATTTGAATTGAAATTTATACGGTTTTAAAGTAATTATTTTATTTGTATTTCAATCTATTTTCTTTTTTGTTGTTTCAATTCTCCTACCACGTTCCTTTTCAGGGATGAAAAGTTTTGAGTGGGGGAGAGTGTAACAACCCGTAAATTCTAGTGGTTTTATTTACTTAATTAACTAATTTTTTTTGAAATTTTAAATAATTACATTTTGAAATAAAAATTTAATATTTTAAATAGTCTAACTAAACATATCAACTGGTAAATTTTCACCTGATAACATGGAAATTTATTTTTGTGTAATTTCATTTCAATTCAAATCAGTTAATGCTTGATGGTAAAAAAATATTCTCCAAACCTAAATATTTTTATATAATAAATTTGTAAATTATCTTCTGAGTGAGACGTCATTTTTCATTTCTCCAAATTTTGACTACTATTGCTCCGTTTATCTTATTTCGGCAAATAAGCAGCATTTTCGAGTACCGAATATTGGCTTTTGATCGGTTGACCCAATCACTGATATCTGTATACCGTCTTGATCGTCTCGTCGTGCTGATCCCTGCGGTATATACAATTCTGTGTTTTGAAGCACGGTACACAACAGAATCTGCAAAATCAGAACCGTATCGGTACCGGATCCGTGACCTTTTGTTTTCTCTTGAGTTTCAAACTCTGAACCGTGCAGCCCAAGCAATATAATAAATTTCTTTAATTATCTACCTGAATTCTAGCATTGGATTGTTGCTATTTCATTATTTTCATATATCTGCTGACTGTTCACTGTTTGAAACGGTTCAAAATTTCTTTAATAACCATTCATTGTTCATTTTTATAACGCTGTGTACTTTGCTTAAGACAAATTTCGCCTGTAGCCATTTGTTGTTCTTCTCCTCCCTTTCTTTAGCTAAGCCCAATTTCCCTTCTCCCCACACATCGAACTCGCCTCTTCCACCATCTCCTCCGTCCCACTCTCTCTCCTTCGCCCCGCTTTCGTTCTATCCTCCGGCCTTCCTTCACCGATCAATGGCCGCATCACTTCACCATGGTTCGCTGAGCACAGTCGGCCACCATTCCTTCCCCTCATCGACATACACTACCGCACGCAAAGCCATCGCAGCTGCTCCCCCTCTGCCTTAGCTGGCTACAACCCGCCTTCCTCCTCCTTTTCAGTGTCGACCATCCCATCCCCTGTAGGTTGATATAGGTGAGTATATTAATATATATACATTTGCTTATATATAATGTTTGTAAACTATATATATTATATTAAGTTATATTTGTAAGCTTGGGTTTTTGTTTTTCTGTTCTCATAATATGATGTTTTACTGCATTTTATGTATATATGCAGTTATAAGGTATATATTTGATGTGAGTATATTATATGTTGTTTAATAAATTTCTAATATATTTGTTTATATATTTTATTATACAACATTTTTTTTATATATAAGCTGTTGCATCGTACAAGTTATATAACAGTTTATATAAACGTGAGTTTACTTATGTTAGTATATATCTTCCCTGTATTACTCTATGTTTCTAAGGTTTTGTCTATATTTTAGTATATAAATACCACTAGTTTTATTTGTCTGTTTATTTATATTGACGTGTAAATATTGATACTTTATATCTTATATATTTTCTGAAGTTTATGACACAAAAAGTGCAACCTGCTTAGCTATACTATTGTTATATACAATTTGTTGGGTTTAAATATACATTATTATAAACCAAATTTATATTAAGCTTTTTATGACAAATATTGTTTTATATATTAAGTTATATATCACATGTTTATGTATATGGTCAAGTAAAGTTTATATAAAAGTTTTATATATTCTGTTATATATATATATATATATATATATATATATATATATATGTAAGTTATGTGAACTAATTAATCTGTTATAAGTCTATGAAATTGTAAATATAAGCCGCATGATATATATAATTTGTATATATAGGATTTACGAATTTCTGTTTATTTATATTATGATAGTAATAATATGTAGTTGTGCACATATATTTTCAAAGATTGGAAATGGCTTATGTGCTATGTATGTAATTACGGCTGTTATATATATAGACATAAGTTAGATAATTATGATCTGATATATATACAGTATGATAACTAAGATATGTTGTATATATTTTGATAGTTTTATAAAATATGTTACCATCTGTTAGTTGTGTATGTGTATGAGTCCATTTGTTCATCTATTGATTTGTTTATTGATTTCGAAGTATATTTTAAAAGGGTCTTATTTGGTTTATATGTACATATCGACTTGCCCATTTATATACATGACATAGACGTATTGATATTTAGATTTGCTTTAGAAATATATATAGTTTTGAAATATATTACATTATATTATAATAGGATAAGAATTGTTTTAAAATGTTTTATATACATATAGATATTTTATTTTATCTAGTGAATTGTAAGAAAGAAAAGATTTTAGAATAATATATATATATAGAGAGAGAGATTTTTATTTTGATATGGAGTTTAAACGAAATATCAATTTTTAATATGTATATGTATTTATTCCTTTATATCGAGTTGTTCTGGTTTGTGTTTTCATCGAATTTGAATAGAGTTTCTTTGCTGTGCCGCTATCCTATTGCCACTTCGTGCTTATCCACATCAGTTCGATGATTTATCAATTATCCGTGTTTGTTTATGCCCATTTCCATCTTGTCTGGTCCTTCTCTAGCCTCGAAAGGTGAGCAATCGCTCACGATTAATGTTCTTATATTCATTAAATTTGATTTTAATTGAAATGACAATTGAAATATGCTGTTGTTAGTTATTTACCCTGTTATATATATGTTGTTATCTGTATCTGTTCACTTGTGACATTTGACACTATTATCTGTTATTTATATTGATGATATATGCATGTTGTTATATTATTATAATATCAATTATTACTCTGCAAGTTCCCTGTTATTATAGAATTCACTATGGGTTGAAATGATACATACTCGAACGATCTGTAGAATAGGAGAAAATCGTTATGGGTTGAAATGATAAACCCAAGCGATTTTCATTGAATTGAATTTGGGATTACAAGTTGAAATGATATATACGCGTGTATATTTAAATTGCGGAATGAAATGATAAATATTTGTATCACTTGACCATTGGATAGAAAATTATATACAGACACCTTTGGTCTATAAAAAAATATTTTGAAAATGATTTCTATGATTTTGGAAAGAAATATACAGTTTATATAAACATTGATTTGGATATTTTATGAATATTATTTTATATATAGTTAAATTTTTAATTTTAAGCTATGTACAAATTTGTTTAATGTAAAATAAGTTTAATAATAAAGTTTGTTTTTATTAAAATATAATATGGTTAAGTATTTATTTAAGTTGTATTTTAATATAGAGTTTATAATGATTTTAATAAATTAAGGTCGGGAAGATAGATTTGAAATTTATTTGAAATAGTATTTAATTAAGAATTCATTTAATTAAATCGATTTGAAACTTACGGAATTTGAGATCTTTAAAGGATATGATTTTGTAACTTGATTTTTGGTTTGAGGTAGTTTAAATGAATATTTCAAGTATAAATAAACTTGGAATATTCGGTTATTTGAAATTTAAAAGTTTATTTAAATGATATTGGATTTATGAAGTAAATATCTCAAAACTAAATAACAGTAAATTTAATTTGATATATATATATGAAATTTTCAAAATTGGTTTTGAAAATGTTGAATACTTAAAGCTTTGAAATATACTGAAATTGAAATGGTTTATTTTGTGGTTCAAATCTGTTTTTTTGAAATCGATATAATTTGGAATGCTTTGTTGAGAAACTGAATTGAATTGAAATTGATGGTTTGAGATTTGATTTAAAAAAATTTGGAATTCAAGTTGATTTGGAATTGATTTGCCAAATTTGAGGAAACTATTTTATTATACAAAGTATTTTTAAATTTTACTTAAAACTATTTTATTTGTTACTTTATAAGTTATTTTAATATATATTATTTTATATAAATCATTTTTAATATAAACTATTTTAACTTATAACTCTTTTATATAAACTATTCTATCTTATAAACTATTTATTTTATATACTATTTTAATATCTAAACCAGTTAAGTGGGAAGTATTATGATTTCTAAATCTTGATTTTCAAAGGGTTATGATTTCAAAGTGTTATAATTTCAAGTGTTTGGTTTCAAATTATAACTTTGGAAGTGCTATGATTTTTGAAAGGGGATATATTTGAAAGGGAAATGATATCGTATTTGGCTTTGAAACGGAAATGATGGCGTATTGGTATGGTTTGAAATGGCAATGATATTTTGGTTTTGAAGTATAAACTATTTTGAAATGACTGCGGTGTTATAATATCGTTTGACTGTTAAAGAGACCGGGATCGGAAGTTGTCATACTCTCAGCCAACTCTGAAAACCACTTTAACAATTGTGTACGCGGTGGAGATTCCAAAATGAAGTAGGATGGTGGCGATGATCCTTTATGAGGTATATATATGGACCCAACTCCCATAAGTTGACATAAGGTGGCTAAAACAGAAGCAATCGATGGGACAATAAGGTAGCTCCTCTGATCGGACACACTCCTTCGATGCCATTCTACTACTTTGTGATTGATTTGGTGCACACCTTTGATTTTTGATTTTGGGAGTGTGGCTCGAGGTGGACGGTAGTGGCTGCTATGCGTTACCACCAGCCCGGAAGTGTAATTGGTATATGTAACCTGGCATTGCCTAGTTGTGTCGTGTCACCTACCTTAGCGAGACCATTACGAGTTTGTTTTGTACCATACCTACTATGATACGGGCAGTTGCGGTACTGTATAGAATATGGGTATATATAAAATTTGTTAAGATGGAAAATGTAAAGCCTTAACGCTATTTTAATAGTTTACTTTACTATAGACATTATTATAATAGCGTATATTACTACGTAGTGGATAGTTTAACGGATCCTTATAGGATGGGTATCCCAAACATCCTTTAATTTACTTGTATTTCGGTTGCTATTTCACTTGAGTTGGATCTGTTGATATATGGATGTTAATCCTGACTCGATTGTTTTGTGTTTTTCTTTACGCTCGGGTCGGGCTGAGTGATGCAGTTTTAAGACTCAACTTTGGAGTTGGAGCTTCACTTGGAGACCCATCTACATCCTTTCAGCTTGCAGTTATTCAGTTGATTCCAGAGATGCATTCTAATCTTGTATTTGACTATTTTATTTGGGACTTCTGTTGTATCTTATTTAATCTGTTATATATAGTAGCTTCATGAACTACTATTCTTTTGTTTCTGCTGCTTATTATTACATTACTCTGTGTCTGTGATTCTGTGATTTATTTATTTACTGTATATGCTGAGTTTTGCCAAATACAAATTAACAATATGATATTTTGAGTAGTTCAAGTCTGGCATGTGCGGATGCGATTGGTTGAAAATTTTAGGATGTTACAGAAGTGGTCATGTGCGTAGGGTGGTGCGCGTACAATCTAGGGTGGCTGATGGAAAGTGTTTTAGACTGCTGATGTGAAGGGATATGACAATATATATATATATATATATATATATATATATATATATTAAAAATTCCAAATATATAGATATTTTATTCGAAACCCTATTGAGGCATGCTGCGTGGTGTTCCTAACGTTATGCCATTATTTCGAAACCAATGGAACAAGTCTCGAGACACAATTCGATCGTATGGAAAAATAGCTTTTAAAATTGACATTTTAAATTAAATTCGATTTAAATCGTTCCAAGCGTTTATAGTCGTACGACCAACCAGTAAACCTGAACGCTATGAAATTTGAAATCTGATAATAATAAACTATTACGAAGCCAATGGAACTAGATTCGTCGAATTCCAAGACTATGCCCCAGATCGCTATTTTAACGTGTCGATTAAATTAACGATTCCAATGTAATTGCTTAAAATTTCAGTTCTAAAATCTTACTAAATTATATTCCAAATCCAATATTTGAAACTATTTATATATCCCAAATCAAATGCGAAAAATCTGGGTCGTTACACAGTTTGTAGGTCTCGCATCTATCTTAGAGTTATTATGGGAATAATACCTACCTTGGAGTTTTATACACACACATGTCTATCTTGGAATTACGTGCATGTAGATAAATTTATTCACCAAACTTGGAGTTTGGCGCCTTTTCCCTTTTTATATGGTCTCTGGATTTCTGTTGTGATTTCTAGATTCGATGTTATTTGTGTCATCACCAAATGATTTTTGTGGTTTTTACTTTTAGAAGCTATTTTGGGTTTTGATATTTGGTGATTGCATACTTAGAGTTTATTGAAGGATTCTTGTTGTTAGCCAATTCTTGGCTTTGTGTTCATATTTGAGATCTATATCATTACATCCATGTTTATTTTTCTTAACCCATTTAGTATAATCTAGAATGACCCGTTTATTATTTTATAATTCTCGGGTCAGATCAAGATATTTTAGGTGCTCCAGTTTGATAGTTCTAGATAGAATGTCACTCCAGTTATCTAGTTATCATTCACCTTATCATCATCTCATATATGTGTACATATTCATGTAGTGTTGTATCCTGTATTGAGCTTAGATTCTTTTATGTACATATTCGCTTCAGAAGATATAGTACAGATGTATTATATGGATCGTTTTGACCACAATCTTGCATATAATATTATTATTTATCTATTCGATCTGGTCAGGTGGTATCTATTTGAATTTCGCTATGTATATTCTATGATATGTGATTTTGTGATTTGTATTTATCATATATTGCTCTGGATTATTATTATCGCCGTTGTAGTTTTGTATTAAGCTTGGATTACATACATTGATTCCAGTTGAGGTTATATATATATAAACACATAATACCTAAATCGATGTATCAATGTCCGCTTAAAGCAAAATTCACGGATGGTCGCTCCTAACCAACCATATTCTCTACACTAGCAGATGGTATTTGTCAACCCACTTTTGGAAGGCAACATACAAGCAGATCTAACCCCAAACAATTGCACAAAACATAGCATAGTCGACTAACTAACATCGCAAGATGCTTAAAGTATGGTTTCAACAAAGTTCGAATTGCTTTAGGTTGCTTAGTGTCTGCTTCGAGTCACCTTCATGTTTGCTTTGAATTCAGAAGGGCTGCTTCGGGTCAAGGAAGTGTTCACCCCAGGTCTTTGAAGAACAAGCTACTTCGAGCCATCGCATCACCTGCTTTGAGTTGCTGTGGGGTTTACTTTAGGCCAAGGAGATGGTTGCTTCGGGTCAGAGCATTGAATTGATCGACAACCAGGAATTTACATCAGTTCGTATCCATCTAACTTCGCCACTACTTTGTATCCATCCCCATCTCATTCGTACCCATCCCACAAGTAACGATTCATATCCATCCAACCTCCCACTTCGTATCGATGCAACGGTGACATATTTCATATCGATCATACACTTGATCGATACAAAGAAAATATCCATGCATCGATACGAATAGAAGGCTCAAGAATCGATATGAAACCAAACAAAAAACATCGATGCGAAGGAACGAGATGTGGATCGATACGAAAGGTTCGACAACTGATCGATATGAAAGCAAGGATACATGATCGATACAAAGAACATAGCAACCGATGGATACGACTGAGGAAGCTGTCAACTCAGCATAAAATATGGATCTCACCTAAACAATTCCTCCACGTCACCATCTTGCTTGATATGAATCTGATTGATACGGGGCTATTAATATGAACAATTCAGTCAACCTATAACATCAATCTTGGATCGATCATAACTCGAGATCTAGCACTCCAAATGCCTTCAAATTTTCACCACAGCTTGGATACCACCGAAAAATGTTCGTGATCGATCCCAACGCCATTGGAATAATTTTGGATCGATACGAAGTACCTAGGGATCGATCATGGACAGATCCCAAACCCCCCTGGATCGATCACGTAGGCCTACCCACGTGTGAGAAGGAGAATTCCAAGTCCAAAGTCAGATATTTCCATGCTAAGCCTATAAATAGCAGCCTAGTGCCTCCAGAAAGGGAATATTTTTGGTTCTTCTATACCGTTATTCTACTGAACTCATTGTAACTCTGATACTATCAATTGTACTCTTTCAAATCAGTAAAGAATCATCAATAAAATAGCAACACTTCAAAGTGGATGTAGGCTACAATGCCAAGCCACTATAAATCTTGTCTTTTTACTGCTTTCCTTTAAATTTATGAGTGTTATCTACTACATACAATCTATCTATGATCTGTGATCTGTGATTGTAATTTGGTGCTTTCAACTGTATTTGGGTGTTTATGACCAATTTTGGCACAAACAGTATCACTCGGTAATTCCCTTTGTTACCGTGGACCTCAGGGTGGGGTGTCATAGATTGTAACAGCTCGCAGCTTACATAACATAGACATTGTCCCCAACTTAGTCACCTCCGTCTCATGGGCCAAGCCAAGGTAAGGGTTTTTGTTCTTCAAAAGGTCTTGGTGTTGTTATGAGGTGAAGGCTTTGGTATATAAGCATCCACTTTATAGTGTTATTCCACAATATGGGACTATAATTCCCACTTTGAGGGCTGTACAATTTCCCCCCTTTAGAACCCAACGCTCTCATTGGCTCATGAACAAATTTCCACCAGGCATTGTGGCTGTAATACCACAATCCGGTTGGGTATAGGCTCTGATACCAATTGTAACAGCCCGCACCTCACTTAACACATATATTGTCCCAAACTTAGTCACTTCCCCCTCATGGGCCAAGCCAAGGTGTGGGGTTATGTTCCTCAAAAGGCCTTGACTTTGTTATGAGGTGAAGGCTTTGGTATATAAGCACTCACTTCATAGTATTTTTTCATGATATGGGACTATAATTCCCATTTTAAGGGTGTTGCACTATAGTAACACATACAATTCCTCAATCATAAAATCTAAATTACAGTTTGTAAAAATAACATTCCATTAATAAAGGGTGGAATAACCTCAACCATAGCTTAATCTGCACCATACATCTTAATAATCCAACCATAACATAAGTCCACAACAAAACCTAGGCAAACCAAAGCATGAATGTATGAATAAATGAATACACAAAAACAATAACCAGCATAGCCTATAAAAATAAACGCATGTACTCAAAATAATTTGGTATTTTCAACATAGTAACCTATCAACCAATAACACGTGTGTGTTAATATATGCTGGCTACACCTTCATTATAATGTGTGTATCCTCAAAATAATTGATGAACTTCTTCATTGTCTCCTCTTCATAATAATTAGTGTACCGTTCCATTTTCATGCTATCTAGAATATCATGTGCATCCACTTAATGGTCACATCCTCAAAATAACATGTTCCTAGTCATGGTTATATCATCAAAATAGTATGTGTGTAATCATGGCTGCATTATCAAAATAATATATGTTTAGTCATGATTGAATCTTCAAAATAATATAGTTATATACTTAACGAATACTCGCCATGATTATAGTATTGTACCTTAGGATATATGAGTATTTATCACCATTTGGTTTCCTTTGCTCGTATCTACTAGGAACTAGACAACTCGTCTGGCAATCAGGGTAAGACGAATCTCCCATCAAAATATCCAAGCTCCGTCCTGCACAAGTGAGCATCCACATGTGCCTCTGCTTTACGAGCACACATCAAAACCTTCAAGTATCAATGATCCCTCAACACACTTCATATCCATAATAGAGCGCGTCCTAACTCTACTTCACAAGTTCCTATCATAGAACTTGTCCTTATGGATAATCATAGTTAACCCAAAAAATGGATCAACACCATGGATTGAGTATGAAAGCACCAGCCTTGTTTCTCAAGGCAAATGAAATAGAAAAAGCAATGGTCAATCGCAAAAAAAGTAAATGAACAAGAGATTTTTATAGTGGTTCGGCCACCAACGAAGCCTACATCCACTTTATAACTTTTGTTATTGAATTGACTGTTGATCACAAATCCCAATTGATTACAATTCTAATAGTTGAATACAGAGAGATCAGACCACCATTGATGGAGATAAAAGGAAGGATCTCAATTGCCCCATGGCATCCATTGTGAGGGAGAAGAAAGTTGAAGAATCTTCGTAACAGAGTTGCTTTAGTGATCAGAACAGCCAGCCCCCTTTCTGTTGAAGGTAGGATGGTATTTATTGAATTTTGAGAGCACTTATATCGAAACCAGAGCACCGAAGGCTTCTAATCATCACTATGAGGAAGCACATGAATTTTGAAAGTAAACCGAGCTAACTGTTTGGATCGATATCGATCCAATTGGATCGGATTGATATTGATCCAAATAGTTGAGCAATTCTTGCGAAACTTCCATTCCATAAGCATCCTTATCTGCTAGCGAGGCTTCCCTTGCAATTTCATTACTTCTTAACTTATTTTGACGATGAATCAGTAGTAGGTTAGATCAAACTGTAACTTGCATAGGGTAAGTCCTGATTTCTTCAACTCAAATGCTCAAAATGTTATCAAATTTAGTAGATAGGCTTAGAAGTGATGTAGGGACATAATGCATGTGGTTGAAGTACTGATGAGTCGATAATTTGGATCGGTACCAATCCAATTGGGTCAGATAGGTGATGATCCAAATATTTAACTTATTTTCACCCCAAATTCCCAAGGTTCATTTGTTATGTTTGTTTTAGGTGTTCCAGCCAAGTTTTGAGTCGTTCGCATTTAGTTTGACGTTCTAACTCCTTTTGAATTCTGTTAGGTTAAAAACCTAGATAATATTTGCCCCCAGAGCATGCTTTTATTGGAAACAAGGTATGCTCTGAAATTATTTATCATCCGATTTCCACTTCATGGAGCTTTATTGTTCGTATCTAGTGTCCTCAAGTAGTTGTTTTTGACGCCCTGGCTAACTATTAGGTCCTTAGTGAAAATCCTTTATAGTCGTAATTACTGGTTGATCTTAGCTTAGAGACTTCCAGGATGGGTAGGACATCAAGTTTAGCAAACAAGGAAAGTTTAAGGCCGTTTTGGGGGAAATTAATTGGATCGGTACCGATCCAATTTGATTGGATTGGCACCGATCCAAGTACATGTGAAATTTTTTGGCTCCCTATCTTCTTTTTTATATATACAGGTCGGATCTCCTATTCCTCATTTCATACTGTTCGAGCCAAGCCCATCCAATCCAAGCAAAACCCTAGCTGATCCAACTGTTGTTGCCACTGGAGCACCTCCACGGTGATATCTATCTCTAGAATCGCCAATCACCTCCTTTAGAAGCTCTTTCCACTGTTCACTTGTCACGACTTTGCCTGCCCCATGTCGTCTTCGATCCACTTTTTGTCGATCCAAAGTATTGTAATTTAAGGTATCTTGGATCGAAAAACTTATCATTATTCTTCTCAGCAGCGAAGGTGAAGGTTGGTGAAGTGAGTTTTGGCGTAATACTATGTTATTAATTGGTTAGGTTGAGTTAGCGACGGTCATAGTGGAAGATCCAGGCTCTTTGCGACTTTGGGGAAGAACATAGTAAATCGGGTTTGAAGTTCTTCATAGAGTGATGCCAAGGTCTTGCTTCAGTTATCGACATGTTTTGTTATCTTCATCCTCAAAATCAGAATTAGCTTATATCGAGTTTCACAGTCGATTCCGGCCTGACATCTCATGGATTGCGGATTGATTTTGCTTTTTCTGGGAGATGATAATAACTTAGGATAGCATCTTGCGTGCAGCTTAGGTTACTATCATCTTCCAGGAAACTAAAATCGACTTATCTAGATAATTTCCTTCCTGATCCGGACCCACTAATCTACAGTTGCTTGATTTCGACAGGACTTGTCATTACACAGTCAGCGTACCTGGAATGTAAAGAGCTTTTTGTATCGCATTGGACAACGGATTTGTTATCGATCATTGATCCACAACGGGTAAATGTAGACATAATAAATGGACAAGGATTTCTTTTTCCAATGTGAGTGAGCCTTCTACATGGAATGGTCCACTTGCAACGTTCAGGACGCCGCGCCCGCTCTCGCATAGATTACGCATCGCACAAACTCACGGTTAACGCTTGTTAGGGGCACTTAGTGGTTACGTACCGATAGTTATTGGATAACTATGGAATGACTCACTCGATAGTTTTTAGTTGGTTAATATAATTAAGGTCAAACAGAAAATATCGATGTGACTGATTTACATAGTTCTCTTGACTTGAAAATACTGTGAATCTTCAATATGAAAGCTCCACTTTGATTATAGCCAAATCATGGTATGACATCCATCGAGTGACTATAGTTGGATCAAGTGGAAGTATTGTAAGCGAAGCACTATTCAAGAGAGGATTCGTCTCCTCAGTTATATGAACTTAGTATCACATTCAACTTAAGTCAACTCAAAGTCAAAGTCTCTGGCCAAAGCATTTCGGTTAATAATAATTGTTATTATTGAACCAAGGACGTTGTATTTGGACTATAAAGTTGAATGTGGATGAGGTTGGAATTTTGACCATTACCAAATATAAGTCCAAAGTGATATAGTTTTGACAAAGATAATTAGTATAAACAAATGTCATAACCGGGAAACTCTTATTAAACTAAAATTGGATTTAACCAAAAATGAGTAAGCGATAAATTTGGCCATAATGTCACACCACCTACTAAGTGACTTGTGAAAGTTAACATTAGAATAGTTCGATGTTAATCGCTGACCAAATTTACACCCAAGAGTTACACATCCGAAATGATGAATTCTTTTAAGACCGAACGATTTAAAGTCTATAGTTGTTATAAATTAATTAAACTAATTAATATTTATGAAATATTAATTATAAAATTTGGATATGATTTGAGAAATAAATAATGTTATATATATGCTCGAAAGGCGAAAGGTGAAGGGGACTTGGGATAATTTTCAAAATCGTTTTGAAAATTATTGTTATAGATTATAAATTTAATAGTTAAATTTGAAATAAAACATGTTTATAATAAAAAATTTATTGTTACATAAGTTTTCAAAATGTTTGAAAGGATAATGATATTTTCAAAATGTTTAAAAGTATTTATATAATAATTTTAATTTTAAATTTATTAATAAGATTAATAAAATAAATTAATTAAATATGTTAATTAATTAATGCATATATGCATGTATTATATATGTTGATATATGTTAAGTTATTCAAAATGTTTAAGATAACATAAGTATATATGTATGTATACAAGATAAATTTTGAAAATAATACATTTTAATAAAATTGTTTAATTGAATAAATAATTAAAGGTTAATTAATTAAATAATATATATATATATATACATATATGATATCTGTGTGTTACACTATAAAGGTTATAGTATACACTATAAATGTTATAGTAGATATGTCCAACATAAAAGTTATATTGGAATACTAATTTAAATTTAATTAATGAGTTAATTGGTTAAAATTAATTAGATGAGATTTATTTAATGATATATTATATGTAAGACTATCATATAAGTAATATGAAATATAAAAGTTATATAACAATAAAACTTATAAGATAGGTGTGTAAACTAAATGTGGAACATTAAAGAAACCCAAATGGACTTGAGAAATAAATACATAAGTAAACGTACATATACCGTGATTTCCGATGTGTTTGGGACTTGAATCGCTTGGGTATTTCATAAGAAATATATTGTTCTGTAATTCAGTATCACTCAATATGTATATTGATTATAAATCTTCAATATAATGTTTTTCTCTACCATATATATATATATCAATAAATTACTTACATAATCCTTAGTCGTTGAGCAAACTCAAGCTAGGGATGTTATGCGTAGTATTATTTATATATTGAAAAGATGAGGTAAGATAACTATATGTATTTGTCGAGAAAACTCAAGGCACATCAACTTGAATGATTTCAAAAGGATCATATTGTGTTAATGTAACACAAGATCATAACCTACGAGATACATCTAAGAACTCGATCGTTGAAATGCCATCTTGATCGGTTCTCATAAAGCGCAACATATTTGATGTCTAAATGTTAAGAATAATTGAATGCGCTTTTGTAAAAGATTTGTTACGGTATTGTAGTAAAGTTTTCTTTTGAATAGTTTGACCATTTGAAAGAAAAACGAATGTATAAGAATAAATGTAATTTAAGGTAAAGTTGGAATGAAGAGAATGAATAATCACTTCTGCTTCATACAGAAATATTGGAAACAAGAATTGTAATAATAATTGATACTTAATATTGTAATATGAAATATGATTTTTATTTTGAAATGTATTTTCATATAGAAAATTATTTTCTTTAACATTTATTTCTTTGAGTTCAAGATATTTAATCAAAGAACTCTGCACTGTAAACTAGTTGCAACATATGAAATAAGTAAACTATATTAACAATATTAAGTGAATGGTGGACCTCTAAATTTAATACGCTATTAGAGTAATAGCAGAAACAGTGGGAGCATGTTATATATTACCTAATGATTGCATCAAATTTCGAAAATCATTTTCGTAAAATGTACCGAACATTATTTGTGAAATAATGTTTTTTTTTGTATTGACTGAAAAATAGATATAACTATATTTCAGTATGAGTATTATGAATATTCATTATGAAACAGAACTATATTATGGAATTTGTTTTCATAGTAAAAGTGATGCAAAAAAAATACATATGTGTCTAATATTATTTATAGTTGTTTTGGAATTATAGACTTAGCAATAGTTTTAAGAAATAATTTTACTATATAACCATGAATCATATGACATAGGTTAATTATACCTAAAACAATTAGTGGCTATGCACCCATTCAATGGGAGCATCATATGAATTGAACTCATTGAGTTAATACATATCGATGTATGAAATCACAAGTCCGTTAATACCAAAAGGGTTCCATATACTTTGTTATATTCGTCGATGATTTATTACCAACATGTACATATGTATTGGATATGCATGCAGTAAGTTTATGATAAAATCATAGAATATAAAAGAAAAGTAAATAAAATAACATGCAATAGAGTAAAATGATTTGATTTGGTCGAATAAGTGAGTATATTGGAAAGAGTTCCAAATGCACCTAAAACTGAATATAGATTCAACCTCAAAAGTCACTCCTCCATGTGATACATAATGATGCATCGATAAGGAGTAATCAGACATTGTTGGACAATTTACGATTAATTATGAGTGAAGTTGAGTTAGTTTCTTTCTATAAGATCATGTAATTAAGAATATTACACAAGGTTGATATTATTTCATCTAAATTAAAGTTTATAAAATCATACAAGATAAGGGTTTGCAAGAAATCCCAACATATCCTAGGCCAAGGAGTTGGCAGGTTGTGCGAATTGAAAGATTGCATGCAATAATTATTGATGAGGGATCTTGTATGAATCTCTAAAAGGTTTTTTGGAAAGGTCTGTCATCAAATGACATATTTATGTTTTGAACATAATTTTTGTAAACTAAGATCAATTTTATAAATAAAAAGGTTCATAAAGCATTCGTGAATCCCCATTCGGTTGTACTATGAAATAATGTTGTTTCAAGATATATTAACTTCACTGTGAAGGAATTTTTTTGAGAAATTTTCGATAGTCAAATGGAATTGGATCCGATCCATAGATAGAACTGATCATATGAGATGAAGTGATATTCACTAATCTAAATGAACACATAGCATTAGAATGTTTAATAAGTATTCTCGTACATTGAAGGGAAACTATGGGCTTCTTATTAATCTCGAAAATATATATTACCCTCGGTTGTTCAATTAAACCATTAAGATTGTTGACTCTATATGGTATGATGCCCAAATCTAAAAGAATTCCAAGCACACTATCGAAATATGATTTTGGTAGTCGTAACTAAAGAGATGTGATCCATCGGCTGAGATTGTGTCTTTATTGGAAAGACTAATGTGGTTGGAATTAAATGAGCAATGTTGATAAGAATAATATCACAAATTTCAATTGTTTAAATTAGCATAACAGGTTCGATATTCAGCATGCTCAAGTTAATTCAAATTTACTCACAAAATTATCGCTCAATGGGACTTAGTGTTTTGTACTTATGTATTGAAACAGAAAATTCTAAATAATGATTTAAATTAAGTCATTTACACATATTAACCAAAAATGCCTCGAAGTCAGTGGGACCGATATTTGGTTTGTGAGTCTTTGGATATGATCCAAGAAGTGATACGATTTTTCATTTTATAAGCATAAAGATTGAATAAGTATTTTGATAGATATATCAAATAGTTTGATTTTCTATCAGTGCAGAGGAAGCATGTGTTCATAAGAAAGAACATCAAAAAGGTACATTGATATTTCTAAACTATAAGTAAACAACATATTGTTGATTGTAACAATATGCTTGTGTTAAAATCAACTTTAATTGTTTTAATACTCAATTTTGGATTATAAATGATGTCTTTTATGGCGAGTATAAAAGATATAGGGATTGTCCTAAAACGATACAAGAACATCTTATTAAAAGGGGAACATGTAAATTGGATTCCTTATGCATTAGCAATAAGATTTATCATACAGGTTATGTTGTGTATGATATTGTGTTTTTTTACGTATTTGATACATAGAGAAAATATAAAATCCAAATTGATAGCACTAAATGGTTGTTTGAGGTATTCTCGCGTATTTATGAAATACTAGAGAATTGTTTATAGAAATAACAAATTCGTTATGATGGAATGTTTGGACACAAATTTTTATTAGTGATATTGAGAATAACATGTCGATGATAAAATTCAAGTTAAAATCTTTTATTCGAAAATATTTCAAAATAAAAGTGATTGTGGTTGATTCAACGAAATGTTGAGAACATTAACTTGAATTGCGCTACAATAACCAATGTATGTAGATATAAATGCACAAATTTACAATTGAGCCAAAGGTGATTCCGAATGTTGAGAATCCCATAATATTGTTTTAAGATAACAGTGTCATGAAATTGGTCATGATAGAACTTAAAGCTCACTAGAAGTCGAAAGACATACTTCAAATCGTTCCACGTGATAAAGGCAGTCTATTAGTGTCAGAGAGAGTTAATCAACAAAGTAGATAACTAAAACATAATAGCATACCCATTCACTAAGGGACCGGCCTAATTATTTTTGAGAAAACTGATTGGAGAAGTTGGAATTAGATTCCATAATTGACCCCAAGTGCAAGTGGGAGATTGATAAATTTAGGATATGCCCTAGGGGCAATTATGTAATTTGTAACATATATCTAACTCATTGACCAATCTTTTTTGAAATAAAGCGTATTTTCTTTCTATTATATACTTGATATAATGTGATTATATTAATTACTTAACTTAATTAAAAGTATATTTAATAGAAAAATCCATAAATGGTATATTTTGTGATAGTAGTTACAAAGTATTGTAACTACGAGTAATTTAAAACAATGAAACAAATATAACATTTTAAATATTTCTAGTCAAGGTGCATCGAGACTGGATATCGATGTATCCATTGAGACTGGAATACATAACGCTCTCCAAATGTTGGACAGTGTGTTACTCATGACTGCTGGGGGGAACCTAGGGATTATGTACCAATAGTTATTAGATAACTATGGAACGATTCACTCCATAGTTTTCTGTTGGCAAATATAACTAAGGACAAACAGAAAATATCGATGTGACTGATTTACACAGTTCTCTCAACTTGACAATATTGTGGTTCTTTAATATGAAAGCTTTGCTTTGATTATATTCAAATCATGGCATAGCGTCCCTCGAGTGATAATAGTTGGGTCGAGTGGAAGTATTGGAAGTGAAGCACTATTCAAGAGAGGATTTGTCTCCTCGGTTATATGCGGTTAGTATCACAGTCAACTCAAAGTCAAAGTCTCTGGCATAGCATTTCAATTAATAATGATTATTACTATTGAATCAAGGACTTTGTATTTGGACTATAAAGTTGAATGTGGATGAGGTTGGAATATTGATCACTACCTAATTCCATAAGTCCAAAGTGGTATAGTTTGTTTTGACGAAGAGAATTGGTATAAACAAATGTCACAACTAGGTAACGCTTATTAAACTAAAATTGGACTTTACCGAAAATGAGTAAGCAATAAATTTGGCCATAGTGTCACACCACCTACTAGTGACGTTTAAACGTTAACATTGGAATAGTTTGATGTTAATCGCTGACCAAATTTACGCCCAAGAGTACACAGCCGAAATGATGAAATCCCTTAAGACCGAACGATTTAATTAGTTTATAATTATTATAAATTAATTAAATTAATAAATATTTATGAAATATTAATTATTAAATTTGAATATGATTTGAGAAATAAATAATGTTATATATATATTTGTAACAGTTATAAATAATTGATTGATATACAACATTGACAAGCGATTAAATTAGATTTAATTGCATAGTATATTGGCTTGGGCTTAGATGTGTTTAAGGCCCATCATTAGGGTTGCAAAATTTCAGTTTTGGGAAGGTCTAAGGGTGGCTAAAACATAGGGAATTGACTTGGAGATAATGGATTGATATCAAGTGAGAATAGAGAAAAAGGTATTCCTCGTTTCTCTCTAATACAACCATATATATATATATATATATATATATATATATATATATATATATCTGTGTGTGTGTGTGTGTGTATGTGTCTCTAAAATAATAATAAAAAATTTAGCCTCCATTACCTTCTACATTTCTGGTTAAAACGTAGCTCTCAATTCACTCCAAAATTCTCAAATATATTTCAAATTAAAATAATACTATTCGATGGTTAGAGGTCTGTGATTCTAGACTTGTAATATGACGAATCAAGAACAGTAGAAGGAAGGAAAGTCATTGCTTCAACGTGGATTCAAAGGCATCATTAAATAGGTAATTTTAATTCATATTAAAGTAATTAAATTATATTCTATAATCCTATAACGAGAGATTTCATATCTGTATAAATGTATTGCTAATATATGTTTAGTTATGTGAGATTTTGTAAGTAGATGTAGTCGTCACAAATCAGTTTGGTTATGTGCATAATTTGTTATTATACTATTTGACTTATGTACGGAAAAATTTTATTTTCTGTACAAAATCAATTTTTGTCATAAATAATTGTTTTATATATATTTATTAATAAATTCATACGTACACACACATATATATATTAGTGTATATTTCTCTCTCATAATTGCACATATGCATATAATATATATATATATATATATATATAATTTTAAAAAATTAGTACACTTATTTATATATAATATGAATTTAAAAATTTGAAAATTAATTATCATACATATATTCATATTTTTAAATTAAAATTTATTGAATTTTGAATTTACATTATATATAAAATAATTATTTCTTTAAATATTCAAATTTATATTTGTTTAAAAATATTATTTCATTCCAGAAACGTATAGAAAAAATTTAGGACTTTTTCAATAAAGTTTATTATTTTTAATAATTAATATTATTTCAAAAAAACTGCTTATGATTTATTAAAAATAATAATTTAATTGAAAATTTCTTCAAAAAATTTTGTAACTTTTCATCATGTTCCTAGAAATTTTAAAATTTGAATTGTTAATAATATATTATTTTATTTTTAATAATTATTGCCGAAATCAATGCATTGGTTTTTAAAAATAATATTTTAACTTTAAAAAATCTCTAAATTTTTTCTAAGCTCTATTTTATGATCCTAGATTTTAAAAATTGTAAAATTTGAATTTTCATCAATAGATTATTTTATGTTGATTATTTACAGATGAAAACATTATTTTATTCATAATATATACAAATTAAAATGCTAAAATTATTATGTTTGCAAGACTAAGTTAATTTTGAATTATAAATAATTTTTAATAATTTCTCTCTCTCTCTTTCTATATATATATATATATATCCATATATAAATGTTTTTTGTTCAGATAGTATATATAATATATTTATACATACATGTATGTGTGTGTCGTAACACATATACATGCACATATTTGGACAACATACATGACATATAAAATGAGCTAATATGTCTATTGCAATATAAATCCCAACATCTACATATGGACATATTATACCTTTCATGGATTATTATGTTGCACATGCACTCACACATATACGTATATGATACATTCGTGTGTAAACTAAATCAAATAAAATTAATTTCATATCTTAATATATTTAAATTTAAATAAAATAAATGATTTTATTTAAATGGAATTTAGAAATGTTCATATTCGGTTAGACTTCATAGGCCCGATAAATATCCTCCCGAGGATTAATTATGGACCACAAGGGGTAAGTTTCTCTCACTAGGCATAAAATTTCATGTGGCCGCTAAAAAGTCTTCTAAGCGATCGTTTACTCTTTTGCAGTCCTCCCGAGGATTAACAAGGATTAAGCGCTTGTGCCAGCTCTCAGTGCCCTTAAGGTGTTCGATGCCCAAGAGCGCACGATCATATTTCTGCTCACCGACGAGAATCTTTGTCAATGCAGACTTTTACATCCCAGGAGACCAGTTAGGTTTGTTAGTGCCCCCTCTCATTCCAAAGCTCAGGCTCACTCTGTTTCTACCTTCTGCGATTCTGACGAAGATGATGATGATGAAGAGAAAGATAGTGACTCATCTAGCGAGTCAACAGAAACTTCTGAGGAAACCAAAATCCAAATTAAGACCGTCTATCCGCCCAAGATGCCTTCGATCCCAGAGGAGAAGAAAGAGGAGTTGGTTCATCGGGAAGGTAAAGCTCCGTAACTGTGAGAAAGGAGGAACTAATGAGGGACTACCTTCAATCGATGAGGAAGCAGACTTGGACACGGATATCGATGAAGGCGGTGTTGATTTGGGTGACAAGTCCCCGAAGTTAAGTCCCAGGCATACTCCATCGCCCCCTCCAAAAAAATACTTTGAAGAAGACCCTCCTAAAGATGAACCTACACCCGCTCATTTGCCGGGAGATGTCTAATTTGACTTTAGAGATGCTAGTGACATCTATGTAGATGTGAAAGATCTAATGGGTGATACTACTTTGGGAGGGTTGCCTTCTTAGCCTGCCCGAATTGTTCCCATCAAAATAAATATCCTGACATTAATTGGCGATCTATCTGATTTGTGTTATTCTATTGAGGTTGTTAAACTATAGCACACAATTCACTAGGACCGTGCATTTCATTGTTATTCGTCTAGAATTTTTTTATCAAATGTCTTGTCTCCAAAAGTCGTTTTGTTATTTTCCACAGGGATCATGTCTCGGAGATTCTACAATGATCTTAACCGAGCGCTCGAGTCTCGGCATTCGCAAAGACATCCATCCCGATATTACTCCTCCCGTGAAACCGATGAAGAGAGATGAAGGAGAAAAGATAAAGAGGCAGAGGAGGGCCGACAGACTAGGAAGGATCAAGACCGCAGCTGAGGAGCGGCCAACCAAAAGGGAAAATCCCGATTGAGCTGGGAGATTCGTCTAAGAAATTAAAGAAAGATCAAGAACGTCTTCCTGCTTACGCTTTCGAAGCCCTGACCTCCTCCACCCACGCTATTACTACTGCTCTTCTAGTTTCAAGGCGAGCTCCTTACATTCTTCTTATCGGCCCCCCTCTACTACAGGCTGCATTTCCCCACTTAGTCTTAAGAGGGGTTGTTTTCGACCAGCCCAATCTAAAGTCGGTCCGTGTTGAATCTTACTCACCTCTTATTCAGGCGATCTAAAGCGGCTTGGAGTAGGCCGAGGGGTAGGAGAAACTATGCATGCAACTTTGACCATTAACCAAAATAATTGCTAGGAGATACTCTGAAAAAGATGAATTTGAGAAGTAGCTTGCAGACCATGACATGGAAATTGAAAGGTTGAAGAAGGAGAGAGATGATGCCTTGAAAAGGGAAGTAAGAGTGCTTCTTTGTTCGAGGAGCTGAAGCAAGCAACTGAATGAGCCGCTCTCATATTCAGAGACAAGATAAAGAAAAGTGTCGTGCCAACGAGATGGCTCGGAAAGAGAAGTTAAATGCAAGTGAGGCGACGATCGAGGTAGATAAGAGAGTCATAGCTGAACAATCCCAAGAAATTGCCTCTCTACTCGCTCAAATTTTAGCTTTGGAAGCTGAGAAAAATCAACTACCATGGAGAAGGCTAGCACGGAGACAAGATTTTTGGTGCTCCAAGATACTTTTGCAAGAAAAATGGAAGGTTTAGACATCATTATTCTTGGTTTCTATGCTAACTCCGTGCTTCATCAAGGTAGCCTCAGTTATTTAGGCCCGTCGTTCCGTCGTACGCTCGTGGTGGTTTGGGAGGAAATTCTAGCCAATTCAATGACATGGGTGGCGGTTATTCTAAGGAAGAGTTGGTTCAAGCCTACTTGACTAAGGAATCCCGCCAAGCTCCAGTGGAAGGCCAAAGAATCTTAAAGCTGGAGAGGGAGCGTGAATCCACTATTGTCACGGCCACCACCGAGGCTATTGTCAAACACTTTCCTTCAGGACCGGGCGAGTCATTGTTGCATTTCCATACCGACGAGGGGGTCGCTGCTACTTCTCTCATGATTGTGCAACCATTGATGAAAGGCAACATGAAGGCTTCGAAGTTGTTGCACATGACCAAACCCCTATTGTAGATAAATTTCTACTCTTTTCCATACTTCAAGATTTTCAATTCACGCCTAATGAAATCACTGAGATAACTGCCCGTTATTTCGATATTGTAGATCAACCTCCTTCTATTGGTTTGCCTTCTCATCACAACGCGGGGTCTGCTGCTATTTTAACCACATCAACCGTTGTCTCTGCTTCTGGCTCACAACCTGGTCCATGTTCTAAGAAAATTAAGGCTCTACATAGTTTGGATGACCCCTCTATTTCTCAAGTGGAGAGCTTGGCAGCTACTGGTGCGCAATAGCAAGCAGCCAACCGAGAAAGTGGAAATAGAGCAGCCGAAGACAAAGGAACAGATGGTTACGGTGAAAAAGGAGAAGGTTGAAGCAGAAAGGAAGTCATCTAAGAGCTGTCACCGACCTCGCAAGCATATGGGGAAAGGAGGTTCCACTAGCAATCTCGCTTCCAAGAGTGAGTGTACCCCAGGCAAGGATAGGCCCAAGGAACTGCAGATTAGAGGTGGGAAAGGAGACCGAGGTAGTGGCGAGCAGACGTCCTGATTTGACTGCCCTCCTCTTGTTGTTTTTTTTATTACCTTTTGTAGAAGTGCAGAGTCTACACTCATTACTTTTATGTTGTTTTCATAGCGAAACTTTTAATTTTCCTTTTTATTGGATGATATTTTGTGGGTATGGCCCCCGCATTTTGACTTTGTACAGAAAATGCTATAAGTAGTACAATATTGACATTTTGATTATAACTTTGCCTGTCTACTTATTACGTTTCATGTAAGTATGCCAATTTTATTTACTGCTATTTCATTTTATCTAGTCCTATAGTTACTGCCCAAATTCTTTGTTGGGAGTGACAAAACTGTGAAGTACAAGGTTTTTTTTGTTTTTGACTATCGGCGTGTATGCTTTCCATTTCACAGGGCTGATTACTTCAAACACTTGACGAATGACCAGTTGATCCGAGTGACTTTTTGGCAAAATGTAACCAGACCTGTTTTGCGGTTACTATCTTTGAGAACTTGTGATTTGAACGCCTTGATTTCAAAGATATTATCGATCAACGGTTGGAATTCTCTGTCGATTCGAGTCGTTTGACACTGCTACATTCATACCTATTACTCCCAATGGTGGGAATAGGCTGATTCATGTTATTCCTACAATAGACAAGTTTTCCAGCGTGGCCGAGACAATACTGGTACTTAAGAGTGTGCATGGCTTATGAAATTCATGGCATTTGAGAGGGTGCACGGCTTATGGATTTGGGATCGATATGACAAGTCAATCCGTAACTGTTTGGAATTTCTTGACATTACTAATCTTCGGGATGTGAGAGGTTTGTGTTTTGATAGCGTGGTTCATATCTCAAGAAGTAATGCGCGGCTTATAGGGATGCGCGACTTTGGTTGTTGTGCTTGCTTGGATGCGATTCCACAATCTAAGAAGCGGTGCACGACTTACGAAATGGGCGACTTTGATTTGGGCCTTCCCGAGGTCGGCGAAGCAACACAGATTCTTAGAAGGCGGGGATTGGGTTCCCCCGATCCAAATGTTTGAGTCGATTTGTTTCTGTCGACTAGGCGGGTAAGTGAGGCATACTTGAGCGTGATTTTACTATCTCAAGCAGCAATCGCATGGTTTTGAGCCGATTTGACCCCGTCGACTTAGCAGGTTACTTTTATCAACACAGTTTTATTGGTTAGAAAGCAAAACAATTTTATTAAGAAAAGTTAGGAATGTTTTACCTAATTACAATGCCCCTAGTACTCTAAGGTGGTTTATTTGCTAAAAAATAAGAATCACATAAGATAGTTTCAGGTAAAGTAACGACACAGGGATTCGATGTCGGGTAATTTAGATTCTGTCAATAGTTGTCAGTTTGAATGTTCCATCCCCTGGCTTTGACTGATTACATACAGCCCTTCCCAGTTTGGAACAAACATTCTTGGTATAGAATAGACCCATTTGAGGACAAGGTCCAAGGCTCGGTTGTGAAGTCTGGAGTTGAAGTACTATACGACCCTTTTTTAGTGGACGACGGTTCTCAGTTCGGCTTCTTCTCTTTTTCATCAACCATGTCGAGTACCTTGAGCGGGAGCTGCTCGTTTTTCCTTTGGTTAAAGTTTCTTTTCAATAAGAGGGGACTTTTAGTTCGACTGAGATCATTGCTTCTGAACCTTATGCTAGGGAGAAAGGAGAGTGCCCAATTACAGATTTGTACATTGTCCTATAAGCCCATAGTGCGAGTAGATGTTCATCAACTTAATTTTCTTTAGCTTTAGTTAGTCTCTTTTTGATGATTTTGTTCATTTCTTCCACCTGCCTGTTTGCCTGCGGATGCGCTATGGTGGAAAAGCTTCCTTGATTCGAAAGCATTTGCAAAAGTCTTTGAACTCAATGCTTTCAAATTGAGTCCCGTTATCCATAATGATTTTCTAAAGCACCATAAACCTACATATGAAGTTTTAGTGGCAAAATTAATAACTTTCTTTATGGTAATATTTCCAGTGGTTTCGCTTCGGCCCATTTGGTGAAATAGTCAATGGCAACTATAGCGTATATAGGCCCTCCTTTAGCTATTGGTAATAAGCTAATCAAATCGATTTCCCATATTGCGAACGGCATGGGCTAACCATCTGCATTAGGTATTTTGATCTTGTTGAATCTTTGGCATAGGTCACACCGTTTGGCATAATCTACTGCATCATGGTTTACTGTTGGCCAGAAACACCTGTATCAAAGAATTTTCTTTGCAAGGGTTTGCCATCGGTATGGTCTTCGTAGTCGCCTTCATGAATTTCTTATAGCATCCTTCGAGCTTCGTCGTTGATCATACATCTAAGCAAGGAGGCAAAGAATCCACTTTGGTAGAGTTTCCCCTCCTGCATTATGAACCATGGTGTCTTTCGAAGAAGTTTCTTTCGCTGATTCCTATCTGTGGGGAGGGCTCCTATGAGAAGATGGTCTTTAATGGGTGTCATCCATGTTTCTGGTTCTTCGGTGGCTCCGAAAGTCCAATCTACTTCCATCTTGCTTATTCTTTGAGTAGTCAGATTTTCAACTAGGACTAGCTCCAATGATTGAGCTCCCTCGGTACTGGCAAGTTTGGCTAAGTAACCCGCCTTCGCGTTATGCTCTCTAAGGATGTGAGTTATGGTGTAATGCTCACTGTCGTTCAGTAGCTACTGTACTTTAGATAGGTATGGGGTGAGGTCCCCCCCTTCGAGACTGATATTCACCTATTACCTGGCAGACGACTAGTTGTGAGTCGCTATAGATGTAAAAAAAATTCATCTCGAGTTCTCTCATGATTTTTAGTCCCGCTATCAATGTTTAGTACTCCGCTTAAGTATTTTTTGCAGGGAATTCCAAGCATAGGGCATAGCAGATGGATTGTCCTTCGGGAGTTTCAAGCACTAACCCTGCTCCTGAGCAGGAATTATTGGATGCACCATCGACGAACAGCTTCCAGAGTGTTTCCACCTCTTGAGTAATTTCTTCTTCATTATCCCTTATAGTAAACTCGATAATGAAATCTTCCAAATCCTGCCCATTAATTGCTCTTCGGGGATGATATATGATTTCGTATTGGCTCAACTTGATGTTCCATTTAATAAGTCGTCCAAAGGTCTCAGAGTGGTATAGTATTTGCTTCACAGGTTGATCCGTCAAGGCTTTGAGCCGTGCGCTTAGAAGTATGGTCATAATTTTTGGGATATGATCAAGAGGAAATATGCTAGCTTTTCCAATTTTGGATAGTTCTTCTCTGCTCTAGTGAACCGTTACTGATGTAGTATACGAGTCGTTGGATCCTAGCTTCTTCACGTACAAGAGCGACACTAATGCATGAGGTAGATGGCTAAGTAGATGAATAAGTCATCTCCGTCTACTAGCTTTGATAGAATTGGCGAGGTTCCCATATGTCGTAGTAATTCTTCGAATGCGGTTTGACATGCCTCATTCCGTTTGAAATTTTTGTTTCCTTTCTTCAATTCATCAAAGAATGGTACGCACTTTTCGGTAGCTTTTGAGATGAATCGACTTAGCGTTGTGACTTTCCAATTTAGGCTTTATAAATCTTTTTATTCCTTGGGGCCTTAACCTCTCATAGAGCAGTAATTTGCTGTGGATTCGCCTCGATGCCTTTGGCACTTACGATGAACCTCAAAAACTTTTCTGAGGCCACTCCAAAGTGGCACTTAAGGGGATTCAAATTCATTCAATATTTTTTGACTCTCTCGAACATTTTGGCAAGACTGTATGCGACTTAGCCAACATGTCATCCACATATACCTCCATCGTCTTCCTAATCTGACGCTTAAACATGGCGTTTACCAGTCGCTGGAAAGTTGCCCCAGCATTCTTTGAGCCAAATGGCATTACTTTGTAGTAATACAGTCCCAGGTCGGTAATAAAACTGGTATTTTCTTGGTCCGGTTCGTGCATCATGATCTGGTTATACCCCCAGTACGCATCCATAAACATAGCAGTTCATGTCCGGCTGCTCCATCCACAAGATGGTCAATTCTGGGCAAAGGAAAGCTGTCTTTCGGGTGGGCTTTATTTAAGTTCGAGTAGTCGGTACAAGCTTGCCATTTTCCATTGGATTTCTTGATCAAAATAGGGTTAGATACCAACTTGGGTTAGGTCACATCACAGATAAAACCATTGGCCATCAGCTTGTCTACTTCTTCTCTCAACGCCTTAGACCGTTTGGAGCCCAGGCTGTACCTCTTCTACTTTATCGGTGTATGCTTGGGATCAATATTGAGTGCGTGGCATGCAATTTTCGGTGATTCCCCACACATATCGGAGTGTGTCCAAGCAAACACATCCAAGTTGGCATGAAGAAATTTAGTGAGTTCCAATCACATCTTCTTTCCAAGGTGCGATCCAATTTTCAAGACCGCATTGGGACATACTTGTCGACTGAGACAGACACTGTCAATTCTGTCGGTGCTGCCCGATCCTCTCCTAACTCTTCTTTCTAGGTTCTAAAGCCTCTTCTAATCGGCTATGGTCCCCAAGCAAGGGCGGCTCTGTAGTTACTTTTCGGCAGGTTCACGAATGTGGAGAGTTCTTCCTACATTTCCCCCTTTTTCCTTTCTTTTGGGTTTGGCCGGTTCTGTAATATAACATTCTCTGGAGGCACTTTGGTCTCTATTGATTACTTTGGTTTTGTTCACCGTTGGGAATTTCATGGTAAGGCACCACTAGGCTAAAGCAATTTTGAAATCTACTAGTGCGGGCAATCCAAGAAGGCATTGTATGCGGAAGTTTCATCTACGATCATGAAAGTTTGGATGAGGGTGACTCTTCGATCGCCTTCCCCAACTTCTACAGGCAAGTCAATTTTTACAATGGGTTGTTTGGGTTCACCGGTGAATCCTAGAATTTTTGTTTGGCAAGCGGATACGTCTTTCATGCTGATCTTCATCTGATCAAAGGTGCTTTTGAAAAGGATATTCATGGAACAGCCGTTGTCTACCAATACTCATCGGACCATAAGAGGTCTGATTCCTACTGTCACGACCATAGGATCGAGAGTTGGAGCTTCTACTCCCTGAGTGTCTCGATTTTTAAATATTATATCGTCGTTTAGGATTCTCTGTTGCTTAGCAGGGGTTCCATCTTTGATTGCAAGGCTTGCAACTTTTGGAGTGTGCTTTAATGAGTACGCATACCGCTCCATTTCTCCCTAACTCTTCTGCATGGATTGTGCTCCTCCAGATATTGTTCCAATGATGAGTCTTTGTTCAGTTCATCTTGATCCCTCTTCGCTAGTTTCAGCTTGGTTCCCTCAATCTCTAGGAGCTTGGAGAGCCACGGGTTGGTTAGGATTTGATGATTTCTTCACATATTGCTGAAGTTTGTTTTCCCGAATCAGCTATTCAATCAAGTTCTTCAGGCAACGGCG
This sequence comes from Allium cepa, assembly GCA_030765085.1. Taxonomy (NCBI): domain Eukaryota; kingdom Viridiplantae; phylum Streptophyta; class Magnoliopsida; order Asparagales; family Amaryllidaceae; genus Allium; species Allium cepa. The sequence goes on from CM060934.1 coordinate 532,589,902, forward strand.
CTCATTCATGTGTGGCCATGCGTTTCATGGAAGCGATAGTACTTCCCGAAGTGCTTTTGCTGTTCAGTTGCTTCCTTTTTAAGAGGTTTCTTGTCCGCCTCTGTCCCTTGCGTTGCGAGGTAGATGTTTTCTGGAGTGTCATTGAGCGGGGTGTAATCTTTGGGCCTGACGCCTTTAAGCTTCTTACTGTTGCTATTTCATTTATTGGAGTTTTTATTTTTCCTTTTCTGGTTTCCATCTTTTACCGCATTTGCTTCAGTGGTCCTAGAGGTACTATATGTCCTGGTTTATCGCCATGCCACTTTGCCCAATGTTCATCGGTTTTAAGCTCGCGTGTTTCCTTTCTAATTCTTGTGTCCCTTTCAATCTCAAGTACTGGCTCGCCTTTCGATTGAAATCTTTCCTAGTAGCGGGCTGTTTCATTTTGATACACGTTTTGAATTTAATGTCGGGATGGATAGCGTGGACCAGAGCCATGAAAATCATCTTTTCATTTGAGTTTCTTACTTCAGTTACTGTAGCGTTGAACCGATTCATGAAAGATTTCAGAGATTCGTTCCGTCCTTGGACCAAACTGGACAAGGACATCCCATCTTTAGGCTACGTTGTGTGAAGTCTGAATTGATCAAGGAACCTTGTGCTAGTTGATCGAAAGTGAAATGGATCATTACGGAAACCTACTGAACCATATGGAAGCAATTCCCTCGAGAAAAATTGAGAAACCTTTACATCGAACGTCATCTGAAGCATTCGCTCCATCCCTGTACCAATTGTACTTATATAATTGGGGTTTCGAGTCTCTCATTTCGTCATAAGATGGAATAGTTAGCATAGTGAAATTCTTACGATACCGCCCATTCAAAATCTCATCGATGAAAGGAGTTCGACTTGGAGCGGATCCCCATTCATCATCCCTCCTATCATTACTCTCATCCATCAGTCGCTTGACCATGTCCGAAATATACGCCTTATATGTCCAGCAATCTGGGGTTCGGTTGTCAGTAACTACACCTAGTGTCTGGCTTTGCAGACGATCTCGGTGAGTGGGCTGAAGCCTAGGCTCTCATATCTTTGGGCGAGTTACTCCTTCGGGGTTCCATCGGCTTGCGATTGGCCTGATTGGGGCAATTTGGATCTCTGTGGCGTTATCGAATGCATAAGTATTTCCTTCCAACTTGCCATCGTCAAGCTGTGCACCATCTTTTGAATCGGAGAGGTCCATGACTATATCCTTTTGTGGGGTCTTCGCCCCTAGATTTAAGTTCGTGGCTAGTTGCCTCATAGTTAGTAGAGTGCTTGTGTTTCCTTCTATATTGATTCCCACGGTTCCAGCTATCACTCCTTTCTGTGGATGCTTCCCGTTTCTTCTATTTAGGCTAGAAAAGGAAGAATTTTCTTATTCAACGGCAGCCATGGGCTCCTTCATAGTTCTTGGAGCAGAATGAGCCTGCAAGGTCAATAGAGCATTCAATTTAGTCACACATAATGGAGGATCTTAGAATCTGATCATTAGAGTTAGCTCCTAACCGTGGTTGTTGGGATTGTTGACCTCGATTTACCGAGGGTTTGTTTCTTCTCCAGCAATAGTAGCTCCTATGGATCTTTCGAAAGTCATTCTCTTTCTTCCTAGTGCCATTGATTCTCAACAACAGATCTTCCAAATAACTATTGATGATCTAACTTATAAACCTATCTAATTAAAAGTAGATAACTAGACTTAAGCCCTGAGTTCAATTCTCAGTGAAAGCACCAAAATATTAGCCCAAAAATAGATCAACACCCTGTATTGAGTATGAAAGCACCAGCCTGGTTTATCAAGGAAAATGAAATAGAAAAGGCAATAGTCAATCTAAGAAAAAGTAAATGAACAAGAGAACTTCATAATAGTTTGGCTATTAACGAAGCCTACGTCCACTTTATAACTTTTGTTATTGCATTGGTTATTGATCAAAAATCCCAACTGATTACAATTCTAATAGTTGAATAAAGTGAGATTAGACCACCATTGATGGAGACAAAAGGAAGGATCTCAACTGTCCCATGGCAGCTACTGTGAGGGAGAAGAAATTTGAAGAATCTTCGTAATATAGTTGCTTTAGTGATCAGAACAGCCAACCCCCTTCTATTGAAGGTAAGATGGTATTTATAGAATTTTGAGAGTGGTTGGATCGAAACCAGAGCACAAAAGGCTTCAAATCATCACTATGCGGCAACACATGAATTTTGGAAGTAAACCGATCCAATTGGGTCGGTTCGGATTGGTACCGATCCAATTGGATCGGATCAGATCAGTATCGATCCGAATAGTTGAGCAATTCTTGTGCAACTTCCATCCTACGAGCTTCCTTATTTGCTAGCGAGGCTTCCTTTGCAATTTCATGACTTATTGACTTGTTTTGACGATGAATCACTAGTAGTTAGATCAAACTATAACTTGCATAGGACAAGTCCTGACTTCTACAACTCAGATGCTCAGAATGTTATCAAATTTAGTAGATAAGCTTAGAAGTGACGTAAGGACATAATGCAAGTGGTTTGGAGTACCGACGAGTCAATTATTTGGATCGATATCAATCTAGTTGGATCGGATCGGTGCCAATCCAAATACTTGTCTTATTTTCATCCCTAATTCCCATGGTTTATTTATTATGTTCTTTTAGGTCATTCGGACAAGTTTCAAGTTGTTCGCATTTAATTTGAATGTTCTAACTCCTTTTGAATTCTACTGGGTTAAACACTCGGTTAACAATCATCACAATTCCCATCATCGAGTCGTCAAGTCCTAAACATCAACATCAGATCTCATCTCTTCAAATCTACAAACCACGTTGGAAAATTTGATTCCACAATCCTCTCATAGTAATCTCTTCATTTGATGACAAGGATGATCCACCTAAAATACCACTCTAGCGAGGAGTGTCCCAATATATCATTAAAGCAAAACATTTTTGTTTTAAGTCAAAGCTTACTTCTACTTTAAAACCAAAATCCTTTTTCTTCCTAAAATATCACCACCATTTTATAAAACAATTACCCAAAATATTCTAACCATTTTAAATCAAGTTCAAAATTATTTTTAAGAAAACATCATTTCGTTAAAAAGAATCACAAGTGGAATATCTTTCTCCAAAATATTTATGGAAGCTGGTGATTATTTGAAAAATGTAAATTTCAAAATGCATGTTTTGATATATATATATATATATATATATATATATATATATATTGAAGCTTCCTAATCATCATTTTGATTCCTCGGTGGTACTCATCAAGCCTTTAATTACCAAAATTCCCTAATTACAATTCTATCTTCAAAAACATTTTTAAATTTCTTAGTTATTTTGAATACTCCGTCGTCCTTATCTTGGAAAACTATGTTATCCCACTATGACTAAACTAAATATTTCCCTTATCACTCCACCAATTTATCCAACGTAAATTCCACCAAAATTTGACATTGGATAACTACTTCATCCTACATTTATCATGCATAGAAATCAAGCAAACACACAAGCAAACAAATAAACAAACAATAATTAAAACCAATTACAGCAAATCAGGCAATCAACACAATACAAACAAGAGGAAATAATCTGACATGCACAACATGAATTAATTAAATAAACGGTCAAACATATAATATAAACAAGAAATAAATAAACGCATTCAATTCAACCAAAACGAACAAATACTACAAAAAGGGTCATACACCACACATTGAAATGGATAGTCCCTACACCATATCCCAACCTCCACCATGGAAAGGAAAAACTACACATTCCCCCTACTCTGAAGGGAAAATCAGACATAATAGTTATAAAGTAACATCATCACAATGGATGTTAGATAGACTTAAAAATCATTATACCATATCATCTCACATGTTATGAAGTCTAGTTTTATTGTTTTCAATTAAATTTCCAAATAAAACATCTTTCTAATATATTATTGTTTTAATAGACACCTTCAATGCTTGTTATTCAATTAAATAGTTTACTTTTTCGGATATTTACTATCCAAATCAAACCATCATCATCTTAGTGAAATAATTTATTTAAAGTATTGTAAAACTATATACTTTAAAATATATCATTTCTTGATAATGTCTCCAAACGTATCCTTAATAAAAAAAATTCATTTCTCTTTTTCATCCCGAAGTGCTTTACTTAAACATGCTTTTCTCTTCAAACATCATTACTTAAAGAGTACTCATTAAGTGAAAATCATTACAACCAAAATCAATTTCCAAAACAAAAGTTTTTCTAAAATGAAATATACTCATTTGATAAAACTTTTCTTTCAAACAAATATTTTTTTCACACTTTTAGATCATTCTCAAATAAAATACCTCCGTTAAACTATTTTCAAATATTTACATTGACATTATTATTCTTCAAATAAAAATATTATCACTACGTTATTTTCAAATTCTTCTTTTGAGAAAATAATTCCTTCAAAATTAAATCTTCTAGTGGAAATAACCTTCTTGTAATTAATCTTCTCTAAATCATATCATATTTATTGCAATGAATGTTTCAATAAAATAATTTTTTCTTTTTAAAATAATTGTTCTCACTAAACATTCTCCAACAATGTACTTTTGACAAAAATATTTTTGATTCTATATTATTATCAAAATAGTTTTCTCTTCCTCAAAACACCTTATTAAATAAATACTCCTTAAACCTTACAATATATACTTTGATTTAACAAAAATACTACTTTCCAAATATCCCTCAAAAAATATTTATGCGAAGCATTCTAAGTCATAATGAAGTTACGAAATATGGTCTTTTTTCGAAGGACATTCCCAAACTGAAAAACAACTTCAAGTAAGATGTTCTCATCAAAACATTTTTATCAAATAAATTTTTTAAACTAAACATCCTTGTAACACCCCTGATTTTTGTTTAACATTATTCAAGATATTTAATTGGATAAATTAAATAGAATATTGTGGTTGATCAAGGAGTTGAGATTTAATTATCAATTAACTTGGCCACGACTAACTAATGAATGTATAAATATGGTTTATAATTTATAAGTTAAGAAAATAAGAGGAGGGAAATATGGGAATAGCTACACCCGTATACCTTTAAACCCTCCCTTATTCTCACCTACTATTTTACAAATCAAAATACATATAAAAGAGAAGATATAGCCTGCCATTAAAACATCTAAGAAGATCAGCAAACTTGGAAGATCCAAGAGATAAATCTAGAAGATTAAAGCTAAGGCAAATCTCAAACTCCAACAACGCAATCAAGGTGAAGGTAGTGTAAATCATCTCATTTTTCCTTGTTTTGGTTCAGTTATGGATAGTAACCGAATGTATTTTACTGTGTTGATCATGTTGGGATCTAATAATCATTGTTTGTATAGAATAATGATTTATGGTGATTTATTGGAATTTTTATGGAATTAAAATAATGTGTTTTAAAGTAAAAACCTTAGTAAACTAACTCCAAACGACTTGATTTCCAGATATGTTATGAAAAACATAATTTTGAAGATGGATATTTAATTTCATAATTTTCGAAGTTAATAGGAATATTTTATGAATTTCCTAAGATGAGAACGATATTTAGTTCGGGTTTTAGTTATTAAAAACAATAAAATAATGAATTATCCCCTAAAATTTTATATGATGTAGAGAATGTTATTTCGGATTTTTGTTGAATTTTTGGGATTTTTTCCAAGTGATTATGATTTATTATGAATTTTCTAAGTTGAAAAGGCTTAATAATTGTTAGCACCATGACTGGTCGCTAACACCCTTGAGAAAGATTATGTACATAGATTAATGAAGGAAATAAATTAAAATAGAGGATTGTATGCTAAATTAACTGCAAAAACAAGAACACCGGATTTATAGTGGTTCGGCGTAACTGCATACCTCCACCTTGAGTTTTACCTTTATTGCATCTCTAAACAATTGATTACAGATAGAATCCGTACACCAACTACTCGAATGCAAATTCTAAGTTAAAAAGATTGAGTCTAGAAAGCAACAGAGTCTCCCCAGTGTTCTCGAAATAAGATCCATTTCACTGTGCCCCTCCCCCTCTATTTATAGGCAAAGATAGGATGGACTTCCTTTGCGGGCCCAGAGGCAAGATACTTCGGCCCATAGTGAGTTGCTTCTGTGCACCGAGCCAGGGTTGCCGAACGGAAATTGCCGAGTGAGGGGTGCCGGTCGAGAACTGCCTGTAGCGACCACCAAGTGACTCAAAACAAAGTTATGCCGTTCGTCGTTACCGAGTGACTTTGCCAAACGATGCTGAGCGAGGTTGGTCAAAACAGAGAGTGTCGAGCGAGGTTTTCATACCGAACGACACTCGTATGCCGAACGAGGCTTGTGCCGAATGAGGCTTGTGTCGAGTGAGGCATGTGTCGAACGAGGCTTGTGGGCCGAACAGGGCCTGTAGGCCGAACGGGGCCTGTAGGCCAAGCGGTGCCTTTTCTCTTGCGTTGCACTTGTTTGATGAACCTCATGTTACCGGGTCAATCGACTGGGTAACACTTCCCCCCCCCCCCCCCACAAAGTGTGTTGTGTGAATCAACACGACACGCTTTGAGCCAATATCTAATCGCCTCTGGAATTTGAACGTGCTTAATGAAGGTCGAAGCACTGCAGTCATGAGTCCATTCCTTCCCTTCCTTTGACACATACACATAAACCATTCGGCATAGGGATGCCGAACCACTCGTTCGGCTAGACACATGCCGCGCCGCATATGTATGCCGAACCATCGAGATACCTTGATCGGTTCCGCTGGTCAATGCATGTTCATCTCCCCTTTTTCCTATATAAACTGACACTTCTCTTCATTTCTTTCTTACTTTCACCTCGACTCCACAGGAACTCGTGACTTTCCTACCAACGTTGGCTATTTTCCCAACCCTCCTTCCTTACTCCAAATTTAGCACGTCTTCCCTACAATTCTTTCCCAAGTCGAGTTTAAACGACCTTCAACCTAGAACCTAACCAGATCCCGAAGTTTCGAACACTCCCTTAGGTGATAACCTCTCATTCAAATGGTTTTTTCAAACTACAAGATTTTAGCATGAAATTCGAATTCGTGAAACTTCTTCAGATTATGTACGGTAGGAATCATGTAGATGAGGAATACGAACCGAGTAGGTTTGAATACGCCTTAGGGTTGGAACTCGATGCAACTTTAACCGATTTTGGGTTTTGGCGAAACGGAGAGGAGAGGAGAAGGTGACACCGGTGGTTTCTAGGTTGTAGGATCCTGCTGGGCCACCAAGCATGGGAGTTAGGTTTCTAAAGTGTAACCAAATTATTGATCGAGGTCGGTCGGTAACCCAGGTGCAAGGAAGAGGTGAGTGTATGGGTAGGTGAGTGAAAACTGGCCAAGTAGGAAATAGGTGGTCGTCTTCATACGGGAATGATGTTAGGGAGTTAGGTGACCAGTGGGTCGACCTCATGTGGTGTTGAGAGTGTGGTATGCGAGTTAGAGTGACGTTCGACTGGCCCTTTAGGAAGGTGTTTAGGTGACTTAAAGAAGTGAGTAGGAGGAAAACGTATGACCACAGCTCGGCATGACTCCCGCATGCAAAACGGTGAAGAGGGAATGCAGGCGCATGCCGAATGATGAAGAGGGAATGCAGGAGAGAGCATGTCGAACGGTGAAGAGGGAGTGCAGGAGAGTAGTAAGAGTTAGGTTCAGTGTGCCGAGCGATGCAGCTCGGTATTAAGCCTTTGGCGTGTGAGAGAGCTTAGGTGGTTGTTTAGTCAAGATTTTGGAGTGTCGCTCGGCATTTAATCTTGAAGTAGGAATAATAGTCGAAACCATCCCAACTCGAACATAGTTCATGTTGACTTGATTCACTTTCTTTGCCTAAATTTATGACAAAAACAAGGACAATGATTTAAGCAAACAAGCATATCAACCAATCCAGACTGAAAATTCCCCTGTCTCAGTAATTATAAACTTGAACTTAACTGGATAAAAACAGACAATAGCCTTCGACATATAGTGCCATCTCCGAGTCCAAAACTGAAAATCATCACCGGACACTTGTACTTTACTTTATTTTATCAGCTTCATGACTTTTAATCCTTTGGCACCTATACTCGAACGATTGCACTAGCTCACGCACCACACGGGGGGAGTATTTTTGTTGTTATGTCTAATGTTGATTGTTTTCAAGTATAGTTTAAAAAGGTGTTTCATCAGATCCAACACTCATCAGCGATGTCTAGAATATCCAGTTCGCCACAGTCTCGGATAAACCCGAGCCAATTTCTCAACAGGAAATGGTTGGAACCTAAAATCCATCGACAACCCCTATATAAGGTATTCTAAGTCCCACGATCGCATCCGTCGATCTGGCTCCGGATGCCTTAGATGCAGCGATCATTCTAGACAATCTGGTCGATTCTCAGGCTTCGAGAATTAATGAAAGCGCTCTTCGTCGCATATGCTCAATACATGGAATTCCTTTTGACGATGTACTGGTTCCATTGGGACAAGATCATCCACATTTTCTCCCAGCCGGATATACGGCCTGCAACAAATTTATGTGTTGGGTTAGTACATCCCGCTATTCAACTCCTTCCCTCGTGATGTGCTGTAATATATAGAGATTGCCCAATCACAGCTACATCCCAACAGCCGCGCATTTTTATATGGCACGTGTATTCTCTTCATGAGCATTCTACTTAGGCTCCCCACTCCCGACGACATTCACTATATTTATCGTGTTAATAGGCGGTCTGACAGCCCATCTTTCATATTCCTCAAGCCACACAGCCAGTGCCAAATCCTTACAGGGGCGTGGAGCCAATTCGCCAACTACAAGCAAGAACGATTTTTCGTGCGCTGCCCCCTGTTTTCCTGGGGAGATGGTTGGAAGGGAGTAAGTTCCTTGTCTAGATTAACAGTCGTACGTGCCAGAAAATGCATTCTTCCTAAACCTTTTCTCGATTTCCTACTTGTGTCAGCCCACGTCCCGAAGGCTCCAGGTATTCTGAGGCCGTTGAAGCTATTCGAGCTGTCCCTATGGGAGACCGGGACATTAGATCTATTATTTCAAATGAATCGCTCTCGAAATTCTGGCTGTTGGCGGAAGGTCGACAAATAAGTCTTCCTCATGGTGTCACTTTGTTTGGACCTGCTTTGGACAAAGGCAAAAGTCACGCCGGGCCTACATCATGCGGTGCCCCTGACACACTGAGGAGGGGGGATTGGAGAAGCTAAAGTGCCTGAAGTGCCAGGTGATAATGTTAGTCCCTCTCGGGAGTTGGTGGTTGAGGTTCATGATATCGAAGTAACGCCTCCTCCTGCGAAGGGAAAGAAGAAACTAGCTTACAAGTTGAGGAAGAAGACAGTGAGTGGAACCTCTAAGGTCACAATCACCCCCATGGAGAGAGAGCCTTCTCCTCAACACTTAGAGAGTTCTTTGAAAGGCTTGTCGGACCTCACTATTCCCGTTGATTTGCTTAATTATGGCTTCAATGATCCGGAAGCCCTTAAGCTTCATTCGCCCGCGAGAGGCAATGTAGGCGCTCAAGCCCATAACCAAGGAGGAAACACCTCATATAAGTAAAGATAAGAAGCTGGTCCATCGGAAGGAAACACTAGGACACAAACGGACACGTGCACTTCACTTTGCACTTAAATTGTAGCCATCACTCTACTTTTTACTAAATTTTCGTTATTCAATTTCTGCGCAGGTGATATGGGGCATACTCACAGACTCGGCCGCCTTCGTGGTTCATCTATCTTTCATCATTCTGGCCGGGATTCGGGCTCCGGAAAATGCTGGGACAGTGATGACACGGGCGATTGAGACTATTGCCCTCGAGAATCATCTAACCGAAGAAAAACATACAGCCAGTCTTCCTACTCTCGCGATCCTCCTTTCAATCAGAGCAAGGCAAGGATAAGTCTGCGCATAAGGGGTCCCAGCCTGAGGCTCACCGAGACCAACATTCTGGTTCATCTAGTACCAGGAAATCCCGAGAACTTCACAAAACATCTGCAATCTTGAGACCAACTCCTCCTTCTCCTGCACAAGATCCGTCGATATCGGAGAGGCTAGCCGAGCTTAAGGCTACGTTTCCTAAAATATGCTTTGATGGTCTGAAGTTTCTCCCGGTGATTCTCCACATTCCAGGACACGTCAAACAAAGCGCCATTGCTTGTAACAACGATGTTTACGTTCAACATAACGCATTTTTCCATTTAACTGAAAAAGTCTCGGAAGTCTCTATTGAGCGCCAACACGAAATTGATCGCCTGAAGCTCGAAGCTGTTCACGACAAAGGCATCATTAAAGCTCGGGATGAAGAGCTCTCTGCATACAAGTCTCAGCTCAAAGCTCCCTAAAAAAGTGCTAAAGACACGACAGAGGCCGTTCATCGTCTGGAGGCGACACATAAGAAAGAAATTGACGAAGCGGTTCAACGCTGCAGGGCCTTAGCTTTAGAGAAAGATTCCGTTCAAAAGGAGAGAGATGCATTTGCTCAGCGCATCAAAGAGTTGGAAGAGCTACACTCCAAGGAAAAAGAAGAAAAAATAGCTGCTCAAGAGAAGTCACGATAATATTGCAATGAGATTGTTGCCACTCGACTTCTCAAAACAAAATTATATGAGGAGCTCTCAAGGGCCGAAACAATGAAGGAAATAGCCCGCGAGGAAGGTAAAAAGATAGCGCTCTCTGACATCGATGTTCGCCTTGAGGTGGCTATCGAAGCCGACAGGGAGGAGATCAAGTGCTTGTTCGACCCGTTTATAGCAGAATTTAACACCCGTGTCCTCATGCATCGAGAATTAACTTTTCTTGGTGGGTGTTACCTCGAATCTCTAGCCGAGGCATGGGAAATTTTGACAAAGATCAGAAAGGTTAAGTCAGGCACCGAAGAGGTTGAGGAGGAGGCTTTAGTGGAGGAATTTCTCAGGGGGAATGAGCCTTCAGACCTGTCTACAACGAACGCTCCCTATAGAAAAGATAACTCCTCTTCAAAAGGAAAGAACGACATTGTCGGTCCGTTCTCCAGTTCCTCCCCCTACTCAAACGACTGGTCGACCAGTACTTGATCAGTTCGAGCAGCACGTTGGTTACGACCCAAAAGACCCTGGCCTTAACATTCATGTTCTATCTTCCATTCTAGAGGGTGAAACTCTCCGGACGGTTGAGAGTCAGCAAGAAACCGGTACATAACTTTTCTTCCTAAAGTTCAAAGAGCCGTCATTTTCGGCGAGAGGTTATTGTATTCTAATGTTAGTCTCTTATTATTTTTCATAGGTCGTTCTGATCCTGATCCAACTCCAAGGAGCGATGATTCCATGGAGGAGAAGGAGAAGACGAGTAAGGCTATTCAAGCGGGAGAGATTCCCGGTCCTGATGCTCAAGTGATTGAGGCCCTTGACTAGGACAAGTCTGAAACTTCATCACCCGTCGAAGAAAGTTATGAAGTTGAGATTACAGGCGCCTTCGGACACACTTCAAAAGTAAGAATGAAGGAGCAACTTGCGGAAGAGAAAAAAAGAAAGCTGAGATCAAGGTCGAGCCTCAGGTAGTAGAACTAGACGATCCTTTGAACAGGCCTTTGAAGGTCATTCTCCCTAGTAGGTCCAGGCCAATAGAAGTTCCTTTTCCTTCCTCGGATGTTACTTCCCCAGCAAGCAAAACGTCCAAACGAAAACGCATGGGGAAGGAGTCATCTGAGAAAACGAGGAAGGAGAAGAAACCAAGAAGTAGTTGCTACACTCGTTCAACGAGAGTTAGCTTAGTTTTATGCAATCATTTTTATTTATTTTCATAGTCAATGTAAATAGACTTTTGACTCTGAGTTTTGGAAGGATTGTTGTGGAACCTCATTTTGGATTGATAAGTAAAATTTAGTTTCTTTGTCTTTCAAACGACTTTTACGGTTCAGCATACTATCTAACTTGTTACCATAACTTGACATTCGGTGAATTACCTGATTTCCAGTTTACCTCCATGTGACTTGGAAATTTTTTGAGAATCGTAAATCCTATGGTTCATGCTTTGGGTACTTAGAATATTTTTAGTCTGCACTCTGGGGACTCAGAGCACTCCAGTCCGCACTCTGAAGACTTGGAGATTTTTTTATCGTTCATACTCCAGTCCGCACTCTGGGGATTTAGAGTACTCCAGTCCGCACTTCGGGGACTCGGAGATTTTAAATCGTTTATACTCTAGTCCATACTCGGAGGACTTAGAGTACTCCAGTCCGCACACTGGGGACTTGGAGATTTTGAGTCATTTATACTCTGGTCCACACTCTAGGGATTTAGGGTACTCCAGTCCGCACTCCGGGGACTTGGAAATTTTGAGTCGTTTATGCTCTAGTCCACACTCTGGGAACTTAGAGTACTCCAGTCCACACTTCGGGGACTTGGAGATTTTGAGCCTTTTATACTCTAGTCCATACTCTGCGGACTTATAGTGCTCCAGTCCGCCCCTCGAGGACTTGGAGATTTTTTATCGTTTATACTCAGAGTACTCAAGTCCATACTCTGAGGACTTGGAGATTTTTACTCGTTTATAATCTAGTTCGCATTCTGGGGACTCAGAGTACTCTGGTCCGCATTCCAGGGACTTAGAGATTTTTTATCATTTATACTCTAGTCCACACTCTAGGGACTCAGAGTACTCCGACCCGCACTCCGAGGACTTGGAGATTTTTTATGTTCGTGCACGTCGTACATCGGTCGGAATAATGTAACTCTAGATTTTTGCTATAAAATTATCATACACGAAAACATTAATTATTCATGGAAAAGATGGCTTCAAGCCTTTATTAATGAAAAGAAACTAAATTGTCTTATTACATGCCGAAAACTAAGAATCAACGAAATGAAAATATACTGGAAATACTTGCAACAAAGATACGAAAGAAATAGACTATGTATAATAATAAGGCAGATGCTCGCTATTCCATGCTCGAGGGAGTGTTGCGCCATCAACAGTCGCTGGCTTGAAAGTTCCATCTCCAAGCCTCTGTTTAATGACGTACGGACCTTCCCATGTGGGATTCATATGCGATGGGACCAGGAACACTCGTTTCAAAATGAATCGCCTGCATCAAAGGTTCTCGGTCGGACTTTTCATTATAATATCGAGCGACTCGGTGTCCGTATGCAATCGCCCGTAAATTGTCTTCTTCATGTTTTTCATCAACGAAGCCCAGCAATTCTAGTAAAAGATCTCGATTCGTCTTAGGGTCATAATGAGTTACTCGATGTGAAAAAATTTCAAGCTTCACAGGTATAACACCTTCCATACCATATGCCAATGCGAATGGAGTGCGGCCAGTCGCAGACTTGTGGGTAGTTCTGTAAGCCCAAAGTGCTGTTGGAAGTTCATCCACCCACTTGCCTCTAGCCTTTTCCAAATGCTTTTTTAATATGGACTTGATTATTTTGTTCACTATGTCAATTTTTCCATTGCCTTTTGTATGAGAAACTACTGCAAACCTTTTTCCAATACCATATTTCTGACAAAATTCTTTGAACTCCCTACTTTCGAATTGAGTTTCGTTGTCTGTAATGATAGTCCGTGGGAGGCCAAAACGGCATATAAAGTTTCGTACAATGAAATTAATGACCTTCTTGGTGGTGATTGTGGTTAAGGGCCCTGCTTCTTCCCACTTGGTAAAGTAATCGACCGCAACTATTGCGTTTTTCACACTACCTTTGGATATGGGTAAAGAACCGATTATATCGACCCCCCACATTGCAGACGGCCAAGGACTAAACATTTTTATGAGTTCCATCGGCGGAGCTCTCGGTATTTTTGCATACTTCTGGCATTTGTCACATCTCCTTACGTAGTCTACAGCATCCCGATTTACAATTAGCCAATAATATCCATAGCGGAGATCTTCTTTGGTAACGTTTGCCCCTAGTATGGTCACCACATTCTCCTTCGTGGACTTCCTTCAGGACTCGTTTTATCTCATTATAGGCAATGCACCAGAGTAAGGGGGCCGAGAATCCCTTTCGATACATTATTCCGTCCTGCATTACACATCGCGAAGCTTTACGAATGAATTGTCGTATTTCGTTCTTTCTTCCTTTCAGGAAAGACCCCGTTTAGCAAGTATTGCTTAAATGGGGTCATCCATGATTCCTTCTCGATTTCTGTTTCTAATACGAAATCTATCTCCATCACATTTATACTCGGAGCATGTAAAATTTCTACGGGAACCAATCCCATTTGTTGTGCATTGCCAGTGCTTGCAAATTTTGCCAATGAATCGGCTTCTCTGTTTTGTTCACGCGGGACATGCGAAATATCATAATATTCTAGATCTCCTAGCAGCTCTTGAACCCTTGCGAGGTATTGGGCAAGTCTCTGTCCCTTCGCTTGGTAGTCCCCCCGCACCTGGTATACCAGCAATTGTGAGTCACAAAAGATTTCAACCGATTTTACTCCCAGTTCCCTGATAAGTTTCAAGCCAGTCACCAATGCTTCATACTCGGCTTCGTTATTTGTTGCTGGGATATTGAGCTGCAAAGCGTAACAAATTGATCGATTTTTGGGAGTCACAAGAACTATACCAGCCCCAGAGAAACGGTTGTTACATGCCCAGCCTTGTACAGCTTCCATCGAATGAGGGGTTGGCATCGTGGCTGCTTGTTTCGTCTGACATGGTGAATTCAGCGATGAAGTCTTCTAGCGCTTGCCCTTGTATGGCCCTTCTTGGCAGGTTGGTAATATCGAACTGACTCAACTCGATATTCCATTTTAACATCCTTCTAGAAGTTTCTGGTCGTTGGATTACCTGACGCAAGGGTTGATCGGTATAAACACTGATTGAGTGTGCCTGAAAGTAGAACGAAGCTTGCGTGATTCTATCACCAAGTAGTAGGCCATTTTCTCAATCTTAGGATAATTTCTTTATACCCTCGTTAAACGTTAACTAACATAGTAAACCGGCTTTTGAACTCGATCCTCCTCACGAACCAAAGCCCTACTGATAGCATGCTGGGTTACAGCCAAGTACACATACAATACTTCATGGTCTATAGGCTTCGACGGCACGGGGGGACTTTCCAAATGTCTTACCAAAGCTCGAAATGCATCCTCACAGTCGGACGTCCATTCAAAATTTCTCTTTCCTTTCTTTATTACATCAAAGAAGGGTATACACTAATCTGTGGCTCTGGGTATGAATCGACTCAGCGCGGCTACTTTTCCATTCAGGCTTTGTACTTGCGTTATTGGGCACTTGTATGTCCCGAATAGATTGAATCTTTTCCGGGTTAGCTTCAATTCCTGGTGCATTAACAATGAAACCCAAAAGCTTCCATGATGCATGCCAAAGGAACACTTCAAATGATTGATTTTCATTCCATAATATTTGAGTTTATCAAACATCTCCGCTAAGTCTCGAATGTGGTCGTTTGCCTGCCGTAACTTGACGAGCATGTTATCCACATAGACTTCCATTGTTCTACCTATCTGGTTTTTAAACATTCGATTCACCAGACGTCGATAAGTCGCTCCCGCATTTTTCAATTCAAAAGGCATCACTACATAGCAATATAGCCCAATTTCTATGACAAAACTGGTGTGCTCTTGGTCTAGAATGTGCATCGAGATTTGATTATATCCAGAGTACGCGTCCATAAATGACAGTAACTCGTGTCCGGCCGTTGAGTCGACCAGCTGGTTGATTCTGCGTAAAGGGAAACTATCCTTAGGGCATGCTCTGTTTAAATTAGAGTAATCTATGCAGGTTCTCCATTTCCCAATTGCTTTTCTCACTAGTAAAGGGTTAGACACTCATTCAGGGTAGAGGGCGTTACGGACGAACCCATTGGCTTTGAATTTGTCCACCTCCTCTCTGAGAGCAACGGACCTCTCCAGTTCCATGTCCCTCCTTTTCTGCTTTAGTGGAACGTACTTCAGGTCTATGTTCAACATACGACTCGTAATAGCGGGAGAAATCCTGCACATATCAAAATGTGTCCAAGCGAAAACATCTAGATTCGCTTGGAGGAAATCAGTACGATCCTCGGTCATCGTGGGGCTGAGTTGTGATCTAATCTTAAGTACTCGTGACAGTCGTCTCGGTGAACTGAAATGTCAATCATCGGTTCAGCCGGCGCTGCTTTTTCTTCCCGGGTTCCTCATCATCATCTCTCAGATCTATGTCTCTACAGATCCGATCATGTTGCTCGAGCCAGGGCTCGGGCACTACTTATTAATTTTCAACAGCACGGATGTGGACGGAGTTGTCCACAACCTTTCCTTTCTCTCTTCGCTGAGCTTCTCTCGGCTCAGCCACATAATATGCACGACCAGTCGTCTGATCGCCATGCACAACACCAACTCCTTTGTTTGTCGAAAATTTCAAATTTAAACATCATAGGGCCAAAGTTGCCCTAAACTCTGCCAAGGCCAGTTGACCCAGAAATACATTGTATGGAGAATCAACATCCAAAACAATGAAAGGTTGGATTCGCACCCTCCTACGTTCACCTTGCCCAAGTTCAACTGGCAATTCAACATAACCCACTGCATCGGTTGTTGCACCATTAAAGCCATGGATACGAACTTTAGATGGCTTTAAATCCTTCGTCTCCATCTTCATTTGTTCATATGTCTTTTTGAAGATGGTGTTAATAGAACTTCCACAATCAAACAAAATTCTCTTCACAAATGCTGGCTCGATTGTCGTGGATATAACCATCGGGTCAACTGTAGGAGCCTCCACCTGGTCAGCATCTCGGCTCCTGAATACTATATCATCCGTCATCATGCGCTGCTGTTTAACGGGGGTCCCATCCTCCACGTTCGAACAACATTCATAATCTGTATGCCTTAAAGAGTTAGCATACCGCTCCATTTCCTGCCAGTTCTTGTCCATATGATGAGGTCCACCGACTATAGTGTTTATGACTAGTCTACCTACAGTTCGGGCAGGTTCCTTTGGATGACGTGGAGCTTGCCCATGTCGGGTCTAATGTTCCCTGTCTACCTTCCTATGGGTTCTTGACAAACTTCTGTAACTTTTTCTTTCGAATCAGCTTTTCTATGGCATTGTGGAGGTGTCTGCACTCCTCTATATTATGGCCGTAAGTCTCATGGAAGCGGCAATACTTCCCATTTCTCTTTTGTTCCTCCGTGGACTCTTTTGGACGTGGCTTTTGGTAATGAAAAGTATTACAAGTTGATAGGTAAATATTTTCCAAAGATGCATTCAGAGGAGTGTATTCGTTGTAAGTTGGAATCTTTGGCTTCCATTTTCCCGCTTCTCTTTTCTTTCGAGGATTCCCCCTATGGACTCTTTAGATTGTCCTAGCTTGTTTCAAATATTGACCTGGACTTTCCTAGAGTTGTCACCTAATTGCTTTACAGCGGTGTTTCTCTGCATAATCTCCTTACCAGGCACAGGTGCACTTTCTCGCCTTGTCCATCTGGCTTCCTCCCTCCTTATAAATTGTTGTGCCTTCGAATAAAAACGTTCCAGTGTAGTTGGAGGCTTTCCCGCCAGTCAGTCACCAAATTCCGAATCCGAATTTACCCCTCGCATTACGGCCATCAAAATAGCATGGTCGTTGGGGTTGCTAACTTCAGTAGCGGCAACGTGGAATCTTTGCAAGTATTCCTTCAACGACTCCCCTGGAGCCTGAATTACATTGGATAGGGACGTCATGTCCTTGGGACGAGTGGCGTGTATCCTAAACTATTCTACAAATTTCGTTGCCAATTCATCAAAGCTGGATATAGACTGCGGGGGAAGTCGAGTGAACCACATGGTGGTGATTCCGAATAAAGTTATTGGAAAGCATTTGCACTTAGTTGCATCATTCGCTCTAGCTGAATCCATCGTCCATTCATACCTCATCACATGCTGTCTGGGATCAATCTTCCCTTCGTAAGCCAGAATAGTTGGCATGTTGAACTTCCTTGGGTACTCGGCATGTAGAATAGCATCCGTGAATGGAGTATGACTCCTGGATATCCCCCAATCGTCGTTAGTCAATCCTTGGTTTTCTCTTATTAGCTTTTTGACCATTGTCGATAGGTCTGGGGTTTGTATGGAGGATGGCAGATTGTAATCTATCCCATGATACCGTTCTGGTTGGTGTCTCCTCTGTTGGCGATCTTCCAGACGTGTATCCTGGGGATCAGGTTCATTAGGGCCTTGGTGAGGGGCTCGTCCAGCTTCCACACGTGCTTCGGATCCTAAGTTTCCTTTCCCAGCTTAAGTGGGATTTCCTTGATGTAAGTGAGGGACTATGCAGCTAGATAAAGAACATGATCCTCCCATGGTTGATCGATCAGCAATGTCTGCTTGTGTTGTGTCAGTTTTATGGTGTCTACGCCTGGGAGGTTCATCGGATGAAGTCGAGCTGTCAGATGAAGAGTAAGGAATGGGGCTACCTCTAGCATTCTGATGCTGTTGCTGAGTAAGCTGAGTCATGACGTTAGCGTTAGCTTGAATCTTCTCATTAAGTTGTCTTCTGCTTTCAATGAGTTCCCCCATAAATTAATTGAACTCTATTCTGGTGACAACTTCCATTTGATTGTGGGAGGTGGTTCCTGCACCTAGATTTGCTTATTGATTGTTAGGTCCTATTTGTTGTACGCTAGCAGTCTCGTTGACGTCCGCGTTATGAGAGGCTGATCTGGTACGTGGTCTTTCCATAGTAGGGTTATTGGTAGAAACTCTATGTAGAATCTGTGGACTTCCTGTGAATGACTTGGACCTCCCTTAGGGGATTTCTTCAATCCAGTAGCTACAAAGTAGATCCTAGCGGCCTGATAATTCGATTCTCAGTGAAAGCACCAAAATGTTAGCACTAGGATTGGTCGCTAAAACCCTTGAGAAAGATTATGTAGAGAGATTAATGAAGGAAATAAATTAAAACAGAGGATTGTATGCTAAATTAATTGCAAAAACAAGAACGCCAGATTTATAGGGGTTCGCTTAACTGCCTACGTCCACTCTGAGTTTTATCTTTATTGCTTCTCTAAACAGTTGATTATAGATACAATCCATACACCAACTACTCAAATGCAAATGCTAAGTTAAAAAGATTGAGTCTTGAAAGCAGCAGAGTCTCCCCAGTGTTCTCGAAATAAGGACGATTTCACTGTGCCCCTGCCCCTCTATTTATAGGCGAAGATAGTTTGAACTTCCTTTGCAGGCCCAAAGGCAAGATACTTCGGCCCATAGTGAGTTTCTTCTGTGCACCGAGCTAGGGATGCCGAACGGAAATTGCCGAACGAGGGATGCCAGTCGAGAATTTCCTGCAGCGACCATTAAGTGACTCGAAACAAAGTTATGTCATTCGCCCTTACTGAGTGACTTTGCTAAATGATGACGAGCGAGGTTGGTCGATATAGAGAGTGTCGAGCGAGGTTTTCATAACGGCACTCGTATGTCGAACGAGGCATTGTGCCAAACGAGGCTTGTGCCGAGCGAGGCTTGTGCGGAACGAGGCTTTATGTGCCAAACGAGGCCTGCAGGCCGAACGGGGCCCGTAGGCCGACCGATGCCCTTTCGCTTGCGTTGCACTTGTTTGATGAACTTCATGTTACCGGGTCAATCGACCGGGTAAGAATAATTATATTAAAATATTAATATAATTAATTATTTTGAAAATAATAATATCTAATCTATAGCAGTTTTTCTGCAAAGAAAGTGCTAAAGTATGTCATTAACCAATAGAAATTTGACAGAGTATAGGAGTTGGTAAATAGAATATACTTTAATTAGCTAAATAACAGTTTTCAAGTTATTTATGGCTCTGCCGTTAGACCTTGTCAAAAGCACATTTCAACTGCATCATTCTGCACTAGTTCTGGACCATTCTGTAGCACTTTTGAAAGAATCTTTCAATTTAGTAACCTTTCGATTAAGTAACCTTTCGATTGCAGCAGTTCTGGACCCGTCTGCAACACTTTTGGAAGAACCTTTCAACTTTGTAAATTTCGACTAAGTAACCTTTCAAATGCATCATTCTGCAGCAGTTCTGGACCCTTCTGTAGCACTTTCGGATGAACCTTTCGATTTAGTACCCTTTCGAATAAGTAACCTTTCGACTACATCATTCTGCAGTAGTTCTAAACCCTTCTGCAGCACTTTCGGAAGAATCATTCAAATTAGTAACCTTTCGACCAAGTAACCTTTCGACGGCAGTTGTAAACATTGCGGAAGCCCTTTTGTAGTAGTTTTCTCCAGCTTTGTTTGCAAACTTCAAATAGGCATAACTTTCTAACCGTAAGCCCGTTTTTCTATTGTGATCACTCTACGGAAAGGAAACCATCATTTGAACACAATAGAATAGGTTTGAGACCTTAATTCTACACCTATAAAAAGTTATAGCTAAAACAAACTTTTATATTTCCAAAGGAGTTGACTTCTTTGCTTTCCAAAGGGGTTGTAAAATTGTTTTCTTTTAACCAAGTTTTATACTTTCGAAAGGGTTACTTCCAACTGGTTTTGAAGCTAAACTTCTAAAGTTAAATGCTAGTACTTTAATATATTCGAAAGGTTTCGAAAGGTAGAATTTAAAGTATTACAAGGCAGGAGCCTAATGTTTTAAAGAGCTTTTAAAGGAGGCTATCCTATGAAGCTGAAAGCTAGGTTTTGAAGTATCGAAAGGTTTTATGACCCAAGCTCTATTTTTAAAGGAAAAACCCATGGCTATGATAAAGGAGTTTTTATAATTGTTTAAGAAGAATCCATCTTTGATAATTTAAACTCATAGGAGTGGTATTGCTATGTTGTTATATTGGTTCTTCTAATATGAATATATTCACTTTATAATGGACGCATAACTGCATTTTGCAGAAAATGGTATGAGAATCAGTTAGGTTAACCCAATAGTGAATATAAATTGAATAAACACCTGAATGAGTGGAATTGCATCTAGGAGGTCAGAAGACCAGAATATAGTATAAAGGAAAGATATAGGCAGGGGCCAATAGGTTACAGTAAGCCCATGAAAACTGTATGATATTTGCAGGGACAAATAGATTAATAGTTAGTCCATGAAAACTATAAAAGAGAATGTCAAATAAACATGTTCATAGTTAGCTTATGAAAACTATATGTAAATGAAGATGTCAGATAGACAGGTTCATAGTAAGCCCATGAAAACTATGTAATCAGACAGTGAGTCCTTAAATGTCTAACATGTTATTAATTAGTCCATGAAAAATAATAGGTTAATAGTAATCTTAGAAACTATAATTGAGACAGATAGTCAGAATGAAAGGGGATGGGTAATCCAGGTTTGATTTGCTGGTTTTGCATATCATCATAATGTTTTGAAATACTATATTTTTAACCATGGTGGATGTAGGAGCACAATGTATGGTTTAAAAAGGTTTTAGGATACTAGTGAGGGGAAAACTCGTTCCGCTATGCAGCCTGCTCTCACTAGATGTCTATTTGGTTTGATATGATAGACTATTATTCATACCAGACTTTATATCTGACTCAAAGTTTTTCTTTTCCCCTTAAACTCACGGGTACTCAATTAATTTTGAGTAGTTTGAGATTTACGGTTTTCAGGTTCTCTTCTTAGACGAATAAAGCTTCCGAAGGCATGTAGGAGGCAGTTAGTTATTTAGAGTTATCATTTTCTGCCGCGTATTTGGATGAAAAGGCATATTTATTAGCCTTATTATATACTTTGATCGACCAAGAGGGCATCTTCATATGTCGCTCTTGGCGTATGTGTAATAATTATATTTTACGAACGTGTTTAACATTTTGAGATTATGTAATGAACATCAAATGTTTTAAATGGAATGTAGAAATATGTTTTTGAATTGTTACGTTTTTTCCATATTCTTATGATTTGTGTATCAATGAATCTAGCACTGTCGTATTTGGTCACCGAAGATTAATAACCATTGATAACTGCAGCATCCGTAGCCGTTAGTTCTGGGCCTCCAAATAGGTGGATGTTACAATACTTTTATATAAAAATTCAAATAAAATATTTAGCATCAAAATTTCACTCTTCTTTTTTAAGAGGTTACAAAATATGGTCTTTTTTCGAGGACATTCCCAAACTAAAAAACAACTTCTAGTAAGATGTTCTCATCAAAACATTTTTATCAAATTAAAATTTTAAACTAAATATCCTTTTATCAAAAAAATTCAAATAAAATATTTAGCAACAAAATTTCGCTCTTCTTAGCTGAAACTTTTCCACTTCTAATAAAGCATTTCAAAATTATAATACCATCATGGAAACAAATTCCAAAAGATATTTAAAACAATTAAAGTTTCTTACATGAAAATGTCTCTTCAAAGACTAAAATATACTTCCAATATCTAATTAAAACACTTTTTACTAAAGTACTTTCAAATAAAATATTTTTACTACATCCTAAAAAATATCTTCATAAAAATATTTTATTTCTAAATTAAACACTATATTCTTATCAAAAAAAATTCAATAAATCACTTTCACGATCGGAAATAACCATTTTTTTCCTTTATAATTAAGTACTTTTAAAATCAAAGGTGTATATTTTATAAATTTTCCAAACCAATATTATTCACTTTAAAAATAAAAAGTGATTCCACCTTGTTAGAGTTAGGTTTCAATTATAATTTAACATGGGTGTGAGTCGCTTGGGTTATAACCAATACATAACCCCTCTTATAAGTGTTCATCCTACATCAATCCTACTTTATTTATCTTCCATCCAAAAGTCATCATAAATAAATATCATTTTAGGTTGAGGTAATGATGGCTAATAAAACAACTTATATACATAAAGCATTATCAATCAAAATGCTATCTCGTTCTATATTCTAACCCAACCTAAGGTGTAAATCATCATAATCTAAATAGTCAAACCTACCCAAGGCTTAAGGAATCACTAAATCTAACTTTGATGTCAACTGTAATGACCCACTATTTTTATCATCTAAAATCAATTATAAAAGATGTCAAAATATGCTTACAACTAATTTAGATATTAAAAGTAGCGGACCGGATAAAAATTAAAAAGTCTAAAACAGTGAATAATAAAAAAGGAAACTTCACAGCAGAATTTGAACATAAATATTCTTTCAACAATTTAATATTACATAAATTTAATACATCGGATAAACTACATTTTAATATATTAACCACTCAATTTTAAAACAAGAACCATATAACTACGATGTTAGAGATGTAATAATTCATACATTAATATGACCTATGTTAGGTCATTTGTTCCCCTTTTTGCTTTCATCTACAAACTTACAAATAAACAATATATATATATATATATATATATATATATATGATAAGGGGAAAAAGTTTTCAACTTTGTTTAGATTAGCTATTAGTTCTATAGCTATTGCATTGGGAAAAGCTGCCAATGTACCCTTTTTGAAGGATCAAGCTTACATAGTTCTGTTTTCTGCTTTTCTCCTGCATTTAAATACTTGTTAGTACATAACAACCATAGCATCCATGCAACCATTGAAACCAATGCAAATAGCACAAGCATAAAACTATATTCCTACTTATCCATCACGACAAATCATCAAATGGACAACAACAAAAATAGAACACTTAACTATTAAACATAAAAAACATGCAATGTCAACTCCAATCATCAAACAATGAACAACATAAATATACTTACTTACATTATTAATTACAAATATAATAATATATCATCAATATAAGCACACATCATCCAATGTATACCGACCACTCCACAATAGTAATACAACATCAATATCGTCAAAGGTGTACTAATCCAACCAATATTAGTAACACAAAACCCGTCATCAAATAACCATAATTAACTCTGCGTCATCTAGTAGAAATAATGGTAAAATATCACATACTTATCAAAGTGTGATACCGTCGTCAAACATTAAATATATGTGATAATTACAATCAATAATTAATCACAAATTTAACAACCATTCAAATAATATATTTGCATCCATTATTCACTTAATATGGAATCATTTTAATAATGTTCGTTATAACGTCTCCTTTATTTATTCATCCCAAAAACAATAATAATTCTTCCAAAATAGCAATATACTTCATATTCCCTTTACTATATTTTTATTTCTCAAAGTACCTCTAAACGTCATATTTTTATATCAAAAATAGCGATTTACATTAAACTACTATCAAAATAGTAATATTATTATTTACATCAAAACGATAATAGTATATTTTAAAGCCACTGCAATTGTTCACAAACCAATAATTACTATTTATCTCTGACTAGTAATTATCCTACCAAAAGCACTTTTGGGAAACATTTATTTACAATAATTATTATTTAGAAGATAACTTCTATTTTATTACTCAAATAATAATAATAAAACCTCATATTATAAATATCGTAAAATCAACCTTTTTGTCATTTACTGAAAACATCGTAATTTTTCCAAATACCATATTATTATTTATAAAATCTCACTTTATTAGATAGCAACAATAAACATTATAAATTTAGTTTGAAATATATATTTTGGTATTATTTATGAATTTCCCCAAAAATTCATAAAAATATTAACCTAATTAAATTCCCTCCATTAATTTTCTTTTATTTCATTCAATCACTCTGTAACTAATCATGTCTATCATTTATTATCTAATTTTTCCATTATATTTTAATTAATTAAATTCGATTTTTAGAACCGTAATTAATTATAATCAAATCTAGTAATATAAAAATTAATAATAGACAGTTAAACCAAGGTACAACATATCCAAATTATCCACAATATACATTAATTAACAATAAAACACAACATATATCAATAACCGTAAACTTCCATCACTGGATATGCATTTTATAAGTTTATATCCATTTAATTAAATTAAATAGTTCATACAAAGCACATTTTCTAAAAGCCTCCAAACTTAGCAAACCTAGTCCCAAATCATCTGGAATTTCACTACGAGTCCATTGGAGAAACAGCATGTAAATCAGAATACATATATGAAAGGCATGGAGGCTAAAAGTTTAGGGTTCTAATTTGTAAACATAGAAATTATAGTTTAAATTGAAATTATACCTTCTACCTTATGTCGCTTCCCAAAGACACCCCATAACCCATTAGACATGCTTTGATCATTAACCGCCATCTCTCCAATCATCTTCAGCACCCTTGACCACCCCAAACCTCATTGCCTCTTCTCCCTCCACCTTCCAGTACCCTTGTGGCCGCTTGAAACGCAGCCCCCTCCACCCAATTTGCCGAGGTTTGAAACCCTAGGTTCTAAAATTCTGATGCCTCCGACCATGATACGATGTGATGGCACTGCCAAACTACTCGGTATCGAATTCCAAAAAACCTATGTTGCCAATTTCTTCAATTACGATCCAAATTGAAAATGCCTAAAACACCCCCTGATTTCGCCGAGGTCAACTTTAACTATAAATTCTAGTCTCCTCGAACCTCTTTTTTAAAATTGAACACTTGTCATTGATTCGTCTCGTCGATGGTCTCGAAACAGTATATTATTCGATGGGTATTTGACACTTTGATTTTTAAATTAATTTTGGATTAAAGATAATCATCTACTATTATTAGGCGATTGAGGAATTTTGAAAATTAGATGAAAAGTGGAGATAGAGGTGCTGGCGAGGGTTCTACAGCCTTACTTATATAGCTGCTTCAGCTAGGTTATGGAGGTGCCCGATGTGGCCCAAAAAGCCCAATTTCGATTGTCTATGAAAGTATAACATGCTATATATTAAAATACATGTTTTCAATATTTCTAAACCAGATGGAACCATCAAAACCCCCAAACAGGCAATCTTATACAAATTTTCCTTTCACTATCAAATTTTATTTTAAACAATCATTTAAAAATAATAGTTAATATGTCAAATCTATAAGTCATTACACCCTTATTCTCTGCTGATGGCATGTGAACCACGACCAAGACACTTGATCCTTAAATCTTGAGCATCATTTGCCGCCCAAAGGCGTTCAAAAGCTAATGGTCATTCTACTGAAGAAGAACTGTGATGTCTTGGTTCCCTGTGCATAACCAATTTTGGGATAGTTTCAATAACGTGTCTTGGCATGCATACAACAAGCTCTCTACCATTATTAATAAGAGCCACCCTAACCAAGCACCATCCCCACATGGGCAGTATTAACAAGAATGTAAGCATTGGGAAGGGTAGACTAGATATAAGTAAGATCAACCACTGAAGGGGGTGGAGGACCAAAGTTCACAGTTGTTTGGACATCCAACCTTGTCCTTAGATCATTTATATCGCGGGCCAAAGTTTCCATGTCGATAAAGCCTTAGGGCACAGTTGGCCACATGTCATTGCTAAATCTAGGGATAGGACTAGTTGTTCGGGTGATAGTATTACCAGTCATTAGAGGTGATAACATCATTCTCACTGTTAGGATTTGACATGGTGCAAAACGTGAAATGAGTGTATGGAGAAGGTAAAGTGAAGAATGGTGAGAGCTTTTAAGGGATGCCCTCCTTCTAGTACCAAAATAGCCAACCTCGAAATGAGACTGATGCATGTGTATTTGTAAAGGCTACTTGCTAATACTGGGTTTAAATATATAAAATAAGGAGTAAAACAAGAAAACAATGTCAATGAAACAAAATGTTGAGTGGTTTGACAAAAGTTTTCCATGTCCTCTATGAAGATCTCTTACTATGTTTTTCTCTTATAATTATAAGGATTTAAAAGAGAATAATGATGACTTTAGCACTTACGCTTACAATGGTACCGAATTTAAGAGCTTATCTGGAGTTGCTTACTATAAGCAAGAAATCTAAGAATAATAATCAACTCCTTTGATGTTGTATGGTATGGGATATTTATAGCACCTGATATAGATGGTGGATAGATGAGATTGCACTATAGATAGGCAAGAATCTTCCTGACCGTTGATCCGATCTCCAGGATAGATGGAAGACGGCTAGAAAGGTAGATGGAATGTGTGGTTGAGAAGCACGCTAGCTGTAATTCCGTACGATACATGTCTTTTGTGCTGAGAAAGGCAACATGCTATAGGATTGGGCATGATTTTGGAAAACACATGGCATTAGTAGGTGTATTAAGTAATACTAGGCTGTACTTAGCAATGTCTAGCACGCTTCTTGAGGCAGCAAGGCTGGAGATAAGCTTCTTGCACTGTGACGGTCGATTGCTTATTGTCGAAGCTTACTGAGAACAAAGCTGAAAAATGCTAAGGATGGAGCCTGAAGGAACGGATTGAGACACAGTAACGAGATGGGCGGTTTGGGACCGGTCGAAGACGGGCTGAGAGAGCCGAGCCATAAATGGGTCGTTTTGAACCGAGTCAAGTCATATGAGATGGTTGTGCCAACTCGTGCTAGGTCGGGCCATAGTTATGAGTATGGACTGACCAATAAATGACTTGGTTGTTGGATTTGCTAGGATGGAGCCAAGTGGAATATGGGCTAGCCCAACTAGTTCGGGATAAGAAGTGCTAGCTAAATGAATTTGGGCCGGTCTTGGAATTGATGATGGCATAATCACAATTGCGAGAAGTTTAGGCAATAGGTATACTCAAACCTACAACCCTATAGGCAGCTGATTATGAGTCAACGGAAGATGTTTAAATTGTCCCTTAAATATTTTGGATCTTACTTGAATATAGAAAAATTGGAGCAGTGGCATGTAGGCTACAACTTTCTATAAGCCCAAGAATACATGGTGTATTCCATGTGTCATGGTTGAAAAAGAAAACTGGGTCAGATATTATACTACAAGACAGTATTCCTAGATTTTCAAAAGAGATTGTAGACAAACTAAAGCGTATGATATATAGAAAACTAATGCAAAGAAATAAAAAAGCAATCGCTATGGTACTAGTCAAATGGAAAGGCGGAAGTAAGGAAGATGCAACATCGGAAGAGTATTGTAATCTCATAACTAGATTCCCTGCTTTTGACCTTGAGACAATGTCACTTTCTAACGGGGAAGGGGATATTTGTACTTCAGAACAAAATTCAAAGATATTCACATGTTTTTCATTAAAAATTTCTTCCAAAAGTCTTGCAGACATTTCATCGAATATTTCATCTGTCACTTCACCCACAAATCAGGAAACAACTATTCTGATCAACCTCAACGCCATGGCAACCCAAGCTTAGCAAAGACCTTTTTAAAAGGAACTATCCAAGGGAAAAGCACCACATCAGCTAGGTACTAATAAGCAAACTAGTGGAGGCGGTGTGCAAAAAAACTCTAAATAGCTACTTCTATATAACTAGAAAAAATAGAGAAAAAATGCCTTTCTTTGGTGGCTTACATTAAAGAAAAAGTAAAAATGCTAATTAAAAAGCTTTCATAATGACGAGAAAAAGTAAAAGTGAAAAAGTATAGGCCGATGAAAATCATCTGTAAATGAGGGGCGACTATAAGTGGTAGAGATCGGGCTGAAAGCATCTAATAGACCACTACTAAAATCTGGAAGTCCGGTCGAGTTTTATTAAAAAAAGAAGGAAACATAGCATTAACTGGGAACAGAGAAAAATAATATGTTAAATTGATGAGTAAGTGTATGGAATGCGGAGTTCACGATAGAGGTAATTGTGTGCATCATAGGCTATATCTAATATAGAAGTCTTAGATGAAGGAGCCTTGAAATCTATTCCTAAGGCCTTGGTATGGTTTGGCTTGGAAGATAATTTTGATGTCATCATGAATCAGGTTAATAGTTTCGAGGAAACACATACATCTTTTATCAAAGACACGTTGATTTCTGATGCACCAAATTCACTAGCATATATGCAGGAAGAAAATTGCAAAAAAAGATGAGCACTAAATTTACACATGTATGCCCTAGTGTTGGCAAGGCCAAGATCGAATGAGGTTTTATGTTTTTACATGCGCTTCCATGTTTCACTCACAAAGCTTGGAGTGCCAATGAAATTAGCGTCCTCGAGCCTATGGTATTTGTAGTTTAGGAAGTTAGCCCATAAGAGTCATTTTAGAGAAACTTAGACCAAAGTTTGAAGGTGAAAGCGGTACACACATCGCTGAGGTCTCGAAGGCCAAGACCTCCTTCAGGTTTGGGTCTACAAATGCAACCCTATGGTACCTAGTGATGTTTTTTGACATTTTCAGGCAAGCCCCAAAGAAAGTTTGCACATACCCTTTGATAATCCAGAAAGAAGCTTTGAGTGTGGGTGTGGCCATAAAGATGTGGAAGCCAAGTAAACTAAGGACAGATTTTGTTAAGACAAGTTTACCGGCTTGGAATATAAGACTAAAGCTCCATTTGCCTACCAACCTTTGGATTTGGAGGTTAGATTTCGAAAGTATAAAAAATATTTCCTCCCTCTGTAGATTTGGATCCCATGATAAGTGATGGGGAGGAAAGAAGAGGAGAATCCCATGATACGTTACAATGATGCCTTCTTGGTTGCATAGATATGATTGGAGGTAATAATAGAGATTTTATCAAGGTTAATCTTTTGACCAGATGAACGCTCATAGTCATGAAGGAATTTGAGAAGTTAGCAAACAAAATGAACGTTGTCGTTAGAAAAGATGAGAATGTCATCCATGAAGGATAAAGAAGATATGATGGGAGAGCCAGAGAGAAAAATGGCCAAAGGTACCTTCAACGGTGAGATCTTGGAGACCATGGCTAAGAGCTTCTGTCGGAATGATGCGTTGAGAGGGGGTCACTTACCTTACACCCTGTCTAGATTTAAAAAGGTCCTTAGGGCTTCCATTGAGAAGAATAGAGTACAAACAGTTAGAGATAAGACGTCAAACCATGTAGATAAACTGTTTAGAGAAACCAAAGGCCCCAGGGACCCTAATGACCAAAAAACAAAATATGCGATCACAGGTTTTGGCCGTGTCAAGTTTTATGAAAATACTAGATCCACAATCTTGTGATTAATTTGAAAGGCTAGCTCCCGAGCAAGCAGGAAGTTGTCCGTTATCAAGCGACCCTTAATGAAGCCAACTTGAGAAGGCAAAATGATTCTTTGCAGAATAGGCGAGATTCTATTGGCTAAGATTTTGGAGATGATCTTATTGGTAAAATTACATAGGCTTTGGTTCTAAGATTAGTGCAAAATTTAGGTTTAGATACTTTAGGAACAAGCACGATATTGGTGACAGACCAACAACACATCGCCAACAAAGAAGGCTTGGATGGCAGAAATGAGGTCGGGCCGAATAATATCCTAGCATGTTTGGAAAAAGCATCCATTGAACCCATCAGGGCTAACTACACTATCTTTCCCTAGGCTAAATACCGCTAACATAATCTCCTCAGTGGAGAGGATGAAGGAGAGGGATAGGTTTTCAAATGAGTCTATGATGTAAGGAATAAGGCTAAGAAATTTTGGTTTAGATGATTGGCAGAGTGTTGGCCAAGAAGTAGGGCTATCAAAAGTGAATCCAGCCCATTGACCCAATCCACCTACCCAAGAAATAAATGGGCTGGGTTATACCCATTAAATTGGGTGGGTTAAATGGTCTTACCCATTTAAACCTAAGAATAAACGGTCCCGACCCATTTTACTTCCTTCTCACCGTTTAACCTAATTACCCAGTCAATTATCCTTGCATCCGAGCTAAAATTTTAGGGTTTTTCTAATTGATCCCTTTTCTTTCGCTTCTGTCTTCTTCCCATTTCGAGCCCTAGCTCGTTGTTATTCTGGGTGTGTTCGTCTTGATTCCCCAAATTTGAAGATTTACACTTGCTTTGAGATTTTGAAGGTGAGCTTCTTCATCACTTATCGTTTTCTCTTTTTATTTTCTTTACTTGCCGATTTGTAAACTGGATTTGTATCTTCCGTGCAGATTTGTAAACTGGATATGTAATCACAATGGCAGTTACTATCAATTTCATGTTCTACCTCAACTCAATTGCGGTTATTAAATTCAATTTCGATTATTGATTCTTTTTTATATGCAACTTCTACCTTCATCTTCGTAAGCATCCATCTTCTTATTGAATAGGTAAGCAGATTTTAATCCTCGAGTTAAAAGTATAGGCTATTTTGGGATTTGTTTTACAAATTTACTGTTTATTATGAAAGAGTAATCTGCAGTTGCTTAGTTCATATTATTTGTGGAGAAGATTGACTTCCTTAATCCTTCAGTTTTTTGAAAATTAACTTATTTCTAGATTTCTCTATATAAAATTTTGTCTGCTTTCGTCTTCAATTGCCTTAGCTGGGGATAGTAGTCTACATTAAAACACGAGATGGCGTGGTCTTTTTACCTTAATGATTCTTTAGCCGGTAAAATTAAAATGTACTGAAAATTGGCTTGTGGTCCTTTAACAACAATATATACGGGTGGTGGGCAATAATATCATTGATGATGTCAATACATCAAACTTTTTTCTTCTAGACTCACAAGATATTTCGAATATGCATGCACTGCCTTATACTTTGGAGGAAAAATAACTATAAGCTAGTTGTTTTGCCGGCTATATGGAAGATGCTTAAATCTAAGCTCTGTTCATCCTTCTTTTAGACCGGATTCCTCTATATATACTTCGTCCCTAAGTATTGTTATCCCCAGTTAAGGTTTTTTTTTAAATATATAATAATAAATAATAGTAAAAATAAAAAGGCAGTTTATCTAAGGAAATAAATGAACTTACAAGATGCATACCAACAGTTTCAGCATGTGAATAAAGAAATGTCTCTACTTATTATGAATAACATGGAAACTATAGCCGCATCATGTTAGTCTTCTCTACAACATGAATTCAACAAAATATGAAATTTCTTCATTCCCACTTTTTACCTGACTATCTAGTATGACAGTACTAAATGAACATCCATTTGGATATTGTAGAAGGAACAAGTAAGAAATACAAACTTCTGAACAAAACAAATGTATATAAAATAAATATCATTCAAGATGATACACTAACATTTATTCCAGGTTATCAACAAAACAGAACGAAACAAAAATTATGTTTTCAATGTTTGTGTATGCAAAATATAAATTTTCTGTATAAATAGTCATGATTATAGTAGAAGTTGTTTGTTGAATGTGATTATATCTGATACGAGCAATATTATATTGGTCGTGTGTAAGATATATAGCGCTAAGTTGCTGATTGTAGGATACAAACTTAAAAAAAAATCAAAATATGATTGCTCTTCCATACTCTTGAAACCGCCTATTTTGTATAGATATATTTCATTCTGTTTATTGATTTTAAATTTGATTTTAATTTAATTCTAGTAACCAATCTTGATTCTTTTGGGTTGTATGTTTGCAGGCAAATTTTTCTGAAGAGGTTTTACGTCAGAATATTGGAGCTTATCTTTTGGCTGCAAAACCTACGGGTCTTAAAAAAAGTGAGTTGTCTTTTTTTGATATTTGATGATTCTCCTTCTTTGGTGTTTTAAATCTTTTGATACTTTCGAATGAGAATTCTTGATGAATGTCTTCACAATTAAATCTTACAAAAGGTTTTTCCCAGTCTAACAAGGAATATTTATCATAGAAATATTATATTACACCATGTAGTGCTTATGCACTCTTGGAGCCAATGCATTTCTTACCCAGAAGTTTCTTAATTCCTTAATATTTTATAAAGTATTAAAATCAGTACACGTAACATCTTTCTAAGTAAATTGTTAAAAGACTAATTTATCTTTTGTTTTCTTTTAAACGGGTTATGATGTAATTTCTAGAAACTGTCTTCATTGTACTACCTACATGTTAATTCTTATTAATATTTGATGTTGTAGAACTTGGATTTAACTGAACATATTAACATTGAAACGGAAGATTTGATTGTATTGGAAGATTCATTAAGTGACTCGGTTGGAAAAAAACGTTGTAGAACCACACATTCAGAAGTTTGGAACTATTTTTAGAAAAATGAAACTATTTTAGGAAAAACACCAACGTGCTTTTGCAAGGGATGTAAGAAAACATACTTTTGGAGAGAAAAACATGGAACATCTAATATGTTAAAGCATATTCCAAAATGTCAACACATTACCAAAAAAAATGGGTGGTGTGATAAGTAAGTTCGATCAAAATAAGTATAGAGAATTGGTGACTAAGGCCATCATTAGGCGTAACTTGCCTTTTATGTTTGTCCAGTATGAAGAAGTTCAAGAACTACATTTTTATTTGAACAATGAAGTGCAACGTATATCAAGAAACACTACGATCGGATGTCATGAAAATTTACGAGAAAGAAAAAGTTCAGCTTAAACATTTTTTAAAATCATGTTCGGGAAAAGTAAGCTTAACATCCGATCTATGGACATCAATCAATACAGATGGTTTTACATCATTGACTGCGCGCTTCATAGATAACGACTGGGTTTTACAAAAAAAGATGCTTAGTTTTTCATCGATGTCGCCTCCTTACATGGGGGCTGCAATATTTCGGAAGGTATCTAGTATGTTAGTTGAGTGGAATATAGAAGATAAACTGTTTGCATTTACACTTGACAACGCATCTTCAAATGATAAATTTATTGAATTGTTGGAATCTCATCTCACATATAAGAAAGCATTGGTTGCAGATGGTGAGTTTTTGCATATTCATTGCACTGCACACATATCGAACTTGATCGTACAAGACGGTCTAAAATGCATTGGTTCCTTTTTAACGAATATTAGGGGAAGTATAAAGTACCATGGAAAATGAAATGTATAAAAAATTTGACAAATATTGGAGAAAATTTAGTGTGATACTTTCCATTGCATGCATCTTTGATCCACGACATAAAATCGAATTCGTTAAAAATTGTTATGAACAAATGTATGGAGTAAATTGTTATGAATTTGATGAGGTGGAGAGTAAATTTGAAAATCTTTTCAACGAATATGCAAAAAAAATGAAAAGGAAGGTGAAGCAAGTGGATCAAAAGATGTGGAATCCGTTGATGCAGATATTGGTCCGTATTCACAAGAATGTGAGGATATGTTAGAAGGATTTTATAGTCATCGTAAGGCATGTTTACTCGATAGTTCTCGTAAATCAGAACTTAAGTCATATCTTGAAGAGGAACTGTTAAATCCTAAAACACCGTTCGATATTATTTCTTTCTAAAAATCTCACCAATACAAGTATCCAATTCTTTCACGAATGGAAAAAGATATTTTGGCGGTTCCGGTTACTACTGCAGCATCAGAAAGTGCATTCAGTATCGGAGGCAGGGTTTTTGATGATTACCGAAGTTATTTGAAGGCATATACCGTTGAAGCATTGTTATGTTCATGTGAATGGCTATATGGAAACGGGACAGCGTCGGCTGTAGAGGAGCCTGATGTGGATATTTCTTTGTCCCATATGGAAGCGGAGTTGGCAATTTCTACCTAAATCTTAGGTACACGCTTAACTGCAAAATTTGTTTGTTCACATTGTTTAAAGTATGCTTAAATGCCAAATTTTGCTTGTTTACATTGTTTAAAATGTAGAAATATACAAATGTTGTTACCCTGTACATGAACAAGGATGCACAGCCAACATACGTCCAAAATATTAAATATATTTTTGATTAGTTCAGTGGGCTAGACAAGCAATGATATTTGAATAGATAAAAATAATCAAACTTTTAAACAACAATTAATAGCTTACTGGCATGAAAAAGTGAAAGAGAAGATTGAATTGGTATGTAAATATTGGCATCATGAACCAAAGGTTAGTTTGTTTGTGTTAGGTTGAAGGCTTCTTATATAAACATTGGCCTCATGATCATGAAAATAGTTTGCTTTTATTACTGTCAGCAATTGCATTTTTTTACTTTGAATTATATATCTCATTCTGCATGTTACTGGCTGAATTTGCAACACTAATTAATGTCATACAACAGCCTAAGCTGCTTTGTCACTTGATATGCAAAGCACCTAACCTATGATCAACCTAATTCTTATTGAAACAGTTCAAAAAATATAAGCAGGTTGAAACACTACATGCAATTGCAGGTTGGACAGTAGAGATGCAAAGGAAGGAGAAAAAAATAGATCTAGTGCTTTCATTAAACTACTTCATGTTGCATGCATTTTTATGCTATGTAGTTTTGAATTATATGTTGATTAATATTGCATTAAATTCTGAATGTTTTTATATTGATCTTGTACTAACCTTGAATGCTTTTATATTGATCTTCAATTATACAAATTGAATTGATGAGAATGACTGTACATGTTTTTTACGTAATTTTATTCAAATTGGATTAAATGGGTTGGATTTGGTTGACCCGTTAAATTAGTGGGTTTGGGTTGGGTTTACCCATTTAATAACAGTACAAGAATGGCACCTGATAGTTACGGCTTTTAGCCGTCGTCGGCCATCGCTAGCCGTCGCTAGCCGACGCTAAAAGCCGTCACTATTTACCTCGTCGCCCAACAGAATCGCGACGGCTTTAGCGACGGCTCCGTCACATAAATAGCGACGGCTCGAGACTGCAAATGTGCTACGTGGAAATTTTCCAACGTCTAAAAGCCGTCACTAATCTGAACAAAATGATCGTCGCTAGCCGTCGCTAATCTGAACAAAATGGTCGTCGCCAGCCGTCGCTAGCCGTCGCTATACTGAACAAAATTCTGTGCACTTGCAGAGCCCATATATCCATCATCAAACACACGAATAACCATCGAATACCATCGAATACCATCATCATAGCCACTATACATTATACTCATCAACTATAACCATCATATAAGATCACTATACATTCAAACAATATAAAATCCAACAAAACCAAACAAAATCATATACAATCCCAACAACAATACGTATCTTGTCAACCAATACAAGTCATCAAAATATGTACATAGTTTCCCAACCAAAATGTGTGCATAGTTCTCCAACTATAACTACAAACCGTTAACCCAAACAAACCGTTAACACAACTACAAGTCATCAAAATATGTACATAATATCCCGAAATATATATACACCAAACCAACCAAAATGTGTATATACCAAACTAAAACATGAGCAAACAAGCATACCTACTCCTCACCGTCGCTGCCATCCTCTCCAGACATCCTCACATGCTGTTGCAAATAACCTGCAATCCGCTCATCCAGCTGTTGCTCGAAGAAACTCTTCCTCCAATCATTTATTTCATCCACTGTTTGTCTCAACTGAGCAATCTCCTCTTCTTGCTGGGACCTCCTGTATGCACTCTGCAATCTTATCGCCTGTAAAATAGTTCATAATTATTTATATATTAGTATATGTATATATAATATTATTAAAATTATTTAACTATTCATATGCATGTGTAAATTTATATATTAGTACATGTCAAAATTTACCTCCATATTTCCATAGCTATACCGCACATTGGTCCGAGAAGGCGGGTCAATAATAGCATCCCAGATATTGTTCGCCTCCTCTAGCGTAAGCTCTTCCCGACCAGTGGACTATGCTACCCGAGCCCGCTCAGCTTCGTACCTCTCCTGCGATTACAAACAATTGTTTTACACGATAAAAACCGAATTTCAAGTTTTTGAAAATAAAATAAGACAAAATATTATTATTAACAATAAATTAGTTTACCATTACGGATTGGGATTTGTCATCCGTCCACTCGTACGAAACATTGCCTTCTTCATCAGTCCTCTCCACGGCATGCGTCAGCTTGAACAACTCGGCCATAGTGGGCACGCGGTTGTATCTAGTGGCCTGAAAATATATAAATATTATTGCTATTCTGATTATAAAATATTTTAATAAAATGTAAACACAGTTTATAAATTTAATTACCAGCTCTCTCTTATGCTCCTGGAAGGATTTGGAGCCACCACGGTGCAATGCAGGATTTTTATTCTTGTTAGCCCGGTTCCGTGTAGATAATTCCTACAAATTAAGATAAATTATCACGTATATATCTTGCGAGATTTATATTAGATTTAAATAACAAAGCAAACATATATTACTTACTTTTGCTGCCGGAGTGTCCCAAAGCCGAAGAAAATCAGCCCATACACCGTCACCCATCCACTTTGGCTTTTTGCCTGAATTCTTAGCCTTGGACAATGTATCCCTGTAATTTTTCCTCATTCTTTTGTTCCAGTTATTTAAGAAAACGTCCATGTCTTCAGGGCCAATGCGGACTGCAGCCTGTAAATTAAAATTATTTTAAATTATATAGATTATATTAATTTACAACTGAAATTCAAACTACTACTTACAAGTAAATCGGCCTGTATTGCGTTCTTGACATGAAAGGAGATGTCGTCCCAGCGAGGCCAACAACCATCCATCCGGATCTGAAAAGCCTTCCTCGAAACCTGTAGAATATAATCTGATGGCTCCACCTCAAAGCCCCTGCAAAAGTTATGATATACATGTTTAGTGGATTTTAAAACTTATAATTTAAATAAAATTGATACTTACCCGGTACTTTTCGGAACAACTTCTGCCATCGGACGTAAGTCCGGTGCAGTGCCACTACCACGTGCACCGGGAGATGGGGATAGTGTGTCTGTCATACTTCGTCTCCTGCCAGACATATCTACTATAGAAAAACAATATCATCACAGAACAATTATAGAAATTCACTACTACATAGCATGTTTCAATCACTTTCATAGAAACAGTTATAAAAATTTACTAGTGCAAAACATGGATAAAAATTAAATAAATGATCGTCACAGAACAATAATAGAAATTCACTACTACATAACATGTTTTAATCACTTTCATAGAACAATTATAAAAATTTACTAGTACAAAACATGGATAAAAATTAACTAAATGACCATCACAGAACAATTACAGAAATTTACTATTACATAGCATGCTTCGATCACTATCACATAACAATTATATCAATAACGATCAGTCTTCATCGTTTTCTGATTCAGACTCAGTCTCGTATTCTATCTCATTTTCTTCGGTACTTTGAATGCATCAAATAAGACGTTCGATTCATCATTCAAAGGCCATACATCAATATCATCAGTTATTATTATTTCTGTATTTGGTTCAAGATCGGCTTGATATGCTACTTCATCTGGAATATTATTTCCATCAAACGTAAACCTTGGTTTTGTTTTGAAAATAGCAGACCAGTCTGCTTTATCTCTTTTCAAAGATGGATACGGAGAAAAATAAACTTGTAACGCTTGCTTGGCTAATACAAAAGGATCGTACTTATAGTAGTGTGATGTATGCCTTATTTCAATAAGTTTATACTCTTTATGCACGTTGATTCCGGAACCAGGAACGTTACTGAACCAATTGCACTTAAATAAAAAAACCATTTCTAAAGGTTCAACATAATATGTCAACTCTAGAACCTGTGTTAAGACGCCATAAAAATCTTTTAAATGCTCATTTGGATCATCACTGCCTTTGACAAATACCCCGCTGTTATATGATAATTTTTCAGCCCCGTAATCTTTCATGTTGAACTTAAACCCATTGACGAAGAATATTGGATAAGTCTTCACATTTCTTTTCGGTCCAATCGCAAGATGTCTTAAGCCTTCATCGATGACACAGTTTCTTGGCTCATAAACATAGTTCAAAAACCATTTGGCAAATTCTTTACTGAGATCGCCAGATGGATACTGTGATTCGTAGATACTGCATATATGTAATATGTGTTATAATTATTATTTACGTACAAGTAAATTACAAGTGAATTAATTATTACCTGACAAATGGTGCGACTTCGACACAATTTAAAAGAACATACGTGTGTGCTACATGGTGGTCTCTATCGTCCAACCATATTTCCACACATTTTCCACCAGGTCTACCATGTTGTCTAAAAACAGATAACATTGTTTGAGAAGAATTTTGTTCAATGACTTCCTCATTTCGAGGAACAGTTACAAACGATAAGTTCACATCGTCCTTGAAGTAGCGAGAGAAAAAAATGAGGCTTCTTCTTCAAGATACGATTTGCATATCGAACCCTCAACTCGGGTTTTTTGTCGAATTTTCTTCTTCAGATGATTCAAGTACCTATTAAGATATTTATTACATATTTAGATATACAAATTTGAAATTGAAATTGACATGAACATTGCACATGTTAATTTACCTCTCAAACGGATACATCCATCCATATTGCATAGGACCTCGAAGAAGTGCTTCGGATGGAAGATGAATAGGTAAATGCTCTATTATGTTAAAGAAACCAGACGGAAGTATTTTCTCCAGTTTGCATAGTAATATGGGTATTTCTACTTCAAGTTTACGTATACGATCCACCTTTAATGTCGTCGAACAAAGCTGTTTATAAAACAAACATAACTCTGTTATAACGTTCCATACTTTTACGGGCAACAGTTCTTTGAAAGCCATGGGTAGTAAATATTCCATCATGATATGACAATCGTGACTTTTCATCCCACTCAATTTACTATTTTTGAAGTCAACACATCTACGAAGATTGGAAGAAATCCCACCGGGAAATCTTAATTCTTCCACCACTTTAGCACGAGTTTTACTTGCTTATTGTCTAGCTTATAGCATGCTTTCGGTTTTTTATTGTCATTAGGCTTCATATGAAGTTCCGGGCGCTTATAATAGTTTGCTATATCAAGCCTTGAATTCAAATCGTCCTTGGTTTTTCCCTTTACATTCAAAATTGTATTAAACAGATTATCAAACACGTTCTTTTCGTTGTGCATCACGTCAATATTATGTCGGAGTAAGAGAACTTTCCAATATGGTAACTCCCAAAATATACTTTGTTTGCACCAATTATGAATGTCTGACTTTCCTGGGATTTCAGTCTGGACTCCAGTTTCATGTATCTTTGGATAGTCCCTTACAATTTCATATATTTCCTCGCCTGACCGAACCTTGGGTGGTTTCAAATTCTCTTCTCTGTTAGCTATGATTTTTTTTTTTTTATCTTTTCTAAAAGTATGATTGGGATGAAGAAAACATCGATGACAATCAAACCACGAAACTTTCTTCTCATATCGTAACGAAAATGCTCGTATTTCTTCCATACAATAAGAGCATGCTAGACGACCGGCCGTACTCCAATCAGAAAGCATTCCGTATGCAGGAAAATCATTAATAGTCCATAACAAAGAAGCGAATAACCGAAGAAAAAAAATTCGTTGATACATCGTAAGTTTCGACTCCTTCATTCCACAGTTTCTTCAACTTTTCAATCAATGGTTGTAAATAAACATTAATTCCCTGGGTTGGATCATGAGGGCCGGGAATGACAGTGGTGAGAAACATATATGGTGTCTTCATACACATCCATGGAGGTAAATTATACATAGTAACGATAATTGGCCAGGATGAATATTTACTACCAAACTGTGAAAATGGTGAAAATCCATCCGTACATAAACCAAGTCTGACATTACGGCTTGCCGCAGCAAATGCGGGATAAGTCTTATCAAAATGTTTTCATGCTTCTCCGTCGGATGGATGTATCAAAGTTCCTTCTTTCGCTGTTCTCACACTATGCCATCGCATATGACAGGCCGTAACAGAAGATGCATATAACCTTTGAAGTCTGCGAGTGATGGGTAAACAATGCATTCTCTTGTACGGGACTTCTTTCCCTTTCTTCTTTCTTGGTTTGTATCTTTCTTCGTTACATATTTTGCATTTTCTGAGGTCAACGTCGTCTTTCCAATACAACATGCAACCTTTCACACATGCATCTATCTTCTCGTACGGTAGACCGAAAGCGGACATCAATTTTTTTACTTTATAATGACTATCGCACATCAGATTATTGGGTGGCATGTGTCGTTTTGCAGCTTGTACAACTGCTGTAAATGCAGCTTCCGTAAGGTTGAATTTTGATTTCATCGTTATGTATTCGGCGGTTACTGAAAGTTCGGTTCCGCTTTTACATCCGTCACACAACGGCCTCTTAGCAGAATCCAACAAATCGTATATTTTTTTAGCTCCCGCAGTCGTTTCTTCTTCGACATTTTCGTCTTCATCGATAGCTTCGGTTGTAGGAAACATTGATCGTGCTGCATCATCCACCATATTTTCTATCGGATTCGTCATCATATTGGCGTCCTCTAACACTTCAGTATTAGGTGTAGGTTCAATAAGTTCTCCATGACGATCCCAGAAATAATAATCAGGCACGAAACCATATTGGTACAAATGTACTTCAACTATATCTGGTTTTCAATGCTTCAAATGTTGGCACTTACTACACGGGCAACGAATTTCTGTGTTGTTTCGGTTATTAGATTTAGCAAATCTAATAAATTCGTGTACATCGTTGTAGAAATGTTGCTTTATTGATCCCTTCTTTCCAGTTCTGACTTCATACATCCAAATACGGTCGAGAAAATAATTGAACATTTTTCCTGATTTGAAAATGTATGTTAGACAATTTAAATCATTAATTTTCAGCCATTCTCCATTGTAAATAGTTCATCGTTGTAGAAAATTCAAAATAAAAACTTCACTTTATTTTTTATTTTTTGGTATTTTGATTTTCACTTCGGTGGTCAGTCATCCTACTTTCCATTACAAACACAATAATGTAATTACATTTTATAAATCATTTCAGATTAAACGGTTCAAAAAACATTTGGCGGCACTTTCCTTCGGTTTCCTGTATCGTACACAAATGCGTGTACACAGGGAACATAAAGGAAGTGCTGTCGAAATTTTATAACCATTTAAAATGAAATGATTTATAATATGTAATTACTTTATTGTGTTTGTAACTTATCCAATACAGATACAAATCCGACAAATATTGTATCAGATGAATATAAATGTTCGTTCTGTTACAAAACGAACATCCATATAACGATCATATACAACACTTGCCAGACGGGGCCAATTCCAATCTAAGGGATAAAAAAATTTCTTTAGATTTTATCAAATATTGTTGTTCTTTTCAAATTTTGACAATGTTTCAACTATTTAAATTTTATTTCATAAATTTGTGTATTTAAATTTTAGTTCAACATTCAATTAACAATTTTAGTTCAATATTAATTTCTTTATTTTTTTTAGGACATAGATTTTAGCGGAATATTTGTTGTTGTTATATTCATTTCTTAATTTCTTTACAAAAACGATTTTAGTACAATGTCAGTTCTTTTTAAAGTCATTTCCTAATATATTTTTCAAAAAATTAGATATTTGCAGAATTTTTAATGTCCTCATATTCATTTTTTAATTTTTTGTATAAACTTTATTTTTGTACAATATATACAACCTTTTGCATTTTGGCCGTCGCTAGCCGTCGCTAAAATTATTAAAATGACCGTCGCTAGCCGTTGCTAAATCAACAAGGTAAATAGAAGAATTATCAATGA
This sequence comes from Allium cepa, assembly GCA_030765085.1. Taxonomy (NCBI): domain Eukaryota; kingdom Viridiplantae; phylum Streptophyta; class Magnoliopsida; order Asparagales; family Amaryllidaceae; genus Allium; species Allium cepa. The sequence continues at coordinate 532,632,109 of CM060934.1, forward strand.
AGATAATTATAAAACAACAAAATCTAATTATCAAATAGATAATTAGAAAACAATAGAAATCTAATTATTAAATTAAAATTTGTCAATTTAAATTCACTTAACAACTTAAATTTGTAATTTATCAATTTCATAAACTATGAAATACTTTCATGTAAATTTATCAATAACCAAGTTAATCATTAATATACACTAATTTTTCACCTAACACAACGAACGATGTTAATCGCCAACACTAATTATATACATCAACCATTTATTCAACTTCATGATAAACTAATTAATCTAATACCTAATTTAACTTCATGATAATAAACTAATTAATCTACCAAATCAACATACAACACTACTAATACCTAATTTAACTTCATGATAATAAACTAATTAATCTACCAAATCAACATACAACACTACTAATACCTAATTTAACAACACTACTAATACATAATTTAACAACACTACTAATACATAATTTAACAACAAATCCTAATTTAATTAGGGTTTAAACTAAACCTAAAAACATCAAATTTACATTCAAAATAGAGATTAGAAGCATACTTAGGCGAATTTGGATGATTTGGAGGCGGCGGAAGGCGGGGCGGCGGCTGCGGTGACGGGGGGTGGCGGATTGGGGGAAGGAGGGTTTTGGGAAGAATGATAATTCAGTTCGCGGGAAGGAGATCTGTATATTTCGTATAGCAACGGCTAGCGACGGCCGCATTTTTTTGGCGGTCGCTAGATCCCGTCGCTATTTGAACCGTTTGTAGCAGTGTAAATGGGTCTAATGGGTTGGGTCTATTTTTTAAAAATGGGTTGGATTGATCTTTAAACCAACCTATTTATACCCAACCCAACCCATTTGACACCCTATCAAGAAGGTCACAAAACTGTTTGGAGATGACGAATTCAGTTTTGGTCTTTGAGGATGTCCATAGACTATCTTCTTTTTTAATTTTATGTATGGTGAATTTGTTTTTATTTTACTTGTAATTGAATGAAATAATTTGGAGTTTGTATCTCCAAGGATAGCCATTAATACGAGCTTTTTGTCTCCAGTGCATTTCTTCTATTCGAAGCTCGTTATTAAAAGTGATCTTTGGCCTTAATCCACTCTACTTGGTGATCAAATAGAGCATGGTTAGAATTAGAATGATGAAGGTGATCAAATAGAGCATGGTTAGAATTAGAATGATGAAGGTGATCGGAGTTGAACGAATTTGGAACCAATCTTCATTTTTGGGAATCCAATCCAACCTAGCAGAGATACATGCATTACATTTTCGATTTTTACACCAAGTGAAACTGGTGCTACAAAAAGGAACTTTGGTTAGGCTAGCTGAGAGGATCGTTGAGTTAAAATCATCGTCAATTAATGAGCAGCCCACCGACTTTCTCGTCATCATGAGCAATGATGTTGAAATCTCCACCAATGACCCAGCAATGGACTACACTTGACGTAGAGAGTACCATTTCATAGGTTGCTTCTTTCTATTGGACTACACTTGACGTAAATACACGTGAAGATTTGGGTAGAAGAGATGGGTATGAGATTGAAGGATAGTGACAAGGATTGATCTGAGTCAAGAACAAATGGATGCCTCTCAATCGTATTTTCAAAGGATCCAACTTTTCTCATCATGATTAGAGATGCCTCCATAAAATTTTAAGGCAAATTTTATTCATACATCAAAATTCATCTAACATACACCATTATTTTGCTAAAAAATCTATTACCAAATTATGCTTCTTTTTAATTGCATTTTTCATTTATTTTTTATACCCTGTCAAGTTATAACATTAAATTAACGATATTTGATCGACTTGTTATATTTTTATGAGAGTTGATGAATTTTTTACCATAAAACTTAAAATATCAACTAAGATAACTTTTACAACTCTTTATTTCAATTTTAACGCTTTTCCTTTGTTTTTGAAAATAAGTTGATTTTGAAACTAAAGATGTTTTTTGAGAAAGAAAAACAAAACAAGCTAAAGAAGTTACAATATTGGTGTTAAAAAATATAGTTCATTTTATTGAATCTTGACTTAAATACGAATTTCTAGTTTTGTGTCAATGAGTTCTGTGTTTTCAAAGAGAAGGTGATAAAGATGAAACAATGGTAGTTTTACAAAAGAGATGGTGTATATAAAGTAATCTTTAGTGTATATTATATTTTATGGTGTATGTTCATAGATTGTTGGTGTATGAATAGAATTCTCCAAAGTTTAATTGCTTGACAAAGACATATGAGGAGGATGGCTGCAAGAAGACATAGTAGCTCAAAGCAGTGGAAAAGGCTTGGATTGTGTGTGCATGTGCACACTCAATGCATAAGAGGATTTCAGCTGACGGTTTTTGATCTGATTTTGAGGACTGTTTAACCTGTTAAATGATGAGTTGTCACTTGTATTAAACGTGTCTACGAGTCTATAAATAGCAGGGAGAAGGACTTGTAAAATCATGCTATGATTGAATTAATAAGAATTATTTTCTGAATTTACAAAAATCTTTACTGTTACTGTTCTTACAGCTCATATTCCCTTGTTATTTCTCTTGCACAAATCCCATCTTTCCTAAAATTCTGACCTTAAAATTGCTGTTATCGTCACTCCTAAACATCTCACCACCAAACACCACCGGGTATTGAAAATAAAATGACCACCAGGCAACTAAAGAATAGAAATCCTTACAGTGGAGAAAAGTTGCTTGGAAGCCTGAATTTCATTTTTGTTCTATTCTATAATGGGCAAAATATGGAAGCCTATTTTAAGTTTCCATTGAATTTCATTATGAGTTGTCGTGTAATTACCGTATATTATGTAAATGGACTGTGTTATATATTAGTATTACAATAAAATAACCATACTCATTTTATCCTGCTCAACTCCTTGGGGCTGATTGAGTTTTTAACAGAGCATGTACAAGGACATTACGTCAGAAGACTCTTGAATCATTTCAGAAAATTTGAAATTACGTTTTAAATCCATATTTTCAATGCTGCACTTTTCAAGGAGCTAGAAGTTTTAAAATTATGTGAAGTTATGTATATTTAATCTACTAATGCTACCATATAAAAGATATCTACAAAATTTCACTTCCATTTAAAAAATTGCACAAAATGGCGATGAGGAATAAAAGGTATGTTTAAAGGATAAGGATCCAGATCTTTTCTCTTTAGATATGTGTTATATTTAGTAAAAGGAGATCATTAATGCAATGCTCAATAACAAGAACATGCATTGTAGATTCAATTCCCATTCAGAAAATTAGGGATCGCGATGGGATGGCCTGAGGCAGGTTTTTTGATGTCCCAGGCTCACTCCAGGTTTTTTATACTTTGTCCCAGATCCGTGGCATAGACTTAGATCGGTTTGGATTTCGCTCCGTACGCAAAACCCATGTAAGTCAAGGGTAGAACCGTCCGCCCCAAGCCCCAATGAGATTTTACTTATTCATTCAAAATTGTGTATTAATATACATATATTTATTTATTTATTTACTAGAATTGTCTCGTGCTTCGCACATGGACTGTTTATATTATTGTAAACGGAAAGCAAGTGCATTTTCGAAATTTCAAAAGAACGCCGAGTAAATTAGTTCAACTAATTTTCTTTATTAGTAGTAGAGATAAGAGGAATTGTCACTAAATGATACGGTAAATATCAATATCAATGCATTTACAATACTAAGTAAGCTAATAAAAATGAGTTATGTGATAACGGTTCAAAAAATATATACGTATGTTATTATATAATTATTAATGATGCAACTCAATACCATAAATATCATATAACGTATTGAATGAAATATTAGAATATTCATATTATAACCATAGTACAACCACTTATGTATAAAAATAATTAACAAACATTATTATAGTAATAAAAGCAATTTTATGAGATCTCATCAATGTGAGTTGGGTTGGAGCAGATCGGTCAAGTCTCGACCCGATCCTTGATCTAGAGCTATTAAGAACGGATCATGGATCTACCCGACCCGATGACCCAATGGAAGAGACCTTGATGGATCAAAACAAAGACGGATCTACCGGGTTTAGACCATATATCCGCCTCATTACCATACGTAGCTAAAATATGTAATTGTACCTACCACACATTAAATACAATTAGATTTTTCACAAGGCAAATTCGATTAATATAGAAATTCACACCTACTTTTTTTTTTAATAGTTACCATAAGGAGTATGTACATACCAAGGTTTAAAAACAACTGCTTCCACCTTTTTCAGATAATTTGACAAGTAAGAAAAATCTTTGGCCGTTTGTTATTTCTTATCATAAAAAGCTAATGAATAGAGTTCAGAATTCCACCACCCAAAAGTAAAGAATTTAGTATAACAAAGCTTGAAAATTTGAAAAGGAGATCAAATTTTTGAAAAAAAAGGATGCGATGCTATCAATATTTCAAATGCCAAATGCACCATTATTGCACTTTAATACTTATATTTATACACACGCATTGTTCAAAACTAGTTTGCCATTCCTCAACGCTAAGCATGCGTCAAATACATGTTACGCTTGTGAGCTCAGGAAAAAGTATCAGAAAGAGGAATACATCTAAGAATGACAACAAGTCATTCTTTCTTCTCATTCTCTTTCACAAACCTTTTATAAACCACAAGTCTCTAGTTTTTTTAACTCAAATATAAACCGGCACAAATTGCAGAAGCCGAACAATAGAACTTCAAATCAGTGCAACAGCAAAAATTTATCCGTTACCAATCTCCCTGGTTACATGTAAAATGCAGTAAAATCTAAAGCTACTCGAAATAAAGGGATTTCAAGATGAAGAAACAAAAGTTTACAAGGTAATGTATTGCTTTTTAAAATCAAATGCATCTATATTATGAATTTGCATATATCATCCTCCTATTGCTCTTTTCAATAGTATGGCCTGTAGTGTGCCACCCTCCTGAACCTTGGAGCTTTTCTGATGATAATTCCAGCATGATATATCATAATCATATTCAGTGAATGTATTCTTAGGAAAGAATTACTTGTTGCTAACAAAAAGTTATAAAAGTTTACTAACAGCAAGAGTAAAATTTGAGAATGGTAAATAGGTGGGAAATTTGCATGACCATGCTCCACATTAAACCCAAAAAGTTGTTTAAGAACTCCAGTGTTTTCAATTAGTTTAGGAGTTTCATCATTTTTTGGGCCAATTTGCATAACTTATCAAACCAATCTCATCTACACAGGCCATTTTGTGTATAAAGCGGAAAAAATGGGGTTCGAAATTGTGCCCTAGTGAACATATTTTTTTAACAGTAGAGCGATTTGATCCTGTTAAAAATGCAAAAGAATATTAAAAAGGTTTGATGCAAAGGGCACCCAGCTTTATGCTGGGGGTTATCCTTTTTTTTCATTTAAACTGCGGTCGGTGGTTAACCACCAACCGAGGTAGCCCCCAACACAAAGCTGGATGTCTTTAGCATTACGCTTAAAAAATACGCTGGAGCAGAGTTGGAAAACGATGTATTTTGATCCAGTTGGCATAAATCGGTCTGCCTTTGTCGGAAAAAATGGAGTGACACTATTTATTATAATCGGTTTTATAAAGTGGGGGAAAAAAGGAAAAATGAAGAACAGAAGCTTACCCATATCCATAAGGAGGGTAAAAAGGGGGTGGCATGTATGAAGTTTGAAATGACGTATATGGACTAGCTCGACCTCGGTATTGTTTCATTCCAGGTATATTTGTCCTTTTAGCAGAAACCTGTGTAAAATAAAAATAAAACATGTTAAACACATTATACACCTGAATACTGATCGATCTAGTACCATGAAGATGCGACCTTTAAACCAAACCACTATAGCATACATCAAGTATGATTCAAAATTTTAGATCAATGTGAACTCTAGTGGAAAAGCATACATGAAAACTCAAATAGGTAAAATGGGCAAGTATATATAATTGTTCCTGCTTTTAAATGAAAATTAACAGTTCTTCCTGTTATATGAGTTTACTTTTTTGCACTGGAAAAGCTTACCATGTTGGGAAAAAATTAACTGTGCAGCTAAGACAACTCAATAAAATATAAATCCAGATCGAAAATAAATTTTTGGTTCATAAATTGGTAGTCTATAAAAATCAAACGCTAACAAGTATAAATAGAAAACATAATTTTTTGACCCCACAGAGAAATACATCCTTCGCTTACAACAGAAAGGAAGGATTATTTCTGTCAGTTCCAGAAAAAGGTACTTCAAAATGGAGGGGGAAAACGCATATAGTAATAATACTTGGACGAAAAAGAGATTTAGTTGCTAAAAATGCTATTACAGTACCAAAATCTGTTTCTGCAAATTTTAAGAAAATATAAATTGTAATAATATGAAAATTTTGCAATTTAATACAGGTTTGCATGAGGGAGGATCAAAAATTCTTGATTCATCGTTTTTGAATGGTAGGCAATATGATATGATACACAAATTTATATATTTTTTTAAAAACAAGAAGAAGAAGAAGAAGAGTATCAAATACATATCATTTCTTATTCACGATTTCAAATCCTGCCTGGGTTATGTTCATAAGTCTTGATTGTAATGTCTTCTATAAAACTAGGCACTTGGACTGTTTTCACTTTCTAACTTGCAGGATTTCTTTTTCTTTTCTTTTTTGCAATTTAACTTGCATGATTTTTTCCTTAAAAAGTATTCTAATTTAACTTTATTTTTTTGCATGGATATCACATATTAAAGTAGTCTTTTCTTTTCCATATAACTGTCAAAATTTACATTGTATGCTCCTATTTACGATTAAAAAACCTTTTCAATAAATATTTTATAATTATGTCCCTTCTGTGAAGTATACAAAACATCACAGAGATGGAAATGATATAACTAGAAATAATACTAAAGGTATTTTTTGGGTAGCTGATTAATATTTTTATAGTCAAACATGCTCAATTAGGATCTGGATGCATGTCAACTGTTTCATATAAATCACTTATATATACAGTATAAATACCAAATAAGTACCAGATACAAATAATTTACTAAGGCTTTTGTTTAGTATTTTTTATTTTTACTTTTAGTAAATATAAATTGTTCTGAAATAGGGCAGGATTGAATTCAAATTCCAAGATTGCATTTCGAGATATGCATTCAATGTAACTTTCTTTGTTCATGAACTCGTTCGTTACAAAATATCTCATGTAATAATCCACTTCCCCGCCAAGATTTAAAACCTTGAAAACTGGTAGGACTATAGTTACAGCATCACAGTTTTTATTGGGCAGTGGGATTTCTTCGGCTATAAAATTTTGATTCTGATTTTTTAAAGACAAGCCATCGCAACTTAAAGACTTGGCATTTTAAACAAGTAAACCTGATCATTTCGAGATTCTTAGAATTTCTCTTCTTTCTCATTTATTCACATAAAGTAATAAATATTATTATTAATTGTCGATGATAAAAAGAAGTTTTCATGGGATATTATTAAGTGCACTTTTTGCACACTTCTAAAAAAGTACTTTGAAATATAACTTGCAGAGATTTGGAAGCTCTAAAGAAATTATATAATTCGAGATATTTTTACGTACTTCGGCACTTTCTGACAGGAAAATTGTTTATTTGGCAACAAAAGAGCTATCGTACAGCATAGGTTGATAGTAATAATTATTTTAGATTTTCTGATTTCTCAAGCCAAAACTGACACTGTAACTCTATGAATGTTTTGTATACCACAATGCAGAAGTTACAGCTATGTATTTTTCTGGGCTTTCCAATTTTTTCAATTTTTTACTTTTCAATAATCAAAACTCAAGAGATATAGTACTGTAACAATTCGATGAAGCTTTTATATAGCACAATTCAGGAGTACATATTTTTCTGGGCTCCTGATTTGTTCAGGTTTGAGCTTTTCTACGGTCAAAACTCATGAGACAAAATAAACACCATGGTAGACAATAACAATTTACTAGACGCAACAATTCTATCTAAAATTATATTCAAATAAACTATATTAGACAAGAAAAAAAATGCTTGTTAGGAAGAACATAGTTGTAGACAATAAATAGATTAACAATGGGTTTAGAAACTGAAACCATCAAGACAATAAATTTCGACCACATCTGCTACCTACAGACTTGACCTACAATTGTCCTATAGTCGGTATTTCCTCTAAGCAGTATGGTTGTATATAAAAATAAAGTTTGCTTAAGTTTAACAAACCTTTAACTGGCGACCATGCAATTCTGATTCGTTTAATAGAAGAGCATTCTGAACAGCCTCAACTTCAACAAACTCTACATATGCAAAACCCTTGGGTTGACCAAACTTGTCTGTTAAAATTGTTATCCTATTTACAGTACCACAAGATTGAAAATGTTGTTGCACTTCCTCTGGGGTGCATGCATAGTCAACCTAAGAAAAGTAAGAAATAAAATTTAGAGCATCTCAAGAAATGCAAACATATACCTTATAGGACAGGCAATGTTTATTGCTAAAGCAATGATCCGCCCACCTCTTCCTTGGGGGGAATGTGGTTACCCCACTTCGTTGGTGGGAAATGTCGGTCCATTGACTGTTGTATACACTTTATAAATCATTGCATATGCTCTCTACCGATGAGTTGGAGAGTATAGACATGCTCTTTTAAGGAAGAGTGTGGGTAGCATTGATCTTATTGTTATTATAGCTATGTAATGAACAAGAAGTCATGCTTTACAAAATCTAAATGATGTTACCATGTATATTAATTTTCTAGGTGTATATGCATATAACATCGAAATTTGAGCTTCCATGTTAGCTCAAAATGATCTGATGTTTGTAGCTACTAATTAATTAATAGTAAGCTGGCATGTTATCTGCAATGTTTCTGAAGCAAAAGCTGCAAAACGACAAATGAAAGTCCTGGACTTCGTCCTAATCAAAACAACAAATGAGTACTTTCTAATATCATACACACACTTGAATATAAGCATTTTGCGATGAAACAAATGGAAGAAAGGCGCTCATGTAAAACCGTTTCTACCGTTAAAAGGCTCCATATCTGAGTTAAGATCCTCTGTCCACAAATTTCATGTGCACCCTATCTCAATACAACCATCATTATTCATTCCATTAATTTTAATAATTGATCAAAAAAAATTGATTAATAATGAATGGTGGAGATTGTATGGGAACATGGAGAATTTGAGATTGGGGATAGAGGAATTCGGCTCCATATCAATTTTGAAAATTACACTTTGCCAATAGTGTCGCTTTTTATATTATGCAAAATCAGACAAAAAGAAAATTTTACGGAGAGGCAAACTACGTGCAATTAAGAAACAGCCTAATTTCATGAACATCAAAGCATCAATAAATTGTCGATTAAAGAAATTCGATGAAAAAGCAAGCAGCAAAATCTAAAATAGATAAGTTTTCATCACCTGAGGTCTTTAAGAAATTTTAATTTTTTGCCAGTTGGGAATATAAAATCAAAGGTTTAGGTTTCGGCCGGAACAAAGGAATTCCAACCATTTTGGTTTGGCTTTGGTCGTTGCCAAGACGAAACCATTGAAATACTCCTGTTTCGATGGTGTGTGTTTTTTTTATATATAAAGTTCACATTTTAATCATAGAAAATCAACAAGGCCATACTTAAAAGCAAGAAACACAAACATTCAAATTTACTACCAATAAAGTTACGAGACAGGCCTGAGACCAAATTGTGGACCCTAATCCCATTCACTGATTCAAACCCAAAATTTTTCTCACTCGATTTCATTAATCAAATTCCAAATTTGTGGATTTTAATCCTAACGTTATTTTAAACCGGTCAATATATTCTTTTATGGGATATATGTGAGCCCTGGAATGAGATCTAGTGTATTATCAGATAGAATATAGTTGGAAAGTGGGTTGGTATGTTACGGCCTGGTTATCAAACCATAATTAATTTTATTTTTTAGAAGAAAAGTTCTTGTTATTTGAATGTTAATATAATTGCTATGTTAATTAGGTTTGTGTGATAAATATTTATCTGATTCTTTAATTTATATATCAGACGCTTTTATTAAATTATTGATGTGTTTTCTATAGAAAACGTATCGAATTCATAAAAAGAAATAAGAAACCTAAATTTAATGAAATTTCAGAAATGAACTTAAGTTTCTAAAATTTCAAGTAACTGAAATCTTAAACCTTGAAGAAAAAAACATTTTAAAAGATAAAGTGGATAAAAGCTCACATTCCCCACATAGATGGACCGTGAATCTATTTCTTCCTTTTCAGCTTGGATTGCGTCAGATGAATCTTCTGATATTGTTTAAAGCACAATTAACATCACATAAGTCAGTATAAGTATCTTTCAGGTCAAAAAAATATAAAAATAATTAAAAGATTCATGTAGATCACCAGAAAATGCAACCATTAAAAAGAGTATAGAATAGAGAACAAAAGATACAAGGAAAAACAACATCCTTATCACTATTACACTTTACTCCATACCTGCAAAAAGCAACTAACACAGTTAGCTCATTTCTAAACAAGTTTTCATATAAGAGTGCAATCGTCTCATAACACTTCTAAAGATGTTTTTAAATCCTCTTAATCTTGTAAAGATCGAGAATGGTCATTTTTTTCTAAATCTGGTTGATACGTTTGTCTAGGGGATTAAACCCAACACCTTTAGCAAATAACGCATACTATGTCTTACCACTTGGACAAGTAGTCATTGGCTCATTTATAACTCATATTTATGGTCATGCTTTCAAAAATCATGGTAGCGTTTTTGTAATATTTTGATATAACATAGAGCTTGAACATTTAAATAAACATTCAACAAACAACAATAACATTGTGACACACACACACACACACACACACACACACACACACACACACACACACACAAAGCATGTTAGAACTGATGGTAAATAGAAGCATTTATTAATTCACTAATCTATATAATCAAAAACATATTTTTCAGACCATGACCTTAATGCATAAGGGTTAGTTGCAATCATTTAACTGCCATTTTGCTGCAAAATTATTATCGGTTGGTTTTACAATGTGAGTGGCTTATACCTTTATGGAAGCCATATTAAGGACTTTTACTGCTACAGAGCTGGCATTTAGATTTTCTATTTAAACAATATGTTCAAGTTTTTTAGAGTATTGTAAAAATATGTTGAAAGGAAAACATACCTAGTTACACAGTGGTGAAAATAAATATAACTACCTAACACAATGGAAAAAATGCAGGCTTATATGGCGTAGATAAAAATAATTTCATATCCAAAATTTGTGAGGATAATTTCCACACTTACATATTATAGTCAAGAGCTGTGTTTGCTAACCACCAAATTTTTGTTACTATTTAATGTCAGAATAATTATCTTGATAAACCCATTTAATTAGCCGAAACGTTGATACTTACAAGATAATATATTTAATAGCTTTAATAACACTTAGAATGGTTAGTAAGTTGTACTGACAAAATGAGATAACAGGCTCTTTAGCAATCAAAAATAAATAAATAAATAAATGAAGATGTATGGATCTCATCAACTCAAAGCCACTGAGTACATAAACCAAGTAGTATGATTTCAACTTCACACCCGCGCACACACACACACAATGCACATGAATACGTCATGATTCACTGTTTTAGATATACCATCAAATGTAATGTAAGATATTTTGATCATAAAAGATGAAACAATTAGTTTTTTTTTTCCTGTTTTGCTACTAAGTAATACCTAAAGCCTAATGCATTGATGTATTGGATGTTACTTAAAAAAATACATTTGTGGAGAACCTAAGGCTTTGTCATATCCATTACAATTAGAAGGACTTTTGACACCATCTAAGTTTTTCCATCTTCTTCTTTTTAAGCACTTAATTTTAGCATAGCATTACCCTCCACCTTGTGTAGTGTCACTTATGAACAACTTGCACTTTTAAAAACATCAGAGATGTTCCACTCGTAACAGCATTTATACTCAATTATACGTACAAATGATGATTAGCTTGTATATCAGAATAAATTATCGCAACCAAATGAATGGCAGCGTCTACTGTTCAAATCCAAACGAATTGATATTAATTTGAAAATACTTTCATAAATAATTTGAAGGAATATTGTTTACAACTTTGTTCAAATCCATCGGACTATGAGCAAATGACATTAGAAAAGGAAAGTAGGTGATATATTTTATACACTCCAATCAAACCTATACTCGTCAATAACCAAAAATCACACTCCACAAGCAAAGTTACAACCCCAAAACACACATAAGCATGGTAAAATATACCTTGAACAGCAGACATTTCCTTTTCAACCTTAGTCTGCATCTCACGAAGAACTCTAGCCTCATCCTCGATCTTTTTCAGTCTTTTCTTCATCTCTTCTAGAGTCTAATCACCATAAAATTAATACATCAAGCAAAAAAATAATCTACCGAATATCACTGGAAAAAAAAACTAGGGTTTAAGCATTGATTACCTCATTTGCCGAAATAGACTCTTGGTTTTCAGGAGCCATGCCCTCGTGCTCTCCTATTTCTTCTGTGATGTCTGCTTCGTAAACTTTGTACGCTTGATTTTCGGGCGCCATTTTCTTTGCTTTTCGTTTTTATTTATCTCAGATTCTCTAGGGTTGTTACATCAAATTTCATAGGCACATGTCAGACGCGTGATATGCAACCTTAAGACCATACATGTTGTTTTTCGAAAATGTAAAAAAAAGTTTTCAAAATTTTGTAGCATGTAAGATAACAAAAATGAAGAATCGTGGAGGATAATATGATCCAAGGTAGAGTTTTTTCAAAATGTTTGGCCGCGGAACTCGCGGAGGTGACAATCCTTATGTGGTCGATATAAATGGTCGAAGTCATAGATGTTTGAAAGCCGGCACCCTTTGATAAGGTGCTGCACAAGTGCATTTTAGAAAACGAATAGATCGCGAATGAATGTGATTGTTATAAATGTCATAATTGTTTAACATGTTTGACTATTCGTTTCTAATGATCATATTTATTGGTGAATCATCACCTCCTTTTTATATAATATTATTGGTCGTGCTATATTTTAACTTAGACTTTTCCGATAAATACTATTACTTTTTCATCCACTCATCTTAAAAAACAACGAAGTGTTATTTTGATTTGATCCAAGTAGTTACTCTTGAACCAAATAACTTCACTGCATCCTGAAAGAGGCTTTCCGATTTAATTTCATTATGACAAATGAAGCAAACAACTATTGAAAAAAACGACGATTCCAATTTGTGCCTTAGAACGTATATTAGAGATAATCATTAAAATCATCTTAAAAAAATGAATAGGGAGATACCTAAGATGAAAAGTGTGTTATTAGAGAGAACTCAAGCGCTCTGGATCTACATGTAATTCTTTTTCTCTTTAAATGTCCGTTCTTTACCAAACGAGCAGGACATTTAAACGGAATATTTGAGCAGGACGTGACATTTGAACGGAGTATTTGAGCGATACATTTGAACAAGGTATTTGAACGTGAAAGTTGATTGAAAAG